>CM057456.1:1886613059-1887833618 GCA_016271365.2 Neoceratodus forsteri | reverse complement strand
TTTCTTTGGCAGCAAAAAACCATTACCAGGAGATGGATGAAGCCAGTAATTCCAACCGTGGGAGACTGGAAAAAACTAATCGTGGATATATATCTATTAGAAAATTTGATGTCCGGTCTTGATGACAAACTTTCTACATTTAATTTAAAGTAGTGGAAGTGGATATGGTATATGGTTCAAGTTGATGGGGTTTTGTCCCATGAACAGTTGATCTTGCAGAGGTGGAGGGTGGCGGGGAGGGACATATGGTATTACAGACCCACAAAGCTCCAAGATAAAGATGACCTCTGTGACGATATCTGTGGAATGTGAGAAGGCTGTTATTTAGTGAAAGACATTGTTATATACAATATGTGTATATTGACCTATGTATCCCATATTAAGTTGCAATTGTTTTTGCAACATTATTGCATTTTCATAATGTATGAAACTGTGTGTCGATCTCTTTAATAAAATTGTACTTAAAAAAAAAAAAAATCAATGGCGGAAAGAACTGAGAAGGAGCAGAGCCGCTCATGCCTTTATAGGGTTGGTGATGTGGCAGGTGATGTCAGCATGGGCGGCTCCAGTGGAACTGTTAAAAATCTTCGTGAGGATCCTGCTTCACCAATGGTGAAGTTCTCTGATGTCACCTGTTGACTGAGATACCCTGAAGAAGATCTAAGTAGCACATACAGTAGTTAATATGTTCTATATTCTATATTATTACATACATTAAAGATCATCTAAAGTTTACCTCGTCTGGGTGCTTCAGGAGAGTCCATGGGTGCAACTCCACGGCTACTGATGCCAAGAACTCCTGTCTTTTCTGCTGAACATGACATGCTGCTCGGATAATTTTATGGCGAGGGTGCGAAGGTAAGGCCGGTTTACTTTCTGAGCCAGGTCTTGGTGACCATCTCTAGGTCTGTCTGTGAACACAGAACAAATATATGAAGAATAAGAATCTTACAGGTTACTTTCTTGAGGACCGGTGATAAAATAGGTTACTCATCTGTAATAATAGTTCTAGGAGTGGTATATGGTACACATCCACACTCTGGCAGTTCCACTGGAAGGCAATGATTGGCTGGAACATTTGCAAGCTAAGTTCCTCCTACTACCCAGGTGGATATATCCCCAATCCCACCATGACATCAGATCTTGCGCTGGAAGTAGGATCATGCACCCTTGCCAGGGAGCCAGGTGGGTTATGTGGATGTGTACCATATATTACTCCTAGAAAGTACAGTGCGTAAGAACTTACCGTAACAGTAGATCTTCGAGAACAGCTCTTGCAGCAGGTTACACCATTAGGACTGAAGCCATCAGGCACCAGGACCCCACGGAAATTTTCTAGCTAGCAGTCTTCAGTGGGGACCGCCTCGATGTCGTCCCGCCCCTATCGCCAGGCATAGTACATAAGGAGGCAGTCCCCACAATCCTCAGTTCTCCCACCAGAGACTCCCGGCCGCTGGATAACGCCAGAAGAGGAGACTGAGGATCCGCCACCAGATGGCCAAGACTAAAAACAGAGCGTCCCATCTCCTAAGATGGATGTTTGGCTCTACGACCTACCTCCACAAGAAGGGGGTTGGTGGGCGGGGAAGGTACCTGCTGCAAGAGCTGTTCTTGAAGATCTACTGTTACGGTAGTTCTTACGTAACTGTACTATCTTACTTGAGATGCAGCTCTTGCAGCAGGTTACACCATTAGGACTGATTTCAAGCAATAGTGGCAATCTTACGCCACAGGAGGAGGAAAGGTAGAAGTCTCAACGCAACTGAGCCTAGGACAGAAGTCCCTGAAGGACGACTAGGCGAACCCTGCTCTTTGCCTTGAAGCAATGTCCAGGCTGTAATGCCTGATAAAGGTATGCACAGAGCTCCAAGTGGCTGCAGCATAAATAGTTGAGGTGGAGCGTTCCTTAACGCCGCAAAGGAAGTGGCCACCCCTCTCGTGCAATGACTCTTAACCGCCGCCCGGTAAGGGTTTATTATGCTTATCATAACAGAAAGTGATGCACCGGATGAGCCACCTCGAGAGACTGTTTAGAGACCGAGCTCCTTTCATTCTAACAGTGAAGGAGACAAACAGTTGATCCGTCTTTTGAAACTGTTTGGTTCTGGTCAGATAAATATCTGAGGCACCTGTGTACATCAAGGGTGTGTAGAAGGGCTTCTCCTGGTTGGTGTACCTTGGCAAATACACTGGTAAGTCAATATCCTGATTAAGGGTGAGGGCTGAAACCACCTTAGGCAGAAACTCTGGGTTTGTCCTCAGGGATACCCTATCCTGATGGAAAACTAAATAAGGCTCTTTGCACATTAGTGCATGCAATTGAAATCCTTCTTGCGGAAGTAACCGCAACTAAAATAACGTTTTCCATGACAAAGCGTAGCTCATAATCATGGCTGGTTCAAAAGGTGGCAGTGTAAGCTGCTCCAGGACGAAGGCAAGTCCCAAGGAGGAATCGGATCCTTGATAGGTGGCCTAAGGTGGAGGACTCCCTTAAAAGAAACGTAGTAGTGTCCAATTGGGCCACCATCTGATGGCCTATGGGGGCATGGTGGCAATGTACACAAGGTGCACCTTAATCGAGGAGTAAACCAGTCCGGACTGAAAAGCGGAAAGCAGGTAATCCAGAATCAGCTTTTCCGGGACATTCTAATGGCGAGCAGCAGCTGAGCCCACAGGCAAAATCTGTTCCATTTCATGGCGTCGTTGCGTGAGTTGCGGTTTTCTGGCAGCAGAGAGTACATCTGCCACTTCTTGCGAGACCCGTATCGCAACATGGCTATGTCTCTAGGAGCCAAGCGTGCAGGTTCAAAGAATGTAAGTCTGGATGGACTAATGAACCCTCCTCCTGAGACAGCAGATGGGAGCTGACTGGCAAAGGAAGTGGAGGTTCCCAGGATAGCTGATGTAGAAGAGGGAACCAAATTTGTCTGGGCCAGAAAGGGCTATCAAAATGAGCGTTGCCTGCTCCCTCGAAGTTTTAAGAGAACCTCTGGATCACGGGAAAGGAGGAAGGCATAGGAATCTGCTGCCCAGGAGGAGAGGGACACAGCGTCTCGCCAGAAAACACCAGGCCCTGGATCTAGCGAGCAAAATTGGGCAGTTTTGCGTTGGATGTGGACGAAAAAGGTCTAACTCTGGAGTGCCCCATCAGTGAAACAGATCCTCTGCCACCTCCTGTGAGGTTCCCACTCATGGACTCTGGCCTGGAGCGACTCAGACTGTCTCGACAGTGTTGTCCACTCCCGGGATGTGTACTGCAATTAGGTTTGCGCCATGTTGCACTACCCACTCCCACACTCTCATGGCCTCCTGCAAAGTGGGTAGGAGTGAATGCCTCCTTGTTTGTTGAGGTAATACATCACGCGTATTGTCTGTTTGTAATGGAGAGTACCGGTGGAATCTCCGACTGGAAGGCCTGCAGAGCTTAAAGCACTGCCCTCATCTCCAAAATGTTGATGTGGAAATGGGATTCCTGGGCTGTCCATATGCCCTGAGACCGTACACCGTCTCAGGTGTGCCCCCACCAGACCTGGGCGTCTGTGGAGAGTCACAGTCGGAGACGGCACTATGAAGGGAACCCCTGGGAGAGATTCTCTGGATATAGCCATCACTGCCAATCCTGAATCGCGGCATTCCTGATTTGGATTGGCTGCAGCAGATGGTCTTGCCTTTGGTCCCACTGCACCCTTAGCGTCCACTGGGTTACCGCATGTGGAGCCGTGCCATCGGGACTGTTGCAATGGCGCAGCCATGTGCTCAAGCAGGCGAAGGACCAGTCTTGCCGGGACGGTCTTCCTCACCGACATGTCCCTGATGAGGGATCTGATGTGTTCCGCTCTGTCTGAGGGAAGAAGGCTTCCCTCTGATGGTGTCCAGAACTGCTCCTATGAACTGCAGTTTCTGGGACGGTACCAGGAGAGACTTCTTCGTAATTGATGAGGATACCCAGTGATTGAAAATGGGACTGGATGGATGAATGGCCGTCATCAGTGCCTCTCTGGAGGAGCCATGAGAAGCCAGTCGTCCAGGTATGGGAACACGTAGTGGCCTTGTCTCCTCAGAGACACCGCTATGACTGCCATGCACTCAGTAAAACGTGAGGTGCCGATGACAGCCCGAAAGGGAGCACTCGGAACTGATAATGGCAGCTCTGAAACTCAAAGCGCAGGAACCTCCTGTGCGCTTGAGCAATTGGAATGTGCAGGTAGGCATCCTGCATATCCAAAGATGCCAGGAAAGCTTCCGCTTCAGCATGGAAATTAGGCCGGAAGGGTCAACATGCGGACTTCGTTTGTAAATGACCGACACATTGAGGTCGCTGAGGTCCAGAATTGGATGGAGGTCCCTGTTTTCTTTGGAACCAGGAAGAAGTCGAATAATACCTAGCCCTCTCTGGTTCTCTGGAGCGTGCTCTGAGCTTCCTTGTCCAGAAGTGTGAGCACCTCCTGCTGTATGAGCAGGGTGCTGACCAGTAGCGGGAAAGCAGGGGAGGTCTTGTAGGTGGGCTGCCTACAAATTCTATATAGTGGCCTTTTCGACCAGTTGCAGCACCCACCTGTTGGTGGTGATCGACCGCCACCCTGGCAGGTGACGTCGCGACGCAACCCCGACCTTCGCTTCCCATTGGTCCTAAGGAGGGCGGGGGCGGAAGGATCATGCTGTGGCAGCATTAGATCCACGAGGCTGGGCCGACTTTGCGACTCGTTGGCCTCTGCCTGGGGATGACTTG
This sequence comes from Neoceratodus forsteri, assembly GCA_016271365.2. Lineage (NCBI taxonomy): Eukaryota > Metazoa > Chordata > Ceratodontiformes > Ceratodontidae > Neoceratodus > Neoceratodus forsteri. The sequence continues at coordinate 1,887,828,889 of CM057456.1, read as the reverse complement.
GCCTGGGCTTTTGGATAAAGAAGCCCCTCTGCTGTTGGCCGGAACGTGGTTGTTGCCTTTGCATCCGTCCATGAAGCGACTCTGGTTCCTACAAAAGGAACTAGGTCGGGATCTGTACATGGCCTGGTCAGATCTAACTGCCTTCCCTAGTCCTGAAGTTTGGTGATCACCTTCTGGAAGCTTCACCAAAAGGACTTCCCTGTTGTAAGGGATGTCTAGGATGTTCTTCTGGACGTCCGGGGTAAAATCGAGGAGGCAGGCCAAGAGTGTCTCGGAGACACGCCTGAGGCTGCAGCTCTGGCGAAGAGTCCACAGAGTCGTATCGGCTCTGAGCACCTGGTCCCCACATCCGAACCTGTACGGAGGGTTTAAAAGCTCCTCCTTGACCACGTCGGGGCATCTTCTCAACCAGGTCCTGTCCCTGTTCCCACAGTGCGTTCTGGAATTGTACCATGTGGGTGAGGTAATTTAGAGACCTGATGGTGCAAGTGCAGCAGCCCGATATGCCTACCCAGGACATCAATTGCTTGGATTCTGGGTCTGGTGGCTGTGTGCTCAAGTGCTGAGGTCTCTGAGACCCGGTCGTGCGAGGCAAGTGATGAACAGGGAATCGGCCCAGAGGATGGTTTGCCAGATACTGGTCCTCCTCGGGGAGCCTTATGGGCGGGCAGCCTTCTTTGGCACTGCGGAGTCAATCTTGGATGTTCCACGCAGCCTTGGTGGCGTCCATAAAGGTGTCCACCAAGGGTGGCACTACACAGGCTTTGGGTCTTTCTGCGCAAGGTAGCGGCAAGGCGCTGTCTCTCAGGGTCTAGCTCTTCAGCATCCCACCCCATATTCTCCTGAATGTGCCTCATGATCTCCAGCGAAACAGGGATCATCCGGAGGAGACCTGGGTAGGTTGTGTGGGTCTGGGGAGGGAATGCTGATGGGAGAAGGAGATCTGGAGCACCCTGAGGTGTCAGATCTAGAGTCCTCCTCAGGCGTAGTGTACTGGCGTCGTCTGGGTCTCTTAGGGCTAGGTGACCCTGAAGTGGATCTTGAGGGAGGTCTTCTCTATCTGAGGATCTGCCCTAGGAGTAGGTGTTGGCTCCTTGGGGTTGGTGACAATCCCTCACAGGCCCCTTGGGCAGAGGAGGGGTGTGGCATTGAAGGAGTGGGTGGAGGTGGAGCTGGAGTAGGAGGAGGGTGCATGGCTACCACTTCCTTCCTGATGGTGTCCCACCAGAAGGTAAAGAGCTCCTTCACCTCTGCCAAATTCAGGCCTGACGACGGGCAGGGTACGGTGGCCTGTCGCCGGGGTCGGGTGTTGGATCCCGGGGATCTCCGGCTCTGGGAGGGTTCCGTGGGAGCCCGCGACTCAAGTGTTGCCCGCCTGGTCCTCGGGCTGAGTGGTGTCCTCCTCCAATGATTGCTTCCGACCGACTTGACCAGCGGCGGTGGTGCAGTCCTCTCTCTGGGGTAGCCACGTTGGTCCCCTGGCTGGCGCCTGGGAGGTGAGCGCCTGGCGGCGATGGGTGTCTTCCTGTCGCCGGCTCCTGGGAGTGCCTGTGATGTTTGGCCGGCGTCAGGTCCGGCATCCATTTGAGGGCGTCAGGTCCTTGGTCTTCACGTGGGACCCGGGTCCGACCCACCGAGAGGCTGGGACACCGACCTGGCGTCGGAGTCCCGATGGCAGGAAGGAAGATTTGTGGCGCTCCCCAGTCTTGGGACGAGGCCTTAGAAGGAGTGGATGAAGCCGATGGCCTGGAAGTCTTGATAGGCTGCAGGGAGGAGGAGCCGCTGGAGGATCTGACCTGAACCGGGGAGGCTGAGATTGAGCCCTGAAGGGAGGCGATCTGACGAGCCTGAGCTTTGGGAGTCCGAGGCCCTTGACGGGACCTGGGCCTTTCCTTCTCCTGGTGTTTTTCCGGTGTTTGTGGGTCTTCCCTGACGACTTCCCCTGGAGGAAGGTTCCTATCCATGGTCTTGAGTTTCTCCTCCAAGAAGCCGCTTGAAGAACCTTCTGGTGGCGGATCCTGGTGTGACTGTTGAAGCCCTGGCAGAAGGAGCAGGCCTTGGTGTCATGTTCGGGCCTAGACAACACCTGCACTTGGGCTGAGTGAGGATCCTTGGAGGGATCTGTTTGCCGCATCACCTGATGGGTGACCTTCCAGAGAGGTGTTTGGAGGGACATCAGATGAATCCAAGTTCATATGAGAAAGAGAGCGTCGTAGTTCAGTCGTTGCATGCTAGAAAAGTGACCGAGAAGCGATGCTTGCGATATGGACAGAGGAAAAGAACGCTGAGGATTGTGGGACCGCCTCCTTATGTACTACATCTGATGTTGGGCGGGACTGACATGGAGGCAGTCCCGCTGAAGACTGCTAGCTAGAAAATTTCCGTGGGGTCCTGGCCTGGCGGCTTCAGTCCTAATGGTGTAACCTGCTGCAAGAGCTGTATCTCAAAGTAAGATCTACGGTTAACGGTGAGCAACCTATTCTTCTAGGGTGTGATACGGTACACTATCTACATTCTGGAAGAATCCTAGCAGTTCTCCAGGAGGAGGGGCAAGTCACACCCCTACTTGGTGAACAGAGACTGGAGAACAGAGGTTCCAAAACACACATCCTGGCATGACTCAAGATCAGTGCGGCAGTGGGAAATGAAGGTATGCACAGACTTGCAGATAGCAGCCCTACAGATTTCTTGTATGGGAAATCCTGGAAGCAGCCACCAAGGCAGCAGTATGTCTGGTAGAATGAGCCCTAATCACAATGGGAGGCTCCCACTCAAGACAACCTATAGCAGAGGTCAGGAAGGGTGATCCACCTTGCGACTGTCCACTTTGCTGACAGTCTGCCAGGTGCGGCTTCAGGTAGGCACCAAACTGATGGCAAGCCTGACCTCAAATCCCAGCCATACACTCTATGTAATAGGAGAACGTTCTCTGCAGGTTCAGGGTATGGAGTCTGCAGTCAGCCTCAAAGGGGTTGGTGAAACATACTGGTAAGTTGATCATCTGGTTAAGGGAGAAACTTTGGGTTGCTGTGAAGGATGACCTTGTCCTGTGAAGACCAGATAGGAGAGTCCACTGAAAGCACCTGGAACTCCCCAATCAGTTTGGTGGAGCGATGGTCACCAGGAAGGCTTTCTTCCAAGACAAGTACAACAAATCACAACTCTGCATCGACTCAATGGCTTGTCCATGAGCACAGCCAGGGTCAGCAGTAAGTCCCACAGTGGAGGTGGATCATGCACAAGAGAGGACAAATGGTCAAGGCCCTTGAAAAGCACCCGACCACCTTCTCCAGGGCCACTGACAGCATATCGGCCCGTGCCTGGTAAGCCGAGATGGCTTCCACATGCACCTTAAGGCTCCTCACTGCAGTCCAGACTGGGAAAGGGCCAGAGGTAGTCAAAGGTGCTAGCTACTGGGCAGACAAGGAGATCAAGCTCCTTGTCCTGGCAACAAATGGAAAATCTCTTCCATTTGAAGGCATAGCACCTACAAGTTGACTTCTTTTCTGTATACCTCCACAATGTGGAGGACATCCTTGATAGAGCCAAGTCCTTGAACACTAGCCACTCAGGAACCAGGCTGTGAGGTGCAGGAACTGAAGGTCTGGGTGCAGGACCATTCCCCAAAGCCTGAATGGCAGGTATGGGTGGAGAAGCAACCACCAGGGAGGCCTGCTAGTGAGGCTGAGGAGATCCAGTACCAGAACTGCCTTGGCCAATCTGGAGCTATCAGGATCACCCGTGCCTTCTCCGTCCTGATCTTGGCCAGAACCCTGTGGATCAGGGAAGGAAAGGCATACACGAGGCCCAGGGTACAGGACCTCGTGAAGGCATCCCATTAAGTGTCCCAGACTGTGAGGCGGGCACAAAAGCCTTAGTCTGGCATCTTCTCAGGAGGCAAACAGATTAACCAAGGGTAAGCCCCACCAGGAAAACAGGTAGTTCATCACTTCCTGCTGCGAGACCACTCATGAGATGTCCTTCCTATCCGACTGAGAGCACCTACCAGATGATTGTTCTCCCCTGCGATGTGAATTGCCAGGAAATCTGCACCCAGGCTATGCACAAGGGTCCAGGTGTGGAGAGCCTCCACATAAAGGAAGGGAGTGTGTTCCACCCTGTCTGTTCAGTTAAAACATGGTCGTGGTATTGTCAGTCTGGATTTAAGCGATCTTACCCCGATCATCAGAAACATAGAAACATAGAATTTGACAGCAGATAAAGACCACTTGGCCCACCAGTCTGCCCATTTCCTACCTAATGGATAAGTTGCAGATCCTAGTTAACCAGCATCCTACTTCTTTCTACCCCACCCTAGAATTGCCTTATGGCTGTCCCATGCATGCTTGAATTCAATCACTGTTTTTGACTCCTAAACCTCCTCCGGAAGGCCCGTTCCATGCATCCACAACCCTCTCTGTGAAAAATAGCTCTTTACATTACCTCTGGCGCCCCCATCTTCAAATTGTGCGCCTTGTTCTTGCACAGCTCTTTTTGAAAGATGCTACCCTCTTGGACTTTGTTGATTCCTTGAGGTACTTGAACGTTTCTATCATGTCCCTCCTCTCCCTCCTTTCCTCGAGGCTATACATATTAAGCTCCTTTAGTCTCTCTTCATGTGTCTTCGAGTTGCAGACCCTGTACCATTTTAGTTGCCCTCCTCTGGACAGCTTCCATCTTCTCTATGTCCTTGGGAATTGGGTCTCCAGAACTACACACAGTACTCCAGATGGGTCTCACCAGCTGTCTGTACAGAGGATAACAACTTCCTGTTTCTACTGGTGATGCCTCTCCCTATGCATCCCAGTATCCCCAGCCCTCCTTACTGCCCTCTCCATTGCTTGCCCACCTTTAAGTCATCTGATATGACTACCCCAGGTCCCTTTCCATTTTGTTGTTGTTAGTATCTCACCCCCATTGTGTACTCTTCCCTGGGTTTTGTTTCCCAGGTGCATTACCTTGCACTTCTTAGCATTAAATCTAAGCTGCCATACATTTGACCATTCCTCTAACCTTGCCAAGTCCCTTCTCATCCTTTCCACCCCACCTTGTGCATCAACATAGAAACATAGATTTTGACGCAGATAGGACGCTTGGCCCACCCAGTCTGCCCATTTCCCTACCTAATGGATAAGCTGCAGATCCTAGTTAACCAGCAGCCTACTTCTTCCTACCTCCACCCCTAGAATTGCCTTATGACTGTCCCATGCATGCTTGAATTCCACCACTGTTTTGACTCATACCTCCTCCTCTGGAAGGCCGTTCCATGCATCCACAACCCTCTCTGTGAAAAAATACTTCCGTAAATTACCTCTGAGCCGCCCCCTCTATCTTCAAATTGTACTTGCTGTTCTTTTCACCTCTTTTTTGAAATTCTACCCTCTTGGACTTTGTTGATTCCCTTGGGTACTTGAAAGTTTCTATCATGTCCCCCCTCACCCTCCTTTCCTCGAGGCTATACATATTAAGCTCCTTAAGGTTCTCTTCATATGTCTTCGGTGCAGACCCTACCATTTGAGTGCCCTCCTCTGGACAGCTTCCATCCTGTCTATGTCTTTCGGAGATTGGGTCTCCAGAACTGCACGCAGTACCCCAGATGGGGTCTCACCAGCTGTCTGTACAGAGGCATAATAACTTCCTGTTTTCTACTGGTGATGCCTCTCCTATGCATCCCAATATCCCCCCACCCTCCTTGCTGCCCTCTCACATTGATTGCCCACCTTTAGGTCATCTGATATGACTATCCCCAGGTCCCTTTCCATTTTGTTGTTGTTAGTATCTCACCCCCATTGTGTACTCTTCCCCAGGGTTTTGTTTCCCAGGTGCATTACCTTGATCTGTTGCAGATCTTTGTGTCATCTGCAAAGAGACATCCTTTCCTTCCAGTCCCTCTGCAAATGTAAACACAAGACATTGAAGAGGACTAGTCTAATACTGAACCCTGTGGCACCCCACTAGTAACCCCTTTCTTCAGGTGGATTCCATTTACTATTACCCTCTGTGTCTTATTCTCCAGCCAATTCTTTACCCAGGCTATCATCTTGGGACCCACTCCCAGGCTGGCTAACTTGTATATTAATCTTTTGTGTGGGACTGAGTCAAATGCCTTGCTAAAGTCTAGGTAGGCCATGTCCACAGCCCCTCCTGATCTACTACTTTGGTCACCCAGTCAAAGAAATCTATTGGATTAGTCTGGCATGACCTTCCTGCTGTGAATCCATGCTGCCTTGGGTCTGTGCCCCTCTGGCCTCTAGGTACTTTCGACAATTCTTTCCTTCAGAAGCGATTCCATCATTTTCCCTATCATTGAGGTTAAACTAACTGGTCTGTAGTTTCCCTTCTGCCCTGCTCCCACTTTGTGAAGGGAATCACATCGCCCTCCTCCAGTCCTCAGGTACCACCCCATCCTCCCATGATTTGTTAAAGAGGGTAGTCAGTGGTGTCACTAGTTCTACCCTTAGTTCTTTTAGAATTCTGGGATGAATCCCATCAGGCCCCATTGCTTTGTCCACCTTCAGTTTTAAGAGTTCTTTCAGAACCCTTTCTTCTGTAAATGGGCTGATATCAACTTCTGTATCCAGAGTGTTTCTATTGCTTGTTTTAGGTACCTCCCCTCTTCATTTGTAAATACTGAGCAAAAATATTTGTTTAGTATCTCTGCCTTTCACAGCCACCCTCTGCCCACCCCTCCTCTTTATTAAGCCTCACTATCCCTCCCTTAGTCTTCCTTAGCTCCCTGATGTACCTAAAAAGGTTTTATCCCCTTCTTAACTGAGTTGGCTATCTTTTCCTCAGTTAGGGCCTTTGCTGTTCTGACTGCCTTCCAGCTTCCTTTGCTTTAACTGATACAATTCTCTGTCCTGCTCCTTCTGTGATTCCTTGTACTTTCTGAATGCTTTCTTTTCCTCTTGAACCTTCACTGCCACCTCCTTTGAGAACCATAGTGGTTTCTTACATCGTTTTGTTTTGTTTATTTGCTTCACACAAGAGCTTGTTACCTCTGTGATGGCAGTTTATTATTCCCCTGTTCTTCCACCCTCCTTCCTGCCCATTTGCTAGTGCATTCTTTAGGCACTTTCACCCATTTGTGAAAGTCAGCCCTCCTGAAGTCCAGTTCTTTTGCCTTTGTATGGCTTGACTCTATTGCTGTGTTTATTGTGAACCATACTGTTCGATGGTCGCTAGTTCCCAGATGGCTACCCACTTCTACATCTGTGATCCTCTCTCCATCTCCATTTGAGAGGACCAGGTCTAGATTGCTCCCTCTCGAGTGGGTTCCAATACTAGTTGTCTAAGGCATGCCCCTGTAGGGCATCTAAAATAACCCACTCTTAGAAGTGGCTGCTGCAACTGCACTCCAGTTAACATCTTGCATATTCAGTTCACCCATCAGTAATATCTCCCTTTATCTGCCAATCTAAGTATACTTTCTATCATTTCCTTGTCCATTTCCTTCCCCTGAGAAGGGGTCTGTATACAACCCTGTGCGGATTGTGGTGCCATTGCTGCCTCCAAATTGACCCACAGTGTTTCTTCTCCTCCTGTTTACCCTTTTGTTCTGTTGCTTTGATTCCTTCTCTTATGTGAGAGCTACTCCTCCTCCTCTTTTACCTTCCCTGTCCCTCCTGTAGATAGTGTATCCTGGTATGTTTACGTCCCAGTCATGGTTCTGTGTGACCATGTTTCTGTGACTGCCACGATATCCAGATGTTCCTCCTCCATCAAGGCCACTAATTCAGGAAGCTTGTTACCCAGACTATGGGCATTGGTATGTATTGCTTTCCATTTTTGATGGCTTTACCTTCTGTAGCATCCCCAATGACCTTTCTACTTGGTCTTTTCTCATTTAGTACCCTGTTTTGTAGGGGGCTGGGATTTTCCTGCTGCTTATCAGTGCCCCCCCTTGACTAGTTTAAAAGCTTGCCAATGAAGCATTTAAACCAACTGCCCAAAAGACTTGTTCCTTCCTGGACAGATGCAGACCATCCTGCCAGTATAGGCTGGTGTCCCTCCAGGTGGAACGCCAGTCCCTAATGAAGCCAAACCCTTGTGCTCCACCATTTTTCAACCATTCGTTAAACTGCATGGTGTAAGTACCCTCGCCTCACCCATGCCACTGACAGGCAGCGCCTCTAGAAGGATACTGTGTGCTACTTGTCTTAAGCCCCTCCCCAACTCTACAAAGTCCTTCTGCACTGCTCTAATCTCAAGATGAGCCATGTCATCTGTCCCTAGGTGGAAAATGGCGTCCAGCTCAGACTCCCGTGCAACTGTTCGTGATCCTAAGATGCGCTTCCTGTCCTCAAGCCATGGCACCAGGCAGGCACCTTACTTCAGTTTTCCCTGCTCCCCAGTTCTATCCCTCTAATAATTGACTCCCCACCAGGAGCTGCTTCCTTTCCTGTGGTGCTCTCTGCCTCCTTCCTGAGGTCTCCCTTGTGACAGTTGTCTGCACCTCCTTAGTCTCCTCTGCGGGTGCATCCATAGGGGAACTGTACTCTCCCAGAATGGTGTATGGATTGTGGAGTGGAACAACTGACTGGGTGTGCCTCTGTTCCACCACCCTCCCCCTCCTGAGCCCACTGTCATCCAACTGCTGTGCTTTCTTGCAAACTCTGAGGTAGTGGTGGTGGCTCTGGTGCTCCCTGGATGGGGAGGTTCCCCTGCTACCGTCCAGTGCGGCCTAAAGACGGGAAACTTCTTCCCACAGGGCAGATAGTTGTCTGCAAACAGGGCAGCATCTCAACCTCCAGAAAGACTCCCGGAGACTGCTGCCCCAGCCATTACATTGTACTACTCCCCACATAACTGTCTCGTTAAGTTTTTTGTGTGTGTGTGTGTGTGTGTGTGTGTGTGTGTGTGTGTGTGTGCGTGCGTGCTTGGTGTGTTATACAGAAATATATGTATTTATATAATGTGTATGCTTATATTGTCAGTGCAGTGTGCTAGAGAGGATATGACAGTGATATCACCTTGCCCTCTTGAGGAAATGATGTCAGAACCCCAGGTATAAATGAACTATTTCAGGGGTGGGTGGGTGGGTGATGGGTGGAAGGGTTTGGGCCTAAACTGTGCCCCTCACGAAACAATCAGCTAAAAGCTCTGACCTACTGCTGCAATGAGTGCCTTCCTGTCAGCAAGATACCATACATGACAGAGCAAATTCTGTGACAGCCAGAGCACTGCATGGATCTCCATGGATGCATGGATCTCCAACAAGTTTATGAGGTGACAGGACTCCCTGGGTGACTGGAAACTGTGGGTCATGTGGTCCCCATGTGCTCCCCATCCTACCAGAGACACGTCCATCATCAGCATGATGGTCAAGTCTGGGTGGATTCCCTCCTCCAGATGTTCTTGGCCTAGCCACCACGGATGGGATCCCACATACACTGGGTCTCCATGGCCAGCTGATCCAGGTGACCAAGGCACTAGGACCACTGACAACCCCGGCTCCCACTGGTATGGGTGCATCTGCCAGCAGGCCCAATGCAACATGCTGGTGCAGAACGCCATGTACCCCAGCAGCCGCAGGAAATCAGGCAGGGCACAAAGCCCAACTTGAAATGATCTGGCAAGGAGTTAAGATCCCGTGCCCAGTCTGCTGGGAGGCAGGTCTTGGCCCAGGAGTCTAATTCTGCCCTGATGAACCTGATATCCTGCTTTAGTACCAGTTCAGACTTGTCTGGGTTGACCAAGAGGTCCATGTCTCTGCAGGTCCAGACAGCCAGGTCTGTGAATCTGCATACGGCCTCTCTGAATGGACTAGCAATCAGTCAGTCATTCAGGTAGGGATAACTCTAACCCGGTGTCATAGGTTGGCCGCCACCATGCGTGTGCCATTGGAAGACCCTTGGAGCTGAGGAGAGGCCAACGGCATGACCTGGAACTGGTACAGGACCCTCTTTACTTGGACCCGTGAGGTATCAGCAGTGGGACCTGCAGATGGGGATGTGGAAGAACATGTTCTGGATGTCCAGGGAGTAGAACCACATGTCCTGCCCAAGGGATGGTATAATCTGGCTCAGAGTGACTATCTGGAAATAAAAATTACGTACCTGCCATAATTCTTGACATTTCTGTTTATCTTCACCATTCATCACTGGTTGGTTCAAGCGGATGCCAGGACCCTGCGGAAGCTTTTAGCTTTAACAGCTTTTCTGCTAGGGAGGGATGACATCGAAGACAGCGATGCCCTCGAGGCGACGCATTGCTTACCGTTCACGGGTTGGCCAGTAAACAACGGCGTTCCTGCACTATCTCAGTTCTGCTCGTTGGAGAGGAAAAAAAGAAAACAAGGGTGGAAGGTGGGCAAGGCAGCCCAGGGACAGCAAAAGGAAAGGATGTGAACTGAAAAGGATTAAGCTGACCAGAGAGGATAAGATTCATTAGGGAGGCTGGAGCCTAACTGGGTCTGGATGAGGTCCCCAACCTCTGGGCAGGTAGGGAGGAGGAGAGTTGAAGAGGAAGAAAAGGAAGAAAGAAGGATGAGAGAGAAAGAAGACTGAAGAGGCAGGAGGAGGAAGTGGGAGGATGGACCATAACCCCACGTTCTAGAACCCCTGTGGACCAGGTAGACCAAGTCGATCTGTTTCATCCCTTGGGAAACAAAAATGTTTTTTTTGGAGAGCCTGCAGGTGTTAACCAGAAGCTGGGGCATCCCAAATGGAGAGGAATTTAACCTTCACCACAAGAGGGACTTGACAGGAGACATGGTCGACAGGCCAAGGCTAGCCTCCCTGGGCCACCAGGGAGAACACTAGGTTTTAACGTTCCTTCTCCCTACCTCTTTAAGGCTAGAGGTAGAGAGAGACTGCCCTGGCCATGTATCACCTTGGCACCCAAGAGACCCAGAGTGAAATGGGATGGAGTCCCTTAATCACAGCACCACCAGGGAGGTGATTACCAGGGACAAAACTCAGGGAGGTTCTTGTAGCCTTAAGTCCAAAGGACTGAAAATATAACAAGGAACCCTGGAAGGAGTCCCTTTAAGGAGTTATAGTAAAGATAGAGGGGCCCGGGGCCCTAGTTCCAGTGAGGCCAGTAGGCCAGACCCTGGGATGGGGGCCTGAAGCAGGACTCAAGGAGAGACCCGAGGGCCCTAATCACTGTAAGCGGGCCCCAGGGAGCCAAGGGAAAAGGGCCAGAGCCCCTACTTGCCCACCCTCCTTCACAAGTGGGTCACTGTTGCATCAGACAATTGGCAGGAGCCAGGAGGTACCAATGGGACTGAGCCCACAATTGTACTCGATGGGGGCAAGCAGGGAGGAAGCACTGCCCAGAAGCTGCGGCCAAGATAGGATGGAGGGCAGGAAGCAGTGATGAATAGTGAAGATATGGAGGAAGATCAAGAATTATGGCAGGTCGTAATTTTCATATCTTCCCTGTAACAATCTTCACCATTCATCACCGGTGGGTAGATACCAAGCCCACAAAGTGGACTGGTACCTCCTTGAGCTGGATCACCTTCAGACCCTTGTGAGGGAGTCATGAGAGAGGCCCATCATGGGTCTGGCCAGACCCACTACTACTCAGAGCCAGGACTGGTCCCCAGACCAGCAGGAAAAAGAGCTCCGACAATTCTCGCCTAGCTCTTTGGGTGAAAAATGGGACCCCTGGAAGGCGAGGCAGCCACCCCTCGCCAGGCCAAGGGCAACAACCAGAAGAGGTGAAGCCATGCTGTTGGCCTAATGAAGACAGGGGTCCCACCAGTCTGGAGGCTACCATGTTGGCGTCGTGCGATGCCTGCACCTGGCGTCTCACTAGCTCCAGACCCCTTGGGGTGATGTAGCAGCTCACCTGGTCATCTTGCCATCAGGCAAAATTGCTGAGGACCTGACCCATCAAGGCCCACAGGCACCTCTCACAGGCCACGTGTTCCTGATGTGCGCTGCAATAGACAAGAGGCAGTCGAGGCAAAAACCCGTCTGCCCCAGCAGTCAAACTCAGTAGAGTCTGTGTGTAGAAGATGGTATCTTGTTAGATGCAGGCGCCCAGAAGGGTGTCCAGCCACTCCAGACCCAAAGTGAGGAGGGGTAAAACCATGAGACCCACAAGGCACCAATACTGGTGCTGGTAATCCCCAGGGGCTGGAGAAGTAGTGGTGGGTGACTGCCAGGTGTTGTGCGACTCCTCCACAAAGGGCTGAGGCCATGGAGGGATCACTAAGAATTCCTGGCTGAACTCTCCAAGAAACACCATAGTCGCAGACACGCGGTATTTCACTGCTGTACTGGGGTTAAACTGAGCCCTCCAGAATCATCGCCAGGAACCTGAGATACTCCGTAAAGTCAGCATTAGAAAACCGTAAGATGAGAAGTCCTCTTCCTCAAAGGAGGAAGTTGATGACGTGGCGAGGCTCTGTATAGGGAATGATGGTGCTGTTCGAGGAGAAGCAAAGACCATTTTATCCATGGCCTTGTAAAAGGCGGAAAAGCACTCATCGTGGGCCCTATACTATTCCCAGATATGGAGCCCTAAGGGACCGGAGATACCTAGGAGAATGGGAGGTGGTTGCAGAGAGGCGAGGGCTGGACAGAGTGGTCATGAGGGACCGCTTCTCCGTCAGGGCTGTGGGCACCAGCAGGGGACCCTTCTGCAGCAAGGGGTATGCTGCCCAGATCCCACCTGCTTGCTCAACCATCCCCAAGCCAGCAGGGAAAGCTCATGGGGTGGGAAGACCGAAGCAAGCCCAACAGGGCGGCCCTGTCCCCACCCGATGCAGGAATCTGCTCCTAAAGGAGGAAGAGGTGCTCGACCCAGCACTCCTGCTCTGCACTGAAGTGACAGAGGCCACCCAAGGAGAATGGGGAACAGAGTGGGCCCCAACCCCACAGGAGGAACAGAGAACTACCCTTGAGCAAGGCCTCACAATGGCCACTGATCTTATAGGGGAGAGAAGCCGCCCCAGGGTTGGCCTCTGACTCCCCAACTCTGTGGCAGCACTGAAGAACACCTTGGCGCTGGAAATGGCCTATTCCATGGAGAATGCCTGTGCCATCATCCAAGAAAGCAGCCCCAAAATGGCCCCAGAGCCACCCATAGCACCGACCTCGACACCACCCTAGAAATGGCACTGGCTGACACCGACCACATCGATGATGTCTGAAGCGGTGACCAACATCAGAGTTGGCTGACCAAGACACCAGCCTCTGACACAGCACCGACACAGAGCGCCGCACCACCCACGGCACCATTGCCAGGCAAGGCACCAATTGTGGCACAGTCGTTGACCTCAGCACTGTCCCAGGCAGCGCCACCTGGCACGACGCTGCAAGCGTCATCGTTGCTGGAGACGGCACCGGAGTCCCCCGTGGCAACCGACAGAGGACAAGGAGGTAGTGCCAAAGGCATTGACCTCAAGGCCAGATCCCAATGGCGAAGACCCGAGTGGAATCCAGTGGACGACTGTTCCAAAGAACTTAGTCGCCAGTTGGGGTCCTCCTGGTTATCCTCGAATCCGAGGAAGAGACCACAGAGACCCTGAGAGATCGACCCCGGCCACCCGGACCGGCCTGGCACCGGGCGGTGTCAGGAAGGACTCCATGGAACCAGAGGGTCGATCTTTCTCACTGACGCTGGAATCAGCATCAGCCAAAGCTACACTCCCAAAGCTCCCGCACGGGATCTCCAATGTATGCCCCGTAGCTGAGGGCCCGACAGAGGTTTGCCAGTTCCCAAAGGGGAACTGGGGCCTTGAGTGATCAGCCATCAGCCCCCTGAGGAGGCTGACCGCCTCCCCAGGCACCTGAGCTCAGCGAGGCGTGAGCCCTAGCGCCTGCTCTTCCCCGCGCGTAGCAGTGGGGAGGCCCGGAGATGGGCCCAAAGTCCCTGTCTTAGTGGCCTTCCTTCGACACCATCCACTGAAGGTCGGGGTTTGCATCCCAACCTCGCCGCATGGAGTTCAAGGGTGCGGTGGTCCATGTTGAAGCAGGTGTCGCAATGATCCATGTCATGGTTTGGCCCTAGACAAGTGAAGCATCGGTCATGCAGGTCCATTACGTTGAACCAACTTCCACAGGGGCACCGGCGCGCCGGAGAAGTCCCTGCCTTACAACTTTTCGCCCTGAACCCGACATGATACCGACCGCACCAACAGAAAACTTAACTAAAGGCAAAGTTGCGTTGCTGGAGGAAGACTGGGCGATGGAAGACAGACTGGCCTCGAGGACTCACTATGGTGAGTATCAAGTGGCAATCAACCGTAAGGCAGAGTTCCTGTCCTGGGATACTGCTGCATGAAAGAACAGAATAACTCTGCTCTTTCAAACTGTAGATAGGTTGTTGCATCAGACTTGTCTGCAGCTGAAAAGAGCATTTTCTACTGAACAATGCGAATAGTTTGCTCAGTTCTGTGCTTACAGGGTGTCAACTATTAGGACCGGGATAACTCCAGTGGAGTTCGTTCTGACTCACAGTTCGAGCCTGCAGGAAACAGCAGCATTCTGAATGCCTGGGGTGAGTTTCGGTCGTGAGGGTGGCGGAGGTCATCGAGGTGATTTTGAAGCTGCAATCCACCTCATGTGAACTGGACCCGGCCTGACACGTCTCTTAGTGGGAGGTGTGGAGTCTGTTGGTCTAGTGTTTGCCAAGATTGTCCAGTGTTTGCTTTCAGTGGGGGTTTCCTGATGCCTTGAAAGAGGCATTGGTGAGGCCCTGCTGAAGAACCCATCACATGACCCTGACGTCTTGGTGAATTACTGACCAGTCTCTAACCTCCCATTTTTGGGGAAGGTTGTAGAGAAAGTGGTGGCTTTGCAGCTTGAGGCACACCTGATGACCTTTGACATCTACAAGCCACCCAGTTGGGATTTAGGAAAAGCACAGTATAGAAATGGCATTAGTTCGGGTGCAGAATGATCTCCTCTGGGCGAGGGATAGAGGGAACAGTCAATTCTTGTTCTCCTCGATCTCTCCTCAGCATTTGACACCACTTGATCACCTGAGAGAGCTCTGTGGACTCACTGGCCATGTCATCAGCTGGTTTGAGTCCTTTTTATCAGGTAGGATGCAATGGGTGGTGTTGAGAAGTTTCTCATCACACCTGAGGCTTCTGTCCTACGGAGTACCTCAAGGGTCAGTCGTCGCCTATGTTGTTTATGTGTACATGCTGCCCTGGGGTGACATCATTAGGCATTATGGTCTGGGTTTTACTGCTATACAGATGATACCCAGCTGTGTATGTCCTTTGCCCCCAGAACATCAAGTGCTGTAGATGTGCTAAATAATTGCTTATCCAAGATCCACGACTGGAAGTCCCTTAACTAGCTGAGACTAAACCCTGGTAAGACAGAGGTACTGTACTGGTGACTGAATTGGGTCATTAGGGGGAGTAGTCACCACTGGAACAGGAATGGGGTTGTTCCTGGGGTCCACCACACTGGCGGTGATGAATAAGGTGCAGAATCTGGGCATCATCCTTGATGGCGGTTTGACGCTGAAGCTCAGGTATCGGCCATTGTCAGGAGTGTTTTTACCACTAAGGAATGTCGCCGGATTAAACCCTTAGTCCCTCTTGAGGACCTGCCTTTACTGATACATGCTTTTGTCACCTCCAGGCTCGATTACTGTAACTCTCTTTACTTCAGGGTCAGTGGGGCAACCTCCGCCAGCTGCAGCTGGTACAAAGCAACTGCAGCCAGATTACTGATGGACCTTTCGAGTCCAATCATATAACCCTGGTTTTGCATGAACTGCACTGGTTGCCAGTTAGGTGGAGGATTGTCATCAAGGTAGGCTTGCTTACCTATAAGGCCCTATATGGATCAGGTCTGGGTTACCTGACTGACCTCTTGACACTTGCCCACCTGGTGCGCTCCCTACGGTCATCTGCAGAGAGGTATTTAGTGGTACTGAGGGCACATTTAAAATGGCAGGGATCGTGCCTTTGAGGTGGCCGGTCCAACAATATGGAATTCCCTCCACGTGCCTTAGGGAGGCCCTCTACTGAAATCTTTAAAAGCGACCTGAAGGCACATCTGTTAGGCTAGCATTTGAAGGTAGCTGAAAAAGATAGTGAGTTGGATTTTATTATTTATTGCTAAAAAACTTTAAACATTGATTTATATTTATGGTTTCATTGAACTGATCCTGATTATAAATATATTTATTGCCCTGTACTTTGTAAAGTGCCCAGTGCCCCAGGAATTGGGTGGTTAAGAAGTAAAGATTGACTTGACTTCACAAAGAACTACGACCTGACTAACCAAAGAAGAAAAAAATAAAACAGGGTAAACTGCAGCATTGACTAGTGCGGCGTTGAGAAAGTCAAGATGAGCAGAAGTAATGAGAATGGGTAGTGACGAAGTTAATTCCTGAAGAATGCTGTCCCACGGAGCTGCTTGCAACCTCTATGGTGGAAAAAGCAGAACTGAGGTAGTGAAGGGAATGATGTCGGTTACTGGCCAACTGCATAGCGCCATGCAATGTGTTGGACTCAAGAGGCGATGCCATCCACTCACTTAGCAGAAAAGCTTTAAAGCTAAAAAGCTTCCCGTGGGTCCTGGCACCTCTGGCTTGAACCCACCAGTGATGAATGGTGAAGATTGATACAGGTCATGCGCTTTTCGTATGCACTAGTTGAGATCATGAAGATCCAGTATGGGGCCTAGCCCCCATCCATTTTGAGACCAGAAAGTACTTGACACATAACCCTGAGTGGCCAAGGCATCCGGGACATGGGCTAAGGCTCCTTTTGCAAGGAGCTGAGCAATATCCTCTCTGAGGGTGGACAGCATGCCCTGAGACACCCTAGACTCTTGAGGCGTGTTGAGGTAGTAGGGCGGAAAGCCTCAAAATCGAGGACAGTCCTCTGCTCACCACGTCTAGTCCCACTTGTCCATTATTATAGCGGACCAACGTGGCAAGAAGAGATGCAGCCTCCCCTTATGGTAGAGTGGTGGGGACAGGACAGGTAGAATGATGACACCCGCAGCCTGTCACTGAAGGCTTGGTGGAGGCACCGTCAGCTGTCCCTAGAGAGTACAACTACCACTGCCTTCCCCCCATTTTGGATCTTGACCCCAAACTTTTGAGGCACCAGGTCTAGAACTGCTCCTGCTGGAGCTGCTGCCAGGGGAGCCAGTGACTGAAAAGGATCAGTACTGAAAGCTGATTTCTTCAGCTTCTTTGGGTCCCTCTAGGACAAAGTCACCGAGCCTAGCATGGCACTGGACTTTGATCTGCATGAGACATCCTTCCACCCCAGCCCAAAGAGGTTGGTGCCCAGAAAAGGGACATCTGCCAGCCTCTGTTGGGTGTCTGCTGAGAAGGTGGACAAGCTTCCAGCCAGGCCTTGTAATGTATGGAGACAGCCACTGCACAGGCCACTAGTTACCCATATCCAAGGCTGTCTGAAGTTGGTGTTTGGCAGTGACTGACCATGGTATCAGATGAGCTCCAGTGCCACCCACTGCTCTGGGTGGAGTTTGAAGGACCATGTCAAACATGCTCTTCATGCATGGCCATAACTGGCTATCATAACAGCATAGCTAGCATGCCGAGACCCAAAGCATAAATCTTTTATGCATGGTCAGCTGTACGGGATTCCTTGTCTGGGAGCTTGCCCATGTTCCCTTGGTACCCCAACTACAGAACACCGAGTTGGTAAACAGCCCCTCTGTGAAGGGATGGTCTGAGAACTCTAGAGGGAGTTGGTAGGGACTGCAAGCTTGCAGACCGTATGGGTCAAGGTGCTGGGAAGGATGCTGGGTGCTGTCAAAGCTCAAAGGCTGGTCCCAAAATGGCCTCAGCCACTGGGAAGGCAACTCCCAGGAATGTGTCTCAGTCCAAGATGTCTGTAAGAAGGTACATGGTGCTCTTCTGAATGGTTCTAGCTGGATGCCGTGGACTCAGATATGAGGTGAAGCAGTGCCCCAAATTACACCAGCCCTTGGTCGGTGGAAGGCTCATCGACCGCTTTACGGTCAAAGAGCAGAAGCCCAGAAGACACCATGGACTCTTGGTCCAAGTCAACTGAGGACTCCTCGAAGATGACTTTTGGCCATAACTCATCACAAACCTCCTGGGATTCATCACCTGGGGTGATTCTCAATGGCAACCAGCCTGGAAAGCCGGGCCTCAATACCTGGCCTCCTTAGATGGAGTGCCGGTTGGTGGCTGTCAGGGTGTGGCTCCACAGTGACCAGAGAAGAAGTGGGTGTTGGGAGTACCTGCAGAACTTGGGCGGTGGGGTAACCACTGCGGGCGCCAGGGAGCATGGGACCTTGGGGTGAGAGCCCCTACCCTGCCCAAAGATGGCCCATTGCTGCCAAAGGAACTTCTCGTAGAACTGGCGCATTTGCAGCGGTGCCTCTCCTCATCTGAGGACAAGAGAATGATGCGTACCAATGGCGGCATTTCCGGTTAAGCGGCATCGACAAGCGGTACCTCGACCATGACCTCGATTGTTGACCTCCTAGCTGATGGTGGGCAGGGTTGTCCTTGACTGGACATGTACAATATCATATGCCGCCCACATTCAATAACACAGGCACAGAAGACTTGACTTCAGCCAGAGGCTTCTCCCAAACAGGGTTGACTGGGGACACCAATCGAGCCATGTCCTCCTGGGTGAAGACCATGAATCGGAGGTCTATCAGACTGATTCCTTGGCTCGTCTGACAGCAGATCGAGCTGGGTCAAGAAAATTACGGCCAAATGGTTGGCCAGAGTAAAACTGACTGACTCAATGGCAAGGCCAAAGAGCCCTCAACCTGCCACTCAAATGAAGGGCATTCGACTTCATGAAGTGGTCAGGTGAGTCGAGAGACTGGGAGGACTAAGATCTCTCCCGTCTCATGACCAGCGACAGTGGTGCAAAGACTTCATAGACTTTGTCTCTGAATGGGAGGCGTGGAGGCAGGGCTCTCCTCCATGGTCTGGAGAGACTGGCACAATTCACAGAATGGGCCCATGAAGGCCCTCTGACACCAGACCCAACAGGGAACAGCACCAAGACTGAGGAGGTGCCCACATAGCCACTGCCCTGGCAGCTAAAGGGCAGCAAGCTGAGCTGCAGACCTGGCAGCCGCCAAGGCTTTTGACACCCTTTGGTGGCCCTTAGGATCCTGTTCCAAAGGCTGGCCCATAGCGAGCCGGAGTTTCCTGTCCTTGAGGGACTCAGGAAGTATGGAGAGGCAAAGGCTGCACCCAGCCATGTCATGTTGCCCACCCAGGCAGTACATGCATGTGTTGTGCGGATCGGTGACCGACATTTTCTGGTGGTACCAAATGCAAAAATTGAATCCAGGCTTCTTGCAACCCATCAAAGAGACAAAGCGAGTGAGGAACCCACAAAATATACACTAACTACTTTGGAATAATGGTTCACCTATGGCGTAGAAATCCTTAAAGAGCACAAAGACAGTAACCGTTCTTCCAGTGGAAAGATCTGACGTCACAGGTGGAGTCGGGGATATAACTCCTTGGGTGGTGGAAGGAGCTTAGCTTGCAAATGTTCAGGCCAATAACTGCCTTCCAGAGGAACTGCCAGAGTGTGGATAATGTGCCATATCCACGCCCCTAGAAAGGTCTCTTTGCCAGCCCCTCACCCATGAATGTTTTTCAGATATGCATTGGAATGCCTAGCTTGTTGTGACATCGCATATTTCAAAGTCCATATTCAATTAAACCAATCTTCCCTACCCTTTCTAAAAACTCACACAGCAAATTTAATCCCTCAACTCACACGACTAATTTCCAGGCCCACCTGTCTCCAACCTCAACTCCTCTATCACTCCTTCATTGACTGGGTCCTACTTCCCACCCCACCACATTTGAAGCTGGCACTCTCCCCAGCACACTTAGTGACTACATGATGACTTACCTTCTCCAAATGATTTGCAGCTCCAAAGCCTCTCTCCCCACCCACCCCATACATCTGGTTCAGATCTCTCGACCTGGCCTCCCTGTCTGATGACTTCTACCTTCTTGCTTGATCCTCTTTCTCTAGGTTCCAGCAACACCGATGTCTCCTCTCCTTTTCCACACCAAATTCATGTCTATCTGGAGCAAACATATCCTATGCCCTTTGATCACATGTTCAAGGTTGCCACCAACCCTAGATCTTGACAGCCTTTATCACTTACTTAAAGCACGGGACTATGCAGAACTCCTTGGATGACTTACTTGTGTACAAACAACTCAATAAGGCCAGCATCAAGGCTATCAGGAAGCCAAATCTAATTACTTTTCTGCCAACCTCCAAAATAAGGTTTGTTGCCTTACGGTAACAGAAGATGTTCAAGAGGACCTCCATTGAGCCACGGTATATCATTAGACTGTATGCTGTCAATGTTAGGCCCTTGCAGAAAGCCTCTCTCTGCAAGATACAGCCATCCACGCTGAAGAGCCTACGTGCACATCATCAGTGCATGGAATTGTCTGTATGATCGCGGTGGCCCCTAACTACTTCAGTATCCACCGTTGGTGAACAAATTCTTATCCATCAAGAGCATGATTAGAGCCGCTCCCACCAATCATACACAGAGAGGTAGGGAGTAAGCAAACATTGCCCAGCATACAGCAAGTGGCAGCAGACGGGTGCAGGGATGGAAGAGTGGCAATCATATGGGACTCCATAATTAGGGGTATTCACTGGGGAAGGAAAGGGGATCAAATGCAAGCAGAAGGGTGGCTTGTATGCCAGAGATGACAGTGGGAAGGTGGGCTCCAGAATAAGGGACATAGTAAGGGAGGCTGGAGGGAGCCTAGTTTAGTTATCACATGGAAACTAACGATGTAGCTGGGGAGAAGGCTGAGATAGCGCAAAGTAGGTTTAGGGAGACAGGTAAGACCTGGAGGGAGGAAGCAAGTTGCTAGCCTTCTCAGAGGTGATACCAGTACCAAGGGTAGCACAGCCATGAAAAAAAAAGAGAGGATTTTAATGACTGGCTGAGGTGATGGTGCAGGAGGAGATATTTATCTGTATTGGGGACTGGGAGGAGACCTAGTCAAACAAAGCACTCTTTTCACGAGACAGGCTACACCTCAGTAGGGAAGGTTCAAGGGTGCTCAGGGATAAACTGGGGACACATAACCACTACACTAAATTTAAACTGCTGGGGAGGGGGCAATGGGCTTGCAGGCCCACAGCTTCCGAGAGGAGAAAGTTAATGAACCCCCACAGTGATGGAAGAGGTCTGGAGGGAGGAGGTGGAAGGGGTGAGGAAACAGCAAAGGTGGAAGGGTGAGGAACATATAACAAGAGTAGGTGGGGTGCAACGAGGGAGAACAGATGGAAGGGAAGGAAGGTCAGATTCTAGGTGGAAGGTGGTGTCTCTGAACGTGCAGAGTCTTGGAAACAAGATGGATGATCTGCAGGCGCTATCAGCAGACAGGAGGGTGGACATAACGCCTGTAACAGAGACTTGGCCAACACCACACCATGACTGGGACCATGATCCCTGGATATAAACTATACAGGATGGACAGGGTAGTTGGGAAGGGGGAGGATGGCAGTTTACATCAGGGAGGAAATAACTTGCACGAGGGAGGAGTCAGAGGAAGGAAAGTGGAGGCATTATGGGTTCATTACGGTCCAACAGTGGGAGAAAGGTGAGGCTGGGGGTAGTTTACAGACCACCTAACCAGGATGAGGAGAGGGACAGGAAATTGAGCTTGCAAATATTGGAAGATGCAGGAAAAGAGATGGTAATTGTGGGGGACTTCAACCTGTCCAAGGTGGACTGGGCGTGCCATCCACAACATGTGCTAGGAGTCGGGTGATTCTGCAGGACTGAAAAGTAGGTTCCTGACTCATGGCGTCCAGAACTAACAAAAGCAGAGGCAATTCTTGATCTGGTGTTCACAAATGGGAGCATGTGCAGGAAATAATGGTTAGGAAGCCCCTGGGTGGAGTGACCATTGCAAAGTGTGGTTCCAGTTGGATATGGACAGAAAGCATCCAGACTAAGACCAAAATCTTGGATTTTAGGAGGAAGATTTCAGGAAAATGGGCTAAGTGCTAAGGAGCCACTTGGCAAGCATCAGAGCAGATTTGGGGGTGGACCAAAGGTGGTTCATCATTAAGGAAGGAACACTGGTTACCACAGAGGAGTGCGTTAGGCTCAGGGGAAGAACACAAGGGTCAAAGCACCCAGCCGGTTCAGTTCTGGAGTTACCTAGGGCAGTAAGAAAAGTTACTTACCAGTAGTAATCTTCTTTCTTCACAGTGGTGCTCAGATACTCATAACTTGTGCAGTCAGCCTGGTGGGTTGGACTGCCTGGAGAGATGGAATACATGCAAATGATGGAATTCTTTGCATTGAGCATCTTTAAATACTGCCTCTACCAGCTGTAGTGTTCTAAACCCTTCAGATTTGTAAGAAGCCTGGAAGTCAGGCATTATGAAAAAAATCCAACAGTTAATTAATTAAAACATTTTTAGGATTACCCTAATAAAACAATTTGCCCAAAAACTCCTAAGGAGGAACTACATCAAATAACAATGGTGTTCACCAGACAGTGAGAAAACTATTAAGAGAGACAGAAAACTCTGTTAAAATCTATCTGGTATAGAGAAGTGTACCAGAAGGGTATGGCTATGTGGCACTAGCATTGGAATGCAGAGGCTGAAGTTCTGGAAGGGAGGATGGGAGGGAGTTATGAATATCTGAGCATCACTGGGAAGAAAAGATTACTATGGTAGAGTAATTTTTCTTCTAACCCCAGTAATGCTCAGGATATTCATAACTTTAATGAACTACCAAGCAGTACTCCTGGGGTGGGCACAGAACTTATTTTGGAAACAGACTTTGCAGGACTGCTGTGCCAAACCTGGCATCACTTCTGGAAAAACATCCAAGTTGTAATGCTTTGTAAAGGTGTGTACTGATTTCCAAGTAGCTGCTTTACAAATATCCAATAATGGAACCTCCCTAGCAGCTGCAAGACTGGCAGCTGTTCCTCTTGTCGAGTGTACCCTCAACCCAGCTGGGGACTCCTACCTGCTCTAGTGTAGCAGAATTGAATACACTGGACAATCCATCGAGAAACAGATCTTTTGAGGCTGGTTTACCCATTCCGACATCCCCATATGTAAGGAAAAGTTGTTTTTGTCTTGCCTATGGCCCTTAGTAGCTGTCATGTAATAGCTGAGAGCTCTTTCACATCCAGACTGTGGAGTCTTCTTTCACCAGAGCTTGTATGGTCTGTGAAAAGACAGGCAGAGTGATTGATTGGTTCAGATGAAAGTCTGAAACGCCCTTGGAAGGAACTGTGTCTGTCTGTTTTGAGGACTACCTTATCCCTGTGAAAGGAGATGTAGTCCTGGTCAACACAGAGAGCCTGACGCTTGATTCTTCTTGTTGAGGTAATTGCTACCAGAAAAACTGTTTTCCAGGTAACATACTTTAAATGGGTTGTAGCCATGGGCTCGAAAGGAGCCCTCATTAATCTAGCTATACATATATTAAGATCCCAAGCGGCACTGGTGCCCTGTGAGAAGGATGCAAATGTATCAGGCCTTTAAAATCTTTTGAAAATGGGATCTGATGCTACTGACACCTTTGTCCTAGCTGAAAGGTATGCAGACACTGCTGCAAGATGAACCCTTAGAGAACTGGGTTGTAGACCTTGTGAATGTAAGTGAGTCAGATAATCTAACACCAGGGAGACTCCTGCGTCATTTGGGGAATTCCTTCCAGAGCACCAAAAGGAAATGTTTTTCCACTTAGCAGAATACATTTTCTTAGTGGAGGGCTTCCTATAACCTTTCAAGATAGTTAATATAGCTTCAGAAAGGTTTAAGTCTGTGACATTTAATTCCTCAAGAGCCATGCCTTGAGGTGGAGAGACTTGAGATTTGGGTACAACAATGTTCCCTGATTGGAGGTCAGGAGATTGTGCCTGAGAGGCAAACTTATTGGTTTGCTCACTGACATGGAGAGCAGAAGAGTACCATGGCTGCCTGGGCCAATCTGGAGCTATCAAGATCAGAGAAGCTGAGAGGATTTGAGCTTCAGTAGTACTCTCAAAACCAGAGGAAAAGGGGAAGGCATAAAGAAACTTGCCGACCAGTCCAGTACCAGGGCGTCCAGAGGGATTGTGCTCTGGTCTGATGGTCTGCAGCAATACTGAGGCAACTGGTGGTTCTGGTGGGATGCGAACAAGTCTATCTCTGGAATGCCCCACCTCCTGAAAATTACCTGCACCACCTGCTTGTTCAGTGTCCATTCGTGATGGGACCGATTGATTCGACTCAGTGTGTCTGCCAGGGTATTGTCCTTTCCTGGCAGATGGATTGCTTGCAGGACACCTTTAGAGAATATGCCAGAGTCCAAATTTCCATGGCTTCTGTGCATAGGGACCTGATCTGGTGCCTCCTGCTTGTTTATGTAGTACATAGTGGTGTTATTGTCTGTTCTGACCTGTACCACCTTGCCCATCACCAGTGTAGAGAAACTTTTAGTGACAGCCGTGAGTGCTCTGAGTTCCAGCAAGTTTATATGCTGGAGGGACTCTGCTTCTGTCCAGGTACCCTGAGTTGTGTGCTCCCCAGATGGGCTTCAGCCCAGAAGGGATGCATCTGTCATGAGGACTAGTGAAGGATCCTCCTTCTGAAAAGGACTCCTTGCCTTAGGTTAGATTCCTTTTTCCACCACAAAAGGCTTGTAACAGAGGCCTTGTCACTGGAATGAGTTTGAAAGGGATCTTTTTCTGACTCCAATGATTCCTGAGATGAAACTGGATGTCTCTCATGTGAAACCTGGAACCCTGCACTGTGCCTTGGATGCAGCCATATGACCCAACAGCTGCAGAAATTGCCTGGCTGTTTTTGCCTGTGCAACTTGAAGGAATTTGCTATGGCCTGAAGGCTTTGCACCCTGTCCAGTGGCAAAAGGCACTGGCCTGTAGCGTGCTGATCTCTGCCCCTATGAACTGTAAAGTCTGTGTAGGGTTAAGACAGATTTTTCTGGTTTATTATGACACCCAAGGACTCAAAAGATCCTGTGTGAGCTTTAGAGAGGTTCTGACTTGTTCTGGTGATTGCCCACCACCAGCCAGTCATCCAGATATGGGTAAACAGTCACTCCTGTCTTGAAGAAATGCCACCACAGCTGCTAGGCATTTTGTAAACACTTGGTGCCAAGGAAGGCCGAAGGGCAGGGTTGCAAACTGATAATGACCTGATGGGAGTCCAGATCTGAGATATTTCCTGAAAGATTCTTTTATGGGGATGTGAAAATAGGTGTCTTGTAAGTCCAGAGATGCCAGCCAGTCCCTTTTTGGACTGTTGCAGAATCCGAGCCAAAGTTACCATTTTGAACTTTGGCTTTTTCAGGTGCTTGTTTAAAGCTCTGAGATCCAAAATTGGCCACCACTCCCCATTTTTCTTTGTTGTTAGGAAGTATCTGGAGTAAAAACCTATTCCTCTCAGGGTTGTAGGAACTGGTTCCACTGCTCTGAGCTGTAGCAACTTCTGAACCTCTGCCTCTAGCAATGAAGTCTGTGCTAGGGGAGGAGAGATGGAAACCCTGGAATTTTTTGAGGAAGAAATCTGAAGTCCAGAGACAAACTTTTGCCCACTACCCCAGCACCCATTTGTCTGTGGTGATGGTTGACCAAAGGTGGAAGAAATAGGACAGTCTGCCTCCCGACAGGTAGGAGGAGGCGGCCTGCATCTCAGGGGTTCGGTTTAAGCTGAGGTTGAGGTTGTACTGAGACCCTCGCCTAGAGTCCCTTCTACCCCTACCCCTAGAGTAGCCCTGTTGGGGTACTGCTGGTATTGGGTGTGGCTACTGGCTGGAAAAAGGTCTTGTCATGAAAGAATGACCCTGGCCCCCTTCCATAGGGCCTGGTGGATGAAGAAGCTCTGTCTCTGGCAGAGTTACTTCTATAAGTAGCCTTATATTCATCCACCTTTTCATATAGGTCACTGTGGATTCCCCAAAGAGCGAATTTCCTTCTAATGGAAAATCCAGGGCCTTCATTGGTATCCTGAGTGAGGTTTGTAGCCCTAGCCAAGCAAACCTCCTCTGAGCCTACTGTGTTAGCCATCCATCTGGCTGCAGTGTCATTCAAATCAGCAGTCATTTGGAACTGGTACTTAGCTCTCTAGCCCAAACCTGGCAGTTTCAGCCAGGTAATCTGACAAAGGGTGAGGTGGCTTTCATGGACATTGCCAGTACCGACTGCCACAGGGATTTCTGATACTGGGCAGCATAGGCTTGGAAAGTAGCCTGTCTCATGGCCAGTGAGGCTGACAATAGCCTTTTGGCCATACTGTCCAATTTTCTGGAGTCCTTGTCCGTGGGTGTGAGGACAGAGGGACTTAGCTTTATCACAGGCTGCCTGTTGTATTACCCTGATGGTCAGGATGGGAGAAGAGGCAGTCAACCCCTCCCTATCCAACTGGTACTTTTTGTCTATTCTCCTGTTGCTTGGGGAACAGAATTAGGGTCTGCAGGAGTTTCATAGCATCCTTCTTAAAATTCATATACTGGGAGGAGGAGGGCCTTGTAGGTGTTAAACCCATCATATTAAGGTACTCAATTTCCTCCTCATCCTCCACTTGCTCTGTTGTAGCGATATCTAGGCATCTGACATTTTCCTTACAAAGGAAAAATGGGAGGAAAAATCCTCAGATACCCTGGGAGGCGAGCAAAATCCTGCTCAGAGGACAACTCTGGAGGATAGGTTCGTCCTCCTCATAAGGCTCATCATCCTCTTCAAAATATAGTTGCTCCAGTGCAGAGGGCAACACAGTACTAGCAACCTGGGGACCCTGTGAGGGAGCAGGAGGCTGAGGGATGATGCTCTGCAGAGCCTGAATAATTTTGAACGCCTGAGCTATCTCCTGAGCTGAAGGAATTACAGACACCTGCGAGAAGTCCCTGGGTTAACAGGAGAGGGTTCTGCATGTTTAAGTGTCTTTGTTTTCTTTGAGGAACCGGACAGTCAGCGGTTCTTTTCTCTTTGCCCTTTTAGCCCGTTTCAGGGGCGAGGGTAGTAACACTGAGGTTCAGCCACAACAGACTGAGGTGTCAGTTGGTCAGAGACTGAGGGACCCCTAGAAACTCTTTTATTGAGCTGCTCCAAGGCGCTTTTCCACAGTTTTATCTGGAAAAGTTTTACATATCTCACATTCCTGGTCCAGATTTTGAAACCCAGACAAGCTACACATAAGGTGTGCTTGTCTGCCTTGGCAAACACATCTCCACACTTTAAACAGTTTTAAACCCAGGCTCCCAGTTCTCGTTAGGTTTCTCTGCCATGGTGAAAAGCAAAGAGGAAAAACACCAACCGTTAAATAATAGAAACTGTTGCGTTATTTAAAAGCTTTTAAAATTTTTTTTTTTTTGGTCGGTTCCGTTACAATAGGGAACCAAGGAACCGAGCAGGAAGATGAAATATGAACGGTTCAGTGGTTCTGTAACCAATAAAACGGTTACAAATAAAGTTTGTAAGGATCAAAATTTAGTCGGAAAACCTAAATTAAACTTAAACTAACTTCGATCCTCACGGTTATACCGAATCATGAGGAACCGAGAAAAACAACTATTTTAATAATAAACTAGATCTAAACTGACAATCAGTAGAGGCAGTAAAAGAAATTAAATATACTTATGGTTTTGATGATTTTTATCTTCTTCACGCGAAAGAGGCGACAGAGACTCCGGAAAACAGACTTTCAGGCAGAGAGAAAAATCTGAAGGGTTTAGAACACTACAGTTGGTAGCGGCAGTATTTGAAAGTTCCTCACGTGCAAAGAATTCCATCATTTGCATGTGTTCCATCTTTCCGGCAGTCGAACCCACCAGGCTGACTGCACAAAGTTATGAATATCCTGAGCATTACTGGGGTTAGAAAGGAAAGAGGTTAATTTATATAAAAATTCAGGAAGACCAAGAGAGAAGTGGATAGGAAAATTATCTAAGATTAGCTAGTGAGGCAAGTAAGGAAGTTTGAGAGCTAAGGCACAGAAGGAGTTGCAGATAGCTGAAGGAATTAAGAAGAGGAGAAGGCCTTTTTACTACAAAAGTGAGAAATGGGACAAGAAGGACAAGATTGTTAGGCTTAAGAAAAGGGAGGAGTGGGTGGTGGACAACGGAAAAAGCAGAGATACTAAATGAATACTTCTATCTTCACCAGGCAGAAAGACAGACCAGTGCCTTCAGGAGGTAGAAGGAGTGGGGGACACAGATGTAGTGACAGAGGAGGACAGAGTGAGGGAAGGACTGCTGGCATTGAAGGTGGACAACCACCTGGGCTGGACAGAGTACATCCAAAGGTACTAAGAGAACTGGCTGAGGAGCTGGCAGGGCCACTGGCAGGCCTATTTAATAATTCACTGGAGTCGGGCGTAGTACAGCAGGACTGAGAACAGCACATGTGGTGCCCCTCCACAAGAGCAGTCCCAAGGATGACCCAGAGAATTACAGAACAGTCAGTCTGACCTCAATTGTGTGCAAGCTCGTGGAAACCATACTTAAGGAAAGGTTGGTAGACTATCTAAAGGAGCATGGTCTCAAGGATGCGAGGCAGCATGGGTTCATTGGGAAAGATCATGTCAAAGAAATCTAATTGACTTCTTTGACTGGGTACCTAAGACAGAAGACAGGGGCTAAGCGGTAGACATCCTCTGTCTAGATTTCAGCAAGGTTTTGACTCTTACCCCACAAAAGGTTGCTCTGGAAGTTGTCAGATCTCGAGGTTGGGGATAAGATGGCCAAATGGGTGGAAAATTGGTTGAGGGACAGAACCCAGAGGATGGTTGGGGGGAAGAGTTATCTGGAACCAGAGAGGTCACCAATGGGGTCCCAGGGCTCTGTGCTGGGGTCGGTGTTGTTCAATGTCTTCATCATTAACACTGTGGATGGTATTAAGGGCAAAATGTGCCTATTCATGGACTACACCCAAGCTCTGTGGGAGAGTGGACACAGCTGAAGGGATACAGGACCTACATGATGATCTAGAAAAGCTGGGGAGGTGGTTCTGGATCTGGCAGCTTTTCTTCAATGCCAAGCAATGCAAAGTTATGCACATTGAAGCCAAGAATCCCAGGACAGAGTACTACCTGGGTGGAGTCCAGGTATCTGCATCAGAGGAGAAGAACTTGGGAGTGATGATCTCTAGCGACCTGAAGTACTCCATGCAGTGCATGAAAGCAGCAACGGGCAAACAAGATGCTGGGATGCACAGCTAGGGCGGATCAGTAGTAGGAGACAGGAGGTTATACTGCCTTTGTACAGGTCACTGGTGAGACCACATCTACAGTATGGAGTTCAGGACTGGGGCCCACACCTCAAAAGGACATTAACCTGCTGGAGAAGGTCCAAAGGAGGGCTACAAAGACGATAGCAGGTCAGCAGGGTAAGGCATATGAGGAAAGGTTGAGGGCACTGAACTTGTCTCTGGAGGACAGGAGAGAGAGAGAGAGAACATGACTGGGACCTTCAAGTACTTGAAAGGGATAAATAGGTGGATAAGGAGGTCTCTTTAAGCTGCGTGGGGGGTTTAGGAAGGAGGTCAGAAGCACTTCTTCATGGAGAGGGTGGTGGGCGCTGGAATGCACTGCTGGAAGAGGTGCCTCACTGAAGATGGTGGGCAGCTTCAAGAGAGGTTGGAATAGTCATGGGGAAGGTAAGGAGCATGGGTAGGAGGACAGGGGAGTGGGGGGCAGGGACAGTAGCTCAAGCTGTGGACCCTGCAATACAACAAACTAGATAAGCAAATGGCCTTGTTCTGCTGGCGACTTTGTATGTTCATAAGATAAATGAGGTAGACTCACTATGTCATTCTGAGCCAAGAACCAAAAAGAAAGGGTCTGCCATACCAGGCCAGTGGCCAGGAAGGTAAGGCTCTATGAAGATCCTCTGGAAGATCTGCTGTTACTGATAAGTAATGTACCTGTTTTCTTTGAGGGTTACCCATACAGCCATAATACACTGTATGATTAGCAAGCATTACCAGTCCCAACAGGGTGGCTGGTAAAACAGCAGACCAACCTCTCCAGGAGTGCGGTCTTTTGAAGAGCAAGAGCAAAACCCTTCTTCACATGGGAGATCATATCCAGACTGACATGATTAGCAAAATGATGGATTGTGTGCTATGTAGCAGGCCTGCAAATATCAGTGGCTGCAAATGACCAACAATAGATAAGCGTGCCATGCCCCATGTGGCATGACCTGTAATTGTACCAGGCAGATCCGGTCTGCCTGCAGCAGAATATGATGCAGGAGGAGATCCATTAAGAAAGACATTGTTTGAAAACTGGCCTACCCCTACTGCCAGGGCCAAAGGAAACAAACAGTTGAGAACTGGGTACAGTGCTTGGTATGTTCAGGTAGTAAAAGGGTCCTATGGATATCCATGGAGTGCAAGAGCACCTCATTAGGGCTATGAGAGGAAGGAACACCATAGGAAAATCAATGGACTTGATTCAGCATTAAATTCAGACACCACCTTAGGCAAGAATTTGCGTGTAAGTATACAATGCCATACTATCCATCCCTGTGACACACCAGAAAAGGTGAGTCATGAACCAAGGTCTGCAGTTTGGATACCTACCTGGCTGAAATAATAGCCACAAGGAACAGAGCCTTTCAAGACAGATCCTATAAGTTACAGGAGGATGCGGGCTTGAAAGGGGCTGAAGTCAGGCTTCAAGCACAAGGTTCAAGGCCTTAAATTGGAAACAGATTTGCAGACTGAGGGCCAAATGCAAGAGGTCCTTCAGGAACCTGCATGACTACATCCAGCAGGGGCGATGTCTTGTTCCGACAGAGGCATGGCATGCTGAGACAGCAGACAGTAGAAACCTTCACTGATGAACAGTGTACCCTGAGTGAGACAGTCAGGAGGTGGTCCACCCTCTCACTGGGCATGTGAAGGGATCCAGGGATGTCGTCCGCACCATATAGCAAAACACTTCCATTTCAAGAGTAGGTGTCCTGGTGGAACTTTCAAGCAGCACAGCCAAGACCTTGGTAGAGACCCTAAATCAGAAACCTCTATGTAATCTGAAGCCAGGCAAAGAGTCACAGGGACTAAAATACTACATGCAGCAGTGTGCTGTCATTCTGGGACAAAAGGCCCTGCTGGAGAGGACCTAAGTGGGTGCAGACCCCAGGTTGGAGACATCTACAGTGAGGACCACCTGTGGCTAAGGTTGCAGAAAAGGCAAAACTACAAGGAGGTGATCCCTATCCAGCCACCCAAGCAGAGTATCATGCAGAGGTCAGCAAACCAAAATCAGGCGGCCTAACAGATGTGAGACCAAAGACCTCTAAGCTTGAAGTATCCATTGAAGGACCCTCATATGTAGAAAAGCCAGCGGACCTTGAATATGGAGGTATCCCTGAGCCAGGGCATGCAGAGTATGGACGTGGGCCAAACCTGGTTGTTGCATGCCACCAAGACCGCTTGGCCACTAAGACTGAAGCCCTGTTCTCAGGGAGGAAGGTCTGAATCCAAGACGGCCCCTTGTACTGGAACTTCTGAAAAGGAGTCAGAACAGACTTTGCCACACTGAGCTACACCCAATGCTGTACTGCAGGCACCTTAGTCAGTGCAAAGCCTACTACACCTTGGCTGCTGAAACCCGCTCTGGAACAAGTCTTTCAGATATGGGAATACATAAAGCTCGCTGTGCAGTGCCATGGCTACCACAGCAAACCATTTGTAAAGACATGTAGTGCCAATGACAACCCAAAGGGCAAGACCCATAATTGGTGCCCCTTCAGGCAAAATCAGAAGAACTGCCTGTGGTACATTTTTTTTTCTGCAGATAAGTATCCTGCGATCCAAAGTGTATAAGCAATCTCCTTTTCAGGAGAGGAAGCACAGAGACAGAATGCAGAACCTGTTACATGCCATGTGCTTCTAAGCCCGAGGTCCAAGACAGGCTGGAATAAACAGGTTACTCACCTGTAACAGTAGTCATAGGAGTGGTATATGTTGTTCATCCACACTTCTGGCATGTCCCTTTCCCTTTAATTCTTGCCAGAAGGTCTTAAAGCTGGCTCCTCCCACCCACCTGGGTGGTATAACCCTCGCTCGCCCCATGATGCCAGATCTTAGCCCGCTGGAAGCCAGGCTGTGTGTTGCAGCCGTGAGGTCGGATGGTCAGTGTGGACGAACAAACATATACCACCCCTAGAACTACTGTTACAGGTGAGTAACCTGTTTTTCTAGGGACGGGATATGTTGTTCATCCACACTTCTTGGCAGACTCTAGCAGTTCTCCAGGAGGAGGGAGGCAAGGTGCACAACCCTACTTTCGGAGCAGCAACTGGAGAACTGAGGCCCCAAAACCAACATCCTGGCATGACTCAAGGTCGATGTGGTACTGGGTGATGAAGGTGTTTGCTGTCTTCCAGGAAGCAGCCCCGACAGATTTCTCGGTTAGAGATGTCCCTGAAGCAGCCACCAAGCAGGCGGCATGATGGTGGAATGAGCCTGTAGCCCCACGTGAGGCTCCTATCCACCAACCTATAGCAGAGATCAATGCAGGAAGTGATCCACCTGCCAATCATCTGCTTTGCTGCAGGTCTGCCAGGTGTGGCTTCAGCATAGGTGACAACAGCTGGCAAACCTCTCCCAATTTCTCCGCTGCTCTTCCTAGTAATAGGAGAGAGCTCATCTCAGGTCCAGAGTATGGAGGCTGTACTTGGCATCCGAGGTTTAGTTCAGGTAGAACACAGGCAGAGTCATCACCTGGTTGAGATGGAACTTGACACCACCACCTTTGGGAGCAATTTTAGGTAGGGCGCTGGACAAACTTGTCCCTGTGAAAGACTAGGTAAGGAAACTCCACTGAAAGTGCCTGGAGCTCCCAGTCCTTCTGGCTGACGGGATAGCCACCAGGAAGGCGGTTCTTCCACGACAAGTGTGTCATCTCACACTTGTGCATTGGTTCAAATGACTTGCCCATGAGTTTTGCCAAAACCAGCAGTAAATCCCATGGTGGTGGAGGTTCACACATTGAGGGATATGTGATCTAGGCCCTTGAAAAGCACCAGACCCCTTTCCTGTACCACTGTTCTGCTGACTGGCCTGCCTTCAGGCAGAGATGGCTGCCAGGTGCACCTTAAGCGTCATAGACCCAAGACCCCCTTTGGACAGAGACCAAAGGTAGTCTAAGATGCTAGCCACTGACAGGACAGAGGGTCCAGGCCTCTGTTCTGACACCAAATGGAAAACCTTTTCCATTTGAAAGCATAACATCTTCTGGTCGACTTTTTCTGGATGCTTCCACTACTGTGAGTACATCCTCAGAGAGACCAAAGCCTGAACAATCAGCCAGGTACCAGGCTGTCAGGTGCAGGGACTGAAGGTCCAGATAGAATACATTCCCTGACTGACTGAGATCAGGTCCAGGTATGCTGGAAGATGCCCGGGAGCCTGTTGCTGAGGCTGAGGAGATCTGGATACCAGAATTGGCGGGCCAGTCTGAGGCTACCATGATCACCTGTGCCTTGTCCCTCCTCACCTTGAGAAGCACCCTGTGGATCAAGGGAAATTGGTAGGAAGGCGAGAAGAGGCCTGTGGTCCACAGCCTTGAGAAGGCATCCTCTGCAACCAGCTCTGCTGAGGGGGTGGGCATGAAACAGCCTCAGCTTCATGTTTTCCTGGAGGCAAACAGGTTCACCATTGGTTTGCCCCAGTGGGAGAACAGGCTATGAGCTAACTCTGGGTGGAGAGACCACTGTGGGATGTCTCACCTATACGGCTAGGGCATCCGCCAGTTGATTTGAGGCTTCTGCCACATGGATGGCTAGAAGATCCGCCTCCAGTTGGCTCACAAGTTTCCAGATGCAGAGTGCTTCCTGCACAGCAGTTGGACTGCATGCCGCACAATTTGTTGAGGTAGTACATGGTCGGGTGTTGTCCATCTGAATTTGAACCACTTGACCCTGAAGTTGCTGAGTGAATGCTGACAGTGCCAGTCTGACCGCTCTGAGCTCCAGCAGGTTGCTATGGTATCGGGATTCCTCGGGGTCCAGAACCCGGCCCTGTTGTCCTCATGTGGGCTCTCCAGCCCATGAGAGAGGCATCGGTCATCAGGACGACTGCCGGTTGGAAGGACAAGCGGGATCCCTTCCTGCAGATGATCTAGGATGGTCCACCACTGGAGAGCTGCCCATATCTTCTGGGTCACAGTGATCAGTTGGTCGAAATTACCTTGGCATTGAGTCCACTGGGTGGCCAGCTCTCACTGGAAGGGGTGATATGCCACCGGGCCCATTGGACGCAGTGGTGCAGGCTGCCATGTACCCCAGAAGGTGCAGAAAGTCCTGGGCAGGGCGTGGTGCCCAACCAGAAATGATTGAGCAAAGGAGGAAAGAATCTCCACCTGTCGGCCGGGAGCCGGGCTCTGGCCTCGGCAGGAGTCAAGCTCTGCCCGATGAAGCATATCACCTACTCGAGCCTGACTTGGCTTCATTGATCAGGAGGCCAAGCTGAGAGCAGGTTTGGAGGGCCAGGTCCTGGACCTCTCCACCTCTTGCTGGGTGGAACCTGCTAAGAGCCAATCGCCGAGGTAGGGGTATATTCTGATCACCGACGCCTGAGGTGGACTTCCACCACTGGAATACATTTGGTGAAGACCTGTACAATGACAGGCCAAATGAACATGCTCAGAATCAGAGCAGAGTTCCTTCTGCTCTGAAGAGAAGGAACTGTGACGACATGGATGGATTGGGACGGAAGAACACATCCTGAGATCCAGTGAGCAGAAATGAAAATTACGCATCTACTGTAATTATGATCTTTCTGTGTATCTTCACCATTCATCACTGTTGGGTACATGGCCGGAGGTCATGACCCCGTGGGAGCTCTTTTTTTGGTAGGCAGAGCCAGACGACCATCGGTGCCGCCCTCGAGGCCGGCTACATTGCATGGCGATGTGGCTGGGCATTAGGGCGCTGTTGACTCCACCTGCCTGCCAGTTCTGAGTCGCCAGAGAGGTAAGAGGAAGGAGTGGAGGGTGGGAAAAGAAAGTCCAAGGTATAGAAAAAGGAAACGATATATGAACTAAAAGGAGAAATAATGACTGAGAGGACAGAAGAGAGAAGATGGAAACTAAGGGGATTGGGAGGCCCCAACCTCTGGAAATAGAAGAGGGAGGTAGGGTGGGATAGAGAATTTAGGAGGAGAGGGGAAGTTAACACATCCCAGACCCTGGTCTGTCTCCAGATTACATAGGAACTGCAAGGAGTAGCCAAAGGCTTTTGCTAGAATTCAAGGCACAGAATGGCTAGCAAAAACTCGGTTGAGCAGAGTCGGCTATTCTGGAAGAAGGACAGGTACAGAGAGTGAACACCCTCTCAAGGAAAGATTATTGGTGAAAAAAGGAAAATGATTTTTTTTTTGTAATAAAAGATAATCCAAGGACAAGGAGAAATAAGTTGGACGGGTACAAGGAGGAGGAGAGAATGGAGGGCAACTGCCAACTCCCACCCCACAGGGGCGGAGTTAACGACTGGAGAAAGAGTGCCCCCCATGCTGACCACTCTCCCCAGAACATTATCCCCATGTGCCCTGTTTTACCCCACTCCTGACAAGAAAGGAGGGGGAAGGATGGGCACAGAGGGAGAGGGACCCAGAGACTGAGGCCCCAGAGGGTGGAGGGTGGATTGTGATGAATGGTGAAGATACAGAAAGATCATAATTACGGTAGGTATGTAATTTCATATCTTATCTGTGTCAATCTTCACCATTCATCACTGTTGAGTGAGTGCAGAGCCCCAAGGGGTTTCTTTACACCGTAAGGACAAAGTCCCTAGCTCTCAGTGAGTGATACACTAAGAGGAGAAACTTCAGGGCCTGGAGAGGCCTGAGAGTGGGAGAGGAGACGGGACACCCCGGAGGGGAAGGAAGTTGCCCTGACAAACGCCATCTCGCCCACGGGAGAAAAGGTAGGCTCTCTGGTGAGCGGAGTTAATCACCCTGTGCTGGGCCAAGGGTGACAACCAGGAAAGATGCAGCCATGCCGCCTGCCCAGTGCCGACTGCGTCCCTACAACCCTGGTAGCTACCTCACTGGCATCATACACGATGCCCTTGCTTGGTGCCTTGCTAGCTCCAGGCCACGCGCAGAGAGTGCAATGGCATGTATGGTTTTCTCTGTATCAGGCAACGAGGCTAGAGTTGACCAAGCCTGACCACAAGAACCTGTCATAGGCTGCATAGTGGGCCCCATGTGCAGAAATGGAAAGCAACAACCGTCGGCAGAGAGAGTCCTCCTACCCCAGAAGTCAAAACCGAGGAATCTTGATCTGGGGGCTGGTCATGTGAAGGGCCAAGCCCATCAGGAGTATCCAACTGCGGATGAGGCATGGAACCTGAGATCACTAAGGGCAGGAACTCCAGAAAAGGGCCTCTGCTGGGAGCACAACGATGCCCTACCAAAGGAAGCAGGCCAGGGGCACCACAAGGGTGGCCTCGCCAAAATCGCCTAGAAAGGCGTGCCGAGTGCTCTGGATTGCTAACAGTGGCAGGGTAAGGTGCAAGTCCTCCAACATCCTCGCAAGAGCGCTGATACCAGCAAGATCAGTGGCTGGAGAGATGTGGACAGAAGGTTCCTTCCCCAGAAGAGGGTGATGAAGAGCTGGAGGGCACCGCTTCTCAGAGGGCGGCTACCGGGGAGGTTGAAAACCTGACTGTCCATTGCCCTAACGTAAGCTGGAACCGAGCAGCCACAGTCCTGAACTGCTCCCAGGAGAGTGGCCGCTAGGACCAAGGATGCCTGGGAGCGCAGGAGAATGTGGCAGAGGAATGGGGACAGAGCAGAGAAGAGATGTCGGCTGACCTCCGCTTGGGCTAAGGAGCGGACCGGGAGTACCGCGCAGGAAGGTGCCCGGAAGACCCACAGCAGACAGCTGAACAACCATTTCGACACTGCCCTGGCTGCGCCTCGAAGAACCCTCTGTGAGACAACTGGGGCTGAGTAGGTCCAGAAGGACGGTCCCCTCACTCAAAAGAATGAGGTTCTCTCAAAGAAACCGAGGAGGAAGAGCGGAGATCCACAATACAACTTCTTCCAGAGCCCAGGTGGGCCCCTGAAAACGCCGCCAGCAAAACCCCACGCCCGACCTGGAGTTAGAAAGAGCCTCCTTGAGACGGCCAGCCTAGTAGCTGACAGCCCTGGGCAGCACCCAAGGAGCTATCCAGGCACAGTACCTCCCTTCTGTAGGTACCCTGATCGGCCCCAAAGATGGGTGATCCAGGCACACCACAGGCGGGTACCACTGCTGAGGGGTCAGTGAACCCACCAAGACCGGGCTACAGAGCAATGGTGGCCTGCACCACTGCCCGCTGGTCAGCACCCCGACCCCAGTCTCGTAGCCACCAACCCCACCTCAGAAGGGGCTGACTCCGGCTTGTCGAGGATACTACAGGGCTGCCCACTCCAACAGTCAACCCCAAAGAGTCAGACTGTCTGTCTGACTCAGAGCCCGACTCGCCTCCGAAGAGGTAGAGGCCGAGGCCCTGTGCCAGACTGTAAGAGGGCGCCACAGCCATCTTGCCAAAGGGTGCCAGAAACCAAAACCATGCCCGAGCCAATGCCAGTGCCCCTACAGCACCGCAAGCAGAATCCACAGGGGCACGGCTCTAGCCCAAACAGGAGCTCCAGACTCAGGACTAGCCATGGCGCCAAGGGCGGAGACTGTGCCTACAAAGGCCCCAACAGCACCATTGGTGTCGAGGATGGCACCACCAGGTTCCATAGCGCCGCGAGCGGCACCCAGGGCAGAGGCAGTGCCAACAACGGTGCTGACAGCAGAACTAATGGCCCCATGGTGCAGAGTCCTGAGGACACGGCACTCGCGTTCAACCTCAGCGCACGGATAGCGCCAAGGTGAGATGCAGACAAAACAGCGCTTGTAGAAACTCCCACTTACACCGCTTAGCAGTATCGCACCGCGAACAGCTCTGACAGTAGCCATGGTGCCACGCAACAAACCGGGCGCTGACTACGGCTCCGCTCAAGGCCCACGGGCCACGAACTGCGCTGACCGACGGCATGAGGACTCGCCGACCGGCCTTGCAAACCAGGGATCCAACACTGGGGAGCTTTCACCCCTAAAGAGCGACTGCCGTGGTGGTGCCTCCCGCCCACCCCACGAAGGAGCGGGACGGGCCTCCTGCACTGTGGAAGGATCTCAGCAACGGCCAGGCTACTAGTAGCCGAGGCTCCTCCTCCTCGGTCCACGAGAACCGGGAGGGGACCCGGAGGAAAGGCAGAGAGTACGCGGGTTGACCCGACGAGTGTGTACCGACCTCGAAGTCGGTGGAGCCGCTTACTTTCCACGCGTTGCTCGGCGACCTGGCGGTCCACAGAGAAACAGGCGCCGCATTTAATCCGTGTCGTGAAGCGGCCAAGACACGAAGCAACGGTCATGCTGGTCGGTGTCGGAATATTTTCAGCCGCATGGGCAACCGTCACATGGGGCCGACCCGTCCTGGAAGTTTTTTGCCTCCGACCGAGACATGACCTATGGAGAAAAAACCACCAAAACAGACTCAACGCTGCCAAGAAATAAAATATATGGAAAGATCTTACCAGCGACGTCAAGTAAGCAACTAGAACCAGCAGGATACGGCACCAATGGGCTGTGGCATGGGAAACAGCAGTGAAAAGCGAATGCGAGGCGGTAGACCTCAATCAGAGCTTGCTTCCCACGAGGTGACATCTACGGCAGGAGATGAAGAACTGGCAGGCAGGCGAGTCCACAACGCCTAATGCTGAACCCGCAGCGACCATGTACGCGTTGGCCTCAAGGGCAGCACTGAGGTGCGTCGGCTACGCCTACCAAAAAAAGAGCTCCCCGGGTCAAGACCTCCGCCATGTACCCAACAGTGAAGAATGGTGAAGACTGACACGATAAGAGCCACGTGTTCTGCTCCAGGGATGGTATGATCTGGGACAGAGTTACCATCCTGAAGGTGCATGGC
Source organism: Neoceratodus forsteri (assembly GCA_016271365.2). Lineage (NCBI taxonomy): Eukaryota > Metazoa > Chordata > Ceratodontiformes > Ceratodontidae > Neoceratodus > Neoceratodus forsteri. The sequence goes on along the minus strand of CM057456.1, from coordinate 1,887,789,989 downwards.
CTAAGAAACTGAGTTCAAGTCGGCAGATCTAGAATGGGTGCCAGCGTCAAGTGCTCCATGATGACGCCAAGCTTGTGGACGGAGGCCTAGTGAGGAGGCGGCATAAACCTTCCTGGCAGAGTGATCCAATTTTTGGACTCCTTGTCTGGAGGTCTGTCGGTATTGGCTGAACTGCATGTCCGTCTGAACACGGAAGTGGTCACCAACCCCTCCACCGAGGGTGTTCTGTGAATCCTGAGCGGGACCCAACAGACAGAGCGGTGCTGGGCAGGAGGCAGGGTGTTGCCACAGCTCCAAAGCCAGACCAACTATGGCCTTGGCCACTGGAAGGCTTCCGTAGGGTATCCCTCATTAAGAATGTCTGTAAGAGGGTACTCCACTGATTTCTGAACAGGCTCAAGGGGCATCCCCTGGATTCGGAGATGAGGCGAGAATCCCCAAGAAGGATGAAGGACGTTCCTCTTTTGACAGACTGCCCACCCACTCATCGTCAAGTGGATGAGCGTGTAGGCTGGAGTCGATCAGAATCAAGTATCCAAATAAATTGGCCAGCCACCAAGGTCCCCTTCCACGCGCCTGGGGTGGTCAGGCATGAGGGTGACTGAAATCCTGCGGGAAGATCCAGAACAGTCTGAGCTTCCTTCAAAGGAACCCTCCTTTGGGCTGTTTAGGCAGTGGCTCACCACTATCAGTGCAGAGGTCGATTTTGGCTGAATTAGGCGGATTTTACCGCTCCGCGGGATAGTAACCGAGATGATCATAGAAACATAGAAGTTGACGAGATAAGGACCGCAAGGCCCATCCAGTCTGCCCATTTCTTTTCTACCTTATAAATGTGCCATCGGCCTTGCTCTGTCAGTGACCTATCTATTCATAGTCATTTGTATTGCTCCCTTATGCCTATCCCATGCCTGTTTGAAGCCCTGCACTGTATTCATAGTCACCACTCTTGTGGTAGCTATTCCATGCATCTACCACCTTTTTCTGAAAAAGAATTTCCACATTCCCCTTAATCGGCCTCCTCTAATCTCATGCTGTGTCCTCTTGTCCTGCTATTTTCTTATATTTAAACATGTTAGACTCTTTCACCTTGTTTATGCCCTTAAGGTGTTTAAATGTCTCGATCATATCACCTCTCTCCTCTTTGCTCAAGGGTATACATATTGAGCTCCGTTAATCTGTCCTCATAGTCTTCTGATGCAGTCCCTGCACCATTTTGTTGCCCTCTCTGGACTGCCTCAATTTGTTAATGTCCTTGTGAAGGTGTGGCCTCCAATACTGCCTGCAGTACTCCAGATGGGGCCTAACCAATGTCTTGTACAGAGGGATTATTACCTCCTTACGACTTGTGATACTCCCTACTAATACACCCAACACCCCCTAGCCTTACCTACTGCTTTAGAGGTCTGCTTGGATGATTTTAGGTCATCAATGATGATGATGCCCAAGTCTCTTTCTTCCTTTGTGACTGCTAGCAACTCCTCCCAGCCTATAAGTGGCTTCAGGGTTTCTCTTCCCTATGTGCATGATTTTGCACTTCTTTGCATTAAATCCCAGTTGCCACTCTTCTGACCATTTTGCTAGTTTATCCAGATCTCTTCTCATTCTGCCCACCCCATCTGGATCATCTACTCTGTTGCAGATCTTGGTGTCATCTGCAAACAGACAAGCCTTACCCTCTAGTCCATCTGCGAGGTCACTAATGAAGATGTTGAATAGGACTGGCCCAGGACTGATCCCTGAGGTACCCACTTGTGACTTGCATCTCTTCTGACTGTATACCATTTACCACCACTCTCTGTTTCTGCCAGTCAACCAGTTTGCCACCCAGTTGACCAACTTCTGACCCACCCGAGCCTACCTAGCTTATTTATCAATCTTCTATGTGGAACAGTGTCAAAAGCTTTGCTGAAGTCAAGGTGGCTACATCAACTGCTCCCCTTGGTCCAACTAATTTGGTTACCCAGTCAAAGAAATCTATGAGATTAGTTTGACAGGACCTTCCTTTTGTAAACCCATGCTGTCTTGGATCCTGTGCCCCTATGGATTCCAGGTGTTTGCACTATCCTTTCCTTAAGGAGTGCCTCCATAATCTTGCCCACTACTGAGGTAAGACTGACTGGTCTGTAGTTCCCGCCTCCTTCCTGCTACCACTCTTGTGGAGCGGGATCACATGAGCCCTTCTCCAGTCTTCTGGGACCTCTCCTGTGCTCAGAGACTCACTAAACAATTCTGCTAATGGCTTTGCTAGTTCCTCCTTTAGCTCCTTAGTACCCTGGGATGTATGCCATCAGGTCCCATTGCCTTATCCACCCTGAGCTTAGCAAGCTCTTGTAGGACCCTTTCTTTTGTGAAGGAGTAGCTTACCTCCCTCCCCTGTGTCCATGATGCTGAGCTGTGGGCCCTGCCCTACCTTCTCTTCAGTAAATACTGAGCAAAAGTATCTATTTAGGATAGATGCCTTTACAGGGTCCTCCTCACATGCTCCTTTTCTCCATTAAGCTTAGCAATACCCCTCTGGACTTTCTCCTTTCACTAATGTATCTATAGAAAGTCTTGTCACCTTCTTTACTGTTCGTGCTAGTGTTTCCTCAGTTTGGGACTTTGCCTGCCTTACTGCCTACCTGCTTCCCTTAGGGCAGTTTGGTATGCCTCCCTATCTTCATCCCGCTGTGTTCCCTTATATTTCCTGAAGGCCAGCCTTGGCTCTGACCTTTTCTGCTACTGTATTTGAGAACCAAAGTGGTTTCCTTCTTCTTTGCACTTCCTTTTCTGTCTAACACAATGGGATGTTGCTTCAGGTATTGTATCCTTAATGCTTGCCCACTTTGCCTGTACCTCCTCACCTGTGTTTCTTTTGCCAGGGCTAGCTTAACTCTGTTGGCCATCTTATCAAAGTCAGCTCCTCTGAAGTCCCATATTTTTGCCTTGGAATGGGATGATTTAGATGTAGTAGCCAAATTGAACCATACCATGTGATGGTCACTGGCCCCAGGTGACCTTCTACCTGGAGATCTGTGATCCCTTCTTTGTTAGTCAGTACTAGATCTAGAATAGCCCTGTCTCTTGTGGGTTGCTGTACCAGTTGTTTGAGGCCCTCCCTGCAGGAATCCACTATGAGTCTAGTTCTGGCAGATGTTCCTGCTGGTATTGACCAATCTGTATCTGGCATGTTGAAGTCTCCCATTATCAGAACCTCCCTTTAGCTGTCATGTTTTGTATATCTTCTAACAGTAATGTGTCTATGTCCTCCCTCTGGTCTGGGGCCTGTAGACAACCCCAGTTCTTATGGCTGTCCCATTTCCTGTTTCCAGGGTGACCCACAGTTCTTCTGGCTCCTTATGTGTATTCTGAATTTCTGTAGCTTTGATATTTTCATTAACATACAGGGCCACTCCTCCCCCTTTTGCACCTCGGTCTCTTCTGAACAATACATAGCCAGGTACTGAAGTCTCCCAAGTGTGGTTACTGGTAAACCACGTCTCACTAATTGCTACTGTCCAGTTTAGCCTCTGACATTGTTGCCTGCAGGTCTGGGATCTTATTTCCCAGGCTGTGAGCATTTGTATATGATTTTCCATTGGCCAGATTTTGGTGTGTTGGTTGTTGGGTGAAGTTTGGCATTATCCTGTGCATCATATGGGAGACAAACCTTTTTCTTACCTGGTGATGCAAATGAGCAGCAAACACGCTGAATTCCTGTTTGACCACTAGCTGAGGGGGAGGGTGTTCTTCCATTCGACGTATGGGTGCTGCACCCCTCTCCCCATTTCTAGTTTAAATATTCTGCAAAGACGTCAAACTTCTGCCCCAATGCACTGACTCCTCTTTAGTCAGATGCAGTCCATCAAATTTAAGAACTTTCGCTCCCAGAACTGTTGCCAGTTCCTACAAATCTGTGTCCTTTTCCTGGTACCAGTCCTTGAGCCAGTGTTTAGCTCCCTATCTCCCCTTCTCTGACCTTCCGTCCATCTGCTCCCTTCTCCCAGACTGGCAGGATCTCAGAGAAGGAGATGCGAGCGAAATAGATGATAGTTTGTCACCCAGCCTAGTCAGGTGTTCCTTGGTCTCCACAACTGACCGGCTGGTGAGATCATTAGTCCTATGTGTACTAGGACATCAATGTTTTCTCCTGCTTTGTGAACAATTTTAGCAATGCGGTCAGTGTCTCTCCATGCTGATGTACCTGGAGACATCTGACCATCACCCTGGCTGGAGATGGGTATCAACTCCCGAATCATGGAGTCTCCTATGATCAGAAGTTTTTGGATTTCCTTTGTGCTTGTTTAGTTTTGGTTCCTGATTTGGGTGAGTATTGTTGTGCTAGCTCCTGTGCCGCAGTGTTCTGCTCTGCAGTGTCTTCTGCCTCTTTATTTGATTTCAGAGATAGAGGCAGATACCTGTTTGTAGTGTTTATATGGTTTTTGGAGGTAATGTGTTGGAGAGCAGAGAGTGATGGGGCACCTGATTTGTTCCTCCTAACCACCTGCCAACCTCCTGGACCAACTACTCTGGTCGAGGTTTTTCTGTTGGATGCTGGGGAAATGGCGGTGGTTCTTATAATGTATTTCTCTTCAATGGATCGGTTTCAATGGAGCAGGCTTGGCCTAGAAGTCAAAAGCCAGGTAAGGGCGGTGAGGAAACCAAAGCTGGTTCCTGGGCAGACAAAATTAGCTGTTGCCACATGAGATCTTAAATGGCGTCGGGAGTTTCGTCAAAAAGCCCTCCTCATCCGAGGAGGACGAAGATGAATGTCAGCATCACCTTTCTTTGCATGCTTATGCATCCTTCCTCGGCCTGTCGGTCGAGGGTCTGATCCCGACCTCAATCGGACTGGCCGACTGGGTCGCTTAGAGACACCAGTGAACTGGTGATTTTCCCAGATCAGGAACCGGTTCCTCAATGGGATTGCCAGCAGGCTGGGTGTCCTCATCGGGAACAAACACAACAGGGGTCCTGTTAAGATGGTTGTCAGCCTCAGAGGGCGAAAACAGATCGACAGGGTCGAGCGTGATCTCAACAGCGTCATCGATCAAGACTTTAGCTGGCTGACCAGGACGGTGGGACTGAGAAGCCGCGCCCAAGTCACAATCACAACCAAGGTCGAGACTGGAGATTCCTGGGACAGGCATCTCTCTCCATCCTAAGAACGTCTTCACCAAGATGAAGAATCTCTTAGTTCCTTGTCCTTTTACGGGACCGGGAGACATGTGCACTGGGGCCCTCACCCTTAGTGGGAGAGACTGGCACACCTCCCAAAAAGGAGCCCGAGAAAGTGAAGCCCAGATTGAGTGGAACAAAAATCGGCCTAGAGGAGAGTTCCACGGCTCACGCTGCTTCTGCCTCAAAGGCCAGCATTTGCTCTAACTGCTCGTGGACCCATGGCGTGGGGCCGCCCACCAGGCCTCCTTCGATTTCATCAGTGGATTCCATTTTCGGGCCTGCCCAGCTTGAGTCATGTGAGACAACCTCGAGGACGTTCGGCTGGAATGAGACAAATCTTGCAGGCCTGGGTGTCTGTCGACACCCAAACAGTAGGCGATGTGCGGTATGTGGGTCTGTGCATGACATTTTCTGGCCGCCACAGGAATCGGGAACAGATTTTCTTCCATGACTGAAAACAACAATCATGATTGCTAGCTCAATTAACTTAATCTTCAAAGAGTCCAAAGAAACTAAGCCAGGGCCTACAGAACGCTGGAGCGGTGAGAGGCAACCTGAACTTTCCAGTCGAAAGGATGACCTGGCATCATGGGGCAGAGCTGAGGGTTATACCTCCCAGGTGGGTGGGTGGGAGGAGCCAGCTTTAAGACCTGCTGGCAAGAATTAAAGGGAAAGGGACATGCCAAGAAGTGTGGATGAACAACATATCCACATCCCTAGAACCATCAGTTTCTTGAGCACCAGGAAATACCCAGAGTAAAACTCCTAAATGTGTTATCCGAGTAGAACTTCCACTGCGGAAAGTGAGTGAATAGCTTGTTTATGGAACAATGCTTCCACTGCTTCCATTAGGAAAGTAAGTTGCCTCGAGGGGTAACAATAGGGACTTCAAGGTGTCACTAGAGGCAGTGACACTAATTCTAGGACTTACTTATGCTGGATGATGTTCGGGACCCACCTGTCTGTGATTACAGCCTGCCAGTGGGGCAGGAAGAAAAAATTACTCACCATAGTAATGTTGTTTCTTCTAATGGAGTCTTGCTGTATTCAGACATAATGCAGTTAGCCCCAGCACTTGAACTGCCCCGAGAGGAAAGAGTTAACTCTATGCAGAAGCATAGAACATTGAGCTCGAACTCAGGTTTTCAAACCTCTGTCTGTGGTACTTCCCAGTGTAACCGCTGATTCTTACGAGCAAACTAACTAATATACTATAGTAGGAAATTGTTCAAACATACAGCCAAAGGGCAAAAGATTCTTTTGGGCCCAAAAGATTCAAGTTGAGAACCCAACAAAGGAAAAGTAGTGACAATATTTAAGTATACAACACCAGAAAAATAATAACAACATCTACCCCTACTTGAGAAGGAGGGTACAAGGTACACCCTGAGGTGCAACACTGTACCTGCCAGCCCACTTCCCAAAACCAGGTTCTGACAGGGGGCAGGAAGGGAGGTCTGACTACAGCAAGACTCCATTAGAAGAAACAACATTACTATGGTGAGTAATTTTTCTTCAAACAACATGAAGTCTTGCCGTATTCAGACTTAATGCAGACTACCAAGAGGTCCCTAAGCAGAACCTACTTTGGGAAGAAGCTCTGCAGTACTGTTGTATCAAACCTAGCATCACTCCTAGCCTGGATGTCCAGGGAGTAATGCTTAGTAAAAGTATGTACTGTTTTCCAGGTGGCTGCTTTACAGATCTCTAACAAAGGTATATCTCTGGACAGCTAGAGAAGCAGCTGTACCCCAGTCGAAAGTGAGCCTACAGGCCTGAAGGGGTGTTCTACCAAACTTCGCATAACAAAATTGCATACAAGAAACAATCCACCTGGCAATAGTTCTTTTAGTGGCAGGCTTACCTTCCCCACTTCACCATAAGTGAGAAACAATGGAAGACAGTCATTTCTATGTGCCTTAGTATGCTCAATGTAGTAGCTAAGGGCCCTCTAACATCCAGACTGTGTAACATTCTTTCACCTGAAGAAGAATCAGTAGAAAACACAGGAGAGATTTAGACTGGTTTAGATGAAAATCCGATACCACTTTGGGCAAGAACCTCCTACTGGTTCTTAGGACCACTTTGTCCCTATGGAAGGAGATGAAGTCAGATTCAACTGACAGAGCCTGTAACTCACTAATCCGCCTGGCAGAAGTAATAGCTACCAGGAACACAGTTTTCCAGGTCAAGTACTTCAATTCGGCCAAAGCCAGAGGTTCAAGGGTGGCTGCATTAGCTGAGCTATGCAGACATTAAGATTCCAATGGAGGGCTCCTAAAGGAGGGTTAATGTAACCAGACCTTGAAAACTTTGAAAACAGGATGAGATGCCAGGGAAGAGCCCTTCCTGCTTGAGAGGAATGCAGAGGCAGCTGCTAGATGAACCTTCAGAGTGGCAGGCCTAAGCCTAGACCAAGAAGATGAACTAGATAGTCTAAGGTTGTGGAAATGTCTGCAGAATCAGGCAGGATGCCTTTCTGAGAGCACCAAATACTGAACCTTTCCATTTGGAGTTGTAAGTTTTCTAGTGGAAGGTTTTCTGAGACCTTCAGAATATCCAGAACTCCCTGAGAAAGATGTAGTGTTGCATATTCTAACTCTTCAAGAGCCAGGCCTTGAGACTGAGAGACTGGAGACTGGGGTACCAGATCCGTCCCTGGGAGGAGGACAGGAGATTGTATGTCCTGGGCAGAGACAGGGGACGTGACACTGACAAGGACAGTAGCAGAGGATACCAAGGCTGTCTGGCCCAATCTGGAGCCACCAGTATCACTGTGCAGGGTTGAGTCCTGATCTTGATCAGAACTCTGAACAACAGAGGAAGGGAGGAAGGCATAGAGAAACCTGCCTTCCAGTCCAAAAGAGAGCATCCTGGGGAACCGTCCCCAGGACTGGAGGTCTGCAACAAAACAGAGGAAGTTGATGATTGTCCGTGTTGCAAAGAGATCCATCTCTGAGTGCCCCAACTGGAGAAGATGACCTTCAGGATGTGAGAACCAGGGACCATTTGTGGTGTCCCTGTGAATTTCTGCTCAGAGCATCTGCTAGTACGTTGTCCTTCCCTAGAAGGTGAACTGCTACCAGAGAAGTCTGAAGAGAATAGGCCAGAGACCATAGCTTCATGGCTTCTGTGCACAAGGCCGAGGACCGAGTGACTCCTGCTTGTTGATGTACCACATTGCGGTGGTATTGTCCGTTCTGACTTGGATCACCTTGCCCTTGACTGAATCTGAGAAGCTCTGCAGGGCTAGGAAAACTGCCCTGAGTTTCAGGAGATTGATATGAAGGAGAGACTCCTGTGGAGACCAGAGCCCTTGAGCTGTCAGGGCTCCCAGGTGGGCTCCCCAACCTAGAGAGAAGCATTTGTAGTTAGAACTACTGATGGGACTTGAGGGAGAAATGGAACCCCTTGTCTCAGGTTGTCCTGGTCCAGCCACCACTGGAGAGCTTGGACCAGAGTCTGAGTCACTGGAATCAGTTTAGTAAGTGAATCCTTCTTTTGAGACCAAAAGGACCTTAGATGAAACTGAATGTCCCTCATCTGGAACCTTGCTCCCTGCACCACTGCCGTGGAAGCTGCCATGTAGCCCAGGAGCTGGAGGAACTGTCTTGCTGGGCGGGAGACCTGAGGTCGAAAGGAGGAAGCGAGATCCACTAGGGCCTTCACCCTTGCCAGGAAGGAAGGCTTTGTTTGTACAGTGTCCAACTCATGCCTATAAAGGTGAGAAGTTGAACTGGTTCAAGGACAGACTTTGGAAGATTGAGAAAACCAGGGAGCTGAGTAGGTCCTGGGTAGTTTGAAGAGCTGACTTGACCTGTAAAGGTGACTGACCCATTAAGAGCCAGTCGTCCAGATACAGGAAGATGGTGATACCCTGTCTTCTGAGGTAAGCCACCACTACTGCAAGGCACTTTGTGAACACCCTTGGAGCTGATGTTAGGCAGATGGCATGGCTCTGAATTGGTATTGGCCTGAAAGCAACTCGAACCTGAGGTATTTTCTGTGGAAGCACCAGATAGGAATATGAAAGTAGGCATCCTTGAGGTCCAGAGATGCTAGCCAATCCCTGGCCTTAGAGAGGAAAGGATTATTCCCAGAGTTACTATTTTGAATTTGGGCTCTGAAATGTGTTGTTCAACTACCTTAGGTCTGGGATGGGTCACCACTCCCTGTTTTCTTTGGGGTAAGGAAGTACCTGGAGTACAGTCCTTTTCCCTTGTGCTGAGTAGGAACTTTCTCTGTAGCTCTGAGAGCTAGAAGAGGAAACCTCTGCCTCTAGGGCAAGGGTTTCTTAGATTGATGCAGGTGGAAAAGACTTGGCCCTCTTTTTGGAAATGTTTTGAAGCTGAGGGCCAGTCTTACTACTTCCAGGACCCACTTGTCTGAGGTCACACTTCAGGCCTGGAAGTAGTAAGCCAGCCTGCCTCCAACAGGAAATGGGAGTCAACCCGGCTGACACATCAGGGTGTCTGCTTGGCAGGAGCCTTAGACTGAGAGGAGGAGGAGCAGCCCTGCTCATCCCTTCCTGCTCCTCCTCTGAACAACCCCTCTGTGGAAGGGAGAGGAGGCCTGGGCTAAAAGGCCTTTGAAAGGGCCTGCCCCTGCCCCTAGACTGCTGCTTGTGCAGAGTGGCCTCCTTTCTGGCCTGTGCTCTCCTGTACGTGGTCCTGTATTCATCCATTTTCTTCATATAAGCCTCTGTCTGCTCCCCAAACAGAGAGTTACCTACTACAGGAAAATCCATGGCTTTAGTCTGGGTATCCTGTGACAGGCTAGTACATCTGAGCCAAGCACGCCTTCTGAGAGACACAGATGTAGCCATAACTCTAGATGCCACATCACTGGAGTCCCAGCAGCATGAAATTGCATTTTGATGCCTCGATTCCATCAGGAGCCACTCCTTCCAACTCCTTGGCTAGCTCGGAGAGGCCTGTTTAGCCAGTTCCAGAACCGTATCCCATCTGGATTTCTGGTACCTGGCTGTGTAGGCCATATAGGTAGCCTGCCTGAGTCCCAAAGAGGATGCCAAATACTGTTTTTTGGCCATGGCATCCACTTTCCTGGAATCCTTATCCGGGGTGTGAAGCCAAAGGAATAGTTAGTCTTCACAGGCTGTAGCCTGCACTACCCCAACATGGCTGCAATGACTATAAAGAACTCCGCAGCTGAGCCTGATAACAAATACCTCTTGTCCATTCTCTTATCCACAGGAGGTAGTGAATTGGGAGTTTGTAAAATTTTGTGTGTCTGTTTCCCCAAGGATTAATGAAGAGGGATAGACAGCCTTTTGGACTCTGGGATGTCCATCATTTCCACAAAATCAGGCTCTTCATCCTCCTCTACAGCTTCAACCAAGGGAAGCTGCAAGGTTCTCCGCCTTTTGTAGAACAAAAGTGTGAAGGGACTCGAGAGCCTGGGAGGAGAGACACCTGAGGGCCTGTCTGGGAGATGTCTAGTTCAATGGGCACATCCAGACCCCACCCCGCCGGTCATCATCATCATCGCCGGATAGTCTTCGCCTCCCTCCTACTCCTCATAATAAGCGTCTGGATCATAATCCGGAGGAGATGGATCTGACCTAACAGGTGGTACCGGTCTGGATGAAACCGGTCTAAGTGACTGAACAATACTAATCGCTTTGGCTATTTCGTCTCATGTTGAGAGTGAGATACAGGATCTGAACCGCAGACTTATGCTTCTTCTTTGACGGAACCGACCTCAGGTTCAGACTCCTTTGCCCGAGGAGGTATCGCCTAGGTCAGTAGGCACCTCCTCAGGTTTGGCCATGACCGAACTGGGCTGGCCATCCAATCTCACGGACTTCTCGGCCTCCTTTCCTTCAACCTACTCAGTCTTTTATCTAGAGTGGATTTAGGAAAGTTTTACAGATTTGGCAGTCTGATTTGAGGTGGTCAAACCCCAGACAATAAACACAGATGAGGTGGGTTCAGCCTTAGCAAAGGCCTCTCCACACTCAGTACAGTGTTGAAACCCAGTGGGACCGGTTTTCTTCTTGGGTTTCTTAGACATGGCCAACCTAACAAATTACCCTATTGCAGCTTTAAGCCAGGTAATATAATAACCGATTGGTTACAAACTGTGTCACAGGCTTTTTAAAAGGACCAGCAAAAGGTCCGGTTCTTTTGAAACCGATCGGTACCAGAACACCACAGTATTCCCAGAAAAATTAAATTGTAATTAATCAAGGTCGGTTCCAAACCCGGACCGACCGAAAGAAACCAAGAAAAGAACAATTTCCACTTTTCACCAAAATAAAACACTGTCACTACCTATCTACACACTACCTGTACCATAGACAGAGGCTGGAATCCGAAAATAACAAAAATATGCAGTTTAAACTGAACGCTTTACTTTTACCGAATCGAGCAGAGGAAATTCTGGAGCGACTTCACTGTTAGGTGGAGCAAAGAATCTGATGGTTACACTGGGAAGTACCACAGACAGAGGTTTGAAAACCGAGCTCAAGCTCAACGTTTTATGCTTCTGCAAAGAGTTAACTCTTTCCTCTCTGGGGCAGTTCAAGTGTTGGGGCTAACTGCAGTATGTCTGAATACAGCAAGAGTTTGTGTTGTTTGAACAGGGAATACTGACCCCTACCCGTGGTCCCAAGAAGGTATCCGACAGAGGATTAAGAAGTAAGAACGAGTGGGTAACTGATGGCCAACTTTCCACATACTTTGGAGGTTCTGTAGGGGCCCTCATGAACTACTACTACTACTTCTTCTGCCAGCCATTAGAATCTCATCCTTGGTGGTGTTGGGGGGTTAATGTAAGGGTTCCTGAAAAGGAGCCTCTGCCATGGCTCTGTAGTGGAAGTATTCAGTGTCAGGAACCAAACAGTCCTAACAGACTTTACTGCTGTTTCTATTTCACTGAAAATGACCTCAAAATCAGTTACCTGTACTTAGTTAACTGCCTTTTCATGTTAGTTATGAATTCTGATATACCACCAATTATAATCTAGCTTGGAGTACCCTCAGGTCTGCATAATTTCTACTCTACTCAGGAGTTACTGCTCTTTCTTTTCATACTTCTAAGTCATCTGCTCCATACCATTCATTTGAATAGCCTGTAATGGTGTTACTGATGTCATAGACTATCTAGGCAGTGCAATAAAAGAGAACAGCAACTGCTGAGAGAAAGATTTATCGTAGTTACAAAGGCAAATAAATTAGAATATTAATTTACTAAAAAGGTCAAAACATATCAGAACGATGGATAAACTTTAAAAGCAAAACAGGCATCTGGATGTGTAAAACATCTGCTTCCTAGCACCTTTAAAGTGATCATTCAGGACTGAATGATGCACATTGTGGGCAAAACCCACAATGCAGAGCCAGGAGTGACGCCCAAACAAGTGGCAAAGGCGGCAGCACTGGCAGCAGCATCTGAGGCATCACAACTGATCTGAGAAAGTGCTTGCCACCATTAGAGCTCTGTGACACACAAGAAAGGGTTTGACTTCAGGGACTAATCAGGCATGCTCCCGACAATATGGCTTACAGTAGATCCTTCCACGTTATTCTGGGTTTTGGCCAGACAGCCTGGTATCAGCAATTTACAGGCCAAGGCATGCTTATTTATTTATTTATTTATGAGATTTCCCAGATAGCATACTGAGCGGGACCGCTGCTTCCAGATGCTACTTGGGGGTTACATAGGTCTAGACAGGTACAGAATGCACAGTACAACAGTGAACAGACAGCAGGTTCAGTAGACAACTCAATAACAGTGGTATATAAATCAGCTGAGAGGATACAAACAGGGAGAGAAATTGCCAGTGGTATTGCAACAGATGAGTGGATACATACAGGGCGAGATTTGTAGGTACAGTAGGGCAGCTAGGTTGACAGTAAAATGTACATTTATGAGGTTTGGTCCACAGGACAGAGTGCATAGTTTGTTGTGGCATGGTTAGGCATAGACTACCAGGTGAAAACAGCAGAGCAGTAAAATATATTGGCACTGTAGGAATACTAGGCTTGTTGCTTTAGTTATTATTTATGAGCCATTTGGATACCCCTGGTGATAGGACTAGGCTGTAGGTAGCAATTACATACATCTGAGAAGGGCAAGTAGAAGTGGTTTGAGAAGCCAGTGGGAGGTGGACAGCCTGATATCTGCAGGTAAATCATTCCATAGTTTGGGCAACCTGATGTTTGAAGGCCAATTGGCCCTTTGAAGTCGCATGAAAGGGACTTGGAGTTGTTTTGAATCGAACCTCTGAGGGGTATTGGGGGGTTGAGTTGCTAGTACACAGCTGAGATGGGGAGGGCACTGGACCAGTATTTGGCAATGAGATTGAGTGCAATGCAGTTTCGCCGAGACTCCGGTGATGGGAAGGCAAAGGCGTTGTACAGAGTCGCAGTAATGGGTGGAAGGTGGGCAGTCAAGGACGAACCGGCAGAAAGAATGAAAGAGAGGGTCCAGGCTGGCCAAGATGGATGGGGGCTGCACTGTAGACCCGCACACAGTCAAAAATGGGAGGATCATTTTGAGGATTAGTTCTTCTTGACTGAGGTTGGAAGGTTGCTTTATTATGTAAAGTGCGCCTAATTTAGGGTGTAGTTTTTTCTGTAGTGAGTCAATGTGGGCATAGAAATCAAGGTGTTGATCGAGCCAAACCCCTAGGTACCTGAAGGAGGTGCAGGATTCTAGGATGGATCCGTCCAGAGTGTGGGAGACGGGGGCTTCTAGACGGGATAGTTTAGGATGGTGCGAAAGTTATGGAGACAGTTTTCTTGCATTAAGGACAAGTTCGTTGGACCTAAGCCAAGCTTGAATGGCATCAAAATCCCGTTGAAGAGAAAAGTTTGTGTCCCCGATGGAGAGGCCGGAGGTGTACAGTACGGTATGATCTGCGACATTTGTATGCCTGAGTTGGAACAGACTTGAGGTAGATCATTTAAAAATATGGAGAAAGCAGGGGCCCAGGACCGAACCCTGGGGACCTCCATGTTAACTGGGAGTGAGGTGGAGACATGAGGGCTATTTTACTGCCTGCTTCCTGCCTGTCAGGTAGGCTTGGAACCAGCTGGTGGCTAGATGAGAGGCCTGTGTGTTGCAATTTTATGAGAAGTTTTGAGTGGGATACAGTATCAAAGGCTTTGGCCAAGTCAATGAAAATAGCGGAGGTGATGTGGCCCTTGTCCATTCCTGAGGAAATATCGTTTGTGAGCCTTAGCAGTGCTGTGATGGTGGAGTGTGTTTTACTAAAGCCCGACTGAAACGGGTAAGAAAGAGGTGGAGTCAAGGAAATGTGTCAGTTGGGAGAGGGCTAGGTGTTCTGAAGCTTGGCCAGAACCGTAGGAGAGAGAGATTGGGCGGTAGTTGCCAGGCTCAGATGGATCACCTCCTTTGGTAGTGGGATGATTACTGCTTCCTTCCAGGCTACTGGAATTTTGACGGGAAAAAGAGCGGTTCAAGAGGTCGGCTGGGGGTGGCTATTGCAGGGGCTGATAAGAAGAGGAGTTTGGTGTCCAGTCCTAGAGGGCACTTGCCTTTGTTTGGGTCTAGGGAGCATAGGGCGCTAGAACTTCAGCTGAGGAGATAGGTCAAAAGAGAATGAGGACACGTGAGGGGTCGAAGGGGGTACTATGAGAGGGCTGTATGTGGGTGTGTGGAGTTGTTGGTTGTCTAGAAGAGATTTGGTGCTAGTGGAAAAGACTGAGTTGAAAGCTGAGGCAACTTTGCTGGGGCTGATATATTGTTGCCCTGTATGTTTAGGGTAGGGTGGGTGACTGGGCAGGGGAGAGAACAGGGTTTTAACGGTTTTCCAGAATTTGAGGGTGACTTAGATTAGTGGTGAGAGCCTCTGAAATAGTTGTTTTTGCCTGTCTTATGGCTTTAGTGCAGTTATTTCGGAGGGCACGGTAATGCTGTAGAGATGCAGGGAGTCTAATAGCCTGTGTTTTTCCAGGCCTGGTCTCTAGCCAGACATCTGCCGATAATGTCAGCAGAGACCCAAGGGAGATGGTATTCCTGACTCTTTTCTTTCTTAGGGGCGTGATAGTCCCATAAGGCAAGGAGCTGCTTTCTAAACATTTCGAAAGTGGTCAATATAGTGGGCGCCAGCTTAACAATAAAAGACCAGTTACAGTGAGAGGTCATTTAAAAGGGAGTGGAGACAGAGGATTTGGATAAGGATTATCCTTGGTGGTGGTGGTTTGTAGGTCTGTGCACCTTCCTGGTCATGTAGACCATATGGTGATCGCTCAAGGAATCAGGTAGGATGCCAGCCGTAATTATTCTGTGTGGCCTGAAATGTCCAGTTTCCTGACCCTTTGTCAGGAGCTCTGGTGGTGCTCATCCTCTAGGGGCACAGCCATGACTAATACAGAGTCAGTGTCTAAAACAGTACTTCTTATGCCTAGGATCCAGATACTGCTTGTCTGCTTTCCCAAGGCCAGCCAGCAGGGTACTAGGCCTGTGCCAGGCAGTCAGAGTAACTTCTCCAGAGCAGTATAGATGGAATGGATGAACAGTGAGGAGGCACTTTCAACCTACAGAACATCACACAGATTCTTTTGAGAGAGTCTTCCTTCTTCAGGGAAAAATTCAAAGTCTTCTGGATTTGCCTCATCAAATCCTGGAAGGTACAGTAGGGTCCTCCAGGGAAGGAACATGGCCTGTACAGGACCATTTCTTCACTGCCTGAGGATACAGTAGATCCAGCCAAGTCCTTTAACCCAGGTCAGCAGGGAGGATCATCCACATCCTCCCCCAATCATCCTCATCATCTAGGTCAGAATTGTACTTCTTATCCTTTTCCTCTAAGCAGTGGAGGGACAGTAGCAGGTCACAAAGGAAGGAGCAAGTGAGCTCAGCTGGAAACACTGGAGAAGGTGACTGGGGACAACCTGAGACAGAGAAAGCAGCAATCTTATCAAATCACAGAATTCTGCCAGAACAGCATCAGGAATGATGACAACCGGTGACACGGATACAGTGTTGACAAGACGGTACATGATATTGTGGTCCTGGAAGTGCGGCGCAAGTGGTAGCGTATGGTACCTTTGAACTTGGATCCAACCATTTAGCTGAGTGAGGTTATGGCTAGCAGAAGCTGAACCCACCCGTTTCATCAGCATACCAGATGAATCAGTAGACTTACTATCCTGTTCTGAGAGTGGAGATCTGGATTGCTGACATTCAGAGGAGCATTGAGACTGATGACGAATGGCAGCTCCTGTTGGCCCTGGCAGCTTTTGTTGACAATAGAAAGACTTTTACTGGGTGTCCGCTTCTGTGGATTTACGTGGTAACATTGTTTTATCTGTCACAGACAGTTGTGATTTTCCATGTCGACGTGGCCTGGTCCATCTTGCAAAAGCTTCCTGCAGGGTCCTGATGCCAACAGCTTAGAGGCCAATGTATTACAGTTCTACAGAGATATTCCTCAAAGAAGATACATGTTTTATCATTCTCCTTAACTCCTTCTGCATTTTCAGTTCCTTTTCAGCCTTTGCCTACCTCACCATTTTGCTGCTGCTTTTAATTCCTCCTTGTAATTTTCCTATTAGCTTCAGTCTGGTCCCCTTAAATCCAGTAAAGCCCATTTCTTTCCCAGATTGCTGCCCTCACCTGGTCATTATCTTAACCAAATGGGCTTCCTACAGTATGTCTCTTGCCCTTAACATACCTGACACACTCCCATGTGGCCCCTATTATAGCATTGTTAATTACTGGCCATTTGTTCTCCACTCCCACCATGTATTTTATCCCCTTCAACATGTCCTCCAGCATATCCCCATCCTGGCAAAACCTGTGATACTGAAGTTAGGCATCATGTTGCTGGAGTTTCTGTGCTGTACCTCCAGAACAATCTTAAACTAACAGTATTATAGTCACTTTGCTCCAAGGCAACTATATTCAAGTACTGATTAGACATTAAAGGTCCTAAACTTCATTCCCTCTAGTTGTCCCTCTCAAACACTGACTCAGGAAGTAGTCCCATGTTGCCTCCAAGAATCTCTGGTTATTTTGACTTCTGACTATTGGAGATTCCTAATCAATATCTGGAGGTTAAAGACACCCATGAGAACTATACTGCCCATTCAGAGAGCCTTTCTCCTTCTAACTGTAGGTTGGATTCCTTAGACTGGCTAGGAGACCTATAGACCTTGCCAGTCCTAAAGTTCCTACCCCTACCCTTTGACATCTGCTGCCATAAGGACTCCACCTTCCTCCCCCATCTATTACAGTCCTATCCTATGTTACTCTGATAAAATCCCTGACATATACTGCCACTCCTCCCTTTTTCTCCCTGTCCCTCCTGAACAGGGCATAGCCAGGGTCTGAGCTCCTATCTATTATTCTGAGTTACCCATGTCTCAGTAATAGCTATAGTATCTAACTTACCTGTAACTATTGTCGCCAGAAAGTCCTCCATCTTAATCCCTAAGCTCTCTGGGGTTTGTAGTTACAGAAAATGGCCTAGAAGTAAGCAAACTTAGTCTGACAGAAACTACTATACTACAGTAATCAGTAAGTAGACAAAATGTTTTGCACAAAAGTGCACACTAGGACCTGCTCCAGACTCAATGCGGAGCCCTTGGTACTGACTGTTCCCTGCACCTGCATCCAAACATTGAAAAAAGAAGTCAATACTACAGTATGCTTAGTTACCAACCACATTTTCAGACGGACGGATCATGGCCATCTACCGACTCTGTAAATGTGGACGATACAGCAATATTATTTCAACTGTCACATCAAATGACATGTCGGTGGTGCTTAGCTAACTTTTTTACAATGCAGCAAGCTGCTGATCTAAAGGAAGACATGCCGCTTATCAAATTCAGCCCACAGACTAGCTACAATATGGTCAGATAGTTAAACTACTAGCTGGTTCATATTTAATAGCCAAAGTGAAACATTTAGCTGCCACAGCCAACAATGTAAATGTCAACCTTCTGTGTCCTGATTCAGTTAATGAAGATTTACCTGCATAAGTTCAAATATTTTTCTTTGTGCTTTTGGGTTCCAGAAAGAATCCATATGGATAAGAACACTTGAGAATGCGCTGCAGTTTTCAGCAGCTCCTTTACTGCATCTTCTATGAATGTTGTATCAGGAGAAACTCCTGGGCTACAAGGCATAAGAAGTCACCACAAATATGAAAATGATGGACTTAAACAGTGTACCACATTGTTCCAATAAAAGAGCTACAAACTCATTTCAAAGAGGAAACACATGTGCCAGCTTCACTGCACTAACTTGTTTACACTGTTTATTTTGTGTAAGCAAAAGACACAGCAGTTATTTGTTCACATGACATAAATTACAGTAAAAATTATCCCAACTCATTTTATAATATGTATTATAAAATGGGCAAAAACAAATTAAGTGATCTCATTGGTCAATAGCTGTCCAGACCTATATGGTAACTGACCAACAATCATACAGGTCTGGAAGTACCTTGCAGGTCTTAGGAAGTACAGTTATGTAAGAACTTACTGTAACAGCAGATCTTTGAGACAGGCTCTTGCAGTAGGTACTAACCATTAATACTAGAGCCGTCAGGTGCTAGGACCACCCGGAAAACTTTAGCTAGCAGTGTTTGGCGGGGACCGCCACCCGACTTAGTGTAATTCAGACAAAGGCTGAAGCATGAGAGGCAGGAAAGGTCTGCAGTAGGTACAGAATTAGGACAGGAAGCCCTGTAAGACAGCTAATCCAAAGCCTGCCCCGCCTAGAGGCAATGTCCAGACTGTAGTGTTTGGTAAAGGTGCGGACAGAGTTTCCAAGTGGCTGCCGTGACAAATGTCAGCAGCAGAAACATTCCTGAAACAAGCAGTAGATGCAGACACTCCTCTAGCTGAGTGCCATTTAACTTTCTCGGAAGGGGCTTTTTATACTTCTGACAACAAAACACAATGCAGTTTGCCAAACATTTGGATAAACATTGTTTGGAAACTGCCATGCCCTCTCTTTTGGGTGCAAAGGAAACAAAAGCTGATCCATTTTATGACGGACTTTGTCCGCTCTGTAATAACGCGAGTTCTGTGCACATCAGTGTGTGCAGAATGGCCTCCCTTGATTAGAATGCTCGGTAATACACTGGCAAGTGTATGGTCTGATTCAAAGTAAACTCAGAAACCACCTTTGGTAGAAACTTAGGATTTGTATGCAGAGCCACCTGGTCTCTGTGGAAAATTAAATAAGGCTCCTTGCACATCAGGGCCTGAAGCTCGAAATCCTTCAAGCAGAAGTAATGGCAACTAAAGAGCACTTTCCTGGACAGGTAGCGCAGGTGCAGCCTCGCAGCTCATAGCCGTTTCAAAGGGAGGAAACATGAACTTCTCAAGAATAAAATTTAAATCCCACGGAAGAACAGAGTTTCTTACGGGGTTTAGATGGAGAATTCTTTCAGAAAGGTTTTGGAAACCTCCAACTGAGCTAAAGTTTTGCCATCCACCAGAGTGTGGTAGGCAGAAATGGAAGACAAGTGTAACTTCGAGAAAGAGTATCTAAAGCCAAGGTCAGAGAGGTACAGCAGGTATTCCATGACTTGTGGGACAGGGCAAGAGAAGGGTACCAACCCTTGGCAGATGCCCAAATGGAGAACCTCTTCCATTTCATAGCATATGTAGTTCTTGTGCATGGCTTTCTGGCCCCCAAAGAACTTGTGCCACTCTGGAAGAGATTCCAAAGCATGCAATGTGATGTCAGCAGGTGCCACACATGAAGGTGAAGGGACTTGAGGCCGGATGGACCCGCTTGCCTGGTCTTGGGTCAGCAGGTTCTGGCAGAGGGTAGGGAACTGGAGCTTCAATCCCAGCTGCTGGAGCAGAGGAAGCCACACTTGGTAGGCCAATAAGGGGCTATAAGGATCACGGGCCTTCTTCTTCCAGATTTCAGAGTACCCTCTGAACAGAGGGAAAGCACAAAAACCTCCCTGTCTAGCAGAGAGACAGTGCATCTTGCCAGAAAATGCCATGCCCTGGAACGAGCGAGCAGAAACTGGGTAGTTTTGCATTAGATGGGGAAGCAAACAGAACAGATCGAGATCTGGGCGACCCCACTGATCTAAGATGTCATCGACAACTGACTGCATCAGTTCCCACTCATGTGCCCTTGCCTGAGGCGGCTGAGAGTGTCTGCCAGGACATTTTGAACGCCTGGGACATGTACTGCCGTGAGCTGCATGTTGTGCTATACCACCCATTGCCACAAGCGCAACGCTTCCCTGCACACTGGATACGATTGCGTGCCTCCCTATTTGTTCAGGTACCAGACTATGCACATATTGTCGCTCTGTACCAAGAGAGGTCCAGGGAGGACAAGGGGCTGGAAGGCTTGAAGAGCATAAGTACAGCCCATCTCTTGCACACTGATGTGCAGAGATAGCTCCTGATGGGACCAGGATCCCTGTGTCCTGTGATCACCCAGATGAGCACCCCAGCCCTGACCGGAGGCATCCGTGGTCAGGGTCTGAGTTGCCAGGGAATCTGAAAGGAACCTCTGGTGAGGCTGGATAACCTGCCACCAGAGGAGGTCCCAAATGCATAGGGCTGGACACCAAAATCCTGTGAACCAGGTTGTCGGCTTTCTGGTCCCATTGGACCCTGAGGGTCCACTGCGTGTTTGCCTGTGGAGCCTAGCCAGGGGACAGTGGGCTAGCCAGTGCCACCAGTCCTAGAAAGTGCAGAACTGAGTGGGCTGGGGTCCACTGGCTGGCTGCCACTTGACTGGCCTGCTGACACAAAGGTTTCCTCCTGTCCGAAGGGAGAAAGCCTGACCAGAGCAGTATCCAGCACCGCCCCAATTAAGTGAAGGCATTGGGAAGGAACAAAGGTAGGATTTGGGGTAATTCACGTGATCCCCACTTGCCTGAACAGGTTCAGGGTAGTATGCAGCGAACCACCAGGCCATCCTTCAAGGGGCTGACAGAAGCCAGTCATCAAGGTATGGGAAAACATAGATCCCTGGCAGCTTAAAGCTGCTGCCACCACCACTAGGCACTTGGTGAATACCCTGGGTGCGAAGAAAGCAAAAGGTAGCGCTTTAAACTGGGAGTGTTCCCTGGAAGGCAAAATGCAGGAAGCAGCGATGGAAGGAAAATGTGGATATGTAGGCATGCATCCTGCATATCCAGGGTACAAAGACAATGGCCCTACTGCAAAAGGAGCAGGAGACCTGGTAGGGTCAGCATGCAAAACCTCTTGTACTCATATACAGGTTCAGCTGTTGAAGTCCAGGATCAGACGAAGGTCCCTGTCTTTCTGGGGACCAGGAAGAAGTGGGAGTAATACCCCTTTCCCTCCTGGGCCTGAGGAACAGGCTCTATGGCTGATTTTGACAGAAGAGCCTGAATCTCTTCCTTATGAGTAGAATGTGGCTTTTGAGTAATGAGAGAGACCTGGACTGTTTCTTATGGCTCTCTGCAAGTTCGATGGTGTAACCTCGAGCGACAAGCTGAAGGACCCATGAGTCTGTTGTAATTGCTTCCCACCTGGACAGGTGGTTGAAGAATCTGCCTCCTACTGGTTCCTCTTGAGTCAGTGGCAGAGGCTGGGGCTCTGCTACAAGTCAGGAGGCAGCGGGGTAGTGGGAAGCGCTGCCCACAGCCCTTTGGGACCTGTCTGGGGTGGGTGGGTCTCATAAACTGTGCCCGACATTTGTTCTGATGTTGGACTGGTTGTTGCCTATTCTGGACGCTGTTGCTGGTGACAAAATGGCTATTTTGGCTTAGTGTTCGAACGGTACATAGACTGCACAGAGTGCAGTGCCTTGCCACTATCCTGAGTTCCGTGATTATGTCCTTGACATCACCACTGAAAAGAATGGGTCCCCTGAAAGGGCATCCTGGATGGCCGACTGGACGCCTGGAGCCAAACTCAATACCCACTGCCAGGAGTACTGGCACATGCTAATGGCCGTGGCAGCACTCCAGGTAGAGGCATCTACCACACCATAGGTCGCTCACAGAGAGTGATGGCAGAGATTTCTGCTACCCTGATCATCTGAGAGATTTTGGTTTTAGCCTCAGAATTGGACAGTGCCTCAAATTCCCATTTCAACTGTCCCAAAATGGATTTCTGGAACATGACCATGTGTGCCAGATAATTCAATGCTCTGAGAGCCAGAGTGGAGGAGGCATACACCTTGCGAACAAATTGGTCTATTTGCCATGACCCCTTATCTGGAGAGAAGTGCTCATGTGTTTAGGCTTGCCCGTCCGGTCATGGGCTGCATTAATGACCACCGAGTCTGCTTTGGGGTAAGAACAAAGGTGGTCTTTACCCTCTGGGGCCCAATACAGTCTATCAGCTTTTGGCAACTCTGACCACTGACTAGGTTGCTGCCAAACAGTGGAAGCCAAATTCTCATGTGGTCCAATCCACGGAGGCATCAGCAGATGGGCCAGCTCGGCATGTCCAGGTGTTCCGCTAACCTCCTGTGTTGGGGATCCTGGTCCTCCGTCTTCCAATCATTTGCCTCCTTAATCTGCCAGAGGTCCCTGTAAAGGAGGGGTCCTTGGAGGAGACGGGAGAGTCTCTGGGTTTGGGATATTCTGGAGTGGGGGGTCTCAAATCCTGAGGCAGAGGAGTGCATGGAGTCTAAGTCCGAGCTCAAGACGGATTTCTGTCTGGAACAAAGCCTGTGGGAGCAGGATCTCCCAAAGAGAGACCACCTGGTCCCTGCCAGCACCTACTGCGCGGTAGGACACAAGGTCAGTACCAAGGTAGAGGGTGAGACTGTACTGGTGAGAGGGACCTCGTGTGGTCGGCGTAGAGGCCATGGTCGGCTGCGCCTGTCCAGTTCCGAGACCACCTAAGTCTTGGTAGCAGACCTCTAAGATTGTAAGGTCTCCAAAAGTCCACTTGAGGCTGAGGCAGTTGGGGGGTAGACTTGGAAAGAAAACCCCGTGCCATATAGCCTGTCATCGGGTAGTGGTAGCCCGACATCCCATAAAGTGAATAGCCTGCTGTTGGGTACCCCAGCATCGGGTAACCAGGCATGTGATACCCCGGCAGAATGTACCCTGGTGAAGGGTAGTGAGGCACAGAGAAGCCTACCATCAGAAAGCCTGGCGAGGGACCTGCTGGAGACCCTGACAGCAGATAACCTGGCGTGGGACCCCATGGAGGAGCCAGAGGCCCTACTGGGGGTCCTGGCAGTAGTGGCCAGGTGTGGAGGCCCCAAGGGAGGGCCAAGGGACCTGGCAGGGGCCAGATGGAGGATTCAAAGGGCCCGCAACATCAGGTCCGGTGCCAGCATGACCGGGGGAGGTTTCTGGCATCAGCTCCAAAGGGACAGAGGGTCCTGCTGGAGTCTGGGGTGGTGGAGGTAGCCCAGACAGGAAGCCCACTGTGCAGGAGACGCGGTTCCCGAGGGAGGTCCAGCATCAGGCATTCTGGCTCCGCAATGGGGGTTGTGCTGGGCGGACGACTTCCTTCCTCCGGCTCTGAATGTGCAGGGAGCCAGGAGGTACCACTGGTGGAGGTGGCGAAGGAGGCTCCAGAGAGGGCGAACCCTCTGGGAGAGCTGCAGCCAAATCAGCAGCATGCGCTGATACAAAGGATCAGTGTCAGGCCTGTTACGGGGCCTGATGGATGCGCAGTGGCTGGGCAGACATAAGAGGAGCTGGCATCGACATCAGCCAGGGCTGGTATTCGTCAAAGGGCTGACGACTGACTTACCAACCCGTGCCACCAGGCTTAGACATCAAGCTTTTGAGGGCCTAAGAGTGGCGGAGCTCTCCAAGGGATCTGAGGTGCCCACCTGAACTGTGACCAGCTTAGGCGAGGGGGCTGAAGACTGCTCCTCACAAGCAGGGATAGGTTTGGCTTGAGGGCGATACCCACACCCACGGGAGGCCGCTTTCGTCACCCATGATGCGGGCAGGAAGGAGACCAATCGCAGTGCTGGTACTTCTTCTTGTGGGAGTCGAAAGAACCCCTGGGGAGGAGGAGGATCCCGCTGCTTCTGCAGCTCCTTTCCATGGAAGCCATCTTAACTTTTAGAACATGGGCTTCCAGGGCCTGTTGAAGTGCATTTCTGTAGCCTGGTTAGTTTTGACAGGCCTCTACAGTCCTCGGTCTTGTGCTCTGGTCCCAGGTAGAAGAGGCAGAGGGAATGGCCGTCCTTGTGAGGCAGCTGAGTTCCACAAGAATCGCACTTGTTCTTATGTGACTCGAAGATGTCAGAGAAGACATGCATGAGAAAAGGTAAATTAAAGAAAGAAAGAAAATCTGAGAAATGCTCGTCCGAAAATGGTGGTGGTCGATCAGCGCAGCATTCTCTCGCCAGGGTCCGGCGTGCACAGGCTGAACATCGGAAAGAACTGGCGGGCTGGCTTGGGGGACCGCCCACTATATAGTGTCATGCTGAGGTCTGCCACGTGATGCTGGGTGGGTGGTCCCCTGCCAGACACTGCTAGCTAAAGTTTTCCATGTGGTCCTAGTGCCTGACGGCCTCTAGTCCTAATGGTTAGTACCTACTGCAAGAGCCCTCTCAAGTAAGATCAACACCACTTCAGAATTCTCAGTGACTGTGACAGCTGGGCAAAATAAAAAAGGTTTAACTAACAACATGAGTGACTTACCTGTCAGTCAATTTGACCTCTTTGATGGGGTAAAACCAGCTGTCTGATGTAGTACTGATTTACCAATGATCAAGTTTTTATTCCTTATTTAAAGATTTATTTAATTCTGTGTTTTTATCATTTTAGTGCCATTTTATAAATGCACTAACACACTTCTGGGCTTCTGATTATTTGGTAATTACCACTCTTCCCTCACCCTGGGGTTGAGGGGCACTGCTAACACCCCATGCCTGCAACCCATACAGTTGAGGTGTAGGTGTGTGTGTGTGTGTGTGTGTGTGTATGGTAGTTATCCAATAATTTGTGACAGGGTTGAATAGGACCATGTCTCAGTTGTTACAGAAAGAGTTTAAATGCAGGGATCTGTTCTGTTCTTCATACTGAGGTTCATACCGAGGAAGACTTGGAGCCAGTAGGCAGTTGCCCATATATGCTCCTTGTATACATCTAATAATACTGTGGAATTTTCCCATTCAATAAGTACTGATCCAGTCTAGATTTAAATGTAGCTTTATTTTACTAATAACAACATTTTCAGGTACTTCGATTCCAGGGATTGACTACTCTTGCTGTACAGAAGTATTTCCTCTTATTTGTCCGAAACCTTTGACTTTGTATTTGTAATGGGTGACCTTTAGTATTACATCCATCCTATTTAAAATTATCCCCAAGTCATTTAACAACCTAATGTCCTGCATAGTGTCATACATAAAGAGAAGATCTGCTTTTAACCTTCCGTTTCTATAGACATTAAGTTCAGCTTTTCCAGTCTCTCTTGATAGCCAAAACCTGCCACATCTGAAATGCATTTGGTGAATTTTCTCTGCACCTGTCCTAATTTCTGTCTTTCTTGTTTTTTGATGGAAACCAAATCGGAGATGCATATTCCAACTGTGGATACACATATGCTCAAACAAGGGCATCATTATATTACTGTCCCTACTGGTTATATTTCTTTTAATAGACCAGCTGATATTATTACACATTTTTAATTGCTTCTGAGTTTGCTCATTTGTGTCTAAATTATCAGATACATAATATCTTAAGTCTTTCTCAGATGAACAACAATGTAAGATGTGTCCACATAATGTGTAGTTTACCCTACCATTGTGTCTCCCCAGGTACATAATCTTACACTTATCCAGGACACTGAAGGACATGCCCCATCTATCAACCCATCTAGTGACACTGTCCAAGTCCTGTTAAATATACTTTTGTCTCCTGAGAGCTACAAGGCCCTCCTATCTTTGTATTGCCTCCATATTCTGTAGCCCAACCATTTAGATTATTTGTTAGATCAGAGATGAATATCTGAAATAACGAGGCCCCAGCACAGAACTCCCTACGGGACCCTACTCGACACCAACACCGACATCTGATAATTGTCCATTTATTTGTATCCTCTGTTCTCTATCAGCCAGCCACTCTTCTATCCAGTTTATCAAATAAGGATTTGCTTTCAATATTTTAAGTTTGTTCATACTGGCCCCTGTGGAGTTAGATCAAAGGCTCTACTGAAATCCAAAAGATCACATTACAAGGAGCCCTATTATCCAATGACTTGCTCACACTTTCATAGAAGCACAACAAATTTGTAGTACAATTCCTGCCCTTTTAAACTCGTGTTGTTCTGAATCTGTTAGATCAAGTGAAGTGAATAGTGTGTCCCTGACTAACCCCTCCATTATTTTACACACTAGACAAGTCAGACTAATAGGTCTGTAGTTCTTAACATTCGCCTTATCCCCTTTTTATAAATGGGCACAACATGAGCCATTTTCCAATCACTAGGTATTTCTCCTGTCCTTACTGATTGCTTGAACAGAATTTTAATGGAGATGTGATGTAATCAATCATTATTTGCAATATATTGGCTGAAATTCTATCAGGGCCTGGAGATGTATTAGGTTTTAATTTCTGAATACGCTGTCTTATTTCAGATAACTCAAACTTTATGGGGTCCACAGTAGAATATAGCCACCTGATTACTGTACGATTTACTACCATAAATTTGACAAAAATAATTATTGAAAGCAGTAGCTATATCAATATCTGATGTGACCGTCCTTTCTTCCACGATAAGGGGTCCCACAGGGTTTTGGGTTTTCTTTATTTAATATAGGCAAAGAAAGCTTTATAGTTATCCTCAGTGGCATTTTTAGCTAACTGTTCCTCTGCATTTTTTTGCCATTCTTATGCCTTTTTATAATTCTGTTGTGCCGTCTTAGAGCAAAGTGTGTTCTTTCATTCTTATTTTCAAGAACTTTTATAACACTTATTTTTCTTCTTAATGAGCCTCCTTATATGTCTATTCAGCCACACAGGATTTTTATGAGTATTTCTATGCTTAAATGTCTGGGGAATACAAATCTCACTTAGACCCAGAATAATCATTTTTATAGTATCCCAAACTTGTTGTACCAATTTATTTGTGAGTATTGATACCAGTCTAATTGTTTCAATTCATTTATTACTTCCTTTTCATTAGCCTTTTTATATAATCCGATTTTTGTTTTACCCTGATGTGTTTCATATTATAGTTCATTTTAAATATAACTGACGATGGTCACTATTTCCAACTAGGGGCCAGTAGCACTGTATTCATAAGTGCTCTGTTCCAAGAACTACATCTAATATGTTATGTCCTCTAGTGGGGATTTTGAATATTGTACCAAAATTTTACAGCTACTAACAAAATGCTTTGCATTTGATCCAGTGGCAGTCATTTTATCAAATCAATATTGGGAAAATTTAGGTCCCCTATAACACAGAACTCAGCAATTTCCGCTTTTCAAATAAGTAATTAAACTGTCAGTGATCTCAGTATTTGATGATGGACTACTATAAACTGTACCTAGAAGGACAGACTGGGATTTACCCCATTTATTCTTATCCAGAAGGTGTCAGTGTTGGACTCTTCTGCTCTTGGTTTGTTTGATATATCTGCAGATTTCATTGTATTCTTTATAAACATAGCAACACCACCTCCTCTTTTTCCAGTTCTATTTTTTGTATATAATGTATAACCCTCCATGTGTCTATCCCATGCTTTGCTATTGTTAGTCCACCAAGTTTCAGTTATTGAAATTATGTTGTATGATTTCTCGCTAACCAAGGCTTTTAGTTCATCACTTTAATTACTCAAGCTCCTGGCATTAAATGACAGAATTTCTAACTGGTTCTTTACAAGACTCCCATGTTTCTGAATTTGGTTGTTTGTAGGTTCAAAGGGGTCCACTCTATTGGTTTCACCACTTAGTCAGTTCAGACTTAACAAGTTCAGGGTGGTTTTCAATCTGTCTGCTAACAATCTGGCCTCAGTACTGATGTAGTCCGTCTTTTGCATACAATTCATGTTTCCCGAAAAGCAGTCCAGTTATTTCTTTCCTGTCTGGTTATGCAACCAGTTTCCTGTGAGACCTAGGATTTGATCACCCGACAATCTCGCAATTCTTTGCCTCTCACAATCTTTCCTTGCTGTCTTTCTTTTTTCCCTTGCATATCTGTGGATATAAAATATATGCAAATCATTATGTGAAAATGTAACTGATACTGGGATCCCTTTGTTTAGAAAATATATAGTGTTAATTTTTGAAATGTATATAATTATAGTTTTAGATGATTGCAAAAGCTATTGTAAACTCAAGAGGTTACCTGAGTTCAAGTTTTAAGCCTTTTGCAGAAGAGCTGTGAAAAGGGGCCTCAGATCAGGGACACACTGTTCTAGCTGCACCTGCCTGATACTTACAAGAACAGGATGCTTGTTAAGAATGGGGTTGGAAGGACTTATAAGAGAGCTAAGCTGCAATTGCATAAGAAAGAGAGAAAGGGGCACAGAGATTTAAGGAAAACTCTGATGGATCTCTATTTTATTTTGCCTTTGAAAATAGTTACACTGAACAAGTTTATTTTTTTGTGTTACTGCAGGTGTAAATAAATATTTTGGTGATTTCTACTGCTCCTGGTTTTCCTATGCTTCCTGACCTGTGCCTCGACAACACAACTGCACACCCCACTGTGTGTTACTGCTTACATAACCTACACCCCAATTATTAGCTGAATGATGTACTGAAGTTCAGATTGCTGTGGGATAAAACATGGCCATGTCTTCAGATTTCTCTAATCAAAGTAAAGGATTTTTCCAACCCATTTAGAAAAGAATTGTTCTACTTGTTGAAAGCCATAGACTGATATTGTATCCATAGTGGAAAAGTATATTTCAGTTGTGTGTCACAAAATGGACTTCACTGTTCAGTTCTAAGAACTAACTGTTCTGAATCAGTCAAGTGACAAAGCAATAATTGTGACAGTAATATTTAAGCTGTAAAACTGCTGTAAGAACATGTACAGGTTCATGAATTCTGAGTAAAGAACCATGGAGAAATCTGAACCAATGAAAAGCTGCATGAAAATAGAGAGTTAATCCTGTCAATACTAATGTTAAAGTCCAACTAACTTAGATTTATAATACCTTTTATGAGTAACCACATCTTTATCAATCATATTCAGAATATACTGTATATTCTCTGCACACTTGCAAAATTCAGGACTGGCTGTTTGTACGACCAACTCCAGGCCTATCTGGAGTACAATCACTCCTTCACAGTGTCCAGCATGGTTTTCATAAAACCATGGGACTGACACTGCACTAGTACGGTGACCTCAGACATCCTCGATGATATGGAGAACAGCATGGCTATGGGAGCAATTTCTGTCGACCTTACCAAGTCATTCAACTTGGTCAATCATGACCTCTGCTGGCTAAACTAAAGTCAGCAGGACTAGATGACCTTTCCTGCTGCTGGTTCTACAACTACCTGACCAACCGAAAACAAAGTGTTAAACGGCAAGTTGGTAGGGCTCTATTCTCCATTCCTTCCTATTTTCCCTATTCATTAATGATATGCCCAGAGTTACAGAGGGCTATGTTACAACTCTATGATGCAGACAATGCTATTTTGTTTAGATCTTCTGCAGATATTACCTGGATAAACAGTAACCTGGAGAGGAACTTCCAACAACTGAAAAACTAGCACCTGACAAACAAACTTGTCCTTAACATTAAAAAAACAAAACAGAGCCACGTTCTTTGGACACAGGAGGCTGGCAATGAGAGACAACACCTACTCAAGTTGTCTACCACTGGAGGCATTCATATCGAAGTGGTGAGGTAGTGAAATACCTTAGGGTGCTGCTTGACCAAGACATGAAATTTGGATCCCGTGTGGATACTGTAGTCAGAGCACTGCATCAGATACCTGGCATCCTCTAAAGGCTTTTCCCTGTCTTTCTAAGGAGGCACTTTGCCACTGCAAGCAGCATCCTAATGCCAATACTCTTTATGGTTCCCCAGTCCAACAGTCCATTCATGACTCAGAACTAAGCAGGCTCAAAACCCTGTATAATAGAGTTGGATGCTTTGCCACTGGGGCACCCTCCAGGGACCACCACTGCAGAGTCTTTGTGGCTCTTGGTTGGCTCTCATTTAATGCAAGACTACAATACCCAATATACTGCCTCTTGCAGCTTGCAAAACTCTCTACACCCCTAGCCTCATGGGAATACTTCAGCAACATGTGAGGCTCCTGTGTTCCACTGCTAAAGCTGAAGCAAACAAGATGCCACACTCTCTATATGATGCAAAAAGTTCCAAAATGTATTAAATCACATCAAGCATAAAAGCATACCACTGATGATGTACTGGGTATGAAACCGGTCGGAGTAACAGTGTGATCTAAGCTTTCTGCTCTGCAGCGGTATGCTTTTATTCTCGATGTGATTTAATAAATTTTGGAACTTTTTGCATCATATAGAGGAGTGCAGCATCTTGTTTGCTCCAGCTTGATTGTTTTGCTGCACGCACCTTCATCATGGTGGAGCTGTTTTGTTTGACCTGTTCCACTGCTAGCCCCTTACTTGAAATTCCTAAGGTACAGTCAGCATCTGGTAGGAGATCCTTCTCATTCATAATCCCTTCTTTATGGGACTCATTACCCTGTGACATTCTTTTTTTATTTTAATGCGCCTCCGACACCCGACCGCCACTCCTTCAGAGCGCCAGCGCCTTTCTGCTACCCTCCGACCTCCTGCCACCTTCTCCCAGCCCCAATTGAAGCCTACCTTGGGTAGCCGGCATCCCTATGCCGGGAGGTCCTCTCTTCCGGGGGAATGGCCTTTCAGCCGACATCGTATCCCAGGTGCTGAGGGCTGGATCCGGCTGGCTTTGGGTGGCAGGGGCTGGTGCTCGTCATCCGGTCAGAGCGAGGGTGTAATTTCCGTTTTCTGTGCCTGGCTACCACAGTTCTCGGCCTTGCATAAGCATGCAGGGTATTCCTGGAGTCGTGGGCGTGTCAAGGCAGCACGTCCCCAAGCTCGCCAACAATCCGCCCGCGGTCCCCAGGCATATCCACCCCTCTGGGAGGAAGCGTTCAATGGGCGCTTATAGAACCCCCTCCTTGCGGTCTCTGCTCCTGGTACCCAGGCTTGGGAGTGCGGGAGCCGGTGTCAGCCAGCGTGCCGGCGAACCCCTTCGCCAGCCGCCATGGAGCCAGCACCCTGTGAGATTCTAAACTGCCCCACTCGGCACAGTTCAAAAGAGGCTCAAAATCTACTCACTTGGGGTGAACCACTGCAAGTGCAAACAATGACATGCTGCATTTTAGCCAAGTGATTTCTTAGGGATAACCTGGCTAACTACCATCCTTTTGGTGGAGACTGTACCTCTCAACTTCTTTTTCATGAATGATGTGTTGCTGTAACTGTGATCCTGTACTGAATGTATGTTTTATTATGCTCTGGTTGTAACCGACCTTTGTACCTTGTACTGTATGTATGATTACTTCACTGCCGTTTTTTTTCTCATAAGGTTTTTCTTTTTTACCATTCTACTCTATAAATATTGCAAAGTTTCACTCAGTGTATGTAAATGGAAATTACGTACCTACCATAATTCTTAATCTTCTTGGACAAAGTCACCACTTATTCACACTAATGGGACTATGCCGGGGGTGGTAGGACCAGGAGGCCAAAAATCTTCAGAAAAGCCAAGCTGAGCTAGGACCCGTCCATGTGCGGTGCACGAGACTGGCTTGCCCATATATAGGCTACCTCAGCATCGACCCTCCAACCGCATCAGTACATTTTTACCAAGAAGGTACAGCATAAACTAACCTAGTGAAACTAACCTATGTCGGACATAAGACAGTCTGAATGACCATTATAAGAAGGGTCAATCCAACATAGTCTTCACAGCCCAGCCATCAAAGAAGTGAAGACCAACAACAGACAAGTGAGCTCAGGGGATGGAGGGTGGGCATGGAATGAGTGGTGGAGACTTCATCCAAGAAGATCAAGAATTACGGTGAGCACGTCTATTTCCATATCTTCCTGGACATAAAGTTTCCACCACTCATTCACGCTAATGGGAAGTACCGAGTTAAATAATCCCGAAGGGCAGCAGGAGAGAGGAGCACACTTAGGACAGAAGTCCATTAAGGATTGACCTGCTGAAGGATTGATGTTGTCTGGCATGGACAACCAAAGCATAGTGCTTCACAAATGTGTGCAGAGCTCCAAGTATCTACACTGCAGATGTCTGCAATGGGCATGTTCCGTATTTCTGCCAGATGATGCTACTGCTCTGGTAGAATGGGCGATATCTGCCTTCTAAGCTTAACCTGTGCCATGGAATAGCAGTGGTGAAGACGTGCCACTAGCCATGCCGAAATACATCTGATAGCAATAGGCTGACCCAGCTGGGCCATGCTGAATGACATAAAGAGTTGCTTTGACTTGCGCATCTCTTTAGTTCTATCTAAGTAAAGCGCAGGCTCTCTTAGCAACCAGAGAATGCAGGGTACATTCTCCCTCATTCTGAAAGCTTGCAAAGTAAGTCAGAAGAACCGGGGCTGGTTCATGGAATTCGAGACCACTTTAGGGAGAAACTTAGGATGGGTCCAAGAACCACCTTGTCCTTATGAAATACTGTGTAAGGAGGGTCTGTGACCAAGGCATGTATTTCAGATACTCTGCAAGTGGAGGTAATGGCCATGGGGAAGGTGGTCTTCCAGGTTAGGAACTTTAGCTCACATGTTGCTAGAGGCTCAAAAGGTTTACAGGTGAGCATGTCTAGCACCAGGTTAATACCCCAGGCAGCTACCGGTCTCCTGACTGGTGGCCTAGTGTGGAGTATATCTTTAAGGAATCTTTTAACCAAAGGTAACTGAGCTATAGACAATGTGTGTATGGCTCATGATAAGTGGAGGTCGCGCATAGATGGACTTTCACAGTTGAGTACTGTAATCCTGTATTAGACAGGTCTAGAAGATACTCCAAGACTTTGTTTGGTGGGCAATAAAAGGGATCCAGGGAGAACCTTGCACCAAATGGAGAATTGTTTCCACTTTGACGTGTACTTTTCCTAGTAGCTGGCTTATGCGCTGCTAGGAGAATGTCTGAGACTCCGTGAGACATCAAACCTAGCCACTTCTATCTCCTCAGGAGCCAAGCATGGAGATGAAGGGATCTCAAGTTGGGGTGGACCA
Source organism: Neoceratodus forsteri (assembly GCA_016271365.2). Lineage (NCBI taxonomy): Eukaryota > Metazoa > Chordata > Ceratodontiformes > Ceratodontidae > Neoceratodus > Neoceratodus forsteri. Next base: position 1,887,756,707 of record CM057456.1, on the reverse strand, counting down.
CTGGGCCATGGGTCAGAAGGTCCGTACAGAGTGGAAGTTGTTTCGGTGGAACTTCTGATAACCTGTTGATCAAAGAAACCATATCTGACGGGGCCAAAATATGACGATGAGAATCATTCTGCCCCTTGTGCCTCCAGCTTGAGCAGCACCCTCTGAATTAAAGGAACAGGAGGAAATGCGTACAGAAAGCATCTTGTCCACCGCAGTCTGAATGCATCCTGACAGAAAACGCCAGGTTCTGGATTTCGGAACAGAATAGAGGCAGTTCTGCGTTGAGTGGGGATGCAAAAGGTCCAGGTCCGGCATGCCCCACATTTAAGAGTGATCGCCACGACATTTATGTCGAGACCATTTGTGAGGATCAACCTCCATTTTGCTGAGGCAATCTGCTAGATCGTTCTGGACTCCTCGAAGATACACTGCCTGGATCAGGGCTTCGTGCTCTCAGGCACCATTCCCACACCTCATAGCTTCCTTGCACAGGGGTAGAGTGCGCCGCCTTGTTTGTTGAAGTACATCACCACTTTGTTGTCTGTCTAAAGAGAATTATTCTGTGACAGAGAATGTCCTTCAGAGCTGGGACGGCATACAGGACTGCTGTCATTTCCAGGACATTTATGTGGAGTTGAGATTCATCCTGACTCCACAAACCTTGGGTGTGGAGATCTTGACAGTGAGCTCCCATCCGAGTAGAGAAGCGCCTGTGGTGATGATAATCAGAGTCTCCAGTGTGGAGCAAAGGGAAAGCCTTTCAGAAGGTTGTCCTCTTGAGTCCACCAGCTGAGTGCGAACTTGAGAGGTTGCATTACCTTGATGTGAAAGGACTGGGAGGTGTGGTTGGAGACCACTGAGTACTGAGCATCCACTGAGTGGTCCTTATGTGAAGATGAGCCAAGGGCACCATGAACACTGAAGAAGCCATGAGACCCAGCATCCACTGCATCGAGAAAGCTCGGATTGAGTCGTTCTCTTTGATGAAGCGAGCCATCTGGAGGATAAAGTTCCTCCTGTCCTCCAGGAGGAAGGCCCTATGCTGGAGGTATCCAGGAGGGCTCCTATAAAGAGGAGTTTCTGGGAGGGCTGTAGAGCTGTGATTTTTCCAGATTCAACAGGACTCCATGGATGTGAGGAATCTGGAGGCTGTGGAAATCGCTTCCTGTGTTCCCTGTCTGGAGGGCTTGCCAGAAGTCAGTCGTCTAGATACAGGAAGACTTCAATCCGAGTTTCTGGGTGCACCACAAGAACTGCGAAGCACTTTGGAAAGACTTGTGATGCCAAGGAAAGCCCAAAGAACAGTACTCTGAACTCGTAGTGCTGACCCAGGACCACAAATCGAAGATACTTTGGTGACTTGGGTGCACTGGAACGTGTTGGTAGGCTTCATGCATGTCCAGGAGGCCAGCCAACTGTTTTGATGAATCAGAGGTAAAAGTGTGCGAGTGATATCATTTTGAATTTTTCCTTGAAGAGAAACTTTCAACTTCTTTAGGTCCAGAACAGGGCATGCTGCCTGTTTTCTTTGGAAACAGGAAGTAGTGGGAGTTAAAGCCTGTGTTCCGCTGTTCCTGTGGAACTATGTCTACTACCCTGTTATTTAGAAGGCCTTGAATTTCAGAAGCAAGGAGGTCTAACTGAGTTACTGACAGTGACTGTGTGGGCTGTCATTTGGGTGGATGATCCTGAGGGTATCTGAAAACTCAGAGAATAGCTCTTGCAAATTATCCTGAAAGCCCATTTGTCTGAAGTGACTGACTTCCATTGATTGTAAAACTGAGTCAGACCCTACTGCCGAGAGAAAGTCCCCATCAGGCAGCTGAGGAGAGACTTGGGTAATTTTCAGAGGGTGGCACTAGGCGCTGGCCCTGTGCCTTTGCTGCAATTTCTTTTGTGGTTGAGGGGCTTGATTTTTGTTGAAGCCCCTCTGCCTTTGCCACTGAAAGGACTGATTGTTTGAAACTGTCGATGGTTCCCACCCTGTAGAGGGGCAGTAGGAGCTGGTCTAGCAGTCTTAACAGCCATTCTAGGGTTCTGAGTGGCCTCAAGTGCCTGCTCTACTTGTGGGCTAACAGATAAGCACCATCAAATGGTAAGCTCATGAATTGTTGCTGGGCATCATTGTGAATCCCAAGGTCCGTAGTCACGGTGGCGATGGGTGCATATCCCAGCTGCTGCTGCTCTAGAAGCAGTGTCAAAGGCGCCCATAGCAGCCTTAAGTTTCTGATTATTGGACCCAGTACCTCTGGTGATAGTTTGAGAAGCTCTGAGGAAACATCTGACTCTGGAACAGTCTCCACAGAAGCTTGTAGCAAATGCCAGAGGGTATACTCATATTATGAGATGCAGCCCTGGTAGCTAGCAATACGCATACCCAGGGTAGCAGCTGCGAAGACTTCGCTTCCCTAATGTGTCAATCTTAAGAGATTCTTTGTTTACTGGATGAGCTATAGACTCCTGAGGGAGGATGGCTTTGTCATTTTCTGCCAGGACCACTATGGCATCAGCGAAGGCTTAAGAGACCAGGATTGGTCGATCCTTGGGGAGTGTACTTCCTGTCTATGGACTTAGCTATGGAAAGAATAAGCGCGGATTGTCCCACACCTTTGTGAGAGAGTCTCAAAAGCGGGTTGTACTGAAGGAGACAATTCCACAGGGATCTCCGGGACATGCAGATATTGAAGGCATAACAACTTCCCTGGGTCCACCTCTGAAGTCTGGAGAGAGAGAGAGGAATTCATATTCTTCAGTAGAGACTTAAAAGACAGGTCCTCACCAGAAGCTCCGCTGAAGTAAAGGGCTTATTTTCCACTCTGAAAGATGAATCCCCATCAAAGTCATCATCTAATTGCAGATCAGGATCAGGCTCAATGTCATCTCCTACTAGCCCAGGAGGATAGTATAAAAGGAAAGGAGGAAAGAGAGCAGGAGGAGGCACTCCTCAGATTGGAGTTGAGAATCTGGGATTCCAGCGGTGGCACCGGCCCTAGCTGGCGACACAGACCACAGCACCGTCAAGACCCGGGTCAGAGATGGCACACGAATTGTTGCTATGCCAGCACCGGAGACCCTAACTCAACTTTCAGAGAACCCAAGGATGAAGATCTGAAAATGAGCAGGAGAAAATGATACCTGTACTGGCCCCTCTTGCTTGGCAGCCATGTAAGAGGAAAAGCACAAAGGCGGGGTGTCGACGGCACTGGAGAGGGTGCCATGCAACTAGGCAGACCCAACCATCCTGCCCACGGATTCAAAGCAACTAGACAAATGTGGGAAGGAGATGCCTTGCTGCGTGCAAATGTGGTCTCCATCTCTGTCTCCTTCCCCACATTTGTCACTTTTCAGCCTTCTTACTATGCCCTGTTAATTAATCCCTACCTGGGACTTTTCTACCTCTTTCACTCATATTTTGCTTTATCTTTCCCATCATCACCTTTTTGTTTCACAGATTCTCTCTTAATCTTGCCATTTATCACTTCTTCTCCCTGAGCCTCCCTTTTCTCTTTCCCCACATATATATATATCATTTGACCTCCTCTACACTTACTTTGTTTTTTTCTTTTAGATATTTCCTGAAGAAGACCTAAGGTCAAAATGTAGATTTTAACTCTACTGTCAGCGTGCATTTAATATAACCATTTTGTTTTGCTTTTAGACCACATGCTGGCGCGCCTTGTTTTGTTTTATCTTGTAGCCTACTGCTTCACCTGTGTTGCTACAGTATACTCAGATTTAACGGACTCGGATTAAGCGGACATTGAAGTAACGGACAAATTCATTTAGCCAAATGCCTTTTCTATTACTTTAATGTTAAAAAGCAATGGTTAAACGGACCGCGCTCCGCTTGTAACGTCCACTTGGTGATGTTAAAGACTATTTTCACTTGAAATTCAATTAAATAATTAAACAATTAGTGTTCCTACTTAAACCCCTTGTTCTACCAAAGTCTCATCTCGGCCATTTTTTTCCACTGTGAACTGTCCATTGCTGTGCTTTGAAATGCTGTCTGGTAGCTAACCTGTTCACCCTTTCTAAGAAAATAGAGTTATTGAAAGCCATCGACAGACTTCTCAAACTTAGTGTTAGAGATCTGAGCACCCATTTTCAATTCCTAAATCCTCACTCTCTGACTTGTTGAAGAATAGGAAACATTGCTTGCCGACTGGCACAGCAACCAGAACCGGAGAGGAAGCACAAAGAGAAGGAAAGATACAGATGTAGAGGAAGCACTGCTAAGGTGGTTCCAGCAATGCTCGTGGGCAGGGAGGCGCTAATTAGTGGAACTCTTCTGCTTCAGAAAGCAGATAGCCTGCTGCAGCCCTTGGTAAAACTGGGTTTAAGGCAACAGACGACTGGTTTCAGTTGATGGAAGCAACGAACAACATATGCTTCCGCCGAATTCACGGGAGAAATTAGATGCTGACAGCTGTGCAGCTGATGCTTGGCTTAGAGATTTTGCCACAGCTTCTTTCAAGTTACAGCCCGGACAACATTTTAACACTGATGAGACTGGAGCTGTACTTTAAATCATGTTGGTTATGGCATCCTTGCGTGCTAGATTCGGAAGCACCACTCAGTCTAAAAGAAAGCCAAGGAACGACTACGGTGCTTTTGACCTGCAACATGTCAGGTTCCAAAACGGATCCCTGTGGTGATAGGCAACAGTGCACAGCCACGTTGCTTTCATGATGTTCGGCATCTGCGGTCATCTACGAAACAACAAGACCACATGGATGACCGGTGAAATATTCACTGCCTGGCTGAGAAGTTGGGACCGCAGTCTATGGTCATGCAAAATCGCACTTCTCCTGGATAACTGTAGCTCCCCCCTCCTGTAGCTGGGCCACGAACATTAAGTTAATTTTCCTTCCTTCTAACACAACCAGCATTATTGCAGCCGCTTAGATCAGGGTGTTATTTGCAGCTTTAAAAGACATTATGTGACCCTTATGAGAGGCAGATTGCTTGACTTACTGGATCAAGCTGAAGAAATCACAGCTTCAGTTTGTGTTCGACGGATTAATGTGCTAAATGTCGTGCGATGATCCAGTAAGCATGGAAATGAAAATTACATACCTACCGTAATTCTTGATCTTCTCTTGTATCTTCACCATTCATTACTGCTTGGGTTGAGCCAGAGGTGTGCACCCGCTACGAGAGATTTTTTCTCCTTTTTTAGGTCGGCACAATGACATGCCTGTACAACAAATGCATTGCATCATGCATGAAGGGCGTTAGGTGCTGCAAACTCCTCCTCCATCTCAGTTCTGGTAGCTGGAGAGGAAAAAAGGGTAAGGAAAAGGAGAGCGAGGCAAGAGAGCCGAGGGACAGAAAAAGAAAGGATATAAACTGAAAACGAAGAAACCGGTAGAGGGCAGTAAGAAAGAGACAGAATGCCTACCCTAAGGACTGCAGGGCTCCTTCTGGGGCAGCTACAAGGGAGGAACAGATAAAGGAAAGAGAAAAGGAAGAAGAAGAAGAGAAGAAAACAAGGGCTGTTGAGAGGGAGAACACTGCCCATAGATATACTGGTTGAGGGGCTTATAAGCTCGAACCAAAACAAGGAGCAAGAATCCTCATGATAGGACTGAGAGAAGGTTCAGGTGAAAGTACAGTTACCTAAGAACTTACCATAACAGTAGATCTTCGCGAGAGACTCTTGCAGTAGGTAATTACATATAGGACTGATGCGGCAGGGCGCAGGACCCAGGAAAAATTTCTGGCTACCAGTCTCTGGCTGAGGGACAGCCCCGTCAGGGTGACCGTCCAGAGAGCGCGGTATAAAGGGCGGTACCCGACGCCCGCCTTCCAGTTCTTTCCCGCCACAGGCGAAAGAGGCCGGACAAGAGAGGAGCGGATATTTATATGGAAAAGGAGCTGAAAAAGCCTAGGGGATGGAGGGCGGGGAGGTATTACGTGCTAGCAAGACCCTTTCTCAAAGATCTACTGTTACGTAAGTTCTTACGTAACTGTACTATCTTACTTCGAGAGGGCTCTTCAGTAGGTAATTACATATAGGACTGAATCCCAGTCTGGAACAAAGAAAGGCACCGGGAGGAGGAAACTACTCCAAGAAGTAGCTCTAGCCATGCAAGCCTCAAGACAGGAGGCCTTGCAAAACAGCTAGCCGAAGCCTGCTCTACGGTGAGAAGCAATATCCAAACTGTAGTGTTTTAGAAGGTATGGATGGAAGTCAGGTGGCGGCAGCGCATATGTCTGCCGCAGACACATTCTTGAAACAAGCTGCAGAGGCAGCTACTCCTCTTGTGGAGTGGCCTCTGACTTGACCGGGAGGGTCTTGTGGTATTTGTCATAACAGAAAGTGATGCAATGAGCCAACCACTTTGACAGGCATTGCTTGGAAACTGCATTGCCTTCCCTTTTGTGAGCAAAGAGACAAACAACTGATCAGTCTTTCTGAGATCCTTCGTCCTGTTGGTGTAGTATCTCAGAGTCCGTGAACATCCATAGTATGGAGTAAATATTCCCTTGATTAGAGTACTGCGTAAAAAGGCAGGTAGCTCTATGGACTGATTTAAGGTAGACTCTGCTACTACTTTAGGTAGAAACTTAGGATTCGTATGAAGAGCAACTTGTTCCTTGTAAAAAATCAAGTAGAGGATTTTCACATCAGGGCCTGGAGCTCGGAGATTCTTCGAGCCAAAGTAATGGCCACCAAGAAGAGCATCTTCCAGAAGAACTTCAAATCTGCAGAAGCTGCAGGTTCAAGGAGGAAGGGTAAGTTTCGAGAACAAAATTCAAGTCCCAAGGGGGCAGGAGTCGGGTGGGGGGCCTCTGATGGAGAACCCTCTGAGAAAGGTCTTGGAGACCTCCAGTTGAGCAAAGGCCTTGTTTGCGAAGGGAACATGATAGGCCGAGATGGCCGCCATCTGTACCTTCAAGAGGAATGGCTGAGACCCAGGTCGAACAGATGATGTAGATACTCCAGCAGAAGCCCCGCTGAACAGGAGAAAGGTTCCACGTTCTTGGAGGCGGCCCAAATAGTGAATCTTTTCCATTTCATGGCATAAGTGGATCTGGTGGAGGGTTTTCTGGCCTCCACTAAAATCTCCGCCACTTTGGGAGACACACCAAAACAGGATTGGGCTAGGTCTGCAGGAGCCATGCATGCAGTTGAAGGGATTTGAGGCCTGGATGGACCAGGGTCCCCTGAGCCTGGGTCAACAAACCTCGAGATAGAGGAAAAGGAAGAGGAGGATCCTCTGAATATTGTTGTAGAAGAGAGAACCAGATTTGCCTGGGCCAGAAAGGAGCAATCAGAATCATTCTCACTCCTTCTGCAGCTAGTTTCTGCAAGACTCGTGGGATAAGAGGAATTGGGGAAAGGCATAGACAGATCTGTCCTTCCAGTCTAGAGACAGAGCTGCGCTCCAGAAAGCTCCGCTCTGGAACGAGTGAGCAGAAGGTGGGAAGTTTTGTGCTTTGGGGATGCGAACAGGTTCACCTGTGGTGTTCCTCAAAGTTGGAAGATATTGTCTAGGACCCTTGGTCCAGTTCCCAGTCATGAGTGAGAGCAGAAGATTGACTTAGCTTGTCTGCCAGGGTTGTCGACTTCTGGAACGTGAATCACCGTGAGGTGAACGCCGTGTTGTGTTGCCCAATCCCAAACCCTCACTGCCTCCCTGCATAGAGGGTAGACCGAGTTCCTCCTGCTTGTTGATGTACCACACGCACATGTTGTCCATCTGGACGGCTAGGTGGCCAGGAAGGATGTACTGCTGAAGGGCTTGGAGAGCGTACAACACTGCCAAGCTGAGCACATTGATGTGGAGAGCTTGTTCTAGCCTGGACCAGGAGCCCTGGGTCCGATGAGGGCCTAAGATGGGCTCCCCAACCTTCGCCTGAGGCATCTGTGGTTAGAGTCTGGGAGGGAGGATGAAAGAAAGGAACCCACGAAACAGGTTCTCTCGAACCATCCACCATTGTAAGTCTTGCATCATCGGGCGTGAGATCAGAACTGAGTGATCTAGGTCATCCACTAGTTGATCCCACTGAGGGCGTAGAGTCCACTGAGAGATCCTCATGTGGAGTCGCCGAGGACCGTCAGGATAGCTGCCACCATGAGCCTGAGAAGGCGAGGGACCCGACCTCGCCGAGACCATCCTGAGGTCGGGATAACAGACTTATCTGGGTCTGAAGGGAGGCCGCCTGTCCAGAGGCAGGAAGGCCTTGCCCATGGTCGTACGGATCGCGCCAATAAACTGTAGCCTCTGGGAAGGGTCCAGATGAGACTTGGAATGGTTGATGGTAATACCCAGGCAGGCAAAACCTGCTGGGTGAGGAGAGGAAGCGGAGGAGTTCCTCCTGGACGAGGCCGCCAGGAGCCAGTCGTCCAGGTAAGGGAACACCTGTACTCCCTTAGTGCATGAGTGGGCCGCCACCACTGCCAGGCATTTGGTAAATACTGGGGGCGAGGATAGACCAAACGGGAGCACCTTGAACTGGTAGTGGTCCCTTGGAATGCAAAACGAAGGTATTTGATGAGATGGCGAATGGGAATGTGCAGATAAGCATCCCATGATCCAGGGCACAAAGCCACTGACCTGGCCGGAGGATGGGCAGAAGGCTCTGCAGAGAGCATCCTGAACCTTTGTACTCTACATAAAGATTCAGAGGAACTGAGATCTAAAATGGGTCTGAGATCTCCCGTCTTCTTTGGGACCAGGAAGAAATGAGAATAGTAACCCATCCCCTGAAGATGAAGGGGAGGCTCTATCGCTTGCTTCAGCAGAAGAGCTGAGATTTCCTCCTGGACCAAAGGAAGGTGTTCCCGTGAATACTACGACTTCAGAGGGAGGGGGCGGGTGGTTTCTGAAGAAACTCTATGGAGTGTCCTTCTGCTATGAGCTGGAGCACCCAAGAATCCGTGGTTATCCTCTCCCATCCCGGAAGGTGGAGGAAAGCGTCCCTCTGGTTCCTCCGGGGAGTCCGGAGGCAGTGGGAAGAAAGGAGTCAGGTGGTGTGGGGCAGCGCGCAGCTGAAGCACCCGCTGCTTTTTTGGGTGGGGGCTTAGCAGCTGGGGCCCGGCGTTTGTGGCCAGCCTTCCTGGGTTTCGCCTTTGGCGATTCCGTCTGCAAAAGGAACGCGCTGCTGCTGATGGGGATGGTACATGGAATCAACTGATTTCAGTGCCGTCCCTTCTCTTCAATCGGAATGATGTCCTTGACATCACCCCAACACCGACCGGAAAGGTGCTTCCTGGACAGCAGATTGCACCTCCGGGACCAGACCTGACACATGGAGCCAAGCATGACGCCTGTAGGTCTATGGCAGCTGAGCTCTGCCCAGCAGTGTCCACTGCATCGTATGTCACACGTAGCATGTGGCGACTGGTTGAGCGGCAGAGCGGATGAGATCAGCCAACTCCATTTGACTTGGGAGTCAGGCAAGGAGTCCAGCTTGGCTTCCACCTGAGTAAGGATGGCCTTCTGGTAGTCCCCATGTGGCCGACATAGTTCAAGGCCCTAATCCCCAGTGTGGAGGAAGTAAATCTTTCTCCCGTATTGGTCCAGAAGGCGAGATTCCTTATCAGGAGGTGACGAGCTAAGATGTTTTGGGTTCTGCCGACCGGCCATGAGAGGCGCTAATCACGCCGAGTCGGCACGAGGGTGAGAATCCAGGAAATCAATACCCTCTGGAGCCTGATATAGCCTGTTCGACTTCCTGGGAAGAGGGGCTAAGGTCGGCGGCTGTTTCCATATCGTGGTCACAAGGTCGGCATGAGGCTCTATCCAGGGTGGCACTAATGTAGGAGCTGTCACGGACAGATCCAGATGTTCAGCAGTTTCAGGCGCTGAGGATCTGGTTCCAAAGGCGCCTCTGATGAACCTCCTGGATTTTTCTAAGCAACTCCGTAAAAGGATCCTCCAGAGGAGACTTCGGAGGAGTCCTTGGCCGAGGCTTGACGGAGATTGAAGCTTGCCGCTCTCTCGGAGCAGCCGTCGGAAGAGTCCGAGTGAAGAGGAGGATGAAGAGTAAAACTCCTTTCCCGACCGGGAGGAACGGTCCCTTGGGGAGTCCCCGGGACGCGTGTCCTGCCCTCTCTGGATCCAGACGGAAGAACCCTGGAGTCCGGAGGTGGTGAGGGAGTGTGCCACCTGGGGCGTCACGGGAACCTGGGACGGCACTGTCGCGCAAGGCAGTTTTCACCTCTTTGGTGAGCTGAGCCTTGGCCTCAGCCCACCAGGAGGCCAGAGTCTCCTGCAGGTCCACGGTGGCCGAGGCGGTGGAGGAGGAGGAGGAAGTGGGGATAAGAATATGGCTATACCCATATGGGCGTATCAAAACCCGGCTGCGGGTAACCGGCGTGGGGTATTGAGGCGTCAGTACTGCGGCGTCAGGAAGCCCGGTGTCAGGTACTGCGGCACGGATATGGGCGTTCGGGTACACCGGTGTCGAATAAGGCGGCGGATACCCGGAAGCCGAGGGCTACCTGAGCAGACAGCCCAGCTGGGAACCTCATGGGCGGGTCCGTGGCGGAGAGCCTGGAGGTGGAGGGCCCGATGGGAGCAGCAAGAAAATCTCCCGAGTCGGTAAGGCTGATGTGGGGCCGACAGGCGGAGGCCCTGGCGCCGGAGGTACCAACGTCGGAGGGCGGCATCGGAGCCAGTGTCCGGGAGCCGACATCAGGTCCGTCGCGCCAGATGGAGGAAGGACTGGTGGAGGCAAAAATCCCCAACCGCCCAGGGGTGGAAGGGAAAAGTCCCTGGGTTCAGGTTGGGGACTCTGGCTCCCAGATGGCAGTGAAGGCTGCGGTGAACCGGAAAGCGACAGGCGTTGGGGTCCGTCGTCAGTTCCCTTGCCGACTGGGCGTCGGACGAGCTGACGTGAGTGTAGAGGCGAGCTCTGGCGGGTGCTGGAAAAGCCGACATCCGACAGCCATCACTGGAGACAGGTCAAGAGGAGGGTCGGCCTGGTCCGGTGGGAAGAAACCGCCACGCTGCCCCAGAGGGTTGGACGTCTTACCAGCCCTCTCCGGGCAGGCGTCAGAGAGCCGGCCGCCCGGCTTGCGGAGTCGCCCACGATGGTACGCCGCAAGCCTGTGGCGAACCAGGCGGAGGCCTCCAACTGCCGGAGGCACCCTGCAGCCTGGCGAGCCAGATGGGCGGGCCGATGCCACCTCAGAAACCTCTGAGGCGGCCGTCGAGGAGCGATCCCCAGAGGGGATGTTACCTGCGTGCCCGTGACTCCCAAGGGAGATGCGGTGGAGGAGCCTTTGTCCTGGTGCCTCTCCTTGTCCTTCTTCTTCAATGGCCTTGGGAAGAGGCACTGCCTCAGCTTTTAAGCTCCTTCTCCATAGAGCTCATTTTCTTCTTAAGAATATGGGCCTCCAGGATTGCTGCCGCATTTTTGGGTAGCCCGTTAAAGCTGAGGCAGTGCTGGCACAGGGAGTGGCCGTCCTTGTGTGTGTAGTTGGGCGCGCATGAATCACTTGTTCTTGTGCCCGGAGGGTGTAGGGGCGACATACACCGATGTTAGTACTGGCGTTAGCTCGAAAAATAAAGTTTTTTCGGTAAAAACAACAAAGGTAGGGCTGATGAAGCATGAACTTTTCCGTAGGAGCTGCAACGCAGCTAACGGCGGAAAGAACTGGAAGGCGGGCATCCAGGACTGGCCTTTATACCGCCTCCTGACCGGTCACCTGATGGGAAGCGGTCCTCGCCAGTGACTGCTAGCTAGAAATTTTTCCAGGTCCTGCCGCCTTCGCTCAATCCTATATGTAGTTACTTACTGCAAGAGCCCTCTCAAGTAAGATCTGCTTGTACAGATTGGACACCAAGGGCAGATACTCTAACCTCCTGTCATCCCAACCCCTATACTCTAGCTAAGAGTTCACAGACTGCCCAAGCAGAAATTCTGTTCTGGAAAGAGCGCCCAACTAGGAAGGGAATAAGCCCCTTAGCACCTTGTTAAATGCTAACACAGATGTGTGAGGGAAGGGGTAAGCCCTACAGAAGGCAGCTTTGTATAAAGGGATAGAGTGGGAACTCAATCGGACTCCCTGAAGGCGAGGCAGTAACAACAGCTCAAGGTAAATGAAGTGTCAGAAGCACCAACCAGAAGAAGCTGACACAATATTAATTAATACCTGCCAGAGGAACCTGAAAATTGGGGCCGAGCCAGAGGGATGGTCTCTTCAGCTGTGAACTGAACAACATGGCTAAGAAGCCAAGAGGTCACCCTTAGGGGCAATCAGAAAGAGTTCCCTCAGGATAGAATAAATCCACTCATTCCCCTTTACCTTGAGGAAAAAGGATCCGTCCAGAGAAGAATGGAAAATCAAGATAGGGTTTTTTTTTTTTTTTGGCTTAAAGGCCAACGAGAAGGGAGAGGAACAAGTAGGAGGAGGAGACCGCAGTAGGAGGCCACTGAGGGGAAGGTGGGCGGTATCAGAAATGAATGGTGAAGATACAAGACAAGATAGTACAGTTATGTAACAACTTACCGTAACAGTAGATCTTCAAGAACAGCTCTTGCAGCAGGTTACACCATTAGGACTGAAGCCGCAGGCGCCAGGATCCCAGAATTTTCTAGCTAGCAGTATTCAGCGGGACTGCCCCAGATATCAGGCATAGTACATAACGAGGCGGTCCCCAGAATCCCCAGTTCTCCAACGGAGACTCCCGCCGCTGGATGACATCAGAAAAGGAGACAGGACCCGCCATCAAATGGCAATCAGAGTGGTGTTAAGAACACCTGATTCTAGGAGAAGGATATCGGAACAAGTCTACCTCCAGCGGGATGGTGAGAGGGTATTAGCTGCAAGAGTTGTTCTCAAGATCTACTGTTATGGTAAGTTCTTACATAACTGTACTATCTTACTTTGAGAAACAGCTCTTGCAGCAGGTTATACCATTAGGACTGATTCCCAAGCAATACTGGAAATCCCTCACCATTGGGAGGAGGAAAGGTAGAAATCACTAGTAGAACTGAAGCCTAGGATAGGAGTGCCTGAAGGACTGCTATACCAAACCTGCTCTTCACCTCGTCCGACATCCAGGCTATAATGCCTGATGAAGGTGTGCACAGTGCTCCAAGTAGCTGCTGCATAGATGGCTGAGGAGGACACGTTCTTCAAGGCCGCAGCGAGGCAGCCACCCCTTGTGGAATGACCCTAAACCCAGCCCAATAAGGGTTTGTCATGCTTCTGGTAACAGAACGATACAATGTATGAGCCACAAGGACAGCGATTGTTTGGAAGCAGGAGCTCCCATCATCCTGTGGGTGAAGGAGACAAAAAGCTGGTCAGATTTTCGGTGATGGTTGGTTCTGGTCAAGTAGTATCGAAGACACCTATGCACATCTGAGTGTCTGGGCCTCTTCTGTATTAGAATATTTAGAAAATTACACTGGTAGATTCGATGTACTGATTGAGGGTGAGAGCTGGGACCACCTCAGGTAGAAAATTCGGATTAGTCCATAGGGATACCCTGTCCTGGTGAAAAACAAATAAGGTTCTTTGCACATCAGCGTGAAGTTCAGAAATTCTTCTGGCTGAAGTAACAGCAACTAAAAACAACGTCTTCCATGTGAGAGACATAGCTCGCCATCCGCGGCTGGTTCAAAAGGTGGCAGCGTTAGCTGCTCAGGACAAAGGTAAATCCACGGCGGAATAGGATCCTTAATCTGAGGTCTAAGGTGGAGAACGCCTCAGGAAGGCTCGTGCCGTGTCCAACTGAGTTATGGATGTTGGCCTATAAGAGTGTGATCGGCTGAGTTGGCACTTATCGAGGGTAGGCCAAGCCTGTCTGAAAAAGAGACAGGGTAATCCAGGACTGACCTTTCTGGACAATCCATTGGCGAAACCCCTGCACCTGAGTCCAGAGGCAAAATCTGCACCATTTCATGGCGTAAGTAGTGTGAGTGGCGGTTTTCTAGCAGCTGCTAGAATGTTCGCTATCTCTTGCAGACCCTCAGATCGCATAATGGCTATGCCTCTAGGAGCCAGGCATGCAGGTTCAGCTAATGAAGGTCCGGATGGACCAAGGAGCCCGCCTCCTGAGACAGTAAGTGAGATGATTGGCAGAGGCACTGGAGGTTCCCAGGACAGCTGATGTAGTAGAGGGAACCAGATCTGTCTGGGCCAAAGCGCCGATAAGTATCAGCATCGCTTGCTCTCTGTGGAGTTTCAAAGGACCCTCTAGATCAATGGGAGGGAGGAAAGGCATAGAGAATCTGCCCAACCAGAAGAGGGACAACACGTCTCACCAGAAAACACCATGCCCTGGATCTAGCGAGCAAAAATTGGGCAGTTTTATGCTGTATGGGGATGCGAAGAGGTCTAACTTTGGTGTACCCCATCTGTGAAACAGATCCTCTACTACCTCCGCAGTAGTTCCCACTCATGGACTCTGGCCTGAGAGCAACTCGGGCTGTCTGTGATGACGTTGTCCACTCCTGGGACATGAACAGCAATGAGGTTTGCGCCATGTTGTAGAACCCAATCCCACACCTCATGGCCTCCTCGCAAAGCGGTAGGAATGGGTGCCCTTGTTTGTTGAGGTAATACATCACCGCGGTATTGTCTGTTTGTAACAGAAGAGTACCTGGTGGGATCTCCAACTGGAAAGCCTGCAGGGCACAAAGAACTGCCTCATTTCCAGGATATTTATGTGGAGATGAGCTTTATGGGCTGTCCATAGGCCCTGAGACCTGACACCGCCGAGGTGTGCTCTCCACCGAGCCCTGAGGCATCTGTGGGGAGCATCACGATCGGAGACAGCGTGATGAAGGGGACCTCTGAAAATAGGTTCTTTGAATCTAGCCACCATTGCCAATCCTGGATTACGGCATTCGTGATCCAAATTGGAAGCTGCAGATGGTCTTGTTTCTGATCCCATTGGATCCTGTAATATCCACTGGGTCACCCGCATGTGGAGACGCCACTAGCGGACTGTTGCAATGGTCGCAGCAGGCAAAGGACCTGTCTGGCTGGGATGGTCCTCTTTGCCAAAAGTCCCTGATGAGGGACCTGATATGTTCGATGGGTCCCGGGTAGAAAAGCTTTCCCTGGATGATGTCCAGAACTGTGCCTATGAACTGCAGAATCTGTGAAGGAACCAGGCGTGACTTCTCCCGATTAATAATGATGCCCAACGCCTCGAACAGAGACTGACTACAATCAATGGCAGACATCAGGGCCTCCCGAGAGGGCGCCATGGAGAAGCCAGTTGTCCAGGTAGGGGAACACGTAGTGGCCTTGTCTCCTCAGAGTTGCCGCACAACTGCCACACGCTGTGTGAATACTTGAGGTGCCGATGACAGTCCGAAAGGAAGGGCTCGGAACTGATAATGGTGACCTTGAAATTTGAAGCGCAAGAACTTCCTGTGTGCTAGAGCAATGGGTATGTGCAGGTAAGCATCCTGCATGTCCAAGAACGCTAAGAAGGCGCCTGCCTGAGCATGGGTATCAGACCTGGAAGGGTCACCATGCGAGGCGCTTGTTGAGGACCGAAGTGTTGAGGTCGCTGAGATCCAGTATTGGACGGAGGTCCCCTGTCTTCTTGGGAACCAGAAAGAAGTGAGAATAGTAACCTGCATCTCTCTGGTTCCACGGTACGTGCTCTATAGCTTCTTTTCTGAGAAGTGCGGCACCTCCTGCTGTATGAGCAGGGCGGCTGACCTGAATAACGGGAGAGCAGGGGAGGTCTTGACGGTGGGTGGTCGAGGAATTAGATGAAGTGACCTCTCTTGACCATTTGAAGAACCCACGGTTGGCGTTAATCGACTGCCACCCTGAAAGTGGTGAGCGATGTGACCCCCGACCTTTGTGCCCGTTGATACAGAGGAGGGCGAGGGCCGGAAGGAGTCATGCTGTGGCAGCGTTGGTTCCACGCAGGCTGGGCGGTTTGGTATAATGCTGGCCTCTGCCTGGGGAAGATTTAGCCTGGGCTTGCGAAGAGAAAAGTGCCCCTTTGTTGCTGGCGGAGCGTGGCTGCTGCCGTTGTTGCCGGCTGCGAACGTTCTGGTTCTCTGAAAGGAACCAGGTCTTAATCTGTACATGGCTGTACAGATCTAACTGCCTTCCGGCGTCCTGAAGCTTGGTGATAACCTTCTCCGAGTTTTCACCAAACAGGACTTCACCATTGTACGGGACATCAAGAATGTTTTCTGTACATCTGGGGTAAAGCCGAAACACAGAGCCAGGAGCATCTCCGGAGACAGACGCCTGAAGTTGCAGCTCTGGCAGACGAGGCCACAGAGTTGTATGCAGCTCAGAACACTTGGGTTCCACATTAGACTCTGTGCAGAGGAGGTTTAGGAGCTCTGCCTTCTGATCGCCATCCGGTAATTTGTCAACAAGGTCCTGACCCTGTTCCCACAGGGCATTCTGAAACTGAACCATATGAGATAGATAGTTCAGAGACCTGATTTAGCATGTAGCAGCCACATGATGCACACTCCCCAGGGCATCCAACTGTTTGGATTCCTGGTCCGTGGCTGTGCTCATATGCTGCGTCATTGGGACCGGTCATGAGAGGCCGTAATGACCAGGGAGTCAGCCAGAGGTTGTTGTGCTAAGTACTGGTCCTCTTCGGGCCTTGTACAGGCGGTCAGCTTTCTTCAGCACAGTGGGTGGAGTGCGGACACTTCCACGCAGCCTTGGTGACGTCCCCAGAAGTGTCCACCAAGGGTGGCACTACCACAGGCTTAGGATCTTTCTGCCGAAGATAACGGGCAAGGCGCTGTCTCTCAGGGTCGAGATCTTCCGGATCCCATCCCATGTTCTCCTGGATGTGCCTCATAATCTCAGACAAGGAGGGATCATCCGGAGGTGACCTGGGTAGGTCTTGTGGGTCAGGCGATGGGATGCTGAGTGGAAAAGGAGACCTGGAGATTTCAGAGGTATCCAATCTAGAATCCTCCTGGCGGAGTGTATCGTCAACATCTGGGTCACTTGGGCTGGGAGACCCTGAGGCGATCTTGAGGAGGCCTTCTCCGTTCCTTAGATCTTCCCTAGGAGGTGGAGTGTGCTCCTTAGGGGTTGGTGGTCATCCTGCTGGCCCCTGCGGTGGAGGAGGGGAGTAAGAGGTGAAGGAGTAGGAGGAGGAGGTTTCACTGAGATCACATCTTTCCGGATTGTGTCACACCAGAAAGTGAGATCCTTGACCTCTTGGATGTTCATGCCAGACAACGGCCTTGGCATCAGTGGTCTGTCACCAGGGTCGGGCGTCGGGTCCGAGCGTCTCGTGGATGGACGAAGGCTCCCTTGGAAGCCAGGCGTCCTCTGTGTCGCCTGCCTGGTCCTCAGGCAATGTTGTGTCCTCCTCCGTGGAGTCCCAGCGACCAATGTCCACCGGTGGCGAGAGGCAGTCTTCGGCTCGCAAGTGTGTGACCGGCGCTCTGGCTCTGGCAAATGCCTGACCGGCGTCTGGTGTTTGGCCGATGTCCTCGGCTCCGCGAAAGCCTGGCTGACTTGGTGCTTGGCCGACGCCGGGTCCATCGTCCGCTTCAGGGGCGTCAGGTCTTTGTCTTCCTGGGTGGGATCCGACCCTGGAGGCTGGGAGACCGATCTGAGTCGGGGCCCGCGCCGGTCAGAAGAGGAAAACTTAGTCTGGTGACGGTCAGAAGACTTTGATGAGGCCTGGAGGAGTGTAGGAAGCGAAGGCCTGGAAGTCTTTATGGGGTAAAGCGAAGTCAAGAACCGCCTGTAGCTTTAACCTTGACCAGAGGGAGCTGAGAGCGAGCCCTGGAGGGAGAGTGGTCAGAGCATGTGGAGCCTGAGCTACGCGAGTCTGAGGTCCGGTTAGGGATCTGGACCTTGCCTTCTCCGGTGCTTGTCCTGGTGTTTGTGGACTTTTGAGGAAGATTCACCTCTGGAGGAAGGTTCCTTATCCATTCTGTGAAGTTTTCTTCCAAAGGAACCCTGAAGTGCCTTCTGACGGCGGATCCTGGTGCGGCTGTTAAACCCCGACAGAAGGAGCAGGTCTTGGTGTTGTGGTCCGGGCCTAAGCACCGCAGGCAGGATGAATGAGGGTCCTTAAAGGGGATCTGTTTGTTGCAGGCACACTTGGAAGGGTGTCCTTCTGAAGAAGGAGCTGGAGATGCACATTAGTTTGGTAAAACTGTTTGTGAGAAGTTCTTAGTGAGCAGTGCACTAGAGTGGGACCATGAGGCCGATGCTGGCGAGTCGGCGGTGGGAAAAGAACTGAGGATTCTGGGGACTGCCCCTTATGTACTATGCCTGATGTCGGGATGGGACCGGCGTGGGGGGTCCCGCTGAATACTGCTAGCTAGAAGAATTTCTATGGGGTCCTGGCACCTGCAGCTTCAGTCCTAATGGTGTAACCTGCTGCAAGAGCTGTTTCTCAAGTAAGATCAAGAATTACGGTAGGTAACGTACTTTCATATCTTCCTTGTCAATCTTCACCATTCATTATTGCTTGGGTGAGTACCAAGCATCCCCAAGGGGATAATAGAAACCCTGAGGGAACAAGACCCTCAGCCTCCT
This sequence comes from Neoceratodus forsteri, assembly GCA_016271365.2. Classification (NCBI taxonomy): domain Eukaryota; kingdom Metazoa; phylum Chordata; order Ceratodontiformes; family Ceratodontidae; genus Neoceratodus; species Neoceratodus forsteri. The sequence goes on along the minus strand of CM057456.1, from coordinate 1,887,738,241 downwards.
GCTGGTGGGAAACAGAAGGGAAGACCCTGGGCTAATCAGACGAGAAGCCTATGGTGGAGGAGAGCTAGGTGGTGTCCCCAGGAACGGAGAGATGGAGAAAGCCCCTGCAGAAGCCTCTTAGTCCTGGAGGTAAAAAGACAGGTCCCCCGAAGCAAAGCTAATCACCCTACACCGGCCAGGGTGATAACCTTGACAGGACGAGCCATGCCATCCATCTAATAAAGATCGCTGTCCCTGAAAGCCTGGAAGTCACCTCACTGGCATCATAAGATGCCCTTGCTTGGTGTCTTGCCAGCTCCAGGCCTATAGCAGAGAGGGCAATGGCCTGTCTAGATTGCTCGAATCAGGCATTGATGCTAGAAGCTGGGATAGCATTGACCACAAATGCCTATTGTAGGCAGCGTGGTGCACCTGATGTGAGGCAATGCACAGCACCGCACGACAAGAAAAGAACACCCTTCTCCCCACCGTCAAACTGTAAGGAATCTGAATTTAGTGGGCGGTCGTAGCCAGGCGGTGGCGCCTGAGGGAGTTTCTAGGAATGCCAACCCGGTTACGGTTTGGAAGAGAACCTAGAGACTTCAATGGGGCAGAATACCTTCTCCTGCAGTCTGCTGGAGCTTGAACACAGATGGCTGGTGACTGCCAGGAACGGATAGACACCTCCTGGGAAGGAATAGGCCAGGACAGTACCACCAAATACTGGGCACTGAATTCACTGAGGAATTCATGCGTCTCCCATTCGGTATTGTCTCGCCTAACAAAGGAGATCGTAAGATCGCTCACCATCGTCGAAGGAGATGCTGATATTCAGTGAAATCAGCATCGCCGGAGAGATGAGCAGGGGTTCCTCCTCCGAGGAAGGAGACGAGGATGATGGGGAGCTCAATGTCCAGAGGACTCCTGCAGCAGTAGGGATAGCAAACACCCGCTCATGCATACATCTAACGATGAGAGGAAAGCCACCGAGAGCTCTGAATGTCCCCAGGATAACGGGCCCGTGAGGACTGACATGGCCTGGGGGTGGCTGCAGAGGGACACCTATGACTAGGCAACTGTCCACTGCTGAGGCTCTGAAATCCGGAAAGGAGCCCGAGCTGGCAGGGTCCCGACAACAAACCAGGTCGCAGAACGGAACCCTGGGGATGCGGCCCTGAAGAGCCTAGTAGGGGATCCTCCCTGTGACGGCTGGGGCTGCATGGGTCCAGAAGGGCAGCACACAGTAACGCCACCAGAAGGGTCCCTGGAGCCCAAGAAGGAAAGACGGGCCCAGCGCCACGGCTCCTACCCGCACTCCGAGAGGTGGCAGGTGAAGACCGAGGCGCCTCAACCCGGTCTCTCAACCCCGGACTCGAGAATGCCCTCCTCCTCGACCCCAGTGACAACCACCCGAGCAGGTGCAGCAGCACTGGGATCAGCAGCTACCGCAAACCCTCAGGAGGATGAGCCCTCCATCCCCTCCAGGGACCCCAGACCACTCCCAGCCTGGGAGGCCTCAGGAGAGGACAGCAGAGGAGACAGAGGAATAGGCATGCTGGGCTGCCTAGCACCTCGCTCACTGGAGACCCTGACTCCAGAGCCAGGGTGCCAGGGCAGGTCCACGTCCGAATCATCCTTCTCTGAGGAGGGAGAGACCAGCTGGACCTCAATACTGGCCACCCAGGGATCTCCAGAGAAACGGCAATGCGAACAATGTCGGTGCCAGCTACAGCGCCGGGCGGCTTGATACATCAGAGACACCGAACCCGGCCCTGACTCCCCAAGCGGAACGGTCAGACCAGCGGCACCGCCCCAGCGCCCGCACTCGTGCCACTAGAAGTCGGATCGGGTCCACAGCACCGCTGGCGGCACCAGAGCCAACACGGCGCCGCTTATCCAGAGCAGCGCTGAAGGCGGTGTTGAGGTCCACTGATGCTGGGCCCAACAGACCTGGGCCTTGACACTGGGGAGCCTGCACCTCCAAAGAGGTGACTGCCGAGGCAGTGTCCTTCACCGCGCCCCAGGAGGGACCACGGCGCCTCGACATCAGCAAAAGAGGCCTCCTCCTTGGCAAGACTAGAAGGAGGCCTCCTCCTCCTCCTCCTCTCCAGACCGTATATAGGCCTGGGAGGGACCCGGAGGAAGGGTCTAGAGATCTTACCTGGGAAGCCCTGGTGCCGTCCCCGAAAGTCGTGAGCCTTGTCGATCTTGAATGCGTGGACTTCTAGGATGCGACGGTCCATCTAGAAACAGGTGTCACATGAATCCATATCATGGTTGGGTCCCAGGCAGCGAAGGCGAACATCATGCCGGTGTGTAGCGGAAAAATGGCAGCCATGGGAGCACTGATCCATAGGGGTGCGGCCAGCTTTAAACTACGCTTTGCTCTCGGACGGTCATGATACAAAAACAATATAAAAGACAGAAAAGCTGCCCGTGCGTGAAAAAGAAAGGAACAATCTTACCAAAATCAATGGCATCGGGAAGAACTACTTGGAGAGAGAAGTCGTGAAAAGTAGGCCTCTGGATGTTAGACGAAAAACTTCACGCTTGGCAGGTGTAGCCTCGACGCGGGAGAAACAGAACTGAGATGGAGGAGGAGGTCTGCGGCATCTAACGGCCACCCCTCGCGCATGACACAGTGCGTTGCTGTCAGTCACGGCACCGTGGTACCGACCTAAAAAAAAAAAAAAATCCCCGTGGCGGGTGTGCGCCTCGGCTGGCAAGCAGTAATGAATAGTGAAGATTGACAAGGGAAGATCAAAGTCTCCATAGAGACCGTTCAGTCATGCTTCTGAAAAGGTGGCTTTGCAATTCATGCTGAAACTGGCACTGTAGCTGAAGAACCTGAGTTTACCGAGGACACAAATGAGCAGCATCCACTGTCAGAGGAGGAGCTGGAGGCAATCTGTCAACTAGGCGATGAAGCGCCAACGCCTAATGTTGATGACATCAGCGAGGCAGTCGAGGGATGAATCCAACTGAAGACTCGGAGGATGAGGAGACTGTGGGAGAAGAGGAGGAGGAGGAGGAGGAAGTAAAAGTAACACCAGCTGATGTGAGGAGCGCCTTACTAACCCTAAGACGTGCAGTGGAACAAAGGGCCACATTGTTCGAGTGGGACCAGCTTACTCTGACAGAATCGATGTGGAGGAGGTACACAAAGACTGCCAGTAAGCAAAGCGAGCATTCGTGATTTCTTTAGCCCCTCCAGGGTTCCCTAGGTCGAACAGTAAAGCGCTCTAGAGCATGCACAGTTCACAGCACTTTTTTTTCGGGTTTGTTTTTGCTTTTTGCTTTCGCTTTTAGAAATTTAGTTTTTAAGAAAGTACACTGGTGTGGCTTGTCAGGATAATCTCAAAGCTAACTAAAGGCTTAGAAGAACTGTAAAAATCACTACCTTATGTATGCTGCCCGTGTTATGCTCCAGCATGAATCTTATACTGTATTAAAATTAATGCTAAATGGTTAGTAAGCGGATGTCACATGTAATGGACAAATCTGTAGCTGACAAATGAGTCCGTTATAAGTGGCATACACTGTACTTATTTGCTTTGCAGTTTTGGTTCATTACCTAGTTTATTCACCTCATATGCTATTCCATTTTAATACTGCTGCATTGCTGTTTACTAGCCTGTTTTGGTGTTCTGTACTACAGTGGTGTTCTGATTACCACTGTGCCTTGTTCAATCACAGCAGTCTCTGCATAGCCAGTTATCTTCCTCTCCCTTGAGCTATCATGTTCCTGGCCCTATTCTGCTTGTTCCATTTTCCCCTCTCCTCCTTCCACTTCTCCTTCCTCTCCCTCACCCATCCAACTCTCTCTCTCGCTCATTCTCCTCTCCACCCACCCCATGCTCTGCCTTCCTTTTTCTGTTCCTCCTTCCTATTCACCCTGGTCTCCTGCTTTCCCCATCCTTAACCCAGAGTTAATGCACCATGTCCTACTTTCCCTTGCCACCTTTTCTCATTCCAAGGGTAAGGAGCCCCACCTCATCCTTCTCCTCATTCTCCTACTCTTTCTCCGTCTGGTAACACAGAGCCCAATCCTGGACCTGCTTCTCCCTCCCTTCCCTCTCCACCACTTCCAAGGGCCTCAGAGTCTTCTATCTAAATGATAGGCGCCTGCTTCTGAAACTTGACCTCCTCTCTGTTTGGCTACAATGACACTCCCTCATGTCCTGTGTATCACTGAGTCTTGGCTCTCCTCCAGGGTTCCCAACCACAATCTGTCACTTCCTGATTACCATCTTTTCAGATAGGATGGGGTAAATATGGTTGAGAGGTGACCATTTACATTCGCCATCTTTTCAGATAGAACAGGGGTAAATATGGTTGAGAGGTGACCATTTACATTCGCCATCTTTTCAGATAGGACAGGGTAAATGTGGTTGAGAGGTGACCATTTACATTCGCCAGAGTCTGATATGCACTGTGACCAGCAGGAGGCTATTCCTCCTCCTCGAATATGTTTTAGTCAAACTCTTCTTCCCTTCTCAGTATCTATTTTCATTGGAGTTCTTAACGCTTCTTCTAAGTTTTCTCACTCTTCCCTGGTAGACTTTGTTTCCACCATGCTTCTTCTTCCTCCTCCACAGGTGAACTCACCCTCCTTGGGGACTTCAATATTAACTGGATTTATGCTGGCACAGCAGCAAGGCATCTGCATGCAACGCCAACATGCCAGGTTTGGGAACGGACCTGGGAAGTCGGAGGGCAGCCGGCTCATTGTGCTGTTCATTTCCAAATATTAGTTCAACACACTACCCTCCTACCTGTCCTCACTCCCATCTATATGATGGCTTGGGCTCCTTGTACCCTAGCGCCCCTCCCTCCATTCCAGGGACTATCGCACTTTGCCATTCCTCACCCATGCTCCTCTGCTGGACAACCTGTATTCTCCTATAGGCTTCTCTCTCTGGAACATACTCTCCTCCTCCTCTGTCCATGCAAATTCTCATTATTTATTCTATTATTGTAACACATTGCTCGCCTGTTCAGTTGTTGTTTTGCTATTGCCTACTGCTGTTTTGCACTATCTCCCCTTCCCTGGTTGCACCTGGAAACAAGCTTCGCCTCAGTGTGCCTTTTCCAGTTACTGTACCAATTTTTAAAATAATAATAATAAAAAAACCTGGGACCCTGGAGGGAGTTCAGGTGGCAGAGTAAGGGGTCATAAGGAGGAATATTAAAAAGAAAAAAAAAAATACATACACATATATTTATGCAATAGGTGTGGAACCAAAAGCAATTGCATAAATCCATCTATTTCACATATGTGGGATAAATCTAACCACTCTAGATTTATCCCACATATGTGGGATAAATGCAAACTGTCAATCAAAGCTTTTTGTTCACCTTTTGACAAAGCTAATGTGAATAACTTTAAAACTAAAATGATAGCATAGTACTGTGAGCATTTAAAATGTTCAGGACAAAAATATCTACAAACTGAGTGGTGTTTCATTTATAGATACCTTTTAGTTTTTTTATAATTAGCAAAAACAGCATTACATCTATTTTTGTTTTCACTTTTCAAACAAAACAAATGTAAATAACTTTAAATGAAAATGATAGCATGGTAATGTGAGCATGAAGAATGTTCAGCACAAAAATATCTACAAAATGAGTGGTGTTTCATTCATAGATATCTTTTAGTTTTTCATAATTAGCAAAAACAGCATGAAATTCAATTTTTTTTCACTTTTCAACAAACAAAATGTGAATCACTTTAAAACTAAAAATGATAGCATGGTACTGTGAGCACTGAAAATGTTCAGCACAACAATATTTATGAAATGAGTGGTGTTTCATTAATAAATACCTTTTAGGTTTTTTATAATTAGCAAAAACAACATAAAATTCAATTTTGTTTCACTTTTGACAAACAAATGTGAATAACTTTAAAACAAAAAGGTAGTATGATACTGTGACCATGAAATTTGTTTAGCAAGAAGTTCTCTACAAAATGAGTGGTGTTTCATTTAATAGCAACCACCACACTAGGCGGATATACACTAGGAAAGTTAACGAAAGTCCCAGAAATGATCATTTAAAAAAAAAAAAAGAAGATAAAACAGTCAAAACCAAATGTTCGTGCACTGATAAGAAGCATCCTATTGCATAATGAAATATACAATGGTGAGCTGTCAGATAAATGATTTATCTACACTTGTGCTGTTTGACCTCGGACACCTCACCGTGAAAGCACGCCACTAGGTGATTACCGAGGTCAAGCAGCACTAATGTAGATAATCATTTTCTGACAGCTCACCATTGTATATCCTAACACACACACACACACACACACACACAATATACATACTGTACATCAGTTCATGCCTTCAGACTAATATTGAGAAATACAGTATTTAGATACAATTTAGCTAACATTTCATATCAGTTCTTTTTATATTTAAAGTCTATTAAAAATATTTTTTATTGGGTACGGTACAGGAAATCAGCGTAGTAAAGACACAGAAGGAGTATAGCATAGAAGTGATATAACTTATAGCAGTTGACTGCTAACAGATTATGTCATGAACACTGCAAGTCCATGTGGCGATAATATCAAGTTAGCAGAATAAAACATTGTCCCAGGTAGCACACAAAATTGCCAGCTAGTGGGCCCAAGTCTGTTTCAAGTTTCAAACAGATTCTTAAATTCTAGGGACAAACGAGTACTTTAGTATATCACAGTACCCAAGGTTGCCATCTGTCTTGAAACTTGTAATTTCCTCTTATTTGGTATGTTAATTTCTGTAAGGTATACATCTGAGCCACAATCTGCTGCCATTGAAGTATGGTTGGGGGTGTCATATCAGTTCTGTGTTTCTTCTTCCCATTGCCTGGGAGACATCATTTGCATGAAAACAGGATCTTCAATCCTTGAAGCTTTTTTTTTTTATTTAGTTGTTTAACCAGGAGTAGCACACTAAGCTGAAAGCTTTTCTACAGGAGCAACCTGGGAGCACAGAGGAAGTTAAGTGACTTGCTCAGGGTCACACAGTATGCAAGTAGAAGCAGTGATTCAAACCCAAATCTGGTCTGGTGAATGGTCACCAGATTTGCAGCTCAGAGCCCAAACCACTCGCTATACCGCCTCCATCATCAGCTCCTCCCACTTATTCCCCACATGATGTTACAATACTCTACTTGTGGGCCAGCTCGGATGGTATGGAGGCCTGAGGCACTGGCGCTTTCCTCCCACCCATGCCGACTACCAAGTTCGGTAACAGACTCAGGTCACTGTGGATCATCCAGGAAGGAAGAGGATCAAGTGTCTGAAGGACTGCTTTCCTCTCCCGGGAGGGTTGGCCTGTTGGCTTCGCTCATTCTGCCGTCAGCTGGAGGCCCAGTGGCAGTGCATCAGCAGCAAAGAAGGAGGGAGCTGTGGGTAACACTGGCATGTGTGCCTCCATGCACAAAACCTGATGTCCCACAGCAAGGGCAGGAGAAAAGCAGAAAAGAACGCTATGAGCTGGATGAAGCTCTACCCATTAGTTACTGGGTCTGCTTCCCCACTTGTTAACTTCGCCATCAGACTGCCTGGATATGCTTGAATGGGCCGGGGGGTTGCAGAGAAGATGGTCTTTCCCTCTCTGGCCCATGAGAGGAATTTGTGGTGAAACCTGACCAAGGTGAGTTTCGGGAGGCGATGACCAATTTGTGGGGAGGCGGTGCAGCGCAGATCAACTGACCCTGGATGTAAGTGTCAGGAAAAATTTTGATTAAAAAAAAAAAAAAAGAGAGAAAAACAACACTCTGCTTGTGACATCATAGTCATTCCCATGGCAACAGATTATGTATGACCTTAGGCGGGGAATGATTAAAAGCCCACTAAAGTAATATGACCTTAGGGTCATAATACTCTGCATGTAACATAATTGTTCCTGTGGCAACAGGTTATGATGTCATAATAGGATGTCAAGAGAAAAGAAAGCTTTCAGGAAGTACAAGGAATCACAGAAGGAGCAGGACAGAGAACTGTATCAGTTAAAAGCAAAAGGAAGCTGGGAAGGCAGTCAGAACAGCAAGGCCCAAACCGAGGAAAAGATAGCCAACTCAGTTAAGAAGGGGATAAAACCTTTATAGGTACATCAGGGGAGTGAAGGAAGACCAAGGGAGGGATAGTGAGGCTTAATAAAGTGGGGGGAAGGTGGGCAGAGGGTGACTGTGAAAAAGGCAGAGATACTTAAACAAATATTTTGCTCAGTATTTACAAAGAAGAGGGGAGGTACCTAAAACAAACAGTAGAAACACTCTGGATACAGAAGTTGATACCAGCCCATTTACAGAAGAAAGGGTTGTGAAAGAACTCTTAAAACTGAAGGTGGACAAAGCAATGGGGCCTGATGGGATTCATCCCAGAATTTCTAAAAAGAACTAAGGGTAGAAATTAGTGACACCACTGACTACCCTGTTTAACAAATCATGGGAGGATGGGTGGTACCGAGGACTGGAGGAGGGCAGATGTGATTCCCTTCACAAAGTGGGAGCAAGGCAGAAGCAGGAAACTACAGACCTGTTAGTTTAACCTCAGTGGTAGGAAAATGATGGAATCACTTCTGAAGGAAAGAACTGTCAGTATCTAGAGGCCAGAGGTACAGGACCCAAGGCAGCATGGATTCACAGCAGGAAGGTCATGCCAGACAAATCTGATGATTTCTTTGACTGGGTGACCAAAGTAGTAGATTAGGGAAGGGCTGTGGACATGGCCTACCTAGACTTTAGCAAGGCATTTGACACAGTCCCACACAAAAGATTAATATACAAGTTAGCTAGCCTGGGAGTGGGTCCCAAGATGACAGCCTGGGTAAAAATTGGCTGGAGAATAGGACACAGAGAGTAATAGTAAATGGAGTCCACTCTGAAGAGGGGGGGTTACCAGTGGGGTACCACAGGGTTCCAGTATTAGGACGGTCCTCTTCAATGTCTTTATAAGCGACATTGCAGAGGGACTGGAAAGAAAAGTATGTCTCTTTGCAGATGACACAAAGATCTGCAACAGAGTTGATGCACAAGGTGGGGTGGAAAGGATGAAAAGGACTTGGCAAGGTTAGAATGGTCAAATGTATGGCAGCTTAGATTCAATGCTAAGAAGTGCAAGGTAATGCACCTTGGAAACAAAACCCAGGGGTAGAGTACACAATGTGGGGGGTGAGATACTAACAACAACAAAATGGAAAGGACCTGGGGTAGTCATATCAGATGACCTAAAGGTGGGCAAGCAATGTGAGAGGAGCAAGGAGGGTTGGGGGATACTGGAATGCATAGGAGAGGCATCACCAGTAGAAAACAGGAAGTTATTATCCCTCTGTACAGACAGCTGGTCAGACCCCATCTGGAGTATTGCGTGCAGTTCTGGAGACCCAGTCTTCGCAAAGACATAGACAGGATGGAAGCTGTCCAGAGGAGGCAACTAAAATGGTGAGGTCTGCACTGGAAGACATATGAAGAGAGACTTAGGAGCTTAATATGTATAGCCTGAGGAAAGGAGGGAGAGGGGGACATGACAGAAACTTTCAAGTACCTCAAGGGAATCAACAAAGTCCAAGAGGGTAGCATGTTTCAAAAAGTGTTACAGAACAAGGGCACAATTTGAAGATAGAGGCGCTCAGAGGTAATTTAAGGAAGTATTTTCACAGAGGGTTGTGGATGCATGGAGCGGCCTTCCGGAGGAAGTCATGGAGTCAAAACAGTGGTGGAATTCAAGCATATGGACAGTCATAAGGCAATTCTAGGGGTGGGGGTAGGAAGAAGTAGGCTGCTGGTTAACTAGGATCTGCAGCTTATCCAGTAGAGCAGGAAATGGGCAGACTGGGTGGGCCAAGCGGTCCTTATCTGCCGTCAAATTCTATGTTTCTATGTTTCTATAATAGAGGATTATGGCTTCAAGTGGGAAATAACTTGTAGGGCAGATTAACTCTAAGGAATAAATGTCCTGTTTATACACATTTCATCAGAAATAAATAATTGGTGCCCACCCTAGTGGCCCAGTGGCAGCCTGCCAGTTGTGGAGGCAGGTTAAACCACAGCAGCTGCTTCGCTCGGTAGGCACTGTAGCTAGGGGAGGGATGGCACTGGGGTCTGCCACAACACCTGTGGTGGGTGAAGGAGCTTGTTTCCTCCACAGGACGTCACTGTGTCCAGCTGAGGATGTTCAATGGGCTAGGCCTGCACCAGGGAGAACTGGAGGAACCCCATGCCCATCTATATGATGGCCTGGGATCCTTGTGCCCTAGCGCCCCGACGCCAAATCCAAGTACAATAAAGAGGACTGCCTCTGACGTGGGGGGTGGACAGCCTCCATCTAATGCCCTGGAATGAACTGGAGATCTATGGGGATGTCAGTGGGGGCAGGATCCAACAGGGACAGGGTCAATGGGCCAGAAAGAACAGTTCACGTACTTACCGTAACAGTAGATCTTTGACAGAATCTCTTCCATTAGGCCACATCTTTGGAACTACACCCACATCAATGCTAGAACCATATGGAGTCTTTGCTAGCTGGGGCCACCCACAACGCCATGCATTAGCATCTACATAAACATGGGTGGCCTATCTCTCCTCAGTTCCCCACTGGAGAATAGCCTCAGAGGACCCCCATTTCTCAGAGAACCAGATCTGACCACATTAAGCATACTAGGTGAGAATTGGTGCTGGACAGACAACCATGGATAAGACTAAGACAAGAAATGTGATGCCACCTTAGGGGATGGAGGGACAGACGGCATGGCCTAATGGAAGGAGTCTCTTGAAGATCTACTGATACTGTAAGTGCGTTAACTGTTCTATATTCCTCATAGACATTTCATCCATTAGGCCACACCTTTGAGACAGTCCCAAGCAGTCCCAGAAGTCAACTGGGAGGATGGTACAGTCTGATTCAAGGCAAGAGGAACACCATCAAGATGGATCACCCCAAACTCCTTGCGTGCATGAGGGACATGGACAATCTGTAGGCACTGGTCAGGGAAAACAGTGTCCTCTGTCCACCAACAACTGTACAAGGAAGCCTGCAGTAAGTGCACCAGTATGATTAGAAAGGCCAGATCTGACTTCTGTAAGGTTCAGCAGACCAAGAACTGCAGCAGTGGCAGAAGATTCTGGGACGTCTCCAAGCTCCTTGGCAAGAGAGTTAAAATCACTCCTCAAATGCTCATGGTGGAGGTCAAAGTCCTTGATCCTATCAAAACTGCCAATTACATAGATCGTAGAATTTGATGGCAGATAAGGACTGCCAGGCCCACCTAGTCTACCCATTTTCCCTACCTGCTGCAAAAACCAAAGACCCTACTTGATCTCTGGCTTTGTTCTCCTACCTATCGCATGGGTACCCCATGCAAATCCCACACATTTTTGAATTCCCCTACCAATTTTGCCTCCACCACCCCTGCCAGGAGGCTGTTCCATGAATCCACCACCCTTTCTGTGAAGAAATACTTCCTCATGTTACCACTTAGTCTAACCCCTTTCAACCTCATGTCATGATCCCTTGTTCTAGAACATCTCTTTTCTGAAAGATGCTACCCTCCTGTAAATTATTTATGTCCTTGAGATATTTGAAAGTCTTCACTTATCCCCCCATCCTCCAGGTGTACAAATTGAGGTCCTCCAGTCTCTTCTCATATAATTTCTGGTGCAGGCCCTGCACCACCTTTGTTATCCTTCTCTGAACTGCCTCCACCCTGTCTATGTCTTTACGTAGATGTGGCCTCCAGAACTGGACACAATACTCCAGATGAGGTCTCACTAATGATTTATATAGAGGCATCACATCCTCCTTCTTCTGCTGGTGATATCTCTCCCTATGCACCCCAGTACCCTTTGGCTTTCCCCACAGCCTTGGCACACTGCCTGGCTACCTTTAGATAATCTGATATGATTACCACTACTTTATCACAACCTTTACTAACCTCCAGTTCTGTCATCCCTATTGAGCCTGCCCACTCCTTCAGGAACCTGGTCTGAAGCCTGCCGATGGTGAGGCTCTGACACAGGTACCCTAAATTCTACTTTAAGTCTGTTTCAGTGAAAGGCAACCTCGAAATTTATCAGCAGGGTACTTGACAAAACTAGGTGTGGGAGTGATTCGTTGATATGGAACTTCTTGCACTGAAGGTAGAGGAAAGAAATATGAAAGAACACAGTAACAGTAGATCTTCAAGGGTTCTCAGTCATCCGTCACATATATGGAACTTCACTGTTGGTGAAGAAGGATCCACATGGAAGATTTTCAGCAGTATAACTGTGTCGCCCACCGACGCCACCAACCCTATAAAGGCATGAGTGGCCCTGCTCCTTCCTCAGCTCTGTGCCCTGGAGACTAAGGGAGCAAAGCAGTGCCCGGGGAGGGGAGAGATGCCCAGGCGTGAATAAAAGGCTGGATAAACCGGTAGCCAGTTCTGGAGAAAAGCCCTATAAAGGGGATAGACACACAGAAACATAGAATTTGATGGCAGATAAGGACCGCTTGGCCCACCTAGTCTGCCCATTTCCTACCTACCTAACGGATAAGCTGCAGATCCTAGTTAACCAACAGCCTACTTCCTCCTACCCAGCACTAGAATTGCCTTATGTCTGTCCCATTCATTCTTGAATTCCCCACTTTTTGACTCTATGACCTTCTCAGGAAGGCTGTTCCATGCATCTACAACCCTCTCTGTGAAGAAATACTTCCTCACATTACCTCTGAGCCATCCCCACTCTATCTTCAAATTGTGCCCCCATGTTCTTGCACATCTCTTTTTTGAAAGATGCTACCCTCTTGGACTTTGTTCATTCCCTGAGGTATTTGAAAGTTTCTATCATGTCCCCCCTCCCTCCTTTCCTCGAGGCTATACATCTTAAGCTCTTTCAGTCTTTCTTCATATGTCTTCTGGTGCAGACCCTGCAACATTTGGTTGCCCTCCTCTGGACAGCCTCCACCCTGTCTATGTCCTTGTGGAGATGGGGTCTCCAGAACTGTACAGTGACTCAGATGTGGTCTTACCAACTGTCTGTACAGAGGGGCCAACAACTTCCTGTTTCTACTGGTGATGCCTCCCTATGCATCCCAGTATCCCCCAGCCCTCCTTACTGCCTTCTCACATTGCTGGCCCACCTTTAGGTCATCAGATATGACTACCCCAGGTCCCTTTCCATTTTTGTTGTTGTCAGTACCTCACCCCCATTGTGTACTCTTGCCCTGGGTTTTTGTTTCCTAGGTGCTTTACTTTATGCTGAATCAAAGCTGCCATACATCTGACCATTCCTCCAACCTTGCCAAGTCCCTTTTCATCCTTTCCACCCCACCCATGCGTATCAACCCTGTTGCAGACTTTTGTGTCATCTGCAAAGAGACATACTTCTCCTCCAGTCCCTCCTCAATGTCACTTATAAAGATATTAAAAAGGACAGGCCCCAGTACTGAACCCTGTGGTACCCCACTAGTAACCCTCATTTCTTCACTGTGGACTCCATTTACTATTACCCGCTGTGTCCTGTTGTCCAGCCAGTGTTTTATTCAGGCTACCACCCTGGGACCCACTCCCAGGCTGGCTAATTTGTTTATTAATCTTTATGCGGGACTGTGTCAAATGCCTTGCTAAAGTCTAGGGAGGCCATGTCCACAGTCCCTCCTGGTCTACTACTTTGGTCACCCAGACAAAGAAATCAATTAGATTTGTTTGACATGACCTTCCTGCTGTGAATCCATGCTGCCTTGGGTCCTGTGCACCACTGGCCTCTAGTTACTCAACAATTCTTTCCTTCAAGTAGAGTCCATCATTTTCCATACCACTGAGGTCAAACTGACAGGTCTGTAGTTTCCTGCCTCTGTCTTGCTCCCACTTTTGTGAAGGGAAATCACATCCGCTTCTTCCTCAGTCCTCAGGTACCACACCATCCTCCCATGATTTATTAAAAGGGTAGTCAGTGGTGTTACTAGTTCGTCCCTTAGTTCTTTTAGAATTCTGGGGTGAATCCCATCAGGCCCTACTGCTTTATCCACCTTCAGTTTTAAGAGTTCTTTCAGAACCCTTTCTCCTGTGAAAGGACTAATATCACCCCTCCATCCAGAGTGCTTCTATTGACTGGACTAGGTCTCTCCCCTGCTTTTCCACTGTGAATACTGAGCAGAAATATTCGTTCAGTATCCCTGCTTTTCACTGTCGCTCTCTGCCCAACCACCTTCCTCTTTATTCAGCCTTAGTATCCCTGCCTTCATCTTTCTTTGCTCCCTAATGTACCTATAAAAGGTTTAGCTACATTCTTAACTGTTGGCTATCTTTTCCTCAGTCTGGACCTTTGCTATTCTGACTGCCTTCCTGCTCCCTTATACTTTAACTGGTACAGTTCTCTGTCCTGCTCCTTCTGTGTTTCCTTAAACTTCCTGAATGCTGTCTTTTTCTCCCTTACCTTCCCGCCACTTCTTTTGAGAACCATAGAGTTTTTTCTTCGCTTTTGATTTATTTGCTTCACACAAAGGCCTGTTGCCTCTGCGATGGCAGTTCTGATGTTTCCCCACTGTTGCTCCACCACCTTCTTACCTGTTTGCTAGTATTTTTCTGAGGCACTCTCCCATTTTGACAAAATCAGCCCTCCTGAAGTCCAGTACTAAAAATTACTCACCTTAGTAATTGTGTTTCTTCTAATGGAGTCTTGCTGTATTCTGACAATCTGCAATTAGCTCCAGCCTTTGAACTGCCCGGAGAGTATAGGGTTAATTTTCTATGCAGTGCACAGAAGCGTCAAGCCCGAGCTCGGTTGAGGTCTCTGCAGCACTTTGAAACCCAACTGTCAGATTCTACGAGCAAACACTCACCGACTAACTAAGGAAATTGTAAAATGTTTTAACTAGCCAACTGGCAACAGAAAGTTTTGAATTCCAAAGGACACTCAAGTCAGGAAACCCAAAACCAAAACCTATCCAAAAATAAAAGATTATAATACAGAGCACCCAGATAAAGTGGAAGGTGTGCTTGAAGCACCCTATGGTGCAACACTGCGCCTGCCCACCTACTTCCCAAAAACAGGTTCTGAGAGGGAGGCAGGAGGGTGGTCAGAATACAGCAAGACTCCATTAGAAGAAACACAATTACTAAGGTGAGTAATTTTTTCTTCAAACAACATGAAGTCTTGCTGTATTCAGACAATCTGCAGACTACCAAACAGTACCTCCATGGAGGAGACAGAACCTACTTTGGGAATAGGCTCTGAAGTACTGCTGTGTCAAACCGAGCATCACTCCTAGCCTGGCTATCCAGACAGTAATGCTTGGTAAAGGCATGGACTGTTTTCCAGGTGGCTGCTTGGCAAATTTCTAACAGAGGGCTATCCCTGGCAGCAGCCAGGTAGCAACTGTACCTCTTGTGGAATGAGCCCTCAGCCTGAGGGTGGAATTTTTCCAGTTTCTCATAGCAGAACTGTATACAAGAAACAATCCACCTGGCAATAGATCTCTTGGTGGCAGGTTTGCCATTTCCATTTCCCATAAGTGAGGAACAACTGGAGGGATCAAACCTGTGACCCTTTGTATGCTCTATATAGTAGCTAAGGGCTCTTTTAACATCTAAACTGTGTAGCCTCCTCTCTCCTGAGGAAGAATGATCAGTGAAGAAAACAGGGAGAGACACAGACTGATTCAAATGGAAGTCTGAAACCACTTTGGGCAGGAACCTCCTACTGGTTTTAAGGACCACTTTGTCTCTATGAAAGGAGATAAAATCAGGTTCCACTGACAGGGCTTGCAATTCACTGATATGTCTGGCAGAGGTAATGGCTACCAAAAACACAGTTTTCCAAGTCAAGTACTTAAGCTCTGCTGAAGACATAGGCTCAAATGGGGGTTGCATAAATTGAGCAATGCAAACATTTAAGTGCCAGGCAGGGGCAGGATCCCTAAAGGGAGGATTGGTATGAAACAATCCCTTGAAAAATTTACAGAATACAGGGTGAGTGAAAGTGAGGAAGGCTTTCCACTGACAGAAAGCCAGAAAAGCAGAAACAGCTGACAAGTGTACCCTGAGAGTAGCTGGTCTGAGGCCTAAGCCATTAAGATGGATCATATAATCCAGAACTGTAGGCAATTCAGCAGTGTCTGGAGATATATCTTCTTGGAACACCAAATGCTGAATCTTTTCCATTTGGAGTCATAAGTCTTTCTAGTGGCAGGCTTTCAAGAGGCTTTGAGAATATCCAGAACCCTTGGGACAGATGCAAATCTGCATACTCTAACTCTTCAAGAGCCATGCCTTGAGATTGAGAGACCGAAGATTGAGGTACCAAATCCTCCCCTGAGAGGAGGTTAACAGGATGTAATTCCTGGAAGAGACAGGGAAGATGGACTGCTAAGGACAGTAAGAGGGGTACCAGGGCTGCCTAGCCCAACCTGGAACAATCAGAATCACTTTTCAGGGTTGTACCTACCTTGAACAGTAGAGGAAAGGGAGGAAGGCATAGAGAAATTTCCCTTCCCAGTTCAACATCAGAGCATCCGAGGGACTGAGCCCAAGACTGGGGTCTGCAACAAAACAGAGGAAGTTGATGATTGTCTGGGGCTGCAAAGAGATCCATCTCTGGAGTGCCCCACCTTGAAAAAATCACTTTCAACACCAGAGGGTCCAGGGACCATTCATAGTGGCCCTGGGAGATCCTGCTCAGTGCATCTGCTAGTACATTGTCCTCCTGGAAGGTGGACTGCTATCAGAGAGGTCTGCAGAGAATAAGCCAGGGACCACAACTTCATGGCTTCCGTGCACAAGGCCGTGGACCGAGTGCCTCCTGCTTGTTGATGCACCACATGGTGGTGGTATTGTCTGTTCTGACCTGAACCACCTTGTTATGCACTGACTGGGAGAAAGCTTGCAGGGCCAGAAAACTGCCCTGAGTTCCAGGAGATTGATATGAAGAAGGGATTCCTGAGGGAACCACATTCCCTGGGCTGTGAGAGCCCCAGATGGGCTCCCACCCCAAAGGAAGCATCTATGGTAAGGACCACCGAATGAGACTGAGTGACAAATGGGACCCTTGCCTTAAAGTGTCCTGATCCTGCCACCACTGAAGAGCTTGGATGGGTGTCCGAGTCACTGGAATCAGTTTGGTAAGAGGATCCTTCCTTTGGGACCAAAGGCCCTCAGATGGAACTGAATGTCCCTCATCTGAAATCTTGCCCCTTGGACCACCGCTGTAGAAGCTGCCATATGGCCCAAGAGCTGAAGGACGTGCCTTGCTGGTCGGGACACCTGAAGGTGAAGGAAGAAGCCATTTCTATAAGAACTCTTGCCCTTTCCAGGGGAAGAAAGGCTATTGCTTTGACAGTATCTAGCTCTGCCCCTATAAAGGTAAGAAGCTGCACCGGTTCAAGAACTGACTTGGGAGGTTGAGAAGAAAACCCAGGAAGTGATCACTTGCTGAGTCACTTGCAGGTCTGACTGGACTTGGTCTGAAGACTGATCCACTATGAGCCAGTCATCCAGATATGGAAAATGGAAATCTTTTGCCTTCTTAGAAAGGCAACTACTACTGCCAGGCACTTTGTGAAAACCCTTGGAGTTGATGTTAGACCAAAGAGCATTGCTTTGAACTGATAATGGCCTGAGGCAACTTGAACCTGAGGTACTTTCTGTGGGAGCAGATGATGGGGATGTGAAAGCAGGCATCTTTGAGGTCCAGGGAGGCTAGTCAGTCCCTGGCCTTAGGGAGGAAGAATTATTCCCAGAGTCACCATCTTGAACCTTGGTTTTAAAAGATGTTTGTTCAGGTATCTCAGATCTAGGATGGGTCGCCACTCCCTGTCTTTTTGGGGTAAGGAAGTACCTGGGGTACAGACCTTTGCCCCAGTGTAGGGTATGAACTCTCCTATGGCTCTTAAGGCCAGAAGAGATGAAACCTCTGCCTCTAGGGCAAGGGTTTTGGAGAGTCATGCAGGTGGAAAAGATCTGGCTCTCATCTTCAGAATTTTTTGAAGCTGAGAACAGTCCCTGGCTTACTACTTCCAGGACCCACTTGTCTGAAGTAACAGACATACATTCCTGGACAAAGTAAGCCAGCCTGCCCCTACAGGGATAGGAGAGTCGACCGGGCAGACCCATCAGGGTGTCTGCTTGGCAGGGGCCTTAGGCTGAGGAGTGGATGCAGCCCTGCTCATTCCCCTTCTGCCTCCCTCTGTGAAAAGGGGAGAAGAGGCCTGTGCTTGGTAGAAAGGCCTATGAAAAGGTCTGCCCTGCTCCTAGTTTGCTGCCTTGAGGAGTTGCCTGCCTCCTTGGCCTGTGCACTCCTATAAGTGGTCCTATATTCCTCCATCTTTTCATGTAATTCTCTGTCTGCTCCCCAAACAGAGAGTTACCTTCCACAGGAAATCCATGGCCTTAGCCTGGGTGTCCTGTGAGAGGCTAGTACATCTGAGCCAAGCCATTCTCAGAGCCATAGATGTAGCCATGACTCTTGATGACACATCATTGGAGTCCACAGCAGCATGAAATTGTACCTTAGATGCCTCAATCCCATCAGCAGCCACCTCCTCCAGCTCCTTGGCGGGCTGGGGAGGCCTGTTTAGCCAGTGCCAGTACAGTGTCCCACCTGTATGTCTGGTACCTGGCTGTATAGGCCTTATAATTAGCCTGCCTGAGTCCCAAAGAGGATGCCATGTACTGTTTCTTTGCCAAGGAATCCATCCTCCTGGAGTCTTTATCTGGGGGTGAAACCAAGGAACATTAGCCCTGTCACAGGCTGCAGCCTGCACGACTCAACATGGCTGCATTGTTGATAGAAAAACTCTGTGTCTGAGCCTGATAAGGTATACCTCTTGTCAATTCTTTTATCAACAGGAGGTACAGAATTTGGAGACTTCAAATTTTTTGTG
This sequence comes from Neoceratodus forsteri, assembly GCA_016271365.2. NCBI lineage: Eukaryota > Metazoa > Chordata > Ceratodontiformes > Ceratodontidae > Neoceratodus > Neoceratodus forsteri. Next base: position 1,887,719,418 of record CM057456.1, on the reverse strand, counting down.
TCTGTTTCCCAAAGATTTGTAAGGGTAAACAGACAGCCTCCTGGACTCTGGGATGTCCGTCATTTCAACAAACTCAGGCTCCTCTTGATCCTCTGCAGCCTCCTCCATAGGAAGCTGGAGGGTTTCAGATACTTTTCTGTAAAACAGATAGTGGGAGGAGACTCAGAGAGCCTAGGAGGAAACACCAGAAGGTCTGTCTGGGGAGATGTCCGTTCCCACAGGCACATCCAGACTTTCTGCTCCATCATAATCATCATCTTGCTCATAATCCCTCCTCCTCAAATTCCGGTTCATAAAAATCTTCAGGCGATAATCCTGAACCGAGGAACCGACCAACCCCAGCTAACGGAGCGGATCGAAGGAACCAGGCAAGGCGATTCAACAATCTGACTTGCTCGGGCATTCTCAACAGCAGTCAGAACATGAACCTCGGATCCAAACCGCTGATTTGTCTTTATGTTTCCTTTTTGGAACGGATCCTCAGGATCGGTTCTCCTCTTGCCCATAGAAGTATCGCCTGGTCAGAGGACACTCCTTCCGGTTCGGTCGGAACCGATCCGGGCTGGCCATCCGGGTCAGCGGACTTCTCGCCTCCTTTCTCTAAGTCTACCTAATCTTTTTCCAGGGTAGACTTATGAAAGTTTTACATTTTGGCAGTCTTTATCGAGGTGGTCAAACCCCAGACAATAAACACAGGTGGTGTGGGGATCGGCCTTAGCAAAGACCTCCCCACACTCACTGCAGTGTTGAAACCCAGTGGGCCGTTTTTTTCTTGGGTTTCTCAGACATGGCCAACCTAACCAAACTTACCCTTTTTCGGCAACCACCAGGCAAGACTCCTTATTGGTTTCTAACTGTGTTACGGTATTGGAAAAACGTTAAAACACATTTTTTAAACTGATAAGGATCGGTAACCACACAATACAAGAAAACACACAGATTTCAATATGTTGGATCGGTTCAGCCGAACCGATCAAGAAAAGTTTTACAATTTCCACAAATAAACCAGAACTACTACCTAAAGTACTTACTGTACCGCAGACAGAGCCCTGAACCGTAATACTACGGAAGTTAAACAGAAAACTGACACTTTAACCGACTTTGAACCGAACAGAAGGAGAAATCTCCGGAGCGACTGTTCAGTGAGGGGAGTAAAGACTCTGACAGTTGGGTTTCAAAGTGCTGCAGACAGAGACCTCAACCGAGCTTGAGCTCAACGTTCTATGCACTGCACAGAAAATTAACCCTATACTCTCGGGCAGTTCAAGGCTGGAGCTAACTGCAGATTGTCAGAATACAGCAAGACTTCATGTTGTCTGAACTTCACTTTTGTGTGGCTTGACTCTACAGCTAAGTTTATTGTGAACCACACTGTTTGGTGGTCGCTTGTTCCCCAGACAGCTACCCACTTCAAGATCAGAGATCCTCTGTCCGTCCCATTTGAGAGTACCAGGTCTAAGATTGTTCCTCCAGAGTGGGTTCCAAAACTAGCTGTCTGAGGCATGCCCACTGTAGGGCATCGAGAATGGCACTGCTCATGGATGTGGCTGCAGCAAAGGTGCTCCGGTTAACATCTGGCATATTCAGGTCCCCCATCAGCAAGCTCTCCCTTTCTCTGCCATCCCAAGGATGCCTTCTATCATTTCCTTGTCCACTGCCACCCCTGAGATGGGGTCTGTATACAACCCCTGTGCGGACTGTGGAGCCATTTCCAGTCTCCAGGGTAACCCACAGTGCCTCCTCTCCTCATTGTTTACCCTTTAGTTCTGTTGCTTTGATCCCTTCCCTTACATAGAGAGCTACTCCTCCTCCTCTTTTCCCTCCCTGTCCCTCCTGTAGATTGTGTACCCTAGTATGTTGACATCCCAGTCATGGTTCTCTGTGTACCATGTTTCTGTGACTGCCACGATATCCAGGCATCCATCTTCCATCAAAGCCACCATTTCGGGAGCTTTTACCTAGACTATGGGCACTGGTACTCATTACCTCCATTTTTTCTGGCTTTATTTCTTTTGCCCCATCCCTGTCCTTACTGCCTTTTCTCTATTTACCCCAGCCCTTATCCCTATCGACTGCTCTATCTTGGTGTTTACCCACTAACTACCCTGATTTTTTTTTTGGGGCTAGGATTTCCTTCTCCTTTGCAGTGCCTCCCCTTGGCTAGTTTAAGTGCTTGCCAATGAAACATTTAAACCTATCACCTAGGATCATGGTTCCCCTCCAGGATAGATGCAGATCATCCGCCTTTATAGGCCTGCATCCCTCCAGGTGGAGCCCCAGTCCGAATGAAGCCAAATCCCTGAGCTCTGCACCAGTTTTCAACCAGTCATTTAATTCCAGAGTGCGGAGTACTCTAGCCTCATCCATGCCATAAACAGGTAGCACTTCCAGAAAGTTACCATGTGTGCTACTTGTCTAAGACCCCCTCCCAACTCCACAAATTCCTGTTGCACTGCTCTGATCCCATTTCTCAGCCAGGTCATTCGTCCCTAGGTGGATAATGACATCCAGCTCACTCCCCTTGTAGCTGCTCCCACGATCCTGAGGATTCGTTTCCTGTCCCTCAAGCCATGGTGCCGGGCAGGCACCACCTCCTTTCCTTCCTCCCCCAGTTCTACCCCCTAACAATAGAGTCCCCCACCAGGAGTTGTTTCCTTCCCTGTGGGGTCCCATGCCACCCTCCTGTGGGTCTCCACTGTGGAGTCTCCCAGCATCCTCCTTGGTCTTCACTGCGGGTGCCCCATAGAGGAACTATGCTCCGCCAGAGTGGCAAATGAATTGTAGAGAGGCACAACTGGAGGAATGCACCTCTGTTCCACCACCTCACCCTCCCTGAGCCCACCGTGGTCCAACCACTCCTCTTTCTTGGCAACCTCTGAGGTAGTGGCGGTGGCCTGGGTGGGGAGCAGGATTCTGGAATCACTGCCAGGTCAACATGGAGACGAGCAACCTCCTCCTCAGACAACAGAGGTGCCTGCAAATAGGGTAGCAATGCAGTTTCCAGAATGTCTCCCGGAAGACTGCTGCTCCACAGCCAGTACATTGCAACACTCCCCCACATGTCTGCGCCCCTTCCTGTTACAGATGCTTTTCTTTTGTTGTTTTTTGTTCTTATTTTAGTGTGTGCAAGCTGTGAGTGTCTCTAACCCCATTCAGTGTGCTGTGCCTTTAAGGATATGAACTGGTGTATGTTGTTAGCAGTTTTGGGAAGTGATGTCAGAACATCTGCTACAAAGGAAGTTAAGCTTGGGGTGGTTGGGGTGAGGGAAGGGTAGGAGGGAGTAAACCTATGCTGTCCAGAAACAATCAACTACAACTCTGAGCCTCCACCCCGGGAGTACCTTCCTTCCTTTCAGACACCTATTTCACAGAGGTTAAGTAACAGGTCTAGTCACAAATGACTGCAAATATCTCCCAGCTACAGTTCTTCCCTGGCAAATTAAAGTTGAAACTAAGACAATTCAACCCCAAAACAGAATCAATACTAGTTACTTACACAGGTCCATAAAGTAATAATTCAGTTCAGTGTAATCTAGAAAATAACCTCCTTGATTTAAGGAAGCTCTGGCTGCTTCTCTCTCTCTCTGTCTCAGTAGGATGGTGGGAGGAAGGCAGACCCGATGACTGAGATCCCTTGAATATCTACTGTTATGTAAGTTCTTACGCAACTGTTCTATCTTCATCTGGGGCATCTCAGTCATCAGGTCACACACAAAGGAAGGAGTCCCAAGCAGTTACAGATGCACAGAAACAATCTGGAAGGAATGCCATCCCTAAATTTAAGATAGGAGGCCCTGCAGTGCAGCCCTGCCAACATCTGCATGGGCTCTAGAAGCAATGTCCAGACTGTACTGCTTGGTGAAGGTATGGATGTTACTCTAGGTGGCAGCAGCGAAATGTCTATGGCAGAGACCCCTTTGAAACAGGACACAGAGGTAGCCATGCCCTTGTGGAATGGGCTTTCACCACCCTGGCAACTCTTTACCATGCTTGTTGTAGCAGAACATGATACAATGTGGCAACCATTTGGACAAACATTGTTTAGAAACCTGAATGCCCTCTCTACCTGCGCTAAAAGAAACAAAAGGTGCTTCACTTTCTTCACTCCTTAGTTTGGAGCAGATAATACTTCAAAATTCTCTTGGTCTAACAATATATGGAGCAGTGCTTCCTGGATCGGCATGTTCAAGGAAATATACAGGTAGGTGGACAGACTGGTTCAGGATAAACTCAGACATCACCTTAGGAAGAAACTTAGGATTCATGAGCAAATATACCCTGTCTTTGTGAAAAATCAAATAAGGCTCCTCACACCAGAGGGCCTAAAGCTGGAAATCCTTAAAGCAGAGTAAAAGCAACCAAAATAATGCTTTCCAGGAAAGAAAGTGTAGCTCAGAGTTATGGCTGGCTCTAAAGAAGACAAGGTTAACTTCCTCAAAACAAAATTCAAATCCCAACCCGGGACAGGGGAACAGATTGGAGGTTTCAGATGCAGGATGCCCCTAAAAGGAATGGGAAACATCCAACTGAGCCATGTGTGGACGCCACAGGCTCATGAATGGCCAAGGTAGCCAAAGGTGCACCTTGAGGAGGAGTACTGGAGGCCTGAGTCTGACAGAGATATCAGCTAATCCAGGATCTGGCTCACTGGACAAGAGAAAGAATCCAGATGTTGCTTGACAGCCCATATGGCAAACCTATTCCACTTCATGGCATATGTGGCTCAGTGAGAGTTTCCAAGGAGCCACGAGGACACCCCGCCACCCTCTGGGAGACCCCAACTTGGCAATGGCTATGTCCTCAGGAGCCAAGCATGCAGATGAAGGGACTTGAGGTTGCAATGGACCAGGGTCCCCTGAGCCTGCATCAACAGATCCCTGCAGAGGTGCAGAGGGACCAGAGGTTCCTCCGCTAACTATTGCACCAATGGAAACCATATCTGCCATGGCTAGAATGAAGCTACCAGAATCATGCTACTCCCTCTATCTGTGGCTTAACACACTCTGAATTTGAGGAAATGGAGGGAAAGCATGAAGTACCTCCCGCCTCCAGGAGAGGGACTACGATCTCACTAGAAAACTCCAGGCCCAGGATCTAGAGAGCAAAACTGGGCAGTTATGTGTTGTAAGATGCAAAAGGTCCAACTCTGGACAACCTTATCTGGTGAACAGATCTGCAATGGATGAGAGAAGTTCTCATTCATGCATGCTGGAAGGAGTTTGACTGAGGCTGTCCACTAGTGTGTTTAGCATGCCTGGGACATGGACGGCTGATAGAACCAGATGTGGTCTAGCACCCAGTACCAAACTCTCATGGGCTCCCAGCATCTGTATTAGCAGAGGACGAGGGCAGAGTTGATTTTGAAAGGCCTGGAGGTTGCACAGGACAGCCACCATTTCCAGGACATTTATGTGTAGCTAGGCCTTTACCTTTGATCCATGACCCCTGTGTCTGGTAGGTTGAGATGAGCTCCCCAGCTGGAGCCCAAGGCATCCATGGTGAGGATCTGTATAGGAGCTGATACAAGGAATGGAATAGCCTTCAGTAGGTTGTTGTGATCCATCCACCACTACAACTCTCTGCGAAGAGGAGATGTGGTGAGAACCATTTGTTCCAGCTTGTCCATCAACTGATCCCACTGACCTTGAGTGTCCACTAAGGGATGCTCATATGAAGATGTATCAGTTGCGCAGTCACTCTGGCCGCAGGCATGAGGCACAGAAGATGTAACATCATTCATGCAGAGATGTATTTATTTTATTTATTTGAATGTTTGTGACTGGGAGAGCACACTGAGCCGTGGCTCATTTCCGTGCGACCCGGGGCAAGGAAGAGGAATATTTGTACAGATGTAAACTGCCTTACAGAATCAGATTAAGCTGTTGGTGGTATTTTAGCGAATGGGGAATGGGGGCATGTGGCCAGGACACCGGGAAATTCTCCTACTCTTGGTAAGGGGCGCTGGTGAGCTGATGGATGTGGATAAGACTCTCAGTCTGTCTGTGACATCTGCAGGAGCAGTTCACTCTGATGTACTGACTGCTGCTCCTCCTGAAGATAGAGCTGTCTGTGTAGCTGACATGGTAATGGATGAAGGCGTGAAGGGTAAGCGTAGCCCAAGTACTGAATGTCCGATGGATTTGATAACGACTGGGCTTCAGCACGAATTGATTTTGTGCAGGCCCTCAGTACAGATCAACAGTTGCGCCTGTTGCAGGTGCTGTCAACCCCTGGTAGGGGAGCGAGTGGCCGAGGAAATGAGAAGAATAATGTGCTTTCTTCAGGGAAGGTGCAGCTACTGATGAAGAATCTGCCTTTTGTGATACGACGGTGAGTCAGCATTCTGTGGTTGATAGGCCGACACCCTTGTTGGAGTTTAGCGATGCTGCAATCGCAGTGAGCTGCGGTGGACAATCGGGCTGCAGTGCTGCCTCTGGCTTCCTCGTATACTATCACAGTGAGTACTCCCTTAAAGGAACCAATTGTTGATTTACTGGAACTGACTTCTGGTGCAAGTTCTATTACAGTCTGTGGGCCTCCGTTAAGCACTGAGACAGAGCCTCCACCAAAGTGATGTGCTGAATTTCCACAAGGCTAGCGACTGTGAAGGTGTCACCACTGCTCGTGGGGCGAGAACCTTGGTTGGTGGACACTGCATTAAACAAGGCGGGTTGGATCCCAAAGGAAAGGGGGGCTGGGTTCCTGATCCTTCTGAGCGCCTGTCTCGACAGCTACTGCTTTTTTTCCATCTGAGATTCGAACAGAGGTGGTAGGTACCGCTTTGCCCTCCTGTACGGAACCTGGCATGCTAGTTTTTCTACAGAAAGTCATTTGGTACAGGCTTCCTCCTGCCCGCCTGGTGAGCATGATTTGGTGCAGAGTCTGCCAGCCCAATGGGGCGATTGTGTAGCACCACTGGTTCCTAGTACAGACGGGACGCCCTCGGCTGGAACCCTCAAAATTGTGGAGGCAATTCCGATGAAAAGAGGGGACATTTTCAGGCATTATTCCTGCCCAACGAAAAATCAGTTCGCCTTCAGTATCGGGGTTGGGCCCACCCGGATAGAATTTATGCGGGTAAACTTTATTAAAAGAATCACTGATTTTTCTCCAACGAGATTTATGCATTGATTCATGCCTCAGGTGACTCTGTGTTTGATACTAGTTTTAAATCCCTGGTCCTGGTGGGGCTGGACAGCTTTTGGACAGCCTATGAAAAAAAATCCATTTGGCCTTATAGGATTCCGTTTAGGGTTATCCCAATAATGAAGCCACTAATAAAACAGGTCACTATTCTTTTTCAATGAAGGCGTTGCAGTGTCTGACACTCAATACTGGTTGCAAAATAAATGTGCTGTGCTTGCAGACCCCTCCCAATCTTGGATGATGAACATCTTTGGACAGGGGCTGGAAGTTTAAGGTGCGCTCCATATGGGGCCCATGGTACCCAACATTTGCCAAGTGCTTTTTTTTCGGCGCTGAAAGGGTCATTGTTTCTATAAGGGGCAGCCAAAGACTTGTTTTGCTGTGGATCTCACCTGCACCCAAATAATGCTTGTGACAGAGTGAGCTGTTCATTGTGTCTGGAACTTGGACATACTAGCATTGACTGTACTAATGATTCCCTGTGTAATCTGTGTGGCAAACAGGGATATGTTTATCATATGTGTGAATGGGCAGCACATAACAGGGTAGACAGACCGATCAGGAATTGCTTATTGAAAAAGCTCAGAAACTGAGTATTGAGATCCTGCAACAAATCCGGGCTCAAAATGTAGCTGGAACATCTTTACACCCTGTTATAGAACAGGTGCCAGTACCTCCTGTGGTGTTTGAATGTCCCCATTGGATGGAGTCCGCCCCAATCCTTCGCAGCCTTTGGTTGCTAAATCTTCTGGCTCTGCAGACGTCAGTGTGGGATCAGATCTACAGCAGCTGGCAATGGACATGGATACCATGGTAGAGGTGGAGTCTTCCACTGGCACTTTGCTTATAGTGGTGGAGAAGAACCCCAAGTTATGCCCCCGCCTGAATCCACTGTTGTGGCTTCCAAAAAAGGATGATGAAAACTGCTAACCCCAAGGCTAAACTACCAAATTGGAAAAGATGTAATGCCCGTCTCTCTAATGCCTTTGACATACTGCAAGTTCCAGACTCGGATCTGGGGGCGCTTCCAATCCTCTTGACCCTGTCCTCTCTGAAAGGGCAGTCCTCAGAGTCTGATGATGACTGCAAGGCTGCTAATGTTTTGGCTGTTAGAATAAAAAAAAAACATTCTGATACCATGCCAAGATACAGTGCGTGTCTCGCAAACAGACTGAAACCTTGAACTGATGATTTGTGCATTGCTTTCTGTTTCTTTCTGCTCTGTTTGCTGCCTTTAATTCTTGTATATGACAGCACAGCATGCTTATGTTGTAGCCAGATTAAATGTCAATAGTATCAGGAATGGGAAGCACCATCTCACATTTAATGGTTTACTAGATAATAAAGTTGACATTTCTTGTTTGCAGGATGTTAGATTGTATACAATGAATGACATTGAGCAAGCTCGAAAATTGTGGTGTTGGGGCCCTGTGTTTTCTCCTTGACTCTGGAAAGATGTGGAGGGGTGGGGTTTTATTTTCTGGATGGGACTACTGTATTTTAAAGGTGTTGGACATTTGTCCGGGCGGGTCATACTGCTTGATTTTCATCGTTATGGTTTACAGTGGCGTTTGATTAACTTATATGCACCACAGACCAAGAAAGAATTGGTGGAATTGATTAAGTGTATTAAACCATATTTATTTACCTCTCAGTATAGTAGTTTGGGCAGGAGATTTTAATTGTGTTTTGTCAGCAGAGGATAAGAGTGCAAGACTCTCGAAAACCTATTGTGATTCAGGAGCTTTGAAGACAGTGGTAAATCAAGTGGGTCTAGTGGATGCCTATAGACGGTGCATGCTGATGGGGATATACCTATTATATAGCAAAACTAGTCACTAGAATTATGTCTTTGTTTCGCCAATATACTGTCCAACAAGCATTTACTGTCCCAATGGAAACCTCAGATCATTTAATGATTAAAGTTAGGTTGTCCATGGGGACGGTATTAGCGAGGGAAAGGGATGTGGAAATTAAATAATACGATGCTCCTTGAACAATGGTGTGTTGATCAGGTGGTAGATTTTTGTGGGCAAAAAAAACAGTTCTGTGTTTAGCGGACAATAGTAGTAGGTGGTGGATACAATCCAAATTGGATTTAAAAGTGCTGCTCCAGTCTTTTCCTTTCAGAAACAAACGGATAAATATTTGAAATATTTAAATTTGAAAAGGCAGTACATGAATGTTGTCTCTTGTTTGAATGAAGGGCTCGGATGAATATGCTGAACAGATTCATTGTCTTAAACAACAAGTGATGGACTTACAGTGTGATAGCGCCTCTCTTTATATGAACATAGGACATGAACCTCGGGAAAGGGACTACGGGTGACATTTTGCCAGTTGCCGCTCAAGAGTATAGTAAAGATCAATGGATTCTTTATGTACTGCCCATGGACTGCAAATGTCTTCCATGTCAGGTATTCTGGAAGAGGTGGCCTGTTATATGGAATGGATATATTCTGCCCGCCTGTCAATGACTCAATGATTTCTGAGTTGTTGGCTCCATGTCAGATCCCACGGATCCCACAGGAGGATCTGGATCGATTAACTGTTCCAATTTCAGCGCAGGAAATTATAGATGCAGTTCGTTCCTTAAATGCTAATACAACCCCTGGACCGACAGACCGACTTCGAATTTTATAAAACGTTTCTGGATGCCTTGGTGGATGTTTTACTGATAGTGTTTAACCAAATTTTAGATGATCGACATTGCACCTCAGTTTGGTTTGACAATTCAATTGTTTATTTACAAGTCTGGTGATAGATGATGGCTTCAGAATTGGAGGCCATTAAGTCTTATGAATACGGATGCAAAGATTTTGATAAAGATTTTGGCTAAACATTTGGGGACTATAGCACTTTAGTTATTGACAGAAGTCAAGTTTGTACAATTAACTGTCGGAACATAAATTATAATTTGATTTTGCTTTGGGAAGTGGTGTCCTTAGCGCATCAAAATAAGGTTATGGGTTATTTGGCTAGTTTGGACCAGGAAAAAGCATATAATAAAATCTCTCATCTTTACTTAAGACATGTTCTGGAAGCGTATGGTAGTCCTAAGACATTTACTGGGTGGATCCAGAAATTGTACGGTATTGCCTCAACCTTTCCTGTTATTAATGGACATAGAGGATGGGTGGTGCATGTTTCTAGAGGTGTTAGACAAGGGTGCCCAATGAGCCCTTTACCATATGTTTTTGTCTTGATCCTTTGCTGAAACATATACAGCAAATACTGAGATTTGTAGTGTGGACATCAGTGGTGTGCCTGCCTTGACAAAAACCTTGGCATATGCGGACAATGTTTGCCTCTTAGTGGGTGATATCCAGTCAGTGAAGAAGGCTTTGGATACTGTTCAGCATTATTGTAGTCTTACTGGTTCCTCATTAAATACTAATAAATGTGGGGATATGTGTTAAGTGCAAATACTGCACAGATTGATGTCACTTGGGATATTTGTATGACTAACAAGGTCTGAAAGATTCTGGGAGTTTCCTTTGGAGATCCTGATCTGGTAAAATTAAACTGGATGTCAAAACTGGAGCAGTGTGATCAGAAGGTCCAGGTCTGGAAAACTTGGCAACAATGTAAAAAGAAGAGGTTTGACAAGTGCACACTTTTTTCCTGCCACAGTTATCATATTTGAGTGCTGTCCCCCACTTCCCCAGCTTCTGTGATGTTTCTATTTTAAGTATGACATTTCAGTTGATTTGGGGATTAGGCTGAATCCGATCAAGAAGGAAGTGCTGTATAGGAAATGATATGGTGGCTTACGACTGATTAACCCCATTCGTTATTGCCATAGTATGTTTTTTTTTAATACGCTCGCCCTTATGAGACCTGGCCTGGACTAGAAGCAGGTGGCAGGTTATGGATTGTCCCATTGTTGGAAAGATGGGCCTAGGACCCCTTTAGGCAAGATAAAAGATGTTGGGCCTAGTTTTTGCTTTCTTCGCTAGAGAAGCTTAGAAAATGGTCTTTGACCAAGTCACAGGTTTCTGTGGTGGATAGGAAGGTATTGTATAGGACAATACAAGCTTCCAGTTTTCAAGTCCCTGTCACGCATAAAGACATTCGTCCGTTTTCTATCCGAATACTGAGGCCTGTCTGACTGATACTGGACCCCACCCAGGATGTGGGATGTACTCTGGTTGTGTACTCATGGGAGGTTGGGGTAAAGGGAAATTCTAAGCATAAGAGAACGGAGGAGAGAATGTGTCCCAGAGCATTGTGTAGTCTACATGTTGAGACTCAGGAGCATGTTTTATTCACTGTCCATATGCGCAGGAAGTTTGGCAGATTATTGCGACTAGATGGCAGGATCCTGGCTGGCAAGCGGTTACCTATGAAAATGTGATTATCGGAAGCTGGCACTTGTTTATTTATTTATTTGCTTTTTGTAACTGGGTAAGTGCACTAGGCATAGAAATGCCTATTTTCAGGCATGACCCAGGAGGACACAGGGTACAGAGATAACAACACAGTTTGTAGAGAACAACATAGTGGGTGGAAGAACAATGGCTACAGATTGGTACAGTATCAAGCGGTACATCTGAGTCAACAAATAGATAATACTAAGTAAAACATAAACAGTAAACATCATAACAAGTGCAGGTTAACCCATCTAGGGATACAGACTGGGAGAGATAGTCCGCTAGGCACAGATGTGAAGTCAACACACAGAATAGACAATCGGTTTTAATTGAGGGTGAGTGCTTTTTTTTTTTTTGAAGGAAGGAAAGAGCAGGGGAAAGGGGGACTTAGAAAAAGGGAGGTGGGTGGGAGAGACAGTATGGGAGACATGGGTAGGGTGGAAAAGGAGAGATGGGAAGAGAAAGTGGAGAAACTGTGGATCCGAGCACACTGCATTTGATTTTTACATGTATTAAGTTCTTTATGTGGCAGGTGAGATGTAAGTTTGTTCTTCAACAGAAACGAATTTCCCACAAGTACAGGATGACTCATTGAGAAAGAGATTAAAACCACGCACACTTTGACAAAGAATGAATGTCCTGGGAACAGTGGAAAAAAGATGGAAGGATGTATGGTACCATTTCTGGGTTGAAGGTCAGATTTTGTTTCCTTTTTTATTTTTTTAAACTCAAGTTTATTAGCAACCAATGGGTACAATTGATACAGGTATGCCAGGCAAGTTCTGCATTATTTTACAGGGTTAAAAAAACAAAAAACATATCCTCCCATACAAATAACGCAATCCCTTCTTTTAAAACATTCTTTCTCTCTTTTCCCTTCCTCCCTCCCCTTCCCAGATTTCAGAAAAAGAGAAAAAAGGGGGGACAGAGAAAAGGTGTCCTCAATTTAATACCAGTGAGGCCACTATCCCATTCTTCTTGTCTCTATATCAAAGGGACCTCTCTGGGCAGTCGGCCATTTAATAGCTATATTTGATCTAGTGTCCAAATTAGAGAGGAGGAAGAACCCTCCTCCCACGTCTCCCCGCCCCAGCCAAACAGAAGCAGAGTTCCATGGGTCCAGGTATGGGACAAAACAGAGGAAGTTCACCACTAAAGCTCCCATCTAGTCCATCTCCGGACATATAATGGTATTCTGTGGTTTATCTTATCGTTAACTCTTCCATTTCTGCATTCCCTGACTATATGTATCCAGGTACCCAGAGTGGGAGTATCACTTTTCAGCCACATTTTGGTGATAGATTTGTGGGCACGCCAAGAGGAGGGTCCATAGATATAGCAGGTCTGCTCCAGTCAAGTTCCGAGGTGGTTCTCCCAGTATAAGGCAAGGCCAGTCCAGGGAGCCTCCAACCCAAACACTTTAATAAGTGCCTGAGAAACATCTCCCAAAGGGCCAAGCGTGGGCATAGCCACATGATGTGTAGGTAATCTGCCCTTACTTCCCACACATTCTCCAGCAGGAGGGGTCTCTCTCAGGACTTCTCCGACTCAGTGAGAGGGGAGTAAGGAAATAGCGTATCTTCACCTTCCAACTATACTCCTGCCAAAGGGGAGCTGGTAGTTTGGATGCCAATTTAAACACCGAGTCCCAGTTAATTCCTCTGAGATCAGCTGCCCCTCCTCCCTCCACCTACATTTAACCTTTTCTAAATAGTCTTTCTTTAGATCCGCAGAGCTTTATATAATGTATAGATGAGGCCCGTGGTTTTCTGTGAGGAATATTGATAAAAGGCTCTCCACAAAGGGGCCACCCATTTGATTGAGGGTCTGCCCTACGTTAGTGTATGTATGTAGTCTCTAACTTGTAGATAACGATAGAAATCGGTTTTACATAGACCATAGTTATTCCAGAGGGTCTCAAGTCTAAGACCTCATCTCCAGACATGTACTGTTTAACGTGAAATCAGACCCACTTTCTCCCTGGTTCTAAAGGTATGATTTAATCGGATGGGGCAAAGTTGCATCCCACGAGGGCCTGTAGAGAGGCCACAGGAGGATTTTATTTTGTATTTCTGCCAGGCTCTGTGTGTCGCCCTTATGGTATACCTCACGGTCACCAGGAGTGGGGAGGATAGTCCCCAGAGGCCCTCGCCTGAATAGAACGAGCCCCTCAGTGGCAGTCCACACTCCTCCTCCTCTGTCTTCCATGTCCTTCCAATTGGCAACATAGGTAGGAATAGAACTGGAGTGCCCTTTTAATCTCGTGAGCGAGGTAATAGTCTCGAGATCAGGAAGGCCCTTGCCCTTGCCTTACTCAGCTGGAGTACCTGGGCATTTATTCTAGGTTTCTTATTGTTCCAGATAAACTTTAAGATTACTTTTTGCCAGTCGTGGAACTGCTTTTAGATATGTAGTTGGGAGACATTGAAAAGATATAGGTATCTGGGAAGAATGTTCATAGTTACTGTCTGTATTCTTAAGTACAGTGGAGGTTTGTGGTGACCACTATCCAGGTCCCTCTTTACCTGGTTGAAGAGTGGAACATAGTTAGCCTTAAAGAGATGGAATTGTGCTAGTTAACCAGGCACCCAAATAAGACATTTTAGGTGCTGACCAATCTAGCGGGAGAAATTTCACAACTCTTTGGGAAGGAGAATAAAAGGATAGGACTTCAGTTTTAGTTTTATTCAATGTATATCCGAGTGTCTGCCAAATTCTGTTAAGATTAACCAGATTTTAGGGATTGAAGTCTCTGGATGAAACAAGCAGAGTAATACGTCATCTGCGATAACCCATATTTTCCGCTGTTGTCCCCATTTCAATACCACGCACCACCGGGAAGCACGCACTGCCTCGCCAGTGGCTCTATGTAGAGGGCAACAACAGGGGGACAAGGGACAGCCTTGGCGGGTGCCTCTCTCCAAGCTAAATCGCCAGAGAGTCCTCCATTTACTCTGACATAGGCTTGTGGGCCACAGTATAGTGACTTAATACAGTCGATGACTACCCGTGGAAGCCCATTCGCTCCAGAATCAGAAACAAGAACGACCAGGAAACCTTGTCAAAGGCTTTTTCCGCATCCAGACTCATGAGGCATGCAGGAAGGCAGGTACGTGTATGACATCTATTATATTGATGGCTGAGCGAACACCATCTGGGGCTTGCCTGCCCGGAACAAATCCTGATTGGTCTGGGTTAATTACTTCTGGCAAAACAGAGTTCAGCCTAGATGCGAGGATTGATGTAAGGATCTTATAGTCCGAATTTAAGAGCGAAATTGGGCAGTAGGATTCACACTTAGCAGGGTCTTTATTCTCTTTCGGTATAAGCGAGATCGTGGCATACTGCCAGGAGGGGGACGGGTTCGCTTCTTGCCAGACCTCCGAGAAGACATTCTCAGTACTGGGGTTATTTCTGTGGCAAACGTTTTGTAAAATTCTGCTCCCAAGCCGTCCGGTTCTGGGCATTTCCTCCTTTCAGGGTTCTTATAGTTTTCAAAATTTCAGGTTG
This sequence comes from Neoceratodus forsteri, assembly GCA_016271365.2. Taxonomy (NCBI): domain Eukaryota; kingdom Metazoa; phylum Chordata; order Ceratodontiformes; family Ceratodontidae; genus Neoceratodus; species Neoceratodus forsteri. Next base: position 1,887,704,389 of record CM057456.1, on the reverse strand, counting down.
TGTAATTGGTTTAGTTAGGGTTTGGGCTTTTTCTTGGGGTGGGAGGGCAGGGCCCCAAGGTAGTCCACGGTTTCATGAACTGTACTGACATCTGGAGTGTGTAAAGTTTGAGGTAGTACTAAACAAAGGCTTCTGCCACCTGCTCCGCTTTTGGGTTGCTGCCAGTGACTGGGGAGATAATTTTAGTTATTGTGGCTCTGGCTTTAAATTGCCTTAATCGAGTTGCTAACATTCTGATACCTCTGGGACCTCCCTCATAGTATTTCTGTTTAAGGAAAAAGATTCCTCTCAATCTCCTCCCCTGGAGCTTTTGTATTTCAGCTTTCAGTGACTTAAGCGCAGCATCCATTTGCCTGTCCCATCTTAATTTTTGAGGATTCCAGCTCTACTAGTTTTTATGTAGGTTTTGCTGTTTCAACAAACGGTCTTTTTTTCCGGAGGCTATACATATTAGTTGTCCCCAACTGTAGTCTTCAGTGTATCCCATATGATCTGTGGCGTAACCTCGGTGTGGAGTTTTCAGCCACAGTGTTTACTATGTGGTGTTTAATTTAGTCTACTATCTCCTTGTCCTGAGTAGAGATTATTCAGTCTCCAGTGTGTCATTTTTTAGGAAGAGAAATGGCAACCTCCAGGAATATTGGGCTATGGTCTGATAGGTTAGAGGCACCCACCCACATAGAGGATAGGTGGGGATGCTGTCCTTAAACGTAAAAATGTGTCCAACCGAATACACCTTAAACCTGGGAGCAGCATGTGTAATCTTCGCCTGGGGTATCTTTCCCTCCAGACATCTACCAGTCTCATCTGATTCAGAGTGTGCCTGACTGCCCAGGCCCCACGGTGATCCGGACTTTGGATGCCTGATGTGGTATCCAGATTTCTGTCCCAGATTAGATTCCAGTCCCCCCATAATTAAAGGCCCCTGGACCTTTCCGTCACCAACTGGGCAAGGGAGGTATAAAATGCCGTGGGGAGCCGGGAGCGTAACATTAACCAGGGTAACTGGAGTATCCTGCACCCTCCCCACCAACATGATATATCTGGCTCCACTATCTGCCACAGTGTCCTCCAACTCAAATGGGAAGGATGCCGAAAGCAGAATGGCCACCCCTCTCGCACGCCCGACTCCAACGAGGAAAAAACAGCTGTGGGTGGGACTTGGTTCTCAGTTTTAGAACCTCTGTGGGTGACAGGTGAGTCTCCTGTAGAAAATTCACCTCACAATTCTGCCTGGCAATATATTTCTGAATTTGTTTTCTCTTCACCGGACTGGAGCAGCCATTAATATTACATGAGAGATCTTTACATTATGATGCGCCATTGATATGCATCTTGTAAGTTCTGTCTGCTAACATACGGGACGACAATATATCTCAGCATGCCTGACTCTACTGACATCTTTGTAGAATATAAGTACCCATTCAACTGAAGCAAGAATGTTAACATGAAAGTTTTCAACAGGAGAACAAAACCTGACCAACAGTCAGGGGTGTGTGCTAGGGCCGACCTCAAATGAGGGCCGAGAGAAACAAGATTGGGGCAATGGGCTCTTTAAAACCGTTCAACCCTCTTAAACCATGTGTCAATCGACTTCCTAGGGGAGGCTGGGGATGAAATCCCAGCCAAAGGGCAAGCGCACAAGCGCAGCTTAAGAGGGACTCCATCGTGGTGGAGTGTATCCCCTCTTCCCAAGGAAACTCGTTAGGTTGCCCCGTGATCAGTGAGCGCATTCAACAACCTTAATCCAGCTCCCTCCAGGATCCATAAGGGCTTGTTTTAGTATAAGTGATTCACCCTTTCTAAGAAATCTTTAAAGAAACAATACTGAATATACAAGTAAATTTGTCTGGGGAGACATTGCCTCTGCTGGATATGAGCCAGCTGTGTGGTTAAACTTCAGAGGCTGGTAGGTCAATTAGCCCAGTTCTTGCCGATGAGGCAGTCACGAGGGTTTACCCTTGTGAGGCCCACCAGATACAGGCCACATCAGCTCCAGCTCAGAATAACCAAGTAGCCAAGGGAGTGCCCCAGCGAACGTGGTTCGCCTTAGCCTGACTTTTTACAGCATTAAACTTTTAGTTAATATTCTTCAATTGTTCTAACTTCTCCATCAGCTTTTAATTCCGGCATATTCCCACCCAAAAGGTCCAGAGTGCATCCAACTAGTCTACCTGGAAAACGCCCTCTCCCACTGTCCCGCCAGAACCGATCGTGATAATGCTTCTGAGGACCCGAGTTATTCCGTTAGTAGGAACAATAGTGTCCGCCTCAGGGGCTCAAGCACTGAGATCTGCCAAAGTTTACATGCTCTGCTTGGCGGACAGAGAGGTCACCAGTGCGCTCCCCACCACACATTGGCAAGGGACCATCACCAAAGGGCAGGGAGCCATTAAGAAAGTCCAGCGGACAGATAGGAGAGCCAAGCAAATGCCTTTGCGTGGTACTGAGTAGGAAATCGGCTGTACATCAGAAGCAGAACCGAAAGCAGAGAGACAGGTGCAAAACATGAGTACCCCCCCACAAGTCATGTTGCAGCACCAGGCTCGATGGTCTCAGACGGCACATGAGCTCTCCATCTTCCGCCTGTAGGTGAGGAGCTTTTCTATTGAGCTTTGTGGGATCTCCAAATTGGGTTATCAGTGTGGAAACATCCGCTCGGATTCAGCCTCTGGGCTCCCTGAGTGGCTCCTCGACGTGTGGTCCCTTCTGAGCGACAGTCCAGGCTGAAGTAAGAAGGTCTCCTTCCAATCTTTCTTTTATGAGGGGGTACAGTTAATCCCAGTGATTCTAGGAAGGGGTAGCAAATAACAAATCCTGGAAGATTTTTGAACCCTTGTCCGTGGCAATTTTCAGTCGTGCTGGATATAGGATCTGTGCTCTCATATTGTGTGCCTGAGTTGCTTCATGATTGGCCAAAGCAGTTTTCTAGCGTCTTGAACCATTGTAGTGTGGTCATTGTCTACATATATTCAATGGCCCTCATACATCAATGCTCCTTGTTTCCAGGCCAGTTTTAAGATCTCCTCCTTTACTTGATAGTTGGTGAGTCTAGCGACTATAGAACAGGGCCTCGCATCAGGATTTTAGGGCGGGGGACTAGGGACCTGTGTGCCCGTCCATCGAAGGTCTAGGTCCTGAGGCAATGGAAGGGTTTGCTTCAGCATTTTTGCAAAAGCGAGGCTACACTTTGATACTTATCTTCGGATCCTTCTGGGATCCCAAACAGTATTTATGTTTTGCCTTCTATTTCTGCCCTCAAGATCATCCAACTTGCGAGTGAGTTCCATATCCTGGCCAGGAGGTAAAGCAGAAGTCTGTCCTGGCGGTCCGACTGCTCGACGAGTTGATTGGCGCATAGTTCAAGTTGTTCTGCTTTATGGTGACTTTGGCTAAGTCTGATTTAAATTTGCTTAGGGTTTGATCAATCTTTGCAACTGTATGGGCTCTTTTGCATTATAGTCTCCCTGAGACTCGGGGGATCTCCTCAGCCCGGTCTCGGGGTGCTGTAGACCCTCCATTGCGTCTCTTTCTTGCAGGTCAGATCGTCCCTCTCCCTGCATCATTTCTCTTAATTTTGCATCAGTGTCGACGGTAGTTTTCCTGCTCTGTTTCTTTTACCTTTTGCTGATGAAGACATCCCTCTGAGTGGGTGATGTAGGCAGATTGAGCCAGGAGGAGGCGGAGTTATGGGTCTATGCTGCCATTAGCCCTCTGATGTCACGGAAGTCAGATTTTTGTTTCCTTTTTAGATTATGCCTACTGGCACTCCTGGGTGTGGGGGTGGTGTGGTGGGTACTGGGTTCACTGACTACCTGCATTAACATTTTTCACACTGGCGTGTTCATTTTTTCCCTTGTTGTTTTAGGAGGGTTATGGCATGTTACTGATGTTTTGTTTTTCCTTATTGTTCGTCCTGTGAGATGTTTGTTCTTTTTTTTTTCCTATTTCCTCTTCTGTCTGTCTTAGATGTTACTGATTGCATTTCACGGATGCCTTCTGAATTCTGTACCACTTTCTGTTTATTTTTCAACTGCAGTAAAATTCCCCTACTCTTATCGAGAAGTACCATGGGATCTTTAATGTTCACCTGAACAACAACCAGAATAGGCAGACGGGACCTCGCTTTAACATCTAATCTGAAAGACGGCACCTCAGGAGTGCATGCACTACAGTGTCAGTATTGGGATTTATCCACGTTCCTGGTGTGGGGCCAGAACCAACCACTTTCTGATCTTCTGGCCTCAGAGGTGAATGTGCTACTGGCTCCAGTGTACCAAGTGTGCCTGCACAATCAAAGTGTATGCCCTGTCCTGTGGCAGGAAAGCACATCCTTTTCTGTGTTCAAGACTTTTCCTAAGTACTGCAGTCTTTGGCACAGAGTCAGCACAGACTTTGGAACACAAACTGTGACCCCAAGTCATCGAATAGCTGACGTGTCCCAGAAAGGGCACGTAATAAGCTTCCCTGGAGCTGGCCTTCAGGCACCAGTTGTCCAGATACAGGAAAACATGCAGGCCTTCCATGGAAAAGGATGCTGCAACTACTGCCAAGCATTTGGTGAAGACCCATGGCACAGAGGATAAGCAAAGGGCAATATCTTGAACTGACAAGTGTTCACCCTCCTGCATATAATGGAGGTATCATCTGTGGGACTTCTGATCTTTATAAGAGAATGCCCGAGTCACCAATTTTAAACTGGAATTTAAAACCTATCTGTTTTATCAAGCTTTTTATGTATATTTTAAATCTTTTATTATTATTTTGTTTACATTATATTTTATTGTACAGCGCCTTGACAATTTGAAAGGCTAACAAATACATTTTACTTACTTACTTACTATACAAAGGTATACATCCTTCATGTCCAGAGAACAGAACCAGTCCCCCACTTAAAGTAGGAAAATCAGATACTACAGAGATATCATTCAAAATTTTTTGCATTCAGTGTACAGGTTGAGATTCACGAGATCTAACACAGGATGCAGATCACCTGTCCATTTAAGACTAGAATGTATCTGTAATAGAACCCTTTGTTTCTCTCCTTGGGAGGAACTGGTTCCATGTGCGTTCTGGAGGTAACAGATCCAGAGCATGCCCCCCTGCAATTATCTGCAGAACCCACTCGTCTGTAGTGCTCTCCTCCATTGTTTCAGATGCAGGGAGATCCTGCCTATACACACCTGGAGGTAACAGCTGGGGGGGCAGATGAGAGTCAGGCAGAACTGGGGCAGCAGGGATGGAGATCTCCTTTGGTTGCTTTGTATGAGCATGGGGGGTATAACCAGAATGGGACACCTCCTCTACCATGGCCTTGTTGATGGTAGGCACAACTACTCTGGGCAGCAGGCGGACAAAGGAGCCCTGACCACAATCTCTAGCAAGAGTGGGATACAGGGACTTCAGAGACCTTAAAGTCATTGTTTAAGTCTGAAGGCCAGGTAGGCTCTCTTCAACACCATAGCCAAACAATTCTGACCTTTAAAAGAAGTATTCAAATCTGCCTGCTGCACATCATTGGCAAAGCCAGCAACTCCAAGGCAAGAATACATTCTCATGTAAATGCCTGAAGCTGCAGCATTGGTAGAGGCATCATACATGTTTTAATTTGGCTGTATGGCTAATATCCTCCGGATAATCCTTGTCCTAGTGCAGCTGCTCTGGGGTTCTTTTGTAGTTCTTTCTCTCTCTACTTGGGCTGCCCATGACCCAAACAAATAAGATCCCCTATAGGGTGGCTGACTCCCTCTCCCTGGGCTGAGGTACAGATATGGCACACTGATGAGTCCAAATGAGGATGAAACACGGTTCATGTCTGCTGTTCTCAGTCTTTGCTGATTGTATTGTAAGGCCTTCTGGCACCATGCAGTTCTGCTTAAAGTTGAGCCAGTCCAAATTAATTCATGGACATTTGCATATGCTTCCCATGATGCTTTGCATTATTGGGGGTATGTGCAATTTGTGTTTTCTTTAAAATCTGGCTGTATGGCAAATATCGTTACTTCCTTCAAGTACCTTGGGATCCTCCTGGACCAGTCCATGGATTTTAATCTTCACATTCAGTCCTCATGCAAAGATGTAAACTCGAAACTAGGAGTAGCTTACAAAGCAGGCTACATGCTTACACCGCCAAGTAGCAATTGCCCGAGGTATTCTGCTCCCAACCCTTACCTATGGTGCCTCTATTCTTACCTCTGCCCATAAAACCTCCCTACTAAAATGGGACGAATTTATAACAATATATGCCGATTTGCCTCTTCGCACCTCACTCAAACGTCACTGCCTTCTTTTATAAGGATCTGAATTGGCTCCACCTCTGCCAGTAGACAATACTACCTTGGATCACTAATGGACTTGATCATTCGGGAAAAAACCGTCCCAGCTGGCGGCGTTGCTGGTCCTCAACCATCCTCCCATGGCTGCTGTGATCAGCTGACAAATCCTTGCTCTATGTTCCGTGATGTCGGACGACTAAAGGCACAGGGGCCTTCCATTCTCTGCTCCCAGGCTATGGAATGCTCTTCCACTCAACCTTGGCTGTCTCAGTCTCACTTTGGATTTAAAAGTGAATATCGTCGTTATCTATCCTTAGCTGATGCTTGTACATGCTTTGACCCAACCTGAAGCTCCTGAGACTTACCAGTAATGTCACCCCTGCTCTAATCTAGCTCCACGACTGTCTCCTCTTCCCCTCCCCATATTTTTCCTTCTCTTTGTAAATAACTTCTGACTACTAGCTCTCTTCCTTCTTGAACCTTGTTGCTGACCATCCACTGTTGTTTTGCCAATTACCACCCCTGACCTTCCTTCTGTCAGTCTTTCTTGTTATATTTGAACATTCCTCACATTCTCTCTATATAACTCTACTATCTTATTAACCTTTCACTCCACAGGTCGGGTCCATGGTTTCTGCACTTATTATATATTTTACTGCCATTATCTGCATAATGCTTGCCATTATTTTTGTTTCTACCCATTGTATTTTGTAGCACTGCTGTGACTGTTCCTCTATTTGTACTATTGTACCCATGTTGCTGTTGTTCAACTGTTCTCCTTTTGTTGTACTCTCCTGGGTCGTGCCTGAAAATAGTCATTTTGTAGGCTAGTGCACCTACCAGTTAACAAAAACTAAATAAATAAATATCCATCGGGATAACCCTTGCCCAGTGCATTTGCTCTGGGGTTCTTTTGTTCTCTTCTCTCTCTCTCTACTTTGGGCTGCCCATGACACAAACAAATAAGATTCCCTATAGGGTGGCTGGCTCCCTCTCCCTGGGCTGAGATACAGATATGGCACACTGATGGTCCAAATGAGAATCTAAACACGTGTCTGTATCTGCTGTTCTCAGCCTTGTTGATTGTATTGTAAGGCCTTCTGGCACCATGCAATTTTGCTTAAAGCTGAGCCAGTCCAAATTAATTCATGGGCATTTATATATGCTTCCATGATGTTTGCATTATTGGGGTATGTGCAATTAGTGTTTTCTTTAAAATCTGGCTGTATGGCCAATATCCTCCGGGATAACCTTTTCCCCAGTGCATTTGCTCCTGGGGTTCTTTTGTAGTTCCTTCTCTCTCTCCTTGGGCTGCCCACTACACAAACAAATAAGATCCCTATAGGATGGCTGGTTCTCTTCCTGGGCTAAGACACAGATATGGCACACTGATGAGTCCAAATGAGGACGCAAACATGTGCCTGTGTCTGCTGTTCTCAGCCTTGCTGATTGTATTATGAGACCTTTCTAGCACCTTGCAATTCTGCTTAAAGTTGAGCTAGTCCAAATTAATTCATGGGCATTTGCATATGCTTCCCATGATGCTTTGCAATATATGGGGTATGTGCAATTTGTGTTTTCTATACACATCATAAGCTGAGTGCAGCAATGTCTGCCAATCTCTGCATCACTAGACAATGTTATAAGCAAATAAGCCCTGAACAGTCAGCCAGGCAAAGCCTGATCTGTAGTACAAGTAGCTTACCACAGGCTGTTCTGATATCTGATCATGTGAGCCTGGTAGTTTGCAATCCTAAGGCCCAGTGAAGAAGAGGCATAAGCATGTTTGTCCATCACATCCAGTCTCCTAGATTCCTTAGCAGGAGGCAAAGTAAATGTATTGTTTAGGGCTCTATATCTATCGTCAGCAGACATGATGATCACAGAGTCAGTTTCTAGCTGGTTAGCATAATAGGGCTTAGCATATGGTGCAGGATACTGCTTATCAGCCTTTCTAGGGACTGCAGGCAGTGAGCTTCAACTGTACCATGCAGCAAAAGCAGCATCTTCTCGTGCATAGTATATAAATGGAATGATAATGGTGGGGAAGCAGGGTACCTCCAAAAATCCATAGGATCCTTTTAGTGGAATCTCTCTTCCACAGCAAAGCCCATGGCATACTGCATTTGCTGCATCGTGGTTTGGAAAGATGGGTCCTCAGGAGATGATCTTGATGACTGAGTCCTCCCTAAAGGAGGAGAGGCAGAACTAGTACAAGTGGGGACCCTCCAGAAATTGTTTGCCCTCATATTCCACCTCTAAACCCTCCTCCAAGTCCATGAGGTCAGGATTTTATTCCATTTTGTCATCGTCAGCAAGGCGACAATAGGAGCTGCCAAGGGACCAGTGATGGATGAGAGGCAGGGATCTGAGGCGTGCTATTGGAATCTTTTCAATCGGGCTGAGTGCCAGAAGGCCCCATTGATAAAATAACTGCCTGCTATAGCAACTCCTGCAGAATGAGTTGAATCATGTCAGAGACGATGCCAGCACAACCTGGGAGTTGACGGTGCCCTAAAAGGGTTTGGGACTCACCACGTCAACAAGCGTTAGCCCCATCACATTGCGCTATACTGTCCACAGTAGGCATGGCAGTGCCTAAGGCAAGCCCTGATCTTGATGTTTCAACAACAGTCAGGAGGCTGCAGTCAATGCCACCAAAGCTGGTGTTGATGAGGACGCTCCTTTTCTCAACAGCGACGCAGCCTTGCCAGTGAAGTTGACTACGGGAGGCCCATAATGATGACCATTCCTTGTCCTTATCCTTAGACTTTGATGGTCGCTTTCAGCTGACAGTGAGGGAGAAGCAGATTTTGAGTCCTTTTCCTTCTCCATGGCTGTCAATGCCTTTAATACAAAGACAGTTCCTAGAGCTTTCTTATGCCTCGTAGCCTGGTTGGAGCTCTGGCAACTCTGACAGGATCTCTTACTGTGAGACAGGCCCAAGCAGCACACATAAACCGCATGTGTGTCTTCTTTATAAATTTTATATCCGCATTTATGATATCAAAGTAAAGGTTCTTTCAACTTTGGAGGCATATACAGACGACAACAGAACACTAAGAAAAGTAAAATGACAAACAGCAATGGCTAAGTCGGCAGCATTTCCCTCAGCAGGTCCAATGAGGATGATCAACTGCAGGAGAAGGAACTGAGAAGTGAGCAGACTGCCCATGTTATATATGCGCAGATGCTGCATGTCACTGTGAGCGGCCCTGGCTAGGAAGAAAATTTCGACTGGTCCTGATGCTGATGGCTTATAGTTCAAAGGTGTGGCCTAATGGAGGAGATATCCTCAATGAAGATTCTGTTTTTAATTTTTGTTATACTACGAAATAGCTAGGAAAGAGTAGGAGTGTACGATGGAGGAGGAAATACAGGTTACTCACCTATAACAGGAGTTCTAGGAGTGGTATATGTTGTTCATCCATACACTCTGGCAGGTACCTTGCCGCTTTAAGATGGGCCAGAAGTCTTCAAGCTGGCTCCTCCCACCCACCAGGGTGATGAAACTTTTGGCCCGCCCATGATGCTAGATCTAGACTCGCTAAGCCAGGTTGCGCCGGCTGGGAGGTCGGGTGGGTCTGTGTGAATGAATAACATGTACCACTCCTAGAACTCCTGTTACAGGTGAGTAACCTATATTTCTAGGGGCGTGATATGTTCTATCCACACTGCCTGGCAGACTCCTAGCAGTTCTCTGGGAGTAGGTAAGGAGGCAAGGTGCACACCCCTACATAGGGAACAGGGACTGGAGAACTGAGGCCTCAAAACCAGCATCCCGGTGTGACTCAAGGTCGATGTGATAGTGGGAAATGAAGGTGTGTGCTGACTTCCAGGTAGCAGCCCTGCAGATTTCCTGGACAGGGACATCATTAGAAGCAGCCATCCGATGCAGCGGTATGACGGGTAGAATGAGCCTAAGCCCCACGGGAGGCTCCCTATCCGCCAACCTATAGCAGAGATCAATGCAGGAAGTGATCCACCTGCCAATCGTCCACTTTGCTGCAGGTCTGCCATGTGCAGTTTCAGCGTAGGGTGACAAACAACTGGTGAACCTCTCCCGAGCGTCCGTTGTACTCGCTTTTAGTAAGCTGAGACCTGCCCCAGGTCCAAAGTATGGAGCCTGTACTGGCCTCCGGGTGTGACTGGGGTACCGGCAGAGTCAACACCTGGTTCAGGTTAAATCTACACCACCTTCGGGAGAAATTTTGGGTGGGGGCACAGGACAACCTTTGTCCCTGTGGAAGACCAGGTAGGGGCGTCAATAGTAAGTGCCTGGAGCTCCCCAATCCTTCTGGCTGGCGTGATAGCCACCAAGAAGACAGTCTTCCATGACAAGTGAGAGATGTCACACCTGTGCATCGGTTCGAATGGTTTGCCCATGAGCTTGGCCAATACCAGCAGTAAATCCACGGAGGTGTGGTTCATGCACTGAAGGGTATATGTGATCTAGGCTCTTGAAGAAGCGCCAGACCACCTTCTCCTGTGCCGACTGCTTGCCGCCTATGCCCAGTAAGCAGATGGCTGCCAGGTGCACCCCTGAGGGTCGCCAACCCAAGCCCCTGCTGGGAAAGGGACCACAGGTTGTCCAGAATGCTAGCCAGTGGATAGGATGAGGGGTCCAACCCTTGTCCTGACACCAAATGGAGAATCTCTTCCATTTGAGGGCACAGCATTTTTTGGTCGACTCATGCAGGGCGCCTCAATGACGTTGAGGACCTCATTGGAAAGACCCAAGGCTTGGAACCACAGCCATTCAGGAACCAGGCCATCAGGTGCAGGGATTGAAGGTCCGGATGGAGTACCTTCCCTCGCTGGACGAAGGGCAGGTCCGGTGGGCTGGAAGCCACCTCGGAGCCTGGAGCTGAGGCTGAGGAGATCTGGATACCAGAACTGGCAAGGCCAGTCTGGGGCTACCTAGATCACCTGCACCTTGTCCCTCCTGATCTTGAGGAGCACCTTGTGGATCAAGGGCAGAGGAGGGAAGGCGAGAAGAGGCCCGGGTCCACGGCCTGGAGAAGGCATCCCCTGTAGCGAGCCCTGCTGAGGGGGCTGAGCAATGGAAAGCTTCAGCTTGAATTCTCCTGGAGGCAAGCAGGTCCACCTGAGGTGTGCCCCAGTGGGGGAAAGGTCTGTACTACCTCCGCCAGGAGAGACCACTCATGAGAGCGCCTCGTGATCTGGCTGAGGCCATCGGCCAGACTGTTCAAGGCTCCTGCTACATGAATGGCTAGGTGATACGCCCAGGCAGAGCACGAGACCAAATGCGAAGAGCAAGGAGTGCATCCCGCCCCTGTCTGTTGAGATAGTACACGGTCGTGGTGTTGTCCATCTGGACCTGGACCACATGACCCCGAACAAACGGAGCGAAGGCGTCAGGGCTAACCGGACTGCTCGGAGCTCCAGCAGGCTGATGTGGCATTGGGACTCCTGAGGGACCAGAGGCCATGGGCTCTGTGCCCCAAATGGGCAACCCATCAGAGAGGTGTCGGGTTGTCAGGATGACCGTCGGCTAGGGCGGACGCAATGGGATTCCTCCCGCAGATGAGCTGGGACACACCACTGCAGCCCGCCCCACATCTCCTGGGTCACAGACTGGCTGGTCTAGATGACCTGAGCGCTGAGACCACTGGCAGGCCAGCCCCCACTGCAGGAGACATATACCAGCGGGCCCAATGGACCACGCTGGTGCAAGCTGCCATGAGACCCAGAAGGCGCTGGAAGTCCCAGGCAGGGTGCATTTCCCAACCAGAAATGACTGGGCAAAGGAGGAAAGGACCTCAGCCCTGTCTCGCTGGGAGCCAGGCTCTGGCTCGGAGAGAGTTGGCTCTGCCCGATGAACTGAATCACCTGCAAGGGCACGAGTCTCGACTTGGCCTCATTGAGGAGGAAGCCGAGCTGAGAGCAAGACTGAGGGCCAGATCTCTGGACTGCTCCACCTCCAACCTGGAGGGACCTGCTATCAGCCACCGTCCAGGTAAAGGTAGACCTGGGCCCCTCAGAACCGCAGAGAATGCTGCCACCACTGAGATGCATTTGGTGAAGACCCTGGGAGCTGATGAGAGTCCGGGGCAAGGTCCGAACTCGTAGAGGGTTCCTCTGCCCAAAGCGGAGGAACCGCTGATGAGACGGATGGATTGGGACATGAAAGAACGTGTCCTGGAGGTCCAAGGAGCAGAACCACATGCCCTGCTCCAGGGATAGTATTATCTGAGCCAGGGTTACCATCCAAAGGTGTGCAGCCTTAGGAACTTGTTCAGGTCGTGCAGATCGAGAATGGGCGCCAGCCCCATCCGCTTGGAACCAGAGAGTGCCTGGAAACAAACCTTGGGCATGGAGTAGATCCGAGAACTTGCTGACCACCTTCTTGCAGAGGAGCTGGTCGATGTTGTCTTGGAGAGCTGACTTGGAGGCTGCGGACTCTGGTAGCTTCACCAGGGTGTGGGCCTCGAAGGGAGGGACCTGCTCAAACTCCAGAGGTAGGCTCTGCCCACCACTTCAGCACCCAATGGTCCATGGTGATAGCGGACCAGGCGGAAAGGAAGTGGTTGAGCCGCCCCCACTAGGGGACCCAGGGATGTGAGAAGAGGCTGTGGGTGACACCCTACAACCTGTCACTAGGCAGGCTTGGAAGAGGAGGAGGGACCAGCCGAGGAGCCGCTGGTTCCTTCCGCCTGGGCTTCCTGACCGAGAAGCATGGACTTGGCTCTAGGGCACTAGTTTGAGCCTGCTGGCCCTGCTACTGGTGCTGCTGGGCAGGTCTTGCCACAGGAGTGGAGAGATGAAAGGGCTTACGCTGCTGATGGGCCTTTGTCCTTCTGTGCAGATATGACTGAATCTAGGTGGCATTGGATTTTTTCAATACAACTGGAGGTGGCCTCCACACTGGGCCCCTAACAGGTCGGTGCCCAGAAAGGGAACATCTGCAAGCTTGTGTTGGGTGTCTGCCATGAAGGTCGAGATCCGCACTAAGCCCTACAGCTGCATGACCACTGTGGCCACTGCACCGAATGGGCACAAGAGTCTCCAATGTCCAGAGATATCTGGAACTGCTGCTTGCACCGCCCTACCCTGATCCCGGACCTGCCTGACCATGGGCTGGAATTCAGCCAGAGATGAGGAGCACCTTATCCAGGGAGCCCAACAGGGCATGAGAGAAGGTGCCATCATAACAGCTGAGCTGGCCTTGGCGAAGGCCCAAATAGTTGGCAGAGTACACCCTTCTCCCTGAGTAGTCCAATTTCTTGGACTCCTTATCTGGGGGCTTGTCCCGCCCCTCATGTTGCCCAAGCACCTGAAGACAGAATCTGTCACCAACCCTCGGCTGAGGGTGCTCGAAGCCAGAGAGAGAGCCTGTAGGGACCACATACTTGCAGGCCATCCTGGCCAATGGTGTTGGGTAGGAGGCTGGGCACTGCCAGAGGTTCTAACACCGGCCCACAATGGCCTTGGCTATAGGGAAAAGGCCTCCCATGGGGCAGTCCCCTTGTCCAGAATCTCCGTGAGGGGATATCTGGCCCGTTTCTGCACGGTTGAGCAGCATCCCGTGGACTCCGAGATGAGCTGAAGGATACCAAGGAACGAGGTGGACTCTCATCCACAGAAAGACTGCCCAAAGATTCCAGGTTGACTGGATAGGAATGCAACGAGAGTCTTGGACTCCAAAGAGTCCACGTTACAGCTGGTGACTGCCTGAGCACTTCTACACGGCCAAGGGCGATCGGGGTGAGATGACTGACAACCGATGGGGCAAACCTAGAGCCGACCTAGACTCCTTGGTTTGGCGCCCCATTCTTCAGCTGGGAGGTGAGGTTCCACCACAGTGGGCGGGCAGCCGGTTTTGGCAGCCACCGGCGCCAGGACCGGTCCTCGACCGGGAACTAGCGGCGAGTCGGCTTCGCCGCTTGGGCAACAGCCACTTAACTGCAGGTGTGGGCGCGCCTCGCTTGCCAGCCAAAAGGAGCTGCTGCCACATTAGATCCTCATAGCACTGACGTGAATCTGGCGCTGGAGCCTCTCCTCAGTCGAGGAGGATGAGGAAGAAGAGCAGCGGCGCCACTTTCTGCAATGTCGGGACCCAGACTGCCGACATCAGCGGGATTTCCCAGAGCGGAGGAGGACCGAGACCATCGGTGGTGCCAGCAGTGGGTCGAGGAAGGAGCGGAACACCCGCTGCCCTCCGGTTCAGAGTTCTGGGCCGGGACTTTGATCAATGGTCTGAGGCAAGTCCTTGAAGGCACTGGAAGCACGGTGTCTGAGACAGAGAGTTGTCGGCCTCCTCGGCTGACAACCTGTCGGTGGGCTGAGAAAATCTCAGCCGCGCCAACAGGCATCTCAGCCAGCTGGTCTGACAGGGACACCATGAAATCAGCAGCCTGGGCAGCAAAATCGATCGAACTGGAGCTGACGGTCCGGAGAATGAGATCTCTCCGCTCCCAAGAGCGTCGATGGTGGGTCTTACCTTTTTGGATCCTTCTTCCGGACCGAGGGTGTGAGACCCAGAAGGTCCCTCCCCTTTAGTTGAGAGGGACTGTCACAGCTCCCAAAGGAAACCATGTAGAAGAGCCCAGTTGGAGGCGGAATAAAGGCCGAAGCTGAAGAGGAGCTCGCCGTGGCCTCAGGCCGCCTCTTCCTCAAGGGCCATGAGCTGTTCAAGCTGTTCCAGTTGTTCCCTTGCAGAGCCGCTCCGTGGACACCACCCAAGGGCCTCCTTGATTTGACTGGTGGGTACCGATTCTCCGTCGCCCCAGCTGGAGTCGGCAGCCGCGGTGCTGAGCACCGGACGGAGAAAGGACAGACACATCTGCAAGCCTGTGATCGTAGTCGTGCCAGGAGTAACAAATCGCAGAGCGTGGGTCGGTGCGAACATCTTCTGCCCACAGGGGTACCGCGGAACCCGGGACGGGTCTTTTCCTCCATCTCGCCGCGGGAAGAGGGTGAAAACTGAACTCGAATGAGTTTCAAAGTAAGTTTAGGAAAAATCCAAAGTTTTTAGAGCCAGGCCTGCAAAACGGAGAGCGCTAAGGAGGAACTTGACGCTCCAAGCTGTAAGGAAAATCTGGCGCCGGGGGGCGGAGCCAAGAGTTTCATCACCAGGGTGGGTGGAAGAACCAGCTTGAAGACTTTCCTCCCATCTTAAAGCAGCAAGGTACCTGCCAGACAGTGTGTGGGTAGAACAACATATCCACGCCTAGAAAGACTGTTCAGCATGAGGAGACTGAACTGATTATAGACAGCTGAGCGAGCTGCACTCCTGAAAGTAAGACGTGACTGAAGAAAGTTGGTGGAGCGTAGATTAATGGTAGTTCACCAAGGAAACCATGATGTAAGAAGAAAGCATTTTACACTTTTATAATCATGTAAGGTTGTTGATGCCAGAACTAGTTGATTAAAAGCCTCTAAAATTACGGGATTATAGATGTATTAATGTTCCACTATAAACTGTAAGTGGAATAACACTTCCAGACAGGAATACCTCCTGGTGGTTTAATATCTCTCAGCAACAGTAGCTGGTATGTCACCATGTCATACCTTTTGTCTGCCATGAGTTATTCCTTACATACAGTAATTATACCGAGGTATGCTGAGGACATCATAAACCACAAGCTCAAAGCTCAAATGGCTTGTCACATCATCAGAGCCCTCAAAGATACAGTTGTAGCCTTGTAATTCACCAGTTGCCCATCCTTTCATTTTGTATAATACAAGGATCTGAGATTCCTTAACACTTACAGTTTAATGAAGTCCCTATTCACCTTTAATGTACTTATGATTACAGACTGCAGGAGCGTCGTGATGCTCCCAACCAATCACAGCCCTTCCATCAGTTGCATGGGAGGTTCTTATTTCCATTACACTGCCTCCATCTGAGCCACTGTAACTGGCCAGTGAACGCTTGCACCGACAACATCGGGAAAAAGTGTTAAAACAAAAAGACACACAATGTATAATAATTGTATGGGTTCAGCTGGAGGGCCTTTATGGATCTGAGAGTGTCGCCTTTTGTGTCCTTAGGATGACAGAACTGCTCACCTTGGTCTGCAGTCCCTCATCCTAAGGATGCATGAGGTGACCCTCTTATATCCATAAGAAGCTTTCAACCAGACCAATAAACTAATAAAAAGAATGTACCTTTTAATAAAAGACTTGCTTTATTTTGATGGCGACTGTGTGTGGGTGTAGAGTCAAGACAGAAGTACCATTATACTGCATCTTTTAATCTGAACAGGAACTTACGCTCACAAGGTGTTGCTGGGTTGATCACTATGCAGAGCATACTCGAGCTACACTACCCCAGACAGGCGACTCCATGACTGATGACATTTTCAATCACTTTCTTTACTGGCAGCAAACAAATGAACACAGGATTTACCCAGAGGGAAAGGTAACCTGCCAGTAGAGGACCCCACTAAAATGTGGAGTGCTGTAAACCATCCATTTTGGCACAGAAACAGAGAAAACTAAGGACAGAAAAAGCCCATAAGCTCATCAAGTCTGTCTTCTGATACCCTATGATACATTACTCTGAAACAGTCTGATTGGCAAGGCAGCACACACAATTAACAGAAATTCAAACAAACTCTAAACATTTGGTTTATAGCTGAAAAGCCATAATTCATATTTTGCCATCAAACCAGTAGATAACTGGATTATTGGCACTGAACTGTGAATAAGGCCTGTTTCAGAGCACGGGTTTCCATTCCATGACAAAGGCTATCCATACCTAATAAACAAATATCTGTGTCCTGTTTTTCTTGCATTAGCATAGACTATGTATTCAACTGGCAGCAGATACACGAGAACGAAGGTAAAGTTATTTTGCTCAGAAAATTTTCATTCTTA
The DNA here is from genome assembly GCA_016271365.2 of Neoceratodus forsteri. Taxonomy (NCBI): domain Eukaryota; kingdom Metazoa; phylum Chordata; order Ceratodontiformes; family Ceratodontidae; genus Neoceratodus; species Neoceratodus forsteri. The sequence continues at coordinate 1,887,687,269 of CM057456.1, read as the reverse complement.
ATTTAAATTTCTGGCATGAACTTAAATGTGTGAATCTGGGATTACACTTAATGCAGTATAAAACAAGCCATTATCACAGTCAACAATAAAATTACAATTAGGCTCATCACTCACTTTTAATGAGAGCTTTGCTAAGCTGCTCCATTTTTCTTTGGCTGTTTTCAGAAGACGCTGTTCTAACTAAAAGAAGAAAACAAATTACCTCATTGTCAAATTACGACTTAAGAAATTGTAAAACATCCCTAAATATCTTGCACTCACTAATTGTCTCAGTAACATACCTTGTAGCTGTGTTCATGATTCTTAAATCTTGTGTAATAGTGCATGAATCTGTCAAGTTCCTGAAACTTCTTGTGTTTTTCTCAGCCTTGGGGAAAAAAAAAACACACATTTACTTTCATAAGTCAGTTCTCAAAATACTTGTCACTTGCTGGTCTTTCTGTCTGTCTGTCTGTCTACTGTATATGAAAATTACATACCTACCATAATTCTTGATCTTCCTGTATATCTTCACCATTCATCACTAGTGGGTACTAACTAGGCACTAGGACACTACAGGAAGCTTTTTAGCTTCAAAAGCTTTCTCCCTAGGAGGGAGGGCGGCGTCGGGAACTGTGCCGCCCTCAAGGCCGGAAGCGTTGGGTTGGCTAGTAACTGCTGTCGTCCCCTCCACTAAAAAGTTTCCCCGCGATCCCAGCACCTTCAACGCAGTACCAACCAGTGATAAATGGTGAAGACTGATAAGATAAGATCTAACAATCTTGTCTGTTTGTCTACCTAACAACCTACCTACCTGGTTTGTTCAGTCACTGGCTAAATAACACAGTGAAGATTTTCAAAACATTTACATGTACAATTTGGCTGCTATGGCCAATTCTTACAGCATCTTCCATGGGAAAGACTGCCTACCCAGAATTTACAGGGACATCACTAGAATTTGTAGCCACAGTATTGTAAGTTCTGGTGATGGCACTAGAGGTTTGGGAGAGGCAATTTTCTGCCCCCAAAAGATTTTCCCTTTTTTTCTTTCTAATTTTCCTGGCTATCTAGTGGACCAGGCTCTTTTCAACCAATCTGCAAACCCTTGATCCTGCTGCTAATGGTGCAGCACCAGTGACACCAGATAACCCAGTTTATACTGTTGTGATTTACCCTCCAGAAAGGGATGGCTTGCCAAGAGTAGAGCTGGCTAGAACTTTCCCAGCCAGAGGTGGTTTAATGTGGACACTGAGATCCGGGAACCAAAAATGCGTGGATAGAGAGTAGCACATCATAAACATTTGTGCCACCAGTGTTTCTACCTAGTTTTCATTTACATTTCACCAACCCTACTGGCGCATTGGCCCAAGATGGACAACTATTCTGGCCCATCAGATTTCAGCTAGGACAAGAGCCAACAAGCGAAATCAGACCTACACTCACTGGCAAAGGACACGATGTATGATGACTGCATCTTTTTTTTGTTGACTCTGTTTTTGCTCTCACCTATTGGGCATCTCTCAGGAATCCACTCTAGAGCTAAGTACCTGACCACCCGTCTGACGCGTCCGCCCAACTACTATATCGGGTTCATGACTCCAGTCTCTCAGCTCCTTGAGAGGCCCAGAGTCCCAAAGGGGCGCTGCCAGGTTTCGCTATGCCGACATTGGGCATGTGAACCAGGCCACTGGTGGTTCCATCGCCTCCCGGCTGTAGGGTATTTTTCTGCGTGCCCCTCGTCCCACCCCCCCCACCAGGAGCTCGGACATGCAATGACGCCTGGGGACCTCTGCCGCAGCTCCGCCCCTCACATTGTGCCCCAACATGCGCATATCCCTCCGGCTTCCACTCGGGGCCGCTGTTGCATCGGGCAGATCCCGGAACACCCCCAGACAGAGTAGAGCAGTCTCACAGACACTCAATCCTCTCTCCCTGCCAACACCCGACAATCCGGGCTCGCTCCCAAACCCAGGTCACCGGCATGGCGCAGGGTGTGTGATCCAGCACCTCAACCCTCAGTGCCACGGGCCAGCTGATGACTGCATCTTATGCCAGCATCCTGCACATGTCAGCAGCAAGCTTGCAGCCTGACTGAGCCACGACTTTCTACACACAAGGCTCCTCTCCTGGGGCATCAGGAGATACTCGTAACTGCAGAAACCATCCATCCTTCCTAAGGTTGGAGGCAAATAAGACGGACAGTCAACACTACCTTTGCGCCTGATGTGTGGCAACCAAGGATTGTGACACAAGCCAGTATATGTCAGTGCAACACTTGCAATGAGGCCCACAAAATGCATTAGTTTGAAATTAACAGATACAAGACAAACTAGCCCTAACAGTCCCAAAATTATACTAGCCAGTGGGTTCAGTTCCTAGTTGGGTCACATTAATATCTTCCAAAGCTTTTATATATACACATACATACACACACACACACACATACACACATACACACATACACACACATATATTTTTATCTGAAGAAGCTGTACTTCCAGTTCTCCAGCCGAGTAACCCTGTGATCTCCAGGCCCTGTCAACCGCTAACCCACCAGGCTTTACTCAGGGGAATCCACGAGCAGAGTCCGGAGACACCAGCAGCCTTCCTCCAAACAGCTGTTTTTTCACCCTGCTCTCCCTATAACTCCCACCTACATCACCATGCAGTGTCGGGTTATGCTTGGGAGGTACTTGAATGCATACAGCAATCTCTGTGTAGGAGAGCAAGCTTCCCAGTCTACCACCCACCACAAGAGTCACTACAGCTGCAGATCTTGGTGCTGTTCCTCCCACGCTGGGCACGCTGCCATGTGGCAGCACAATCCCAGCCTCCATGGCCACCTGAACCAGCTCCGAGTCCGCTCCTGAACTGGGGTGCCAGCATGGCCACAAACAACACTTCTGCAGTATTGCTATGAAAGTAAGGAAGTCTAAAGGTTGCAAGAAGGAGACTGAAATGTGAGTAAATGTAATTACAGGTATAAGATAAAAGCACGGGAGGTTAAAACTGCAGTTATACAGTAGGCTGAACTAGACCCAAAATCAGATAACATTAAAAAACTTCTAACAGAATCAAAATTAGATAAAATTAAAGAAAGATTTCAATAAAACCAACATTAGATAATATTAAAAAGTTTTAAAAGATTTTTAAAACTGTTATGTTTTCATACAGTATATACAGTATCAATATTTAGAAGATGTAGCAACATGATATATCGATTTAACAGGAGGAAGCACTAAGATATCTCGTCGTGAGAATGCCGACCTTCCCTGACAGCGACTGCACAATACCAATGCAAGTATTGTGCCACCTCTTGCTTTGCTGTTTTCTGTGGGGCTGTGCTTCCACACCCTCATGCGGGGCTCTGCCCCTGCACCCCCTGGACTCTAGGATTCCAACTCCAGGTCAGAGTTGGTCCGGGAGGCGGAACACTTGGGGACATGTAAACAGAGAAAGGACCATTACTGCGAATGTCACTGTATGAAGTTTCGACCATACAAGTGATACGTAACAGGAGTAGGAGTAGAAATGTCAAGATAAAGCTGATATTTTACTTGATGATAATACTAACAAGCATGATATAGAACAGTTATGTATTACAATAACAGTAGGTCTTCAAGAGAATCTCTTGCATCAGGCCACCTCTGTGGAACTATAGCCGCCAGGCACTGGGACCACATGGAAGCTTTCTGCAAGAGTCTGCTTAGGGGCCGCCCATGGTGACGCCCCATGTCAGCACTTCCATACAAACGTGAGCGACTTCTTTCCTCCTCATACTCTCAGCATGGCCCCCCAAGAGATCATGCTCAGAGGGCCTCCTCTAGGGAACCAAGAGAGCTTATGGTTCTGCATACCAGGCGAGGCTGAAAACAGCAGGTAGACTATCCTGGAGAAAGAGCAGGAGTTACAGAGCTCTAGGTCCTAGGGATGGAGGGTGGGATTGCATGGCCTGATGAAAGAGATTCTCTCAAGATCTACTGTTATGGTAAGTACGTAACTGTTCTTATCTTCTTCTTCGAGGATATCTCCTCTACTCAGGCCACACCTATGGAATGAGTACCAAGCAGTACTGATAATAAAACAGTTTTGGTGGCTAGAGCTACAGGCCTAAGAAAGCAGGTCCTGAAGTACAGCTAGGCCAAAACCCACCCTTTTCAAGAGACAATATCCAGACAGTAGTGTTTAGTGACGGTGTGGGCAGTACTGTGGATGCTGCACAGATTTCTGCAGCGGACAGATTTTTGAAACAGGCAACTGATGTGGCCATGCCTTTGGTGGAATGACTGAACAACACCAGGAAGTTCCTTACCGTACTTCCTGCAACAAAAGTAATACAGTTGCCAACCACTTGGACAGGCACTGTTTAGAAACAGGTGTACTTCTCGTTCCTAAGGGCTAAGGAAACAAAAACTGCGGACCTGCAGTCCTTCATTCAGTGTATACAGTGCCTGACTATTCTATGCACATCTAAAGTATGGATCAATGCTTCCCTGGATTAGCATGCTCAGGAAAATTAACTGACGGGATAGTTTGATTTAAAGTAAATTCAGACACCACCTTAAGATGAAACTTAGGACTGGTACATAAAGATATTCTGCCTTTGTAAAAATCAAATAAGGAAGCTCACACATTAGAGTCTGAAGCTCTGAAATCCTTCAAAGCAGAAGTAACAGCAACTAAAATAACACTTTACAAGAAAGGAGCACAGGCTACAAGTCACAGTTGGCTCAAAAGGAACCAAAGTAAGCTATTGTAACACAAAATTTAGTTCCCAAGCTGGGAATGATTTGCAGACAGGAGGCTTCAGTGCAGAATGCCTCTCAAAATGTACGGGCCACCTCAACTAAGCTAACCGAACCACCATCAGTATGCAGGTGAAAGGCTGAAATGGCTGCCAAGGCGCTTTGATAGAAGAGTATTATAAGCCTGCATCTGACAAGGACAGCAAATACTCCAGAACCTGATTTACTGGACAGATAAAAGGATCCAGTTGATGAGAAGCGGACCACAAACCAAGCTGCTTCCACTTCATGGAAAGGGCTCTGGTGGAAGGTTTTCTGGGAGACACCAGGACATCAGACACCTTTACGTCACCCCAGACCTAGCAATGGCTACATCCTCAGAAGCCGGCATGGAGCTGGAGGACCTGAGGTCACGAGTAGACTGGGTTTCTGTTCCTGTGATGGTAGGCCTTGCACAGTGGCAGAGGCACTGGTCATTCCCTGCCAATTGCTGCAGTAAGTGGAACCAGATCTGACGAGGCCAATGGAAAGCAAGGAGTATCAGAGTTGCCCCACCATTTGAAGCTTGATTAGCATCCTCTGGATTAGAGGGAGGAAGGAAGGAAAGGTGTAAAGGAAGCTCCCCTTCCAAGAGAGGGATAATGTGTCTCACCAGAAAACTCCAGACCCTGGAACAAAGCAAGCAGAAAAGCAGCAGTACTGTGTCGCAGGGACGCAAAAGGTCCAACTTGATGACCCCACCTGTTGAACAGGTCTTCTGTTAAGAGGTCAGCAGCTCCCTCCTCATGCATCATGGAGTATGACCTGCTTAGCCTGTCTGCCAAGATATTTTGAACACCTGGAACATGAACTGCCGACAGTTCTAGACTTTTCTAGAGTCCAATAACAAACCTCATCGCTTTCCTGCACAGGGGCAAGAGTGAGTTCCTCCTTGCTTGTTGTTGTAGTGCATCACACTGATGCTTTCAGTTTGCATCAGAAGAGGTCCTGGGTCTGGAAGGCTTGTAGACCATACATTCTAGGACATTTATGTGGAGGGTGCTCTCCACTTTTATCCATGTTCCTGTGTCTGATGAGGCCCCAAATGTGCCCCAGCCCATCCCCAAGGCATCTGTACTGAGAATCTGATGAGAGAAGGGGCTCAGGAAAGGAACCCCTTGGTAACTGACTGTGTTCTATCCACCACTGAAGAACCTTTTGGACAGGAGAGGTTACCAGACCCTTCTGCTCTAGGTCTGTGCGTTGGTCCCACTGGACTCATAATGTCAACTGTGGAATTCACATATGCAACCATGACCAATGGTATCATGACAATGGCTGCTCCTATCAGGCCTAATAGCCTCAGGAATGTCCTGGCTGTGACATACCTGTTGTATACCATCTGGGCCTATGCAATCAGGCATTTAGACACTGTCCTGGGGTAGGAAGGCCAAGCCTTGGCTGTGTCCAGGACTGCCCCAATGTACTGTAAATGCTGGCAGGGGGTTAGGACCAACTTTGGCACAATGACTGTGATCCCAACAGCCTCAAACAGTTGTCTGATATGTGGTAGATTATGGCAAAGTGGCTCATTGGATTGAGCTTTGAGCAGCCAATCATCTAGGTAGGGAAAGACACACAGGCCTTCTCTCCTGAGGGCTGCTGCCACTATTGCTAAGCATTTGGTAAAGACCCATGGTGCAGATGATAGCCAAAGGGTAATACCCTGAACTAGTAGTGTTCCCCTGAAACAGGATTCCGAGATATTTCCTGTGAGAAGAATAAACCTTGATATGCAGGTAAACATCCCTCATATCCAAGGAACAAATCCAGTCCCCTACATGCAGTAATGGGAGTAGGCCTTGCAGAGTTACCATTCTGAACTTCTTGCACTGAATGAAAAGTTCAGATCTCTGAGACCTAGAACAGGCCTCAGATCTCCTGCACTTTGGGGCCATGAAGTACAGACAGTAGAACCTCCTGTTGCTTTGTTACCAAGGAACAGGTTCTATGGCCTTTTCTGGATCAAAGTATGAATCTCCTCCAGCACAAGTATGTGCTCTAGAGGACAAAAGGAAGGCACTGGTGGATGGTCTGGAGGTAATTCCATAAGCTCTAGAGCATGGTCCTGCTCTGTTATCTGCAGGACCCAGGCATCTGATGTTACCTGGCTACACTGGTCCAGGTAGAAGGAAAGGCAAACCACAACAACCACACCAGAAGGCATGGTGGTTTGGGGTCGAGGAAGAGTCATGTAGATCTGGATCCTTGCTGCAGCTACACCCACACCTCTAGGGGCTTTTGAGTGGGCACCTGGGGTGGGTCCTGGGTCAGGCAAAGCTGATGCTCCTCTGCTCTTGCCCTGCTGTCTGGCTACTGAGCAATGTCTGTTGCTGACCAGATGAAAGGCACCCTCTGTCTGCTCCTTGGCTGAGTATGGTAGAGGGATGCAACAAACACAGGCTACTCACCTGTAACAGTAGTTCTAGTAGTGGTGTATGTTGTTCATCCTTAGGTTATGCTATGTCCTTTCCTTTAAATATCTTGCAGGAAGTCTTTAAGCTGGCTCATCCCACCCACCGGTGGTATATCCCTCATCTCCATGTCTTGACACCAGATCTTCTCGCTGGAAGCAGTGGTTGTGTGTTGAAGCCAGGGAGGTCGGGTGGGTCTGTGTGGATGAACAACATCTACCACTCCTAGGAAGTATGTTTATGTAAGAACTTACCGTAACAGTAGATCTGCAAGAGAGGCTTACAGTAGGTAATTACTTGTAGGACTGCACCTCCGGCATCAGGACCACATAGAACCTTTTGCTAGCACTGTCTGGACGGGGACTGTCAGCGTGACACTATAAGAGGGCAGTCCCCATGTCCGCTCTCCATTCTCCAGCCGGACACCTCCAAGAATCATTACAGAAGAATGTGAAGAGGCTCCTGAATCCAAGAAAAGGCTGCTGGAAAAAGCAACAGACTAAAGAGGGAAGGAGGGTGGGAAAGGTTACCTATTGCAAAGCCTCTCAAGATCTACTGTTATGGTAAGTTCTTACGTGAACTGTACTATCTTACTTCGAAGGGCTCTTGCAGTAGGTAATTACTTGTAGGACTAAGTCCCAAGCAGTAAGAATCCAAGGACAGGAAAACATGGGAGGCTGGAACAGGAAGCAAGTAGGTAGCCAAATACTTATGACAGAAGTCCCTGGAGGACTGCCAGTCCGAAACCAGCACTGCACCTAGAAGCAATGTTCAAACTGTAGTGTTTTGTGAAAGTCTAGATGGAACTCCAAGTAGCAGCTGTGCAGATTTCTGTAGCAGATACACTGTTGAAACAGGCCAGAGGCAGCCATTCTCCTGGTAGAATATCCTTTCACCTGCCCGAAGGACTTTAACATACTTCTGGTAACAAAACCACTGCAGTTTGCCAACCATTTGAAAGGCACTGTTTGGAAACCGTTGCACCTTCTCTCTTCAGTGCGAAAGAAACAAAAAGCTGATCAGACTTTTGGACATCTTTTGTCCTGTCAGTGTAATAATGTCAAATTCTGTGAACGTCCTAATGTATGCAGAATGGCTTCCGATTAGAATGCTCAGGGCAATACACTGGCAGCTGAAGAGACTGATTCAAGGTAGTCTTTGAAACAACTTTTGGAAGAAACTTAGGATTAGTGCACAGAGTCACCCGTCTCTGTGAAAATCAAATAAGGCCCTTAAACATCAGGGCCTGAAGCTCAGAAATTCTTCAAGCAGAAGTGATTGCAACTAAAAAGAGCACTTTCTGGGACAAAAAGCACGTCATATGAACTTGCGGTTTGAAGGGAGGTAAGGTAAATTTCTCTAAAAGAAAGGTAAGGTCCCACAGTGGAGCAGGGGTACGCATTGGGAGTTTCAGATGCAGAATATCTTTTAGGAATGTTTTTGAAACCTCTAACTAAGCCAGAGTTTTGCCCCCTACTAAAACATGGTATACAGAAATAGTCACTAGATGCACCTTCACTGACGAATAGCTCAAGCCCAGGTCAGATAGATGAAGAAGATACTCCATGACCTGAGGAGGGACACGAAAAAGGGTCCCAACTCTTTGAGGTGGCCCAGATGGGAAAACGCTTCCACTTCATGGCATAGGTAATTCTGGTAGAAGGCTTTCTGGCCTCTACCAAAATCTGAGCGACCAAGGGAAACCCCAAACCTGGAAGCGACTATGTCTTGAGGAGCCATGCATGAAGATGAAGGGACTTTAGACCTGGACGTACCAGCGTGCCCCCTCTAAGGTCAGGAGGTCATAGGAAAGTGGCAGAGGAACTGGAGGTTCCACTGCCAGCTGCTGAAGCAGCAGGAACAAAAATTTGTCGAGGCCAAATAGGAGCTATCAGAATCATTTCTGCTCCTTCTGTTTGGAAGTATGATCAGCATTTTCTGTAAAATTGGAAGGAGGAATGCATACAGATATCTCCCTGTCCAACAAAGCAACAGCGCATCTTGCCAAAAAGCACCATGTCCGATTGAGCGAGCAAAACTTGGAAAGTTTTGCGTTTGATGGGGCTGTGAACAGATCCACTTCTGGGCAACCCAGAGGTCGAAGATGTGGTCTGCTACCTCCTGCTTTAGCTCCCACTCATGTGCTCTTACCTGGTGTGGCTGAGACTGTCTACTAGAAAGTTCTGCATGCCTGGGACGTGACTGCCAGGAGGCAAACCTTGTGTAGAATTGCTCAGTTCCAGATCTGCATCACTTCCTGCAAAGAGAATACTAGCAGGTGCCCCATTTGTTGATATACTACACTACACACTGTTGTCCGACTGGATCAACAGAGCATCTTGCTCTCATTTCTAGCACGTTTATGTGAAAGTGCAGTTCTACAGGTGACCACAGGCCCTGGGTCCTGTGATGTCCTAGATGGGCACCCGATCCCATTCCCGGACGATCTGTGGTGATTATTTGGGAGTAAGGAGGGACCTGGAAGGGAACTTTGAGTCAGGTTGTTGGAGTCTGCCACCACTGCAGATCTTTCTGCATTGGACCTGAAACTTGGACACAGCTGTCCAAGTCATCTGCCCTCTGATCCTATTGAGTCCTGAGAGTCCACTGCAAGATGCATGTGGAGTCTGGGCCATTGGAACCGTGAGGGATAGTCATGCCATGAGGCCACGAGCCAAGGACCACCCTGGCCGAAATGTGTCTGTTGGAGAACTACCAGCTTGGCCTGTCTCCAGGGTCTCTACCCTGTCCAGGGGAGAAAGGCCATATCCCAAACTGTGTCTAGAACCACCCCAATAAATTGCAGGCACTGGGAAGAGCGAGCTGGGATTTGGCGTAATTGACAGTAATACCCAGTCGCTTGAAGAGGTGCAGGATAGCTGACAGGAAGCCTCCAACCCCTCCCTCGAATGGGCTGCAAGAAGCCAATCGAGGTAAGGAAGATATTGTGCCCGACGCTCAAAGCTCCTGCCACAACCGCTAGGCACTTGATAAAAACCTGCAGCGGAGGACAGGCCAAAGGGGATAGCTTTGAACTGGTAATGCTCCCTTGAAAGAAAACCTGAGGAATCTGCAGTGCTGACGGAATATTGGAATGTGTAGTTACACATCCTGCATGTCCAGGGCACAAAGCCAATGTCCTCTGGAAAGGAGAGACAGCAGGTTTTGAATCATCAGCATCCAAAACCTCTTGTATTCTAAGGACGAGGTTTAGGAAACTGAATATAGGATCGGCCAGATCCTCTGCCTTTTAGTACCAGAAAGAAGTGAGTAGAATCCTTCCCGATCTGGTTTGCTGGCACTGGCTCTATGGCTTTTCAAGAAGAGCCGTGATCTCCTCCCTTAATTGGGAAATGTGCACCCTTGGTAGTGGGAAAAACCCTGAGAATTGTTTGGGGGTTCTTGAAATTCTAGAGTGTGACTAAGCCTTATTAACTGAAGCACCCAGGCATCGTTGTGATGGGACTCCCAGTCTCCCAGATGCTTTGCAAACCTTCCTCTGATGGATATGGAGGAGGAAGCATGGTCAGTGAGTCAGGAATGGGAGGGAGGGTTAGGGAAGACTGCTCCGAAGCTTCTGGAGTCTTGCTGGAGGGACAGCAGCCATATAGGAGCCCTACATTTGAATTGGCGCCTGGTGCCTGTTGTGTTTTCTGCTAGCATCTGTTTTCCACATGAAAGGACGTTTTGGCTGAGGTTTTAAGATACATAGTGTGACCAACCAAGCGCAATGCTTTTATCTTGCAGGCTTGTAATAATGTCCTCAGCATCTCCGCTGAACAGGACAGAGCCCTGAATGGGCCATCCTGGATAGCCAACTGGACATTAGATATAGACCTGATACTCTTAGCCAAGAGTATCTACGAAGGCTTACTGCTGTGGCTGCATTTCTGAGGAGGAGTCCACCACATCATAGGTGGCCTGTGAGTGAATGGTGCACCGCCACCGTGGTAGATCTGAGTGTATTCGCCAAGGTGGTTTTTGCTTCAGAGTCCGGAAGGGCCTCAACTATGGGCTCGAGCTGGTGGAACAGAGATTTCTGGTATATTAGCTATTTGCGCTACATAGTTCAGAGCATGAATAGCTAGTGCAGAAGAGGAATAAAATGTCCTCCCAAACTGGTCCAGCTGTCTGGATTCCTTGTTGGGAGTGAAGGTACTGAGGAGCCTGGGCTTAGCGGACCTACCATGAGCCGCAGTGATGACCACTAAATCAGCCTGGTGTACACTGAGGTGGTCCTTGTCTTCTGGAGTCCTGTAAACCCAGTCAGTTTTCTTGGCCATAGCTGGGATACAGGAGTGTCTCTTCACATTGTAGAGGATAAATCTCATGTGGTTCCAGCCAAGTAGGTGTAAGCACTAGACTTGCCTGTGGGAAATCTAGATGCTCACACAACGCTTGCCATTTTGGGTCTAGAGCATCTGACTTCCATCCTTGTGTCTCCATTTGTCTGAGGAGGTCCACAAAGAAGAGATCTTCAGGTGGGGATTTGGGAGACTCCCTAAGGACTGGCTCCTCAGGAGGCGGTGTCTCAAATCCCGAACCCTTGGAGGAGGAATCGAATTCGCTTTGGAATTGTTGGAATGCTCCAGATTCTTGTCTGGAAGAGCAAGTTCCTTCTTCCTGGGAGTCACCTCTGATGTCAGGGCTTGTGTGGGATATCGCCTGGCCTGACGTTGAGGCTTGAGGAGTGATTGGAGAGAGCACCTGGGTAGGATCTGGGCAGCCCATTTCCATAGGTCACAGATGCCTGCTGTCCAACTCTGAGACTTAACTGATTTTGTCTCAGATCACCAAGACTTCAAAATCTCCTAAAATCCACCTGTGACTGAGCAGGTGGAGGTGGAGTGGAGGTGGTGGAGGGTGACAGGGTGGACATCTGACCCAGCAGTAGGATAATAGTGAGAATAACCTGGTGACTGATAAACAGATGGTTGATAACCAGGATATCCCGGTAGTAATAACCCATCAAAAGAGTCCAGAGTCAAGCCTGAAGGAGGATAGCCTGACGGCAGAAAACCTGATGAAGGGTAACCTGGCGGTAGCCCTGATGGAGGGTAGCCTAACGGCGGCCTTGATGGAGTGTAGCTGGACAGCGGCCCTAACAGAGGGTAGCCAGATGGCAGCCCTGAAGACGGATAGCCTGAAGGAAGGCCTGCTGGCGGCCTTCATGGGGAACCCTAGTGAAGGGGGCCAGGTGGAAGTCCCGGGTGGGAAACCTGATGGGGGCCCCCGACAGAGGATGGCCCACTGGTGATTCTGATGGTGTGAGTAAAGGCCTGGTGGGTGCTGAGGAGGAGCACAGTCTGGCACCCTGTTGGGGAGGCGGAGCCACTGTTAGGTGTTTGGTGCTCTGTCATCAGGTACACCTGACGAAAGGTCTTCTTCTGTCAGGACCCGCAGATCCGGTGACAGCAGAGGCATCTCCGACAGAAGAGGAGATGGGGTTCTCCATAAACAGAATCCTGTGATGACCTGACGGATGCGAAATGGTTGTGCAATCATTGGAGGGTCCAACGATCGAATTATCGACCTGGGTCATGCAGGAGTCGGAGACACTGACCCCGACTTCCAGCCCTGGCCAGGCGCTTGCCAGAGAAGTCCGACAAGTGGCCTATCAGCACCTGAGCTTAGAGCCCAGAATTTGTGATGGGCCTAAGTGCGGCAGCCAGCCTCGGAGGAATCTGATGTACCAGCTGTCCACCGTAACCAGTGGTGGCGGAGTGGCCAAAGCCTGCTCTTTTGGTGGGAGTGCAGGCTTGCACGCGCCATCTTCCTGGAGGAAGGACCGAGCCTTCACTGAAGAGCCAGTGGGCAGCTTCGAAGAGGGGGTGCTCCAAGTCCTGATGTTTTTCCTTGTCCCTCTTTTTCTTCTTATGGGGGTCAGTTGGAGGAGGCGGTGCTTTTTTAGCTTCTTTAGCTCCTTTTCCATTGAAGCTATTTTAGTTTCAGGATATGGGCTTTGAGTGACTGTTGGTGCCTTTTAGGTGTGGCCTGGTTAAACTAGGTGCAGGTCTCACACTCCTCGACATTGTGGTCTGGTCCCAGCAGAAGAGGCCCAGAGATTATGTTGGTCATATCGCGGTAGCTGAATAGAAAATAGACTTTTACGGCAGATAAGGACCGCTTCACCCACCCAGTCTGCCCATTTCCTACCTACAGGATAGGCCGAGATCCTAGTTAACCAACAGCCTACTTCTTCCTACCTCCACAAGAATTGCCTTATGTCTGTCCCATGCATTCTTGAATTTTCCCTACAGTTTTAGACCCCACAACCTCCTCAGGAAGGCTGTTCCATGCATCCACTACCCTCTCTGTGAAAAATACTTCCTCACATTGCCCTGAACTGCCCCCTCTATCTTTAAATTGTGTTCCTTGTTCTTGCACATCTCTTTTCTGAAAGATGCTACCCTCTTGGACTTTGTTGATTCCACTGAGGTACTTAAAAGTTTCTATCATGTCCCCTCTCCTTCTTTCCTCAAGGGTATACATATTAAGCTCCTTTAGTCTCTCCTCGACGGCTTCTCTTGCAGACCCTGAACCATTTTAGTTGCCCTCCTCTGACTGCCTCTATCCTGTCTATGCCTTATGGAGATTCGGTCTCCAGAACTGGATGCAGTATTTTCTGCTGGTGATGCCTCTTCCTATGCATCCCAGTATACCCCAGCCTCCCTACTGCCTTCTCACATTGCTTGCTAACCTTAAGGTCATCTGATATTATTACCCCAGGTCCCTTTCCTTTTGTTGTTGTTACTACCTCCCCCATTGTGTATTCTTCCCTGGGTTCTTGTTTCCCAGGTGCATTATTTAGCACTTCTTTGCATTGAATCCTAGCTGCCATACTTCTGACCATTCCTCCAACCTTGCCAAGTCCCTCTCATCCTTTCCATGCCTCTTGTGTATCAACCTGCTGCAGATCTTTGTGTCATCTGCAAAGAGGCATATTTTTCCTTCCAGTCCCTCTGCAATGTCACTTATAAAGACATTAAAAGGACTGAACCCAGTACTGAACCCTGCGGTACCCCACTAGTAACCTCTCTTTCTTCAGAGTGGACTCCATTTACAATTACCTTCTGTGTCCTGTTATCCAGCCAATGTTTTACCAGGCTGCCACCCTGGGACCCACTCCCAGGCTGGTTAATTTGACTATTAATCTTTGTGTGGGACTGTGTCAATGCCTTGCAAAGTCTGGGTAGGCTAGTGTCCACAGACCCTACCTGGTCTACTACTTTGGTCACCCAGTCAAAGAAATCTATTAGATTCGCTCTGACATGACCTTCCCACTGTGAACCCATGCTGCCTTGGGTTCTGTGCCCCACTGGCCTTTAGGTACTCAACAATTCTTTCCTTCAGAAGTGATTCCATCACTAAATACTGCTTTCATAGCGACATTTCATTTATTTCAAGGGCTCGTCTGGTATTTGAACCCGGGACCTCGACTCTAAAGTGAGAATCATACCCTAGACCAACAAGCCACCTATGCCGCAAGAACCGCACTTATTTTTATGCGATTCTGTGAAGAAGAGGACGACATACACAATTATTAGGAACATTTTTAGATAAGAGAAAACAGATACTCATCCAAATTAGGCGTCGAACTGCTGTGACGAGCTTCAGTAGGTCCGATATGCACAGGTCGACGGTGGGAAAGAAATGAAAATTACGCACTCACCGAATTATGATCTTTCTGTGTATCTTCACCATTCATCACAGATGGGTATCTGCCGGAGGTCAGGACCTGCGAGCTTTTTTAAAGGTAGGCGGAGCGACACACCATCGGCGCTGTCCTCGGGACGACCGCGTGATGCCGAGGTTGGCTGTTAGGCTGTGTCGACTCCGCCTGCCTGCCAGTTCTGAGTCGCTGGAGAGGTAAGAGGAAGGAGTGGAGGGTGGGACAAGGAGTCCAAGGGACAGAAAAAGAAAAGATGTATGAACTAAAAGGAGAAATAACGACTGAGAGGACAGAAAAGAAAGAGGCTAGAAACTAAAGGGGATTGGAGGGGCCCAACCTCTGTAAGAGGAAGAAGAGGGGTAGGTGGGTAAAGAATTTAGGAGAGAGGGAGAAGGATAAGACATCCCGGACCCTGGTCTGTCTCCAGATTGTATAGGAACAGCAAGGAGTAGCAAAGCTTTCTGCCAGAATTCAAGGCACGGAATAACTGGCAAACACTCCAGATAAGCAGAGTCGGCTATTCTGGAAGAAGGACAGGATACAGGGATTCAGCACCCTATCAAGGAAAGATTTTTGGTGAAAAAGGGTTTTTTAGGAGAAATAGGTTGGATGGAAACAGGAAGAGGAGAGAAGGAGGGCAACTACTAACTCCCACTCACAGGGTGGAGTCAAGGTACTGGAGAAGGAGTGCCGCTCGAGCTATCCACTCTTCCTGGAAAATACTCTCCTGTGTGTCCCTATTTTACCCCACTCCTAAGGAGGAGAGAGGGAGGGGGACTCAGAGACTGAGGCCCCAGGGGATGGAGGGTGGTTGTGATGAATGGTGAAGATACACAGCACGGTAGGCACGTAATTTTCATATCTTATCTGTGTCAGTCTCACCATTCATCACAGATGGTGAGTACCAAGCCCCCGAATGGGGTTTCTTTACACCCTAAGGGACAAAGTCCCTTAGCCCTCAGTGGGTGACACACTAAGGGGACCTTCAGGGCCTGGAGAGGGCCGAGAGTGAGAGAGAGACGGAGTCCTCCGGAGGGAAGGAAGTTGCCCGACAAGCCCGCCTCACTCTGGCGGAGAAGAGGTAGGTTCCTGGTGGGTGGAGTTAATCACCCTACGCCGGGCCAAGGGTGACAACCGGAAAGACGAGCCATGCGTCTCCGCCTAGTGCAGATCGCTGTCCCTACGACCCTGGTAGCTACCTCGCATGGCATCATAGGATGCCCTGCTTGGTGCCTTGCTTAGTTCAGGCCACGCCGCAGAGAGCGCAATGCTTGTCTGGTTTGCCTGCGGTCAGGCAATGAGGCTAGGAGCTGACCTAGCCTGGACCACAAGAACCTGTCGAGGGCTGCATAGTGGGCCTGATGTGCGGAGATAGAAAGAAGTAACTGCCTAGTAGAAAGTCCTCCTACCCCAGAAATCAAAATCCAATGAGTCTTGATCTGGGGGCCGGTCACGGTGAAGGGCGAAGCCCATCAGGAGTATCCAACTGCGCCAATCCAGACTGTGGATGAGGCATGGAACCTGGAGACCGGGGTGTGCATACCTCTGACTGAGATCCCTTGGGGCAGGAACCCAGAGAAAGGCCTCTCCCAGGAATGCAACGATGCCTCCCAAAGGGAGCTTGCCCAGGGCGGCACCACAAGGGTGGCTCCAAAATCACCTAGGAAAGGCGCATGCAGAGTGTTCAGGATTGCTAATAGTGGAAGGAGTAGTGCAATCTTCCAACATCCTCATGAGGAATCGCGGATACTCAGAGAGACAGCAGCTGGAGAGATGTGGACAGATGGTTCCTCTCCCCGAAGAGGGGATGAGGAGCTGGAGGTTACCGCCTGTTCAGTGGGTGACTGCACGGGGAGGTTGAAAACCTGGCTGTCCATTGCCCTAACGTAAGCAGGAACCGAGCAGCCACCGCCTGAACTGCTCCCAGGTAAGAGGCCCGCTAGGACCGAGGATGCCTGGGAGTGCAGGTGAGTGTGGCAGAGGGATGGGGACAGAGCTGAGAAGAGATGTCGGCTGACCTCCGCCTGGGCTAAGGAGCGGACCGTGGGCACCAGCGGAAGAAGGTGCCCAGAAGACCCTACAGGCGACAGCTGAACAACCACATCGGTATTGCCTTGGCTGCGCCCTGGAAGAATCCTCCCTGTGAGGCGACTGGGGCCACATAGGTCCAGAAGGACGGTCCCCTACCTCAAAAGAATGGGACTCTCTCAAAGAGACCGAGGAGGACGAGCAGAGATCTGCACTACGGCTCTCCCAGGGCCCAGGTGGACCCCAGAAAAGGCCGACTTGCCGACCCCACACCCCTCAGAGTCTGAAAGAGCCCTCCTCCTTGAGAGGGCCAGCCAGGTAGCTGGCATCTCTGGGCAGCCCCGAAGGGGTTATCCAGGGTGCAGTACCCTCCCCCTGCAGGTGCCAATCGGCCCCAAAGTTGGGCGATCAAGGCACACTACTGGAGGGGTACCACAACTGAGGGGTCAGTGAAACCGCCAAGACCAGGCTGCAGAGCCATGGTGGCTCGCACCACTGCCTGCTGGTCAGCACCCTGACCCTAGTCTCGTAGCCACCGACCTCACCTCAGAAGGGGCTGACTCCGACTGGTCGAAGAGACTACCGTGCTGCCCACCTCAACAGCCAACCCTGAAGGGTCAGACTGCATGTCCGATTCAGAGCTCGACTCCTTCTCCAAGGAGGTAGAGTCTGAGGCCCTGTGCCAAACCATGGGAGGGCAGGCAGTGCCATCCTTACCAACAGGCCCAGAGACCACAGCTGTGCCAGTGGTGCCAGCACTTCCACGCAGCCCCACGAAGCAGAATCCAGGGAGGCGTGGCCCCAGCCCGAGCCAGAGATCCAGAGCCGGACCAGTCATGGCACCATCCGTCCCACGGTGCCGCAAGCAGCCCAAGGACGGAGATGGCGCCTAACTACAGCCACGGCCGACGGTGCCACTTGGCTCCCCAGCCGCTGGGCAGGGGCGGTCCCAAGGATGGCTCCAAAGGTGGACACAGCGCCGAGCACGGCGCCACCTGGCTCCCCGGCACCGCGAGCAGCGCCGAGGGCAGGGGCACGCCAAGACAGTGCCAACTGAGGAAAATGAAGGCCCCATGGTGCTGAGCCTCGAGTACCAGGCACTGTGCTCAACCTCGGCGCTGAGGACGGCGCCGAGGCAAGACATGGAAAGGACAGCGTCATAGTAGATCTCATGGCGTTGCTAGCAGTGTCAGCACCGCGAACAGCTCTGACAGAGATCACGGGCGCCCGTCGCGACAGTGGCGCTAACGATGGCCCCGTCCAGGAGCCCCTCTGGCGCCGAGGCCTCCGATGGCACCGGCTGATGGCGTCGAGGCGGTGCTGACCCAGGCCTTGCGAGCCGCAGGAGCGACACCGGGGAACCTTCACCCCGAAGGCGATTGCCATGGCGGCGCCCGCCCGCTCCCGGAAGGGCGGATGGGTCTCCTGCTCCGTGGAAGAAGCCTCGGCAACGCTAGGCTACAAGTAGCCGAGGCCCCTCCTCCTCGGTCCGTATAGAACCGGGAGGATCAGAAAAAGGCAGAGAGAGCATGGCTTGGTCCGACGAAAGCGCGCACTGACTTCAAAGTCGGGCGGACTGGGCCTCACCTTCCACGCTGTTTGAGGACCCGCGTCCATGGAGAAGTAGGAGTCGTGATGAATCCATGTCGCGAAGCCGGCCAAGACACGAGAGACATCGGTCGGCAGGTCGGTGACGGAGAATTTCGCCACATGTGCACTGTCGATCGGGCCCACCCATCTTGAAGATTTCTTGCCCTATGACCAATACATGACCTCACGGGAAAAACACCAAAACAGACTCGACATCGCAAAAAGAATAATAATGGAAAGATCTTACTGGGCGACATCGAGTAAAGCAACACAGAACCGCAGGAATAACCACGACGGACTTCGCACGATATACGCGTATCGGAGAAACTGCGAAGCAGGCCTCAAATTTCTTCAGCTTCCACACGAGGTGACCTCACGCGGAGACGGAGAACTGGCAGGCAGGCGGAATCAACACAGCCTAACAGCCAACTCCGCGAGCCGCCATTCAGTGTCAGCCTCTGCCTACCTTAAAAAAAAAAAAAAAAAAAAAAAAGGTTCTCAAGGGTCCTGACCTCCAGATACCCATCTGTGATGAATGGTGAAGACTGACACAGATAAGATCTGGAGGGCGGACGGGGACCGCCCACTATATAGTGTCATGCTGACGCCCATCACGTTAAGTCGGGTGGGTGTCCCCGGTCAGACACTGCTACCAAAAGTTTCCGTGTGGTCATGACACCAGGGGCGCAGTCCTACAAGTAATTACCTACTGCAAGAGCCCTCTCAAAGTAAGATCTACTGTTACAGGTGAGTAACCTGTGTTTCTAGGGATGTGGATATGTTGTTCTTATCCACATGTTATGGCAAGACTCTAGCAGTTCTCCGGGAGGAGACAGGCAAGGCACACACACACACCTACTTGAAACAGAGTTTGAAGAACTGAGGCCCCAAAACCAGTATCCCAGCGTGATTCTAGGTTGATGTGGTAGTGGGAAATGAAGGTGTTTGCTGACTTCCAGGTAGCAGCCCTGCAGATTTCTTGGATAGGGGCGTCCCTAGGAGCAGCCACCGGCGCAGCTGTATGGCGGTGGAATGAGCCCTTAGCCCTCCAGGAGGCTCCCCACCCGCCAACCTATAACAGAGATCAATGCATGATGTAATCAACCTGCCAATCATCCGCTTGGCTGCAGGTCTGCCAGGTGCAGCTTCAGCGTGAGGTGACAAACAGCTGGCGAACCTCTCCCTGAACTTCAGCCATGCGCCCATGTAATAAGCAAGGGCTTGTCTCAGGTCCCAAGTATGGAGTCTGTATTCGCATCCAAGTGTGACTGGGATAGAACACGGTAGAGTCATCACCTGGTTCAGGTGGAACTCCAACACATCCTTAGGAAGGAACTTCGGTTGGAGTGCGGACAACCTTGTCCCTGTGGAAGACCAGATAAGGAGACTCAACAGAGAGCACCTGGAGCTCCCTAATCCTTCCGGCTGACGTGGTAGTCACCAGGAAGAAAAAGTTACTTACCATAGAAACCTTGTTTCTCCCAGGGATACTCCAATGTTCATAACTCTTCTGCAGTATGCCCCTAAGCCAGATCTGCCCAGAGATAGAATGCTATGCTAATGATGGAATCACTGGCATGTGCCACTTTTCAAATGCTGCCACTACTGACTGCCTACATTCTAACCCTCAGATTTCATGGACACCTGTAAAGACAGGGCCCAAAAGATTTAAAATCAGTAAAATTTAGTAATTTTAGGACTCCTACAACTAGCCTTCAACTGAAGGAAAAATATACCAAGATATAGTCACAGACAATGCATTCTCCAATGTCAGAATCACCTGAAAGGTGAAAACCACTGAAACTGGTTTCAATAAAAACCAGAATGTGGCATACATACCCTTAAGGTACAGCATGGAATGCAGACACCACTGGTTCTGGAAGGAGGGTGGAGAGTTATGAATATTGAGTATCCCTGGGAGAAACAAGGTTACTATGGTAAGTAACTTTTCTTCTCACCCCAGGAATACTCCAATATTCCTAACTCTTCTGCAGACTAAAAAGCAGTACCTTTGGAGGCGGAACAGAACCTATTTTGTAAACACGCTCTGCAGGACAGCTGTACCAACTGGGCATCAGCCCTAACCTGCATATCCAGGCTGTAATGTTTGGTAATTGTGTGAACTGTCCTCCAGGTAGCTGCTTTACAGATATCTAGAAAGAGACATCCCTGACAGCTGCCAGTGTGTCAGCTGCCCCCTTGTGGAGTGGACTCTGAGCCCTGCTTAGGCCTCTCTGCCCGCTGTGACATAACAAAACTGAATACACTGGACCATCCACCGAGAAGTGGACCTTAGATGCTGGATTAACCTTCCCATATCCCCATAAATGAGGAAACTGTGTCTTGTCCTGCCTGTGGAGCTTAGTAGCTGTCATGTAGTAGCTGAGAACCTTTGCATCAAGACTATGCAATACACGCTCACCAGAATAAGAATGTTCAGTAAAAACACTAACTGAGTGACACATAGTTTGGTTTAGATGAAAATCTGAAACCACTCTGGGAAAGAATTTCCTATCAGTTTTAAGAACAACTTCATCCCTGACAGAAGGGATACAGTCCTGCTCAATGCATAGGGCCTGAAGGTCACTGATTGGTCTGAGTGAGATGATAGCCACTAAAAGTCACATTTGCCATGTAACAGTTTAGTGCTGCTAAAACATGGGTTCAAATGAAGAACCCATGAGCTTGGCAAGACAAATGTACAGGCCCCATGCTGACACTGTTTTCCTGACCTGTATCTTTATATGTCAGGAATAGCTGTTTTCTGCCCTGCTTATGGGCTTTAGTGGCTATCAAGTAATAGCTAGAAGTTCTTTTGACATCCAAGCTATGGAGTCTTCCTTCGCCAGAAGTAGAGTGTTCAGTGAAAAGACAAATAAGGTAATGTTTTGGTTCAAATGGAATTTAGGAACCACTCTAGTAATAGACCTCCTGTTTGTTCTCATGACCACTTTGTCTCTGTGGGATGAGATGTAGTCCTGTTTAAAGGGACAATGAAAACTGTACCATGTGACACATCTCAAATGAGCTGAATGCATAGGTTCAAAAAGGGAACCCATGAGCCTAATTATGCACACATTTAGGTCCCATGCAGCCACTGTTCCTTGTGAGAGGTGCAGGTGGACCAGGCTCTTAAAGAACCTCCTTTTAAACAGAGCATAAAACCAGAAAAATACTTTGCAACTGACACGAAGATACTGGCTGTAAGCCCATTGACTGTAAATAGATAAAATAGTGCAAACACAGCTGGGGCATCAGTCTGTGCTGGTATCCCAATAGAAAACCTTTCACCTTTTGTAACACAGGTATTCCCAACATAAGGCTTTCTGTAACCTCTTAAAATGCCCAAGGCACCTTACTTTATTCTAGATTTCCAAAACCTCCAAGTGAGTTGAGGCTGGAATACAGGAGCCTCTCTATTGTAGGCAGTAAAATATGTCTTTGAGGAATATGCATTGACTCGGCCACAGACATGGAGGATAGCAGAATGTACCATGGTGTCTGGCTCCGCCTGGTGCCATAGAAACTGTTAATACTGATTTGGGCTTGAGCCCAAGCAATGCTCTGTACACCAAAGAGGAGGAAGAAGGTATATGAAAGCATACATGTGCCTCACTGACCAAAACAAAGCCAGAATATCCAGGGAGACTATTTCCCAATCAGCTGTGCAATAGCTGCGATAAGTGGTAGTTTGGTGGGATACGTATAAGTGTACCACTCGAAGTGCCCCACTTAATGATCAGTTGCACCACCTAACTGTTCAAGGCCCATTAGAAATTAACCTGGTTGATTTGAGTCAGAGTACCTGCCAATATGCTGTCCTTGCCTGGCAGAAGAAAAACCTGTCAGGAAATCTCCATGGAGTATACTAGACTCCATATTTTCATGACTTCTGTGCAGGGAGGATTTGACCTTCCTCTTCCTGCTTATTTCATTAGTACAGTGTGGAGGTATTGTTTGCTCTGACCTGTAGCAGTAACACTACTCTTAGCTCCAGCAGATTTATCTGCAGAAGTGACTCTGCACTTGACAATATGCATTGGATGGTGTGAACCCCAAATGGAATCCCACTCTAGTAGGGATGCATGTGTTGGTAGAACAACTGATAGGGATTCTTGCTGAAACAGGAAACCCTTAGTTGGTTTCTCTTTTCACCCTTGGAGGGTCAGTAACAATGTTCTTCTTACTAGGACTAGTTTTGAAAGGGTGTGCTTACCCTGACCCCAGTCAGCCCTGAGGTAAAATTAAACGTCCTCACCTGTAACCTGGATCCCAGGACCGCTCAGTGGCAGGTGCCATATGGCCAGTAGGGGAAGAAACTGTGCTGGAGTATTTGGTTTATTCAGGTTAGTTTGCTAACCTGGGATACTCTCTGACCTGCCCAGAGGTAGGTAAGGCCCTGCTTTGCAGGGTATCTAGCTCTGCTCCCATGAACCATAGTGCCTGGGCAAGCTGTGAACAGACTTTCTAGAGGTATCAGGACCCTAAGGACTCCAGGAACCCTTGGGTGAGTTGCAGATACTCACACTTGCTGGATGATTTTACAACCCCAGCCAGTGATCTAGGTAAAGGGAAAAACTGCCAGGTACTTTGAACTTTGGCTTTGTTAGGTGCCTAAACAGGCCCCATACTCCATTTTCTTTGTGGTACCCTTTGTTGTAAAAGAGCAGGGTCCACTGTACTTGACAGTAACAGGTTTCACAAACCTGCTTTTAATGGGGGTGGGGGTGTCATGTCAATTCCTGAAGAACCACTGCTGTGGGCACTGTAGATTCAAAGGTGCATTCATGGCCTGGTAACCAAAGGAGTATGCTGTGGAAAGATCTGCCTCCCATCCTACACAATTTAGTGGGAAGGGAAGCTCTTCTTGTGCAGAATTGCTACTGTACTGTATTTGTATACCCTTTTAAACCTTTATCTCTCCCCAAAGAGGGAGTTACCTCAGCTGGGAAATCCAGTGTCTTGGTTTAGGTATCCTAAATGAGGTTTGTAACTTGTAACCAGGCAAACCTCTTCTACCCATTGTATTTACCATCCCTGGTAAGAGTCTTTAGAATCAGCAGACATCTGAGACTGATATTTAGCTCCAAACCAAAATTAGGTGTTTCAGCTTGGTCATCTGACACAGGAGTCTGAACCTTGACTGCTATAGCAGGGCCACTACCTAATAACTTTTGGTATTGACATAAGCTTGAAAGTTTGCCTGCCTGACAGCTAGGAAAACTGATAAATGCCAGGGTTAACTATGCCTTGTCAGAGGCTATCACTTGTACCACCTCGTGGACAGTGGGAGGCTAAAAATTCAGCCCTCTTTATCCAGTTTATTATGTCTTGTACAGCCTCTTATCAAGAGGGAGAAAGAGCTTAGAGTTGGTAAAATCTTGAAAGTACCCACCTTGATGAAAATATCTATTCACAGGAAGGAGAAGACTCTGGTGGGTGTCAGCCCAGTCATCTCACAATTGTGGAGTGTGACAAATAATCCTCAAGCTCTGTGAAAGAATAAAACTCCTATTTAGGGGAAAAACTAGGTTTAATAGGTTCCTTTGCCAATTTCATCATAAACACATATTTCTCCTCTATAACATTAATAGTAGAAATGAACAAAGGAGACAGTTGTTTGCAGAGGTCTGCTGCTCAAAAGCAGACAGCCTTTGTAAGCTTGAATGATCTTCAGCAGCCTGCAATCTGCAGGAGTCGGCAGGCATTATAATAGGCACAGAAGTCCCCAAATGCTGTCCAGCAAAGGTTCTGTGTGCTTAGTTTTCTCTTGATTTTAGAGGAACCAGGGAATTGGCCAGTTCAGCAAGCCTCTTAAAACTGCTTGTATACCCATCTCAGGCGTAGCAACTTACAGTAGTTATTATTGTGGTTTCACCCACAGTAGTTTAGGGTGTTGGCTGGTCAGAGGTCAAGGGACCCTAAGGTGGTGACATTTTCTTTTAGCCTTATTCAAGCATTTTTAATAATTCTATCAAGACATGAACGAGGTTTCGCACTGCTGAAGTGTCCATGTCTCAACAGAATTCACCACACCTAAACACATTAAAAACTGGGATTGCCAGTTTTTTCTTTTCAGTTTCTAGGTGTAAAACACATAAACTTTGCAATTGCTAAATATTTGTTTAAATTAAAGTATATACGTACGATTGCAGTCAGTTCGAACTGATCGGAACCAAGCTAACGGTTAAAGAATCGGAATAGTGGTTCTAAAAACAAGTTTAAATTAATAAAATTAAATATAACTAATGGAGTTTTAGTCAGAAAACTCCGATAAATATAAAACAAACCCCAGTTTACCCCAGTTATGCTGAACCAGGAGAAACTGAGGAAACACATAATTTAACACTTAAAACTTACGGATTAGCTTAAAATTATGAAGAATAGAGGGCAAATGAAAAACAATAAATACTTATGTATATTTTATGTTTTCACATGACAGAACAAGATGATGAAGGGAGGATCTCTAGGCATCTAGTCTTGACAGGCGGAGAAAAACTGAGGGTTAGAACGTAGGCAGTTAAGTAGTGGCAGCATTTGAAAAGTGGCACACACCAATGATTCCATCATTAGCATAGCATTCTGTCTCCAGGCAGATCTGGCTTAGAGGCATACTGCAGAAGAGTTAGGAATATTGGAGTATTCCTGGGTGAGAAGGTGGTCTTTACGATAGTGTGACATCTCACACCTGTGCATCAGTTTCAATGGCGTGCCCATGAGTTTTGCCAGTACCAGCAGTAGATCCCACGGTGGTGGTGGTTCACGCACTAGAGGAAAATGTAGTTGAGGCCTTTGAAGACATGCCAGACCATCTACTCCTTGTGCCACCGCCTGCTGACCGCCCGTGCCCAGTAAGCAGAGATGGCTGCCCGTGCACCTTAAGGGTTCATTGATCAAGACCCTTGAGAGAGAGGCCAAAGAAAGTCGAGAATGCTAGCGATGGACAGGACAAAGGATCCAGCCCCTTGCCCTGACACCAAATGGAGAATCTCTTACACTTGAAGGCATAGCACTTCCTGGTCGATTCTTTCCTAGATGCCTCCACTACGGTGAGTACATCTTCGGAGAGACCCAAAGCCTGGAACTCTAGCTGCTCAGGAACCAGGCTGTCAGGTGCAGGATTCAATGTCCGGGTGGAGGAGGAACTTCCCTGATTGACTGAGAGCAGGCCTGGGTGTGCTGGAAGATTCCTTGGGAGCCTGACTCTGAGGCTGAGGTGATCGGGTACCAAAACTGGTGGGACCAGTCTGAGCCACCCGATCACCTGTGTCTTGTCCCTCCTGACCTCGGGGGACCAAGGAAGTGGAGGAAGGCATAAAAGAGGCCTGGAGTCCACGGTCTTGAGAAGGCACCCCCTGCAGTGAGCCCTGCTGAGGGGGCAGGCACAAAACAGCCTCAGCTTTCATGCTCTCCCTGGAGGCTAACAGGTCCACCTGAGGGGTGCTCCACTGGGAGAACAAGTTGTGTACTACCTCTGGATGGAGAGATCACTCATGGGACACCTTGCCCACACCGTTGAGGGCATCCGCCAGCTGATTTGAGGCTCCTGACACATGACTGGCTAGGAGATCTGCTCCAGTCAGCTCACAAGGGTCCAGATGGGGACAGCTTCCCTGCACTGAGGCAGGAGTGCGGCCGCCCTGTTTGTTGAGATAGCGCATGGTCATGGTGTTGTCTGTCTGAACCTGAACCACGTGATCCCGGAGGAGTGAATGCAGTCAGCGCCAGCCGAACTACTCAGAGCCCTGCAGGTTGATGTGGCACTGGGATTCCTCGGGGTCCAGAGCCCATGGACTCTGTGGTCCCTCATGTAGGCACTCCAGCTCGTGAGAGAGGCATCTATCATCAAGATGACCATTGGCGACGCGGACAAACAGGATCTCTTCCTGCAGATGCTCTAGGATGGTCCACCACTGGAGAGCATCCCACATTTTCTGGGTTACAGTAAGCAGCTGGTCGAAATGACCTATATGCTGAGTCCACTGGCTGGCCAGCTCCCACTGAAGGGGCGCAATGCCACTGGGCCCATCGGACCATGGGGTTGCAGGCCGCCATGTAACCCAGAAGTCTCAGGAAGTCCCAGGCAGGCTGCAAGTGTCCAACCAGAAATGATTAGGCAAAGGAGGAGAGAACCCCACTCTGTCTGCCGGGCCTGGCTCTAGCTTGGCAAGAGTCGAGCTCTGCCCTGATGAAGCAGATCACCTGCAAAGGCATGAGTTCCATCTTGGCCTGCTAACCAGGAAGTCATGGTCAATACAGGTCTGAGGGACCCGCTATATGCAAATTGTCCAGATAGGGGTACACTCTGACTCGATGTTGAAGATGGGCCGCCACCACTGCAATGCATTTGGTGAAGACCCTGGGACTGATGACAGGCTGAATGGCATGGCTTGTAATCTGATTGGGTTCCCTCTGGTCTGAAGCAGAGGTACCTTCGTGTGATGGATTGATCGGACATGGAAGAACACGTCCTGCAGATCCAGAGAGCAAAATCACATGTTCTGCTCTAGAGATGATAGGATGTGAGAGAGTTACCATCCTGAAGGTGCAGACCTGAGAAACTGGTTTAGGTCATGCAGATCTAGAATGGAGCACCAGCCCCTGTTCGCTTTTGGGACCAGGAAGTACCTGGAGACAAACCCTGGGTTGACAGAGGGATCTAGCGCTCTGACCACCACCTCCTTGTGGAGAGTTGGGTGATGTCATCCTCGCAGAGCCGATTGAGGTATCACGGATACCTTCTCCTCCCGTGGGGTGTGGGCCTGCCTGGTGGGTACTGCTCAATTCCAGAGACAGCCCTGGCTGACCACTCTGAAGACCCACCTGTCCATTGTGACAGTGGACCAGGCGGAAAGGAAGTGGTGGAGCCGGGCCCCCATAGGGAGGACCCAGTGGGCGTGAGGGGCATGGGGGTGATCACCCCATCCCGTCACTGTGTAGGCTTGGAGGAGGAGGATCCAGCCATGGACTGCCAGGACTCTTCCCTCCGGGCTGCCGATCTCTGACTTGGCCCAAGGCCAAGACTGAGCCTGCTGCTGCTGCCCAGATTGGTACTGGGCCTGCTTGGCTGCAGGGCAGAAGGCCAAAATGGTTTGCTCTTCTGTTTTTGGAAACAAGATTCCTTCTGGTGGAAGCAATGGGAGTCCAAGGTGGCACTGACTTCTCATGGGTTGAAGGTGGCTATCAACCCCTGGACCCCAACAAATCGGGTGCCTCTAGGAAAGGAATGTTCACCAGTTTATGCTGGGTGTCTGCCATAAAGGTCAAGACCTCAGTCACGCCGCCCGGTGGCACTGAGGTTTGAGGCACTGGACACCATACCTGGCGCCACGCCGCACCTGGATTTGGTGACAGACTTAGTGGCCGGGGATCGGCAGGAGGGAGAGGATTGAGCGTCCGGAGGACTGCTCTCCTCCCTCCCTGGGTGGATCCAGGGATGCCCAGTGTCCTGGCAGCCCCAATGGAGACGGGTTACTGTTGGTTCACCGGTTGACATCAGAGACAGAGTGTGGCAGACACCAGCAGGGTAGCTGTGCAGAGGCATCACTGCACGCCACACCTCTTGGGGAGAAAACAAGAAAATACCCGTCCTCAGGGATAGGCGAAGGCACTCCTGCCATGGACCACACTCCCAACACCGGTGCCTCCTCACTATGCCCTGCTCACTGGCCTGACACTCTGCACTATAAGACAGAGTGCCATAGGTGGATAGGGGTGGCCACTCCCGGGAGGGGTTCAGAGTCTGGGATCTGTCGAATGGAGCGAGGGAGAGAAAGAGTGTCTCAGTTGGGAGACAGAGACCAGTGGATACAGGATGCCAGAGAGACTTCCTGAGGGCGGCGAGAAACAGAATAAAAAATAAAATAAAGACCATCAGCCAGGCTCTGCAGCGCATGGCTCCTGCAGCTGTCACCAAATGGGCACAGGAATCCACAACGCCCACAGCCATCTGGAGTTGCTGTTTTGTCACAGCCCGACCCCTGGTCCTGGACCTGCTTGACCACAGTCTGAAGATCCACGGGAGATGAGGAAGTGCACCTCATCTAGAGAGCCTAAAAGGGCATGGGAGAAGTGTGCCATGATGATAGCAAAGCTCACTTTATGGAGACCAAGCCAAGAGGCAGCATAGACTTTTCTGGCAGAATGGTCCAGTTTTTGGACCTTTGTCCGGAGGTCTATCAGTGTCTCCTAAATTGCCTGAGCGCCAAAACACAGAGTCGGTCACCAACCCCTCAGTCAAGGGGTGCTCCATGAACCCAGAAAGGGAACCAATGGGAACAGCATACTTGTGGGCCATCTGGGCTGAAAGTGCAGAGCAGGAGGCAGGGTGCAGCCAAAGCTCCAGGGCCGGGCCAGCAATGGCTTTGGCCACTGGGAAGGCCTCTGTCGGAGAATCACCCTTATCCAGAATGTCTGTCAGGATATCGAGCCTGTTTCTGAACAGGCTCTAAAACCATCCCTGTGGATTCGGAGATGAGACGGAGAATGCCCATGAAGGACGTGGGACCTTCCTCTATCGAGACCCCAAGTGAAACTTCATTGAGCGGACGAGAGTGCAGAGAGCAGTCCTCGGATTCTGAGGAGTCTGATAGATCGGGCCGATCACCTAAGTCACCTTTGACCCGCCTGGGACGGTTGAGAGTGAGAGTGACCATCAGCCTGTAAAGGGAGGCCCTTAGTGGGTTGAGAGTCCTTGACAGGAGCCCTGGAGGAAGTCTGTTTAGGTGGCGGCTCCACCATAATCTCGGGAGAGGCCAGTGTCGGCTGAGCTGGAGGGCCTTCACCAGCTCCGCCGGTGGAGGGACAGCGTTGGCTGGCTCGAAGGAGTCAGCATCGGCCTAGAGGGCAACAGCCATGTGATGGCTGGCATGGAAGCCAGGGTTGACTTCAGATCAGCCAACACCAACTGTTGCCACCTAAGATCCTCGTGAGCGCCGACGCACTTGTCTGAAGCCTCTCTTCCGAGGAGGAGAATGAGGATGAATAGCAGCAGCACCGCTTTGGAATGCCCCAGAGTGGCGCTTAGGAGTTCTCTTCAACCTGTCGGTCAAGCTGACTGAGAGCTAGTCCTCAATCGTCAGGGTCGCTCAGAAGGAGCCGGGAGATCCGCAGCTCCTCTAGGTCAAGGACAGGGACCTTGAAGAGGTTCCCAGTAGGCTGGGTCTCCTCCTTGGTAGGTCCAGTCAGGACCGGAGTCCTGAAAAGGAATTGTCAGCCTCATCTAGCGACAATGGGTCGACGGGTTGACAACTGGTGATCAGGTCGTTGTCCCACGCCTTAGCCAGTTGGCCTGACGGGGCACCGTGGAAGCCAGCAGTCGAGTCCAAAATTTTGACCAAGTCAAAACTGAGATTCCTGGGATGAGACCACTCGATCCCAAGAATGATGTAGACAAGACTTTCTTTCTCTCTCAACTTCTTGGAATCCTTTTTTGGAATGGGAGCTGTGCAAACCCGACGGGCCCTCCGACTTGGTAGGGAGAGACTGGCACAACTCCTTGAAGAAGCCTGTAAAGGTTGAGCTAAGTTTGAGCAGGACAAAGACTGATGCTGAAGAGGACTGATTGGAGGCCCGAGCTGCCTCCTCCCAAAGCCTTCATTTGCTCAAGTTGTTCAGTATACCCTGCAGCCGTGGAGACCACCCGATGGGCCTCTGTAGATTTGACCAGCAGGTTCAGTTTCCTTGGTCGGCCGAGCTGCAATCGGGCGAGGCGATCATCTTACACATTTGACTGGAATGAGCAACAAAATCACAAGCCTGTGTCGTGATCGTGACCCAGGCAGTAGACATACGTGGAGTATGCGCCAGTGCAAGACATCTTCTGATTCAAGAGGGCACCGTGGAACCCAGGTGAGGACTTGTCCTCTATCACAGTCACGATCAAGATCAAGCAGTGAAACTCTAACGAGTTTAAATTTTGGTAAGTAATCTGGAGATTTAAGTGCCAGGGCCTACTCAACGCAGTAAGGAGGGAACCTGATTCTTCCAAGCAGAAAGGAAGATCTGTTGTCAAGGGCTGAGCTGAGGGTTATACCACCCGGGTGGGTGGGTGGAGGCAGTTTAAAAGACTTCCGCAAGATATTTAAAAGGAAAGGACATGCCATAACGTATGGATAAGAACAACATATCCACATCCCTAGAACTTCACGGTTCTGCCCGAGGCCTGCAGGTTGAGAGGATATCTTTTACGCCTGCACCAAACAGTTTATAGCCTCTAAATGGGGCACTGAAAATGGATTGCTGCATATCACTGGCAAATCCTGCCACCCTTAACCAGGAATGTCTCCTAAGACAACCCCAGAAGCTGCTCCTCTGGCAGAAGCATCAGAAATGTCATAGTGAGAGCACAGGAGATGCTTGCCAAAGTCTGCCCTCGCTTAAAGAGCCTTTAATAGTTCCTGCTTAGAAGTGCCCACTGGTAGGGTTTGGGCCACTGCTTTGGTCTTCCTCCAAAGGGTATTTTAGTACTTTACTCATGTGGGCCTGATAATTTGTAATCCTCAGGCCCAAGGTAGCAGAAGCAAAGGTTCTCTTGTCCAAAACATCTAACATCATGAACTCCTTGTCAGGAGGAAGAGAACTAAGGTGTTTAGGCAACTTAGATTTATCATGGGCCACATTTATTACAACAAAACCAGCCTGAGGTTTGCCTGCAAAAAGAGCCTGATACAGTTTATATGCCTTCCTAGGTATGGCAAGGTACCATATTTGGTGTGTGCCAGACAGACAGGGTGGCATGTTCCAGGACAGGCAGTAGAGGAAGGATAATGATGGATGAGGAGTCAGGCAGTTCTAGGAACTCCACCAAATTTCTCTTGATGTCCTACTCTTCAGATTCAAACCCCATGGCAGTCTGGAGTTGCTGCATCATGGAGATAAATGATGGGTCTTCTGGAGGGACCTAGGTGTATACATTATAGAGTCCTCACTCCCTGTACAGATGGTGGAGCTGGACCTCTCATAAGAGCTTTCCATATACTCTTTCTCCTTCTCTTGCATGATGAGGTCAGGGTTATACTCCCAATCCTTGTCAACAGGATCTGTAGGCCTTAAAGAAGGAGCAGAGGAGGTTGTCATCACCCCAGAAGGTAAATGGCGTGTTGATCTGACAGGCATCGGTGCTGGTGCTTGCTGGAAATGCCCTGACGATGCAGCTCCTGTTACAGGAGGAGGGGTTGCCAGCATTGCAACATGTCCATGAAGGACAAAAGCACAGCCTGAACATTGGTGCTTGCTTGAATTTCAGGCATGCTAGGTGATGTTGACAAGGGAGACACCATCCCGAACACTGATGGCAACACACCAGGCTTACTAGGTTTGATGGTGCCACAGCCTGTCCTCGACCTAGAAGGGTCAACAGTCTGGGCAGTTAGTAGCAGGCGCGAACAGAGTTGCTTGGAGTGAAGGGGCGACCAATAACGCATTCAGGGAGGTTTTTTCCTTGCTCCATCCCCTGTCCCGTGCTTGTGTCATTCAGAAGTTTTCTCCTAGGACTTTGACAAGTGAGAGCCAGAAGAGCGGTCCAGCGACACGGTGAAGCTCTTTTCCTGCATCTCTTTCTCAATCCTGGCTACCTGCTGTTTCAGTAGGTGGGTCTCAAGGCATTCTTTCTGTGTCACTGGGTAGTGGTGTTTAATTTTAGGCAGCTCTGGCAGGCCTTGATGTTATGGGCCATGCCGAGGCAGTACATGCAGATGTTGTGCAAGTGGTCCCAATAAATCTTTTCACCACATTCACGGTATCTGAAGAGCTTAGCCAGCTCTATACATGATGTTGGGTTTCACTTTCTAAAGTGATAGTGAACTAGAGAGAAATGTTATTGAAATAGCAGCTGACTACAGCAGCGGTGTCTCCGTGCCAGGTCATGATATGGTCAATAATGAAAAAGAACTGAGAAGGAAGGGCAGCTCACGCTTATATGGTGGATGCCAATGTAGGGACGTCATTGTGCTGTCCCTACCAGACTGCTTGCAAAATTTCCATGTGGTGCTAGTGTCTGGCCACTATAGTTCCATAGGTGTGGCTTGATGAAAGAGATATCATCAAGATCATCAAAATACTGGTATGTTACTATAAGTGTTGTCATAATGGCTGTCTTGAGAGTTAGCATCATCACAATGGAATACTGCACCAGGGAGAAGTTTCACAATGCTGATGACATCACAACTGCCCAGTGCAGTACAGAAGCCAGCAGCTGAAATTAAAGAGAAACAGTAAAGCCTTCAAACAAACAACAGATTTAACATTTATAACTACTAGTAAATTGATGTCTAAATCAGATATACAACTGTTTGACTCAAAATGTGCTGTTTATCACTTGTGTAGAGACAAGACTTCTAGGACTCACTCACTGCTCTTTCACTTGTAAGTTATGGTCCTGTCCCCATCATACCTGAAGATACATTACATATTCTGAGTCAAGTCACTGCATATCCCTATTTATACACAGAAGAGATGAAACACAGTCTCATGAAGTGTGTTATTCTGTCCTGTTACTTGCCTCTAGGGTGAATAAAAATAGTTATGCAAGACATGAAAATTATGCACCTACCGTAATTCTTGATCTTCTTAGATATCTTCACCCTTCAGTACTATTTAGGATCCCGCGGAAACTTACAGCTTTAAACTTTTCCTCTGGAGGAGGAGCTGATGTTGGGGATGGCACTGCCCCGAGGCCACACTCATGGGTTGGCAGGTAACTGATGTTGGCCCTCCACCAGCTCAGTTCTGCTTGCCAGAGAGGAAATCAGAAATAGAGGGGAAAAAGGAGGTAGGGTGGGGCAAGGAGCCCAAGGGACAGGAAAAGGAAAGGAAAGGATATTAACTGAAAAAGGAATACAGCCAGCCACAGGAGAAAGGGTAGGGCTCTGAGGGTTCTGGGCAGGAGACTCCAACCACTGGGCAGGCCAAGGAGAGGGTGAGAGGATGAGAGAGGAGGAAGGAAGGAAAGAGAAAATAAAATAAAAGGAAAGAGGGAATGAGGGAAAGAGGGAGAGAGGGAGAGAGAGAGAGAGAGAGAGAGAGAGAGAGAAATGGCTAGAGAGGAAAGAGATGGACCCCAGCAAGGGAACTCTAAGAAGGAAGCTTTTCCTCTGCTGGACCAAAGAGAGGTGACCTAATGCTTTTTAATTTTGTTTTGTTTTTCCAGGGGTGAGACCCAGGTGGTGAGCAGGAGGAATTCTAAGAGAGGCGAAGAGGCTTCATTGGTTCCAAGATCCAAGCAGCAAGCACCACAGAATGTGTCAGGCAAAAGACAGACATCCCTGACCCTTATATTTAAAGGTCACTACCCTCCAGTCCATAGAGAGAAAAAGAGGGGGCCACCAGAATCTCTCCCTCTCTCCCATTGCATAGGGTGGAGAAAAAGGACCATACCGGGCAAGATCCATCTGGACAGGGGAAGAGGGTGGGAGCCCTGGATTCCTGAGTGGAGTACTGAACCATTTCAGCCTGCACCTCAAAGTGATGGAAGGCAGAGGACGTATACCTTCAAGTAGGGAAGTAGGAGGCCTGAGGGGACCTTGCCCCATAGCCAACCCAGGAGTGGGTCATCAACGAGGAGAAAAGGAGCAACCCAAAGGCTCCAAAGAAGAGGAAGAGGGTCCCCGGAGCCCCTGTGACCAAGACTGGGACTTTAGAAAGAGGGCAATCCTACAGCTCAAGGCACAAGGAGGCATGGGAGACTAGAACGCCATAAGAAAAACAGGAAGGAATTCCCAGCCCATGTAGCTGCTCCAAAGGAGTCCCAGCCAAGGCCGCATGGGGCCACAGGGAGCCCCTGGCAAGGGGCAAGAGCCCTGCTTGCATTATCTCTAGAGATGGCCCCTAGTGCTTCCAGAGAAAGAGTTAGGAAACCCAGAGATGCCAGTGAGATTTGACCTGCAACTGGCCTCAGGGAGGAGAAAGCAAGCAGGAGGAGGTACTGCCCAGGGACTGTGGCCCAAGAAGAGAAGGTGGTGGGAGCAGTAATGAATGGAGAAGATATCAAGGAAGATTAAAAATTATGTTAGTACATCATTTTCATACCTTCCTGAGATCAATCTTCACCATTCATTACTGTGGGTGAGTACCAAGCAACATAAAGTGGCGCTGGCACCTCCCTGAGGGGGAAAAAATCACCTCAGCCTCCCATGGGGACGTACAAGAGGAGGGCACGACTGGTCAGGGTCAGGTCGAGGCTCCTGGACGACAGGAGAAGGAGGTGCCCTGACAGCTCTCACCTGGCCCTGCAGGAGAAGAATCCTCCCGGAAGGGGTGAGGTAATCACCCCACGCTGGCCAAGGGTGACCACTGAGATAGCCAGAGCCATGCCTTCCGCCTAATGCAGACTGCTGTTTCTACCAGCTTGAGGCTACCACATTGGCACTGTAAGATGCCCCTCATTTCGGTGTCTTGCCAGCTCCAAGGCATGTGCAGAAATAGCAATGGCCCACATGGCTGCCAAGATCTCTTCCAGTGAAACCTACATTCACCTTACACAGGCTACCTGGTGCACGGATATAGAGAGAAAGAGACACGCAGAAGAGAAAACCTTCTGCGCCCAGTGATCAACTCCGGAGAGTCCGCTCTGGGGGTGGTCTCTAGAGGGTCAATGATGCCCAAAATCCAGCCACCCAGTCCAGACGAGGATAGGGTACAGCTCCTGGAGACTAGGGGAGAGCACACCTGCGTGGCAGTCCCAAGGGGCTGGAACAGAGGAGGTGGAAACTGCCCGACACTGTACAACCTCCATGGAGGGATCACAGCAGATTCCAAACTGTACTCCCCAGGAATTACAGTGTTGCACGCACAGGATTGCAGTCTACAGCTGGGGGAAGGTGGAGTTCCTCCGACATCATTGTGAGGAACTGCTGGTAGTTGGTGTAATCAGCGCAGAGGAGATGTGGGTGGAGGTGTCCTCTCCCCTGAGGAGGAATCTGACGAGGTGGAAGGATTCTGTATGGGGCGCAGTGCCTAGGCAGAAGGTGGAAACCATCTCATCCACAGACCTAAAGTACATGGGAAATGAACTTGCCATGACCCTGTACTGTTCCCATGTAAGGGGACCCAGAGGACTGGAGAGTCATGGAAGGAGGGAAGAGAAGACAGAGAGGAAGAAGGGAAAGTGGTCCCAAGAGACCATAGACCCTCTGCCAGGGTTGTGGGAGCAAGCAGAGGATGCCTCTTAAGGGAGAGGACTGCACTGCCCTGCCACCAACTGTTGCTCAACCTGCCCAAAGCGAACAGGGTGGTCCCTTGAGGGGAAGACTTCTGGTGATGAGGTCAAGCCATGCAGGCCCAGAAGGACGGCCCCTGTCCCCACCAACTGCTGGGCTGTGACCCCTAGCAGAAGGACAGCCACTATCAGCACTCAGACTCCGCCTGCTGCCAAAGCCACAGGGACAGATTAGGACACCTGATGGGGCCCCACCAGACTTGAACCAGAGGACCACAACCTGCCCCTTGAAAGGAGCCCCACCTAGCCACTGCTCTCAGAGAGGGAGTAAGGGAGAAACCAGCACCAAGGTCAGCCTCAAATTCCTCCTCAGCACCTGCATTGGCATCAACAGCCAAAGCGGCACCTGAGGCGGCACCGCAACAGACCCAGCACCAGAGGTGGCACTGTCACCAGAAGCGCATCAACTGTGACACTGACCTCAGAAGCGGCACTGATCATGGTGCTGTCTCCAGAAGAGGCACCGAATGTGACAACACCCCAGCCCAGCGCCGGAATCAGCACTGGGAGCCTTCTGCACCGAGGCAGCACCAGCGGAGAGAGAGGCGGCACCATGGATGGCGCTGACCAGAAAGAGGGCAAAAGGAGGACCTTGGACTGGGCCCAGAAAGCCCAGAGCTCTGAACAGCTAGGGCTGCCAATCGGGATTATCCTGATTATTCTCTGATTCCAAGGAGGAGATCACGGAGAAACCCAGAGAGGCAATCACGGACACTCTAACTCATCTCAGCACCGAGGACGGTGTTTGGAGGGGACCCAGAGGCAATGACAGTGCCACCGCCTCCACCGATACTGGGGTTGGTGTCAGGAGCCAGGCCATGCCAGCTGAAGCCACCAAGGGAGTCGCCAATGTAGACCCCACGTAGAGCTGAGGCCTCAATACTGGGGCAGTCCGGTCACCAAGGGGAACCAGGCCGAGGGGTGCTCAACCAGTAACCTGAAGGATACAGACTGTCCACCCGACCTCTCGCTTGGGCCTCCGTCTCAGCGAGACCTGAGACAGCGGAGGCCTGTTCTCCCCAGGGTGTACAGCAGCGGGGAAGGGGCCAGAGACTTTACCTTGGTAGCCCCTCATACAATGCCGACCACTGAAAGTTGGGGGGTTCTCCCCAACCTCGCCATGTGGTTTACCAGGGTCTGTTACGGTCATGAGGCTATCACAGGGACACTTATGCATGGGGTAGTCCCGCCTTTGAGAAATATTTACACCCCGAACCGGATATGATCAGCCACAAAAATAACAAAAACAAAAGGAAAGACTCAATGCCGCAAAACTACAAAATAATAAAGAAGGTTGGTGCCGAAAGTGTGCATTAAATGGCTACATCGAGTAACGGTTTTTCCGACAAACAGAACCTGCCTCGAATCGAAGTACTGCTGTGCTGCTCCTATGAAGTCCTTAGCTACTGCCTTGACAGTGGAAAACAGAACTGAGCAAGTGGAGGAGCTCACTCACCAACCTGTGAGCGCCACATAATATGTCGGCCTCAAGGGTGGCGCCATCCCCAATGTCGGCTGCTCCTCCAGAGGAAAAGCTGAAAAGCTTAAAGTTATAAGCTTTCCACAGGGTTCTAGCGCCTCTGCTTGTACCCACCAGTAATGAATGGTGAAGACTGATCTCAGGAAGATCTACCATAACAGTAGATCTCCAAGAGAATCTCCTCCATTAGGCCATACCTTTGAACTGCAAGTCTTCAGTGCCTGGACCCACGAAAACTTTTGCTAGCCAGGGACTTACCACAATGATGTGCAGTATTGATGCATACAGAACATGGGAGGCCCCATCACGCTTTAGTTCACTGCTGAGATTAGCCTCAGAAGGCCTCTAACCATGAAGAACCAGATATCAGTACCAGGCAAACAAGGAAAGGCACGGACTGGAAACAGAATGCATGGAGTATGGCTTTAGGCACTGCATCTGATATAACCCTCCCTATACAGAGAAGGAGGGAGTCTATGGCACAGCCCAGTGGAGGAGATTCTCTCAAGATCTACTGTTATGGTAAGTTCTTACATATCTGTTCTATCTTCAGCAAGGATATTACATCAACTAGGCCATACCTTTGGAATGACTCTCAAGCAGTACAAAGCAGCTGGGAGGATGGCACAATCTGATAAATGATCAGGACTGAAGGTCTTGCAGTACAGCAAGTCTGAAACCAGCATGTCTATGAGAGAATGTCCAGATTGTAACATTTAGTGAAAGTGTTAACACTGCTCCAAAGCAGGTACATTTTTTGAAACAAGCAACCAAAATGGCTACACGCCTATGGGAGTGACCACAAACAGCACCAGGGAATCCCTACAATGCCTCCTATAACAGACTGTAATACAATGTGCCAGCCATTTGGACAGGCATTGTTTAGAACCAGGAGTGCCTCTTT
Organism: Neoceratodus forsteri; assembly: GCA_016271365.2. NCBI lineage: Eukaryota > Metazoa > Chordata > Ceratodontiformes > Ceratodontidae > Neoceratodus > Neoceratodus forsteri. The sequence goes on along the minus strand of CM057456.1, from coordinate 1,887,649,203 downwards.
CCTGGGGTAATGAAACAAAGTGGAGAAGACTTTCTGCAGTCCTTGATGCAACACAATACAGAACAGTTACGTAAGAACCTATCATAACAGTAGATCTTCAAGGGATCTCAGTCATCAGTTCTTACATATGCAACTTCACCGTCAGTGAAGCAGGATCCACACTAAACTAAATAAAGTCACAGGCAGACAGATGGCTTTCAGACTGTTCAGAGCCATGGTTCAACTAACAAGAGTCTTGTTCATTTAACCCTGGCTCGCTTACCAAATGGCCACTTAAACAGCCAAAACTGTATTTTAAAATCACACTCTATACACTTCAATGGAGTGTGCTCTGTGCTCTTCCCTACTGCAGCATCATAAAACGCCAGAACGCAAGGGCATGGCCAGCAACAGGGAAGTGGAAGGATTGTGCTACAGCCCTAAGGGCAGTTATGATCCCTTCTCTTGAGGGCATACTCAAAAGATGTTTTGTGCAGAGGAGCTCCCCTAAGATTAGGAGCTTCTCTTATTTCGTGCAGCATATTCTTTATATGAAGGAATCTTTTTTCATACAAATGACGCAACCTCATAAAAAAGATCCCTTCATACGAAAAAATAACTTGGACTTGGTGTTTTTCCCACATTTCAACTTTTACAAGTCATAATAACTCCATCGATATTTGGGGTTAAAGGACAATCTAAATTTCAAAATAAAGGTCTTAATGATTACTACAACACTAATACATAACCCCCAAAAAAAAAATAGGGGCATATTAAAAGCATAAAAACAAAAAATACAATTCCTATAGGATAACATTGCAACTTTAAGAAAAAATTACTCACCATAGTAATCTTGTTTCTTCCAAGGTATTCTTCAATATGATTAACTCTTCCAGTCAGCCTCCTTTGTTGAACTGCCCGGAGAAAATGCAACATTTGCAAATGATGGAACACTCACTGGCTCGTACTCACCATTCAAACTGCTGCCCTTACCAACTGCTGAGTTCTATAGTGCTCAGATTCATAGAAGCCTGCAAGGAAAGACCCCTAACTAAGCTATCTCAATAACAGTATCATTTTTAAATAACAAAGTCCCCACATAACATGTCCCTTAACAGCCAGACAGGACCAAAAGTGGAAGAAAATGAAAATTACGACCTACCGTAATTCTGATCTTCTTGGACGAGTCTCCACCACTCATTCACACTATTGGGATCTGTGCCGGAGGCACTAGGGACCCATCGGGAGCAAACATTTTGCTGGGGAGTCGACGCCAGAGATGGTGCCGAGGGAACGGCGCCATGAGCCTCAGTCAAGGCGGGTAATGACTATCTCAAGGCCAACTCCCAACCGCCTCAGTCAATTTTTACCAAGGAGGTGCAGCGTAACTACAACCTAGAAGAGTAGCTCATCCTAAAACCGGACATAAGATAGTCCGGACGACCGTCAAGAAGGGTCAACAAAAGAAGTCTTCAAGGCCTAAAGATTTGAGGGAGTGAAGACCAACAAGAGAGGTGAGCTCGGGGATGGAGGGTGGGATGTGAATGAATGGTGGAGACTCATCCAAGAAGATCAAGAATTACGGTAGGCAAGTAATTTTCATATCTTCCTGGACATAAGTCTCCACCACTCATTCACACTATTGGGAGAGTAACCGAGCTAATAATCCCCGAGAGGGTGGCAGGAGAAACCAAGAGCTCACATTTCTTCAGACAGAAGTCCATTAAGGATGGCTCTGCCAAAGGAAGAATGTCATCTGGCATGGACATACGAGTGCATAATGCTTACGAACAAGTATGCACTGAGCTCCAGGTGGCTGCATTGCAGATGTCTGTACGGGCACATTGTGATTTCCGCTAGGGATGCCGCTACCGCTTCTGGTAGAGTGAGCGAAACTCTACCCTCCAACTTAACCTGCACCATGGAATAGCAGTGATGAAGGCACGCCACTAGCCATGCTGAGATACATCTAATAGCGACAGGTTGACCCAGCCGGCCTCACTGAAGGAAATGAACAGTTGCTGGGCTTTATGAAAATCCTTGGTTCTATCTAAGTAGAACGCAAGGCCCTCTTAACATCCAGAGAATGAAGAGAGCTGCCCTTCATTTTGGAAGTCCGCAAAATAAGAGGGAAGGACCAAAGGTTGGTTAAGATGAAATTCTGACACAACCTTAGGAAGAAATTTAGGATGAGTATGAAGGACTACTTTGTCCTTATGGAACACAGTATACAGAGGTCTGTGACCAGGGCATGTATCTCAGAGACCCCTACGGGCTGAGGTAATGGCCACTAGAAAGGCAGTCTTCCAGGTGAGGAAATTTAGTTCACAGGTAGCTAGAGGCTCAGAAGGTTTCCGGTGAGCACGCCTAGCACAAGATTACTGTCCCAGGCTGCAACCGGACGCCTTGTAGGGGGTCTGTGTGCAGAATGCCCTTAAGAAATCTCTTAACTATAGGTAACTGAGCCAGTGAAAGAGAAAACCGGCTCATGATACGCTGAAATGGCACTAAGGGAACCTTAACTTAGAGTACTGGAGACCTGAATTTGAGAGGTCCAAAAGGTACTCTAAAACTTTATCTGAGGGCAGGAAAAGGGATTCAAGAGACTTTGCACACCAGAGGGAAAACGCCCACTTAGCCGCGGTAAGCCTGGTGGCTGGCTCACAAGAGCCAGAAGGATATCAGAAACTCTTCAGAGACATTGAACCGATTTACTTCTACCTCTTCAGGAGCCAAGCGTGAAGGTGAAGAGATCTCAGATTGGGATGGACCACCGGTCCCTGAGTTAAAAGGTTCATCTGCAGGGAAGTGGTCTCGAGGAACTGCCAACATACTGTTGAGAAGTGGAAACCACAGTTGTCGAGGCCAAAAAGGAGCAATGAGAATCATCTTGTCTCCCTGAGACTTGAACTTGAGGAGTACTTCTGAATTAGAGGAAGAGGCGTAAGGCGAAAGAAAGCGCTTTTGTCCACCGCAGCCTGAACGCATCCTGACAAAAATGCCAGGCCCTGGACTTCTGGAGCAGAAGAGAGGCAGTTTTATGCTGAGTGGGGACGCAAAAGGTCCAGGACCGAGTTCCCCACTCTTGAATAGTGACTGAACTATGGTTGAGTCGAGAGACCACCGTGAGGATCTGTCTCTGTTCTGCTGAGATGGTCTGCCAAGTCGCTCTGTGCACCTGGTAGGTAGCTTGCTTGAATTAGAGCCTTGTGCTCCAAGCACCATTCCCAGACCCTCATCGCTTCTCTGCATAAGGGTAAGAATGAGCACCGCCTGCTTGTTGATGTAATACATCACTGCTTTGTTGTCCGCTTGGAGGAGAATATTCTTGTGACAGAGAATGTCCTTCAAAGCTCGGACCGCATAAAGGACGGCTCTCATTTCTAAGACATTTATATGAAGCTGGGACTCAAGTTGAGTCCACACACCCTGAGTGTGGAGAGCCTGACAGTGAGCTCCCCACCCCATTAGAGAAGCATCTGTGGTAATGGAGATCTGATGGTCCAGAGGGCAAAGGGGTATCCTTGCAGGAGATTGTCCTCTTGAGACCACCAGGTGAGAGACCTCTTAAGGGTTCTGTCACCTTGATGAGATAGGATCATGGTGAGTGGTTGGAGACCACTGAGTACTGAGCATCCACTGGGTGGTTCTCATGTGCAGATGGGCCAGAGGTACAGTGAACACTGAGGATGCCATGAGGCCCAGCATCCGTTGCATCGAGAGCGCTGTAACTGACCTGTTCTCTCCGATGTAACGGGCCATCTGAAGGATATCGTTCCTTCTGTCCTCTGGGAGAAAAGCCTTCACACAGGATGTGTCCAGAAGGGTCCCTATGAAAAGGAGCCTCTGGGAGGGCTGCAGCTCGCGATTTCTTGAGGTTTAGCAGGACTCCCATGGACGTAAGGAGGCGAGAGGTCATCTCTACGGCATCCAGAGTCCCTTGCCTGGAAGGACTTGCCAGAAGCCAATCGTCCAGATAAGGGAACACCTGTATTCTGAGTTTTCTGAGGTGCGCCATAGAACTGCACAACACTTTGTAAAAACTTGCAGCGCCGAGGATAGCCCAAAAGGCAGGACTCTGAACTGATAATGTAGTCACAGAGCCACAAACCTCAGGAATTTGTGATGACTCGGGTGAATGGGAATGTGCTGGTAAGCATCCTGCATGTCTAGGGAGGCTAACCAGTCGTGCTGATGAAGCAAGGTAACAGGGTTCCTAGAGAATCATTCTGAATTTCTCCTTGGGGAGAAATTTGTTTAGCTTTCTGAGATCTAGAATGGGGCATTCCCCAGACTTCTTTGGAACCAGAAAGTATGAGAGTAGAACCCGTGTTTCGTTGATGCAGCGCACAAGTTCTACTGCCCTGTTGTTTAGAAGGCCCTGAATCTCGGCGGTGAGAAGGTCTGACTGAAGGCAGACAGCCTGGGCTGCTGCTTGGGAGGACGATCCGAGGGGTTTCACAAAATTGAGTGAGTACCCTCGCGGATTATCCGAAGGACCCATTTGTCTGAGGTTATGGACTTCCACTGGCTGTAGAAGTGCATCAGCCGACCTCCACGGAGAGAAAAGTCCACCTCGGGCAGCTGAGGTGGGACTTGGGCCAGCAATTCATAAGAGTGGCTGGGCCTTTGGCCCTGCGCTTTCTGTTGCGCTTCTTTGAGGTTGGGCAGGTTGGTTCTTATGGAAACTTCCTCTGCCTCTGCCTCGAAAGGACTGACGGTTATGAAACTGACGCTTACTGGCATGCCCTCGAGAGGGGCAGGAGGGGTCTAGCCAACTAATGGCTGACCTAGTCTTTGTGTAGCTTCGGGCTTGCTGTTCACCTGAGGACCAAAAAGATATGCACCATCAAAGGGTAATGCCATTACCTGTTGTTGCGCATCATTGGTGAAGCCTGAATGCGCAGCCAGGAATGGCGCGGTGCAAATACCAGCAGCTGCTGAACGGGAAGTGGAGTCGAAAGCGCCCATGGCTGCTTTAACCTGTTGGTTGTTAGATTCAATACCCTGGTAATGGTTTGAAGAAGCTCTGGTTTTGAATCCGACTCTGGAAGAGCTTCAACCATTTGCTTGAGAGAGTGCCACAGGATATACTAGTACTGAGAAAAATAGCCTTGGTAACTGGCAATACGCATACTTAGGGTAGAAGCAGCAAAGACTCTCTTACCTAAGGTGTCTATCTTACGAGATTCCTTGTTAATAGGTCGAGCTGTAGTGGTTTGAGGAAGGATGACCTTATCATTCTCTGCCAGGACTACAATAGGATCCGCAAAGGCTTGAGATGCCAAAATGGGACGATCCTTGGGGGCTGAATATTTTTATCAATGGATTTAGCCACTGATGAAGAGAGAGCAGGATTATTCCATACCATTTGAGACAGCGCCTCAAGGAAGGCTGAATCGGAGGAGTCAAATCCGTAGGGATCTCCGATGCGTGAAGGTATTGGAGTCTTAACAATTTCCCAGGATCGATGTCTGTAATCTGGAGAGAAAGTGTGGAAATCATATTCTTCAGCAGAAACTTAAAAGACAGGTCCTCGACCACAGGCTCTGCAGCAGTAAAGATCCTGCTTCGTCCACCTCATCGCCCAGCTGAAGGTCTGGGTCAGGCTCAACGTCATCTCCTGACAGTCCAGGAGGGACTGTATGGACAGGAAAGGGATGAAAGCCAGAAGAGGAGAGGAAAAGAGACAAAGGAAGTCCCGAGAGTCCACGGCCGAGAACGACACCGAGGAACCTGTGCGCCGAAAATGGCGCAGAGGATGGCGCCACGACACCGCATTGCACCGCAGGTGATGCCGAGAAGCTGCACGGTACCGCAGGGCGCCGGGCCGGTAGCCGTGGAGGCGCCGCGAGGCCACGGCGCCAAGGCACCTCAGAGACGGAAAAACAGGTTTTGAAGGAAAGAGCAGGAGATAAGGGCATCGTGTGCCTCGCGCCAAGCGCATGGGAAGGGGGACACCTAAGCACGGAGTCGACAGCACGCAAGAAGGTGCCGCGCGACCAGGAAAGTCCAACCGCCTACCTGGTCGCCCAGAGAGCCCGAGGCCCACGGCAGCGACCGAGCCAGGTAGCCGAACCAACCTCCGAGCCCACTGCTCCATAAGAGCGCCCACTGATGAAACTGCTCATCTGAAGACCTACCTCGGGCAGGGTAGGACTCGATGTCGAAGACATCAGCTACCAGAAGCTGCTGTTGGCGACTCTGAGGGAGGAGACCGCAACTAGCCCCGATAACCGAACGCCCACGCCAGCAGGATGCATCAGAGGGCAACTCCCGAGTGATGCCTTCTCTTTTAGACCCGCGGGCCGAAGAAGAGGTCGAGGCCAAACAGTGCCGAATGCGTTCGCTTTATGCTTCACATGGGACCGCCATCCCCCGGCATTGACTGACTGTTGTCAGAGCCCCTTCCGGAGAAGGCGGCGGACCGACCCAGCCCGACTGACTGAACAGCTTTCATACGAAGTCTCCCTACCGTCCACCTGACCTGCTCATGGTCGACTCTGTCAGTGTAGGCTGAGATTTCTTTATCGCTTTTATTTAAAAATAAGAATAACTTGCGATACTGTATCGAGATAAAACTACAAAATAATAAAACTGAAAACTATGCGCTAGTTTGAAGTTTGACTCGACAAGCGAGCGTCGCGCACTGAAGCGCACTCGACGGGCGGGAAAAAGGAACTGAGGCGGCTGGGGAGTCGACGGTGAGATAGTAACATTGCCGCCACGAGCTGGGCCTCGGCGTTGCCCTTGCGGCGCCATCTCTGCGCCGACTCCCCAGCAAAAGTTTGCTCCGATGGGTCCTAGTGCCTCCGGCGAGATCCCAATAGTGTGAATGAGTGGTGGAGACTTATGTCCAGGAAGATCAACACCCATCTGGCGTCAACACCTGTAGCACAATAGGGCATACCCTCTTTAAAACAGATAACCAGTTACTGCAGAGGCCCATGGTTCTGGAAGAGGAGGAGAGTTAAACATATTGAAGAATACCTTGGAAGAAACAAGATTACTAAGGTGAGTATTTTCTTTTTCTAACCCCAGGAATTCTTCAATATGCTTAACTCTTGCAGGCTATGAAGCAGTACTTTTGAGGGGAAAGAACCTACTTATGAAATAGGCTCTGCAGTACTGCTGTGCCAAACCTGGTATCACTCCTGGACTGAATATTCAGCAGTAGTGCTTTGTAAAGTGTGTACTGTTCTCCATGTAGGTGCTTTACAGATTTCTAGCAGGGAATGTCTCTAGTGCTGCAATTGTAGAAGCTGTACCCCATGTGGAATGAGCCCTCAGGCCCACTGGGGGTTCATTAACAGCTTTACTGAAACAGAATTGATACACTGCACTATCCAGCATGAAATAGTTCTTTTGTTGCTGGTTTTCCTTCTTCCACATCACCATAAGTCAGGAACAGGTGCTGTCTGTCCTGTCTGTGTGCCTTAAGTAGGTAAATATAGTAGTTAAGAGCTCTCTTGACATCCAGGCTCAGCAGCTTGCGCTCCCTTAACTAGAATGCTCAGTAGAGAACAGACTGGCAACATGACTGACGGGTTCAGGTGAAAATCAGAGACTACCTTTGGTAGAAACTTTCTGTTAGTCCTAAGGACCACCTTATCTCTGTGGAAGGAGATATAATTCTGCTCTATATACAGGGCCTGTAGTTCACTCATCCACTTGGCTGAAGTGATGGCAACCAAGAAGACCGCTTTCCAGGTCACAAATTTCAGATGTGCTGTAGCCAAGGGCTCAACTGGAGTTTCCATGAGTTTGGCAATGCAGATACTGAGGTCCCATGCAGGCACCGGTTCCCTATGAGGAGGTGTAGGGGCACTGGGTCACAAAACCGCCAGCTAGGACAGCGTGGTCAACAATCACGTGCAAATAGCAGCGCACTTTTTTCTTTTGAATACTGTTTCAACAGACCCTTGTTAAAAAAACAAAAAAAAACACAAGTCCCAATAGACAAAAATCCAGGAGACCAGGATTAGAACCCCGTCTCCACTACCACCTGGCTGAGTTGCTCCTTGCCTCAGCCCCTCCACAACATGGGAGCAGCTCGACCAGCTACCTGAATTCTTTCCTCCTTGTCCTCTGCTAGGACCATGGACAGCGACCAGGGAAGTGCTTACTGCACTAGCGCTGTGAATCTCCCATCGCTGTCTGTGACAGTAGCCCCTAACAGACCAAGCTGTGTTCTAACGGCGCTATTGTTATAGCTATTCTTATTTTATTTTTATTTATTTTATTCATTTGATAATCGGACTGGTGCACTGATCCGAAACCTTTTTCAAGCACGGCCCAGCTAGATACTGACACACACACACCTGTGGTAACAAATTCCAGAGCAACATACAGTGCAGTATAGTCAATAAACATCAACAGAACACATATAAATAAATGAACATCATCAAAACCAGATTACATTGGAAGGAAACAATTACATAGGAAGGGCAACTGACGAATACAGTGTGCGAGGTAAGAACTGCGGGAACAGGTGAGACAGTTAGGGAGGGGAGTAATAGAGCACTGGTGGTGCCAAAGGGGCAGGAGGTGAGGACAACAAAGGAGGAGACAGTAGTAGAAGCCAAAGGACAGTCACAGGAGCAGGCCAGGAAATGAGCTCTTAGCAAAGCATTTAGGTTTTGGCGGAGGGTCTGGTGAGCATAGGGATGAAGGCAGGTTGTTAAAAAGTGAGGGGCCCAGGGCAGAAAGCTCTTGGCTCATATTAGTGGTAATGTGGGGACGTTCAAGTTGGATGTAGGATGACTGACAAATTCTGCCTGTAGAGCCTAGGTTGGATCAGAGTAGATAGTGGCGAGGAGGAGGGATTATGAAGGGCATTGCCAAACAAACAGGCCAAGAGGTAGGAGCCAGGCTTGGGGGTAGCCAGTTAAGTGACTGACAGCATGGACAGTGGTGAGAACTTATGGGGCACGGAGGGCAAAGCAACATATTTGATTATATGTAGTGTTAAGCCTTGTTAGGTTAACAGCTTTGGTAAGGAGTAGGTCTGGCACCTGTAGTCAAGGAGGAGAATAAATTGCCACAGGCCATAGCTTGGCGGCATCAGGGTGAGGAGATCAATGATATGACAGAAGAGCCCAATCTTCTGGTTTATGCACTTTTAAGAAGGGCTGTATGTTCAGTGTTGGAAGGGATGGGTCAAGGATCACACCCAGATAGCTGAATGCAGTAACAGTTTCAAGTGACGAACCATCTGGGAAAGGACAGAGAGAGAGAGAGACAGACAGACAGACAGAGAGAGAGAGAGAGAGAGAGAGAGAGAGAGAGACAGGCCAGATTGAGCAAGGGCAGAGTTTAGGTTTGGAGCCAATAGCATGACCTTTGTTTTGTCTGCATTGACTAGGAGCCTGTTGTTTGAGAACCATTAATGGGCCTTGCAACAGTCATCACTGAGGGAGGTAGCTAGTGAGGCAGGGGAAGAATCACTCAGGAATAGTATCAGATCATCAGCATAGAGAAGTGAGTTGCAGGTGGGACCCTCAGTTGGGAGAGTTTATGAAAGGGAGAAGAGGAGGGGGTCGAGGATGGGACCCTGGGGACACCCACCGTGACAGGCAGAAGGGGATAGGAGGCATCACTAAAGCAAACCACTTGGTTCTGCCAGAGATGCAGTTTGAGGCCCAAGTTGTGGAGGCAGTGGAGAGAACCAAGGACAGCGAAGTTTTTCTATCAGCAGGTTGTGGTTAACAAGATCAAAAGCTTTAGACAGGTCAATAAACACCGCACCTGTTAGTTTCCCATTGTCCATTTGCCTTAGAACATGGTCAGTGAAATAGCAAGTACTGTGGTGGTGCTATGCCCCTTCCTAAAGCCATGCTGCTGCGGGCAAAGGAGATTGTATTTCATTAAGTGTTCTGTGATTGATGTTCACTGCCTTCTCAAGAAGTTTACCTAGATGAGGGAAGTATAGAAATGGGGGCAGTAGTTGTCCATGAGCCTAGGGTCACCTGCTTTATGAATGGGAACAATTTTGGCCTGCTTCCAGGCAGTAGGGACAGAGGCCATAGTGAGAGAGAGAGAGAGTTAAAGATAAAGGTGAGGGTGGGTAGGTATTGTCATGGGCCACTAGTTTTAGCAGGGATCATCACTACTGCACTTCCTTGAGATAGCAGGCTAAGGAAGAGTTTAAGAGTACCTGGGGAGATGGTCTTAAAATAGAAAGGGGGCAGTTTGGAGTCGAGAGGGCGGGCAGGGTGAGGGGGGAGTTTAGCTAGGTAGTTGCTAAGGTTGGAGAAATGCTTAAGTGCATTAGCAATTTCAGTAGGGTCAGTTTGTCGGCCTAGGAGGGTACTGAGAGAGGAAGGGACTGCTTAGAGGAGGGGGAGCAAGGTGTTAATGGCAGACCAAGTGCTTGGACTTACCTAGATGTTTGGATTGCAGATTGGAAATAGGCAGACTTACTAGATTTAATATGCCATTTGCAGACATTTCGAGGTGCCAGTAAGTATTTCAGAGGGTTGGGGACGGGTAGTTTAAAAGCGGCCACGATGTCACGCTTTTCATCAGTTTGAAGAGGTCAGATGTGTCACCCCTCGCACTCTATGGCTAGCGTGGAAAATGTGTATCCTGGATGGTTGAGAGAGCTGCGATAAAGATGCCAAGTGCTTGATCAGCGTTGGAGGCATTATAGAGATTGGTCCAGTCAAGGGATCTGAGGTAATCTATGGTTTGAGGGTGTCGAGTTTGAGAAGTTATGGAAGGATAGGAACATGGGTGGGAGGGTGGGTTGGTTTGGTCTGCCAGACACAGTAGATGGGGAGGGTAGCTAACAGCATCTGACAGAGTGCTGGCATGGGCCACTCTGTCAGCTCGAGTTGTCAGGATGATGGATCCAGTCAAGGGTCGCATGACTGTTAGTCCTATTGTTGAGGCATGTGTGGGAGGTAATTAACTGGAGAGAGGTTGTGTTGTTGAGTAATGGAGTTGCAGTGAGAGAGGGGTTTGAGTCCCAGTCGATGTTAAAATCTCCTATCAGAATGGTGTCTCTTGAGAAGGAGAAAGGGCTAGGTTATTTAGGAGGTAGCTAGACCAGGGATACCAGACCTGAGGATTATAACAGCACCCAGCGGGCAGCTTCATGTTTGTGGCTACCGTGGCTCAGCAGCAAAGCCACTCAGTAGCAGAGTCCTTGACGGACTGGTCAAGAAGAGAAGCAGAGTAATGTTTCTGTAATACAGAGTATACCACCACCCTCGATGTGATGAAGAACAGTCATGGTGGAGGAAAGAGTAACCAGGTAAGGAGCAGCAGTGGTCCAAGGTGGAAGGTTTTAGCCAGGTTTCAGAGATACCTATTATTTCTGGTTGGTACAGTGAGACTCAGGCTTCCAACTCAGCCATATTGGGAGAAGGCTCCTAACGTTTAGTGGTGACTTTCAGTTCCAAGCTTGCTGTCCCATAGAGAATGATTGTAGGATAGAGAGGTGTTTGGGGGAGAAACAGGACCTGGGTTACTCTTGATGTCCCAGAGAGAGAGATGGAAGAGGTAGAGACTGGATGGGAGGAGGGCAGAGGAAGGTGGGACCTGGAGGAGAGAGAGAGAGGTGAAAAAAGAGACATTGGTGATCATAAGAATTAATGAAGGCAAGGGCAGCAGATGTGTAGGGAGAGAAGCAGGCCACATTCGCAGCTGGGGGTATAGAAGGGATGGCCTGGCATCTGATGGGCATGCTTCAGGGCAGTTTGCTCAGCCAGAACTGATGCAGCAGCATCAGATGAAAGACAGAGTCCAAGGAGAATGGAAAAGTGAGACACAATGCTGAGTGAGAGGACATCATAGGTAGCAGGAGGGTGGGCAAATAAGGTGTGATAATACTATAGGCTAACAAGGTAGCTTGGGACAAAAAGAAAAAAGATTGCAGTTGAACACAGCTAGGAAAAGCTGCACTATTTCCAACCAACAGGCTTGAAATGCCTAGAAACCTTGCACGACACATATCAGGCACCCTCTACAGGTAATTTAGTAGAAGCTGCTAATGGTAAAGTCGGAGATTGGTCACATGACATCAGAAGGACCAACAAAGGGTGGGCGGGTGGGAAGCAGCCTCACAGCGGTTGCAGGTAGAGGCGAATAATAAAATGCAAGATCTGTAGCAGTCAAAGACTGCTTGCTTTTCAGCACTGTTCTGCAAAAAGAAAGGAACTTGATTTACTTTAAAGAGGACTCCCATCAAAAGTGCTACACTGCAGAGCTAGAATAAGCATATCCCAGTACATCACATACCAGAAATTAGGCTTCTAATACATTTCATTTTAAAGTTATGAGCTATTTTGTAACCCTGATTTCACTACCCATTCAAAAAGCCAGTTTCACTTAGACCCACTGAAGATGTCATCTCCTCAACTCGCATTTTAGTCCTCCTGTCAGCAACTTTATAGGACCTACTTCTCCAAGTTTAAGAAACTGTAGCTATAGTACTCCTTTAAAAAATGATACAGCATTGGCTGCAGTGCTTGAGTTTCCAGAATGTTCAGATGCATGGCACTGTACTTTAGAACATGTCAGAAGGGGTTTTGGAATGCAGCACTGAACCAAGCTATAGAATGTCAAGGTGGTGCACAATTTTAAAATGTTGGGGGAGAGACACAGACGTAATCTCAGAATGTGACAAGGATGTGCCATCTCAAAATGTGGTGGGACAGTCAGTCTCGGAATGCGACAGCTTACACATCGAGGAATTTGTGAGGACTGGCAATTTCAGAATATAGTGGGGATGCACGCTGTTGGAATGTGAAAGAACATACTAGTTATTCTGAAATTGCTTGTCCCTGCCACATTCCAGATTTGTACACACCCACCATATTTCAAAATTGTGCATCACGTCCCACCACATTCCAACATTATGCATCCTAGCCACATTCTATAATTATGCATCCCTACTACATTCTGAAACTGCACATCCCTTTCCCATTCCCAATTATGTATCCCTGCACATTCTGAAATGGGCATCCCACTAAATTTAATAATTGCACATCCCCCAAGTTGTGTTTCAATGCCATATTCCAAAATTGTCACTGCCACGTTCCCAAATTGTGCATCATGCCACATTCTGAAATAATGCATCGCCACCACATTCCAAAACTGAGCATCACCACCACATTCTGAAATTGAGTGTCACCCCACATTCCGAAAATATGCGTCACCACCACATTCTGAAATCAGGCATCATGGGCACATTCCAAAATTGTGGCCACCGCCACATTCTGAAATTGTGCATCACCACAACATTCCAAAATTGTCCCATCACAGCAGTATTCCAAAACTGTGCATCACTGCCACATTTTGAAATTGTTCGATCACTGTCATAGTCCAAAGTTGTGCATCACTGCAGATTCTGAAACAGTGCGTCACCGCTGCATTTCAAAACTGCACCATCGCCACATTTCAAAACTGTGCATCACCGCCACATTCAAAATTGTACATCATCGCCACATTCTGGAATCTATGTCAACAGCGATTCTGAACAGCGCCATTGCTGCACTCCAAAATTGTACGTCAGCTCTGCATTCTGAAATTGTGCATCACTGTTGCATTCAAATTGTGCATCACCATCACACGATATTGTCCATCACTGCCACATTCCGGAATTGTACATCACTGTCACATTCTGAAATTATGTGTTCCAGCTGCTTTCTGAGACTGTGTCATTGTTGCATTCCACAGTTGCAACCTGGTGACATTTCAAAACTCATACCTGCAGTATTTTAAAAATTGCACACAACTTTGTCATTCTAAAACCATGTTTGCCAGTGCATTCCACCCCAATCACATTCTGAAGCACTGTACCTTGCATCTACACATTATGGAAGTGCATGTGCTGACCCTCCCCAGTGTCAGTTTTCCTTTTCAGATGTTTACTACAATTGCACTTTAAGTAACATAGGAGAAATAAGTCATATAAGGTAGCTTGCAGGAAGCCTAGGTTGTGAGTTCAGATGACATCATCAGTAGCGCTTCACAGAAACTGGGTTTCTGAGCAGGTAGTGAATTAAGGGTTACAAAATTACCTGTAACTTTTAAACAAAGTAACTTACGGATCTGATTTTTGGCATGAGGCTGACTGAGAATGTGCTGATCCAAATTCAGAATTTATTGATGCCAAACATTTTGGCCTCGGTCCCTCTTTAAACTTAATTTAATTTGCCAGTCACTGGTACTGGAATTCAGTAAATGGCTCCAGTTCTAATAGTACTGAGTTCCAAAGCTAAAACAGAGCAAGCTGCAAATAGGCAAAAAAAGGCGTAATGTTAAAAGGCTTGACAAAACAGCGTGGCGCAGCCTCATGGTGTCAGGAGATCGTACCTTTCACTGCAGGCAAGCGGACAGGGGAGCAGCTCCGTGGGGTTGAAAGCCCAATCAAGATGGGAGCTAAGGAGAGAGAAAGAGGGATGCACAACATTAAATAGGGTTGGCGGGGAGTCAAACTCAAATTACAGCAGGAGGGACAGAAGACAGCAAAGTGGAAAAGGGAGGACGGTTACAGGTGTAAGTAGGCCAAACCCTTAAAAAACTTCTTAAAAATAGGCTTGGGTGCCATGGAAACAACTTTTCCAGCTGAAATGTAGCTGCGACTGAAGCCTGGTGAACCTTGAGTAGTGGGCTGTACGCCCAGGAGTGGAAGATGGGTGAGGTAGTCCAGCAAGGCTTGCAACCCCACCTATAGAGGTGCTATAGTCTTTATTAGAGCACCATACGGAAGACCTCTTCAATTTGGAAGCATAAGTTTTCTTGGCAGAGGACTTTCTATACCCTTTTAATACATATGAACATACTAATCTGCCAGCAGATAAAGGCCTTATAGTCTATCAAGTCTGCTTGGTGTGCTGCTTGCAACCCTTATACTGCAGTTGCTCCTCCTCCCCCTTTTAAAGCAGTCCACTGTTCTACAGGATGCAACTTCCACAGGCAACCCATTCCACCCAGACACCACTCTCTCCATAAAAAGAGTCTTCTCATTTCCTCCTGAACCTTGTGACCTCGAGTGTCCCTACCCCACTTAACTTGAATAGTCCCTCCATGCCTGTCTTGTTTATTCCTTCATGTACTTGAAGGTTTCAATCATATCCCCACTGTCTCTCCTCCCACCAGTTAGTACGTTCCAGCCCTCAGCCTGCTCACGTAGGGTATGTCCCTAGTCCCTGGATCATCTTTGTTGCCCTGCGCTGCACCCTACCTCAAGTAACTTAATGTCCCTCATCAGGTGCAGGCGCCAGTACTGCACATAGTATTCCAGATGTGGCCTAAACACTGACCCTATACAATGGCAGGATCACCTCCCCTCTCCTTGAAGATATACCCCTGGCAATACAACCATGCATTTTGTTGATCTTTGCAGCAGCCTTCCTGCATTGTGCCGAGTTGTTCATTGAGCCCGTTATAATCGGCCCCAGATCCATCTCTTCCTCTGTCACGCTAGCTGAAAACCCCAGCTAATAGCTCCTTCTTGGTTTTTTGCACCGAAATGTAGCACCTTGCACTTTTTGGCACTGAACACCAACTGCCAGGTGTCTGACCAGGTACCCAATTTTGACAGATCATCCTGCAACCCATGCCACCCTCCTAGGTCATCTACTACTGCTCCCATCTTGGTGTCAGTCTGCAAACAAACTGATCTTGCTCTTGATACCCATTGAGATGTCTGATATGAACAACACAAACAATACCGGTCCCAGCACTGAGCCCTGTAGTACTCCGCTGCCACTGCCCCTCGGAGATGAGAGCTCCCTCCACCACCACCCTTTGCTGCCTTCCCTGTAACCAGTTTATTACCCATCCCACCATTTTCGCCCCTGCACTTACCGTTAGCTTACTAACCCAGCCTCCCATGCAGCACCGAAGTCGAATGCCTTACTGAAGTCCAGAAACAGGACATCCACTGCATGGCCCTTGTCCAACTGTCTAGTTACCCAGTCACAGTAACCCACCATTAATCATTAAGAACAGTCTCAGAGAGAAGCACGCCAGCATACTCTAGGTCCTCAACAGCCAAGCCTCGAGCTTGAGGGACCTGAGGTTCAGGTACAAGATCCTCCCCTGTGAGGATGTTAGGAGATTGTGCCTTGGAGGAGATGTATGGATGGGGCTACTGACAGGGACAACAGCAGTGAGTACCATGGCAGCTGGGCCCAGTCTGGAGCTATCAGAATTATTGAGGCTGGCTGGGACCTGAGTTTGATCAGGACCCTGAGAATCAATGTGAATGGAGGAAAGGTGTACAGTTTCCTCCCTGACCAATCAACACCACGGCATCCAGATGTAACCCCTAGGTGGCGCTATCCCAGGACTACTACCCCTGCCTGCTTGGCTAGTAGCAGGTTAAGGGGCCTGAGTTCTGAAATGGGTGCCTCCACCCGAAGATCAGGGTTGGTAGTGGTCAAGCTAACCTGGACACAGCCCTCCGGAACACTGTAATCCCCTCATTCCCTTCTAGTGGCCTGAACACTGTACAATAATCACTTTCACAATACCCCTGGTACACCACACAAGTACCCACACTGTTTGCACTTACCACCAGGGCTGGTTCCTCTGGCTCGACCCTGGGACCCCTGTAAAACAAGGTTATGCACAGCAAATAACAACAGTACAGTACTTTGAGCACAAACTGGAACCACAGTCAGATTACATGCAGAAAAGTTAGATCTGATTTATTCAGGGACTTGAACAAGGAAGGCAAAATCAGATTAATTAGCTTAAAGGTTATATCAATCAAGCAGTTATGCATGCACTTTGAGTCCCCACACAATCCACCTCTGGGTACTCAGGTGGAGAAGAGATGGGTTAGCCAGGACCATTGCCGGGGGTTGCAGCTGGTTGGGGCCCTGTGATGGAAAACACAAGATGCACAGTACACAATATTTGTAATCCGGAGCCAGGGGCTCAGTTCAGTAAGGAAACGGAAACAACAAGACAACAGATGACACACTCAGATTAAGTTGCCAAGTTGCAGGGAGCTACCCTGGTATTTACTCAAGATACCCAAGACTGGACACAGGCTGGATGAAAATCGAGACTGCAGGTGGTTGATCTGGAATGCCAGGAGAAGAGAGGGCCCACATGAGTTGCAGAGACATCGTTCCTGTTCCAAAGCGTGGAGCAGGGCTGATCCCCAGGCAGGTCTCTCGCCGATGGCTCTCTGTGCAGTGGGTAGTCTGGCTGGGCCAGTCTGGCAAGGCCCAGACCACATGGAGACAAATTCGGATGCAGTCCGTTTTGGCTGGATACAGCTTCCAGCAAGCAGAACACAGTTCACACAGTGAGGACTAACTCATGACCCACTAGCAGCTCATAGCACATTTACATGTGAGAGAATTCTACTGTACCAGGCAAAGCTGCTCCCGGTCTGTCATAAAAGTCTCTGCACACACCAGGAGCTTAGGTGTAGCTGGAACTCCTGACAGGCGATCGCATTCAGCAAAATCTTCGGTCTTCTTCAGGTTGAGCCTGGCCCACTTCAGTAGCTTACTTTAGTCACACAAACTTGGATTTAGTCCAAAATAATTCTCTCTCCCTCTCCCTCTCAGGAGCAGCACACCGACATGCAGACCAAAAACTTAGCCTTTTCAGAGTTCTCCCATGCAAATCCACTCAGGATTGCTGCTCAGAATCACTTCAACTCCTTCTTGTTCAGCTTCCAGCTTAGATCTAACTGAAAACTGCAAGCAGCCGGGACTTCCCAAGATCCAAAAGATTTGGTTGGCTGATTGGCTGTCAGTCAAGCAAGAGCTCCCCTTCAGCTGCAAAAAGGCACAAAAGTTCAAACTACTGTTCCTACAGATTTTTAATTCAGACAACTCCTGTAGTCTGGCTACATTTTAGGTCCCACTAGTACTGATTGGTCCAATCTGCAGTCCAGGACCAAGATAGTGGAGACAAACAAAACAGTCCTTGCTACAAAGAAAGCAGGTTAGACAAACTACATTATCATTATCACTCTACATGATTTTCAGTAAATAGTTACATCTTTCAACAGAGCTCCTCTCAAATTACTTAAGCAGCAATCAGGCAGCTCTTAAAGAGACAGTACACAGAGGCTATACAGGCTCTGGTAATCACATTTAAACTGCTAAAACGCAGGACACCAGCCTGGCAGTGAGCATTTAAGCAAGCTCAAGGAAGACTTTTTGGGAACCCCCATTTGTAGGGTTACACAGAGGCAGTGACTACACTGCTTGGGACCTGCAGCAGAATTTGGGCAACTGGTGGCTGTCCTGAGAGGAGAAAGAGATCTACCTCTGGTGTGCCCCATCTCCTGAACACCACATCTGGCACCTGTCTGTTTAGAGACCTTTTGTGGTGGTTTTGGTTAATTCTGCTGAGTGCATCTGCCAGGGTGTTGTCCTTTCCCAGTAAGTAAACAGCTACCAGGGAAACCTGTAGGGGTAAGCTAGACTCCACACCTCATTACTTCTATGCACAGGGAGTGGAGCTTGTCCCTCCCTATTTGTTGATGTAATACATGGTGGTGGTATTATTTGTTCTAACCTGTATCACCTTTCCTTGCACTAAGAAAGCAAAACCTTCAGTGCCAGGAGCACTGCTCTGAGCTCCAGCAGATTTATGTGCTGGAGTGATTCTGTTGTGACCAAGTACCATGCACAATGTGTTCTCCTAGATGTGCTCCCCAACCCAGGAGGGAAGCATCAGTGGTGAGAACCAAATAGGGGGCTCCTGCTGGAATGGGACACCTTCCCTGAGGTTGTCTCTTTCCTGTCACCACTGCAAGGCCTGCAGTAGTGTTTTGTTACTGGTATCAGTTTTGAAAGACTGTCTCTCCTTTGACACCAGTGTGCCCTGAGATGGAACTGGATGCCCTCATTTGGAACCTTGCTCCTGAGACTGTGCCTGTGGCTGCAGCCATATGCCCGGCAGCTGCAGGAATTGCCTTGCCAGCCTTGGGACATTTAGTCTGAAAGTACTGGCTATCTGAACAATACTGTTCACCCTTCGTGAGGGAGAAAGGCCCTTCCCTTTAGGGTATGCAACTCTGTAATTATGAAGTTCAGTACTTGTACTGGCTGAAGGACTGACTTTGTGGTGTTGATCGAAACCCTAGGGACTCCAGCAGGTCCTGGGTGTCCTTCAGAGCATCCTTTACCTGTTGTGGTGATTTTCCCACCACTAGCCAATCATCCAGATAGGGAAAACTGTGATACCCTGCATTCTTAGGTATGCCACCACCTCCACCAGGCATTCTCACGAATGCCCTTCAGGTCAAGTGAGGCCAAATGGTAGAACTGAGAACTTAAAATGACCTGAAAGCATTCTGAATCTTAGGTACTTTCTGTGAGATTTCCTTATGGGGATGTGGAAATAAGCATCCCTTAAATCTAGAGATGCCAACCAATCTCTCCTTTGGAGTGTGAGCAGAATCATGGCTAGAGTTGCCATCCTGAACTTTTGTTTTGCCAGATGCTTGTTCAGAGCTCGTAGGTCTAGAATGAGTCGCCACTCCCCATTTCTCTTTAAGGTCAGGAAGTACCTTGAATAGAACTCCCTTCCCCTTTGGAGTAGGGGACAGGCTCTATTGCTCTTGATTTCAGAAGGTGTTTGCCACTTCTGCCTCCAGAAGTTTCTCTCTGAGGGGCGCTGCCTGAAAACCACTGACCTTAATTTTGGAAAGGATTTGAAACTGAGGGACAGGCCTTGACTCACTACTTCCAGAACCCACTTGTCTATGGTGATGCTTGTCCAGGCCTGAAAAAAATGAGCCAACCTGCCCCCACTGGGGATGGGGAGACTACCCTGACAACCACGTCAGGGATTCTGCTGGGTTGTGACTGAACTTGGCTGGCTTGGCCTCCACGCCTGGAGCCCTTTCTGCCCCTGCCCCTAAAGCAACCTTGCTGAGGGTACCTTGGGGTGGCCTGGGTCTGGAAGAAAGGACTGCCATCGCTGACCTACCTCTATCTCCCTTCCATAGGCTCTGTATGAGGCTGAGGGCTTCTCTTTCGCTGTGTTACTTTTATAGGAGGTTTTGTACTCATCCACCTTTTCATGTAAGCCTCTGTCTTTTCCCCAAATAGTAAGTTGTTCTTACAGGGAAATACATGACCTCTGCTTGTGTATCTTGGGACAAGTTAGTCGCCTCAGCCAAGCAAATCTTCTTAAGGCCACTGTTGGAGCCATCCACCTGGCAGCAGTGTCGCTGGCATCCACTGCCATGTGGAACTGGTATCTGGTGGCTTCCAAGTCACACCTTGCTGTCTCAGACAGGTCTGCTGCTACCTCTGCAGGGACCTTGTCCACCATTGCTAAGACTGACTGCCACAGAGACTTCTGGTACTGGGCTGCATATGCCATATAATTGGCCTGTCTGATACAGTAGCTGCAAGATAGCCCTTTTTGCCGCTATCAATCTTTCTCGAATCTTTATCTGGAGGATGTGAAGATATGGCCCTGTCACATGCTGTAGTCTGTACTACTCCTGATGGTCAGGGTGTGAAAATAAAAATTTAGCCCCTGACCTTTCAAGTTGGTATTTTTTATCTTACTTCTTGTCCACATGGGTACTGAGTTTGAGTCTCTAAAATCTTTACTACCTGTTTTTCAGAGACTTATTTATAGGCAATGACAGCCTTTTAGTGGTTGGTAAGCCCATTATTTCCAAAAATCTACCGCCTCCTTGTCCTCTACTGTCTCATTGGTAGATATGCCCAGTGCTCTACCATTTGCTTTACAAATGTAAAGTGTGATGAGTAGTCTTCAGGCAACCAAGGAGGAGAATCAAACTCATGGTCTGGGGACACCTCAGGCTCAATAGGTTCCCCTTCCTCATCATCATCCTCACCATAAGGATCACATTCAGGATCCTGTGTGAAAAGAACCGAACCGAAACCAGTACAACTGTCAGTTGCGGAACTGCAGGAGGAACCTGAACCGTTTGGACTGGAAGCAGTATAAGTCCCTGGTTTGTTACTGTCTGCAGGGCTTGGAAGTACCTGCAGTGGCTGGGCAACTGCCTCTTCTATAGGCATCTGTGTTTGAGGAACAGAAGTCTCCTCTGGTTTTGTAATAGGAGGTTCTGTATGCTTCAGTTTACGTTTTTCTTAGCCAGCACCAGTTCATCAGCGGATCCCTGGCTCTTTTGTTTTGATGACTCTCCTGTTTTTGTAGGTGTCGGTTCCATTTCTTGTGTTTTATTTATTTTTTTGTAGAAGAGGGGTACTGGACTGGTCAGAGCCCTGATCCCCTGGAACCGATGGAGAAGCCATTATCTTTTGAACCTTTCCAATCTTTTCTCAATAGTTTTAGGGGAAAGATTTTACAAATACACTCTGAAGGGAAATGAGGCTCACCCAAACAGAACAAGCATAAATCGTGCTTTCGTCAGCTTTTGCAAACACTTCGCTGCACTTAGTAGAGTTTTTAAACCTGTGGAGCCTGTTTTCTTCTTCGGTTTTCTGACATCCTTAAAAAAAACACAACAGGAAGTATTTTTGTTTGTTTTAAAGTTTAGCAGGATCCTGAACTGCAAAAGAATCACCAATGCCAGCTCACAAAACTCACTAAAGTTGTTTTAGCGGTCGTTCCCATTGGAAGAAACCGCTAAATAATAAAAAGAAATGTCTAAAAGGGTAACGTTAGGAATCTGGACCAAGTTAAGAGATAAAAGGTAATATTAGGAATCTGGACCAAGTTAAGAGATAAAAAAATAAAAGGTAAATAAACTAGTAAACAGTGGTTCCTCAATGGTTTTCACAACCAAGAGGAACCGCAAAACTGAAGGAAAAAAAATACAAACTAAACTAGCGCTAACTAGACAAAAGATGGTAAAAGCAGCAAATGAAATAAAATCAAAGATATTACTTGTTTTACTGGAAAAACAACGAAAATTCAATGACTTCGAAGAGGTCTCTGAGGAGTCTTAACAAGGCAGACGGAGAATGAAATCCGAGCATTATAGAATGTAGCAGTTGGTAAGCACAGAAGTTTAAATGGTGGCAGAAGCAAATGAGTGTTCCATCATTTGCATATGTTCATTTTTCTGAGGCAGTTCAACACAGGAGGCTGACTGCAAGAGTTAAGCATACTGAAGAATTTCTGGGGTTAGAACAAGCTGTGACTCTCTCAATCTGGAGTTAATGAACAATGTTTATATCGATACAAAGGTCTTAATGACTATTACAGTACTAAGCCCTAAGAAATAAGAACTGAAAATGGTCCATCCCTACAAAACAAACAAAATGTTTTTAAAATTACAAGGAAGTACACCTATATACACATGTGGATAAATGGAGGCATGGAAGCACTGGGCCCAGACAACCCTAACACATCCATGATCACATGGATGTGTTCATGCAAGTCCTGAAGTGACCTACATGAATGATGATACGATTCTACTATCTCAAAAGCACAGAAGTTCGAGATGGCCCAATGGCATTGAGGTTTGAAGCGCTGGACGCTACACTCCTCACGCCACGCCAGTGACCCGGATTCAGGAACAAGCCTGGGTCATCGCGGGGTGGGGGCAGGAGATGGACTGAGCAGCCAGAAGCAGCCTCCTCTCCCGTGTGGGGATTCAATCGCGACCGCTGCAAGGCTGCCACTGGGTGGTGGCTAAAATAGGGAGGGTGCTGCGGATCACTACATGCACGTTTCTCCACACGCCTCGCCGACCGTGGCAAGGGGAAAAATGGTGGAAAAGGGAGCTGGCAGGCTCCATGATGGCCCTGTAGCACCGCCCCATCCAGCAGAGTCCGGATGTTGGTTTCCGTGGAGAAGGGAAAGTCGACACTTTTGCCCTCGGCCCTGTCATGGAGGGTAACCTGGGGGTTACTGGGAGGTCTGGAGAGGAAAATGGGGTCCAGAGAGTGAGCCCTTCCAAGGAAGGGTCCGATCTGCCTGCCAGCTCCACTGGACACAGGGAAAATGTAGATAGAAAAAGGACAGTCAGGAGAATGGAAGAACTCACAGCTAAATTAAGGCTTTCTCTGGAGGCACATACTGAGACCAGGAGAACTTGGGATGCCCTGTGGAGCTGACTCAGCAATTCTGACTGGTTGAGTCGACAGGGTTGGACTCAGAAGTGAGTGGGGTCATCCCCTCCCCTTAACCGCCTCCCAATAGACATTTCCCTGAGCCATACATGCAGTGTATTTTTACGGTAGTACTCCACAGTTTAGTAGCATGGTCTTCCAAGCTGGTTCTTCTCTCACAATAGTCCAGCTCCTGTTGAGCCGCTGAGCAAAAAGGTATAGGTGCAGACTGGCACCTAGTTACGCTGCTTAGCTTAAAACCCATACAAACTGAAGGTTCTGGACAAGACACCATTATCCTGATTTCAGAGTCATAGCTACACTACAAGAATGTCTTAGACAATTGTTAAAGGGGCCCCTACAGCCCTTAATATCAACCAGTTTTGTAAAATCCTGCTTACTTGAATTTGTTTACCTGCTACTCAGGTTCTCATTTAACCTTGTATGATGCCTAACTGCTTAAATGTATCTTTTATGCTGCGTACATAGCAATAAAGCTGAGGTTTTAAAAAAAAGATAAAAGGACGGAAATTCATTGCAAAAACTTCATAAACTTTATTATTCAGTTAAGGTTAAACCAACAAAATAGGGAATGTGGTGTTAGGTTTTCAACCCAAACACCCTGACCCTCTACCCTGCAAGCAGCAAAAAAGAAAAAAATTATAGTTTTGGCTGTTTTGAGTCTTGGCAAATCAGGCCAGGGTTTTCCTTGGGGTTATCAACCCTAATGCTCCCTTCATTCCACTCAGCAAATAAGCTCAGATGTGTAGACTATATGAGAATGGTACCTATAGTCCAATACATCTACATTCCTATATTTCTCACATTTTATAAAGAGAATATAGTAAAATTAGAGAATATTACAACCTCGGTGGCTATTGTAATATTCATGAGTTTATGATATTCCTCTTTATAAAAATGTAAGAACATAGGAATACAGATGTAGTAGACTCATAGGTAGTTTCTCCCCCAAACAGTAGTGTAATACATCTTGAATCCATGCTAATATGGCATAAAGAAAACCTGTTTAATCTATAGGTGTTTATGATCAGGGCATAAGCTTTACACTTAGTTTTTGAGAACTTTATTAATTCTATGGAAATATAATGTTAAGATAGTGGTTTTCAAGCAAACCCCCTTCCCAGCTTCTTTTCCCTGCCCACTCCAACAGCCATCCCCAAAGGGCAGACTGTCCATCTGACTCAGAGCTCGACTCCGCCTCCGAGGAGGTGAGGCCGAGCCCTGTGCCAAACCGTAGGAGGCGCCCACTGCCATCTTTGCAAGGGCCAGAAACCAAAGCCGTCGTTCGACTTGTGCCAGATGCCTCTCCAGCACCGCGAGCGGAATCCATAGGGGCACAGCTCCAGCCCAACAGGAGCCCCAGCCGGAACAGCCACGGGCGCCATCCGCCCCACAGCGCCTACCAGCGACGCCGCCGAGGACGAAGATAGCGCCGATGACGCACCATTGGCACCGGTGGATGGCACCGCCTGCCCACGGGCGCTGCGAACGGTGAATTCTAGGGGCGCTTAACTACGGGCGCCAATGGCGGAACTCCGATGGCCCCACGGTGACGTAGCCCTGGGCGATCGTGCCGTTTACCCTTAAGCGCCGAGGACGGCGCCATAGCAGCTCCCACGGTGCCGCTTAGCAGTATCGGTGCCATGAACAGCTCCGGCGGTAGCTTACAGTGCCACGTGGACAAGGCGCAGCCAACAGCTCCGCTTAGGGCCCATGGCGCCGCAAATGGTGCTGACTGACAGCGCCGAGATGACGCCGACCCGGCCTTGCGAATCGCGAGTCCGACACCAGTGGAGCCTTCACCCTGAAGGGGCGATGCTGTGGCGGCGCCTCCCATCCCCTGAAAGAGTGGGATGGGCCTCCTGCGCCCAGCGGAAGGGACCCTGGCAGCGGCTAGGCTACTAGTAGCTGAGGCTCCCTCCTCTTCCTCGGTCCATGAGAACCAGGAGGGACCTGGAGGAAAGGCCGAGAAGCGTGGCTTGGCCCAGAGTGCGTGCCTGACCCCGAAA
This sequence comes from Neoceratodus forsteri, assembly GCA_016271365.2. Classification (NCBI taxonomy): domain Eukaryota; kingdom Metazoa; phylum Chordata; order Ceratodontiformes; family Ceratodontidae; genus Neoceratodus; species Neoceratodus forsteri. The sequence continues at coordinate 1,887,624,200 of CM057456.1, read as the reverse complement.
GTCGGCGGGCTCGCCCCACTTTCCTTGGCGTTGTTCGATGACCAGGTCCATGGAGGAAACAGGCATCGCTGAATCCATGTCATGAAGCAGGCCAAGACACGAAAGACAACGGTCGTGTTGGTTGGTGATGGAATACTTTCGCCGCATGGGCACCGCCGCATGGGGACCGACCTGTCCTAGAAGTCTTCTTGCCCCCGACCGAGACATGACCTATGGGGAAAAAACACCAAAACAGACTTGACATCGCAAAAATATAAAAATGGAAAGATCTTACCGGGCGGCGTCGAGGTACACTGGCAAAAAACAGAACACGACTGGGAGACCGGCGGACTTCGACACGAAGGATAGGTTCGAAAACTACAAGTTTTCTTCACAGTGTCCCATCAAGCCACCTCTACGGGTGGGGAGATGAAGAACTGCACGCAGGCAGAGTCGACGCAGCCTAACGGCCAACCCGTGAGTGCTAAGAACAGTGCATCGGCCTCGAGGGCGGTGCCGGTGGTGCTTCAGCCCACCTACCTAAAAAAAAAAAAAAAAGGCTCCTGCGGGTCCTGACCTCCAGCCAAGTACCCAACAGTGATGGATGGTGAAGACTGACACAGATAAGATCTCCAAATTACTGGTTCCATGAAGAGAACTAAATTAATGCTGCCCACAAAAGAAAACCTTTGAAACCACAGTTTTTCAGATCAGTGTTTATTCAGATATAGTTAAATATCATCATTTGGAGGTATAAATTTATTTTCTGTAGACAGGAACATTACTAACCACTGCCAGTAACAATACCTTTCCTGTCCCTGTAATTTATTCCAGGAATGTTTCTGATATAAACATACATTTTTGGAACCTAGTGAACTAAACTATGATGATATGTATAAGCTGATCAAGTATTTAAAATTATATTAGAAATAAGCTTAAAAGAGTGTATGGAGTGTAAGGCTCTAGGATAAGTGACCTCTCAGGTGTTTGTTGGGTGGTTTGGGAGGGGCCTTAAAATGGCATTAGAGCATTTAGAATAGGTTTGGGTTTGAGTCAGTAGCTTTAGCCAAATAGACTAGCCATATTTAATGGACGGTGGCACTACCCATGTGCATACCTAATCTTTTTTAAACTATCATTTGTGTCACTAGACACCACCTCATCAGGTAGTCTGTTCCACTTCGCAACCACTTGCTGGTTAATCCAGACCCTCCTTATTGTTTTGTCATTTTCACCTTTTAACTGATAGTCATGTGCTCTGTTTCTTCTAGTACTAACCCTGGATTTTAATCTTAGGCATTCCCAGAGATCTCTATTCTTTTTAGGAATTAAATTTTTTGTTGAGCGATAAACACACAGTTAGGCAGTTAGTCATACAGCCACATCTCCATAAAGAATTTATGTAAGCATTAAACCATGACAGATCGTCCATGGTTCTACTGTGGAATGAATCCATGGTTGGGAGCCTCCAAACACCCAACCATGGATTAATTCCACAGTAGAACCATGGTCTGAGTGGTTTAATGCCTATGTGACATGGCAAGAGTATTATTAATATTGTTAAATCCACACACTAATTCCACAGTAGAAGCAAGGAATAATGTTCAGACAGACGGAAGCTGATATGCTATTTGATTTATTGAACAATGTTGCACCAACATAGCGCTACTTACATACATTGCGGGTGTGTTTCCTCAATATAACACAATTTCCTGTCAGGACCAACTTCGACGGGTAGAAATATGTGTTAACTTGGCAAAAATCTACTTGTACAAACATTATATACAATAAACATTTTACTCCTTCTATCGTGCATTTTACTTCCTCTAACTTGGATCATTGCATTCTGGGATTGCACTAATGACACTACGTGATTACTATGCACAGTTTGACAAGGCTACTTCTGTTTACATGGACTACAGAGCCTCAAACTAGACAAGTGTGCAGTTATATTACGGTAATTATTCTACCCCATATTAACTTTCTTACATGCTAAACATTTGCAGCATCGGAACATTGCTGCTGAAATTAAAACATTGGTGAGTTCATTTTTTTGGGGGCGGGGTTACTGCGATAGTCGGTGCTTCACCGACATGCACCACATATTAAGGTAATTTACGGTGCATTAACTTTCTTAAATAATGAACATTTGCAGCATCGGAACATTGCTGCTGAAATTTAAACATTGCTCAGAGACATTTTTTTCTTTTATTACTGCAACTGTCGTGCCTACTGACATGCTCCACTAGATGGTCCAGTGAAATAATTAAAATTTACTGGTACATTTATTGTCAGGTTTGGCACATTAAATGGAGTGAAACCTTGCAGAGCTGAGCAATACTGATGTGGGACTGGCGCGGCGTTGATTTGTTTGAAGATTCTGTGGCACTAGGTGAACTGCTTTCTAGCTGCTTGGGAGGTGTGGGGTTGTTCGTGAGGGTCACTGTTTCTTCTGCTTTGTTTTCTGGTGTTGCACTACTTACATCAGGTGTGTTTCTAGATATGGGGGCACTTACTGAATTTGTTTGGCTCCTTTTCTCTTTGTCAGACATAGAAGAGGAGGTATTGCTGTTGGTTGCTACTGGTGCTTTGGATAGGATGTTTGACTATTTCTTGCAGTCCAAACTTGTGGGAGACCAATAATTCCTGAAACTGGTCTCACAGTGATGGCCACTTCGCTCATTATTTCCCTTGATGCTACCTCAGCCTCTGATAATAAATGTACTGCTGTACTCAGAATGGAATGGTTAGTGTAGTGGCAGCTGAGGTTAACATCAATGGAAATTTGGGCCATCATCTCACCCAAATAATTAACTCCCATGGGTTGTTTGACATACCACACTTTCTCTTCATTGAGGACTTTTATGATTTCTTTTTGGCATGTAAATAAAAGAAGGAGCATTCTCAGGACAGTGATACATACTCTTTATAAAGAGCTACAGGCCAGTTGGCATTGTCAGGCTGCTAAAAATCACACCACGATATACTTCACGATTTGTCTCATTTGTGTCATTGTAGTTTTTGTGGTTTCATTGAAGGAAACTGTGTGATATTCTCTGCCACTGTCATCTTCTCCCACTGTGAAAGACTTGTGTTAATTTATTTAGGCCCTCTCGCCACGTCTGGCAAAGCCAACTGCAGCTCGAACCAGTCTGCAAACTAGCCCGTAGGGCAGACTCTGGACATAATTTCTGACATGTCCGAATTTTGTGAAGGTCGCTGCCACTGATACGAGGATGTTGTGTGGCAGTATCTTTCCCTTCTCCATATTCTTTAATAACAGCCACAAACACATACTAGCACTCTTGAATTCAGCATCTGTTGTGATATTTATATTTCTGCTCAATTCTACGCTGTTTAGGTAGCGGTTCAACCCAGCACATATTCCTATATAACATCTTATGCTATATTTTTGCCTTCCTCTGTTCTCATTGCTGCATAGGAACGTTTAAAGATGTTTGCTAATTCAGCTTCAGGATACTTTTCACATTTATATCCAAATGAATAGAATTCAGCCAATCTATAAATACTTTTATTGACCACATGGTGTTCTTGTGTGTATTTATTTCATTTTCTTTCTCTCTAGGTTATCTAGTTGGTCAGCTGAGATAACAACATGACGTGACTGCTGTTACCTTTGGAAAACGTCTTGGCAATACTCTGGCTAATCTCTTTCTTTGCTTTTTTCTTTTATCTCAGTCTGGCTAGGAGCTTTCTTTACAATCATTCTCCCTGCATTCTGTGTCACATTTTCAGTTACTGTCTCTCTTGATGAATTCGCTGACAGTACAGGCTCACATTCTTCTTTCCCATAGTGCTGATTTACCCAGGTTATAATGCCAACACCACCACAGGCACAAAGTTGACATCAAAACTATCCATGATTCCACCTCGAGTCTTCAGTTCTGAATGACAGTCCACTGGGTGATGGATGGGGAGCAAGGAATTCTGCAACAATTAATAGTGGCTCAAAAGGTACTATATAAGCAACCATTGTTCTACTGTGGAATTAATTCACTGTGGCTTTAGTCACCTGTTATTTAACCAATCAGATTGTGTTATTTAGAAGTTGTTGAAAGAGCCATGTTACGAATGGGTTTTGACATCTTCAGTTATATACAAAGTGATGCTTATCTCATATTCAGGCTCTACTTTCATAGATGACATTTCCACAGTATCCACTGGTTTGTAGTAAATATAAAGTCAACTTTGTTATCAGAGTAAGCCGCAAATTAACAGTCTAGTTTAATAAAATATGTCACTAAATTTAGAATGGGTTTGCAAACAATACCATGCTTTTAATGTTCGGGAGGTGATGGGGTAAAGTGCCTAAGAGGGAGAATTTAGTGGTAGAAAACAATATGACTACAATATCATGGAGATCACTGAGTAAAAACTCAATGTCCTTTCATGCAGCCCTATATTGGGAAGTCACAAGAGCAAGCCAGTCTTAAGATACGCTGCCTGAATATAATTCAAAGTTTGGAAGATTTACTCCCCATGAGCTAAGGATAACTGAAGAATTGGGAATTGTATTCGGGTCGCGACCTCCCAGATGAAATCAGATAACATGTTATTCCAAGATGTATAGTAAAAGCGTGCTGGTGGGAGTGGTAGGGTCTGGAATAAATATAGTCTAAGCAATATATTCATATGTATAGTTTCAATTTTCAGAAAAAAAGGGCAGCATTAATTTACTCCAATTATTCAAGTCTGTCTGTACTGCTATTGTAAGGGTTCATAATTTACTAACTCTAATCTTTCAGATCTTTAGGGATGAAAATTCCCAAATACTTAATCTTTGTTTTGAACCATTTTAACGGAATGACCGTTTAAGGGACCCCTGCCTGGCCTCTTGCAACCCTAACAAGATAGCCACTGGATCCAATGCTGGGGTGTGAGGAAGAGCTAAGACTTACTCAAACAGGGAAACTATCTCCTGCCAAAACTGTAACACAGAGGGACAATCCCAAACCAAATGATGCAGTATAGTGCAGTGGTCTAAGGCTCTGAGCTGCAAATCTGGTGACATCCAGCAGACCAGACCTGGGTTTGAATCCCACAGCTTCCACTTGCATACTATGTGACCCTGAGCAAGTCACTTAACCTCCTTGTGCTCCCAGGTCGCTCCTGTAAAAAGCTTCCAGCTTAGTGTGCTATACCTGGTTAAACAACTAAAATAAAAAATAAATAAATAAATGATAAAACGTTCCCACTCCAGTACTGCATTTTCATGAATGTATCTGATTTATTTGCATCTATACTGTGGGCCATGACCAGAGTAAAATACGTCCAGTGAAGTATACTGAAGTGTACTGCACAGAGCCTATTATTTGAGAACAGTCCATCCCTTCTGCAATAGTATATGCCAATCCCCTTCTGTTAACCTATCAGGCCATAAGCCCTTCTCCCACTTTCCCTTTGTTACAGCCAAGGGATCTGGCAAGCCACCCAAGAGGTCCTGTATATTGTAGACATTGGCTTAGGGTCTAGGTTTTACTTTATAAAAGTAATGTTTCCTCAATAGGGATCTTTTCAGGTAACAGTTTGCCCAAGGGTATTTTTCCCCTCCAATAACCTGGTTTCGCTTGAAGAAAGGCAAAAGAAATGAGCGAGTGGGAGAAAAACTCCCAGCCAGACCTTGAAGCGTTTTAAGCTCCCATCTAGCCCTAGTTGTGAAAGAGATTTCAGACCCTTGGATTCCCATGTACCCAAGACCCTCCTAGTTGGAGCTGGGATGGCTGCTTCTTCCACAATGTATGGTGGATATAGGCATCCAGCGAAAAAGAAGGACATTTATTATAGCGTGACGGCTAGCCATGCTCTCAGAGTCGTTCTGGTAAAAGGGTTTGTAATGGTTTTTACAATTTGTTTTGAGACAAGGGCACACAGGGCTTCATGTAGAGGGGCTCAAAGTGTCCAACTCAAAGTCCACCCACGCTCCATGAGGTAACCCCCCCACCCACTCAAATCAGGTCCAATACAGAAGCTAACTGAGCTGACAAATAGTATAATCTTAAGTTTGGCACCTCTAAACCACCCCGGAAATAGGCTGCCACAGTGTTTCAGCTTTAATCTAGGTCTTTTCCCTGTCATAATAAGGTCATGATAGACCCAGTCAGGCTTTTTAACTTTATTTGGAATATGTGTAGGGTCTGAAAGATATAAACACTGAGTAGAACACACATCTTGGCCAAATCTGTGCTCCCAACCAAAGACAGAGGTAAGGGATTTCCTCCTTTCACAGTCTTCCTCGATTTTCTGAAGTAAGGGTTTATAATTGATTTCCCACAACTAGGACAGTTTGGCACACCCCAGATACTTTACTACCAAAACCGGGACAAAAGTTGTCCATCCTATCCAAATCGGGGTCCATGTCCCAGACAAGAAAGCCACTCACACTTTGACCAGTTGATTTTATGACCTGACAATGGGCCATATTCTTCAAACAAAGCAGTGAGTGCGGTAAAGATCAATCTGGCTCGGTGATAAAGAGCAGGATGTTGTCTGCAAAAAGTGAGACAACATGCTCTTTGTTCCGATGCTTAAAACCTTGAATGTCAGGGTGATGTTGAATCGCCTGAGCCAGGAACTCGATCGTTAAAATACAATAGAGGGACAGGGGCACCCGTCTCCTTCCCTGAACAACCAGAAGGGGAGGAAAGGGTGCTGTTGGTCAAAATTGGTGCCCTCGGGTATCTATAAAGTGTCGCCACCCAGGAACAAATCTTCGGACCAAACCCATATTTATTTCAGATGACAAACATAAATGGCCATTCCACTCGATCGAAGGCCCTCTCCGCATCTAATGTGAGCAGACCCCAATCCCCTCTTTCCTTTCAAGCTTCCACCTGTGGATAATGTTAAGGATCTTCTGATAATTGTGTTTAGGCTGGCTGTTCTTCAAACCCTCCCTGATCTGGGTGGGCGAAAAGAGTCGACTCTCAATCCTCACTACTAACAATTCTGCTAAGATTTTACAATCTGCATTTAGGAGTGATATTGGTCAATAGGAACTGGAGCGGACTGGATTTTTCCAGGTTTGGGCAGGACTGTTATAGCTGCCAAAGTCTGTGACTCCAGGAGGGCACAGGAATCTAGCACCTCCTCAACCATCCAGCAGATCAGAGGACCCAAGGCATCAAAGAATGCTCTATAGAATTCCAAGGGCAGACCATCCAGTCCTGGGTCTTGCCTCTATTTAGAGCCCAAACCACCTTCTTAATTTCTGTGGGGTGACCAGGCTATCCAGCTCATGTACCAGATTCTGGTTTAGACCCTCCAGAGATACATGTTGTAAAAAATGTTCTGGGGCCAAATTCTGAGTGGCATCAGAGGGTATTAGTTCTGACAGTAATTTAAAAAGTGTCATTTATGAGCCTCTGATCCACGGTAACTTCTCCATTTAGGCCTTCCAGCTCCACTATCTGTCTTTCCACCCATTTCTGCTTCACTAACCACCAACCATTTGCCCACCTTATCCCCTTCAAAATATGTTTCCAGCCCTAGAAATCAACAAATGCCTCTCAATGTTTTTAGAAGAAAGCTCATTCAATTTACCTTTAGCCATCTGAGTTCCCCTAGGTCACCTCCTCCCTGCCTCCCATTATTTGTTTTCCAAAATCATCACCTGAGTTTTCAATTCTCATTCTTCTTGGGTATCAGCTTTACGTTTGCGGCAGCAAGAGAAATGGAGATCCCCTGACATAGCCTTCAGTACCTTCCAGGTAATCACCACGTTAGTGTCCTCCACCCTATTATATTCTAAAAACTCTTTAATGGCAGAATCCATTTCGCTCCTTAAAATTGACATCCGTTAAAGGATAGGATCAGGCGCCACTGCCATGGAGACAATGTGTCTGCCATCAAACTTAGTTCCACCTCCAAAGGGGCTTGGTCGGATATACAGATCAGCAAATAAGAGGCTGGCACAATCCCTGAAAATATCCGGAGACCACAGCCAAATGTATTCTATTATAGATTTTGTGGGCACAGGAGAAGGAGGAGAACTCTCTACGATCTGGGTGAAGATAACGACAAATCTCACAAAGACCTCTCCTGGGCTAGATGTCTAAAAGCCGTCACACTTCTGCAGGGAGATGTAACCGCACACCCAAATGATCTAATACACTGTCCAGTATGTATTAAAATCACCCCAATACATAGGTTGTCTGAAAAGGGTGTTATTGTTATAGCTAAGTTGTGAAAAGATTTGGGCAGTCATAATTAGGGCTGTATACTGAAACTAGGTAATCCTCTTGCCCTCTATCATGACATCCCTATGGCATACACAACCTTGGAGGTCGGAGATGGAAGAGACCACTCGGTCACAAGCTTGGCTGAAACCACCACTAAACCCCTGGCCCTGGAGGTATAACCGGCAGCCAGCCAACAACGTACCCCCCCTCCGTGCTTGGCCAGGCAAGCAGACTCATCCTTGGGACTTGGTCAGGACAGCAGATTCATCCTTGTCTACATGCGTTTCTTGCAACAATAAGACATCCCCTGGCTTTTTAAAAGTAGGATATAATCTTTTTCTTTTAATAACAGTTTTAAGACTATTGACGTTCCACAAAATGATTTTTAACTGACCCATGTCAAACTTTGAAAATATATCTGAACAGCCTGCCTTAAATTTATCCAGAATAGGTCTCTGCTGCTTCGTTCATTTGTGTTACTGGAAACTGATTTTAGTAAACAAACCAAACAAAATATACAGAACGTTGAACAACCAACCAACCAGTGATGAAAGTGAATAGGAACGCACAGGAACTCTGTTCCTGTACCTTTTCTGCAGCAGGAACAGAGTTCCTGTACTTCTTCCCACTGATACTGGAGTGAAATTTAAACCAGTAACATAATGACGGTTTCTGGGCCTCTGACCTGAAATCAAAGGTTTCCATAACAACATTTGACTTGTACAACTATGCTACTTTCCTAGAAATACTTTAATATCTCTAACTGAATCTACTAGTGTTGAATCAGATAGATGTGTCTTGACAAGGATATCCTTACATTGAGGATCCTCATTCTGCATTTCATATTTGCCAATGCCTGAGTTCCTGTACTTCTTGTCTACCACTTGCACCACTGCAACCAACCTTAATATAACATGAACCTCTTGATCCCACTTTCCCTCAGAAACATATCCCCACCCAAAACCCCACCACACGTCCCTAGAACTTGGGAGAACAAACTTGGAAGATTCACAATAAACTCTATTTCCCAGTAACACCCATAACCAAACAAACCTCTTGAAAGAAATTCATCCCCATGGCCACCCTTTCATGGAGGAGCCAGAAAGTCCCATCCAGACTAAAGTCAATAATAGGCAAAGTGTATGAGAGCACCATATATAACCATCTCCACCAGGGCAAGGAAAAGAGAGCCCATCTTCAGGTGAGGCATCTGCCGCCCAAGCCAAACCCCAGCACCTGCCTGTCTGTGTCCTTGGAGCGACAGCTGTAATTAAAAGAGGCCACCCAGAGGGAGTGGGAGACCGCCCCTCCGGCCACACAGAACTGTGACCCGAGGCTTGTCCTCCACTCCCAATCCGTGTGACACAGCATTTTCCTTAAGTGCGCTGTCGTCCCCCAGTTATAAGGCATTTCTCTCCTTATAGATAAAACAAATGCCCTGCTGACTGGTCGGGCCACCGCCCATTGTCGCCAGTGCCCCACCTCCTGGGACCATTCCCTCCTGCCACAGTGCATATCTTAAACATGATCATTTCAGAGCCAGAAAAAAGAATATGAAACCCAGCAAATAACAGTAGAATACGTGATCTTCCCTTGTCAATCTTTGCACACACCTGCACGGGAGCTCTTTTTTTTTTGGGGGCCGCACTGGACGGTGCCACCCACAAGACTGATGCACTGCGTGGTCCTCGAAAGTGTTGGCTGTTAGGAGCCACAGACCCTCCTCCACCCCAGTTCTGTTTTCCCTTGCGAGGCAGCACCTGCCGCGAGTCTCCAGAAGTTGCTGTGTCACAAGGCCTTGCCTGTTTTTCGACGCCATGTGTTTCCGCCACTCTGTTTTCCTCCATTCCGGTTCTGAGTATCCACTGGACACTGTTGATACCTGGTAACCTTGTTCCTTTAAATTCCTTATCGATGGCACGGGTCTATTTCTGTAGTTTTGGTAAACTGTTTTGGCATCGTGTCTGGTTCGGGGCTAGGGAAGAAATCCAAGGAGGGCTGTGTCCTCATGCGCTGGTGCTCTGTAGTCGGCATTATTCCATAATGGACCAGCATGACATCTGCCTTTATTAGGTATCATAGGTATATACAGAGCTGAGGGAATTTCGGCCCATAGTGCTTATCATCTATTACTAGAGCTGATCTGACAGATATAGTTCATCTAGTCGAAGTTTAAAGACTTCTATGAAGGAGCTTCCACTGCTGACCCTAGTAATCCGTTCCATATAGAATTATCCTCTGACTGAACCACATCTTCCTTCGCCATGTTCTGCAGTGTTCCCTTTTAGCTGGCGTGGATGTGCCCTAGTATTGTGTATTTGATCCTGAGCTCCAATCCCAGCTTCACCCACAGCTCGTGATCTATTAGAGACTTGAAGAGCAAACACAAACCCCCCAGCCTCCTATACTCCAATGTGAACATGTTAAGTTCTCTCAGTCTGGTGTTACAGTCTTTTGATTCCATCCCTTTAATTGATCTAGTGTTTTGTACTCTCTCTAGCCTGGCTTTATCCCCTTTTGGTATGGAGACCACACCTGGGCACCATACTCTATTAAGAGTCTCACCTGAGATCTGTATAGTGTGATCATGACACTGCTCTACCTACTAGAGATATGTTTGAGTATGCAATTTAGTATCCCATTGGACTTCCTGCTGATATTTGCACAATGTGTACCAAATTGAAGATCTTCTGAAATGGTGAGTCCTAGGTCTCTTTCCTCTATAACAGTTTTGAAGTTGATGTTACATTATTGATAATTTGCATTTGAATTATTGTATCCCAGGGCCATCACAGTAAATTTTTCGGGATTTAGATGTAGTTGATAGGTGTAGGTGAAGGCTAGGTTTGCTGGCCAAGGCACCTAGCTTCACCTGAGCTCTTTCCTTCTAGCTTGCTTGAAAGGACAGAACTAAGAACCTTACCAGAGTAAAGGAAAGGATTAAGACTTTTGGCTAGGCAGATTTACTGTGTGTTCTTGTTTTTATTTTGTACACACAGGGATTGTTACTGTTTGTTGCTAACATTTTATTGCTTTATTTTTCTCTGATTCACATTGCTGTTGCTGGGTATACCTTCTGCTGCATTATTACAAAGTGTGCCTACAGATGTGTGCTAACAGATTACTGCTGTAATCTTCTGATTCAAATTGTCTTTTGCAAGGTATATCTTTGTTACTGCTTTATTTTCCTCTGTAGCAAAGTGTTTCTTACAGGGTATATCTTCTGTGAAATTATTACAGGTGGTGCTTAAATTTTGTGACTTTTTATCATTAGGCTAAGCAAAATTACTGTTTGCCCCAATTTTATTTATTTTTGCTGAAAAGTTTTTTTTTGTCTCAGAGGTGCTGCAGTCTCCTTCTCACATTGAAGACAGGGAGAGTGAGAAAGCCACAGCTTCCTGTGAAATAGGTGTCTGAAAGGAAGGAAGGCACTCCCGGGGTGGAGGGTAGAGTTGTAGGTGATTGTTTCTGGACAGCATAGGCTTCACTGGGGACTGGGGCTCCACCTGGAGGGATGCAGGCCTATACAGGCGTGATGGTCTGCATCTATCCTGAGGGAACCAGGATCCTAGGGAGAGGTTTAAATGCTTCAGTGGCAAGCATTTAAACTAGCCAAGGGGAGGCACTGAAGAGGAGAAGGAAATCTTAGCCCCACAAAAAAAAAAATCAGGATAATTAGTGAGGTAAACACCAAAATAGAGCAGTCGATAGGAGAAAGGCTGGGGTAAATGGAGAAAAGACAAAAGCAGTGGGGACAGGGATTGGGCAAAAGAAATAAAACCATAAAAAATGGAGGATAATGAGTACCAATGCCCGTAGTCTAGGTAAAAGCTCCTGAAATGGTGGCCTTGATGGAAGAGTGATGTCTGGATATTGTGGCAGTCACAGAAACATGGAACACAGAGAACCATAACTGGGATGTCAACATACCAGGGTACACAATCTACAGGAGGGACAAGGAGGAAAGAAGATGAGGAGGAGGAGTAGCTCTTATATAAGGGAAGGGATAAAAGCAACAGAACTAAAGGGTAAACAGGGAGGAGAAGAGGCACTGTGGGTCAGCCTGGAGACTGGAAATGGCACTACAATCCGCACAGGGGTTGTATACAGACCCCTGTCTCAGGGGAGGAAATGGACAAGGAATGATAGAAGGCATCCTTGGGATGGCAGAGAAAGGGAGATATTGCTGATGGGGACCTGAATATGCCAGATGTTGACTGGAGCACCTTTGCTGCAGCCACATCCAAGAGCAGGGCCATTCTCGATGCCCTACTGGGGCATGCCTCAGACAGCTAGTTTTGGAACCCACTCGGGAGAGCAATCTTACACCTGGTACTCTCAAATGGGGATGGAGAGAGGATCTCTGATCCTGAAGTGGGTAGCCATCTGGGACAAGCGACCACCAAACAGTGTGGTTCACAATAAACTTAGCTGTAGAGTCAAGCCACACAAAAGTGAAGGTACTGGACTTCAGGAGGGCTGATTTTGTCAAAATGGGAGAGTGCCTCAGAAAAGCACTAGCAAACAGGCAAGAAGGTGGGGTGGAGCAACAATGGGAAACATCAAAACCGCCATCACAGAGGTAACAAGTCTTTGTGTGAAGCAAATAAACAAATCAAAATGAAAGAAAAACACTATGGTTCTCAAAAGAAGTGGCGGGTAAGGGAAAAAAGAGAGCATTCAGGAAGTATAAGGAAACACAGAAGGAGCAGGAGAGAGAACTGCACGTTAAAGCAGAATGAAGCGGTAAGGCAGTCAGAATAGAAAAAGGCCCAAACCGAGGAAAAGATAGCCAACTCGGTTAAGAAGGGGATAAAACCTTTATAGGTACATTAGGGAGCAAAGAAAGACTAAGGCAGGGATACTAAGGCTGAACAAAGAGGAAGGTGGTTGGGCAGAGAGCGACAGTGAAAAGCAGGATACTGAACGAATACTTCTTCAGTATTCACAATGGAAAAGCAGAGGGAAATACCTAATCCAGTCAATAGAAGCACTCTGGATAGGGGTTGATATAAACAGGTTACTCACCTGTAACAGTAGTTCTAGGAGTGGTATATGTTTTTCATCCACACTGTCTGGCATTGTCCCTTTCGCCTTTAAATCTTGCCGGAAGTCTTCAAGCTGGCTCCTCCACCCACACGGGTGGTAAATACCTATCGCCTCTTGATGCCAGATCTAGCCCGCTGGAAGCAAGGTTGTGCGCCTTAAGCCAGGAGGTCGGGTGGGTGCGGTGGATGAACAACATATACCACTCCTAGAACTACTGACAGGTGAGTAACCTGTTTTCTAGGAGCGTGGATATGTTGTTCATCCACACTGTCTGGCAGACTTCTAGCAGTTCTCTGGGAGGAGGGAGGCAAGCGCACACCCCTACTTAGGAAAAGAGATTGGAGAACCGAGGCCCCAAACCAGCATCTCGCGTGACCCAAGGTCGATGTGTTAATGGGTAATGAAGGTGTTTACTGACTTCCAGGTAGCAGCCCGACAGATTTCCTGGATAGGATGTCCCTGGAAGCAGCCACTGATGTAGCAGTATGGCGGGCAGAATGAGCTCTTATCCTCTGGGAGGCTCCTTGCCCGCCAACTCATAACACAGACTTATGCATGATGTGATCCATCTTGCAATAGTCCGCTTGGCTGCAGGTCTGCCAGAAGTGGCTTCAGCGTGAGTGACAAACAGCTGGTGAACCTCTCCCCGACTTCCTACCGTCCTCTCCTTATAATAGGAGAGCGCACGCCTGAGGTCCAGAGTATGGAGCCTGTATTCGGTGTCCGAGGTGTACTGGTAATATACCGCAGAGTCAACACCTGGTTAAGGTGAAACTCTGACACCACCTTCGAAGGAATTTCAGGTGGGGGTGCAGGACAACTTTGTCCCTGTGAAAGACCAGATAAAGGAGTCCACCGAAAGCGCCTGAGCTCCCCTGTCCTTCTGGCTGATGTGATAGCCACCAGGAAGGCAGTCTTCCACGACAAGTGCGAGAGCTCACACTTGTGCATGGGTTCAAATGGCTTGCCCATGAGCTTTGCAAACCAGAAAGAGATCCCACAGAGGTGGAGGTTCACGACCGGAGGGATATGTGATCCAGGCCTTTAAAAAGCGCCCGACCACTGTCTCCTGTGCTAACTGCCGGCTGACCGCCCGCGCCTGTAAGCAGAGACGGCTGCCAGGTGCACCCTATGGGTCGATGACTGAAGACCCTTTGGAGAGGGACCAAAGGTAGTCTAGAATGTTAGCCACACAGCAGGATAAGGGGTCCAGGCTCTTTCCTGACACCAAATGGAAAATCTTTTCCATTTGAAGGCATAACATTTCCTGGTCGATTCCTTCGAGATGCTTCCACCACGGTGTAGACATCCTCGGAAAGACCCAGAGCCTGGAACTCTAGCCAGCCAGGAACCAGGCTGTGAGGTGCAGGGATTGAAGGTCCGAGTGGAAGACCTTCCCTGTTCAATGATATCAGGTCCGGGCGTACAAAGCCGCCTCGGGTCCTGCAGCTGAGGCTGAGGAGATCTGGATACCAGAACTGGCGTGGCCAATCTAGGGCTACCAGGATCACCTTCGCCTTGTCCCTCCTCACCTTGAGTAACACCTTGTGCATCAAGGAAACGGACCGGAAGGCGTAAAGGAGGCCTGGGGTCCACGGCCTTGAGAAGGCATCCCCTGCAGCGAGCCTGCTGAGGGGCCGGGCATTGTACAGACGCAGCTTGGTGTTCTCCTGGAGGCGAACAGGTCCACCAACGGTTTGCCCCAACAGGAGAACAGATTGTAAGCTACCTCTGGATGGAGAGACCACTCGGGATGTCTGTCCTATGCAGCTGAGAGCATCCGCCAGTTGGTTCAAGACTCCTGCCACATGGATGGCCAGGAGATCCGCCTCCAGCCGGCTGGACGAAGGTCCAGATCCGAGTGCCTCCCTGCATAGCAGACAGGAGTGCGTACGCCCTGTTTGTCGAGGTAGTACATGGTCGTGGTGTTGTCCGTCTGGACTTGAAACCACTTGACCCGGAGCTGAGGAGCGAAGGACAGTGCCAGTCTGACTGCTCTGAGCTCCAACAGGTTGATGCGGCATCGGGACTCCTCGGGGTCCAGAACCCGTGAGCTCTGCTGACCCCATGTGGGCTCCCCAGCCCATGAGAGAGGCATCAGTCGAAGGACGACCATCGGCTCGGGCGGACGAACGGGATCCCTTCCTGCAAATGACTCGGGACGGTCCACCATTGAGAGCGCCCCACATCCTCTGGGTGACAGTGACCAACTGGTCAAGAGACCCTGACGCTGAGACCACTGGAGCGGCCAGCTCCCACTGAAGGGGCGATGTGCAATCTGGCCCAATGGACCACTGAGGCACGCCGCATGTAACCCAGGAGGCGTAGGAAGTCCCGGCAGGCGCAAGTGCCCAACCAGAAATGATTGGGCAAAGGAGGAAAGAACCTCCGCCTGTCCGCCGGGAGCCGAGCCTGGCTTGACGAGAGTTGAGCTCTGCCCCGATAAAGCCCATCACCTAAGAGGGCACGAGTTCTGACTTGGCCTCGCTGATTAGGAGGCCCAGGTGGGAACAGGTTTGGAGGGTCAGGTCCCTGACCTTCCACCTCCTGTAGGGAGGAACCCGCCAGGAGCCAATCGTCTAGATAGGGTAACACGAACCCCTGACGCCGTAGATGGGCTGCCAACACTGCAATGTATTTGGTGAAGACCCGTAACATGACAGGCCAAACGGCATGGTTTGAACTCATACAGGGTCCCTTCGACCCTGAAGTGGAAGAACCGCTGGTGGGACGGACGGATTGGGACATGGTAGAACACGTCCTGAAGATCCAGTGAACAGAACCACATGTTTCGGCCTCCACAGATGGTATGGATCTGGTTCAGAGTTACCATCCAGAAGGTACGAGACCTGAGATATCGATTCAGGTAGTGAAGATCTAGGATGGGGCACCAACCCCCGTCCGCTTGGGCACCAGGAAATACCTGGACACGAAGCCTGGGTCTGTAGGAGGATCCGCACTGGAGCTACTGCCTCCTTGTGGAAGAGTTGGAGCAATGTCGCTCGGAGGGTCACTGAGTGCCAGCTGAGATCCTTTCCTCCCGTGGGGCACGGCCCAGCTGGGGGGTACTGTTCGAACTCTAGAGGTAGTGCCTGCTCGACCATTTACATAACCCACCTGTCCAAGTGATACCGACCAGGCGGAAATAAAGTGGTGGAACCGCCCCCACGGAGGACTCCAGATCGGCGGATAGGTGTAGGGGAGGCCACCCCGACCCATCACTGTGCAGGCTTGGAGGAGGAGGAGGCACCTGGACCAGCACCTCGGCCTCCTTTGCGGGCTGTTGGGGACCTTGCTTGGGCCTAGGGTGCCAAGCTTGAGCCTGCTGCTGTTGCTGACCTCCCTGGAAGAAGAGCTGTCTAATCAAGGGGAAGAATGCCGAAAGGGCTTCTTCTTGCGCTTCTGCTGGTTCTGCCCAAGAACCCTTAGCAGAGGTGGCATCTAAGGTGGCATTAGACTGCTCAATGCACTGCAGATGACCTGCCACCCCGGACCGAACAGGTCGGTGCCAAGGAAGGCACGCCAGCTAGCTTGTGCTGAGTGTCTGCGGGAAGAAGGATAACCTCAGCCAAGCCCTGCGGTGAGTGGCCACTGCAGCAGCTAGTGAACGGGCACAAGAATCTCCAATGTCCAGAACTGCCTGGAGCTGTTGTTTAGCAACAGCACGCTCTGGTCACAGACCTGCTTTGACCGTGGTATGCATGTCTGCTGGGAGATGAGGGAGGACTTCATCAGCAACCCAGAAGGGCGAGAGAAGTGTGCCATAATCACTGCCGAGCTGGCCTGACGAAGGCCCAGGGATGATGCCACATAAACTTTCCGGGCCCAGTGGTCCATATTTTTGGACTCTTGTCCAGAGGGCGGTCAGTATCCGCAGAGCTGCCTGCGCCCCGAAACACGAGGCAGTCATGTCTTCGCCGAGGGATGCCCAGTGAAGCTCGCCAAGGACCCCATGGGCACCGCTAGTACTGGCGGGCCATACGGGCAGACGGAGCCGGGCAAGAGGCAGGGCACTGCCAAAGCTCCAGTGCCGGGCTGACTATGGCTTCGCCACTGGAAGGCCTCTGTCGGGTATCCTCTTAAGAATATCCGTGAGAGGATATTCTGCCTTCTTTATATAGGCTGCAAAGGCATACCCGTGGATTCAGAAATGAGTCAAGGATGCCCTGGAAGGAAGAAGGACCTTCCTCCAGGCCTGTCACTGACAGCTCATCATGCGAGTGAAGGCCAGTAGTATCCGAGTCCGGGAATCTGATACAGGGGTCTCCCACCTGTCCCTTGAGCGCCTAGGGCGATAAGAGTGACTGTAATGGACAACCTATGGGGCAAGCCCGTGGTTGTTCGATCCTCATAGAGAGCCTCCCTGAGGCTGCTTGGGTGGTGGTTCCACCAAAATTGGTGGGGAGCCAGAACAGGCCGACCAGAAATACGTCTGTCCCACACGGAGGGAACCGGAGTCCCGGAACTGTGGGAGTCGGTAGACCAAGCGCTGGGGCCAAGTAATGGCCGGTACAGCCGGAATAGATGGCTTTGACCGTCAAAGGAGTTGCTGCCACATGAGGTCCTCTCATAACGCCGACGGAGTTTCCGCCCAAGTCTCCTCTTCCGAGGAGGATGAGGAACGGTGGCAGCGCCTCTCCGGGAGTGAGGCGCGAAACCGCGATTAGACTCCAGGGCCTACGGTACTGCGGCAGCACGAGGGAATCTGTATCTCCCAGCGGGAAAGGAAGATCTGGCATCATGGGGCGGAGCCGAGGTATTTACCACACGGGCGGGTGGGAGGAGCCAGCTTGAAGACTTCCGCAAGCTTAAAGGGGAAAGGGACAATGCCAGACAGTGTGGATGAACAACATATCCACGCTCCTAGAATAGTCCTTTCACAGAAGAAAGGGTTCTGAAAGAACTCTTAAACTGAAGGTGGATAAAGCAATGGGGCCTGATGGGATTCACCCAGAATTTTAAAAGAACTAAGGGAAGAACTAGCAACACCACTGACTAACCTTTTAATAAATCATGGGAAGATGGGGTGGTACCCGAGGACTGGAGGAGGGCAGATGGATTCCTTCACAAAAGTGGAGCAAGGCAGAAGCAGGAAACTATAGACCTGTCAGTTTGACCTCAGTGGTAGGGAAAATGATGGAATCATTTCTGAAGGAAAGAACTGTTGAGTGCCTAGACGCCAGTGGGGCACAGGACCCAAGGCAGCATGGATTCACAGCGGAAGATCATGTCAGACAAATCTAATTGATTTCTTTGACTGGGTGACCAAAGTAGTAGATCAGGAGGGGCTGTGGATGGCCTACCTAGACTTTAGCAAGGCATTTGACACAGTCCCACACAAAAGATTAATATACAAGTTAGCCAGCCTGGGAGTGGGTCCCAAGATGATAGCCTGGGTAAAGAATTGGCTGGAGAATAGGACACAGAGAGTTATAGTAAATGGAGTCCACTCAGAAGAAAGGAGGGTTACTAGTGGGGTACCACAGGGTTCGTATTAGGACCGGTCCTCTTCAATGTCTTTATGTGACATTGCAGAAGGACTGGAAGGAAAAGTATGTCTCTTTGCAGATGACACTAAGATTTGCAACAGAGTTGATGCACAGGGTGGGTGGAAAGGATAAGAAGGGACTTGGCAAGGTTAGAGGAATGGTCAAATGTATGGCAGCTTAGATTCAATGCTAAGAAGTGCAAGGTAATGCACCTGGAAACAAAACCCAGGGAAGAGTACACAATGGGGGTGAGATACTAACAACAACAAGAATGGAAAGGGACCTGGGGGTAGTCATATCAGATGACCTAAAGATGGGCAAGCAATGCGAGAGGGCAGCAAGGAGGGCTGGGGGATACTGGGATGCATAGAGAGAGGCATCACCAGTAGAAAACAGGAAGTTATTATCCCTCTGTACAGACAGCTGGTGAGACCCCATCTGGAGTACTGTGTGCAGTTCTGGAGACCCAATCTCCATAAAGACATAGACAGGATGGAAGCTGTCCAGAGGAGGGCAACTAAAATGGTGCAGGGTCTGCACGGAAGTCGATGAAGAGAGACTTAAGGAGCTTAATATGTATAGCCTCGAGGAAAGGAGGAGGGGGGACATGATAGAAACTTTCAAGTACCTCAAGGGAATCAACAAAGTCCAAGAGGGTAGCATCTTTCAAAAAAAGAGGTGTGCAAGAACAAGAGGGCACAATTTGAAGATAGAGAGGGTGGCTCAGAGGTAATGTGAGAAGTATTTTTTCACAGAGAGGGTTGTGGATGCATGGAGCAGCCTTCCGGAGGTTGTGGAGTCAAAATCAGTGGGGAATTCAAGCATGCATGAGATAGTCATAAGGCAATTCGAGGTGGGGGTAGGAAGAAGTAGGCTGCTGGTTAACTAGGATCTGCAGCTTATCCAGTAGGTAGGGAAATGGGCAGACTGGGTGGGCCAAAGCGGTCCTTATCTGCCGTCAAATTCTATGTTTCTATGTTGCTACTCAGGCTACCACCCTGGGACCTACTCCCAGGCTGGCTAACTTGATTATTAATCTTGTGCGGACTGTGTCAAATGCCTTGCTAAAGTCTAGGTAGGCCACATCCACAGCCCTCCCTGGTCTATTACTTTGGTCTCCCAGTCAAAAAATCTATTAGATTCGTCTGACATGACCTTCCTGCTGTAAATCCATGCTGCTTGGGTCCTGTGCCCCGCTGGCCTCTAGGTACTCAACAATTCTTTCTTTCAGAAGTGATTCCATCATTTTCCCTACCACTGAGGTCAAACTTACAGGTCTGTAGTTTCCTGCTTCTGCCTTGCTCCCACTTTTGTGAAGGGAATCACATCTGCCCTCCTCCAGTCCTCAGGTACCACCCCATCCTCCATGATTTGTTAAATAATGTGGTCAGTGGTGTCACTAGGTCCTCCCTTAGTTATTTTAGGATTCTGGGTGAATCCCATCAGGCCCCATTGCTTTGTCCACCTTGAGTTTTAGGAGTTCGTCAGGACTCTTTCTTCTGTAAATGGACTGGTGTCAACCCCTACCCAGAGTGCTTCTATTGTCTAGTTTAGGTGACTCCTCCTCATCTTCTTTGTGAATACTGAGCAAAGTATTCATTCAGTATTTCTGCCTTTTCACTGTCTCCTCTGCCCACCTCCCTCCTGTTCACTGAGGCATAGAGGCCGCACCTGTAGGGCACGGGGGGAAGCCCCAGGACCAGGGTTGGGGTAGACATTCCCAGAGAGCAGAAGAAGTAAGGTGATAAGTCCGAGGAGGGCTATGGCGGTTGGGGTTGATGTGCTTGGGCTGATGCGAGGATCTGGAGGTGGAGGTGCAGGGATGGGTAGAGAGCTAGGTGTAGGTATGGCTAGGATGGGTGAGACCATCCCGCCTGGGGCAGGAGGGTGGGAGTGGGTGTTGGTGGAGGTGCGGGGACGATATGGAAATCCAGTGTACAAGGTGAGTTGGGGGTGGGAAAGGGGAAGTGGGATAGAGGTGGGGGTAGATGTGATACCAGGCTGCTGCTGCTGGACCCATCCCTGGTAGGAATCACATTTTTTAGGAGGCTGCAAGTGTTGATATTGGCAATACTTAACCCATGTGCAGGAGGTTGTGTAGCAACGGGTCCTTGGTTTGAGTGTATAATAAAAGACATGAGCAGGAGGAGGGAAGGGGTCTGATGGTGGGATTCCAGGTCATATTTTTAGGGCAGTAGTGTGTGACCTCTGTCGCTTGATAGGTGTGGATGGGAAGCGTAAGTATATGTGTGGAACCCAGGATAGGAATCGTATAGCGGGTGGGCTTTGCAGGATTAGGGGTGCGTAGGGGTGGTAGGGAAGGTGAGGGAGTCGGGCACCCACTGCAGGTAGTGAAGAGGTTTCAGTGCAGCACAGCACAAGTGATAGACAGATGAGCATACTAGGTGTATTAGGTTGATTGGTGAGTGGAGACCGACAATCAGGCAGATGGATGTCTTCAACACAGTTGGGGAGATTCACCGAAAGACAGTGGGGAGGAGTCAGCACAGAGAAAAGCAGAGCAAGTACAGGGATCCCTACCAGAGACATGCTGGAATATGAGATGGGAGGAGGACCAAAGGAGTGCCAATGAGAGAAAAAGGGCGCAGACTGTAATCCCCTAGTGGCAAACGATATAATCTGCAGGTGGAGAAGTAGGCTGATTGGTTTACAGGCACGCCCCGCCTCCCTCTTGCAACTATATAATGAGGAGTCGAGCAAGGTGGTGGTGGGGGTGGTGGGGAGCCGATGCAGAGCGTTACGGGGTCCAACTCAGTATATCAGCACAAGCGATTGGAGCTCCCAGGTCTGGTGTACCCGTACCTTAAGCATGGCAGTTTTGGGGAGCCTGGGGAGGGCCATCTCCGATGGCCCTCACGACCTCCGTTGGATCCTCAGCTTCTATGGAGAAAGGGACAGCAGGTAAGGAGATTTATTTGAAAAAGGGGCGGGTTGCAAAACAACTGCAGTGAGTCTGCAGGGTGAATGGCTGATTATTGAGAAACGCCTCCCTACGAGTACATACAGTGCAGTTTTGGAGCTATCGCACAGCGTAGGGCTTCTTTGCTCAAGCCAAAGGAGTTTAAATAAATAACGTGTTAAATTCTAACAGATGCACTTTTGTTCCCACTGTTTCAGCAACAATCCAGCCTTCCACTACAATTTAAAGTTAATCTCCTTTCTCTGTAGCAGAAGCTAATTTAATTTAAGTAATTAATGCTAGCTGGTACAATTAAAGCTCGCTCAGGAACTAGAAACATTCCTGCCTTTCCAGTACAACAATTAAAGCTCACTCTGGTTTCAGTAAAAGTGTAGCTGGGGAGATTACAAAAGCAAATAAATAAACTATCTCCACACCTACACCAACGAAAAGAAACAAGCTAGTAGTGGCGCCCAACACAGTCTCTGGTTTAAATTCAAAAAGGCGCCAACTCAGTATATCAGCACAAGCGATTGGAGCTCCCAGGTCTGGCGTTCCATACCTTAAATGTGGCGGTTTCGGGGGCCTGGGAGGCAGCACTCCGATGGCCTCACAACCTCCGTTGGGCCTCAGCTTCTTAAGCGTGGTGTTTTCGGGGGCCTGGGGAGGCAACTGTCCAATGGCCCTCACGACCTCCGTTGGATCCTCAGCTCTTAAGCATGGCAGTTTTGGGGAGGCGACTGCTCCGATGACCCTCACAACCTCCATTGGATCCTCAGCTTCTGTTGTCTTTTGTCCATCTCCACCGCCCATAGGAAGACTCTGAACATCCGAGCTCCTCAACTTCCTCGGCTTCCTCATCTGAGGAAGAGGAACGCTCCATCCACCTCCTCTCCGACACTGATTTCACTGAATATCAGCGATTCCTTTCGAGGTTGGTTCAGGAGCTTCATATTTTTCATGTGGTAAGACGCAATACCAAGCAGGAGATGCGCTCCTTTTAAGAGGGTTCAGTGCAAACCACCTGGTGGTACCTTCCTGGCCTATTCCTTTCCAGGAAGCGCCAATCCACACCTGGCAGTCCCCAGCCCCAGTGGACTACAGGAGGAGGTATTGCGCTCCCAGGAGTCTCTTGGTTCTCTGCCTCACCCACCTTCTGGGCTGATGGCTTTAGACACTCCTTCCGAGCTTCAACATCTGACGTTATAACCGACCACGGATCCGTATTCTGCTGAGTTCGACCAATGGGGAAGAAGAGTTTCTCTTCAGCCTGTGTGCTGCTATGCATCATCTCACATTAGGCTCACCACGCTGCCTACAACAGGCACCTGTGGGAAATGCTGGCACAAGTGCTAGCATCATTGCCTGATTCTGAGGAATCTAGGCAAGCCATTGCCTTCTCTGCACAGGGTCTAGAGCTTGCAAGGCACCAAGCAAGGGCATTGTCTGACGCCAATGAGGTGGCTTTCAGACTGGGTAGGGACAGCGATCTGCATTAGGCGGATAGCATGGCTTTGCCTGTCTAGACTGTCACCTGTTGCCTGGCGTAGGGTGATTTCTCCACCTCCCGGGGACCCGTCTTTTCTCATGCAGGGCAAGGAGGAATTTACAGGGGCGTCTTCCGTCCCTCCGCCACGGGTACACCTCCTTGGCCTGACCAGCCTTAGGCCATGTACGACCTAGTATGGCTAAAGGGTCTCCAAGACAGGAGGCTGAGGAAATGGTTCCCTCAGGGCAGTGCTAGGTCCCTCTCGGGGCTTGGTACTCACACAGTAATGAATGGTAAAGAGTGACATGGGAAGATATGAGTACCACAGCACTCTACCGTGAATTCTTGATCTTCTCTTGTATCTTCACCATTCATTACTGATTCCTGCTCACCTTCCCTACTGGGCCTCAGCACCTGCTTGCCCTCCCTCTTCGAGGGCAAATTGGGGCAGAGTCCTCTGAGTACTCTCAGGGCCTCTGTTTCCTTCTCTGAAGTCACAGAGTGCCCAACCTAGGAGGACGGCAAGTAGGGTCTTCGCCCTAGCCTTGGGGAACTCCCTTGGGGTTCTCAGTGGGTACATTCCATGACTTGGCATGGATCTGTTGGTCCACTGTCAACTCATTTAAGGGTGGGGACTTAGTCATTGCAATCCTGTGGAGGACCCCCATTGGGACTCCCCTTTCCTTTCTCACTGTCTGCCTACTTTATAGGGTTTTTTTCTGGACAGAGTCCTCTCCTGTTTAAGGGGTTTTTCCTGGATCAGCCCTCAGGTGGTAGCTAGAGAGGGCCATGCTCCAGGATTTTCATCTCAAACGTGGGCTTGGGGTAGGGAGGGTCAGACTCGCCATGCTTTATATTTTCCAAGACCATCTCAAATTCTCTTTTCTGGACCTATGTCCAGTGGTCCCTGAAGTTGATGAGATCCCTTGCACCTGTGTCTTCATGCCTCTCAGGTTTCTGAGGCTAAAAATAAGCCAATGGTCTTCCAGCTGAGCATGGCAGAGATCTCCTTCTTCCCTACATCTTATAACTTTCTTCTTCTTCCTCTCTCTCTCTTTCCTGTGCTGCCACCCAGGGGCTGGGGCCTAAGGCCATTTAGGAAAGTTCTATTCCTCTATCCTCCGGTTGGTTTATTCTTTTTCAGTTTATATCTTTCCTTTTCCTATCCCTTGGCACTCTTGCTCATCTTTAAATTTCCTTTTCATTCCTCTCTGGCAGAACAGAACTGGGGTGGAGGAGAGTCTGCGGCGCCTAGCAGCCAACCGGCGCCACGCAGTGCCTCGGCCTTATGCAACCCCAAAAGAGCTCCTGTGCAGGTGCGCACCTTTAGCTCACACCCAGCAGTAATGAATGTGAAGGTCAAGGAATTAAGGTAGGTACGCACTTTCATTATTACCATCGCCACTGATAGCTCCACTCAAGAACTGATTATTTACCCCAGGAACCCACCCAAATCCCCATTTGTCCCACATGTCTACATCAGTCAGAATTATACTTTGTATATAAAATCCCTCTCCAAAATGTCTCTGACAAATTATGTCCAACAAAGTATATGGAGGGTTAAAACCCATTATGAGGTCTCAAAAGAAAGTCCGTAAGACTCCGAATAATAACAAAGTGAACTTATTTACAAAATGCTGCATGCTAGACCTATGGACAGAGCTTCTAGTCCCTTCATCGCTCAGCAGCAGCCAGGCCAACTGGTCTCATTCGAGAAAATGTAACAATGAGCCATGTGCGATGAGGGAGACGTTCAGGTCAAAGCTGATATTTATAGATCACAGCCTGGAACCCATTCCAGCAGCAAACCATAATGATAACTGTTCTGAGGAGAAAGAGGAAATTGAAAATTGCTCCATCAAACATGCTGTGGTCTCAAGAAGTCTCCACTCAGCATGGGAAAGGACCAGGACTGTTCTTAATCAAAGAGTTAGCTGGTATCACGTACTGGGAGAACTCCTGGCGTAGTAAAGATCAGAAATCAAAAGTCAATTGTCCAGCCCAGGCCCAGTATAGTATTAGGCCATGCCACTCTGATCTGCAGCAAAGAGAATGGTTCCAAAGGAGCGAGCTCCAAATGACCATTCACCGCACTCCTCAGAGGGAAGGAGGCGGGGGCCCTGCTGCCCAGCCCTGATAGGCTGAAACATGCCCATTGTGGACAGCGAGTTCACAGCACATCTCTCCCTCCCCGCACCCACCCGAGAAGCCTCAGGCCCAGAATGTAACACAGTGCCTTACAAAGTGCCCTTCTCAAGCTGTGGCCACTCTTATCATTCCTCAGGTTCTCCAGTTCAGCAGTGACATAAGTAAGAGCTGCCTTCGGTTCACAAAAGATTTGGAAGTCTTGTCCTTAGCTCGGATAATTTATCTGGCTGGATATACCACAGAGAAAGGACAGTGATGGCATGCAACTTCCTCTTAACCTCAGCAAGGCTTGTCTCTCCTGTTGAAGTCACCAGAAGTAGGGGAAAATGCTCACCTTACTCCCATCGACCATAATATAATCCACCTTACAGGCAGCCACCAAGACCCACTGCCTGTCTTGGTATCTTAACAATTATACGTCTCAGGCATTCACCTTACACGGGCGTCTTCCTGGGGATCTATGGGCTCTTTGGATCTCCAGTACAGTGCTTTTGGGCAGCTGTAACATAGACACTAGCCATTTTGAATGTAGCCTGCACAGTCTCTCCTCCAGGCCCTCTGGGAGCCTCAATGTCGACACTGTAGCAACGCTTCTTATTTTCGTGGTCGCTCAATCATCGCTTTAGTGATTCAATCTCTTGTAGAGCTTGCTTTAATAAAGGATCCAACAACTGGGTGTTCTCCTGAGCACTCAGTCTAGATTCCAACTCCACAAACGGCCTTCATGCTTTCTACTGTATCGCCATAGAGTTCATCGTTTGCTGCAAATGCGTGAGTTGAGAGTTTATATTGGTGAAGCTGACACGCATTTGGTGAGTAAAGTCGATTTTAGGCTCATGATTAATTTCTCTATGGTGGAGGTTGTCTGAGAAGTAGAAGGAGCCGTTGCAGTCACTGTCGATGCACTATCTGGTTAGCAGTCTACTACAGACTTGGCGGCCAAACACGCCAGTGGATGTTCCAGGCCCAACACATTTACTAAGTCTCCCATCAGCTTAAATTGAAGCTGCGATTGTTTTTTGACGATTTGTGTAGCCAGCCATCTAGGAAGATAGGTAAATTGTTTTACACATGAAAAGCTGCACCTAATATGTTGAAATGGAGCAAAATAAGTTCTGGATGGGACGGAGCGTTCCTTTACGTGTTCATCTAGCTCCTGGCTTGGCCACGCCCACTGGTGAGATTCAATTTGAATCCTGCTAAACCTCAAACTTTTCTTATATGGTCCAAATCACAGGTATGGATTCCTCAGGGACAACACCGTTAAAAATCATTGTTGGTAAAAAGCCTTATCTTATATTCAACCTGACCCAGGGGTATGCCTCAATCCCACCTCCTGCGTACAACTGCATAGCGGTTCCGTATAATGCAAATGAAAGTGGGGAAAGAGGCAACCCTCCTGCTTCCCTTGCAACTGTACTGGGATGTTATGGAACCATTAAGCAT
Organism: Neoceratodus forsteri; assembly: GCA_016271365.2. Classification (NCBI taxonomy): domain Eukaryota; kingdom Metazoa; phylum Chordata; order Ceratodontiformes; family Ceratodontidae; genus Neoceratodus; species Neoceratodus forsteri. The sequence goes on along the minus strand of CM057456.1, from coordinate 1,887,597,482 downwards.
AGAGATCTCTATTCTTAAGGCAGAGTATATTAGGCATAACTTGCCTCTCAGTCGATGATATTTCGGGTATATAAACCTAGGTCCAGTAGTCTTTCTTCATAATTCAGACGCTTTATCCAGTAACATTTCTGGTTACCCTTCTCTGAACTCTCTTCAAACCGCCTGATATCCCCTATATGGTAGGGGCTCCAAAACTGAGCACAGTACTAGGTTACTGGTCTAACCAGCGACCCATAGAGTAACACCATCACAGTATTATCATGTTCCTTAATATACAATTTAGCTTTTTTTTTTTTTTGGCCACCTCTGTGGAATGATGGAATGTCAGGTAATTTGTAATTGTTATACCTCACGCCTTTTCACTGTTTCCACTTTAAGAACATAAGAATTTGCCAGCAGAAGGAGACCGTGCATCTAGTCTGCCCGAGATGTCTACTCCCCATCTACTGCTCTTGTTGAGGTGACTACACTGACTGTCCCATGTCCATTTGAATTCTCTGACAGACTTAGCCACCACCACCTCAGGTGGCAGGCTGTTCCAAGGGTTCATGACCTCTCTGTGAAAAGTACTTCCTAACATTGGTTCTGAATTTATAGCCAACCAGGCACACATGCAGCCCTCTTGTACGCCAGTCTTATTTTCCTGAAAGAGGTTACCAGTATGTACTACGCTTATCCCTTTAACAAACTTAAATGTTTCTATCATGTCTCCTCTGTTTCTTCTCTGCTCTAGAGAGAACAAGATTTAACTGGCTGAGCCTATTTTCATAAGGTTTGTGGTGTAGTCCCTGCACCATCTTGGTGGCTCTCCTCTGCATGGATTCCAGATATTCTATGTCCTTTTAGGTGTGGCCTCCAGCACTGCACCCAGTACTTCAAGTGAGGACTCACCAAGGACCTGTAGAGTGGGATGAGTACCTCACGCTTTCTGCTAGTAATACCTCTGACCTATGCATCCAAGGATGCCGCTTACCCTTAGTGCTGCTTTTTCGCATTGCTTTCCTACCTTTAAAATCATCCAGTATCATAACTCCTAGATCCCATTCCATCTTTGCCTTTTTCTAATTGCTGCCCTTCCAGGACATAATTATTTCCCGGTTCCTCTTACCCAAGTGCATTACTTTACACTTTTGGTGGTGAATCTCAACTGCCAATTCTTGACCATTCCTCCAGCTTTCCTAGATCTGCCTCCATTCCTTGGACCTCCTTCTGTGTGTCCACCCTGTTGCAGAGTTTTGTACCGCCTGCAAACAGGCAGACTTTCCCTTTAGTCTCTCAGCAATGTCGCTGATAAAAATGCTAAAAAGGATTGGGTGAAGCACTGATACTTGTGGAACTCCACTGGTTACTTACTCCCTCCCGCGACAAGGTGCCATTTACCATAACTCTCAAAGTCCTGTCCTATAGCCAGTTTTTATCCAGTTGACCACTTGCTGACCTACGCCTGTATGCTCCAGTTTATTTCTTAGCCTTCTGTGTGGAACCGTATCAACGGTTTTGCTAAAATCCAGATATACTGTACTATGTCCACAGTTGCATCTTAGTCCACTGCTCTTGTAACCCAGTCTAAGAATTCTATTGTATTTGTTTGGCAGGAGCATCTTGTTGTGAAGCCATGCTGCTTCGTGAAGTTTCCTTCTTCTTTCAGGTACTCCACTACCCTTTCTTTAAGCAGTGTCTCCACATTACTTTATCCACCACTGAGGTCAGGCTGACTGGGTGGTAATTTCTGCTACCTCCTTGCTACCACTCTTGTGCAATGGCACAACTGTGGCCCTTCTCCAGTACTGTGGCACTATGTCATCTTCTAGTGACTTGTTAAATAGTTCGCTAGTGGGATGCAAGTTCCTCCCCAGTCCCTTCAGAACACTTGAGTGCATTCCATCCGAACCCATTGCCTTGTCCACCTTTAATTTAAACAGCCCTCAAGGACCCTTTCTTTGTATAGATGTGCCTTGGCTAGTGCAGAACCATTACCTTTGTCTTCATGGATGAAAACCGAGCAGAAGAATTTGTTGAGTACTTCCGCTTTGTCTTTGTCATTCTCCACCAGATGTCCTCTTTAGTTGCTAACCTGGTTATTCCTCCCTTACTCTTTCTTTTTCCCTAAAATAACGAAAGAATGTTTTGTTGTCCCCACCCCCTTCACTCCCTGCGCTATTCTTCCTCCCTCTGGGCCTTGGCTACCGTAATTGCTTTTCCTGCTTCATTGAGTTTAATCTCTATTCTTCTTCTCCATCTTTCTTGGATATAGTCTCCTTGTACTTTCTATAAGGTTTTTTCTTATCTCTAATTATAGTCGACACCTCTTTGGAAAATCAGAGGGTTCTTTGATTTTCTGGATTTATTTGTTTTAGTGATAGTGCCATGACTGCAGTTATAGCATTTTTCTGTTTTATCCAGGTGTCTTCCACATTTTCTGTGACAGATCGGTTACCAGCAGTTCTTAATACTTTCCTCATTCCTGGGAAATTTCCTCTTCTGAAATTGAGCACCCTAAGTTTGGTGTGACAAGAGTTCTCTGTGTTGTTAATCGAGAGCCAGACTGACCTGTGGTCACTGGTGCCCAGGTTGATCCCCACTTGAACGCCTGACACCCTGGCATTGTTTATGAGTACCTGGTCCAGAATAGCAGATTCCCTAGTGGGTGACTCTACCAACTGACTAAGTCTCCCCGGCAGTGTGATGAGGAATTCTCTACTCCTCTCTGAGGACGGCGGTGAAGGTGGACCAGTCTACATCTGGTGGACTGAAGTTCATTACGGTATTTAAGTAATATTTAGCTTTCATGTTTTTCCTTCCAAAGTGCATGACCTAAATTTATCTATACTGAACACAATCTTATGCTCCATTGCCCATCTTCCTATAAGGTTTAGGTCCTCTTGAGGTTTAGTATGGCTTGCACACTATTAATTATGGCACCAATTTGCAATCATCTGCAAACTTGCTCACCCATGAGTTGTCAGATGTCTGTAGTGATGAAACAAACACATTAATGAGTGTGGGCCCCAGGATGGATCCCTGAGGCACCCGCTGGTCACCTACCCCAATCAGAGACATAACCTCGAAACACACCCTTTGATTCTGTCTTCAGCCATGCTGCTGCTATCCATGTAATAATACAAGGATTTACCTTTAATTTGATTAGTCTATTGATTGGTTCTTTGTGTAGTATCAAAAAAAAAAAGCCTTAGCAAAATCCAGCTTTTTCATAAGATTTGACAGGTCCAGCAGCGTTAGCCATATTGACCGAGCCAAATTAAGTGCTCGGTTGAAAGCACTTGCTGTCATTATATTTATCCAGTTTAGTTTTAAATTCATTCATTCATAGTGCTACTTGAGACTATGGCCATAGGTAATGAATTCCAGAAGACACAACCCTGAGAGAACCAACTACCCCTATGGTTTTATTAAAGTGTTCACCCTTAACTGAGATGATGGCCCTGGTATGTATTACAGTAGCTCTTGCAGTCAGTCCTAAGCATTCCCAAAGATCAGGTAGATGACATCCACTGGTAGCCCTCATCCAGTGCCCTGCTCACTATGTCAAAGAACTGCATAAGGTTAGTTAGGCATGACCTCCTGGTGTAAAACTGTGTTGAATTATATCAGTATTATCAGTCTCCTGTATATGCATTTCTAAATACTTCTTAATGTATTTTTCATTATTTTGACTACAATACAGGTCAGACTAATGGACCTGTAATTCTTATAATCACTCCTTGCCCTTTCTTATGTATTGGGAGTCACATTAGCCATTCTTGAATCCTCTGATACCTCTCCCTGTTTTAATGATACCTTAAATAGCAACGTTATGGGGCCTCCAGTTCAGTGGATAACTCTTTCAAGACCTGGGGTGAATGCCATCTGGACCTGGTGATTTGTCAGTTTTAGTTTATTTAACTTGTTCATTATATTCTGGATGAAAAAGACAATAGTTTCTTCACTAGTCTTTCCATATTTAAATCTACTAGATTTGGAATCTGCTCCTTTGGTTGGTATAGGCTCAGAAAATGGTTATTAAGGTGTCAGCCATAACTTGTTCATCATAAGTTAATTAGTCATTTAATTTCAAAGGGTCCAGCCTTATTCATAGTTTCTTCTGACCATGTATGTAATTAAAAACGCCTTTTATTGTTTTGGTTTTTTTGCTTTACTGTTATTGTTAATTCCTCGTTGTCTTTGCCTTTTTAATTGTGTTTTTTTTGCATTCTTTAGCCCTTTCTTTATATACAGACTGTATTTTGGTGTTGATTTCTCTTGTATTTGACATCAGCCTTTTTTCCTTCTTATACATTTTCTTGTTTTTTAGTTTAGCTAGTTAAGGATTTTCCTATTCTGTTGTACTTTGTTTTTACTGGTACAGTATGTACTTATCTGTACACCGTTCAGTCTTTAACTTAATTGTATTCCAGATTTCCTGAACATTTAAATCTTATAATTCTTTTTCCCAGTCCTATTTGTTCAAGTAATTTTTCATTTCCTTGTAACTGGCTTTATCAGGCACTCATACCTCTCTGGCCTCCCTGATTTTCAGGGGCGTCCTGATTTGCCTCACAAAGTTTACTCTGTCCTCCTAAAATTTGTGTTTTTTGGCTAAACAGTGGGGACTCTAAGCACAAAGCAATGTCAAGCATTAAAGTTACAGACTTGTTCTTCCATAGAAAATGCGTTTTGCACTAAGCCCCATATTCTACCAGCTTTCTGGGTGGACATCTCTAATTTTGAAAATGTGTCCCTGATTTTGGTCCTTTGTCCCTGATTTTTAAACCTTGTCCCTGATTTATGAGGCAGGAGGTTGAGAGGTATGCAGGCACTTGATTTTGGTTGTTCCTACCTTGAGCAGTTACAGTACATACTATATTGAACTCACCATGATATGGTTGCTCGTCCCCAGTGGTTCTCTTACTATACAGTCAGTGGTATCCCTTCCATATTACTTAATACAAGGTCTAAAAGGTTTTGTCCTCTTATATTTTGGTTTACATATTGTTCTAAATTATTGGTTATCAGGATGTCCATAAATCTTTTCAAAGTCTGATGTTCCAATTGGATTTCCTAATTTATGTTTGTCGAGTTAAAATCCCCAGTATCAGGGTTTTCCCACTTAGCTCTATTCCTTCTATGATGTCTAGGAACTTCCTCTTGTCCTCCAGTTTACACCCTGGTGGTCTATAGCACACACCAATAGTAATTTTCTTGTTTCCTACTTGGACTATGTTTACCCACACCTGTTACATCTTATCTTCCTTATCTAATTTTAGATCAATTTCATGTGCGATGCCTGTATCTTTCACGTGTGTGCTACACCTCCACTTCTTTTGTTTGTTCTGTTCACACAAAAGGATTGTAACCTGGTATATTTAATCCCCAGTCTTCATCTCACCACCATGTTCTGGTTATAGCACAAATTTGTATTTCTTCCTGGTGTAAGATTAATGCCAGTTCCTCGCTTTTATTGATTAAACTTCTTACATTAATCAGTAATGCCTTGATCTCAGTCCTGCCTCCTGTTTCATTGATATTGTTGTTAATATCTGGTTTGGATTTATTGATGTTAGTTAGTAAATCTTCAGTCATTGGAATTTGTTTATAATAGGAAGAGATGACCCTTTCCCTTTCCCCACTCTGGTTAGTTTTACGTACATCCAGTTATTTCTCTAGAAAATATGTTTTCTAGAATGATAGAGCTTTTAAACATAATAGGATACTGTATAAAACATGGATTGTTTAAGCATATTTTCTATACACTGATTCCAATGAAAAGCAGAATTATAAAAACATTTACGTTAATAAAATTTCTGTTTTACAAAACATGACCACCGCTGAGCACTGAGGAAGTGGCCTTTCTGCCACGAACGCTGGCTGGACCGTTAGTGGCTAATCAATTAGAATGATGGCTATTTTGAATGGATTTGGAGTTTAAGAGTTTTTCCTTCCCACTTAAGATATTTTCAAGAACCTCAGCAAAGGCCACTGAATGTGCTACCTGCCTAAGACCTCTCCTCAGTTCCTTGAACTCCCCTGCACTATCCCAGCGAAGTCCCTAACCAGGTCACTGGTCACCAGGTGGACAATGACATCTAGTTCTGCCTCCAATCCAGTTGCCCTAGTGATCCTCAGGATTCACTTCTCATCCCTCTGGGCCGTGGTACCTCGTGAGGCATCTGATCTGCCTCCCCCTCCATTCCTATGCCCAAATCTATCCCTCTCACAATCGAGTCCCCACCAGAAGTTGCTTCATCCTCCTATGGGGTCCTCTACCACCCTTATTTGGGTCTCTGCTATGGAGGACCCCACATCCTCCCTGGCCACTACCATGGTTGCCTCCTCTTGCAGTCCTACTCTGCCAGAATGGTGTAAGAATTACACAGTGGCAGCAGTTGAGGAATGTGCTTCTGACCAACCATCCTTCCAGAGCCCACTACAGTCCATCTGTTCCTCCCCAAGGCATCATCTGAGCTAATAGTGTTAAACTTGGTGGCCCTTGTGTGTGGTGAAGAGGTTGCCCAAAGCCAAGCCAACTCAGCCTGGAGTCTAGCAACCTCCTCCTCAACCCAGAGAGGTGCATGTAGATGGGGCAGCACTGCAGTCTCCAAAAATCTCTCTAAAACTGCTGTCCCACAGCCACTGCAGTGCACCACTCCCAGCATTTTCAATTATTCCACTTTCCTGTGTTACTTGGTAATACTTATGTACTTTGCCTTTTGTTAATTGTTATGCCCTTGTATACACACACTACATAGGGTGCTGCTCCTATTCTAAGTTTTAGCTTGTCTTTACCTTCACTCATCCTTTATGTACCTCACCTTGATATAAATGACTGCCCTTAAATGTTTTAAACATACTCTGATCATGTTTAAAAACACTTCAGCATCAGTGCATTTATAGTACCACATTATCAAAAATATTAACAATGTGCAGTATTATAAATTAAAATAAAATACAGATTACCAACCCCTTTTTGTATTAATACCTCACAGATAATAAAGCCAATGCAGTGTTGTTGGGTGTTTCCTTATAACAACTTACACATCATTAAACTGTACTATTAGATACAAACTGCTTAGGGTTTGCACTTGGAGTGCATTGTCTTCTGCCAACTGCTGCCCCATGATGCTGCCCAAAGTGTGTCGCCTTAATCAAGATGCAGATTTTTACACCTGCCCAGTTCAAAATCCACACATGAGAAGGCATCTAGTTTTTCCGACTCCTGCCAGAGGCCAAACCCCTACTAAAAAACTGGGCATTCCAACGGGCCTGTTTTCCATGCCTGAATCAGCTCTCAAAGCCCTTCCAGACACTGACACCTAGCAGATGGTCAGTAAATACAACCGAGAAAATGGCTCTGTGTCCAGCTGTGCTAGTGCTACAACTGTAACTCTATGTTTCTATGTTCTATGAACAGCGATCTAGGGATGACCGTGAAATGCAGCAACCTGACACTTCCTCACAGAACAAAGGACCCAGAGAACACTGTTTTCACTGTGTATTTACTAACTGCAAATTTACTGCCAGTAATTGTGCAAACTGGAGGCGGTAAGCTGAACCTTCACTGTTGGGGGAGTCGGTGGCCACCTCCATGTTGTGAAGGGGCGGTTTATCGCTGCCTTTCAGGAATGGGAGATGGCCTTTCCTTTCAAGCTACCCAGCTTAGGGCAGGAGGAGCAAAGCAGTGGCCTGGGGATTTATCCACTACCTGCATGCTCACTGCAACAGCTCATGGAAACCGCTTAGAAGGTAATGGGAAAAGTTACACTGAGACTAAATGTCAATTGGTAATTAATTCCTTGGGTCCCATGGCCTCTTCTTTTACTTTACTGAGGAAGAGTAATCTCACCTTTAAAATGGCGGTGTGTGTGTGCAAATCCCATTAATGGGCGGGGGAATGGTGTCCTGATCTGCATGGCTCATAGAAACACAGAATCACAGAATTTGACAACAAATAAGGACTGCTTGGCCCATCCAGTCTGCCTGTTTCTGCCTACCTACACTATTACATCAGACTGTGCATGATCCACAGCTCTTTCTCCTCACTCTTCCTTTCCACTATGATTCCTCTGTCCTTATCCCCAGCATTCTTGAATACTGCCACTGTTTTGCCCCCATCACCTCTGCTTGAAGGCTGTTCCAGGAATCCACCACCCGGCTCAAATGTAATGACTTGAGGGGCTTTGGCCCATGTGGCATGCTGTGCCACTGGCCCCCATGACCTACTGATTAGAGAATGGAATTGGTTGTCCTAATATCTGCATAAATATTGTTGGGAGCACACACTGCATTTGCCCCTGTTGAACAGCTGGGTCTCCACCACCCCAGCTCGAATGTGGAGCCATGATACAGTGTGGCATTAGTCAAGTGGGGACAGACCCGATACTAGGGATAGAATTCAGGCAGTTCTCCATGCTATGTTGCAACCCAGAGGTGTCTGAGGTTTGAAGACATAAAGAGGGGTCTTTCATGGTCCATGAGGACAGGTTGGTTGACATCTCCTCATCTGCTTAGGACTGATATTTTACGATAAGTGGGCCTAGAGGGCAAGGGACTGGTGGAACCGGTGGCAAGCGACCGAGGACCACAGCTCCTATTGGGACTGGGCCTTCCTGCCTGGCCCCACTAGCCGAGAATACTGCCAGGCACAGGGTGCCATAGAGAATCTACCTAGATCTCCCAGCAGGGATATATAGCACAACCTGGTCCCCTTGGTCCGACATAACATGCTGACTGCTTACTGCCTAGGAGAAGCCTTCAGCAAGATGCCTGCAATGATCCGTGATGGTCTGCCTCCACCAATGGTCTAGGTGATGGTATGGAGCTGGGGGAATGAACTGCCAAAGGGTAGATTTGTGGGGTCTGCAGGCAGGGTAAGTGGTCAGCAGCATGAAAGGGACTGCACTGCGGGGCAGGGCATGCATCCACACCAAGCTATGTGTTGGGGTCACGGGAGGGAGACTGAGAATCATAATGGAACCCTTCTTCTTTATCCAAGGAGATGGGAAATGGATGACGGCACTCTTTCAGCAGGAGGTGGGTAATTAACATTGAGCTGCCTGGAGGGTTTGTAGGAAGGCGGCTCATGCAGTGACTGATTAGCACACAGCTGGTGACGTACTGATGACACCTGATGGCCCATGTGAAATCTAGGCAGTCCAACAGGTGGATGAACAAACTGTTGAAGTTACGCTTCCCAGATGGGAAGCCAGTTGTTATGTTTATTCCAACATAAACTGGGAAAATGCACTAAATAATAAAACAGCTAGCCAAATGTGGGATATTATAAAAGAGCGGATTTTCTTAGTATGTGCTAAAAATATAAAGAATATAAAAAATATAACAGTAGAGGGTTAAACCACAGTGGTTGACAGAGTATAAAAAAATTTTCTAATGAAAAGAGAAAAACTTTATTATGAATATAAAAGAATAAACTGCACAAATGCGGGGGAATACAAGAAAACACTAAGGCAATGTAAAATAAAATTAGCAAGAATAAGCAATATATGGAAAGAAATCTAGCAAGTAATGCAAGCAAAGATAATATGAAGGAGTTCTATGGATATGTAAATTCACTGTGGACCGCAACTGTAGTATGTGCTCTATAATTTCTAATAACCAACAAACTGAAGACCCAAGGAAACAGCGAATATTTTTAATACATATTTTGGGTCAGTATTCACACAAAGTGAGATACAAGTAGGGTCAGAGAATGCAAGATGGTGGCAGTGTGTGAGCTGCCTGAGCTGCTTCAGATTTCTGAGCTTTAAAGTTTTGTTTTAGCCTGTTTTTAGTCTCTATTTATTGTTGCTTATTTGTTTAACTTGTTTTTGTCAGTTAGTCAGGGCATGTAAGTGATTTATTTAGATCTGAAGCGTATTTTTTGTGTAATAGGTCAATGTGGTTAGTATAGTCCTACAGTTTTAAGCTTTATTTAAACCATGTGACTTTAAAATCTGATAAATATTATGAATTGTGGCAAAGCGCTATAGTTTTGGTGTTTGTTTAATGCCTTTCATACGGCTGTGACTGGTAAATTAAAGCCGCAACAGATAGAAAGATTCTCTGCATGTACCTAAGCGCACCTCTGGTGATAGGTTTCAGAACTTGAAGTATATACCATTGTACTCTTGTATATAAAACTTTTATTGCTGTTACTTGGTAAGTTCCGGAAAAAGGGTCTTATCCCTATTCCTGTGCTTGTTGTTAGGTTAGCAAAGGATCGTGGGGTACTGGGGTTTACTTCACACAGCCAACAGTGCTATACCCCAATCAAGCTCTTTAAAAACTGTGCCTGACTCAAGGCAGTGTTCATTTCAGGCGGGGGTTGGCAATTAGCGCCGGCGGCAAACTGTACTATTTAAACTGCTCTGTGAGCCTTTTAGGCCTGTGTTGCTTTAAGGACTCGCGCCAGTGCACGCGCCACGACAGTCAGAGTCTGTGACTGCATATCTTTATCCTGGAGGCATTTTAGGGAGGTACGAGCGCAAGCCCTAAAGCAATACAGACGAGGATGGAGCTGCTGAATGAAGAATGCCCTGGGGCTGGGGGCATGTTGCAGTCTTCAGCAGCTGTAGATTGGAGGAGTTAGGTCCTCCATGAGCTTGAGAGGCACACTGACTGTGCCTGGCAAGAACGCACTTTGGGGGCGTGTCTCTCAGCGGCTCTCTCTCTCACAATAACTGGTGCCCATAGGTCCAAGACACATCACCAGCCGAGATGGGCAGATTGGGGCAGGAGTTAGCGCCTTCATCAGCCACAGGGTGGTTGAAATTGTTTGATGGGCAGGCACTTCGATCTGTACCATGTGATGTGCACAGAGGCATCACATGGGTACAGACTGAGCTACCAAGACCGCTGTGGTTTACAGTTGCTTGCGCAGATGGTTGAGACGCTGCGGGAGTAAGCAGGCAGCACATTCCCATCAGCTGACAGTTCTCACTTCAAACTTGATCTTTAGTTAACATAGGCTATTACAGCTTCTGTATTAACAGCCACACCAGTCGATAACTTTATTTGGCAAAGATTTTGGCTTTGAGCAGCAGCAAGTACTTTAGTAGGAGCCAGGGCTGATTGGGGTCTCTGCCTTAATGATCTCCAGGCAGACCAAGCTCCTAAAATCAGTGGTTGGGTGGAGGCAGTGTGTGTGTTCAGTGTGGGGGTGGGGGTAAAACTTTGGAGAATTGAGTCTAAGAACTCTGTGGACAGTGATGACTGCAGCTTAATCTTAAGGAGAACAGGGAGGTTATTTGAACATGAGACAACAGGGATAAGAAGGGTCACTTCATCAACAAGTCAAGTGACTAAAAGAACTAAATATCAGCAAGGAAATCACTGAATAAAATAGATCACTTGGTGGCTGTGCAGTGTGTGAAGTAACTTGGTCGGGGTTCTTGTCACAGAAAGCCACAGCAGTCTCAGACTGTTGATAAAACTGAAGGGGAAAAACAGAAAAAACAAAAAATAGATAAATTATAACACTTGAACAGAGGAGTGTGAGGAGGGGCTGTCACAGTAATTTTCACTTAAAAGGTGGCAGTTAAGTCACAGTGAACAGAAAACAAGAAAAGAAATAAAGCAGAGGAAAGCAGTGTGTTTTGTTAACTTAATAGTTTGTAAGAGGCGAGAAGTTAGTGAGTTTGAAGTAAAGAAGCAAGGGCAGGGCTCTGTCTTGCTTCTACACATTTTGGAGTGGAGAGTTGCATTATTACAAGGAATGGTTAAAAAATATACATATCTGCAATTACATTGCTATAGAAAAGAAAGGAAAATAACTTTAATTTTAGGAAAAAGCAGGTGGGTGGGACAGAAAATAAAGGAGCTGCAAGCAGACAGTGACTGCTAGAGTTCTGAATTCCTCTGACTGTACTACCTTGTTTGCATATGGTGTAAAATAAAATAAAAGAGTCGGACACAGACATCTGTCAAATTGTTTTTATTAAAACATTTTGTCAGTGACACAGACACGTCAACCATATTATTTGGGCATTCTTACTACTTTCTCAGTCACCCTCCTCGTAAGAATATAAAAAACAAGGCCTGTTGAGATTTTGTAAAATAAAGCAGTCATGGCAAAAACAAGTGAACATTAAAACATTTTTCATGTCTTCTGCACCTAAGAGACTATGTACTGCTGCATCAGGATCAGGGTCTTCTAAAATTCAAATGGGAGCAATGTGGTGCCAGTTCTGTCCTCTGAGAAGCAGACTGTGTTGTCCGTCACTGTGGCGGACACACAGTTGGAACCTGGTGACAGTACTAGCCAACTTGATTTAGACGCAGTCTGCTGCTTGTGAACTGCTCAGTAGCCAGTCCCATGTGGCCAGTATTAAACGTAATTTCAGGGCCGCTGGCTCACAATGTACAGGTGGTTGAGATATAATTCAGAAAAAATGTGATGACTTGTGCTGTGTGCATCAGTAGAAAGAAACAAAATACTCTGACTTCTGGCACTGACAATTTCAGGACAAGCACCCTGACTAGGCATGCTACTCGGCAGATCACAGAGATGCTATGGCAGCTGAAAATATGCGGGGGCTTTGCAGCATACATTCAGAAAAGCTATATCTGAAAAGAAAGGAAAATTACGCATTCTACCGTAATTCTTGATCTTCTTGACGAGTCTCCACCACTCATTCACACTAGTGGGATTGGCGCGGAGGCACTAAGACCCATCGGAGCAAACTTTTGCTGGAGGGTCGGCGCGCGAGGGCGCGCATGAGACACGGTGTCACGAGCAGCTGCTCGAGCGGTAATGACCATCTCGGCGACGCACCTCCAACCGCCTCAGTACCTTTTTTACCAAGGAGGTGCAGCGCAACTAACGTAAAGAGTAAACCTAACATTAAAAACGCGGACATAAGATAGTCCGTATGACCCGTGTAAGAAGGGTCAGCAAAGAAGTCTTCACGGCCTAAAGATTTGAGGAGTGAAGACCAATACAGCGTGAGCTCGGGGATGGAGGGTGGGGAGAATGAGTGGTGGAGACTAGTCCAAGAAGATCAAGAATCACGGTGAGTACGTAATTTTCCTATCTTCCTGGACATAAGTCTCCACCACTCATTCACACTAGTGGGAGAGTACCAGCTGATAATCCCCAAAAGGGCGGCAGGAGAGCCAGAGCTCACGTTGCTAAGATAGAAGCCCATTAAGGATAGTTCTGCCGAACGCGGAATGTCGCCTGCATGAACATCCAGTGCATAGTGCTAACGAAAGTATGCACTGAGCTCCAGGTGGCGGCGCTGCATATATCTGCAATTGGAACATTGCACTTCAGCTAGGATGCCGACTGCCTCTAGTAGAGTGAGCTACACTCTACCTTCTAATTTAACTTGAGCCATGGAATAGCAATGACGAAGGCATGCCACTAACCATGAAGAGATGCATCTAATAGCGACAGGTTGACCCAGCCGGGTGTCGCTGGAAAGAAACGAACAGTTGCTGAGTCTTCAGAACATCCTGGTTCTATCTAAATAGAACTGCAAGGCTCTCTTAACATCCAAGGAATGAAGAGCCTGCCTCTTCATTTTGGAAATTAGGCGTAAGCTGGAAGTACCAGAGGTTGGTTCAGATGGAATTCTGACACAACCTTGGGAAGAAATTGGATGAGTAGGAGAACTACCTTGTCCTTATGGAATACAGTATACTGGAGGGTCCGTAACCAGGGCATGTATCTCAGAGACCCCGCGGGCTGAGGTAATGGCCACCAGGAAGGCAGTCTTCCAGGTAAGAAATTTTAGCTCACAGGTAGCTAAGGGTTCAAAGGCTTCCAGTGAGCATGTCCAGCACCAGGTTAATGTCCCAGGCTGCAACTGGACGCTTAACAGGGGTCTGGTATGGAGAATCCCTTAAGAAATCTCTTCACTATAGGTAACTGAGCCAGAGTTAAGGAAGAAATCGGCTCATGGAACGCTGAGATGGCACTAAGGTGAACTTTAACTGTGGAGTACTGAAGACCTAAGTTTGATAGGTCCAAAAGATACTCCAGAACCTTGCCAGGAGGACAGGAAAAGGGATTCCAAGAGGATTTTGACACCAGAGAAAAGCGTTTCCATTTGGGCGTCGTTTTTAATTGGCTGGCTTCGAGCAGCCAGAAGGATGTCTGAGACTCTGAGGAGGCGTTGGCGATTCACTTCTATCTCTTCAGGAGCCAAGCATGAAGGTGAAGTGATTTCAGGTTGGATGGACCAACGAACCCTGAGTCAAAAGACTGATTTGTAAAGGAAGTGGTCTCGGAGAGCTGCCAACATACTGTTGAGTAGAGAAACCATAGTTGCCGAGGCCAGGAAGGAGCAATGAGAATCATCTTGGTCCCCTGAGACTCGAACTTGAGGAGTACTCTGGATTAGAGGAAGTGGTGGAAAGGCGTAGAAAGCGTTTTGTCCACCGCAGCCTGAACGCATCCTGACAGAAAATGCCAGGCCCTGGATTTCTGGAGCAGAAGAGAGGCAGTTTTGCGTTGAGTGGGGATGCAAAAGGTCCAGGTCTGGAGTCCCCACTCTTGAACAGAGACCGGCTACGGCTGGATCGAGAGACCACTGGTGAGGTCTGCCTCGCTTCTGCTGAGGTGATCTGCTAGGTCGCTTTGGTATACCTGGCAGATAAACCGCTTGAATCGGAGACTTGTGCTCCAAGCACCACTCCCACACCCTCATTGCTTCCCTGCAAAGGGATAAGAATGAGCACCGCTTGCTTGTTGATGTAATACATCACTGCTTTGTTGTCCGCTTGAAGGAGAATGTTCTTGTGACAAAGGACATCCTTCAGAGCTCGGATTGCATAGGGACCGCCTCATCTCCAGGACATTTATGTGGAGATGAGTTTCAACTGAGTCCATACACCTTGAGTGTGGAGGGAGAGAGTGAGCCCCATCCCATTAGCGATGCGCATCTGTGGTGATGGAGATCTGATGATCCGGGGAGCAAAGGGGAATCCTTCCAGGAGATTGCTCTTTTGAGACCACCAGGTGAGAGACCTCAAGGGCTCCGTCACCTTGATGGGATAAGACTGGGGTGAGAGGTCGGGGACCACTGAGTGGAGAGCATCCATTGGTGGTTCTTGTGCAGTCGGGCCAGAGGGACAGTGAAGACCGAGGACGCCATGAGACCCAACATGCGTTGCATCGAGAGAGCTGTAAACCGATTGGTTCTCCCTGATGTAACGGGCCATACAAGGACGCCGAGTCTTCTGTCCTCTGGAAGGAAAGCCTCGGCTGAGGAGGTGTCTAGAAGCGCCCCTATGAAAAGGAGCTCTGGGAGGGTTGCAGTTGAGATTTTTCAAATTCAGCAGAACTCCCATGGACGTGAGAAGACGTAAGTGGCTTGCACGGCTTCCAAAGTCCCTTGGCCGGAAGGGCTTGCTAGAAGCCAATCGTCCAGGTAGGGAAACACTCGAGCCCGACTTTCCTGAGATGCGCCTGCAAGAACTGCACAACACTTTGTAAAACTCGCTGCGCCGAGGATAGCCCAAAGGCAGGACTCTGAACTGATAATGCTGACCCAAAGCTACAAAACCTGAGGAATTTGCGGTGGGTCGGTGGACGGGATATGCTGGTAAGCATCCTGCATATCCAGAGAGGCCAGCCAGTCGTGCTGATGCAGCAAGGGTAACAGGGTACCTAGGGAAATCATCTTGAATTTCTCCTGGGAGGAATTTGTTTAACTTTCTGAGGTCTAGAATGGGGCGATCCCCAGATTTCTTTGGAACCAGAAAGTAATGGAGTAGAACCCTGTGTTTCGTAGATGCGGGGCACCAGTTCTATTGCCCTGTTGTTCAGAAGGCCCTGGATCTCCGCGTGAGGAGGTCTGATTGAGAGGCCGACAACCTGTTTGTCGTGTGGGAGGACAATTGGGGGTTTCCAAGAAATTGAGAAAATAACCTCCGTGAATTATCCGAAGGACCCATTTGTCTGAGGTTATGGACTTCCACTGGTTGTAGAAGTACATCAGACGACCTCCCACCAGAGGAGAAAGTTCCACCTCGGGCAGAGTGGATGGAACTTGGGCCATCGACTCATAAGGTAGCGCTGGGAGCTTTGGGTCCCTGCGCTTTCTGCTGCGTCTTCTTTGAGGTTGGGCAGGTTGGCTTTTATGGAAGCTTCCCCTGCCTCTGCCTCGAAAGGACTGACGACTATGAAACTGACGTCTGTTCACATGCCCCGAGAGGGGCAGGCGGAGGTCTGGCCAACTTAATGGCCGATCTAGTCTTCTGAGTGGCCTCTAAGGCTTGCTCCACCTGAGGCCAAAAAGAAAGAAGCCATCAAAAGCAGCGCCATCACCCGCTGCTGAGCATCATTCGTGAAGCCAGAAGTACAGAAGCCAGGAATGGCGCCTAGTACAAATCTCGCTGGTTGCTGAGCTAGCAGTGTCGAAAGGCCCATGGCGGCTTTGACCTGTTGGTTGTTGGACTCAATACCTCTAATAACGGTCAGAAGAAGCTCTGACTTGGAATCCGAATCTGGAAGAGCTTCAACCATTCTTTTCATAGAGTGCCACAGGATATACTCATACTGAGAAAAATAGCCTTGATAACTGGCAATACGCTACTTAGAGTGAGGCAGCAAGACTCTCTTACCTAATGTATCAATCTTCACGAGACTCTTTGTTAATAGGTCGAGCTGTAGTAGTTTGAGGAAGAACGACCTTGTCATTCTCTCTGCCAGGACTAGCCATAGGATCCGCAAAGGCTTGGGATGCCAAATGGGACGATCCTTGGGAGCTGAATACTCTTATCAATGGATTTAGCCACTGAGGGAATAAGAGCAGGGTTATTCCATACCATTTGAGACAGCGTCTCGAAGGAAGGCTGAATCGGAGGAGTCAACCAGTAGGGATCTCCAAGCATGAAGATACTGGAGTCTTAATATCTTCCCAGGATCGATGTCTGTAGTCTGAGAGAAAGAGTGGATCCCAGGTTCTTCAACAGAGACTTAAGGACAGGTCCTCGACCACAGGCTCTGTAGAAAAGAAAGATCCTGTTTCCTCCACTTCATCACCCAACCCAAGGTCTGGGTCAGGCTCAACATCATCTCCTGATGGTCCAGAAAGGACTGTTTGGACAGGAAAGGAGTGAAAATTAGGAGAGGAGGAAATGGCAGAAAAACAAGGAGGTCCCTGTCGGCTGCCGCGCCGAGACGGCAAAACGGGCTGAAGACGGCACCAGGAGGCGCACGGCACCAAAGAGGCACGCGTTCAAGAACGCTGGGCCGGGCGGCGCCGGGCGATGACGCGCCGCTGTCGACGCCGCCAACGGGCGCCGCGAGATGACACTTCAACGCGCCGCCCGATCCAACGGCACCACCGGGCGCACCGCGAAGACGCACGGCGCCGCCAACGCGCCAGAGACCACGCTGCATCGCTAACGGCGCCGCAGCTCCGGGCGGTTTCGAAACGCGCCGACACGGCCACAGACTCTGCAGAAGGCGCCGGAAAGCCCGGGAACCTGGAAAGCAAGAGAAGGAAAAACCAGGAGATAAGGGCATCGGGTGAGGCCCTCGCGCTGCAGCCAGCGGTGAGGGGGAACACTGCTACGCGGAGTCGCTAGCACCGAAGACGGCGCAGCGACTAGGAAGGTCCAACCGCTTCTACCTGATCGCGCGGAGGAGCCCGAGGGCTCCGAGTAACCGAGCCAGGCAGAAGAACCAACCTCCGAGCCCATCGCCCATAAGAGCGCCCACTGATGAAACTGCTCATCTGAGCCCTACCTATAGGCGGGGAGGGCTCATGTCGAGGACGACGATTATCGGAAGTTGGCGACTCCAAGAAGGAGACCGCAACTAGCAACGATAACCGCACGCCGACGCAAGAGACATTACCAGAGGGCGACCTCGAGTGATGCCTTCTTTTGGACCTGTGGGGTCAAGAAGAGCTTCGAGGCCGAACGGGCGCCGGTGAATGCGCACTGCTTATTTTTATGCCGCGGGGACCGCCCATCCCCCGGCATCGGACTGACCGTAGTCGGAACCCGCTGAGGAGAAGGAGGCTGACCGGACCCAGCCCGGCTGACTGAACAGCTTACATCAAGTCTCCCTACCGTCACCTGACCTGCTCATGGTCGACCCGTCCAGTAGGCCGAGACTTCTTCAAGTAAGTTAAATTTAAATATTAGAAAATTTTACGAAAAATAGAATAAACCTAGCGATACTACTATCGTGATATCATTACAAAAAACAAACTGAAAACTATGCGCTAGTTTGAAGTTTGACTCGACAGCGAGCGACGCTGCCTGAAGCGCACTCGACGCGCGGGAAAGGAACTGAGGCGGTTGGAGGGTCGTGCCGCCGAGATGGTTATTACTCATGCCGCTGCTCGTGGCACCGTGTCTCGCTGGGCGCCTGTCTCTCGCGCCGACCTCCAGCAAAAGTTTGCTCGATGGGTCTTAGTGCCTCGCGCCAATCCCACTAGTGTGGAATGAGTGGTGGAGACTTATGTCCAGGAAGATCAAGCTATTCTAGTTGCCATGAAGAGTGTTTATTGGATGGCCAAAGAAAACTTGCCAGTTCTTAAATATACAAGTTTAATGGAATTTTGTCTAGTTAGACTGTCCTTTTGTTGACAAACTGTCTGTGGCCAAGAATGCCTCATATTCATCAGAATCTACAGCCAATGACATCCCTAATGCATAGCCTTTGTAATTAGGCAGGAAACAAGTAGAAAATTAGAAAATAGCCCATACATCACTTTAATTTGTGATGAGAGCACAGACATCACTGTCGCCAAAAAACTAGTATTGTATGCAAGAGTGCTTGATCCTGAAAGTTTTGTACCATCTACTCATTTTCTAGAGAACTTACAGATCTCTGATGCCACTGGAGCAGGATAGCTAAAGAATTAAAGCAATTCCTAGCCAGGAAAAAATCAGCATGAAAAAGTAATGGATTGGGAAGGACGGAGCAAAAGTCATGACAGGGACTGATGAGGGAGTCACTGGCACATGCTGCGTGAAACCCAATGCTAGTAAATATACATTGTGTTGCTCATAGGGTTGCGCTATGTAGTTCACAGCAGCAGACTCTGTCCCCTACCTAAAAGAATACCAAGAGGTGCTAACTGGTGTTTTCTACCATTTTAAAAGATCAGCCAAAGAGTTGACAAACTAAAACAAATACAAGAAATGCTGGAGGAACCAACTCTAAAAGTGAAGGAGGTCCATGATGTGAGGTGGATAGCAGTTTACAAAGCGGTTGAGACCGTTCATCACACTCTAGACTCCTTCTCACTTTTTCTGCAATGAGACGAATGCTAGAGCAAAAGGTTATGCCTTAAAAATGTCCAAATATGACTTTATAATGTCAACCTATATGCTAATGGATGTACTTGCATAATTACCAGTTAGTGTAGTGTTTCAGAAGAGATCTGGACATCTCGATGATCCATGTCAATCTGGAGAAGTGCCTCTGATTTAGAAAAATAAAATCTGGAACAAAGGAAAAATGTATCTACATGGAGTGAGAAGGATATCCAGGAAGATGAGGAGGGAAGGCTGGTGTTCAAGGGCATCACATACTAAGGGAGGCAAAAACTTTTCAATCAAGGACCATTTCATTGACCATTTGGTTGCAAATTTAAAAGACAGATTCCTCGGTATGACAGAAACAAGTTGGCTGCTTTTGGAGTACTGGGTCTTAGGCCTGTCAGCAGCCTTTCTAAAGACGATCTTGAAACCTGGGAAATGAACAAATCTGCGTGCTGCTTGATCATTACGGTCAAGAGCAGAAACACAAACAGTTTGAGACAGTGGCACCACCACTTGTGGATGCAGACCACACCAAAGCAGAATGGGAACTGCTGAAGTCACTTGTTGTGAGAGAGGATACCGAGGGACAACATGCAAACTCTTTGGGGTTCATTAACAAATATCATAAGTCAGACTTCCCAAATCTTTGACACTGGCTGCATTGGCATTAACTGCCCCAGTCCATACAGCAGACTGTGAGAGGGCTTCAGTGCCCAGAACATTGTAAAACTAGCATGAGAAATAGACTGTCTGCTACTAGAGTCAGTGATCTGCTGACTGTTGCGTTTGAGGGACCTTGCCAGGCTGAATTTGATTTTCTTTCTGCAATCAATATTTGAGGAAAAAAACAGAGGCGGTTATTCCAACATGGGGACT
The DNA here is from genome assembly GCA_016271365.2 of Neoceratodus forsteri. Classification (NCBI taxonomy): domain Eukaryota; kingdom Metazoa; phylum Chordata; order Ceratodontiformes; family Ceratodontidae; genus Neoceratodus; species Neoceratodus forsteri. The sequence continues at coordinate 1,887,577,382 of CM057456.1, read as the reverse complement.
GCACTGACTGACTTATAAGTACATAACCGAACTGTGACTGATATTTTAATTTATCCCTCTTGATATCATGCTGCGGCTGTTTATATTAAATTAATAGGGATATTATAGTTAGCTGAGGGAGGCTGTATGTTAGATCTGTTACTGTAAACTGCCATCAGGACTCTACTAGGGCTGTTAATGCCTGTGTATTCTTCCAAAATGATCAAATATCTCTTATTCTCTCTCTCTCTCTCTCTCTCTCTCTCTCTCTCTCATAGAGTGCAAGGGTCTCGATCTGGTGCTTTTTATTTTTTGCTGGCAAAATTCACAGTTACCACATTGTGAACACTCCAGACACAACTACTGGATGGACACACACGACTGGCTGTTGCCTGAGGCCTATGATCATCGATGCTCGGCAGTGACAGAGATATCAGTGCCTTCTCTTGTAACTGCTATCCACCTCTGACATCATAAAATGCAATTTATTTTCTGAGTCACAAGTTACACCTCCCAGTTGATCTGCACTTGCTAGTTCATCAGCTTTGCTTATGATACTGATGCACGATAAGTTAAAATTCTTTCTGTATACAATTTTTTAAAGAAATGTCATGTATGACCCCACATTTTCCTAAAATGACCCACCTTTTCAGTGGTCAGTGGGTCATTGACCCACCAAATTTGTTCCTAGAATGAGCGCTGCTCAAGGTGCACTTGCCCGGTATCTAAAAGCCCTTAAGACATCTAGGGTGAGCCTTTTAAAGGCTTCTATGTATTTTTAACACTAAATATTTAGCACGAAACGGAAGTAGCACAAGAGGCGCCTGGTTCTACTGTCCATTTAAGACCCGACTAGAGAGTGGGGTGGCGTCTTGTGAGGGCAGCATGACGGAGCGTGCAGAGACACGCGCTTCTTAGCGTGTGTCTACCATGTCCACAGGGAGATACATAAAATCATTTGGTGTCTTCCGTGACAAAAGAACTGACAGTAATATATAGTTTCAAGTCTCATTACACATCATTGTACACAATGAAGAAAGCTAATAAATATTGCACATCATGTCAGATATACGCCTTAGGTAAACAAACACCCAATTTTACATGTGACAAGTGTGTACTGGTAAATGATTTACAGGAGAAATTACACGCCTACAGCCAAAGGCGACGTTAAAATCAGATATTAAAGCATTAGAAGATTACATTGACCAGATGTCACTCCTAGTGGAACAAATGCATCCTCCAAAAATAATAGATGATGATACCTGCCAGGTCTCATCTAAACTTACCACAGGTCCCTGTATTAGGACACCACCATTATTTCCACTCCCTCAATTGCTGCTTCAAATTGTCAGCAACAAAACACAAATAAGGTTGATACTTGGACTATAGTACCTCAAACTAAGTCCAAAAATAATAAAAGGTTCTTCCCCTCCCAGTTCCCATGAAACCCTTATACATAACTCCTCTAACATCTCTCACAAATGATCGATGAAGTCGTATCTATCAGTCCAGAATTTGTACAAGTGCTAGTAATATGCTGAAACACAGCCCAATAGTTAGTGAGCAGACTGCTGCTGTACAGACTCGACCCCATCATCCCCCCTTTAACTGCTCAGGTGCAATTTCCTACTAAAAACAGGTATTCGTCCTGGGAGACTCCATCACAAAATATACAGACCCGTGTTGTCTGCAACCTGATAAGGAACACTCAACCTGCTCTAGTTATCATAGGGCAAGGGTTTCAGATATCACCTCAATGGTCAAACAAATCCTATTACCAGCTGGAGAAAATTCCTAGTGGTCATACATGTAGGAACTAATGACATCACCAGACTTCCTTTGCAGCAACTAAAATATGACTATGTTTCCTGTGTAATTTACTGGTTGAGCGTGGCTATAATATATGTCTATCTGAGATTTTGCCAGTTCCAAGAGCCACATAGTATATTACAGCTAAAATAAAGGCACTGAGCGAATGGCTTGAAAATGGTGTTATAGACAAAGCATTCCCTGTCTTACGCACTGGAAGAATTCTGCAACAGACCATCCCTTTTCTGTTGGGATGGCCTACATTTTAGTAGATGGGGAGTACATTACTGGGATATAAAGTGGCTACGTTTATAAACAACCATTTAAACTAATGGAAAAGAGGAGATTGGGTCAATTCTCAGTTCTCTTACTACTAATATCCATTCTCCTTATCATAACCACTTGAACATTCTATCCCTTAATGCTCATTCTTAAACATCTCTAAAGATGCAGAACTGGAACTTAATACTCAGTCCCTTTATTTGGCTTTAATAGCTATGACAGAAGCGTGAGGCAACTCTGGCAAAAATGGATAGCAGAAATTCGGGATTCAAACACTATTTTAAAATAGAATGGATAAAAGGAAAGGTGGTAGGGTCAGCCTCTATGTTAGAGAGGACATCACTTCTTTTGAATCACCAGTAAACGTCAGTCAGAAAGTGTATGGGTGTATATTCAACCAAGGGGCTTTCCCAAATATTGATTGGGACCTGTTATCACCCACCCTCTGCAGATGTTACTTTGAAGTACACAGTTGGCTGATGAAATTTCCCAAATAGCAAACAAAGGCTCAGTCCTAATTTTGGGAGGTTTCAACCTTCCCACTATAAACTGGGAGACTTTAATGGGTTCAAATCAATATGATGAACAATTCCTCACAACTATTATTGATTTAGGTTTGTATCAACTTGTTAGGAACCTAACCGGAAACAACATCCTGGATCTTGTTATAACAAACATTGATATCCGGTAACTGATTTACAAATATCTGATCCTCTTGGTAATAGTGATCACATGTCCATACTTCTCACTATTCCACTTCATCAATGTCCTACGATTAGTGAACTTAAAATTAAGCAATATGACCGGGCAGACTTTCATAAAATAAACCAACATCTAGGCACTCTCAAATGGGATGACATATTTTCTTCACTTAGTACTGAAGAAGCATGGGACTTCTTAAAACACAAATCCATGATCCTGAACAATATGTTCCTGAAAAATATAAATATAATACTAAAGGAAAATTCCCTTTGGTTTAATGGACCTATCAAAACAAATCACTCAAACAAAACTATTCTCACGATTAAAAAAGTCCTATTAATCAAAAAGAAATATTAACTAAATATAGGAATCGGTTAAAATATTAAAAAACAGATCATACTTGCAAAACGTAATCTAGAATTTCATATAGCACACACCAAAGATTCACATAAAACTTTGTACTCTTACTTAAATAGTTAAAAGGAAATAACAAAACAATTGGTCCACTAAATATCAATAACACAATAATTACCTCTGATTTAGAAACAGCTTCTGCATTAAATAAATATTTTTCCTCAGTTTTGTACAAGATGTGCCTTAATCCTCGTGATACACATTTTCAAGTTGTACAGCTTATAAGGTTTCAAAAATGATATTCAGAAAGTATTAAAATCATTAAAACAATCAGTAAGTCATGGTCCTGATAATATTTGTTCCAAATTTCTTCTAGGAGTAAAAAGAAACAATTACCGCACCACTAACAATTATTTTTAATAAATCTTTTCCGAATCTAAAGTTCCATCTGATTGGTTGACTGCCACAGTAACTCCTATTTACAAACAAGGTTCTCATTCAAAAGTAGAAAATTACTGTCCAATTAGCCTCACCTCAATCCCTTTAAATTAATGGAAAAAATAATCAAATCACTTTTAGAAACAGACATGAAATCCTTGAATATAACAGACACAGCTCAACATGGATTTAAAACAGGCTTTTCCTGCACCACAAACCTGCTCTCATTCTACAATTATATTAGTACACACCTTGATTCAAACATCCCTAACAATGTCATCCTCCTAGATTACAGTAAAGCTTTTGACAAAGTGTCACATGTCATTTTGATCAAAAACTCAATCACCTAGGGTTTTCATCATCAATAGTTTCATGGATAAGTAGTTGGTTGAGCAATCGTACTCAGAGGGTCAGGGTAAGCGGTGCTTTATCCGATTTGGGAAGGGTGACGAGTGGTGTTCCCAGGATTCCGTTTTGGGTCCCTCTCTTCAATATTTTCATTAGTGATATGAAAATTTCCTCTTCTAATATCATAATGAAATTACGACACAACACAAAACTAAGGGGCCATTAATAATTCGACCAACAAAAAACTCTACTATCCGACCTTGCAACAATCGAACACTGCACACACAAATAAAATGTACTTCAATGTCACAAAATGTGCAGTGTTACACATGGGAGAAAAGAACTCTAAACAAATATATCTCTAAACAATACTATTATCAGGGCATCAAGTTTAGAAAAGGATCTTGGGATATTAGTAAACAATAAACTTTCCTCATCATCTCATTGTAATAAAATAGCCAATCAAACTAATGCTCTTCTTTGCAGGATAAATAGTACATTCATCTCTAATCAGAACAATGTATCATGACCTTATATAGGTCACATGTTGAACCATATATGGATTATGGCTCCCGTTTTGGAGTCCTTATCTGGTTTCTGATATAAATAGAATTGAACAAATCCAGTGTAGGGCTACTAAACTTGTTCCATATCTCGCCCAATTTGACTACACTACTAGACTTCAGAAAACAGGTTTCTACTCACTCAAACAGAGAAGAATCAGTGGTGATCTTTTACAATTATTCAAAATTATGCAATCACCTGTTTTAATGGATCCATGTGGTATAACTTTATCCACCAGAACAATTAGTTTAGGTTGCACAATAGACAACTGGAAGTTAAAAAGCAAATACAAATAAAAGGCAACATTTTTCACTATCAGAACTCCTAGATTGTGGAACACATTGCCACAAGATATTACTGATTCACAAACTATCTCAATTTTCAAAAATAAACTTGACAAATGGTTATTAAATTAAAATTAAGACAAATGGTCTACATATGTGGAGGACAATCTTGATAGGCAATAGCCTTCTTTTGCCCATCTATCCAAGTAGCAAGCAATTAGCTTCTCCTCTAACGAGACTGTAGAAACTGCAGTGCGGTTTTTGGGCAGCACTCTGGAAATGTAAGAATCGAGGGAGAATTTTCAGCTCTGGAAACCTTCATAAATCTTTCTAAGTTATTGGAATATACTTAGCGTGACTATGGAGTGTAACATTTTCTGCTTGCACTGCTTGAATCAGCGCTGGTGTGGTGAGGTGGGGCGCACTTAACTATTAGTGCTGGTTGTGGAGTGTGGATCTTATTCTCCGTGCCGCCTGTTTGTGAAGTTAACACCACAGCGGTGAGAGTACCGAGTTACAGGTGCAGCGTCTGGAGGAACAGTGGGAGCGGTATTTTTGTCCTGGAGTCGCGGCTGATGTGGTGAAAGCACATTTTATTTGCAGTGTGCAGAGGACGAAAGAATAACTGAAGTTTCTCTCTTTGGATTTTTAGGTGGTGCTCCTTTCCTTTCCACTTGGAGTGGATGACTAGCAGGGTTTAGGTTTTTGGGTTTGGACCAGAGGTTTTTCCTCTGTAGTTGTAGGTAAGGGGACTCATGCGGCTGGTGGGGCTGAGGTCTCAGATTCCCCTCATATATGGCCTCTTAACTATTGCAGGTCTGTCACTCCAGTGAGGAAAGGCTGCTACCTACCTTTTGGAGCCATGGCACCAAAATAGGGGTTATTGCTGGAATTGGTTTGCGACTTAGAGGAACTCGGAGGGGCTTTACTGGATGATGGTGTGTCCCTCTGGGGGGTTCTTAAGGCTATCTGTGGGGAGCTATTGCTTACTCCTCAGGGGCCTGTATTCTCTGGTCGCAACCTTCTAGTTTAGCCCTGGGACTGGTGTCTTGGCCTGAGTTTCTGAGTGCTTTCGTTGAGGAGGATATTAGAGAAGAAGGAAAGTAGAATTGGTTCGACCATTTGGAGGAACTATTTGGTGTCGGACTGGATTGGGAGAGGTGAGAGCCTCCTGTTTTAGAAAACAATTCATCTGAACTTTAGGATACTCCATATACTTGGATGCTGACCTGCTGTTATTATTTTGGGATTTGCAATATTTGACTTTGCTTTCTAGACCTGAGAGGGTGAGAGCATCTCCTGCCCAAAAACTACTGAATTTTTGGATTTTATATATTTGCATATTGTATTATTTTTCTTTTTTGACTGAAAATTTTGTTTTGGGTTTTGTATTTTATTACATTATAGATTTAGTTTGGGGCGGTTTAGATTTTGTTTCTCTGAGTTTTCCTGTGTGAGTGTGTGGGGATTCTCAAAGAAACTATAGGGTTTTAAAGTTATTGATTTTAACATGTGTAGAAGGCCTGCCTCACGGTCAGTCGCTATTTGTCCTTTGCTCTTCATGCCCTCTGCCCTTTCTCCCCTTACCATTACACTTGTCAACATACCAATGCTGTAGAGCACTGGGTAGTGTGCAAAGAGGGAGGAGGGGTTTGGGGGTATGAACAGTAAGAGGTAGAATGGCGGGGACATCATATTGGGGTAGTGGGAACCAGAAGACACCCTGAGGGAGAAATGGACTCTGGAATGAGATCATTCTTGTCTGGTCTTCATACCCAAGGGCACCACATGATGATGGGCAATGGTCCGGCGAGCTCCAGAGGCCCGTCCAACCCGGCAGTGTTGTGCAATGCCAGATCCATAAGAACAAGACTGCAGTTATTGCAGATTTTGTTGGGTCTGTGGATCTGGCATGCATTACGAGACCTGGCTGGATGAGAATGTGGGTCCGATTTTGGAAGCTGGGTACTCAGTGTTACACCACCGAGGCCGGACCACGGGGGTGCGGTCTGTTTCAACACCGAACTGGACCTCACAAGTGTACCAGTTGAGGGGCTGAGTCCTTTCAGTGTACTATAGTGGCAGGTGTGGGTTGCAGAATTACTCTCATCTATCGTCCACCAGTGATGAGAAGCATTTTCTGCAGGAAGTAGCAGACTCGTCATTGGCGGTGGCATTTGAGTCGCCCAGGCTGATGGTCCTGGGTGACTTTACGCCTGGGTCGATGACTAACTATCGCAGTTTGACAACACTTCCTCCAACTAATGACATCTTTGGGCCTCATACAAGTGGTTACTTCTGCCACTCATAAGGGTGGTCACTCTTTGGACTTAGTCTTTCTCCTGGGGATCAAGCCTTCGACCTGGGGTGGAACCTGTCACTTGGTCCGATCCATTTACACTGCAGGGGTTCAGTTTTGCACCCCCTTGTAAACCTACCCTGTGGAGATGGTCAGCTACCGCTCTCTGCAAGATATTAGCTCTGTGGGCCCTGGCAGCAGTGCTTGACCTATTGGAGTTTTCTGGAGTAAGCAATGATCCTGATGCCTTGGTGTTGGCCTATAACAGGGCCATTTCCTCGGCTCTAGATCTAATTGCTTCTGTCTGTGTTGGTCCTCTCCCCTTCACCCTTGGTCTCCATGGTTTGATGGGACCTTGAGGAGATATTGCAACAAGGATGAAGATTAGAGAGTTGTTGGCGGAGATCTGCCCTTGATGCCGACCATCTTAGATTGAGGGAACATTATCAACTCTATCATTCCGCAATCTCCCGTAAGAAGGCAGAGTTCCTGTCCGGGAGATTGCAGCTGCTCAGAACCAACCAGCTCAGCTTTTTGAACTGTGCAACCCAGCCTGTCTGCAGGTTCGGAAAGCTTTTTCACAAGTGGAGAGTGATGAGCTTGCTCGCTTTTGCGGCTAAGGTGGTCGACATCAGGCAGCACTCCAGCCTGCACCTCTATGGGAGAAGCTGTAGATCGGCATCTGGCCGCAGCCTCTAGTCTCTCCTGGAATTCCTTTGACCGGCCTGAGTTCATTGATGTCATGAGGATTGTCCTGAGTATGCGCTATATGCTGTAGTTTGGACCCGGACCCAACTTCCCTGATAAAGGGTTGTCAATATTATTGGCCCAGTCCTAGCACAGATAGTCTGGTGCTCCCTGGATATGGGTGAGTTTCCTAGCTCCCTGAAGGAGGCGGTGGTGCGCCTCCTGAAGAAAGCTTCCCAAGACCCAGACTGCCATGCTAACTACGTTGTAGGGAAGGATATTGAGAAAGTAGTGGCCGTACAGTTGGAGAACCATTTAACCATCCATGACATCTATGAACCACTCCAGTCTGGGTTTTGAAAGAGGCATAGTACCAAGACAGCGCTGGTTTGGGTGCTCAATGATCTCCTGATGGCTAGAGATCAGAAGAGCGTTCCATCTTGGTTCTTCTTGATCTCTCTTCAACCTTTGACACTGTGGACCATGGGGTACTTCTTGAGCGTCTGAGTTCATCTGTGGCCTGTCAGGTACAGTCCTCAGTTGATTTAGATCTTTCCTCACAGACAGAACTCAGAGGGTGGTGTTGGGATTAATTCTTCCGCACAGTCTCTCTCTCATGTGGGGATTCCCAGTGCTCGGTGTTGTCCCCTATGTTGTTCGCAGTGTATATGCTGCCCTCGGAGACACTGTAAGAAGGTATGGGCTGAGGTTTCATTGCTATGCAGATGATACCCAGTTCTATCTATCTTTGCACCTGACCAGGATAGAGCTCTCTCGGTATTTAATAGCTGCCTCACTGAAATCCAGTGCTGGATGAAGTCAAGCTGGCTGAAGTTGAACTTGGAGAAGACTGAGGTAATGGTTGTGGACCCGGTCGCAGAGTAGAGGGACAGGAGCTGACTTACCCTCGGTTTATTTCTGGGGGTGTCCAGCTCCCTATCTCTGAACAGGTGCGGAACCTGGGGTGATTTTTGACAATGAGCTGACACTGCGTTTGCAGGTGTCGGCAGTTGTCAAATTATCCTTTACCATCTTATGAACACCACAAGGATTAAGCATCTTGTTCCACCCAGCGATCTACCTACACTGATCCACACTTTTGTGACCTCACGTCTTGATTATTGCAACTCCCTTTATTTATATTTAGTTTTTGTTGACTGGGTAAATGCACTAGACAAATCCTGCCTATTTTTGGGCGCGACCCAGGGAGGATACAGATGAATGCCAACTGACGTTGAACCAAAGTAAGCTGTTTATCTAGGGCTTCCTGGGGTTGATATCCACCGCTACAGCTGGTGCAGAACGCTGCGCCTGGTTATTGACGGGTACTTCCTGTGCCTGTCATATTTCTCCAGTTCTGCTAATCTGCACTGGCTGTCAATACAGTGGTGGATCACCTTTAAAGTTGGTCTTTGACTTACAATGCCCCTACGGACAGGGCCGGACTACCTATGAAAGAGCTTCTGGTGCCCTACTGCCTAAGATCTCTCCTGCTCGGCGGACGAGGGGTTGCTAGAGATTCCGAGGGTTTCTTTAAAATCTTCAGGAGCTCGTGCTTTTATGTATGCTGCCCTTACCCTCTGGAATTCTCTACCTGGCCGCTTCGTCAGTGTGCATCCGTGAAGGAATTTAAAAGGCCTTAAAGACCTATTTATGGTCTAAGCTCTATCCTGATTAATTATTGGGATGTTATGAGCTCAGATTGATGTTTTATTTGTCTTATCTGTAATCAGTGTAAGGCGCCTTGATTTTGAGAAAGGCACCTATATAAATAAAAGTTTTATTATTATTATTTATATACCCGAGCAGACTAGCATAATGGACCAGATCACATTAGAATGTATAAACAACAAAATTAAAGCCCTAAAATGTACATACTCATAAGGACCAGATAAAATGTATTGCAAATGTTGAAATTATTAGCGCCAAATAGCCATTCCATTAAGACTACTCTACATGAGAGAACGATCAAAAATGAAATCCTGCTGACTAGCTAGCAACCATAGTTATCCCAATTCATAAAAGGAAGTAAAACAAACTTTGAAAACTATCACCCTATAAGTCTTACTTCTGTACCAGGAAAGATTATGGAATCAATTCTAAAGGACATGATAAATAAACACATAGAACAAAATGGCTGCAGAGATCAGCAGCAACATGGCTTTACAGCTGGCAGGTCATGCATAACATAGAGAATAATGAATTGTAACCCATTGGTAACAAGCTGGTTAGTGCATCGAGAGGTTGTCATGGTGACCACTTGAACCTTGAGCGCGCAACTCTAGAGGTTCGGTTGCCACTGGCAACCTTGTGATGCAATTAACCAGCTTGGCTACCGATAGGTGGCCATTCATTGTTTTTTACAGTGTGTGATGTCACAACAAGGTAGTGTAAAACATGTGCGAAAAGCAGAAGGCATACACTAAGACTGTTTTTAAAAGCGATTTACTTACTTGCCCAACAAACATGTGACAGCCAGTGCTCCGGGATATACAATTAACTTAAATAAGTACCCAAGAACATGATTACAACAGAAGAGTAAAGTCACTAGAAGTCCACATTTTTAAAATGTAAATATATTCCATACAATTCAAAGATGAGCTCCATTCCACTAATCAGTTGTGCGGTGTGCATTTCGAAGATGATAATTTGACCCACGTGGTTTCCCAACGCTCATCTCGCCATAATCTCTCACTCTGTGTGCTAGAATAAACTTATCTTGGGCTGTTAATTCTTTAGAAAATACAGCTGCAGCCATTTTATTTACTTGATTTACTGCGTCAGTTTAAAATTAGTGAGTGAATGGCCGGTGGCACTGACAGTTGAGGTGCTGGACGCCACAGCTTGCACCCACCGGCGACCCAGGTTTCGGAGCGGATTCGGGTTGTTGGGGTAGAAGGACTGATCGTCCCTGAGATGCTCTCCTTCTCCAGGAAGAGTGGGGAGACTCCGTGAAGGTGCTGGCTCCTGGTGGAGGCTGGGAGGTGGTGCTGGTGGTGGAGCAACAAGGAGGACAGCACAGGCAGATGTCTGATGTGCAACGTGTAGGAGCACATGCCTCAACGTCCTTGGCATCCCTGCATGCCAGCGCTGTGGGGAGAAACAGGGGAAACGCTTAGCTGAATCCTCCGCTGTGTGTGAGGACTCCACCTGCGTGCCGCACCGGATGCTCCCTCTGGCCCTGACCCTTGGCCTTCCATGATGGGGTCCATGATGTGGCCTTAGAGAGGAGATGGGAGGAAGTTGAGACTCGGGCACAGTGCCTGGTGCAGGAGCCGCGTGGACCTGATGGGGAACCAAAGGACCACCCCAGCCGAGGAGGTAAGCACAAAAATAATGAAGAAAAAAAACAAACAAAAACCTAGTGAGTGAAACTGTCTTGTGCTTTGACAGGAACAGATGCTGGTACACAGTGCCTGAGGGCAAGTTCTATTTGTTATGCTGCAGTACATACATAGCTACTGCAGCATAACAAACAGAACTGACGTCGTGTGCACCATAACAGTGTTTGGAAATTGATGGATTTTAGTGCTACCAGCATTCCATCATACACTATAAATCTACTATGTTTTACAAAAATATCAAGCGCAATGGAGAGGGATCATCTGTGGATTGCATTTTTCTGATTTTACTAAGGCGTTGCTAAAGTACCACACAAAGCCATAATACAACAACTAATAGATACAAAGATAAATCATAAAATTACTGCATGGATTAGAAACTGGATGAGCGGAAAAAGTCAAAGAATTAATATAAAGGGTTACCTGTCAGATCCAATATCCGTGACAAGTGGGGTGCCAGGGCTCTGTTCTGAGACCTTTCTTGTTTCAGATTTTATATCAGACATGGACAAGCTCTCAACATGCTGGACAAGTAAATATGCAGATGACACTAAGATAGCTAGTAGCAAATACTCAGGAAGATACTGATATTCTACAGGCAGAACTTTTAATATAGGAAAGTGTTGTGTAATGCATCTAGGCCGTCACATCAAAGAGAAAACATATTTTCTGAATGGACTACCGCTAAGGAAAACAACAGAGGAAAAAGATTTAGGCATAACAATCAGGGAAATTAACATATGATAACTGTCTGGCTCCATCGCGCCGGGAGGGTTTGCCTGGCACGCTGGTAACCGGGGTTCACGCCCAAACCTGGGACGAGAGGAGATCAGTAGGGAGGGCTCAGATCATTCAAAGGAACTCTCTCTTCCTTGGAGGGGCACGGACACAGACGGACTGCATCCTGCATCGCCCCAGAGTGGCTCCTAGTGACAGCCATGTGGACACACTTTGCAATGTAATTCACACCGTGAGGGTGTGTTCAGCCAAGAAGCAGCACGGTGCAGAGCTATCAGGGAGGAGGGGTGGTGGGCAGAAAATGGGAAATCACCCGCCTGGTCAACCAGATGACGGCTGCTGGTCCCTCCATATGCCCAAGCCCTGACAAAAGTGTCCTTGCCAACCCCTGCCGTGCCTGGGATATGTGGAAGCCCTCTGCAGCAACTCTCCTCCCTGGTAGCACCTGCAGGGTAGGGGCCTCCTAACGAATCTATCCACTCATGATGCAATGGAAGGAGAGGAAACTATTACATTATGAGTGACTGTACTCTTGGGGTTCCTAATCTTCAGGAAGTATGCAATAAGAGTAAATCAAGGACTTGAAACAAAACAAAGTTGCGTATGACTACACCATTATCATGCATTTCAGTTCTACTAAGAAAGAAAACAGATAAAATAAACAGCAACATCAATGAGGCAATCATAAGATGTGGGGTTTCGCTAGAAATAATACACTGCAATAAGAGTTGACAATGTCATTTTAAAAACATCTGTTATTACATATGCTAATATATGGGTGAAGCAGTGAAAGCGTGCAGTAGCCATGATTCACTAATGGCACATGCGAAACGCCACACAGGTTTTAGGGGATGGGTGCGTGCTTGTGGACCTGGGCAGGCATCCATTAGATACCTGCATTCGGCCCGGCATAGAGGATCCGCTATGGGACCAACAGAACCATGCCTTGCAGTGACACTGGGCATGTGCTCAAGTAATACCCCAATCCCCCCTCTGATCTGAGGCTGGGAGCATGGTGGGAGCCAGCACTGCTGCTGCAGCCAGTGGTGCACCATGAAGGGGTCACGCAATGGCTACACTAGTACTCCCCACCCCGCGGGAGGATGCAGCCCCAGAATGGCATGTAGCACTATTGTGAATGGGCGCTGAGTAGGGTTCACCTCTGGCGCGGTGCCCTTCAGCCAGCTGGGGATCCATTGCACAGGGCGCTAATGTGCCCATTAGTGAATGCTGTGGGGGAAGGGTGCAGGCTGCGTGGCATTCGTGGTGGGAATGCTCTATGCGCTGCCCTTACATGGTGTGCGGGTATTTGTGAATTGTGGCCAATGACAGCAAAAATGTATACAGATGTACAGGTATTGATAACAGAGAAAATATAAAAATGATAGACCAATGTTATGTAAGATTACAGATATATAACATTTGTGGTTGGGAGATAGTTTTATTTCAGCTGCTGGGTACAGTGCTGCACACGATGACTGGGATGTTGTCAGCACTGTGAAAGCTACTCTCTGACTGGTTCAGTATTCCATTGTGATGTACCCACTTTTGTTAGATATCAATTTATGACATTCTCCAAATTGCAACATATCATGATACCTGCAATGTGGGTCCAAAAATATCAGTTTAATTCTTTGACATTTCTCTCACATGTGGTACTAAATGAACATAATACTCAATTGGTATAGAGTTTTATATATATAAAAAAACATCAGGGTTGGCAAGAAAACAAACAAAATTATTCCTCAGAAACGAATCTAAAAATGTAAACCTTTCAACACTTGTGAGAATCCTATCCTGCTAATAGCTTTGAAACTAGACTGGTATTAGTCCCGAGGCACCCTTCAGACAAAATTTGTATTTTTTCATTCTCTGGCTGTGTGGCAGAAAAAATTAATTTGAGTCCTATGTTCTATATACGGTTTTCTGTCTTACCTCCACTGTCATCTCCTTGGACTGTTCTTCCACTTGCTGGATGACCTCATAGCGAGTGCATCTGTAATAGCCTCCAGTAGAAGAACTATGCTTTTTCCATTCTTCCAGGCAAATCCAGCAAAAGTCATACTTGCACTAAGGAGAGAGATAAAAGGAGTGCCTATTAAGGATATAAATGTTTGCTCCTTATCAGGGACCACGAAGAGTACTTCAGCGCGCTACTTAGTCAAGACATCACGAAAAAGGCTCTTTAATGGATTCATTGTTTTTCAGGAGAGCAAAAAGAAAAATACATTTATAGTTTGCAGGATACTTTTCACTGACTGCAAGGAAAACAGGTTACTCACCTGTAACACTAATTCTAGGAGTGGTATATGGTGTACATCTTCACTTTTGGCAGGATGCTTTACCCTTTAAATCTGTCCGGAAGGTCTCCAAGCTGACTCCTCTCACCCATCTGGGTGGTAACTCCCTCAGCACAGCCCGTGGCGTCAAATCTTAACGCTGGAAGCAAGGTAGTGTGCCACTTGCCAGAGGAGGTTGTGTGGGTCAGTGTGGATGTGCATCATATACCACTCCTAGAACTACTGTTACAGGTGAGTAACCTGTTCTAGAGACGTGGCTATGGTGTACAAATCCACTCTGTGGAGACTCCTAGCAGTTCTTCAAAGAGGCAGGCAAGGAGCACACCTCCATTTAGGGAACAGAGATTGGAGAACCGAGGCCCCAAATCAGCATCCCGGCGTGACTCAAGGTCAATCTGGTAGGGGAAATGAAGGTGCTGCTGACTTACAGGTAGTAATCCCATAGATCTCCTGGATAGGGACGTCCCTGAAGCAGCCACAGAGGCAGCAGTATGTCAGGTGGAATGAGCCCTAAACCCTACGGGAGGCTCCTGCCAGACAACAAATAGCAGAGGTCGATGCAGGGTACAATCCACCTACTAATCATTCGCTAGATGCTGGTCTGCCAGGTACTGTTTCAGTGTAGGTGACAAATAGCTGGTGAACCTCTCCCCAAACTCTAGACATGAACTCTTATAGCAGGCAAGTGCTTGCCTCAGGTCCAAAGTATGGAGCCTGTGCTCAGCATCCGAGGTGTTGTTGGTGAAGAACACCAGGAGATTCATCTCCTAGGTAGGTGACACCTGATGCAACCTTCAGGAGTAACATCGGTTCAGGCGAAGGACAACCCTGTCCCTTTGAAGACCAGGTAAGAAAACTCCACCGAGAGTGCCTGGAGGTCACTGATCCTTCTGGTGGATGTGATAGCCACAAAGAAGGTGGTTTTCCAGATCAGGTGAAAGATGTCACACCTGTGCATTGGTTCCAATGGCTTGCCCATGAGCTTTGCCAACACCAGCAACAAGTCTCAAGGTAGTGGTGGTTCATGCACCAGAGGCAAAATGTGGTGAAGCCTTTGAAAAGCACCAGACCACCTTCTCCTGCACCATCGATGGCATACCAGCCCATGCCCGGTATGCAGAGATGGCATCCGGTGCACCTTAAGGGTCATTGACCAAAGGTAATTGAGAATGCTAGCCACTGGGCAAGATAAGGGTCAAGCCCTCGCTTCTGGCACCAAATGGAGAACCTTCCATTTGAAGGCTTTGCATTTTCGGGCCAACTTCTTCTGAAAAGCCACAACCAAAGTGAGAACATTGTCAGAGAGACCTAAAGCTTGGAACTCTAGCTGCTCAGGAACCAGGCTGTCAAGTGCAGGGACTGAAGGTCCAGATGGAATGCCTTGCATTGATTACATGATAACAGGTCAAAGCGGAGTGGAAGATGCCACTGGAACCTGCAGCTGAGGCTGAGGAGATCGGGTACCAGAACTGGTGTGGCCAGTCCAGAGCAGTTAGGATCATCCATGCCTTGTCCCTCCTGGCTTTGAGCAGCACTTTGTAGATCAGCGGAAAAGGAGGAAAGCATACAGGAGGCCTGGGGTCAAGGGCCTCGAGAAGGAATCCCTGCAGCGCTCCCTGCTGAGGGGGACGGCACAATACTACCTCAGCTTTGCATTCTCCTGAGGCAAACAGATCCACCAGAGGGTGCCCCACCGGGAGAACAGACTGTGCAGGGATTGATGCAGAGAACACCTGAGATGCCTCGCCAACTCTGCTGAGGGCATCTGCCAGCAGACTGGACATGCCGGCCACACTGGTGGCCAGATCATCAGCGCTCAGGCTGAGCATGAGCGTCCAGATGTGGAGAGCCTCTCTGCACAGAGGAAAGGAGTGTGTCCCACCTGTTTTTTTTTTTCCAACTCTTTATTGCCCGTGGAGCTGGAACCTCTCAGGCCTCATCACTGGCCAGAGTCTCTCTACTGCCCACTGTGAGCCCCGCCATCCTCAAGGACGCTACTTTTCTCCTGAGACCCCTGGGGACATATGGCCCGAGGAGATCAAGGGGTGGTGGAAGGCCCAGTGTTGTGTGTGTATGCATGGCTCAGGAGGGCCATCGCCATCCGGACCAGAGGGGTTTTTCCATGGTGTTTATGCCCCCGACATGGGACGGCACGCCGCTTAGCCCGAGACGTGGTGGCCCACCCACGCCTGGAAGGCAGCCACCCGACGCCTACCCCTAGCTTCTGCTAGTGAGCCCATGTGTGTAGCAGTGCCGGGCCGGTCTCCACTGGGGCCATGCACTGGGCTACCCTTGATCCCTTCCCAAGAGAGGAGAGCAGTCCCACGGATGCTCAATCCTCTCTCCCCTGCCGACTCCCCATCAGTCCGGGCTCGTCTTGAACCCGGGTCGCCAGCGAGCGCAAGGTGTGGCGCCCAGCACCTCAACCTCAGCGCCACCGGGCAGCCCCCACTCTGTTTGTTGAGGTAGTACATGGTCGTGGTATTGTCCGTTTGGGCCTGAACAACCTGACCCCAAATGTGTGGAGCAAAGTCTGTCAGTGGCAGCCAAACAGCCCAAAGCTCCAGCAGGTTGATATGGCATCGGACTCGGGGACCAGAGGCTGTGGACCCTGTGCCCTCCAGATGGGCAAATCAGGAGCAGTACAGGGAGGCATCGGTCATGATTGTGACTATCGGCCCGGATGGATGAATGGGATTCCTTCCTGCAGACGTTCCGGGACCAGCCACCACTGAAGGGCATCCCACATCAGCTGGATCACAGTGACCGGTTGGTCAAAGTGGCCCTTGTGTTGACACCACTGATGGGCCAGCTCCCACTGTAGGGAGTGCATTTTCCAGCAGGCCCAGTGGACCATGCTGGTGCAGGCCGCCATAAATCGCAGGAGGCGAGGGAAGTCCCGAGCAGGGCGCAACTGCCTAACCCAGTGATCAGGTAAAGGAGGAAAAGAACCTCCGCCCGTCAGCCGGGAGTCCAGCTCTGGCTCTGCAGGAGTCAAGCTCTGCCCCAATGAAGAGTATCACCTGTGAAGGTACACACCCAGCTTGGTCTCATTCACTAGAAGGCTGAAGGTCAAGCAGGTCTGGAGGGCCAACGCTCCACCTCCTCCCTGGAGGGATCTGCTATCAGCCAGTCGCCCAGGCAGGGATACACCTGACCCTCGACATCTCAGGTAGGCTGCCACCATTGTAATGCACTTGGTGAAGACCCTGAGAGTCAAGGAGAGGTCAAGGGCAAAGCCTGGAACTTGTAGAAATTCTCTTCTGTCGGATTCAAAGGAACTGGGGTGGAGGAACCGTGGAACGTGGAAGAATGTGTCCCAAAGATCTAGGGAGCAGAAAACAGTTATGTAGGAACTTACCATAACAGTAGATCTTTAGGGATCTCTGTCATCAGGTTACACTGTAAGAACTTCACCACCGTGAATGGGGAATCCACATGGAAGATTTTCAGCAGTACAACTGGGCCCACCCACGCCCGGCCGATGTCGCCAGCCAACGCTACAACCCAATAAAGGTGTAGACGGGCCCGCACCCTCCTCAGTTCTTACCCTATGGAGACAAAGGAACATGGCCTCATAGAAATGATGGAAACAGCAGACAGCCAGAACCTGAATAGGAGCCCCAAAAAGGGGGGGATGGGGAGGAACAGACCTGATGACTGAGATCCCCATGAAGATCTACTGTTACAGTAAATTTTTACGTAACTTCTGTCTTCATCGGGGAGGGTTAATATCCCAGTACTTGACACTGTAGTGCAGCATGAGGGGTGCTGCACCCTGAGGTGCCATCTTTGGATGAGACATTAAACTGAGGTTCTATCTGCCTGTTCTGGTGGTAGTTCAGGTGGATGTTAAAGATCCCATGGCACTTCTCAAAAGAGTAGGGAATTTTCTGGTGCCCCGGCCGAATTTCCCCATTCACTAAAAATATCACCAACAGCTTAATCTAGTTCAAGGTCAGCTGGCATTCATCGGTATCCCCTCCTCAGGTCGTGCCTGAAAACAGGCAGAATTTGTCCGGTCAACAAAACTAAATAAATAAATAAACATCATAGGAATGAGTCCCAAGCAGTGACAAGAGTATATGGACAGTCTGGGAGGCTGGATCACCATAAACTTAAGACGGAGATGTGGAACGACCTACCCAGTCAAGGCGTTTCTGAAACTTATGACAGAAGACCTTGAAAACTGAACCAATCAAGGAACTCCATAAACTTAAGACAGAGTCCTTGCAGAATAGCCCTGTCAAATCCTGCATGGGCTCTAGAAGTGATGTCTAAACTGTAATGCTTGGTGAAGGTGTGGATTGTACGCCAGGTGGCAGCAGCACAAATGTCAGTGGCTGAGACCCCTTGAAATAAGCCATGGGGTAGCCATGCTTCTGGTGGAGTGAGCTTTGACAGCACCCAGCAATTCTTTGCCATACTTATTGTAGCAGAACACAATGCAATTCTACAACCATTTGATAAACATTGCTTAGAAACTGAAGTGCCCTCTACCTGGGGCGAAAGAAACAAACAACAGCTTAGACTTTCTGGGCCCCTTAGTCCTGGAGCAGGTAATACTTCAAAGTTCTACGCACATCTAAAATATGGATCAGTGTTTCTGGATTAGCACGCCCAGAAAATAAACAGGAAGGAGGATTGACTGATTGAGTGTAAACTCAAAAAACACCTTAGGAAGAAACTTAGAATTTGTGGGCAAAGACACTCTGTCTTTGTGAAAAGTCAAATAAGGCTCCTCGCACCAGAGAGTCTAAAGCTCTGAAATTCTTTGAGCGGAAGTAACTGCAACTAAAAGAGCACTTTAAGACAGAAAGAGCAAATCACAAGTTGTGATTGGCTCAAAAGAAGACAAGGTCAACTTTTCCAAAATAAAATTCAAGTCCCAAGCCGGGACAAGAGAACGGATTGGGGTTTCAGATGTAGGATGCCCCAGAAAAGGTATGGGAGGACATCCAGTTGAGCAATAGTGGTCCCTCACAGGCTCGTGGGAAGGCAGAAATTGTCAAAAGGTGGATCTTGAGGAGGAATACTGAGGCCTGAGTCAGACAAAGAGGTCAGGTAGTCCAGGACATGCTTCACTGGGCAGGTGAAGGGGTCAAGGGACGCTTGGCAGCCCAGATGGCAAACTGTTTCCACTTCATTGCATAAGTGGCACGAGTGGAGGGCTTCGCGAGCGCCACTGGACATCTGCCACCCTGCTGGAGATGCTAAACCTGGTGATGATTATCTCCTCAGAAGCCACACATGCAGATGGAGGGACCTCAGATTGGAATGACCAGGGTCCCCTGATCCTGAGTCAGCAGATTCCTGAAAGGGCAGAGGGACGGAGGTCTCTCTGCCAGCTGCTGAAGGAGGAAACCATATCTGGCAAGGCCAGAATAGAGCCACCAGGATCATGCAGGCCCTTCCATATACAATTTGATCAGCACCCTCTGTATGAGTGGGAACAGAGGAATGCGCATAAAATCTTCCATTCCAAAAGAAGGATAGCATCTCACCAGAAAACTCAGACCCTGGATCTAGCGAGCAGAAATTGGGCAGTTTTTCGCTGTGTGGGATGCAAAAGGTCCAACTCTGGATGACCCCATCTGTCTTAACAGATCTGCTAGGCGGATGAGAGAAGTTCTATTTGTGCACGCTGGACTGAGTCCTGCTGAGGCTGTCCTCCAGGGTGTTTAGGAACGCCTGGCATGTGTTCAGCAGATAGTGTCAGATTGTGGTCCAGTGCCCAATACCACACTTTCATGGCCTCCTGCAAGGGAGGTTGAGTAAGTCCCCCTGCTTATTGATATAGTAGACAACACTCAGATTGTCTGACTGCACTAACAGCTGGCCTGAGGCCAGATGATTCTGTAAGGCCTGTAGGGCATAGAACACTGCTCTCATCTCCAGGACATTGACATGCAGGGCAGCTTCCCACCAGGACCAGGATCCCTGAGTTTGGAAAGGACCAGGTGGGCTCCCAACCCAGACCCAAGGCATCCGTGGTTGGGATCTGACTCGGGAGGAAAGCTGGAAAGGGACCCTTAAAGGAGGTTCGAGGACCATCCACCACTGAAGTACCCTGCGACTGAGAAGGAGACAAGGTCTAGTTGGTCCAACTTGACCATCCGCTGGTATCACTGTACCCTGAGGGTCCACTGCAGGGTGCACATGGAGTCTGGCTAATGGAACCATAGGAATGGCTGTGGCCATGAGTCCTAGAAGTCAGACACAGCCTGGCAGGGATGTACCAACTCTGGGTGACCTCCCGCGCTTTGGGATACGAGGCATTTTGCCCTGCTCTGGGGTAGGAAGGCAACTCTGCCCAGAGCCCAGGACCGCCTCCGATGTACTGTCTTTGAGACGGAACTGGCACAGATTTGGGCAGATAGACTGTTATGCCCAAAGACTGAAAAAGCTGAAGAGCAGCTCTAGAATGGACAACAGCTGCTACCTGGATGGGGCCTTGAGAAACCAGTTGTCCAGTTACAGAAAGACATACAGTCCCTCTCTTCTGAGGGCTGCCATGTGTCCGCTGCTAACGCCTTGGTAAAGACACAACGTGCGAAGATAAGCCAAAAGGCAATACCTTAAACTGGTAATGTTCTCCTGAAAGGCAAAGCAGAGAAACCTTCTGTGAGGAGGAAGACCACAATGTGCAGGTAGGCGCCCTGCACGTCCAATGAGCAGAGCCAGTCCTCAGACTTCAGGAGGGGAACAGGCCTGGTAAGGTTACCAGTCGGAACTTTTGTACCGGATATAAAGACCGAGGTCTTTCAGATCCAAGATTGGCCTCAGATCCACGATCTTTGGGGAACCAGGAAGAATCTTGATCAGAACCCTCTGCCTCCTTGGCACCAGTTCTATCGCCTGTTTGTGCAGGTGAGACTGCATTTCCTCTCAGAGAACAAACAGATGAGCCGGGGGTAATATGAGGGAGGTGGTGGGTATCTGGAGGCTGCTGGACGAGCTCCAGAGTATGACCGCACTCTATGACCTGCAGGATCGAGGAATCTGATGTTATGGTTCTCCACTGATTCAACTGGAGGGAGAACCAACCCCGACCGCCACATCCTGGGCCTGGACTAAAGGGAGGGGGCCGCAAAGAGAAATACTGAAGTGGGGCCAGTGGAGGAAGCTGGATCCTTAGTCCTAGGGATGCTTGGCTGCCGCTCCAGTATCGGAGGATGCAGGCAAGGAGGGCTGGGCTCTGCATTTGCCCCAGGGATGGGAGCTAGAGCCTGGTCTGTTAACTTTCTTACGAAAGTAGGGCACCCTTACCATGCTGTTGAGTGTGGTAGAGGAATGACAGACTTAATGGCCATACCTGAGGCCTGCAGATCGTTAATAATGTCCTGGACATCCAGACCAAAGAGTTTAGTGACATTAAAAGGGGCATTCAGCAGCATGTTTTGCACATCAGCACCAAACCCAGAAACTCTGAGCAATGAATGCCTATGGAGGCAGATGCCAGTGGCCACCACCCTGGCAACAGTATCAGATAAATCGTAGATGGCTCTTGAAGATGCCTCCCAACATCCTCTGCAGTTTGGAGGCATTGGAGCAATTCCGTTTCTGGGCACCATCAGGAAGGGCTTGGGCAACCGACTTGTCCTTTCTGGCACTGGTGTTCTGGAATTTCACCATGTGAAACAGGTCATTTGATATCCTCAGGCCAAGGGTAGAGGAAGCATATGCCCTTTGCCCCAAAGATCTATCCTGGGGGATTCTTTGTCCGGGGCAGGAACTAAGGTGCTTGGGCAACTCAGACCTGTCATGTGCCACCCTGATGATCACTGAGCCAGTTTCAGCCTGGTCAGCTAAGTAAGGAATGCCCTGAGGGACATTGTAAAGCAAATCAGCTCTGCAGGATATAGCTGTCACATATCTGGTCTGTGCCAGGCTGCTGTGGTAGCATTCCTGAGCACTGGAAGCATGGTAGGAATAATCTTTGGGGAAATTCAGGTAATCCGCCAGGTCCTTCCTGGGGCATCCTCCCTCCTCCTCCATCTGAAACCCCATAGTCGAAGACAGTTGTTTCATAATGTTGAAGAATGAGGCATCCTCAGGTGGAAACCTGGGGGTATGCTTGACAGATTCTTCACTGACAGAGGAGGCAGTGGACTTATCTGAAGTGTAATACTGCTCTTCTCCTTTCCTCCTCTACCTCATCTGGAAGTATGAGGTCAGGATGGTATTCCTCCTTGACGTCGACTCTTCATCTGGGTCTGGCATAGGATGCACTGTCTACAGTCCTTGGGCTGGCTCCGCAGGCGATGAACAGGAGTCGATGACGAAAGCTCGTTAAAGGCAGCAAACTGCTGGACAATCACATTAGTGAAGTGGACTAGAACTTTTTCAAGTCCATTGTTGCTGGAGGAGGTTGACAGCAATGATATCGCCGGACCCGACTGCATACCGATGAGCCCATTGCCTTTGACAGGGGAAAGGGTCGGGGTCTCAAAGAGGCCAGTGTCGACGACAGAGATGGGGCCGACAACCCGAGGTTGATGGCCGAGGGCCCTGACAGTCAGGTGGAGAAGCTGTTGGTATGGGTCTGAAGTGAACCAGGACCTGGACAGCAGGTCTTTTCTTCAGGGCAGCTGCCAACGATGAACTGCCCAAGGAAGGAGAGGCCAATGGGGAACGGATGGCCATCAAGGGAGCAGTCACGATCCCAGTCTTTTTGGCGCTTTTCTCCCGAGAACCTGTCTTGGCATGGGAGGACCTGAAGCTCTTGAACCCAGAGGGTGACTGGCCGGGCGCCGGAGGACCCCAGCTCGGAGCTGTCTACCTGCTGTTCCATGTAGGCATAGAGAGCCTTTCTGTGTCACCTAGGGTGGTTTGGTTAAACTGTTGACAGAGCCTGGCAGTCCGAGGCATCGTGATCAGGCCCATGACAGCAAACAAACACAAAGAGCTCGTTGTTGCAGGCAATCTTCTTTCCGCAGCGGCAGGGATGGAAGAGAGAAGCTGAAGGTTTAACCCTTGACATAAAAAGAAAAATAAAATAAATCTCTGAAAAGAGATTGTGAGGGTAGTGGTAAAAAAGGTTGTAGGCTGCAAAAAGGCACGAACACTGCAATGGTTCTTCCAAAAAGACTGTGCTTGCAAGTCAACAGTGGAAAGAACTGAGGAACACGGGTCCACCTATGCCTTTATAGGGTTGGCGACGTCAGCTGATGTCGATGTTGACAGCATGCGCTGGCCCAGTTGTACTACTGAAAATCTTCCATGAGGATTCCCCATTCACCAACGGTGAAGTTCCTACGGTGTAACCTGATGACTGAGATACTCCAAATAGATCCACAATGTTTTGCTCCATGGATGGAATTATCTGAGACAGACTGACCATTCTGAAGGTGCACAACCAAAGGAATTTGTTCAGGTTGTGCAGATCTAAGAAGGACCAGCCTCCCGTCCACTTTGGAACCAGAAAATACCTGGAAACAAACCTTGGGCTGAGTGGTGGATCCAGGACTTGAGCCACTATCTACTTCTGGAGGAGTTGGCATGTCCCTCCCGAACAGCTGACAACGATCAGAGGACACCATGCCTCCCATGGGGTGTGGGCTCGACATGGAGGGTAAGCTCTAACTCCAGAGGCAGACCCTGACCGACCACTCTCAAGGACCCACCTGTAATGAAAGTGACAGCGGGACCATGGGGAAAGGAATGGCAAAGCCCACCCCCACCTGGAAGACCCAGGGAGACAGGAAGGCATAGTGAGGGCACCCCCAGCCTGTCACTGGGCAGGCATGGAGGTGGAGGAGGGACCAGCTGAGGATGCAGCGGAGCCTCTACCACCTGGTTTGCAGATGACCAGCAACCGCTTGACTTGAGGGTGCCAAGCCTGGCTTTGCTGCCCAGCAGGGGCTGGGACAGTTTTGCTGCAGGGGCAGAAAGGGCTTCTTCATCTGGAAGCTTGGAGCCCTGGGATCCATCTAGGAGGAGATAACAGAGTCCAGGGGGCACTAGACTTCCCAGTTCTAGTGAGGTGTTCTTCTACCCCTGGCCAGAACAAGTCAGTGCCCAGGAAGGGAACATCCACCAACTTGTGCTGGGTGTCTGCTGTGAAGTGTAGATATCCACAGCCAAGCCCTGTGGTGCATGGCTACTGTAGTGCCCACAGACCGGTGCAGGAATCGCTGATGTCCATGGCCATCTGCAGCTGCTGTTTGGCAACTGCTCTGCCCTGGTCCTGGACTTGCTTGACTGTGGTCTGTAAGTTGGCTGAGAAGCACCTCATCGATAGTATCCAGTAAGCGTGAGCTAAATGGGCCATCAAAAGGGCGAACTTGCTTGCTGAAGGCTGAGAGAAGAAGCCATAGACCTTTTTGGCCATATGATCCAATTTCTTGGATTCTTTCTCAGGAGGTTTATCCACACCCCTGACATTGCCGGTGCACTGAAAAACAGAGTCGGCAACCAACCCTCAGCTGAGGGATGTTTGGTGAAACCAGACAGGGAACCTAGGGACCACATATTTATGGACCATAGAGGCGATGGCACAGGGCAGGAGGCAGGGTGCTGCCAAAGCTCCAGAGCGGGCCCAAGAATGGCCCTCAGGGACTGGGAAGGTAAACCCTGGGGAGTCGCCTGGGTCAAGAATTTTGGTCAAGGTATACTTAGCCTATTTTTGGATGGGCTCCATCTGATCCCAGTAGATTTCAAAATTAAATGGAGCAAGCCATTGAAAGAAGCGGGACCGTGCTCTGTAAACAAACTCTCCCCAATTCGGTGTCCACAGAACACGAATGCAGGGAGGAGCCCTGACTCAAGTTTGCCGAAAAGTGGTGGCCTCCTGAAGCCCCACTGACTCTGCGGGGTCTATTGGGAGTAACAGTGATCACAGCCAATGAGGAAGCCTGGGAGTGGTATTGGCATCCTTAGGAGGGCACCATCCTTCGGCTGCTCAGGAAGCAGCTCCACCCTGATGCGTGGGGAGGCTGGAACAGGCATGCTGGAGCAGGCTGGGGCCCCAGTGGCAGCCACAGAAGAGCTGGGGTGGGGCCAGAACTGGAATAACCCCAGGTAGCCTAAGTTGCTGCCACATTAACTCTTCATAGCACCAGCACATCTTGTGTCGGAGCCTCCTTCACCCGAGGAGGAAAAAGAGGAAGAACAGCAGTGGCACTGCTTGCCTGAGTGCGGAGAGTGACAGCAACTGATGTTGACAAGGGCTACTTGACTCCTGGCTAAGGGATCTCAACCTTGACTGCCAGGGAACCTGATGGCGAGAAAGAGAGGGAGCAGGCAAAGCTGAGACTCCTCCAAAGGAATGGGATCCTGAGGGTTAGGGACAAAATCAGGAAGCTGGTCTGACCCTTCCTGGGAGTGGACAGCAGGACTGGAGTCTAGAGAGGGAACTATTCACCTCATCCTGCGACAATGCATCAACTGGCTCAAGAAGAATCTCGACAGGTTGGTCAAATGCGTCTCGGCCAAATGGCCCTGACGGGAACCTATGGAGCCAGCAGCCTGGCCCGAAGGACTGACCGTAGTTGAAACTTCCAAGGAAGCACGGGAGTCTGAGGCCCAAGAGCACTTGTGATCCCATGATCACTGACAAGACCATTTTTGGTCTCTTTTAGAAGATTTAGAGGATTTTGTGCCCTTAGAGGACCCTACCAAAGGGTGGGAAGGACTGCACAAATTCCAGAATGCCCTGTAAAGGAGGCACCAAAGGAAAGTGGCACAAAAGTTGAAGCCGAAGTGGCATGTTCCACAGCCAGAGCCGCTACCTACCGAGCCTTAAGTTGTTCTATGGACCCGCAGCTGGTGGAGACTGCCCGGTAGGCATCTTTTGATTGAATGGGCGGGTCCCATTCATCTGGGCAACTGAGATGAAGATGAGCATGCCGTCTTCCAAGGTAGTCTAATGTAGAGTGCAGCAAAGACCGCAAGCTCTGGGATCGTGCTCATGGCCCAGGAAGTAGATGCACGAGGTGCGGGTCCGTCTGGGATATCTTCTGCCCACAGTCACACCATTTAAAACTGGGCACCAACTTCGAGTAGTCCATGCCGACAGTAGGAAGTTTTCGAACAGAATTTGAAACCAACTTGAAGACTGTGAATGTTTTGAAAGCAAAGGGCCTACTCAAATGCAGAGCACTATAAGGGAACCTTCTTCCAGCGGAAAGGAAGATCTGACATCACGGGCGAAAGCCAAGGGAGTATCCAGCGGGTGGGAGGAGCTTGCTTGAAGACCTTCTGATCAGATTTAAAGGGGAAAAGGAACCCTGCTAGAAGTGTGAATTTGCACACCATAACCATGTCCCTAGAAAATGTTTATCACCAGCTAATGCCGCTTCAGAGAGGAATGAAAGTGTGAAGTAGATTTGAAGGTTAGATCCTAACCCCCACCCCAAACCAGCTCACCTGAGAAACAAGGCTCCACTCTCAGGGAACAGTCCCTGTGAGTCCATACCCAGCAAAGATGGTGTTGAATGTGGGCCATATGCCAGCTTGGGGTCAAGCAAAGTGGCAGTATTTATTCAGCAAAATGTTAAAGTATAACTTTTTTGTATCAATGAAGTATTTCTGACATCCTAAAATTCATCATCAGTGCATTTTATTTCTCTCAGATTTTGTTTTTCTATAAAGGTTCTTCTCCATGGTTGACACAGGTGGGTGTCTCAGCTCTGTCTCCGCCTCCCCGCCTAGCACCTACCTCCCTGGACTCACCTTCCTCAAGTTTCCATGGATTGCTCCCCCATTGCAGGGCCAGGAAGGGAGGTCCATCCTCCACCCACACGGTGACTCTCATCCAGAAGTGGGCTCGGTGGTCCACATGGCAGTGCGGGGTCTCGGGCAGCGGGCAGGGCTTCTTGAAGCCAGCACCAACTCTTTTGTCATGTTCTCCCTTGTTCCCAGCTGCAGCGACATAAGTGCGTGCGTGTGGAGACGCATACACACTACGGAACCACAGCCCCTCCTCTATGCCACTCTGAGAGCCAATGCTACCACCCAGCCTGCACCAGATGGCAGCCAAGGGCCAAGACAGCATGCCTCCCCACCCAGGGAGAGGAGAGCTGTCTGACAGACACTTGATCCCCCAACCCCACCCCCACCCCCACCCCCGCAACCTGAGCTCATTCTTGAACTTTGCCACCATGTAGTTGTGGCATGACAACGCCTCAGCACTCTGCGCCACTGGCAGGCTCCTCAGATATTGTTAAAACAGCTTTTATTACTAGTTTGAAATTAATTACTCATATCATTAAAGATGATAGAAACTTTAAAGACTCTTTCCTTGAGGTTACTTTTTAACTTTACATATGGTACTAGATTCATACACTGGACGATAGGATAGTGCTAGTACACAGTTCTGATGGTAAACAACACAACACAATACCACACCAAGATGTTTACTTTTTTCATACTGGGAATGGGCAGACAGCAGGAATTAAAAAAAATCAAAACCCGTATCTCAGCTCAGGAATGAAATACAACTATAATGAATGTTTTGCCAGGAATACATCACCAGAAACAGCTATGATGAAATTTTTTCTGCTAACAAATACAGCGACTTTGAAGCCTATGCACAGGGTTGGCTACCATCTCCCGTCTGGAATATTTTTCAGGGAAGCTGACAAGAGTTCATCCACAGACACAGGTATAGCTTTCACAACTCACACAGAAGCACTGTGCAAAAACTGGGGGTCAGATTGGGTTTCTACTTCAGAAATAAGTGCTTCTTCCCACACAACATCCATAAGCGTTTAGTCAAGGCTAACTGCCTACCGATTACTGACTATGCTGACCTAATTTACTGTCACTGTTCACCCACTTGCCTTACTAAATTAGATGTACTCCACCACAAAGCACTCTGTTTTATAACTGAATTAGGCAATAGAACTCACCACTGTACTCTCTTGTATGCCAGCAGTTAGGTGGCCTCACTAACTACCAGAAGACTGCTGACTCTGGTATACCTGGGCATACAGGGTATCTCAAAAGATCACCCAGGATATATCAATGCACTATTCCATATAGCTCACAGCAGTCACTCACTCAGAAAAATAATTACATACTCCTGGATATTCTAAAATATGCTATACAGATGGGAAAATCTGCAATTAGTTATTTCATCCCCACTTCATGAAACTCATTGTAAGCCTCCCCAAAACTCTCTTCATTGGTTAGACCTAACACCTTCAGGGCACTCCATCGAAAGTTACACACTGAGACCTGCTCTTGTGGTTAGCTTATATCTCATTATCTCAGGTGGGGCGTGGAGCAACAAATGGCCGCACTGCTGTTCCGCCTCCACACCATGCCAAACGAAAATTCAGGTTTCTAGATTTTAACCTTTTTCAGTTTTGTTCTGTAACTTTGAATGAAACTAATGCTATTTTAGCATCAGACCTGCAATAGTGAACCGGTAACAGTTTATCGTTAAGGAAGGATTAACCACGACAAAGTATGGGTTTACTGAGCATTAATCCATGCCGGCGGGAGAGGTGGTGGTGATGGTGTTGGGTCATGAGGCCACAGGCCAAGTGACTATAACCACCCAGGCATGGATTAATGCTCAGTAAACCTATACCTCAGAGTGGGTTAATCCTCTATAACATGGGTTATGTTAGAGGTTTACCTAAAGAAATATTAAAATAAATCACTGTGAACATGCAATTATAATAAAATAGTCCTTCCTCCTAATGGATATTGTGTATTTAGGTTGTTGTAGTTCTCCACTTGGTGGATTTTAAATAATGAGGATGTTACTCCTTGTTAGAGGTGGCAAAATTCTGCCATTCTCGGGTGAATTGTGTCTGTGGGGTGAAATTCCTTGTTTAGAGCAAAATTCCACTGCTCGCAGGTGAAATTTCACTGTTTTGTAGGTGAAATTCGCCATAGCTCTACATGTTTGTATGGTGGAGTGATTTGAGTAGGTCAGTCCACATTGATGTCAATCAGGATATATGTGGTCTGGCAAGGCAATTGTGTGTATACTGGGGATTAATCAATAGTCAGGTGATGTGTTCTGACCAATGAAATGATTGTATTTTATGTAGCCATGTTATAATGAGTAGTATCGCTCGACAGACACGCTGTTAGTCTTTGTTGGTCTCACCAGCTGGATCAACTAATTATGAGGCTCTGTTCCCTGCTGAACTAATATGAAGAGTGGGTCTGTGCTTGACCTGAATAGGGCAGGATGGAGCACAAGACTCTCAAGTCAAGGAGTGAGTCGGAAAGAGAATGCCAACCCACACTTTTGCAAGGAGTGGCTATACGTTGGTGATATCTTGTAAGGATGCAGAGTTATACAGGAGCACAATATGTGCTAGAATACCTGATTACATTCTAAAAAGGTATGCCACCTTTTAGGGAATATCAGTTCTACATTGGATGTATTAGATTTAGTACGCTCAGTGGGCGTTTTCCTTTGTTTTCTTTCTCTTTGCTAGGTGTATAACAGATATGGCTCAACTTTGAAAGAATCGATCACAGAAAGGCTTGTGGCTTGGTAAGAGGCAACAAACTCAATGGAAGGACTCCCAGTCTACAAATAGGGAGCCTAGATTGCTTATTTATGCTTGCTGACCTCTCAGATATTTTTACTCAAGATGCTCCCCAGTGACACAAGAGAAAATCGAAGGGTAATTCCAAAGAGGTACTATTTAATTTTATTCCTTCATTTGTGACCAAACAATAAGTTTGGTGAGCAAACTAAAGGAACTGGCTTCTGAATGCCTCACTTTCACTTTATTTACTGTGTTTACCTATAGAAACCGGACTTCATTTATGGCTTTACAATTTTTCAGATTTTCCACTGAAATCACTTACTTTGCTAACAGTTAAATTTTATGGTAAAGTCTCTCAGGATTACAGCTTTTGGTCATCGTGGTTTATGTTGATAACTACAGTGGAAATATGCCCAGTAGTTGCTGCACATTAAGATCAACAGGACTTTGTTTATGGAGCTAAATACTGGTTTTCAAAATGCCATGGAATGAACTACTAGAGGAAGGTATAATATTATACTTGCTGAACAGGTGTTCTGAGGCTAGTTATAAGGACGCACAGTCCTTATTTGTTCTTGTTCACTATGGAATTAATGGAACTTTCTTGAGGAGCACATTTTGAAACAAACCAATGTGTCAAGAAGGTTGAATGACTCAGGTGTAGAGAAAGGCGGTCTTTGGACTGCAGTTTAATTACTTATGGGAATCTCACGTCCGGTAAATGAGAGCTTTGATTCCTCTGAAACTGTTGCTGGTGGTCTCTGTTTTGTGTTGGGAACGCTTGCTGAGCTTGCTCTGACTTGTTCACAATGATTTTGGAAATATTGAGGTGTTTTATTTTTGATTCAACTGGAGCCATTAAAGTGAAAAGCTAAGTGTCAACAATTCCAAACTGCTGAAGGACGTGGTTCACAAGGGGCTTTAAATTCCTTTCACTGCTCTTACTGAGTTAAATGCATGCTCTTTGAATTCACTGATTTTTTATGACGGCTATTACTAACGACAGACCTCTAGAAATACTGCTAGCTTAAAACTCTCAGTGCTCCTACAAGTTTTGATTCTGACTTTAGTGCAATTACAACCCTCAGTAAGATAACGAGTACGGTCTGAAATTATGTTTTTGTCTAGTGGGACCCTTGTATGAACAGATTTTATTTGTGATGCTAACTCATTGTTGGACTCTTGTTTGGAGCCGATTTGTACTGTGGAACTGACTAGAAGTTCTGGTTAACAGAAAACACTTACTGTAGCCTGGTGGTGAACTTGTACCTTTAACTTCAATAAGAGAGTATAAAAAAGAAGTTCTGGTTAACGAACCACTGGAAAATAATGAAACGAAATATATTCTTGCTCCATGGCTAATTGTTCATTTTATTGCCAAGAACTTTATAATACTCATATTAAGGAATCATAACTTTCTTGCATTGTATCCACCCTAACCATAATGGCAAGTTTTAATAACAGTGTTCACTTTATTTTTTGTTTCTTATTTTATTGCAACATTTTGGGAACATAAGTAGCTTTTACCCAGCAAGTTTTTTTAAACTAATTTCAGGTGAGACTCAATGACTGATAAGTATATAGCCTATTGTGAGACCAAATCAGAAGAAATAATTTAGCTTGAATTAAGCGCAAATAAGATGTAGGTGTGGGAGCCTCAGTGGATGGGAAGGCTGAATATTACAAATGTCTCTAAGCGCTAATCACTCAGTGACTTGGAGTGCTAATCTCCTAGTTCACATGGAAAGTGCTGTGCTTAGGAATGCTGGTAAAGACAATTTGTAAAACCCCACACAAGATTGGCAAACAGCCTTAATAGGAGCTCCTCTCAAAATGTTTTCTTAATGGACGATTGCTAATGGCTTGAACTGAAGCCAGCAATGGACACTTACTGGCTGGCTTGTACATGGGCCAAAAGGAAAATTACACACCTACCATAATTCTTGATCTTCCTGTGTATCTTCACCATTCATCACTGGTGGGTTCTAGCTGGAGCGCTAGGACTCCTGGGAAGCTTTTAGCTTAAAAGCTATCTCCCAACTAGAAGGAGGGCCAACGTTGAGGATGGTGCCACCCTCGAGACTGACGTGTGCGTGGTGCTCTGGGTTGGCCAGTAACCAATGCCGGCCCTCCAATATCTCAGTTCTACTTGCTGGAGAGGAAACCAGAGATAGAGAAATAAGGGTAGGAGGGTGGGCAAGGAAGCCAAGGGACAGGAAAAGGAAAGGATATAAACTGAAAAGGGAATGAGTCAGCCAGAAGAGGAGAGGTTGGATCCTAACAGGGTCTGTGAGATGGATCCCAATCTCGGGCAGGCTAGAGCAGGGTAGAGTGAGGAGGGTTAAAAAGAAGAAGAAGGAGAAGGAGGGTGGGGGAAATGGAGAGACAGAGGAAGAGTATCCACCCAAAGTGCTCCAGATTTTCCCCAGTGGACCAAGAGGGAGGCCTGAACTACAGTGTTATATACCTCTTTTTGACTGAAAGTGAGCTGATGGCAAACGCTTTCAGACAGGGTTGAATAGGGCCCTGCCCCAGTTGCTATGGAGAAAGAGTTTAAATGCACAGATCTGTTCTAGTCTCTCCTTTTCTGTCTCTCCTCTGTCTGGTTGCACAACCAAATTTTCCTGTGAGACTTAGGATTTGATCACCCTGACTGTCTCGCAATTCTTTGCCTCTCACTGTCTCTCAGTCTTCCCTTGCTGTTTCTGTCTTTTCCTCCTTGCATTTCTGCTGGTATAAAATATATACAAATCATTATGTGGAAATGTAAGTGATATTGGGATCCCTTTGTTTAGAAATTATATAGTGTTACTGTTGAAATGTATATAATTATAGTTTGAGATACTTGCAAAAACTATTGGGAACTCAAGGGGTTAACTTGAGAGCAGTTTTAAGCTCTTTTTTCAGAAGCTGTGGAGAAGGGCCCTCAGTTAGGGGACATTGTGTTCTTGCTGCACCTGCCTGAAACATACAAGAAAATTTTAGGAAAACAGGATGCTTGTTAAGGAGGGAGATTGCAAGGACTTATAAGAGAGAGATGCAATGTTTTGGGAGACACAGAGATTGAAGGAAAACTCAGATGGATCTTCTCTGCTTATTTTGCCTTTGTAAATAGTTATATTGATCAAGTTTATTTTTGTTACTGCTAGTGCTAATAAACATTTTTTGCGAATTCTACAACTGCTCCTGTTTTTCCTAGGCTTCTAACCTATGCCTCAATGACAGGTTCACTCCAGAAAAATGGAAATTATGTACCTACCTAATTCTTGATCTTCTTGGACCAAGTCTCCACTACTCATTCACACTGATGGGATCTACGCCAGGCGCAGCAAGGAACCAGCGGAGCAAACGTTTTGCAAGAGGGCTGGCGCCAGAGATGGAGCCACAAAGAGCGAGCGCCATGAGCCTCGCTTATGCGACAATGACTATCTTAGCGTCGACCCTCCAACCACCTTCAGTACCTTTTTCCGAGGAGGTGTAGCGTAACTAATCTAGAAGGACAACCTAACAAAAAATGGACATAAGATAATCCGAGTGACCTGTATAAGCAGGGTCAACAAAGAAGTCTTCACAGCCTAAGATTGAGGGAGTGAAGACCAACAACAAGGCGAGCTCAGGGATGGTGGGTGGGCGTGTCGAATGAGTGGTGGAACTTAGGTCAGATGATCAAATTATGGTGATGCGTAATTTACATATCTTCATGGACATAAAGTCTCCTCTACTCATTCACACTGATGGGAGAGTACCGAGCTAATAATCCCCGAGAGGGCGGCAGGAGAGACCAAGAGCTCAAAAATTTAGGACAGAAGTCCGTTAAGGATAGTCCTGCCAAACGAAAGATGTCGCCTGGCATGGACATCCAGGGCATAGTGCTTGATGAAAGTATGCACTGAGCTCCAGGTAGCTGGATTGCAAATGTCTGCAATGGGCACATTGTGGATTTCCGCCAGGGATGCTGCGCACTGCCGAGTAGCATGAGCATACTCTGCCCTCCAGCTTAACCCGCGCCATGGAATAGCAGTGGTGAAGGTATGCCACCAGCCATGCCGAAATGCATCTGATAGTGACAGGTTGATCTAGCCGGGTCTCGCTGAAGGAAACAAACAGTTGTTGAGCTTTGCAAATTTCTTTTGTTCTATCCAAATAGAAACGCAGAGCTCTTCTGACATCTAAAGAATGAAGGGTATGCTCTCCTTCATTTTGGAAGTTCACAAAGTAAGTAGGTAGGACCAAAGGTTGGTTTAGATGGAATTCTGAAACAACCTTAGGGAGAACTTAGGATGGGTCCTAAGAACTACTTTGTCCTTATGAAACACAGTATACGGAGGGTCTGTGACCAAGGCATGTATTTCTCAGAGACCCTATGGGCTGAGGTAATGGCCACCAGGGAAGACCATTTTCCAAGAGAGAAATTTCAGCTCACAGGAAGCTAGGAGGCTCGAAGGTTTTCGAGGAGCATGTCTCAGCACAAGGTTAATGTCCCAGGCTGCAACTGGATGTTTGATAGGAGGTCTGGTATGCAGAATACCCTTAAGAAACCTCTTAACTACTGGTAACTGTGTCAGTGTTAAGGAAAGTACTGGTTCATGATAAGCTGAAATGGCACAAGGTGAACTTTGACTGTAGAGTATTGTAGACCTGAATCTGAGAGGTCTAAAGGTACTCTAGAACTTTATTTGGTGGGCAGGAAAAAGGATTCAAAGAGGATTTTGCACCAGAGAGAAAAACGCTTCCATTTGGCTGTGTGTTTTTCTAGTGGCTGGCTTAGCAGCCAAAAAGAATATCTGAAACTCTGAGAGACACTGAACTCTGTTCATTTCTATCTTTCAGGAGCCAGAAGGTGAAGCAACCTCAGATTGGGATGGACCACAGGCCCCTGGGGCCAGAAGGTTCATCTGAAGGAAGCTCGAGGGGTTTCCGACATACGCTGAGTAACGGAAATGGAAATTACGTAATCGTAATTATTGATCTTCTTGGACAGTCTCCATCACTCATTCACACTACGCGATAGCGCGGAGGCGCTAGGACCAAGAGGGAGCCAACATTTTCCAGAGGGTCGGTGCCAAGACAGGACTGCATGCACGGGCACCGCTGAAATTAGCTTGCGCCTGTGTAGGCTATCTCGCCAATCCCTCCAACCACCTCAGTACCTTTTCTCGACCGAGGAGGTGCAGCGTAATAATGAGAATAACTTATTCTGAATTCCTGGGCCTGAGAGGACCTAGATGGCCCTTTGCAAGAAGGGTCAAGAAACAATGTCTTCACATCCTGGAACCATAGGATCATGAAGACCAGGAAAGAAAATGAGTGAACCCAGGGATGGTGGGTGTAGAATGAGTGATGGAGACCGTCCAAGAAGATCAATAATTACGTAAGTACGTCATTTCCATATCTTCCTGGACTAAGTCTCCATCACTCATTCTCACTAATGGGAGAGTACCGAGCTAAAACCAACAACCCTGAGTAGGGTGGAGGAGATAGGGTTCACTCAGAAAGGACAGTCAAGGACTGTCCTGCTAATAAAAAGAGGTGTCTTGGAAAGAGCATCTGTTGGTGGGCTCGCAGGTTGCTGGTGCTGGTCACGAGGGCAGAATTGGGTGAGCCCCAAGCAAATGCTCAGTTGATGGGCTCGCAGCAGGTCGCTGGTGCTGGTCGCAGGGCAGAATCAGGTGAAGCCCTCACCACGAAACAAGCGCTCGATTAGGTGGGCTGCATGGCAGGTCGCTGGTGCTGGTCGAGAGGGCAGAATCGGTGAAGCCCTACCCCCGGCAAACGCAGGTCAGTGGGCTCGCAGCAGGTCGCTGGTGCTGGTCGCAAGGGCAGAATCGGTGAAGCCTCTCAAGCAAACGCCAGGCGGACACTGAAGTCACTGGAACATGCGCCGCTTTCACAAAGACAGCTGGTCCAGAGCGTGCTTTTGGCACCATTTTTCAAACTGTAAAACCTTAATTATGTCGATCCAGCTGTGGAGATTGTTTTTACTCTAAGATTTTACCATTTATCACTGGGTTTTGCCTGAATTGCTCATGTACTTTAATTAAGTCAGCCCTATTTCCACTCTTTAGCCTCTTTGCATGCACCTTAAGAGGGACCCTTGTTTAGCAGTTTATCCTTTATCTGAGGGTTTTTGCAGTAATCTGCACATGTACTTTAACTGATTCAGCCGTACTAGTTACTCATTTTAGCTCCTGTTAGATGCTCCTTAAAGGGAGCCTTGCATTGAACATTAACTTCAGCATGCTTTGTTACAATTAGATAATTCAGCCTGCTATGTACTAAGGAGGATTTTATCGATTCAGCTGTACTTGTTACTCGATTTAGCCCTGTTACATGCACCTTAAAAGGAGCCTTGCATTTGAACATTAATCTCAGCATGCTTTTTGTTACAATTAGATAATTCAGCCTGCTATGTATTATGGGGATTTTTAGCCTCTCTATTGTTACTTATTACAGCCTGCTTCATTCCTTAGCCTGCATGTTAATTTCTTTAGTGGAACCGCAATTAAATGCAAGGCCTGCTGAATCTTCACTTGATTGAATGGCCACAATATTTCCTGCAGCATCAAAAGACGCGTGTGTGGCTTGCTATATAAACACCTACCTGTATCTTCTCTCCTCAGTCAGTGGGCTCCTCAGGCGGTGGGCACTGCAGCAGGTCACTGGTGCTGGTCACAAGGGCATAATCGGGTGAAGCCCTCCCCAAGCAAATGCTCAGGTATGGACACTGAAGTCGCTGGAACACGCTCGTTTCACAAAGAGAGCTCGTCCCAGAGCTGCGTTGTCCTGTGTTGCTGCGCAACTGCTCCCCCGCCTGCCCCCATGCCTCCACGCTTGTTAGTGTTAGTTATATAGTCAGAGGATCTGTGGTACTATAGCTGCTCATGAGGGCTTCATTTACTAAGTACATAGTTTTCCATTTGCTCCTTATCAGGTTCAGCCACTAGAGGTCGCCCTCCTTCCCTAAATCCTCTAGCAATCTCACTGCTCCGTTTAAATTTTTACACTATAGCTGCCCTACTCACTACCTCCCTGACTGTTCTACTGTCTTTACTCTGCTAATCATGACTCACTTACCCATACTCTACCTTCCTCCATTGCTTTCTTGCTATGGGTACACTCTGTCTTCTGGTCCAAAACTGCTTATGTCACTCTACTGGCATACCTCTAGATAACTTCCACTTCTCTAACCTCCTATCTGACCCATTACCCAGACATCACTGTCTCCCTAAATTCTGGCTTGTCCTCAAACAAATTGTGTTCTTTCTCAAATACATCTTGGGCAGGTTCTTTATTCCCTTGGCCATGTAACTTGGGCATATATTACTCGTCCTCTCTGGACTGTTGCCATTTCCTTACTCTTGCTGGGGATATTGAGACAAATCCAGGTACTACTTCACCCAATAATCCCTCCCAGCCCTCTACTCTCCATGCCTGCCCCAATCTGCTGGCCTCTCTTTGCCCACATTAATGCTAGGAGTCTACTGGCCAACCGCCCAGATCTGGAAGCATGGACTAGCACCAACAACCCTGACATCCTTGCCATTTCTGAGACTTGGCTTAAGCCTTCCTATGATGACTCCCAGTGCTCCTTCCCAGGTTATAACCTGTACGGTTGACCGCCCACTCCAAAAGAGGCGGTGGACTTACCTCTACTATAAACCGCAGCTAAACATCACTCTACTGCCAGCTCCCCACTTGTCAACTGTGAAGTACTCCATTCTATACTACTGCTTGGGGTATAAAGAAACTACATTTTCTGTACTTATATACCCCCAGAAAAAGCCAAGCTTAAGGAGTTCATGGATTATCTACTATCCGTGACTGGGAAAATACAGGTTACTCACCTGTAACAGGAGTTCTAGGAATGGTATATGTTGTTCATCCACTCATTGGCAGGTATCCTTGCACTTTAAATCTTGCGGGAAGGTCTTCAAAGCTTGCTCCTCCACCCACCGGGTGGTATAACTCTGGCTCCATATGGCATGAATCTGGCCCGCTGGAAGCTCAGGTTGTCTTGTCGAGCCGGGAGGTCGGGTGGGTTGTAGGGATGAACAACATATACCATTCCTAGAACTCCTGTTACAGGTGAGTAACCTGTATTCTAGGGACATGGATATGTTGTTCATCCACACCGTAACAGACTCCTAGCAGTTCTCCGGGAGGAGGAGGCAAGACGCACACCCCAATACTTACTTGGGAAAGAGAGACTGGAGAACTCGAGGCCCCAAACCAGCATCCCGCGTGACTCAAGGTCGATGTGGTAATGGGTAATGAAGGTGTTTGCTGACTTCCAGGTAGCAGCCCTGCAGATTCGGGATAGGGACGCCCCTGAGCAAGTCACTGCAGCAGTATGGCGGGTAGAATGAGCTCATCCTCTGGGAGGCTCCATGCCCGCCAACTTATAGCAGAGATCTATGCGGAGGTTACCCACCTGTATCGTCAGCTTGGCTGCAGGTCTGCCAGATGCGGCTTCAGCGTGGGTGACAAACAGCTGGCGAACCTCTCCCAATTTCAGCCGTCGCTCCTTATAATAAGCGGCGCCTTCTAGGGTCCAGAGTATGGAGCCTATATTCGGCCTCCGAGGTGTGATTGGGGTAGAACACCGCAGAGTCAACACCTGGTTAAGGTGAAACTCCGACACCACCTTCGGAAGGAATTTCGGTGGGGGCGGAGGACAACCTTGTCCCTGTGGAAGACCAGGATGAGACTCAATGGAGAGCGCCTGGAGCTCTCCATCCTTCTGGCTGACGGATAGCCACCAAGAAGGCGGTCTTCCACGACAGGTGAGAGAGAGCACACCTGTGCATAGGTTCGAATGGCTTGCCCATGAGCTTTGCCAGTACCAGCAGTAGATCCCACGGAGGTGGGGTTCCCGCACTGGAGGGAAATGTGATCAAGGCCTTTGAAAAGCACCAGACCACCTTCTCCTGCCATCGACGCTTCCCCGCCCGCGCCCGTAAGCAGAGATGGCTGCCAGGTGCACCCTTAGGGTCGCCGACCTAAGCTCCTTGACTGGAAAGGGACCATAAATAGTCCAAGATGCTTGCCAAGGAACAGGAGGAAGGGTCCAAGCCCTTTCTGACACCAAATGGAAAACCTTTTCCATTTGAAGGCATAGCATTTTCTGGTCGACTTCCCGCGGACGCCTCAACTACATTGAGGACCTCGGCCGGAAAGACCCAAGGCCTGGAACTCAGCCAGCCAGGAACCAGGCCGCCAGGTGCAGGGATTGAAGGTCCGGATGGAACACCTTCCCTGATTGACTGAGAGCAGGTCCGGGCGAGCTGGAAGCTGCATGGAATCCTGGAGCTGAGACTGAGGAGATCTGGTACCAGAACTGGCGAGGCCAGTCTGGGGCTATCAGAATCACCTGCCTCTTGTCCTCCTCGCCTTGAGAAGCACCTTGTGGATCAAGGGAAATGGGGAAAGGCGTAAAAGAGGCCCGGGGTCCACTGCCTCGAAGGCATCCCTGCAGCGAGCCCTGCTGAGGGGGCGGCATGGAACAGACTCAGCTTCATGCTCTCCCTGAGGCAAACAGGTCCACCTGAGGTGTGCCCCAATGGGAGAACAGATGCTGTACTACCTCCAGCAGGAGAGACCACTGTGGGATGCAGCCCCTATCCGGCTCAGGCATCGGCCAGGGTGTTGGAGGCCCTGCCACGTGAATGGCTAGGAGATCCGCCCAGGCTGCGCACGAGTGACCAAATGCGGAGAGCTTCCTTGCATAGAAGCATGGAGCGCGGCCCCGCCTGGCGGTTTAGATAGTACATGGTCGTGGTATTGTCCGCCTGGACTCGGACCACTTGACCCCGGAGGAACGGAGCAAAGGCGGTGAGAGCTAGGCGGACCGCCCAGAGCTCCAGCAGGTTGATGTGGCATCGGGACTCCCGCTGGGACCAGAGGCCATGAGCCTCGTGTTCCCAGATGGGCACCCAACCCATCAGAGAGGCATCGGTCGATAGAGAACCGTCCGGCTCGGGCGGACGTAACGGGATGCCCTCCTGCAAATGATCTGGAACGGTCCACCACTGGAGAGCTGCCACATCCCCTGTGTCACCGACACAAGCTGGTCCAAAGGATCGCAGGCTGCTGTGACCACTGGCTGGCCAGTCCCCACTGAAGGGGACGATGTTCCAGCGGCCCAACGGACCACGCTGGTGCAGGCCGCCATGAGACCCAGGAGGCGAGGAAGTCCCGGCAGGCGCAATTGCCCAACCAGAAATGATCGGGCAAAGGAGGAAAGAACCTCGGCCCTGTCCGCGGCGAGCGGCTCTGGCTCAAGAGAGTCGAGCTGCGCCGATGAATAGAATCACCTGCTTCGCTCGAGTTCGACTTGGCCTCGTGATAAGGAGGCCCAGTTGAGAGCAGACCTGGAGGGCCAGATCTCTGGACCACCACTTCCTTCCTGGAGGGAGCTGCTATCAGCCAGTCCGTCCAGGTAAGGGCACACCGACCCTCGGCGCCGATAGGAATGCTGTCACCACTGCCATGCATTTGGTGAAGACCCTGGAGCTGGAGACAAGTCAAGGGCATGGCTTGGAACTCGAAGAGAATCCTTCCGCTGAAGCGAAGGAATCTCTGGTGAGACGGACGGATAGGGACGTGAAAACGCGTCCTGCAAGTCCAGAGAGCAGAACCACTACTCGCTGCCCAAGGATGGTATTATCTGAGCCAGAGTGACCATCCTGAAGGTTCAAGACCTTAGGAACTTGTTTAGGTCGTGTGTCGAGAATGGGGCGCCAGCCCCCGTCCTCTTCGGAACCAGGAAGTACCTGGACACAAACCCTGGGTCTGAAGGAGGGTCCACCACCTCTTATCACCTCCTTCTGGAGGAGGGAGAGCGACGTCGGCTCGACGAGCCGCCAGTGAGGCTGGGGATCCCGAGCCCCGAGGGGCGGCGGCTCTGAAGGGTGGTGCCTGCTCGAATTCCAGAGGCAGGCCTCTTCCCACCACCTCAAGACCCACCTGTCCGGTGGAAACAGCGGACCAGGCGGAACGAGAAGTGCGAGCCGCCCCCATGGGGACCCAGGGTAGTGACGGGAATGGGGCGACACCCTCAGCCCGTCACTGGGCAGGCTTGGAGGAGGACCGCCGAGGGACCTCCTGGGCCTTTCCTCCCTGCCTCCTGTTAGAGGAAGCCGCGGCTTGGGTTTGGGATGCCAGTGTCGAGCCTGCTGGCCCTGACGCTGCTGGGCCGGGCGCTGCCGGGGCACAGAAGGACGAAAGGGCTTAGGCTGCGGTTTGCGGCCTTGTCCTTCTGAGCGAAGAGACAGAGTCCAAGGTAGCATTGGACTTCTCGATCCTCTGCAGGTGACCTTCCACCCCAGGGCCAAGAGGTCAGTCCCCAAAGGGAACATCCGCCAACTTGTGCTGGGTATCCAAGTAAAGGTGGATATCCTCAGCCAAGCTCGCCGACGATAGCCACTCGCGTCCGCCACCGATCTGGCACATGAGTCCCTATATCCAAAGCAGTCTGGAGCTGCTGTTTGGCCACTGCCCTGTCCTGGTCCCCACCTGCTTAACCGTAGTCTGCAGATCGGCGGGAAGATGAGGGATGATCTCATCCAGGGAGCCCAACAGGGCATGAGAAAAATGTGCCATGAGGATGGCCGGAACTGGCCTGACGGAGGTCAGAGAGGACGAGCGACTTTTCGCCCGACATAGTCCAATTCTTGACTCTTTGTCAGGAGGTTTGTCACATCCCTGGCGCTGCCGGGCGCTACTGAAAACGCTGTCGGTAACCAACCCCTCAGCAGAGGGGTGTTCAAAACCGACAAGGAACCGTGGGACCGCGATACTTCCTGGCCATCCTGGTCAAGGCGAGGGCAGGAAGCAGGGCGCTGCCAAAGCTCCAGTGCCGGACCCACTATGGCCTCGCCACCGGAAAGGCCTCCGTCGGAGAATCGGTCCAGAATCTCCGTGAGGGATACCTGGCCCGTTTGAAATGGGTTCGAGCTCCATCCCGGTGGACTCGAGATGAGCCGAAGTAGTCCTAGGAAGGACGACGGGCTATCGCCCATTGACTGACCTCCTCCTGAAGACTCCAAGTCCAGTCGCTTGGAGAAAAGGAGGAATCATCTTCGGACTCGGAAGAGTCCTCGAAGAGCTGCCTCTGGCCTGAGGCACCCTTCACCTGC
The DNA here is from genome assembly GCA_016271365.2 of Neoceratodus forsteri. NCBI lineage: Eukaryota > Metazoa > Chordata > Ceratodontiformes > Ceratodontidae > Neoceratodus > Neoceratodus forsteri. Next base: position 1,887,535,659 of record CM057456.1, on the reverse strand, counting down.
CGAGGTCGGTCGGGAGTGGAGGGTAACCGGCTGCCGATGGGGTAGACCCTAGCTCGACCGAGAATCCTGGTCGGAGCCCCACTGGTGGCTGTGGAGGCGAGGTTCCACCGAATCGTGGAGCAGCTGGTTTTGGCCAAACAACCGCCTGGGTATAGGCCTCGGATAAGTCGAGGGGTGTGTCGGCCGCCCCGTGACAGCCACTAATGGCCAGGAAGGCGACGGGTCGGCTTACTCCCGGCCAGGAGGAGCTGTTGCAACATAAGGTCCTCGACTCGACGTAACTTACGCCAAGCCCCTCATCCGGGGAGGAGGACGAGGCCGAGCGGCGACGCCGCTTACGCGTGCCGAGACCGGCGACCGCCATGACGGTGGGATCGGGCTGGACCGCGAAGAGGTCCGAGACCGAGACCGAGAGTCCCGGAATTTCCGAGGTCGGTGCGGGAGGTGTCGGCCGGAACCGCACTCTTCGCTCGATGGTGCATCCGAGGCTCTGGAACCGAGGCACAGGCGAGCCCACGGGATCTCAACTCCTCCTGGGGAACCGGGAGAGGGAATCTCGGCTGCTAGAGCGACTATTCATTCAATGGGTCGAGAAAAATCTCGACTTCACGGTGGGAGTCTCGTCAACTGACCTGACGGGACACCGTGGAGGCCAGTGGCCGGCTAAGCGGGTCGATCGGGCCGACGGCCGACGGCCCGGGAGGGACCTTTCCGTCCCAAGAGCTGCCGACGGAGGGACTTTACCCCTGTCCCTCTTTTGGACCGAGAATAAGGTCCCAAGAACGTAGGCCCTTCTCCTTTAGTGGAGAGGGACAGACAAAGCTCCTTAAAAGAAGCCGTAAGAAGAGCCCAGAGAGAGCGGGATAAATGCCGCTGCCGAGGAAGACACTGGCACGCCAGCTCCTCTCGAGGGCACCATCCGCCGAGCTGATCCGCCGAGCCCACCGCCGCTGACACCGCCAACCGGGCCTCCTTGGATTTCACGGAGGGAAGCGCTCGGGACGGCCCAGTTGCAACCGGGCAGCACCGTCTTCAAGGACGTAGGTCGAGAAAGATGAGCACAGGTCGCAGCCCGCGGGTCGTGCCTGGCGGCCTAAGCAGTAGATACACGCGGAGTGTGGATCCGCCCGAGACATCTTTCGGCCCGCATGGGCATCTCCGAACCGGGAGTCGATTTATCCATCGCAGGCATGAGGGATAGAAGACTGAAGTCTTTTCGCAAAATTTATTTTAAATCTGCAAAACGGAGAAATAGGAACTAGTCTCAAACGCAGAGCGTTAAGGAGGGAACCTGAGCTCAAGCGGTAAGGAAGATTCAAGGCCATGGGCGGAGCTCGGAGTTATACCACCCGGTGGGTGGGAGGAGCTGTTGAAGACCTTCCGCAAGATTTAAAGCGGCAAGGATACCTGCCAATGAGTGTGGATGAACAACATATCCATGTCCCTAGAAAATTATATTACCTGTCTTGGGGATTTCAATCTGGACTGGTCTGGCCCTTACTCTGGCATCCTATCCTCTCTGACTAGTAAGGCTAATCTCTCTCAACTTGTGCAGGAGCCCACCAGATCTCCCATGGTGGTACTAGTGCTATCCTACCTGACTGGATCCTGACAAATAGAAAGGATGCATTTTCCTCTGCTTGTGTTCTTCCAGACACCATAAGTGATCACTACCCTGTGTTCTGTATTTGGGATACCTCCGCCTCTCTTTCCCTCTAAAGTGTTAACTTTTTCCAACTTCTCCAACCTAAACTTAGATAACTTTGTTAATGATCTTAATTTTATTGACTGGTCCCCTTTACACCACTAATGACATAAACATTGCCACAAATTTTGGAGGCAGTGTGGTGCAGTGGGTTAAGGCTCTGAGCTGCAAATCTGGAGACCTGGGTTTGAATCCCACAGCCCCTAGGTGCATACTGTGTGACCCTGAGCAAGTCACTTAACTTCCTTGTGCTCCCAGGTTGCACCTGCAAACAAGCTTTCAGCTTAGTGTGTCTCACCTGGTAAAATAATTGGTAATAATTGTAAAATTATTTTAACAGCTCTCTACTCTTGCTACAAAATAAACCTGTTACCATGAGAAGAGTTAAAGGAAAATCACCAAATGGCTAAAACACCCCTGCTTCACCTTCTGAAACTCAGGGATAAAATGTGGTCCATCTGAAGTCCTCCCATCTCCCCACTGATTCTGACACCTACAGAACACTGCGTAACAAATGCAAAAGATTAGTCTGGCCAAAAGTTCCTACTTCAGGAACCTCCTAAGCGCCCACTACATGTCCGAAAAATACTGGTCTCAAATCAAGGAAATTTTGGGAACAACAAGCTTACTACTCCTACTAATATGTACATTAATGATGTCCACTGCAACCACCCATTTACCATTGCCAGTGCCTTCAACTCCTCTTCTCCTCCCTACCTACTTTAGCCTCCCTGCGCTCCCCAATCCTGAGTTGACCCTTTCTCCTTGCTCCCCTACTCCACCCTTCTTTGGTGCTGGCTCAAGTCACCTACCAGCAAGTTCTGGACCTACTAAACTGTTCCTGCTAGCAGCAGCCCTGGTCCTGATGGATTGCACCCACGGATTATCAGGCTGTATGCGGCCTGGCTTGCTAGGCCCATAACAAGGCTTTTCAACCTTCTATTAGCACTGCCACTGTCCCCCGATCTGGAAATCGACTAGAACTATCCCTGTCTATAAGAAGGGAGATGCTAAACTTCTGTCCAATTACTCCCATCTATCTACTCCCACTCTTAATAAGCTTCTGGAAAACTCATCTCATCGACACGCCCTGAGCACCTCTGTAACTATAATCTTCAGTCCCTCCCAACATGGTTTTAGGGTGGGCATAGCACTGCCATAGCGCTGACCCTCCTCATGAGTGATATCAAAGCAATATGAATAAGGGCCTGCTCACAGGTACAGTGTTCATTGACCTATCCAAAGCTTTTGATCTGGTTCACCACCCACTTCTGCTGTCCAAGTTAAGTGACATTGGTGCTTTGACTCCACCCTATCGTGGTTTGGTAGCTACCTGGACAACCACTCCCAGGCTGTTTCCTACTGCAAAACTGTTTCCTCCCTATCCCAATTACTAGTGGTGTTCCTCAGGTTCTATACTTGGTCCTCTCTTCTTCCTCTTCCTAAATGACATTCATTGTACTTCCTTCACAGCAGCCACCTCATGTATGCAGATGATATAGTGTTACCAATCTGCCAAAACTGTTGCTGACATTATCTATAACCTCACACGGGACTTTCAATCTCTCCAATCCTGGCTCTCTGCTAACCAGCAAATCCTTAACATAGATAAAACTCAGGCCATGCTGTTCGGATCATCTAAAAAGTGCACTCAGAATCCTCTAAACTCCTTGTCCTCAGTCAGGAAGGGACACCTGTTACTAATACTGTGACTCTCAAATACAGTACTTTGGTATCACACTTGACAGTGCCCTCGATTTTTCCTTGCATGTCAATATGGTGTACCGGGCGTTAACACCAGAATTGGCGCAGCCTATCATGTACGGCACTCACTCACCCCTCTGCTAGGTTAGCAGTGGCTAGAGGCATGCTACTCTCTCAACTCCTCTATGCCCTCCCTGTTCTCTTCAATATCTATACTAGTGTGCTCAGCAAGTGGGACACTTTCTATAACAATATATATGTAGGTTTGCCTTATCTGACCTCAACTGGCGCATCACTGCCAGCTCTACTCCAGCTTACACTGGCTATCTCCCAAAGACCTCTGTTCTTACTCCCTAGGTTGCTTTATTGACTCACTCACTAGACCACCCAGCCTGTCCTTCCTGAGGGACTTGTTTACCCCTATCTCACGTGTCTGCTCGCTCAGGTCCTCATCTGTCCCCATGCTATCAGTCTGGCCGCGGCGCTACAAAATGGGGAACAGGCCTTCGCTTATTTTGCCCCTAAATTCTGGAACTCTTCCCCCAGGTTAAACACCCTCCCACACCACTCCTTTAAGCGTCATGTTGTCTCACCTCTATGCACTTGGAATCTGTAACTGTAATTAACTGTGTGTCTCCTCCTTATTTTTTCTGTTTTGGAGATGTCTATGCATTACCTATCTTGTTGCATCTAGATTTTGTTATAGCATATTGTGTACTGTTTAGTATTTATATCATATGTGTCCTCCCATACTGTTGAGATGGAACTGATCTTTGTTACTGTGCTGTGCTGATGTCATCACTGTATTCTTTTTGTTGTACTCTCTGGGTCATGCCTAAAATAGGCAGGACTCTGTCGTAGCAATTTTACCCGTTACCAAAAGCAAATAAATAAATATAGTGCTCACAAGATAAGTGCTTGAGTTGTAATCTTACCACTTTGCAGATGACTGCAATGGACACAAAATGAAAGACTGCCAGGAAGCCGCAACCACTCTAGGAGAGCAGCAAAAATGGCCCCACAATTTGGTATAGGACCAAAATTAATAGTGTCAAAGACATGTACTAATGTAATGCAAAAGGGCGCAGGAGCTGAAACAGCCAAAGATAAAGTCTACTGGTTCAGGGTAGACCCAAATGCGCTGATGGAACACCCACTACCGAGTGCACGGATGACCTCCAGAACAACAGGTCTAAGAGCACTTGAACCCTTACCTGGTGAGCAAAAGGGTCCAGGTGGGGTTAGCCCGCCAAGGAGAAAGGTTTCCACATAGTCACTGAAACCTTCCTGATGGAAGGCCAAGCACGAAGTTAAAGCCTCTTGTGGTGGTCTAGTAAAACCAGATCCCACCCACTTCATATTCCAAAAGGAATCATCCTGCCCTGTGTATACAACTGTAGTAGCAATTTTGAACTCAGAGAAGAAAGGAAAAGTGTACAGGAGGACGTGTCCGCTGTGGAAAAACATTCCAACAGAAAAACAGGGTTAGATTTCTAAGGCAAACAGAGGTAAATGTGCCAAGGAAGGATACAGCAGGACCAAATTAGGGCTAACACATTCATTGAAAGTGACTGAATAGAGGCAGAGGTGACTCGATGCAGTGAGGCACGACTCACTCTGGCCTCCCTGAAGGGAGTAGGAAGGACTCTAGTTTGCTTTGAGAAAAACAACATCTCACAGCTCGATGATGCACTCGGAGAGGATAGTTTCATGAGCAACTGGCACGGAACCAGTGTGCAGGAACCGAATGTGTGAATATTTGAAAAGCCATCTCGCAAAGGAACTATTTGACATTTGGTCAGGAAAGGAGCATGTCATCTGTTAGCTGAAGCAAGCAGGGAAGTAGGAACCTGAGTTCTGACTCACTGGAGAATCACTTCTGTTGCTGCAGGCTCTGATCAAAAGAAGAAAGTCTGATTAAAAAAAGGGGACTAACAGACTGGCAGTCGCCCAAATCTAGGAAATATCTCAGAATAAGAGAATCTCTCAGAGAAAAGAGATGACCCATACCCTGCTGGATTGGACTGCCCCTAGGGGTAGAAGAAAACAGGTACTTTTCACCATTGTTTTAGAGACGCACCGCCTCAGGACTGAGGCGAACCTGACCAAATCTAAAAGTGTGGTATCAGGTAATTTTGACTAGGCCCTGTGCTGTGATAATTCTAATCTTTCTTTTTTTTTTTTACCATTAGTCCGAGCATGACAAGCTTTCAGGCTGCTATTTCGCAAGGATTGCCTCATACAAAATGATGAAGATGTCATCTCTGAGGGCAGGAGAAGCCTGAGCATCCATAACTGAAACCATGACCGACTAATAATAACAGCTGAATAGCTGTTAACCACCTGTGCAAAGAAGCCACTGAAAAGGCAGTATCAGAAGGGGCTATATACCCTATCAAAGGAGCGAAAGAGTCTGTGCAGCTCCCAACCCTTTGAATCAGAATTCCCACAGAGTGTAATTGTCTTGACGAATGAAAGAGTCTAGACGCAGAGGTGTATGGTCCACGGATGCAGTCCGAATACTATGGTGGACCCCATTACTGAGGAACTACTGAAAGATCTTCCATCATGGACTCTGATGATAGAAAGGCGTGCTCTTCAGAATATAAGATGAGTCATCCGCTGTATCACTAACCAGAAGGACAGGGAGAGACTCATCTAGATGCACTTATCCCAGAAGGACCCCTAAGGGAGGTCTAGGTATGAGCCACTAGAGACTCCACCACCAGGAAGGACGTCGAGGAGCTTGACACCAATGGAGGAGCCGAGAAAATGCTGAGCGGAATGAGAGATTCCGCTGGCAGAACAGAACAGAAGAGTTCCATCAGCGGACAACCGCTGGATGTCACAAGATCCCATGCAGACCGCCACCCACTAAGATGTGTGGAAAATAATCTGCAGAACAGGGCTTCATTCTGTGGAAACATACTGCCACAAGTCCCGCAGAAGAAGAGGTCTGCAGAAAGAAAAGTCACTAGTTCTGCCGGGCAGCACCAACTGGCACCTCAGTGGCACCAGCATCACTGTGGCAGCAGGAGGCACTAAGCAGTGCCTATGCCAACCTGGTGACACCCGAGGGCACCATGTGGTACCAAGAGGTACCTCCAGGACCCATGGCAGCAATGGCACCGAGGGCACCCCGACACCCATGGCAGTAGTGGCACCCATGATACTTGTGGCACCCATGATACTGTGGCACCCCATGGCATCCCTGGTACCACGGCACCCATGACACCCATGGACCCATGGCACCCAAGATACTCATAGCACCCATAGGTGCTGACGCTGCCACCCGCGGGTGTCCAGCACCACCACCGGCACCAGCAGGTGCCCGTGCCGACGCAGGCACTCGCGGGTGCCTGGCACCACCCATCAGTGCCCGCGGGCATCCATGGCACCGTGAGACACCCACTGCACCACCAGCGTTCCGCAACCAAGGCAGCAACCACAGCACCCATGGCACCGACAGAGCCCAGTGCCGAGCCACGGCGCTGCACAGAGCCAACAGCGCTGGAGCACGCACCGAGCACGACACCAAACCATGGAAAACGACCACAGCGCCAACCCAAACACCAGCGGGTGCTGCCTGGCACGGCATCAACGCCAAAACCAGCAGCGATGGCGCTGGACCATGGGCGCCACCCATGGCGCAGCACCGCAACCAGGATACCAATGGAGAACTCTGAGAAGAAGGAGAGAAGAAAAGGTGGTGCCCATGCAGGCCCCTGCATGGAAAGAGAGAGGGGTAGGCACGAGGGTTGACACGAATGAAAGCACCAAGAGGGCACAGCGCCATCGTGATCCAATCGGCCCGACTCGGTCCAGCAGCTCTGAAGCCCAGAGGCCCCAAATCAGGAACACTGGCCAGGAAACTGGATAAGTCGAACCCCTGCTCCACAGGAGCGGCCCGAGGTGAAACTGCTCACCGGAGCTCAAACGAGACAGAGATGGAGTCTGCAGTCAAGAATGTTGCCGTAGGAGAGGGGCCAGGAGGAACCCACCAAAGTCGGTTCAGGCCTATCGCCCTCCTGATAAACAACTCGTCAGACGCTATTGAGAGGGCAACCCCCTCAGCGGTACTGATACTTCTTCCCACAGCGGAAGAAGAGCTCGAGAGAGGCCGGAGACAGATCCCCAGAACTGCTAATTCGTGCTTCGTGGACTGTCCCCCCCGAGCACAGGACTGTCCGTAGTCAGATCCCCTCCAATCATCAAGGGCGGTGGACCGACACAGCCCTCTGCCATAAAAACTTTCAAAAAGTCTTCCTACCATCACCGCTACCGCCTAAAGACCACTCCATTGATGGCAGGTGAGAATTTCTTTTTCTTCTTCATAAACTTCTTTTCTTGTTCGTGAAATAAGAAATTACTACTATTAAACTGTTAAATTAAAAATTAAACACTAAAAGCTGCTGTCATATAGACGAAAACTTTGACTCGCAGACAAGCGACATCTACATCCAAGCACACTCGACGGGAGAAAAGGAACTGAGGCGGTTGGAGGGTCAACGTTGAGATAGCCTACACGCGCAAGCTAGTCTCACGGTGCCCTCATTTGCAGTCCTGTCTCAAGGCCGACCTCTGAAATATTTTTGTTCCTGCTGGTCCTAGCGCCCGGCGCTTATCTCATTAGTGTGAATGAGTGATGGAGACTTAGTCCAGGAAGATCCATATCTGTCGAGGCCAGAAGGGAGCAATGAGGATCATTCTGTCCCCTGGGACTCAATTTGAGAAGTATCCTCTGAATTAGTGGAAGAGGAGAAAGGCTAATAGAATGCTTTTGTCCACTGCAGCCTGAACGCATCCTGACAGAAAATGCCAGGCCCTGGATTTCTGGAGCAGAAGAGAGGCAGTTTTTGTTGAATGGGTATGCAAAAGGTCCAGGTTAGGAGTTCCCACTCTGCGAATAGTGACTGAACTACAGCTGAGTCGAGACCACTCGTGAGGATCTGTCTCTGTTCTGCTTAGACAGTCTGCCAGTTCGTTCTGCACTCCCGGTAGGTAGGTAGACTGCCTGAATTAGAGCCTTGTGCTCAAGGCACCATTCCACCTCTCATCGCTTCCCGCATAAAGGGTAAGAGTGCGCACCGCCTGCTTGTTGATGTAATACATCAAAGTTTTGTTGTCCGCTTGAAGGAGGATGTTCTTGTGACAGAGAATGTCCTCCAAAGCTCGGACTGCATAAAGGACGGCTCTCATTTCTAGGACATTTATGTGACGCTGGGACTCATCCTGAGTCCATGTACCTTGGGTGTGGAGATTTTGACAGTAAGCTCCGCACCCCATCAGGACGCATCCGTGGTAATGGAATCTGGTGATCCAGGTGAGCAAAGGATAACCTTCCAGAAGATAGTCCTCTTGCACCACCAGATGAGTGACCTCTTCAGAGGTTCTGTCACCTTGATGAGAAAGGACTGAGGGTGAGTGGTTAGGGACCACTGAGTACTGAGCATCCACTGAGAGGTTCTCATGTGAGGCATGCTAGGGTACAGTGAACACCAAGGGTGCCATGAGACCCAGCATCAGTTGCATCGAGATAGCTCGAACCTAACTTCTCTCTCTGATGTATCAGGCCATCTGTAGGATATCGCCCTTCTGTCCTATGGTAGAAAAGCTTTTACACAGGAGGTATCCAGATGAGTTCCTATAAAAGGAGCTGGTGGGAGGGCTGCAACTGCGATTTCTGAGATTTAGCAGGATTCCCATGGACGTGAGAAAGTCTGAGGCCGTGGCTATGGCATCGAGAGTTCTTGCCTGGAAGGACTTGCTAGAAGCCAGTCGTCCAGATATGGGAACACTTGTATTCGATCTTTCTGAGATGTGCTGCAAGAATTGCACAACATTTTAAAACTTGTGGTGCAGTGTATAGCCCAAAGGGCAGGACTCTGAACCGATAATGCTGACCCAGAGCTACAAACCACAGGTATTTGTGATGCTTAGGTATATAGGAATATGTTGGTAAGCCGCCCTGGATGTCCAGGAAGCTAGCCAATCGTGCTGTTGAAGCAAGGGTAACAGGGTCCCGAGCGATATCATCTTGAACTTTCCTTGAAAGAAACTTTAACTATCTGAGGTCCAGAATGGGGCGATGCCAATGGTCTTTTCAGAACCAGGAAGTAATGGAGTAGAAACCTGTGTTTCGTTGATCCAGCGGAACTATTTCTACTGCCCTGTTGTTCAGAAGGCCTTGTATCTCGGAGGCAAGAAGGTCTGACTGTATTGTTGACAGCCTGGGCTGTCGCTTGGGAGGACAATCCAGAGGGGTTTCTGAAAGGTTGAGGAGTACCCTCGCGGACTATCCGGAGGACACATTTAACTGATGTTATGGACTTCCACTGGTTATAGAACTGTGTCAGATGTCCTCCCACCGCTGAGGAGGAGTCCCCTCAGGCAGCTGAGGTAGGACCCAGGCCAGAAACTCAAAGGTGGCACTGGGGCTTTGGGCCCTGTGCCTTCTTCTGTTTCTTTTGAGGCTGAGGGCTTGGTTTTGTTGAAACCTCCTGCCCCTTGCCCTGAAAGGACTGGCGGTTGTGAAACTGGCAGCTTGTTAACAGCCCCGAGAAGGAATGGGAGTAGGTCGAGACGTTTGGCCGACCTAGTCTTGTGTGTGGCCTCCAGAGCTTGCTCTATTTGAGGTCCGAACAAATGCATATCGTCAAAGGGTAATGCCATGACTCGGCTGTTGGGCATCATTCATGAAGCTCAAATGCATAGCCAGAGTAGACGGTACAAATGCTCCACCGCCGCTGCTCGAAGCAGTATTGAAAGTGTCCACAGCTGCTTTAACTTGCTGGTTGTTGGACTCGACACCCTGGTTATGGTCTGAAGTAGCTCTGAACTAGTGTCCGACTCGGGCAGAACTTCTACCATCTGTTTGAACGAATACTAAAGAACATACTCATATTGAGAAAAGTAGCCCTGGTAGCTGGCAACACGATACCCAGGGCGGAGGCAGCAAAGACTCTCTCTACCTAAGGTGTCTATCTTAAGAGATCTTTTAGTTATAGGCTGGGCTGTAGATGCCTGAGGAAGAAAGGCCTTATCATTCCTCTGCTAAGACTACAATAGGGTCTGCAAAGGCCTGGGAGGCCAAACTGGGCCGATCCTTGGGAGCAGCATACTTCCTGTCTATGGACTTAGCCACAGAAGGAATGAGAGCGGATTATTCCAGGGTTTTATTTAACTCTAAAAATTGATTAGCGCTTTGCTCTAAAAGTGCTAAAACATTGTGAAAATGCATAGCACTTGTCTCGCTGTGTTTCATTAACATAACACTTCTGAAAACCTATATAAATGCTTTCTGTACAGTTAGTATTGTCCCAAGAAAAAGTGCTAATCAATTATTTAAAACCCTGTATTCCATACCATCCGAGAGAGAGACTCAAAGGATAGTTGTACTGGTGGAGTTAAATCCATAGGACTTCAGGACATGTAGGTATTAGAGTCTCAAAAGCTTCCCAGGATCGACATCTGTAGTCTGGAAAGAAAGAGTACAATTTAAATTTTTCAGCAGACACTTAAATGACAGGTCTTCAACCACAACTCTGCAGCAGAATTAATCCTCGCTCCTTCAACATCATCACTCAGTCAAGATCCGGGTCAAGCACAATATCATCTCCTGACAGTCCAGGAGGGACTTATGGACAGGAAAGGAGTGAAAATCAGAAGGAAATGAGGAAGGAAAAGGGTTCAGAGGCGAGAAGCCCTGAAGGCTGGAAGACATCATACTAAACCTCGGTGCAAAGAGAGCACAGCACCGCTTGACATAGTTACTGCCCTCGCGACAGGGCCCCCGGGCGCTGAAAACCGCGATGGCGCCAAAGATGGTGCCGAAATGACGGCCGAAAGGCCACCCATTGATGCCGAAATGACAGCGCTGAAACCAACCCAAGGTTCAAAAATAGGATTTGAGGAGAAAGAAGGAAGGAGATCAGGAGATAGAGGCATCGGTGTGGCCCCGCACCGCAGCCATGGTGAGGGGGAAAACACCTGAACGTGCAGTCGATGGCACCAAGAAGGCGCCACGTGACAAGGGAGGTCCAACCACCCTACCGGATCCCCTGAAAGGCATGAAGGCCCCAGAGTGACTGGGCCAGGCAGCTGGACCACCCTCCGAGCCCACTGCTCCATAAGAGTGGCCCACTGATGAAACTGCTCATCTGAAGCCCCTACCAGAAGGCGGGAAAGGGCTCCGATGTTGAAGAGGTCAGTGAGCCGGAGGCTGAAACCGGCAACTCGAAGGAGAGACCCGGCAACTGACTGATGACCGACCGTCGATGCACAGACATACCAGAGGGCTTAATTTGAGTGATGCCTTCTTTTCTTGACCTGTGGGCTGAAGAAGAGCTCGAGGCCAAATGGTGCCAAGAATGCGACTCGCTTTCTTTTATGCTTCCCGAGGGACCGCCCACCGGCATTGGGTCGTCCGTTGTCAGACCTCCTCCGGGAGAGGGCGGCAGACCAGACCCAGCCCGGCTGACTGAACAGCTTTCATACAAAGTCTCCTACCATCACCTGACCCACTCATGGTCGATCTCAATGTAGGCTGAGACTTTGAATAAGAAAAATTTTAAATTTATTTGGTACTTATTCGAGATATACTACAAAACAATAAACTGAAAACTATTGCTGCTAGTTTGAAGTTTAACTCCCGCAGGTGAGCAACGCGTCAGTATAGCGCACTCAAGGCGGGAAAAAAGGAACTAAGGCAGTTGGAGGGTCAACGCCAGACAGTCATTGCCACACCAACCGAGGCTCATATGCGCCTCGCTGCTCCATCTCTGGCGCCAGCCCTTGCAAAGTTTGCTCCGCTTGGTGCTAGTGCCTCCGCGAGATCTCATCAGTGTGAATGCATGGTGGAGACTTTATGTCCAGGAAGATCTAGATTTTGCCAAAAGGGTGAAGGGAAAAACACCAGCAAGAGACTCTTACAGGTGTCATGGAAATGACAGACCAGGAGTCAACCCTAGGTCCACCAGAGAAGGCAACAGGATCTCAGTCCATTCTCTACCCCCAGTCTGTGGCCAGAAGGTAATGACAGTGCTCACCTCAAGCCAAAAGTCCCTCATAGCCCAAAGGATGGAATCCTGGGAGTAGGGAGATAACAATCCCTATACCCAGCACCGGCAGAGTAGTGATCTTACAAGAAAAGAAGACCTCATACAAGGATCAGGACTTCTAGAAGAGCCCGAGGAGACTCGAGTTTTAATTGTAAAGGAATATACTGTTACTGATCACTGCCTTTTTAAAGGCTACATATTGATACTTGATTTTTTTTTTTTTTTTTAAAGGTCCAAACCCCTGCTAGCTTTGTTACGGACTTGCGCCCCACCTGGGTCTCGGACAGTATTTAAGTCCACCCAGAGATGAGCCGGGCGAGCCGAGGCGGGCAGCAGCTGCTGAGAGATAGAGACACGCGTGTCTGCATCGGTTCGGTTGTGTCCGGGCTGGGACAGCGGGACAAAGGGCATTGTTCTCAGTAAGTTTAATAGTTTGCTTTCTCTGTTTTCTACTTTGGAAAATTCAAGATAATTTAAAACATGGACGCCTCCAACAACTATTGTTTGTCCTGCTTGATGTTTGCTTTGGGTCTCCAGATTACTGATTATGTATGCAGCAAATGCTTAATGATTGAAACCCTCCATGAGGAAATAAATAGTTTATTGGCCTCCTCAGTTGTTAGTCCTGAGACTGAGGCATTGAGGACTATATTGACTCCATGCTAGATCAATCTCTACCCTTGAGTCCTTCTTTAACTACTGCTTCATCATATACTGTACTTCAAAGTGTAATGTTCCCAGCATTTCTCCATCTCCCGTTTCGTCCTCAGAGGAATTAGAACAATTGGGCTGTAGTACCTAAGGGTAAATCAAAATGCAGAGGAGGGCAAATAGGTTGTAAGGAACCTTCTTTACCCCTGTCTAATAAATTTGTTGTTTTAAGCATGACACTTCTGTCCTTCCGCATGATGATTCTCCTATTGTCACTCAGGGAGCTTATCAGTATCTAGTCCTCTTTTCAAAAGTGCAGTAAGTAAAGTTACAAATGTATTTCCCAAGCAAAAAATCCCCAACCTAATTTAAGTGATCAGACTAATGGACTTGTTATATCATCACTCTCTCCTAGTAATATGGATCTCCATCTCCCATCTAAACACATTTTTGTTATTGGTGATTCCATTATTAAGCACTTACAGTAGATCGACCTATATGTAATGTGGATAAACTTAATCGCATTTGTTCTAGTTTAAGAGATGCTAGAGTATCAGACATCACTTCTGTAGTTAAAGATATATTAGTGGGGGCTGGAGAAAATCTATTGTTTGTAATATATGCCAGTACTAATTATGTAAACAGAACCAGCCTTGATGAGCTTAAGCAGGACATCATTGCACTTAATAATGTACTGGCCGATAAAGACAGCCTCGTATGCTTTTCTGAGATTCTTCCTATACCCAGAGCTACTAATGCTATCAATACTAAGATTAAAGCCTTTAATGACTGGCTGAGACTTATGAGTTCTCCAGCAGGGCATCCTGTGCCTTGCACATTGGGAAACTTTTACCTAAAAAATTCACTGTTTTGCTGGTATGGACTTCATCTTAGTCATAGGGAAGTACTGTATTGGGTAGAAGTGTGTTACTAGAGCCATTAATAAACTTTTAAACTAAAACTGGGGCGAGAACAGGAATATGTCCTGTTCTCTAAAAAGGCCTAATACTGATTCCATTGAGTGTGAGGTTCTTTCTCTCAATGCAAGATCTTTAAATCTGGTTAAAATGGCTGAACTTGAGGCCAATGCCTTCAATAAATTTGGACTTATTTCAACTACTGAAACTTGGTGGGACCCACATCTTCCTGGGTACAAGTTATATCATAAGGATCGACAAAGCCAGGTTGGGGAGGGGTTTGTCTCTATGTTAGGGATAATACAGCCTCATTCCAACTTCCTCTTACTAGCAATATTGAATCCATTTGGGTGAATATTCAGTTTAAGGGACAACCCAAACTGTTGGTTGGGGCATGCTATAGGCCCCATCACCTAATTTGATTACTCCATATGCTTACATAAAGAAATCTCTGATATGGCCTCTAAAGGTAACATCCTTGTTCTGGATGATTTTAATATGCTCTCTCGATAAACTGGACTTCCTTAATAGGTAGTATGCAGGGCTAAAAAGACTTAACTGCTTTATTGTAGATATGGGCCTTGAACAAATTATAAGTGAACCTACATGTGGTGACAATATATTGGATTTAGTTATTACTAATATAGGAGTTCTATATCTAATATTCTAGTTACGCCTTGGGATCTAGTGACCATTATTCAATTTCCTTTTCTTTGTTATTTTTTCAACATATTTCAAATTTTCAGAATTTAAAACTATAATACTGCTAACTTTAGCACTATTAATGATCAACTAAATTCCATTCCTTGGGATGTAATACTATCTCCTCTTTCCTGGAGGAATCATGGAATACTTCAAATCTCCTGTTTACTATCTGGAAGATTTATTTGTTCCTACCTCAAAAGTATAATAATAAGGGAAGATACCCTTGTGGTGCAACAAAACTATCAAAACTTTAATTAATAGTAAACTAAGGCTTTTTCTCATGTAGAAAATAGTGAGGAGTCGCAAAGAAGTATTAATTACTAAATACAGGAAAATCTTAAAATTTCTAAAACAAGCTATCCTACAATCCAAAAAGAAACTGGAGTTTCGTTTGGCTCATACTAATGATAGCAATAAATCATTATTCTCTATCTTAATAATAAGAAAATGAAGAACAATATGGGGGCCCTATTTGTAAATAACTCTATTATTGCTACTGATAGGGATATAGCTGATACAGTCAATAAACAGTTTTGTTCAGTTTTACTAAAAAGAAGTCCCTAAACTCTTTAGGCAAACAGTCAATAATACTCCTCTCTATACTATTACAAGATGATACCCTAGAAGCTATTCTTTCTCTTAAACCTTCCTCTAGCCCAGGACCAGATACTATTAATCCTAGATTTCTACTTGAAACAGCTGTAGCTATTACTAAACCCCTGTCCACTATCTTTAATAAATCCTTACTTGAAGGTATTATCCCTCATGACTGAGCAACAGCCACAGTTATTCCAATTTTCAAGAAAGGTAAACCATTCTAAGCCTGAAAACTACCGTCCGATAAGTTTAACTTCAGTTATAAGCAAACTAATGGAGAAAATTATCAAAAACTGTTGGAAAATGAATCTATAACAAGCAATATAATACTCAGCATGGATTTAGACAAGGGTATTCTTGCACCACTAATTTAGTAGCCTTTATAATTATATAAGTATAGGACTAGATAATGGTATTCCCATGGATGTAATCCTTCTTGACTATAGCAGAGCATTTGATAAAGTCCTCATGATATTCTGCTTGATAAAATAGTAAAATTGGGATTTTCACAGTATTTAATCAATTGGATATCAGGATGGTTAAATAACAGACAACAGCAGGTCAAAATAAACAGCTTACTTTCTCAAGTTCAGAGTGTGGCCAGTGGGGTACCACAGGGTCCAACCTTGTTTGATATTTTTATTAGTGATTTGCAGATTAGCCCCACAATTTTCTCTCGAAATTTGCTGATGATACCAAGTTAGGAGGGTCTGTTTATACATCACTAAACAGAGAATCTATGAGTAATAACTTAAAAAATATTGAAGTATGGGCAGACTCTAATAAGATGACACTTAATCCAGATAAGTGTCATGTCTTACACTCGAAAGAATAACCCTAAACAAACTTATTTTTTCAATAATATTCCCTTCATGTGTCATTAGTAGAGCGTGATCTCAGAATTATCATTAATAATAAATTGTCTTCAACCAACCACTGTACCATGATAGCCAGAAAATCAAATGCAATGCTTACTTGGATCCAACGTTCCTTTGTATCAAGGACTCAGGAATGTATTATTCCTTGTTTAGAGCATATGTAAGGCCACAATTGGATTATGGGTCTCCATTCTGGAGTCCCTACTTGAAGCAAGATATGGACAGAATTGAAAAATCCAGAGGAGAGGTACAAAACGGTTCCATAACTATCCAAATTGGATTATTGGGGTAGATTACAGGAAACTGAGCTATATTCGCTAAAACAAGACATACTAGAGGTGATCTACTCTATTATACAAAATTCAGAATTCCAGGATCTTATGCATCACTGTGCTCTGAATTTTCTAGTAGAAGGACTACCTCGGTCCCATAATAAACAAATCAATGTTGCAAAGTCTAAAACAAATAAAAGGTTAAATTATTTTACGTGAGAACTCCTAGAGTCTGGAATCTACTTCCTCAAGAATTAGTGGCTAGTAGTTCTACTTCAGCCTTTAAAAAGGGTAGATTGTTGGATGGAGTTCAATAACATAGAGGTATAATTGTCCCACCATGGTGGTGGGGACAATCACGATGGGCAGTAGCCTTATTTGTCCCTTGAAACCAAGTAAGAGAAAGAAGAACAAGCCAACACAAGAGGAGAAGGGAGGCTACCTTGAGGCGTGGGGTGGGGTGCCAACCACTGGGCAGTCTTAAGGGATAGAGAAATGGGAAGGGTGTAGGAAAGAAGAAGAAGGGATAGCAAAGGATGATGGAGACCCAACAACACCCACTCCCCAGGAAAAGGAGTATGTCAAAGGATGCCTCCACCTCACAAATTCGCCAGACAGTCTTAAAAAGGGAGACAGGCCTGTCTCCAAGTGAGGCGAGATTGGGTTGATGAAGCCAAGCTAGCCCAAGAAAAGAACCCGAGCTTGAAAACAGAGGAGGCACCAGACAAAAAAAAAAAAAAATGGAAGCAGTGTGTCAGGGTCTCTGAAGTTGTCCAAGGATGCAGGGTGGGGACAGAGTCCACCCTGAACAAAGGACCTTCCACCAGAATTTCACATCCAGGCGCTGGATACACCCTGAAGTTGATCCCAGCCAAGGAAAGGGAGAAGTCCTGGAAGGAAAAGGTACTATCCTAGGTCAACCGGAATGGCAGCCAGTAGTATAAGGGCTGCTAGCTACATAGTTGAGCAACCTCGATAGACCAAAGGCCTTTATCTGCTGGCAAGTTCACATGTTCAGTAAGGAGAGGGAGGGGTCGCTAGTGCACCATGCCCACAGGATTGAGAAAGTCCCAGTAGGACTGAACTCCTAACTTTTCAGCAGGCAAAACGAAGGAGAAAACAGAGAGTCAAGAGCTCCATTGCCAAGGGCAGTAAAAAGGGGAAACCCCGCTAGTCCTCCCTCTTCAAGACAAGAATAATCCCTGTAGGAAAAACAGAAGCAGAGAAACAAAGGCTTACCCACAAGGTCTCAAGGAGGGGAGAGCAAGCACAGAGAAGGCACTGCTCAGAGGCTGAGGAACCAGAGGAGAAGGTGGAGGAAGCAGTGATGAATAGTGAAGATTTACAAGAAGATCAATTACATTAAGTATGTAATTTCCATATCTTCCTGTATGTATCTTCACCATTCATCACTGGTGGGTGAGTACCAAGCCCCCAAGGTGACATGGCACATCCCTGATGGCAGCTATTCCTTCAGCCCCTTGTGGGGAGAACCACAGGGAAGAAGCCCCATCTGGGCCAGGAGGGCCTGAGATTAGTCCAATGAGACAGGGACTCCCATGACCTGGGAGAAGGAATGGCCCCACCATCTCCGTCCTCACCCTCATGAGGAAAAAATGGGCTCCTTGAAAGGGAGGCAATCACCCTATGCCGGGCCAAGGGTGATAACCAGAAAGGTGAAGCCATGCTGCCGCCTTACACAGACTGCAGATCCTGCCAACCTAGAAGCTACCTCACTAGCATCATAAGACGCACCTGAAAGATGCCTCACTAGCTCTAGGCCAGAAGCAGAAAGACAGATGGCCTGCCTGGTTGCCTCCGAATCAGGAAGAGTGACTAGAGTTGTCCTAGCACCAACCATAAGTGTCTAGTAGGCGGCCATATGGGCCTGATGCGATGAAATACAAAGAAGGAGATGTGCCAAGGAAAATCCTCCTCCCCAGTGGTTAAACTCAGATGAGCTGAACTCCAGGGGGCGGTCGTGTCTCGAGACAGCGATGCCCAGAAGGGTATCAGTAATTCTATTCCCAAAACTGGGGATAAGACAAAAGTGCCTGAGACCACTGAAACCGCGATACCTGGGCGCTGGCAGTCTCTTGGGGCAGAAGATGGGGTAGCAGGAGACTGCCAGACCTAATGGGACGCTTCCTGAAAGGGCACAGGCCATGGAGGAATGATCACATTCTCAGAGGAAAACTCTCCCAGGAGAGCCACACGTAAGCAGGATCACAACTCTGTAAATTGGAAATGTGGAGCTCCTCCATCAACCTCGACAAAAACTGCTGATAGCTAGTGAAATCAGTGTCTGAGGACAAGTGGACTGAGGAGCTCTTCCTCCAGGGAGGAAGACAAGGACATGGAGGTGCCCGATTCAGATCTGGGTGCAGCAGGGATTTTGGTCTGAAATGATCTGGTCCAGACCTCTAAGATAGCGAGGGAATGCTGCAGCCATGCCTCTGAATTGGTCACATGACAAAGGCCCTGTAGGACTTGAAATGCCTGGGAGAGGCAGAAGATCCGAGGAAGGAGGAGAAGACTGGTGAGCCAGAGTAGGATCCTGCTGGCTGTTTCTGGCAGAAGAGAACTGGTTGCAGAGCAAGAAACAGTAGTCCAGAACTACAGATTTTTACTAATTAATCACTTCTGTCTCAGCAGGAGTAGTAGCTGTTTGGATTAAGCAAACATATACTTTATTAGAAGAAGGGTCTCATTTAAGTAAAAAAGTGTTTTCTGAGGGAGGGGCAGTATCACCTTAATTTACTGAGAGCAGAAGGTAATCTAATTGGGGTGTGCTAAGCAGCTTATGTGCAAAAGCAGCTGTCTCCATCATCAGTTTGGCAGCTTCTGGCAGAAGAGAATTGAACTGATTGCAGAGCAAGAAACAGAAGTCCAGAACTACAGATTTTTACTAATTAATCACTTCTGTCTCAGCAGGAGTAGTAGCTGTTTGGATTAAGCAAACATATACTTTATTAGAACAAGGGGTCTCATTTAAGGGGAAAAAAGTGTTTTTTTCTGAGGAAGGGGCAGTATCACCTTAATTTACTGAGAGAAGAGAATGAATCTAATTGGGGTGTGTGGCTTAGCGCTTAGGTGTACAAAAGCAGCTGTCTCCAATCCGCTTCTGGCTGCTTCTGGCAGAAGAAAACTGGTTGCAGAGCAAGAAACAGAAGTCCAGAACTACAGATTTTTACTAATTTCCTTCTTCCCACCCAAGGCCAGTTCTAGTTTTATAGCCACTAAATTTGACTGACAACAGGAACTTCCTGTTTGGCAGTAGGAAGGAAGGATCACTGAGACACATTAATTTCAGCAACCTTGAAGGAACTTAAAAAAAAAAACAACTCTTTATCCCCAGGCTGCTGGAGGTCTGAATGCAAGCACGGAGGAAGGAGACTACTGAAGACTACAGGAAGTCCCTGTCCCAGAACAGGAAGGGCGAGAGTTGTAGGGCACATAGGCAGTAGGAAAGTAAGTGCAAAAAATACATAGGAGGAGACAGAAAGCATACAAAGCAACAGGAGAGGGGACACAAAATAAGTCAATATGGGAGTGGTGCAGTGCAATGGCTGTGGAGCAGCAGTGTTCCGGGAGACATTCTGGAGGCTGCAATGCTGCCCTGTTTGCAGGCACCTCTCTGGTCTGAGGAGGAGGTTGCCCATCTCCAGGCTGACATAGGATTCGTGAAACCTCTTCCCCACCAGGGACCACCAGGGCCACCACCGTTACCTCAGAGGTTGCCAAGAAAGAGGCGGTGGGACCAAGGTGGCTCAGGGAGGAGAGTGGTGGAACAGAGGTGCATCCTCCAGTTGTAGCTCTCACAATTCATATGCTGTTCTGCAAGAGTGGTTCCTTTATGGAGGCCCTGCAGTGGAGACCAAGGAGGATACTGCAACCTCCACAAAGGAGACCCACAGGAGGGTGATGCTGAGACCCCACAGGGAGGAAACAACTCTGGTGGGGAACTCAATCATTAGGGGCAGGCGTGGGAGGAAAGGGATAGGGAGGTAAGGTGCCTGCCTGGCGCCACGGCTTGGAGGGACAGGCGAAATCCTCAGGATCGTGGGAGCAGCTGCACGCGGAGGAAGCTGGATGTCACTGTCCACCTAGGGACAAATGACCTGGCTGTAAATGGGATCAGAGCGGTGCAAGAGAGGTTTGTGAAGTTGGGAGGGGCCTTAGACAAGTAGAATGTCAGGTAACCTTCTGAGGTGCTGCCTGTCAATGGCAAGGATGATGCTAGGTTATTCCGCACCATGGGATTCAATGAATGGTTGAAAATGGCATGGAGCTCAGGGTTTGGCTTCATTGGGGACTGGGGAGCCACCTGGAGGATGCAGGCTTACACTGGCGCGATGGTCTGCATCTGTCGGGGGGATCCAGGATCCTAGGTGACAGGCTTAAATGCTTCATTGGCAAGCATTTAAACTAGCCAAGGGGAGGCACTGAAAGGAGCAGGGAAATCCCAGCCTCCCCCACAAAGCGCAGTAGTTAGAGGTAAACACCAAGGCAGAGAAGTCAGTGAGGAGCAGGACTGGGGTAAATGCAGAAAAAGGTGTTAAGGACAGGGATGGGGCTAAAAGGGTAAGGCCATAAAAATAAATGGAAGGTGATGAGTACCAATGCCCATAGTCTGTGCAACAAGCTCCCTGAACTAGTGGCCTTAATGGAAGAGGGATGCCTGGATATTGTGGCAGTCACTGAAACATGGTACAAAGAGAACCATGGTGGGAAGTCAACATACCAGGATACACAGTCTACAGGAGGGACAGGGTGGGTAAAGAGGAGGAGGTAGCTCTCTATATAAGGAAGGAGTTAAAGCAACAGAACTAAGAGTAAACAAGCAGTTGAGGAGTTACTATGGGTCACCCTGGAGACAGGAAACAGCACCACAATCCGCATAGGGGTTGTGTCAGACCCCATCTCAGGGAGGAAATGGACAAGGAAATGATAGAAGGCATCCTTAAAATTGCAGAAAAAGGAGATATTGTTCATGGGGACCTGGAATATGCCAGATGTTAACTGGAGTACCTTTGCTGCAGGCACATCCAAGAGCAGGGTCATTATTGATGCCCTACAGGGGCATGCTTCAGACAGCTAGTGCTGGAACCCACTTGGGAGGAGCAATCTTAGACCTGGTACTCTCAAATGGGGAAGGAGAAAGGATCTCAGATTTAGAAGTGGGTAGCCATCTGGGAACAAGTGACCACCAAACAGTGTGGTTCACAATAAACAAAGCCACAGAGTCAAGCCATACAAAAACAAGAGTACCGGACTTTAGGAAGGCTGACTTTGGGAATATGAGAGAGTGCTTATTAGTGCAAATGGGCAAGGAGGAGGGTGGAGGAACAATGGGAATAATCAAAACAGCCATCATGAAACAACAAACACTGCGTGGAAGCAAATCAATAAAACAAAATGAAGGAAAAAAACACTATGGTTCTCAAAGGGGTGGCAGGGACGGTTAAGAGAAAAGGATAGCATTCAGGAAATATAAGGAAACACAGAAGGAGCAGGACAGAGAACTTATCAGTTAAAGCAGAATGAGGCAGGAAGGCAGGCAGACTAGCAAAGGCACAAACTGAGGAAAAGATAGCCAACTCTGTTAAGAAGAGGAAAAACCTTTAGAGGTACATTAGGGAGCAAAGAAAGACCAAGGGAGGATACGAGAGACTTAATAAAGGGAGAGAATGTGGGCAGAGGGTGACAGTGAAAAGTAGGGATACTGAACAAATATTTCTGCTCAGTATTCACAACAGATGAGAAGGGAGGTGCCTAAATCAAACAAGGGAGAAACTCTGAATAGGAGTCGATACCAGTCCATTCACAGAAGAAAGGGTTTTGAAAGGACTCTTGAAACTGAGGGTGGACAAAGCAATGGGGCCTGATGGTATTCACCAAGAATACTAAAAGAACCAAGGGTAGAACTAGTAACACCACTGACTACTCTCTTTAATAAATCATGGGAGGATGGAGTGGTACCTGAGGACTGGAGGAGGGCACATGTGATTCCACTTCACAAAAGTGGGAGCAGGGCAGAGGCAGGAAAGTACAGACCAGTTAGTCTGACTTCAGTGGTAGGGAAAATGATGGAATCACTTCTGAAGGAAAGAAATGTTGAGTACCTAGAGGCCAGTGGGGCACTGGACCCAAGGAAGCATGGTTTCACAGCAGGAAGGTCATGTCAGATGAACCTAATAGATTTCTTTGACTGGGTGACCAAAGTAGTAGACCAGGGAGGGGCTGTGGATATGCCTACCCAGATTTTAGCAAGCATTGACACAGTCTCACACAAAGATTAATACAAGTTAGCCAGCCTGGGAGTGGGTCCCAAGGTAGCCTAGATAAAAACTAGCTGGACAACAGAGCATAAGGTAATAGTAGCTGAGTCCACAGTGAAGAAGGAGGGTAACTAGCGGGGTACTGCAGGGTTCGGTCCTCTTTAATATCTTTATAAGTGACATTGGAGAGCATCTGTAAGGAAAGGTATGCCTCTTTGCAGATGACACAAAGATTTGCAACGGTTGATACACAAGGTGGGGTGAAAAGAATGAAAAGGGACTTGGCAAGGTTGGAGGAATGGTCAAATACATGGCAGCTCAGATTCAATGCAAAGAAGTGCAAGGTAATGCATCTGGAAACAAAAACCAGGGAAGAGTACACAGTTGGGGGTGAGTTAATAACAACAACAAAATCGAAAGAGACCTAGGAGTAATTATATCAGGCGACCTAAAGGTGGGCAAGCAATGTGAGAAGGCAGTAAGGAGGGCTGAGGGGATACTGGGATGCATAGGAGAGGCATCAACAGTAGACAACAGGAACTTATCCCTCTCTACAGACAGTTAGTAAGACCCCATCTGAGTACTGTGTGCAATTCTGGAGACCCATCTCCATAAGGTTGATTGATTGAGTGGAGGCTGTTCAGAGGAGGCAACAAAATGGTGCAAGGTCTGCACCAGAGACATCTGAGGAGAGACTAAAGGAGCTTAATATGTATACCCTTGAGAAAGGAGGAGGGGGACATGATAGAAACTTTCAAGTATCTCAAGGAATTAACAAGGTACAAGAGGGTAGTATTTTTCGAAGAAGAGATGTGCAAGAACAAGGGGCACAATTTGAAGATAGAGGGGACGGCTCAGAGGTAATGTTAAAAGTATTTTTCACAGAGAGAGTTATGGATGCATGGAACAGCCTTCCTGAGGAGGTTGTGGAGTCAGGAACAGTGTGATAATTCAAGAATGCATGGGACAGGCATAAGGCAATTCTAGTGGTGGGCAGGAGGAGTAAGCTGTTGATTAACTAGAATCTGCAGCTTATCCATCAGATAGAGAAATGGGCAGACTGGGTGGGCCAAGCGGTCCTTATCTGCCGTCAAATTCTATGTTTCTATGCTAGGGCTTGGGCATGTTCACGACCCCTCCCAAAGGGTGGAGCAGCACAGAGAATCCACAGAAGGTCGCACAACCATGCAGGTGCAGCCTGAGTGGCGCCCTAAGAAAGAAGCCCCACAGTGAGGAGACCAGGGCAGGTCTGGCCCTTGTGGATGGTACCTCACCCCACCAGATGCAGGTCCCCACTGAAAACAGTGAAAACGTGAGGGATCGACACTCTGACTCTTACTAGAGCCACCAGCAGCTCTGAGAGAAGACCCACGGGCCATCCCAGGTGCTCTCAAGCCCTCTGCCTCAGAAAGAGTCCTGCCCTCATCCATCCCGAGCGTAAGTATGGGGCAACACCTGAGGAGCCACAGGTGTCTGTAAGCCTGCCACAGCAGCCCAGGTTAGTCTCTAAAAGGAATAGAAGTCGCGCGCTCCGGCTTCAGCACGGATTCTGCCCCCACAAGGTGCCGACCTCAGATCCAGCATCAGGAGGCGGCACCACCCCAGACCGGCACTGCCTCCTGACCTCGCTCCATCATCGGCACCACCCGTATCTGTGGCACTGGGGACAGCGCCGCCCTGTTCCACAGCGAAAGTCCCTGGCACCAGTGCTGGAGGACTTGGAGATGGTGACCCAGAGACAGAGTCAGTCGGAAGAAGAGACCTTTAAGACAGTGCTGCTAGGCCTCGTGGGGCAGCAAAAGTCTTCAGAGCCAAGAGCTCTTCAGGCAGGGTGCCCAGTCTGGGTCAGACCCATCCTTCTCCTGCTCCGATGAAGAGCAGGAAGACTGGGAAAGTCAACCTTGCACCCTACCGTGTCCAGCACCACTCGCGGAACGAGCGAAGCGTGTCACACCCTCTGCACCATCCTGCTCAATGGACCTGGAAATGGTACCAGGAGCCTGAGTGGATCTGGCGGATGGAGTCGATTGGTTCGGATCAGTGTGTATCTCTGATTGCGACACCAGGAAGGCCGTGGGTCCAAGGAGGCCGACAACCGAGAGGGTGCTCAACTGACTCCTGGAGGAGGCTGACTGTTGCCCGGACCCCTCTAGCAACCAGAAGCACCAGCGAGGCTGGCACCATTGACAGCTCGTGGCCCTCCGGTACATATAATGGAGGACAACCCAGGGGAAGGGTCCAGAGTTCTTGCCATGGCATCCCAGGACCGCCAGGCGCCCTTGAAGGTAGGAGGTTTCTGCCCACCTTCAATGCATGCATTTCGAGGACCCAGCAGTCCATGGAGAAGCATCGCCACAGTTGTCCATGTCGTGCAGTGGGTCCAGGCAAGAAAGACATCGATCATGATGATCCGTTATGGAGATGGACTTGCCACAGGGGCACCAATGCGTGAGGGCATGTCCGCATTAGATTTCAACAGGCCATGATCGACCGCACACAAAATCATATAAAACAAAGAACAGACTCGGCCGTAGAAAAAATACAATCAAAACAAAAGAAAAGGAGCGGTCTCACTGTTTGCAGCTCTATGGTGCCGAGATGCAAATAGAACTTTGGTGATTCGATGAACTATGTAGTTTGCTCTTTAGCTCCCACAAGGTACACTCTCGTGGCAGGAAGAACAAAACTGAGGTGAGGAGGAGCCAGCATCAGTTACTGGCTGACACTCGTGCAGCACGCTGTGTGTCATCCTCAAGGGTGGCGCCGGCCTCAACAGCTCCTCCCCAAACAAAATTTTGTTTGTTTGTAAGCTAAAAGTTCCATGGGGTCATAGCACCTCCAGCATATACCCACCAGTGATGAATGGTGAAGACATATAAGGAAGATCTCTCCTGCCCCAGCGATTGAACTCTAGAGTATACAACTAGAGGACAGTCCCTTGACAGCGCAGACACGAAAGGGTATCCAGCCACTGCAAGCCCGATGTGGGGTGGAGCATAGATCCCGGGACCCAGTGGGAGCACTATACCTGTGCTGGCAGTTATGAGGGGCTGGAGAAGAGGAAGCAGGAAGCTGCCAGGCACTGTGTGACTCCTCCATGAAGGGACTAGACCATGGAGGGATCACCACCAAACTTGGCTGTATTCTCCTAGAATATAGCATCACATGCACAGGATTGCATTGGGTGGAGGAGGAAAAGGCTGAGCTCCTCCAACATCATTGCTAGGAACTGCTGATACTCCATGAAGTCAGCATTGGAGGGATAGTAAGAGGTGGTATCCTCTTTCTTGGAGGACAAAGCTGACAATGCAGATGGACTCAGCATAGGGAGCAAAGAGGCTGAAAGAGGAGGAGATTAAAGACCATCTCATCAATGGCCCTAAAATAAATGGAGAAAGCACTTGCCGTTGCCTATACTGCTCCCAAGTGAGGGGCCCCAAGGGACTGGAAAGACCTGGGAGAAGAGGGAGGAGGCACAGAAGAAGGAGGTGGGAAGAATGGTCCTGAGAGACCAAGCCCTTCTGCCAGGGTTGTGGACACAAGTGGGGACCCTCAAAGTGAGGAGGATAAGCTGCCTAGTCATTATCTGCTGCTCAATCCTCCCCAAGCCAGCAGAGTGAAGCCCTAGGGAAGAAGACCCTGGTGGGAGACTGGAGCCGTGTGGGCCCCAAAGCATGGCCTCTGTCCTCACGTAGCAGGACTTTGACCCCTAGACAGAGAGGGGGTGCCAGGCCCAGTACTCCAAATCTGCCCCAGGGTGGCCGGGGCCACTGGAGCAGAATGGGAGGCTGACCAGACCCCTGCCCTCCCCGACCCAGAGGACCAAGACCTATCCCTCAAGAGAGGTCCCACCATGGCGATCACTCAAGGGAGGAAGGAAGAAAGAGAAATGCTGGCACCAAGGTGAGCCTGGACTCCTCCTAAACTTCACGTTGGTGGCCAGCCTGGTGGCGCTGGATGCTACACCTCACGCCAGAGACCTGGGTTTTATGAATGAGCCTGGACTGCTGGGGGTCGGCAGGGCTGAGAGAGGACTGAGCATCTGGAGGACTGCTCTCCTCTCTCCAGAAGGGAGGATCTGCCATCCTGTCCACTGATTGCCCTCTAGCGGTGATTGTGGGTGATCTGGGTCAGAAGGCATGTAGCCGCACATCAGACATCGAAGGGAGGAAGGGGTCAGGGAAAACATAAAAATGGAGCTGGCAGGCTCTGTAATGACCCTAGCTGGCTCGCGGCATTCTCCCAGAATCTGGATGCTGGCTTTCCGCGGAGGGAGAAAGTTAATACTCCTCGGCCCTGTCTCGGGGAGGGCAACCCATTGGAGAGGTTCCTGGGAAAGGTCAGTGCAGGGATGTTGGGGCCAGAGGGTAAGTTCCTCTGAGAGAGGAGCCATAGCTGCCTGCCAGCTCCCCACCAAAAGTACATATGAAGAAAAAAAACCCTTTGAATTGGCACCAGTAGCCGACGTGGCACCAGAGCTGGAATCCCTGATGGGGACAGCCCCGGAAGTACAACCGTCACCCAAAGTGAAGTGGCACACAGCCGCAACACCGACATCGCGCACCATCACCAGAAGCGCGCACTGACACTGACATCATCACGCATCTGCGGCATCGACCCCAATTGCGGTGTTGTCCTCTGGGATGGTGCTGACTGCAGCACCGACCCCTGAAATGGCACTGACTGTGACACCATCACCAAGTGCAGCACCGACCATGGCATCGTCACCTAGCACAGCACCAACCATGGCATCATCATCGAGCATGGCTCCTCAAGTGGCACAGACACCCAAAATGGCCCGGAGATGGCAAAGGAACTCTCAAGCGGCACCAACAGAAGAAAGGCGGTGTTCCATATGGTGTCATCCTACGAACTGATTCTGCTGAGTACGGGAGCATCAGGCACTCCAGGGAACTCTGTTGCCAATCCAGGTTGTCCTGATCATCCTCTGAATCCGAGGAGGAGACCACGGCAACAACCAGAGGCAACCTCGGACACTCTACCCATCCCAGCACTGAGGCATTGTCTAGGGGGACTCAGTGGCAATGGTGGCACTGCCTTGATCACCAGTACCTGAATCAGTGCCATGAGCCAAGGCGCGCCCCGTAGCCTCAAGAACCACCGACTCAGACCCTGGCCCCACGTGTAGTTGAGATCTTGACACCGGGTTGGCCAGCTCCCAATGGAGAACCAGGCCACAAGGTCACGACCAGCCCCGGAGGGTGCTGTCCCCCAAAAACTGCTCGTGTAGGCTTCGGTCTCAGAAAGACCGAGTCAAGGAAGCCTGCTGCCCCTCCCGGTGCATATAGCAGTGGGAGGCAGCCCGGGGCGCCCCAAAGTCCTTACCGTGGCGACCTTTTGAGCGACGCCCAACCACCGAAGGTTGGGAGGGTCACGCCCAACCTCATCGTGTGCATGACCAATGTTTGGAAGTCCATGGAGAAGCAGTTGTCACATCAATTCATGTCATGGTTTGGTCCCAGGCAGGTGAAGCACCAGTCATGTGGGTCTGTTACAGAAACCAACTACCACAGGGCATCTGATGCATGGGGTAGTCCCTGCCTTCAAATGTTTTGCCCGAGACCCGACATGATCAGCCCTTTACAAAAACAATAAAACAGAAGAAAAGACTCAACACGAACTAAGCGAAACTGTGCGTTAGCGGCGACAAATGTAATGGCGTCGAGTGAACAAACCCGAAATAAGCAGAACCAAGTATCGGGAGTGGCCTTAAAGGGATTCGCTGTCCAAAGAAGTGGTAGGCTACCTTGACAATGGGAAAAGCAGAACTGAGGTACTGGAGAACCGTGTCGATTACTGGCCCAACCTGTGAACGCTATGCAATATGTCAGCCTCGAGGATGGCGCCGTCCTCAATGTTGGCCCCTCCTCCTAGTAGAAAGAAAGCTTTTAAAGCCAAAATCTTCCCACAGGTCCTAGTGCCTCCAGCTAGAACCCACCAGTGATGAATGGTGAAGAGTGACACGGGTAAAATTTAGTGAACCAGAGAAAACTTAAAAGAAAGGTTGTTGTTTTTGAGTTTTGATCAATGAGTTGTGGGATAAAAGCTGAGGTAGCTCAGTAACAAAGAGTTTAGCACCTTCCTGCAGAACTTGGGAGAGGATACACAAAAGTCCAAGGATGGCGCTTTTATTTCGTTTTGTGATTGTGTTGATTACAGCCTTTGTTTCCGACCTTGTATAATTATTAAGTCTTACTGGCTTACCATTCTCCCATATCTTCATGATGTTTTGGTTTGACAGAATTTCTAGATCTGTATAACAAGAACTGACAGCATGCACTGTATTATATTTCAGCATCTCTGATTTTATTGATCTGAGACCTGAATTAATCTGTATTCTTCACAGTTTATACCCAACTTGTTAGATATGATTTAAATGTGCTTGTAACACGGCTCTGAGTCGGGCACTGTGAAGGAGCCCTGACGATTGGCCGAATCACATGCAGCTGACTGAAACCGAGCTGGTAGTAAGCACATAACGCCAGCTCGGTCAGTACCAGCTCAGCTAGCCATGGGGCTGCCAAGGTAGCAGCCCGCTGGGTCAGTACCCAGATTGGCCGGGAGAGCAGAGGTGCAGCACTGAAAGGCAAGAAACAGCGGAGATGCCATCGGGAGCGCGAGAGAGGACAGCGGTACTAGCTGGTAGCAGCACCAGTAGAGGGCAGCAGTGATTAAGCCCTGAAATTCCCGGACTGCAGGGAGACACTCAACGGATCTGGCAGCCAGCACCGTGGTCGGAGCACCGCAATCATGCAGGACTGAACAGGTAAAGCCTGTGTTCTCTGCCTGTAAGCAAATAACAGGAGTAGCGTGCAAGACCTGCCTGCCGCCCGTTGTGTGGAAAAGGGTGCCGCGGGCATACAGCTCGCCGCAGGTGGCGCTGAACCCGATCCTGGCCGCCGGAGGTGATGCGTAACATAGGCTGCGTTGTGGCGTGGCGAGGCCTGTGTTACAAGCGCGTAATCACCTTCAGCCTCGGGCTCTGCCGTGGATTAATGCCCGCTGGGCAGTTGGACCCTCGGGCTCGCCTCGGGCACCAACCCCCCAGCGGGTATTAATCCACACGCAGACCCTCATCTGACGGTGATTAATGCTTACTTGCCCTCTGTGACTACTGCTATGTCTTATATACCTCTGTACCACTGCCTTTAAACTCTGTGCTGTACTACCCAGGACTGCCTTGTAAATGGGCTTGCTCAGCGGAGCCTTTTCCTACTGAAATAAATAAATACAAACAGGTGTGCACAGGTGACAGAGTTTAATTTAAAGCACCCAGTCCAGCAGAAAGTGTTTTGAACTGACCTGTGGTTAGGGGTTAAATACATAGGAAATCAATTCTCATGCTTTTCCGTAGTGCCTCCCTAATCTATGGGAAAAATCATATACTGTACCTCCCATATAAAAATACCACACTGTCATTGCTCAGTATGCATCAGTAATTAGTTTGTTGGCAAAATATTTATTACCAAAAACATACACTGAGGCAGAGACAGACTAATTTCAAGTATGTCCTGGTATGGAAAAAGTGGTAGCAGCACAAACATATGTAGTTATAGAAAAGTACAGTTACGCAAACTAACCATAACAGTATTTGAGAGGAGCTCTTGCAGCAGGCTACACTATAAGAACTGAAGCAGGAGGTGCCAGAACCCCATGTAAAATATCTAGCTAGCAGTCTATAGTGAGGGACCACCCCTAACATCGGTCAGTGGTATAAAGGGTGGTCCCCAGGCCCAATCTCAGTTCTCCCCAGAGACCCCAACAAAATACAAGCGGAGAACCAAGGAGGTTCTTCAGAAACAAGGAAAAGAAATAGCCAATTGAGAAAACAGTTACCAGAGGGAATGTGGAAGGAAAGAGCGCCTGCTGCAAGAGTTCCACTCGAAGATCTACTGTTACGTAAGTTCTTACGTAACTGTACTATCTCACTTTGAGGGGGAGCTCTTACAGCAGGCTATATAAGGACTGAGTCATAAGCAGCAAAGGACTACCCCCACCAATTGGTAGGAGGAAAGTCTGCTAAGACTGCTCATGAGAGCAGGTCTTATAGAACAGCAAGGCCGAGGCTGGTCCTGAGAAAAGAGGCAATGTCCAAACTGCAATGCCGAATGAAGGTGTACACATAACTCAAGTGGCAGCTGAGCAGATATCAGCCGCAGAACACGTTTTGATGGATGCAAAGAAAGTAGCCATACCCTGGTAGAATGGCCTTTGACAGGTCAGTAAAGGCTTGTCACACTTCTGATAGCAATAAACAATACAGTTAACTACTACATAAAGTCTGCTTAGCAACAGGGCCCCTTCAATCCTCGGAAGTGAAGTCACAAATAACTGTTCAGACATTCGGACAGCATGGGTGCGATCAAGTACTAATGAAGCACCAGTGAACATCCAGAGTGAAGAAGAGCCTCCCTGTGTTAGAATACTCTGGGTTTAGCTGGCCTGATCATGGTCATGGTTTGGCGCTGGGCGCCACACCTCGCTCTACACAGCAAGCCCAGTTCAGGGCGCCCGGGCCTTTGGGGTTCGACTGCGAAGGAAAGGACTGGCGTCCATGGACTACTCTCCCTTCCCTGGGAGAGACTGGGGCATCCATCTCACTGCAGCGGACCCTGATGGAAATCAGAACTACAGGAACCAGGACACATGTGGGGTCAAGTCTTGGCGGACGTCGGCGTTGTGCCTTGACGTCACTGCACGCCCATACTTTTGAGGGGGAATAAAGGGAGGAAAATGGCAGACGACTGAAGCAGCTTGATGGCCACTCTTCACCAACCAGGAGGCCTGTCATGGAATCACACTGTGGTATTAGTTCCCGGCCTGGCACAGGGGACATGGGGTGAGGTCCCCTATGCGGGTATATGGCACTTTGCAAGCAGTATGTGAGTCAAGACTCATGGGCTGATTGGGGATGAAGCGGCAGCTGGAGGTAGGTAGGTCGGGCTACAGGAGAATAAATAATGATAAATTTAAAAAAAATACTCTAGGTAATAAAGGTACTAATGTAGGTGGATATCCTGACTGAATGTAAACTCAAACACCACTTTAGCCAGAAACTTAAGATTTGTCCACAAGGATGCCCTGTCCTTGTGGAAAACTAAATAAGGCTCTTTACATCAGAGCCTGAAGATCAGAAATCCTTCATGCAGAAGTAATGGCAACTAAAAATAATGCTCTCATGACAGAAACGTAGCTCACAACTTGCGGCGGTTTGAAGAAGGGGCATAAGTGTTTCCAAAACAAATAAAAGATCACATGGGGAACAGGGTCCCTGATGGGGCGTGAGGTGCAAAATACCCCTCAAAATATTGTGGGAATGATCCAGCTGTACAAGAGTTTTGCCCCTACAGGTGCATGACATGCAGAGATGGCGATAAGTGCGCCTTAATGGAGGAAGTAGTTCAGTCCTTAGTCTGATAGAAAGGAGATACTCCAAAATGGAATTCACTGGACAAGTGAATGAGTCAAAGTGGTAAGCGGAGTTCCAAAGGCAAAACTGCTTCCACTTCATCGAATAAGTGGCCCTGGTGGAAAGTCTTTGCAGTCACCAAGACATCTGCCACTCTGGGAGAAACTACAAAACCGAACAACTGCTAGGTCTGCAGAAGCCAGGTCTGCAGGTGCAATGACTTGAGGTCCAGGTGGATCAGGTGCCCTGCTCCTGGGAGAGCAAGTCTGAGCTCAGGGGTAGGGGATCTGGGGTTCCACTGCTAGCTGCTGAAGCAGTGGGAACCAAATCTAACGTGGTCGTAGCGAGCTACTTGATCATTCCTGCTCCCTCTGACTGCAATTTGAAAATAACTCTCTGCAGTAATGGAAAAGTAGGAAGGCATACGAAACCTCCTTGTCCAAGAGAGGGACAATCGTCTCACCAGAAAACATCAGGCCCTGGATCTAGTGAGCAGAAACTGGGTAGTTTGGCACTTAGTGGAGCGAAAAGGTTCAACGTGGGTCAGCCCACCTGTTGAATAGCTCTTTGGCCACAGATTGGGGGAGTTCAAATTGGTGTACCCTGGACCGAGACCAGCTCAAGCTGTCGATCAAAGTGTTTTATACGCCTGGGGCGTGCACAGCAGTGAGTTCAGATAGTGTTTGATATTACTACCAGACTCTCACGGCATCCCTGCAGAGGGTATAAGAGTGAGTCCCCTTGCTTGTTTATGTAAAAGACCACAGACATGTTGTCCATCCAAATAAGTAGAGGCCCAGGAGCAGATTCATCTGGAATGCCTGCAGGACACAGAGTATCGCCGCATCTCCAATATACTGATATGGAGATGTTGCTCTTAGGAAGACCAAGATCCCAGAGTCTGATGGTCTGCCAAATGGGCACCCACCCAGGCGGATCGTCCATAGTCAGGATCTGATGAGGAGACAGACTGAGGGTTTGATACACTGGAGAGGAGACCATCGCCAATTGCTCCAGTTCATCCGTGCATTGGTCCCATTGGACTTGAAGGGTCCATTAGGGAACCCTCATGTGTGGCGTGCAAGAGGGACAGTTGCAATGGCCACTGCCATGTGCCCCAGCAGCCTCAGGAATACTCTGGCTGGAATCCGGCTTGATGAGAAAACTAGGTGACCCTGTTTCTGAAG
The DNA here is from genome assembly GCA_016271365.2 of Neoceratodus forsteri. Classification (NCBI taxonomy): domain Eukaryota; kingdom Metazoa; phylum Chordata; order Ceratodontiformes; family Ceratodontidae; genus Neoceratodus; species Neoceratodus forsteri. The sequence goes on along the minus strand of CM057456.1, from coordinate 1,887,502,273 downwards.
TCATTCCACCATGTCCGAAGGCAGGAAAGCTTTGCCTTGACAGTGTCCAGAACTGCCCGATGTATTGCAGCGTTGGCTGGGCCATGGGGAGGAACTTTGGAGGCTGAGGATGATCCCTAGGTCTTGAAACAAAGTGAGGTGTCTGCCATGGTGTTGAACAGCTGATCCTGAATGGAGCTGCCAGGGCCAATCATCAAGGTAAGGAAAGGCGTGGCTTTTCCTCCTGAAGGCCGTAGCCACTACTGCGAGGCACTTTGTAAGGAACCGAGGAGGTGAGGACAGGCCAAAGGACTGGGCATGGAATTGGTAATGGTTCCTTGAAGGAAGTGAAGGAACCTCTTGTCGGGTTGAAACACCAAAATATGAAGGTCGCATCCTGCATGCCCAAAGAGCACAGTCATGAAGGAGGAGAACAGGTCTGGGAGTGTGACCATCCTGAAATATTTGTATTCTTTTTTTAATGCTCCCCACCTGAACACTGGCCAATCACTCCTTCGGATCTCTTAAGAACCTATTCCGTCCGGGCTACTCCCAACCACCCACCGCCCACATTGCAGCCACCCATGGTACCCTGATGTATTCTTTCATTGGGCGGGTCCCTTCTTAAAGGGAATTAGCCTTACCGGCCTGCCAGTGGTCCGGGAAGCTGCGATGGCCATTTGTGGTCCAGGAGCTGCGGTGGCGAAGGTCAGGAGGCCATCATCTGACCAGCCAGTGTGCTATTTTCCTCCAGTTTTCTCCTGCAGGAGCATGACATGCAGGATGTCAAGGCAGGCGTTGGCGTGTGTCATGCTCCCTAGACTGTGGAACCCAGGCGCACTGCTGTTCTCTCAGCCTTAGCCAGGAGTGAGCAGGCGCCAGGCCTCAACACTCCTTCCCGAGAGCAAGCAGTCATCAGGCGCTCAAGCCTTCTCTCCCCGGCCGACCCTCTGGCGCTTGAGTCCGTTCCTAAACCTGGGTCGCTGGCGTCGCAGCAGTGAATCTTTCTGCTGCGCCGTGCCGCCCCTGAAATGTTTGTATTTTATAGACTTGTTCAGTTGGCTGAGATCCAGGATGAGCCATAAATCCCGGTTTTCTTTGGGACCAGAAAAAGTAGAATAAAATCCCTTCCCTCTCTGATCTGGTGGAACTGACTCTCAGGCCTGCTCCAGCAAGAGCGCTTGGATCTTCTCCGAATAAGTGAGAGGTGTGATAGAGGGTAATGGGAGTTTATGAGAGGGTTATCCGGGGCATTTCCATGAACTCCAGGGTATGCCTTTCTCTATCAGATGAAGAACCCACTAATCTGTTGTTATTTTCTGCCATCACTCTAGATATAGACAAAAGTGACCCCTACCGCCTCCCCAGGGATTCTGCCAGAGGAGTGGGGTCTGGTAAGTAATCCGACCAAGGAACCAGGGACAGGCAAAGGGGCCTGGGAGGTCTTGGGGGCTTGAGAAGTGGTCTTACGTTCAAAGGCACCTCAGGTTTGTTGACACTGGGGCTGTTGCCCAGAGGATTATGAAATGGCTGGCGTGGTTCTGATTCTGGCTGGATCTGTGCATGGTATGCACAGATCTGACTTCCAGAATTCATGGAGGTGAGTTATGACCCTTTCAGACTACTCGCAAAAAGGACTGAGCCCTTGAAGGGGCACCTATAATGCTCACTTGGGCGTCCGAATAAAACCACAGTCACGCAGCCAAGAGTAGCGGAAAGGCAGACATCAGAAGCTGCAGGCCTGGCCGCTGAACCTGCTGTTTCATAGGAAGAACATAAGACATGGGTGCCTACATCCGAACCTGATTTTAGCATATGTAGAGGCTCAGCTTTCTTGGGGCTATCCTGCTGAGTCTGGACTAGTTCCTTGGCTTTCTCCCACAGGGTGTTCTGATATTGGACCATGTGGGCCAAAAAAATTCAAGCGGATTGCACAGGTGGCCAAGGCAAAGCATTCCTGTCAAGCTGGTCCACCTGTATGGAATCTTTGTCTGGAGACTGAGTGCCAAGATGCAATGGCCTCCAAGACCGATCGTGAGCCCAACGTAATAACTGTGGAGTCCACAACAGGTTGCTCTCCAAAACAAGGTTTGTTTTGGGGTGCATTATAGAGACGATCAGCCTTCTTGGAAACAGCAGGGTGGAAGACTGGCATTTCCAAGCAGATTTGGTGATGTCCTTAAGCGGATCCACCAGAGGAAGAACCATCACAGGCTTTGGATCCTTTTGGCAAGGAAAATAGCCAAATGGGTCTCTCTGGGTCCAAATCTTCATTGTCCCAGCCCATACTGGACCGGATGTACTGCATGACCTCCATGAATGTCGGGTCATGGGAGGGGACCTGGAGGTGTCCGTGGGGTCTGTTGGAGGGGAGACATCGAGGTCAGATGACACAGAGGAGGAGAAGGAGGAGCATCGGTCTGACTCCCTGAAGAGGAAGATCGAGAGGTAGAACCGGTGCCGACAGCTGTGCAATCTACATCAGTGGCTGTCCGAGGACCTGGAGGACGAGTGACAGTGTATTTGCCCATGATGTTTGGGCGACTCCTGCCAGTGTCATCTGGCTGTGGGGTAGAGCTCTTTTGGTGTCAGTGTGGGCTGCCAAGAAGCCTGAGGCTGAACCCCAGGAGGAGGTTCCTTGGGAGTGTGTGCAGGAGGTCCCTTCAGTAACAGGTCACCTGACGGCGTTCCACCAGGATGTGAAAAGGGTCCCAAGATCCACCAGAGGATTCTGCGGTACAGAGGATTAGCCGGCATTGGTGGGGGATGTCAGATGGTCCCGTTGTTGGTCCCTTAGGTGGCGGCAACCCAGGCATCGGGTTCTGAGGGTTTGGGTTGACGGGTGGCTAGTCGGTGTCTGGTTATCCGGCGTCGATCTGGTGGGTGTCGTCAGGCTAGATGCCTGGCCCTCTGGCCTCAGCTGAATTGAAATGTGAGAATCAGCCAGTGACACAGGGCAGTCGGGTGACAAATGAACAGGTGTGTCTGGGGTTGACACGGGGTTGCCAGCGTTAGCCTGTTAGGAGCCTGTCGAAAGCTAGCTCCCGAATGGGGCAAAGGCGTCACCCTCCCGGGAGAGCAAGCGCATGCTCCTGGGGTTGCTGGGAGGTGTCAGCCCTAGAGGCAGGGCATACACCAAGGCCAGGCAGATGACGGGCAGGACCCACCGCCCGAAGACCAGTCAAGCCACCTGGCTGAGCATGTAGACTGGTGGAGGCCCCAGCATCAGGGGCTGAGAGGCCAAGAAAAGTCCCGACCCTAAGAACCCTGCCAGACATCTGGAGGAGGGCAGGTGGTTTGACCACAGGTAGCCCGGTAAAAGAGAGGACTGCCACGGAAGCAAGTCCAACTTCCCGTGGGAGGACAACTTGGGCCGGTCACCTTCAAATGAGAGGACCAGGAATGGGAGGTTGACCAGGACTTGTCATATGTTTCTCCAGTGTTTATACTTTCCATCGATTTTTTTCCGGTGAGAAGATGAAGAAGTGGAGGCCTTTGAAACTGGGCAGAAGGAGAACTTTTCACTGTATTTGTTTCTCCATCACTGCCATTTTCTTTTCTAGCAAGAAGCTTTTCACGGCCTTCGGCAGATCCTGGTCCTCTAGCTGAACTTCAAGCAGTGCTGGCAGGCCTCTATATCGTGGTCTGGGCCTAGGCAGAAGAGGCAGAAAGCATGGTTGTCCTTCAGCGGGATCTGTTTGCCACAAGGACACTTGGACTGCTGCAGTTCTACTGACAAAGTCAGAGAACAAGACTTGCAGAAAAGATTTTGGAAAATCAGATTTTAAAGAAAATAAAAAGCGCTGGTAATCGCGAAAAATGGTGGCTGACTAGAGCAGAAGGCATTCATAAGAGCTGATGTCTGGTCGACAGCAGGAAAAGAACTGAGGTTGGGCTGGAGGACTGCCCTTTTATACAACTGGCTGACATCAGGCGGGCAGACATCAGGGGTGGTCCACCGCTACAGACTACTTGCTAGAAGTGTTCCAAGGGTCCTGGCCGCCCAGCTTCAGTCCTTATGGTGTAGCCTGCTGCAAGAGCTCCTCTCAAGTGAGATCATAGAATCTGTCAGAGGAAAAGGACCACTTGTTCCACCCAGTCTGCCAAGATGTTTCTTGCCTCAGCAGTTACATTTGAGTGTCTTACACAACTGTATTTTAAGTTAAAGCATTTATAAGAGTTCACATGTTTACTTAAATCTGGGATATTTCAGGCCAGCCCAGTGGCATAGAGGGCTGAGGCCTGGACTCTCGCCTCCTTCCACACCTGCGACCCAGGGTGGGAACAGACCCGGACCGTTCAGGGCTGGCGGGGTGGGGAAAGGATTGAGCATCCACAGACAGCTCTCTTTCCTCGGGAGAGGGGTTGATGAGCCACACTGCTTGCCTGACACTCAGCAGTGTCTGGGTGCCAGCACATGCATGCCATCATGATTGCTAAGGGACCCCATGTTCAGGATGCTGGGGACATCTCCACGGAGGCAGAGCCTGGACATTGTGTCCATTGCACATCCGTGGGCAGGGAGTAAACAGTAGGAAAAAATCCCGATGGTAGTAGGATGACAACCGACCCCTGCAGGCTCCAACCAGTGGTTGGCACAACCGAAGGTCCTGTGGCAGAGGACTGAGGTGTAGGTGCATCTCAAGGGCAGGTGATGGGGCTGAAGTGCGGTTAGATGGGGGCTGCCAGGGTGAAATAAGGAGATAAACTGTATAAAAAAAAATTGGGGATAATTCTCCACATTTGTGGGGCTCTCTGGAGACATACAAATTCCTTTGAGTGAACTACTAGATCTATTCCTATGGGATTATGTACTCTGTTACACTGGATGACATTTAAAAGCTGCAAGAAATGGTCACTCACCTGGAACTAGGTGGGCCAAGGGGTCAGACTATATGGGCCAAGGGCAGATTAGATGGGCCCAGGAGTCTTTTCTGCCAACAACTATTATGTTACTATGTAAAACTGTTTCTTCTGCAGGCATTCATTCATACCATGCATACTGGAATATACAGGAATACAGGAATCTCTTTATGGGCAGACTAGATGAAAACACTTGTCTTTACCTGAAGGCAGTTTCTATGTTTCTATATTACATCATTCTGGATCATAGAGCTGGAACAGTCTAATCAGATTCAAACCACAATTGAGTGGTTGCCTTCTGCTCTAATTCCCCAATGGTCAGATTCTACCCACTGAAGAGGAGAAGCACCTGATGGTAGATAAACTTAGTACATTAACAGCACACAAACCAAACAGCCCAGAGATGAGAGGATGGGTGGTTAGTCGGTATGTGGCTATGCAGAACACCTCTAGAAGGACAGTAGGAGGTTAGTAATCTTTTCTTCAAATAATGAGGATCCATCAAAGCAACACACATTACATTGACTTCTAGCATCTACTAAGGGTGGTAGTGCGAGCTAACTGCGGGGGGTGCTCTACAGCATAGCAGAACCAGAACCTACATCTTTATGGGACTGGAGATATACACTGCAATAAGCTGCAGAGATATGAGTGAACATGCAGGTGAATGATTTGCAGATTGTGAAAACTTCCTGGATAGTGTGGGTGTGCAGTCACTGAGACAGTGTGCAAGGCAAGCAGGAGGCCATCAGAGATACAGGAGACTGTCCAGCAAGACAGGGTCTTTTAGCCACCAAGAAACCTAGGCAGCACCCTTAGGTGATAACAGTTTGACTGAGCCACTGTTGTACTCAAATAAAATTGAAGGCCCACTTAACTTCCAGATGGTGTAGGGCTGCCTCACCTCTTGGCATGGCACCTGTGAAGAAAACTGGGAGTGAAACAGACAGTGTAACACTGAACTCTGAGACAGCCCAGGAACCAATCCAGAACTTTTAATTTAGAACCAATGATCTCTAGCACTGCACAGTAGATCAGGTTAAAAGCATTTAAAGAGCTAGGTCAAAGCTGGAAGTAGATGCAAATACAGTAGCCTTCTTGGAGAGTGCAGGCACAATGCACAGCTAAAGATTGGTTTGAAGAAAGGCATTCCAGTTTGTGGAAGACAGGGTTCCCTTCTGGAATGCTGAGAGACTGTTCGGAAGAGACAGTCTATACCTGAGCAGAGGGAGCACATGTGCGCTGGGGCAGAAGACAGACATTTATATTAGGAGTTTAAACCAGATGAGGGAAGAGCTGCACTATGGTAAGAATTAGAACAGGTTCACTGTGGGATTCTAAGTGGCCACCAAATAAAACAGTATGGTAGAGATTATTAAAATAAATGTAAACAATGGGAAAGGTAAGGAATAAAACAGTAGAGACAAGAAAGTAATCCTACTGTAGAAGGCAGAAAGAGAGAGGGAGGACAAATGGAAGATGTACACAAATTCTAGATGTCTGGGCAAGACAGTGAATGAATTTCAAATAACTGATGGCTGTGGAAAAGCTATATGAAACTTATGCTTATCCATGAACTTCTGGGACCAACATTTTCCAGGGAGTTAATATAGTTCATGACAAAGAGAGGCATGAATATTAAATCAGTACTTTTGTTAGGTCTTTGCACTCAAGGAAGCAAGCCCACTCCCTGTCTGGAAATTCATGTGTGATACATGGGACAAATCTGAGATGGGTGGAATTACAACAGAACAGGTACTAAAGGGACTGAAACTTAAAAATCAAGAAATCATCAGGCCCAGATGGGATTAATCCTTGAGTGCTAAAGGAAACAAGGCAGTGCTGGTGGAATCGCTATCAATCCTCTAAGGGAACCAATCACGACAGATGTAGTGCCTGTATACTGGCAGATGGCTAATGTGGCTCCACTACACAAAGAGAATCTGGAAAATATGGATATCTATAGGATAGTGGCATTAATAGTGGTAACATCTCACTACCAACAGCTCCTGTGACTGTCCAACCTAACCTTGTTTCTCCACTTCCCTTCCTGCTGTAGTGGTCCCCCACTGGATTCTACCCTCACATCTTGGTATACCCAGTGCTGCACTTTTCACCCTCTACACCCTTCCTACATTCCTTCCCCTCTCCCTCTTCCCTCTCCCTATGACTCTGGCACTTCTTATCTGTTGTCTATTTTCTCTGACAAATGCCACTGGCTGCCTTGTTACAATGCTACCCTTGAATTGTATTAATCTGTACTCTGTTTGCAATGTCCACATTGTTGTAATGTCTGTCTTGATGTTCCCCATAATTTGTATTTCTCTGACGTGGAACCTTTGTAAAAGAGCCAAGGCTCAAAGGTATTTGTAATCCTAGACTTAATAAATAAATAAAGAAATAAAAATAACATTTTAGATACATTTATCAAGGTAGAAATAGCTGCATTCTTGTAGGAAGTCAGCTTAATGGACAGGAACCAACACAAATTCATCAGGGGCCAGTTGTGACAGACCAATTTAATTTTATCTATAGATATTTGGTTGCTGGCTGGCTTGTCATCCCTCTGTAAGGATAACGGTTGACAAGGATATACCCAGATTAAGCTGAGAATCCTGGCCATCATCTAAACAGCAGTTATTTTATTCTTGAGGCCCCCCCTCCCGGCATGGATAATGCCAAGTCAACCACACATACACAGACACAGCTACCAACTGCAGCAGGAGCAAACTCAGTGGCCCAGCCACAGAGGTTGCTGTGGCGATGGAACCCACTGTCAGCCTTCCATGGCCAGACACACTGCCAGGCAACAGCTGTCTTGGCTGGGATGCCCCGATGCAACTCATCGAGTTTGTTCTCAAACCAAGGTCATCCACATGACAATGCATGTCCTGCCACTGGGTCATCAGGGCAGCTTAATACACTTCTGTAACGTACAGTGAAGTCCGCCAGGATGAAGCGAAGCACTGCAAAATTCCTGCAGAGTTACTGGTAAACAATGGAATTTCAATGGGAATTAATCCCTTTTGTCATGCAGTAAACCTATCACACTGTGCTTCATCCTAGTGGGCTGCAGTGTAGCCACAAATAGAAGTCAGGGGCTAGGCAGCAGATATGCTATACCTAGATTTTAGCAAGGTGTTTGACTTTGTACTATGTATGAGGCTAGTTAGGAAGATGAAGACAACTAAGGGATGGGATGACTGATTGGATCAAAACTGCATGACTGATAGAACCAGTGGGTGGTCCTAAATGGTAAATTCTCTGTAGACAGAACAGTGGCTAGTGGAGTACTGCAAGTTTTATCCTTGGACCACTACTGGTCAATATGTACATCTGTAACATATGCATGAGGATTCATGGCAAGCTAAGTCTACTTGCAGATGTGGTATCAAGATGTGCAGTGTACATCAGTGTACATACATGTTTTAAACACAATTTTAGAAGTGAGAAAGAAATTAGTGCCCAGCTGGAATTTGAACCCAAGTCTGCTCGGAATACCATTCCGCTGCACTAACCCAGCCATGCTGCCAGAACAAGAAGAAGAAAACTTACTTACCATAGTAATCTTGTTTCTTCCAAGTGCTGCTCAGGTATTCATAACTTTATGCAGTCAGCCTTCTAAGTAGAACTGTCCAGAGAGAATTTAGAACTTATGCAAATGATGGAATCTTTTGCATGAGCCACTTTCAAATGCTGCCTTATACTAACTGCCTTAGTTCTAAACCCTCAGATCTCCTGGAAGCCTGGAAAGACAGGCCTAATGAGGATTAAATGTAATAATGATAATTATAATATAATAATAGTAATAATAAAATAACAACAACACACTATGAATCATAATAATAATAGGAACTTCTTAACACCCCAAAAGGGGCCTCCAACTGGAGGGCATAACATATGAAAGGATACCCTTAAATGTCAAATCACCTGAAAAAGGAGGGTACAACAATAGTGAACACAATCACAACATGCGTGCCAGAAATGGCATTTAACCCTGACAGCACAGTATTCAGGAGTACAAAGGCTAAAGGTTCCAGAAGGGGAGGTAGGGTGGGAAAGTTATGAATACCTGAGCATCACTTGGAAGAAACAAAATTAGTATGGTAAGTAATTTTTTCTTCTAACCCAATAATACTCAGGTATTCTAACTTTATGCAGACTACTAAACAGTACCTTTGAGGTGGGCACAGAACCTTATTTTTGTGAACAGACTTGCAGGACTGCTGTGCTGAACCTGGCATCACCCCTGGAGAGAATATCCAGACTGCAATGCTTTGTAAAGGTGTGTATTGTTTTTCCAGGTAGCTGCTTTACAGATGTCCATCAGGGAACATCCCTGACAGCTGCTATGGTAGCAGCCTGTGCCCCTTATGGAATGGGCCCTCAACCCTGTTGGGAGTTCCTTTCCAGCCTTAGAATAACAAAAACTGAAAATGCTGTACTAGCCAGCGAGAAATGAATCTTTTGAAGCTGGGTTACCCTTTTCCACATTTTCATAGGTTAGGAACAGCTGTTTTTAGTCCTGCCTATGGACTTTAGTGGTTGTCAAGTAATAGCTAAAAGCTCTTTTGGCGTCAGACCATGAAGACTCTTTTCATCAGAACTAAAGTGTTCAGTGGAAAAAAAATAGATAAGATGGGCCCTTATCTCCGACACTGTCTATGTATGTATCTGTATTTATGTATAATGGTTTGAATCAAATGGGACTCAGAAGTCATTTAAAGGAGAGACTTGTTTGTTCCCAGAATAATTTTGTCTCTGTGGAATGAAACATGGTCCTGTTCAATGCAGAAGACTTGACCTCACTGATTCTTGTGGCAGAAGTCATTACCACAAGGAAAACAAATTTATTTTTTTAAAAGATATTTCAAATAAGCTGAAAACATAGGCTCAAAGGGGACACATGAGCCTAACTATACACACATCTAGGTCCCATGCTTGCACTGGTTCCCTGTGAGGGTGCAAATGGACCAGGTCTTTAAAGAACCCTTTGAAGATAGGGTCTGAGGCTTGAAAACATTCTGTCCAACTGAGAAGTAAACAGATGCTGAGACCAGGTGGACATTTGAGGTACTATTCTACCAGTGATGGAAGCAAATAGGTAAAATAGTCCAGCACAGCTGGAACACCAACCTGTGCCGATATGTGCCAGGGCCTAAAAGAGCCCCTTTGGGGCTAGGATCTGGGGCCACTAAAACATTTTGTCCAACTAATATGCAAGCAGATGCTGCAACTAGGTGGACCTTGAGAATGCTGGACTGCAAGTCCAATGAATATAAAAGGTAAGTTAGTCAAGCACTGCTTGGTCCAGCATGCTGGAAACCATTTTCTGGTTGAACACCAATAGTAAACCTTTTCCCTTCAGAAGCATACAGTTTCTTAATGGAGGGCATCCTGTAACCACATAAAATGTCTAAGACACTGTGAAAAAGATGCAAGGCTGTATACTGTACAGTAGGCCCTCAAGAGACATGACTTGGGCCTGAATGACCCAATGTTTGGGTACAGAAGCCTCCCAGTAGGAGAGTTAGCAGGTTGTGCCTCTGAGAAAAGGTGTACTGGTTTGGAACCAGACATGGAGAGTAACGAGAGAACAATGTCTGCCTGGCCCAGGCTGGTGTTATCAAGACCATTGATGCTAGCTAGGATCTGTGCTTGAGAATGCACTGTATGCCAGAGGGAAGGAAGGAAGGAAAGTGAAAAGATGCTTCCGTGGCCAACTCAGAACTGGAGAATCCAGGGGATTGGTCCTGGATCTGATTTTCTTAGTGCTGTGGCAGGTAGTGGTTGTGGTGGGATGCGAACAAGTCTACCTCCGGTATGCCCCACCTCCTGAGGTAACTTGCACCCTGACTATTCAAGGCCCATTCCTAATGGGACTGGTTGATCTGAGTCAAGGTATCTGCAAGGTAGTGTTCCTACCTGGCAAATGAACATCCTGCAGGGACGCATGGAAAATGCCAGACTCCATATTTTCGTAGAAGTCCTGAGCAAGGAGGCTTAACCTTGTCCTCCCTACTTGTGGATGTAATACATTGTGGTGGTATTGTCTGTTCTGACCTGTACCACCTTTGTAGTAATTGAGTGAAGACCTTTAGTGCAGTAACACTACTCCTAGCCCCTGCAGATTTATGTGCAGGAGTGAATCTACACTTGACCATGTGCCTTGGGTGGTGGAACCCCAAGATAGATGCCCCACTCTAGTAAGGATGCATCTGTTGTCAAACAACTGATAGGGTCTTGCTGAAAAGAAGAAGCCCTTCCCATAGATTGGTTCCCTCTTTTCTTCCATTGGAGGCCTGCAACAATGTCCTTGTTACTAGAATTAGTTTAAAAAAAGGGTCCTGTCTCTGACACCATTGAGCCATGACGTGACATTGAATGGCCCTGGTCTGCAACCTGGATTCCAAGACTGTGCCACAGTGGCAGGTGCCATGTGGCCAGTAGATGAAGAAAACTATATTGCAGTTTTGGTTCATTCAGCCTGAATGGCCGCTATTAGTGGAATACTTCTTGCCCTGCGTAGGGCAGGTAGACCCTGCCTTGCAGGGTATTTAGCTCTGCTCCTATGAACTGGAGTGCTTGAGCAGGCTGAAGGTCAGACTTTCTTTAGCTTTATCAAGGACCCTAGAGAGTCAGGAGACCCTAGGTGAGCTGCAGACTCACTTGCTGGAGTGATTCAACAACACCAGCCAGTCACTTAGATACTGGGAACTGTGACACCTTATCTTTGAAGGTGCTCCACCTACTGTTACACTCCTAGAGTTCCCTGTTGACACTCTGAACCTAAAGTACTTTCTGTGAGACTCCCTTTTGGGAGTGTTGAAAAATTTAAATGCAGTGATGCCAGGAACCCCTTTAGGTTTTTCCTGGGGTTTGACATGCTTTGTCTTTTTGGTTTTCGTGGAGGGGACCAGAGAGACAGTCAGCCCACTCACCCCCTTTATTTATTTATTTTTTTTAAAGCCTGAATCACCTTTTCAGGGGTGTAAAATAGAGACAGCAGTTTCACATGCAGCTTTGGAGGGTGTTAGCTGATCAGAGCCTGAAGTGCCCTTATTTGCCTCTTTTGCAACCTTTCTAGTCCTTTTTCCACTGTTTTTAGTTGAAGGAATTTGAGCTCAGAGACAATCCCTGACTCACTACATCCAGGACCACTTGTCTGTGCTGCCTGAAATACCCCTGCTGTGGGTACTGCTGATCGGAGAGCGCAGCCCCAGCCTGATAGAAACAAAGGGGCTTGCTGTGGTGTAGTATCCACCTTTTTCATGCAAGCCTTTATCTATTTCATGCAAGCCTTTATCTTTCTCCACAGAGAAATTACCTCAACTGGAAAGTCTATAACCTTGGTTTGGGTATCCTGAGTGAGGTCTGTGATTACTTAACCAGGCAAACCTCCTTGCCGTCCATCTGGCAGCAGCCACTTGAACTGTTATTTGGCTGCTCCCAAACCAAATTTAACTGTTTCAGCTAGATCATCTACAGGGGAGTCTAGGCCTTGGCTGACAACCATGACTTTGGTATTGACATAGGCTTGAAATGTGCCTGCCTGATGGCCAAGGAACCTGATAAATATCCTTTTAAGCCAGGTTGTCAATTTTCCCAGAATCCTTGTTAAGAGGATAGGATACCAGGGGTATCTTTGCCTTATTACAGGCTGTCACTTTAACCACTCCTTGGTGGACAGGGTGGGGAATGAATTTCAGTTCCGCCCTGTCCAGCTTAATTCTTAAACATCCTCTTATCCAGAGGGGAACAGAGCCTGGAGTTTGTAAAATCTTTAAAGTATCTTCCCTGAAGAATTTATTCACAGAAATGGGAAGCTTTTAGTAGGTGTCAAACCAATCTTTCTCATCAATGTCAAGAATGAGGAATAATCCTCAGATGTTCTGTGGGAGAGACAAACTCATGTTCAGAGAGAAACCTCAGATTCAATAGGTTCTCCTCCATTTCATAATAATTACATAGTCTTCCTTTTAAAGGGACACTGTCAACCTGTTTTTCATCATATTATTTCTAGTTGAAACCTCACATTTCATGACTGCTTACCCTCTCTAAAATTCACTGAAGTTGCTGTTTGTTTTGTCTGTCTCCTTGTTTAGTAGAACTGAAATGCATGGCATTGAATATTTATAAACAACCTTGTTTTTGTTTACAGTCCTGGTTCTGTTCTTACTGCATGCTTCTTGAGCAATAGAAACACACCAAAAGTACAGTCACTGATAAGGAAGTAGCCTCCCAAACTCTCACAGCATCACGAGGGCTAGACTGTTTTGCAGGTGTTCCCAAGTCCAGGAAAGATGTATTTGGAGCTGATCAAGGAATGTAAACTAACCTGTTTTGGTGTGATAACACCAGTATGTTGAACAATCTGTTTTTACTTCTGTAAAGAAAATATGAGTTAAAATCAAACTACCAGCTACATCAACAATCTTTACACAATGTTGGCAATCATAAAATATGTTTTTAAACTGGGGCACTTTGAGACCTAAGGGGTTGACAGTGTCCCTTTAAATACTAGGAAGACTGTTTTGCAAAGGTCTGCTGCTGAAGACAGACAGCCCTTGTAAGTCTGAAAGTGTTTTCTTTAGTCGTTCAGGCACTTCTCACACTTTCCCCAGGAAAGTTTACAAATCACAATATTCATTCAGGTGATCATAGCCGAGGAAGCAACACACAACTGTGATTATCTGTCTTGGCAAATACTTCTCAATCAGAACCAGTCTGCAATTTCTGAAGGAGTTGACAGGCTTTATAGCAGAGCACAGAAGTCCCAAAATGCTGCCAGCAGAGGTTATGTGTGTAGTTTTCTTCAATTTCACTGAGAACCAGGGAGTCAGCCGCTTAACAAGCCTCTTAAAAACTGCTTATATGCCCATCTCTGGTAGCAGTTACAGTATTTGTTATTAGGGTCACCCATAGTAACCGGTGTCAGCTGGTTAGAGCTGCAGGACCCTTAGGTGGTGGTAGTTTTTATTTTTAGCCTTATCCAGGCATTTCAGTAGTTTTTCAGGGCATGTAATGCAGACTTCACTCTGCTTTTAAATGTTAATGTCCAGATAGGCAAAACAAGAGAATGTTTGACTTAACAAAATTTCACCGCACTGAATACAAGATTTGAAACTGGGATCACCAGTTTCTTTTCATAAAATTTTCAATGTAAAGTCAATAAAATTATACATAATGGAGTTTTTGTCAGAAAACTCCGATGAATATAAAATAAACCTCAGTTTACCCCAGTTATACCGAACCGGGAGAAACTGAGAAAATAGACACTAAAACTATGGGTTTACCTAAAATTACAAAAAGTAAAGGCAGCAAATGAAATGTAAAGAATACTTATAATATTTATAAGGTTTCTCACGTCAGAACAAAAATGATGAGGAGGCTCTCTGAGAATCTAGTCTTGACAAGCAGAGAGAAATCTGAGGGTTTAGAACTAAGGCAATTAGTATAAGGCAGCATTTGAAAAGTGGCTCATGCAAAGATTCCATCATTTACATATGTTCCAAATTCTCTCTGGGCAGTTCTGTTTAGAAAGCTGACTGCATAAAGTTATGAATACCTGAGTATTACTGGGGTTAGAACCTGAGATTCCAAGGCCACTCAACTTTTTCATGATGCACACCCTAGAGCTACGCTAAATTAGAGTTGCATCTTTATTATCAAGGAGTGCAGTGTGCATATATGTTTGAAACACAATTTTAGAAGTGAGAAAGAAATAAGTGCCCCATCTGGGATTTGAACCCAGGTCCGTTCGGAATACCGTTCCACTGCACTAACCAGCAGTGCCACCAGGACAAATGGAACCTGAGGATCCCTAAGGGCACTCAGTTTTTCTCATGTCAACAGACAACTTTTTCCTGTAGCTGTTAGTGATATATGCAATTGTTTTAGTTTATTTTTACTTGTTCCTGTAACTATCCTGGGGGTCTCCATTTCATGGTTCTTGAGATCTCATTGTCCCGAGAGATGCATTAGCATATGAGAACATGATGTGTCAGCATGTGGCAGGGTTCAATAAGGCCCTGTCCCATTTGTTACACAGAAAGAGTTTAAGTGCAAGGATCTGTTCTTTCTGCTCCTTTTCTGTCTCTTCTGTCTGATTTGCATAACCAAATTTTCTTTGTCAGACCTAGGAACTGACCACTCCGATGGTTTCACAATTCTCCACCTCTCGCTATCTCTCTGCCCTCACTTGCTATTTCTGTCTTTTCTCCTCCTTTGCATATCTGCAGGTATAAAAATATATGTGATTCTTTATGTGGAAATATCACTGATATAGGGATCCGCTTGTTTAAAACTGTATATAGTTATACTGCTGAAATGATTGCAAAATTGGGATTCAATGGGTTAACCTGAGATGCTGGTTTGAAAAATATTTCCAGATCTGTCAACAAGGAGTCAGTTCTGGGTCACGCTGTTCTTTTGCTGCACCTGCTAGGCAGACAACACTGTGTGGGATGCAGAATGTTCTCTTAATGAGCTCCTGCAAAATCCCTTTCACTTGGAAGTTCAATTAAGTGGGGATAATGCTATTTTGGCCATGGAAGTAAATACCTTAACTATATTATATAACTACGCCTTAACCCCCAGGTATAACATGGTTAACTATCCTAAACATTGTAAGATTTTTAAAAGTATACTGTATATTTCTTTAGGATGGTACCCGTAAGGCGTCATAACAACAAGTGGATTCAAAATACTGATGTTAAAAGTACATTGTGCACCAATTTGAGCCAATGTAACCTTACTCAAGGTATACACAGGTTACTCACCTGTAACAGTAGTTCTAGGAGTGGTATATGTTGTTCATTTACACTTACTGGCAGTGTCCTTTCCTTTAAGGTGTACTGGAAAGTCTCCAGGCTGGCTCCTCCCACCCACCCAGGTGGTATATCCTCAGCTCTGCCCTATGATGACAGATCCTGCCTGCTGGCAGAGGTTGTCTTGGCGCCTGAGCCTGGGAGGTCGGGGGAGGTCCATGTGGATGAACAACATACCACTACTAAAGTAGTTATGTAAAAACCTACCATAATAGTAGATCTTTGAGGTGTCTCTTGCAGTAGGTAATACTTTTGGGTATCCAGCAGAGGTCGCTGTGGTGCATGGCAGCTCTTCTAGCATTTTTACCAATGACCACCCACACATGACATCAGCTTCCTGTTTCCTATATAAAAGTGTGAGAGGCCTAGTATCCTCAGTTCCCCATGAATTCAGATCGCAAAGCAAGGACCGAGGGAAGCTGAGGTACCAAAGAATCAACCCTAGTCACTGGACCAGAACTTGCTCTCTTAGAAGGAGGGAGATGGAGGCAAGAACAAACCTACTGCAAAGACACTCCTCAAAGATCTACTGTTATGGTAAGTTTCGTAACTGTTCTATCTCCCATGAATGGTCTCTATGATAGGTAATACTGTTGGATGAATCCCAAGCAGTAATGCCAGATGGGAGGACAGTTATGATAGAAGGCCTTGTGGGTTGCGGCCGAGGACCGCCCTACGTCGTGAAGCAATATCCAGACTGTAGTGCCTTGTGAATGTATGAATCATGGACCAGGTAGCTGCATTGCAGATATCTGAAATGTAAGCTCCTTTAAAGCAAGCTGCAGTGGTGACCATTGTTTTTTTCTTTGTGAATCTGTAGACATTCATCTTAGTTGCAAATTTCTCATTGATGACTCCTACACAGAAGCTGCACTAATTGCTGCGTGAGCTGAAGACAGCAGGAAAATGAACTGAGGCTACCAGGGACCGCCACACTTATAGGAAACAGGAAGCTGATGTCATGTGTGGGCTATCCCTGGTGAAAAACTGCTGGATATCCAAAAGTATTACCTACTGCAAGAGACCACCTGTGGAAGATCTACTGTTACAGGTGAGTAACCTGTGTTTCTAGGACGTGGATATGTTGTTCTCTCCACACTTACTAGCAGACTCCTAGCAGTTCTCTTGAAGGAGGGAGGTAAGACGCACACCCCAACACTTAGGAACAGAGACTGGAGAACTGAGGCCCCAAAACCAGCATCCTGGCATGACTCAAAGTCAATGTGGTAATGGGAAATGAAGCTGTGTGCTGACTTCCAGGTAGCAGTCCTGCAAATTTCCTGCATAGGGACATCCCTAGAGACAGCCACCGGCCGCAGCAGTCGGCAGGTGGAAGAAAAATTACTCACCTTAGTAATGTTGTTTCTTCTAATGGAGTCTTGCTGTATTCTGACAATAGCAGTGAGTCCCAACCTTGAACTGCCCGGAGATGAAAGAGTTAACTTTCCATGCCAGGCATGGAGGCAGCTGAGCTCGAGCTCGGTTGAGACTCTGTCTGTTGCTGTTTGAACTCAAACCGTCAGAGCTTACGAGCTAAACTCACTGAGGTCCTGTGTGGAAGCTGTAAACCTACACTAGCCAACTGGCTACTAACATAAAACAAATTTTTTTCTTGGTCCCAAAACAAAGACTCAAGTCAGGAAACCCAAAAATGAAATAAACCTAACACCCACTCACCCAAAGAAAGAGGGTGATAACAAAAGGTGGGGCATCTCCTGAGTGCCAACACTGCTACTGCCCACCCACATCCCAAAACAAAGGTTCTGAGAGGGGAAGGCGGGGAGGGGACAGAATACAGCAAGACTCCATTAAAAGAAACAACAATACTAAGGTGAGTAATTTTTCTTCAAACAACATGAAGTCATGCTGTATTCTGACAATAACAGACTACCAAGCAGTACCTCCATGGAGGAGGACAGAACCTACTTAGGAAACAGGCTCTGAAGCACAGCTGTGCCTAAAGCAAAACATCACTCCTAGCCTGGATATCCAGGGGGTAATGCTGGGTAAAAGTGTGAACTGTTTTCCAGGTAGCTGCTTGACATATCTCTAAGATAGGAATATCCTGGCAGCAGCCAGGAAGCAGCTAGTACCTCTGGTAGAGTGAGCCCTCAGGCCTGAGGTGGAACCTACCCAGTTTTTCATAGCAAAATTGAATGCAAGAGACAATCCACCTGGCAATGGATCTTTTAGTGGCAGGTTTTCCTTACCAACCTCACCATAAGTGAGGAACAGTTGGAGGAGTCAAACCTGTGACCATTAGTACGTTCTATGTAGTAGCTAAGGGCTCTTTTGACATCTAAACTGTGCAGCCTCCTCTCACCAGAGGAGGAATGGTCAGTGAAGTACACAGGAAGAGAAACAGATTGGTTAAGGTGAAGTCTGAAACACCCTTAGGCAAAAACTTCCTGTTAGTCCTGAGAGACCACCTTATCTCTATGGAAGGAGATAAAATCAGGCTCCACTGACAAGGCTTGTAACTCACTTATCGCCTGGCAAGTGATAGCCTAAGAACACAGTTTTCCAAGTCAAGTACTTAAGCTCCGCTAAGGACAAAGGTTAAAAGGGTTGCATAAGCTAAGCAATGCAAGCGTTAAGGTCCCAAGCAGGGGCAGGGTCCCTGAATGGCGGATTGGTATGAAGCAATCCCTTGAAAACTTGGAGAATACAGGGTGAGCTGAAAGAGAAGAGGGCTTACCTGCTGAAATGAAAGCAGAGACAGCTGCCAGATGCACCTATAGTGTAGCTGGCCTGAGTCTAAGCTATTCAGATGGACCATATAGTCAAGGACTGTGGGCAGATCAGCAGACTAGGAAATATGCTTCCCAGAGCACCATATGGAAAATCTTTTCCATTTGGAATTATAAGTAGTTCTGGTGGAAGGCTTCCTAGAAGCCTTTAGAATATCCATAACACCTTGGGAGAGGTGTAAATCAGCAAACTCTAACTCTTCAAGAGCCAGGCCTTGAGATTGAGATTTGAGATTGGTACCAAACCCTCCCCTTAGCACAGGTTAACAGGTTGTAATTCCTGGGAAGAGACAGGGAAGGTGGACTTCTAAGGACAATAGGAGAGGATACCAGGGCTGTCTGGCCCAGTCTGAGCAATCAGGATCCCTTGTAGGGCTGAGACCTGATTTTGACTAGCACTTTGAACAGGAGAGGAAGAGGGAAATGCATACAGGAACTTCCCTTCCCAACTGAGAACTAAGGCATCCAGGGGACTGAGCCCAACATTGGGGCCTTCAGCAAAAAGGGAAGTTGGTGATTGTCTGGGGCTGCAAAGATATATCTGTGGGGTGCCCCATCTGGAGAATATCACCTCCAAAACCAGGGATCCAGTGACCATTCGTGATGGCCCTGAGATATCCTGCTGAGAGCATCTGCCAGGACATTGTCCTTGCCTGGGAGGTGTACTGCTGTGAGGAGGTGTTCAGGGAATAAGCCAGAGACCACACCTTCACTGCCTCTGTGCACATGGCCGTAGACTGAGTGCCTCCTTGCTTGCTGATATACCACATTGTGGTGGTATTGTCTGTTCTGATCTGAATAACTTTGTTCTGAACAGACTTGGAAAAGGCTTGAAGTGCTACAAATACTGCTCTGAGTTCCAACAGATTGATGTGAAGCAGAGATTCCTGAGGGGACCACAACCCTTGGGTGGTCAGGTCTCCCAAGTGGCCCCCATCCCAAGAGGAGGCATCTGTAGTAAGGATTAAAGGGTGAGACTGAGTGACAAAGGGAACTCCCTGTCTTAGATTGTTCTGATTCTGCCACCACTGCAAGGCCTGGATCAGTGTTGAGTCACTGGGATCAGTTTGGTCAGAGGGTCCTTTTCTGAGACCAAAAGGCTCTCAAGTGGAACTGAATATCCCTCATCTGAAATCTTGCTCCCTGCACCACTGCTGTAGAAGCAGCCATGTGACCCAGGAGCTGCAGGAAATGCCTTGCTGGATGAGACACCTGTAGGGTGAATGAAGAGGCCAGTGTGATAAGGGTCCTTGCCCTGTCCAGGGAAGGAAGGCTCTGGCCTTTTCTGTATCTAGCTCTGCGCCTATGAAGGTGAGAAGCTGAACAGGCTCTAGAACTGACTTTGAAAGATTCAGAAGGAAACTAGAGAGGTGAGCAGTTGCTGAGTTATCTGTAGGTGTAACTTGACCTGGTCTGGGGACTGGCCTACTATGAGCCAGTCGTCTAGGTATGGGAAGATGGCAATCCTTTGCCTTCTTAGAAGCAACTACTACTGCCAGGCATTTTGTGAACACCCTTGGAGCAGAGGTTAGGCGAAGGGCATTGCTCTGAATTGGTAATGGCCTGAGGGCAGCTCGAACCTGAGGTACTTTCAATGGGAGCTTCTGATGAGAATACGAGTAGGCATCCTTGAGGTCCAGGGAGACTAGCCAGCCCCTGGCCTTAGAGAGGTAGAATTATTCCCAGAGTCACCATTTTGAATTTTGGTTTTAAAAGGTGCTTGTTTAACTATCTGAGATCCAGGATGAGCCGCCATTCTCCTGTCTTCTTGGAGGTAAGGAAGTACCTGGAGTACAATCCTTTGCCTTGGTGCAGGGGTGGAACCTTTTCACAGCTCTGACAGCCAGGAGGAAGAGACCTCTGCCTCTAGGGCAAGTGCCTCTGAGGATTTGCAGGTGGAAAGGATCTGCTTCTCAGCTTTGGAAAATTTTTTTTTTTTTGAAGCTGAGAACCAGTCCCTGGCTTACTACTCCAGGACCCATTTGTCTGATGTTAGAGACTTCCAGTCCTGGATAAAGTAAGCCAGCCTGCCCCCTACAGGTAGTGGAGAATCGGCCCGCAATCCCATCAGGCTGCCTGCTTGGCAGGGTTTTAGGCTGAGGGGTGGGAGCAGGTCTGCTTGTACCCTTCTGCCTCTCCCTCTAAAGAACCCCTCTGAGCATAGGCAGAAGAGGAGGCCTGGGCTTGGGAGAAGGCCTATGAAAAGGCCTGCCCCTGCCCTGGGATGCTGCCTCTGAGGGTGGCTTGCCTTTCCTTGGCCTGGGCACTCCTATAGGTGGTCCTAAATTCATCCATTTCTTCATGTAATTCTCGGTTTGCTCCCCAAACAGAAATTACCTAACAGGAAAATCCATAGCCTTAGTCTGGATATCCTGTGACAGGCTAGTACATCTGAGCCAAGCCATTCTATGAAGTGCCACAGATGTAGCCATGACTCTAGACGAAACATCATTGGAGTCCACTGCAGCATGGAATTGCACCTTGGATGCCTCAATACCATCAGCAGCCACCTGCTCCAGCTCCTTGGCAAGCTGGCCAGGGACCTGTTTTGCTAAAGCCATGACAGTGTCCCATCTGGATTTCTGATACCTAGCAGTATGGGCCATATAGTTGGCCTGTCTGAGTCCCAAGGATGCTCATGTACTGTTTCTTTGCCATGCATCAATCCTCCTGGAGTCCTTGTCTGGGGGTGTGAAGCCAAGGAATATTTGCCTTATCACAGGCTGCAGCCTGCACTACTAACATGGCTGCATTGTTGTGTAAGGAACTCCGTATCTGAGCCTGACAGAGTATACCTCTTGTCCATTCTTTTATCCACAGGAAGTATAGTATTAGGAGTCTTTAAAATCTTAAATGTCTGTTTCCCAAAAGATTTATGTAAGGAATAGACAGCCTCCGAGACTCTGGGATATCCATCATTTCCATAGTCAGGCTCCTCCTGGTCATCCACAGCTTCTTCCATAGGAAGCTGAAGGGTTCGACCACTTTCTTATAAAACATGAAATGGAGCCGGCCGGTGGTGCTGAGGTTGAGCGCTGGATGCTACACCTCGCACTATGCCCGGCAACCGGGTTGGGGATGGACCAGGGCGTCGGGAATCGGCCGGGGAGGGAGGATAGGCGTCCCAGCGGATGCTCTCCTCCCTCGGGGTGGGATGCAGAGTGCGTTGGAGCGCCCGGCGTCCTAAGAGGGTCAGTGGATGCACCAACTCCCGAAAGGACACGGGCGCTCCGGCTCACCGGAGCTGGGAGGGGGAACGCCTGCTAGGGCACTTGAGAGGAGCGGCATCAGCACGCAGACTCTCTGTGCCGGCGCCTCAGAGGGTGGGGTTAAGGGGAAATAAGACAACTCGGAGGCAGCCCTCCAGTCGCCTAGATGAAGTCCTCTGGGCCGGCCTTGCGACCCTCCGACCAGGGCAGACCCCAATGTGCAGCTGCCGCGGGGGAAGGGGAAAGGGGTTCTCCTCGCCTGCCGAGGTAATCCAGGCCATCAAGAAATTGCCCCCAATGGCAGTGTGGGACTCTAGGGCAGACCAAGCTGGTCGGCAGAGGTGGGGGGTTGTCACTCCATGTAGGACGGAAGGAGTGGTGATTGGAAGGGACAGTAAGGAGTGGATAAAAATAAGTAAAAGAAAAAAAAAACAAAATGAAATGGGAGGGGACTCAGAAAGCCTAGGAGGAGACACCCTGAAGGTCTGTCTGGGGAGATGTCCGGGTCAATGGGCACATCCAGACTTTCAAAACCACATTCACTTTCCTCATACTCCTCTTCCTCCTCCTCCGGTTCATAATATTCCTCTAAATCATAATCTTGAACCGGTGGAACCAGCCGAAACGGCGCCTTCCTGATGGTGCCGGTTTGGTCGGAACCGGAGAAAGTGACTGCACAATTTTATCACTTTGGCTATTTCTTCAGCGGTTGGAGAAGAAACTTTGGATCCACACCAGCTGATTTTTCCTTTCTTGTTCTCTTAGCCTTTTGCCCGAGAAGTCTCCCCAGGTCAGAGGGCACTCCTTCTGATTCAGTTTGAACCGAACCGGGCTGGCCATCCAGTTCAGCGGACTTCTTGGCCTCCCTTTCCTGAGCCTACCTTCTCTTCTCTAGGGTAGCTGCAGGAAAATTTTACAAATCTGGCAGTCTGCATTGAGGTGGTGAAACCAGACAATAAACACAGGTGGTGTAGGGGTCAGCCTTGGCAAAGACTTCCCACACACACTGCAGTGTTGAAACCAGTGGGCCGGTTTTTCTTTGGGTTTCTCAGACATTGTGCCAGTCCTAACAAAAACTTACCCTTTTAATGGCAATCCAGCCAGGCAAGACCCTTTATCAGTTCCTGACCGTGTTGATTACGTGGAAAAAGCGTAATAAATCTGGTTTTTTAGAACCGATAAGAACGGTAACCACACTCTAAAAGTACAGATAAAGATTTTACAACAACTTGATCGGTTCAAACCGAACTGATGAACCATTTACAAGTTCCACACAGAATAGAAAAATAATATAACCTATCTAGTACTCACGAATACCACAGACAGAGGCTGAACTGACAGGTTACAGTTTAAATTAGGTCGAAAACAGAAAAGCAGTTCTTTAACGACAAAATGAACCAAGCAAAGGGAGAAATCTCCGGAGCGACTGTTCAGTGAGGCGGAGTAAAGAATCTGATGGTTTGAGTTCAAACAGCAACAGACAGAGTCTCAACCGAGCTTGAGCTCAGCATTCCATGCCTGGCATGGAAAGTTAACTCTTTCATCTCCGGGGCAGTTCCAAGGTTGGGACTCACTGCTATTGTCAGAATACAGCAAGACTTCATGTTGTTTGAATGAGCCTTAGCACTCCAGGAAGCTCCCTACTCACCAACCTATAGCAGAGATCAATGCAGGATGTGATCCACCTGCCAACTGTCTGCTTGGCTGCAGGTCTGCAAGTGCAGCTTCAGCGAGGTGACAAACAACTGGCACACCTCTCCCCGAACTACAGCAATGCACTCTTTATAGTAAGTGAGCACCCGCCTCAGGTCCAGAGTATGGAGCCTGTGTTCGACCTCCGGTGTAATTGGAAAGGACTCTGGAAGAGTCATCACCTGATTAGGTGAAACTCTGACACAACCTTCGTGAAGAACTTCAGGTTGAGGCACAGGATAACCTTGTGCCTGTGAAAGACGGGTAAGGAGACTCCATCAAAACGCCTGGAGTTCACTGATCGATCCTTCTGGCTGATGTGATATCAACCAAGAAGGTGGTCTTCCATGACAGGACAGATATGTCACACCAGTGCACTGATTTGAATGGCTTGCCTATGAGCTTTGTCAAAACCAGCAACATGTCCTATGGTGGTGGTGGTTCAAGCGCAGAGGAAATGTGATCTAAGCCTTTGAAAAGTGCCAGACAAGACCAGCTCACACCGGTAAGCAGAAATGGCTGCCAGGTGCACCTTAAGGGTCATTGAACCTAAGTCCCCTTGGAGGGACCACAGGTAGTCCAAATGCTGGTGACAGGACAAAGGGTCCAGCCCCTTGCCCTGACACCAAATGAAGAATCTCTTTCATTTGAAGGCTCAGCATTTTCTGGTCGATTCCTTTTTAGATGCTTCCATCACAGTGAGGACATCTTGGAGACCCAAAGCCTGGAACTCTAGCTGCTCAGAAACCAGGCTGTCAGGTACAGGGACTGAAGGTCTGGGTGAGTACCTTTCCTGGATGCCTTGGGAGCCTGTTGCTGAGGCTGAGAAAGATCGGTGTACCAAAACTGGCGTGGCAGGGTTTTATTTAACTTTAAAAATTGATTAGCGTTTTGCTCATAAAAGTGCTAAAACATTGTGAAATGTATAGCACTTGCCTCACTATGTTTAACATAACACTTCTAGAAAACCTATATAAATAATTTCTGTACAGTTAGTATTGTCCCAGGAAAAAAACTGTTTATCAGATTATTTAAAACCCTGCGTAGGCCAGCCTGGAGCCACCAGAATCACCCGCCTTGTCCTCTGACCTTGAGCAGCACTTTGTGGATGAAAGGAAGTGGAGGGAATGCATAGAAAGAGCCTGGGGTCCAAGGTCTCGAAGGCATCCTGTAGTGAGCCCTGCTGAGGTGGATGGGCACAGAACAGCCTCAGCTTTGCGTTCTCCTGGAGGTGAACAGGTCCACCTGAGGGTGCACCACTGGGAGAAAAGACTATGAACAACCTCTGGATGGAGAGACCACTCATTAGATGCCTCCCCAACCTGGCAGGTGTGTCCCCAGCTGATTGGAGCTCCTGCCACATGGATGGCTTGGAGATCTGCCTGCAGGCTACATATGAGGGTCCAAATGTGGAGGCTTCCTTGCACAAGGGCAGGAGTCGTCCCACCCTGCTTGAGGAGGTAGTGCATGGTCGTGGTGTTGTCCGTCTGGACTTGGACCACCAGACCCGAACATACAGAGTGAATGCAGTTAGCACCAGCTGAACTGCCCAGAGCTCCAGCAGTCTGATATGCCATCAGGGTTCCTTGGGGTCCACAGCCCATGGACTCTGTTCCCCAGATGGCACCCCAGCCCATAAGAGAGGTGTAGGTTATCAGGATGACCGTTGGCTCAGGCAGACAAACAGGATCCCTTCCTGCTGATGTTCTGGGACCAGCCACCACTGGAAGGTGTCCCACATCCTCTGGGTTACAGTAACCAGCTGGTCAAAGTGACCTTTACACTGGGACCACTGTCTGGCCAGCTCCCATTGCAGGGAGTGCATGTTCCAGTGGGCCCATCAGACCACACTGGTGCAGGCCGCCATATAACCTAGAAGGCGCAGGAAGTCCCGGACAGGGTGCAATTGCCCAACATGAAATGACTGGGCAAAGGAGGAGGAACCTCTGCCCTGTCTGCCAGGAGCCGGGCTCTGGCTTGGCAAAGAGTCGAGCTCTGCATCGATAAAGCTGATCACCTGTGAGCACAAGTTTGACCCTGGCCTCAATGATCAGGAGGCCAGGTTCAATAATCCTGAATCTGGAGGCCAAGTCTCTGGACTGCTCTACCTCCAGCCTGGAGGGACCCATAATCAACCAGTCTTCCAGGTCTGAGTACACCCGGACCCCTCGGCTTCCTCAGGTAAGCTGCACTGTAAAACATTTGGTGAAGACCCTGGGGTCAGGAGAGGCCAAAAGGCATGGCCCAGAACTTGCAGAGAGTTCCCTTGGCTTGACAGCAGAAGAACCTTCAGTGGGATGGACGATCAGGATGTAGAAGAGCGTGCCCTGAAGATCCAGGGAGCAAAACCACATGTCTTGCTTTAGAGATGGTATGATCTGGAGACAGTTAACATCCTGAAGGTGCCTGAACTGAGGAACCTGTTCTGGTTGTGCAGATCTTGAATGAGGCACCAGCCCCATCCGCTTTGGCACCAGAAGTACCTGAAGACAAACTCTGGGTCATCCAGAGGATCTGCTACTCTGACCATGACCTCCTTGCGGAGGGCTGGGCTATGTCGTCTTGAAGAGTCGGCTGAGTGTCTGGATACCAAATCCTCCCATGGGGCACGGGGCTCAGCTTGGAGGGTACTGATCAATTCCAGGGCAGACCCTGACCAATCACTTCCAGAACCCACCTGTCTGTGATGACAGTGGACAAGGCAGAAAGGACGTGGCAGGCGGTCCCCACAGGAGGACCCAGGGGAGGCGTGACAGGCATGGGGTGTCACCCTCCATCCCGTCACTGAGCAGGCATGGAGAGAAGGACCTGGCTGAGGAGCCAGCGGGTCCCTTCCTCCGGGCTTACGGACCACCGAGGCCACTGACTTGGGCCTGAGTCACCAGGACTGAGCTCGCCAGCCCAGCCGATGCTGGGATGGTTTTGCCACAGGAGTGGAGGACCAAAGGGCTTATACTTGCTGCCTGAAGCCCTTGGGATCCTTCTGCGCAGATGTCATGGAGTCAAGCTGGTACTGGACTTCTCAATATGCTGAGGTAACCCTCCACACCGGGCCGAAGAGGTCAGTGCCCAGGAACGGAACATCTACCAGCTTGTGCTGAGTGTCTGCTGTGAAGGTCAAGATCTGCAGCCAAGCCCCACGGAGCATGGCAACTGTGGCCGCCACTGAACAGACACAGGAATACCCCAGATCCAGAGCCGTCTGAAGTTGCTGTTTGGCCACAGCCAGCCCTGATCTCGGACCTGCTTGACCGTGCTCTGGAGGTCCACAGGTAGGTGAATTACCTCATCCAAAGAGCCCAAGAGGGAATGGGAGAAGTGTGTCATCATGGCCGCCGAGCTCGCCTGGCAGAGGCCAGGCGAGGAAACAGCACTGAGACATTTTAAGCCATGTGGTCCAATTTCTCGGACTCCATGTCCAGCAGCTTGTCGATGTCTCCCAGATTGCCTGAGTGCTGAAACACGGAGTTGGCCACCAACCCCTCAGCGAGGGTGCTCCGTGAGAACCAAGAAGGTGCTGGTGGGTACACGCCTATTTGTAGGCCATCCGGGCAGGGCGCAGGGCAGGACGAGGGTGCTGCCAAAGCTCCAGGGCTGGGCCAACAATGGTCTCGCACTGGGAAAGCCTTTGTTGGAAAGTCCCTTTGTCCAGAATCTCTGTGAGGCGATAGCAAACCCGTTTCTGGACTGGCTTCAGTTTCATCCCGTGGACTCGGAGATGAGGCGGAGGATGCCCATGAAGGAAGTAGGCCTTCCTCCATCGAAAGAACCCTCACGGATTCCACGTCGACTGAACAGGAGTGTAGTGAGGAATCCTCAGACTTGGAGGAGTCCGCATAACATAGAAACATAGAAGTTGACGGCAGATAAGGACCGTAAGGCCCATCCAGTCTGCCCATTTCTTTTCTACCTTATAAATGTGCCATCGGCCTTTGCTCTGTCAGTGACCTATCTATTCATAGTCATTTGTATTGCTCCTTATGCCTATCCCATGCCTGCTTGAAGCCCTGCACTGTATTCATAGCCACCACTTCTTGTGGTAAGCCATTCCATGCATCCACCACCCTTTCTGTGAAAAAGAATTTCCTCGCATTCCCCCTTAATCGGCCTCCCTCTAATCTCATGCTGTGTTCTCTTGTCCTGCTATTTTCTTATATTTAAACATGTTACACTCTTTCACCTTGTTTATGCCCTTAAGGTGTTTGAATGCCTCGATCGTATCACCTCTCTCCCTCCCTTTGCTCAAGGGTATACATATTGAGCTCTGTTAATCTGTCCTCGCATGTCTTCTGATGCAGTCCCTGCACCATTTGGGTTGCCCTTCTCTGGACTGCCTCAATTTGATTAATGTCCTTGTGAAGGTGTGGCCTCCAATACTGCACGCAGTACTCCAGATGGGGCCTAACCAGTGTCTTGTACAGAGGATTATTACCTCCCTCTTACGACTTGTGATACCCTACTAATACACCCTAACACCCCCTAGCCTTACCTACTGCTTTAGAGGTCTGCTTGGATAATTTTAGGTCATCAGTGATGATGATGCCCAAGTCTCTTTCTTCCTTTGTGACTGCTAAACTCCCTCCCAGCCTATAGGTAGCTTCAGGGTTTCTCTTCCCTATGTGCATGATTTTGCACTTCTTTGCATAAATCCCAATTGCCACTCTTCTGACCATTCTGCTAGTTTATCCAGATCTCTTCTCATTCTGCCCACCCATCTGGATCATCTACTCTGTTGCAGATCTTGGTGTCCTCTGCAAATAGACAAGCTTTACCCTCTAGTCCATCTGCAAGGTCACTAATGAAGATTTTGAAGAGGACTGCCCCAGGACTGATCCCTGAGGTACCCACTTGTGACTGCATCTCTTCTGACTGTATACCATTTACCACCACTCTCTGTTTTCTGCCCGTCAACCAGTTTGCCACCCGCGCCAAAGCGGCCGATCACCAGTCACCCTCGATCTGCTGCGGATGGTCAGGCATGAGGGTGACCGACAGCTGATAGAGAAGCCCTTGGCTCGATCGAGACCCTTAGTCGGAGCGCTGGTTGGTGGCAGACAATGGCGGCAGCTCTATCACGATCATTGGAGAGGCCAGCTTTGGCTGAGCGAAGCGGTCTGAACTAGCTCCATTGGGGAGGGATGGTCTTGATCGATGCCACAGGGAAAGTCGGTGTTGGCCTGTCAGGCAAGAACAAGTAATGGCGGTGTGGGAGCGAGGTGGGCTTTAGACCGGCTGGCACCAACTGTTGCCAGATGAGGTCTTTGTAGCATGTATGCAACTTATTGCTGAGCCTCTTCTCACCCAAGGAGGCGAAGGCGAGGAATAGTGGTGGCGCCACTTCCCGTGGCATCGAGCAGAAGCACCAATGATGGCGGGAGCTGCTCAACTCATTGGAGGAGGAAGACTGAGTCCTCGACCTCAGCCGCCAGAGGTGCCGACAGGGGATCCTGGAGGATTGGAGGCGATGACTCCTCCTGGTCTGGGTCGGTGATGGGAGGGTACTGCTCAGCAGACTGGGCAGCCCCTTCAGAGGTCACAGGCAGGACCAGAGTCCTGAAAGAGAGTTACATAGATTACATAGAAGTGTACAGGCTCTTTAAAGACTGACAAGTCCATTACAGCTTGCTTAAAGTTCTAATTATACCCTGTAATATTATTTGTAATCTGGTGGTTACCTAATTTGGTTTTAAATTCAGCCATGGTCTTGCTTGCCACTACTTCAACTGGCAGCTCATTCCAAACCTTAACTACCCTAACACTGAACCAGTGCTTCCTTCTATTGATTTTACATTTTCCTCCATATAACTGCAAAGGGTGAGCCCTTGTGCAGTATACCACATCCCTTAATGCCAGGCCTAATTGCTGCCATAACTGAGCATCTGTCAGTGCTCTGAAAATGAGACAGATATCCCCTGAGCCTACAATATTACAGGGACTACAACCCCAATGTCTGTAATCTTTCTGGGCAAGATTTGCCTGATACTTCACTGACAGGGGTGTAGCCAGGGATTTCAGATCTGCACACCAAGTGGACTCAGTGCTACCCCTTGCTAGGGTGAGCTACTCCCTCCCCCAAGGTGTAGCCAGACAATATACAAATGTACACCAGGACTGTGTGTTTGTCTCATTTGACACAATAAATACAACTTTTGTATCTCATGACAATGGTTGTAGCCGTGCATGGTAAATACAAATGCCATGCATTGTTCCCTAAAGGCACCCATGTACCAGCCCAGAGCCTGTAAAGTTGTATTGTCCTTGGGTGCAAAGAGAGTATTAGTGACCAGTCCTTCTAGTTTTGACTCCTATGAATAAAATTACAGAAAGGTTCAGTATTTTCTTTTAGTTTTTATGGAAAAAGGAAGCAGTTCTGAGCCTATCTACTACCCCTAAATAAAATTGCACACATGGAGTGCTTGGGTATGCCTGCCTACACCTATGTTCACTGATACAGCGTGTGCCTTTCTTTGGATCCTTTCAAGAGCATTTATGTTTCCTTTAGCCGCCAGTGCCCAAAACTGTGAACAGTACTCAACATGGGGTCTTACCAATAGCGTATACAGTAGAGCCACACCTCCTTGGCCTTGCTCTTGAAGTTCAAGTTTACTGTAGGGAAAACTAAGTTAAGCAAGCTCATTCACAAGGAGGCTAGTGCATCATCTTTGTATTAACCACCAGCCCTAGCCTAGTATCGTCAGTAAATTTAGAGAGCCATGCCCCTGTTTTAGTGGCCATGGATGATTATATATATTTAAACAAGCAAGGGCCCAGCAACGGAACCCTCTGGAACTTCACTAGGCACCTCCACCCAGTCAAAGTAGTCCCTCTGATGCATACTTTCTGTGACCTGTTGGACAGCCACGCCTCGATCCAGCATGATAGGTTCCCTGCAATACCTTGATCAATTAATACATCGACTAATTCTCCATGAGGGACCTTATCGAATGCCTTGGCAAAGTCCAGAAAGATAACATCCACCGACTTTCTATCATCAGGTGCCTTGCTGACCCTGCCATAGAAATCTAAAGAGTTTGTCTGGCACGAATGCACCTTGTAAACCCATGCTGTGACTGATCAATTATTCCTGATTTATGTAACAGTTCAGTAATATGATCTTTGATGATACCTCCAAAACTTTACCCAGTACAGCAGTCAAACTCACAGGCCTGTAGGTACCAACCTCCTGTCTTGAACCCATTTTGAATAGGCACACCTCAGCCTGTCTCCAAACCTCTACAACCTCTACCTGGTTAATGAATTCCTTGACTAAAAAGTTAAGAGTGCAAGGGCCTATCATAAGCTCCTCTATAACTCTAGGGTGCAGTCCGTCTGGGCCGTGTGACTTATTCTGATCGAATTTCTGTAATCTGTCTCTGATTCCTTCAACAGAATTCTATGCTCATCATAGCTAGTTAAATGTTTATTAGTGCTTTTTGTTTTTATTATAAAACAGAAGAAAATAAGTGTTATAGTGCTCAGCCATGCCCTTATTATCCGAGATGAGAGACCAGTGAGCGTTTTTTTTTTTTTTTTAATAGGCCCTAATTCCTTGTTACCACCATTTTTCTTGTTAACATAAGAATAAAATGATTTGTAATTATCTCTTACTCTGGTGGTTAACCTAAGCTTGTATGTTTTTTTTATTTTATTTATTTATTTAGTGATTCAGAAAAGACCTTTAGGCAAGCGCTTTACAAAGGTTCACGCCATAGATTGCAAAACAAAGTAGAATAGGAGAAAGCAAAGGTACATTACAATGAGCGATACAGTTTGGATTGAGAATTTACAGAATAACTAAAAACATAGGTACAAGTTAAATAACAAAAGAAACCACTTGGGGGTGGATAAGCAGCCACAAAGTGCCCTGTCAGTAGTTCAGAGGGGCCAGGGATAGCTGGCAGTGGGGTGAAGAAAGGAGGTCGAGATAGAGGTATGTACATTTTAGCATTACTAATTAGTTTCTTGAGTTCCTTTAGGGCTTTTTGTAGGCTTCCCGCATTCCTTATGATTGATTACTTTTTTTGCTTTATAAAAGATTTATTCTTTTCTTTATAGCTTTCCTACCTAAATGAAATCCAGAGTGGGGAACTCTTTTCCTAGTAGTGTATTTCATACTGGAAGGTACATATCTTTTGTTTAGTTTCGTTAGTAATTTTGTTTAGTAACAAATTCACATTTGATGGACCGACAGACTTGTAAAATCATCCTCCCATTCTCATTGTGATAACTCACTTCTCATACTGTTAAAGTTGGCCTTGCCATAGTTATAAATTAAAGTTTTACCAACTGGTTCGCCTAAGTCCCCTTATACGGAAGCTGACCGTAGAATGGTCACTAGACCCTAGAGGTGCTAAAACCTGATAGTCCCAGATGTTATTTACCACATTGCTTAAAACTAGGTCCAGTGTACTGCTGCCCTAGTACCTTCAGTTACAAATTGGTCAAAACTGGCTAAGTTAAATGAGTACAGGAAAAGCTGCTCTCACCAAGTTTTAACTTTTTGGGTGCTCCATTAATCCCGGCAGATTAAAATCGCCCAACAGAATAGTTCTGCCTGATGAATCAAACTTTTAAGAAGTCTAGGAGTTGTATGTCCTCGGGCGACAACTGGTCGTCGGGTCAAGAAAAATCTCGGCCGCATCTTGACCAGCGTCTCAACCAAATGGCCCAACAGAGTCTCCGTGAAGCCAGAGGCTTAAGGCCACGGTTTTAACTGTGGTCAAAACCTGAGAGTCCTGAGACTGAGGATGTTCCGGTCCCAAGAATGTCGATGGAGATGTCGATGGAAAGTCTTCTTTTCTTTCTTCTTGACTCTTCTTGTGAAAGTGGAGCTATGCAAACCCAAAGGGCTCTGTTCCTTAGTCAGGAGGACTGGCACAGCTCCTTGAAGGAGTCCAAAACATGGAGCCCAATTGGAGTGGAACAAAAGCTGAAGCGAAAAGGACTGCACAGTGACCTGAGCCTCCTCCTCCTCAAAGGCCGTAAGTTGTCCAAACTGCTCAGCGGACCCCGCAGCCACAAAGACCACAGCGGGCATTTTTAGATATGACCGGCGGATGTCATTTTGGAGCGTCCAACTTCAAGCAGGCGAGGCAGTCCTCGAGAACGTCGCATGAAACGATCAGCAAATGCCGCAGGCCTGGATATCGTGATCGTGGCCCAGGTAGTAGATGCACGTGGCGTGAGGATCAGTATATGACATTTTCTGCCCCAAGGGCACCAGCGAATCTGTGCAGACTTGTCATCCATTGCAGTTGCAAATGAAGATCAAGCTGCAGACAGAAACACCCAAGAGTTTAAAGTTTGGGAGTAAATCCAAAGATTTTTAGCACTAGGACCTACTAAACATGGGAGCAGTAAGGAGGGAATCTGCTTCTTCCAGCGGAAAGGAAGATTCAAGGCCATGGGGCAAAGCCAGGATATACCACCCAGGTGGGTGGGAGGAGCCAGCTTAAAGACTTTCCGCACATCTTAAAAGGAAAGGACACTGATAATAAGTGTGGATAGAACAACATATCCACGTCCTTAGCAGAAATAAATTACTCACCATAGTAATGTTGTTTCTTCTAATGGAGTCTTGCTGTATTCTGACTATATGCAGTTAGCCCCAGCACTTGAACTGCTCGAGCTTGAGCTCGGTTTTCAAACCTCTGTCTCTGGTACTTCTCCACGATAACTGTCAGATTCTTACGAGCACTATACTAACTACAGAAATTGAAATTGTTTTAAATTTGAAGCCAAAGGGCAATAAAATTGAGAAGGCATAAGACTCAAGTCGAGAACCCCAAAAAGAATCCAAGTAGATAGTGAGTAACAGCAATATATTTAAAGTGAGAACAAAACCCCTCCTGATAAGGAAAGGTGACACAGGTACACCTCTGGGTGCAGCACTGAACCTGCCAACCCACATCCCAAAACAACTAGGTTCCAAGAGGGGAGGCAGGAAGGGAGGAGGAAGGTCAGAATATAGCAAGACTCCATTAGAAGAAACATTACTATGGTGAGTAATTTTTTCTTCAAACATGAATTCTTGCTGTATTCTGACTATATGCAGACTACCAAGCAGTACCCCTTAAGGAGGAGGACTACATAACCTATTTTGGGAACAGACTCTGTAGCACTGATATAAACCTAGCATCACTTCTCAACTGGATGTCGAGAGAATAATGCTTGGTGAATGTGTGAACAGTTTTCCAGGTGGCTGCTTTACAAATTTCCACTAGGAACATCTCTAGCTGCTGCAAGCGAAGCAGCTATACCTCTGGTGAAGTGAGCCCTCAGGCCTGAGGGTGGCTCTTTCCCCAACTTAGAATAACAGAATTGGATACAGGAGACAATCCACCTGGTAATAATCTTTTAGTGGCAGGTTTACCTTTTCCCACTTCTCCATAAGTGAGAAACAGCTGTGATCAGTCATTTCTATGGGACTCGCTGTGCTCTATGTAATAACTGAGGGCCCTCTTCGCATCAAGACTGTGCAGTCTTCTCTCCCCAGAGGAAGAATGGTCAGTGAAAAATAGAGGCATGACATATACTGATTCAAATGAAAGTCTGATACACCTTGGGAAGGAACTTTCTGTTCATCCGAAGGACCACCTTGTTCCTATGAAATTAGATGAAATCAAGTTCCACTGATAGGGCCTGTAATTCACTGATTCTCCTGGCAGAGGTAATGGCTACCAGAAACACAGTTTTCCAAGTCAAGTATTTAAGCTCAGCTGAAGATAATGGTTCAAGGGGACTGCATAAGCTGTGCAATACAAATATTCAGGTCCCAGACAGGAGTAGGCTCCTAAAAGGAGGATTGATATGAACCAGACCTTTGAAAATTTTCTTGAAAACTGGATGGGAGACTAGGGAAGAGCCCTTCCCAGCAGAAAGGAAAGGCAGAAACAGCTGCCACATGTACCTTGAGAGTAGTAGGCCTGAGGCATTAGCGGTTAAGATGTACCAAATAATCTAATGCAGTGGCAATGTCAGTTGAATCTGGCTGACTATGCCTCTGAGAACACCAGAAACCAAATCTCTCTATTTAGAATTGTAAGTTTTCCTAGTAGAAGGTTTTCTACTAACCTTAAGAATATCCAAGACTGACTGGGAAAGATGCAACCCTGCATATTCTAGCTCCTCAACAGTCAAGCTTTGAGTCTGAGAGTCTGAAGGTTGGGATACAGAATCCTCCCTTGAGAGGATGTTAGAAAATTTAACTTACTGGGAAGACAAATGGGAATTGTCACTGACAGTGACAACAGCAGGGCTACCAAGGTTGACTGGCCCAGTCTGGAGCTACTAGGATCACTGTGTAGGCTGAGACCTGATCTTTATCAGTACTCTGAACATCAAAAGAAAAGGAGGAAAAGCATAAAGAAACCTGATTGTCCAATCCAGTAGAGAGCATCCTGAGGAACAGATCCCAAGAGAGGGTCTGCAACAGAACAGAGGAAGCTGGTGATTGTCCGGGCTGCAAAGAGGTCTATCTGTGGGGTGCCTCATCTCTTGAAAATAACCTACAGAATTTGAGGATTCAGGGACCACTGCGGTGACCCGAGAAATTCTGCTGAGAGCATCTGCCAATACATTGTCCTTTCCTGGGAGATGCACAGCTATCAGAGAAGCTTGAAGGGTGTAAGACAGTGACCATATTTTCATGGCTTTGGTGCACAAGGCCGAGGACTGAGTGCCCTCCTGCTTGTTTATGTACTACATGGTTGTGGTGTTGTCCTGATCAGCACCACTTTCCCTTGAATTGTGTTCAGAATGTCTGGAGGCTAGAAAGACAGCTCAGAATTCCAGAAGTTTTTGTGTAGGAGACATGCCTGGTGAGACCATGTTCCCTGAGCAGTGAACTGATCCAGATGGGCTCTCCATCCCAACAGGAAAACATCCATAGTGAGAATCACTGTAGGGGCCTGACTGGGGAATTGGACACCTTGCCTCAGGTTGTCCTCCTCCAGCCACCACTGGAGAGCCTGAACCAGAGTCTGAGACAGTGGAATTAACTTGGAAAGGGATCTTTTTCTGAGACCAAAAGGACCAGAGATGGAACTGAATGTCCCTCATTTGAAATCTTGCCCCTGCACCACTGCAACGGAAGATGCCATATGGCCTAGCAACTATAAGACGTGTCTGGCTGGTCGAGATACTAGTGGACGAAAGGAAGAAGCCAGGGTTGTGAGGGACTTCACTCTGAGAGAGGAAGAAAAGCCCTTGCCTGAATAGCATCCAGCTCCAGTCCTATAAATGTGAGAAGCTGGGTTGGTTGTAGAACAGACTTTTTAGGGTTTAAGATTAATCCTAGGGACCACAGAAGTTTCTGAGTGACCTCTAGAACTGACATGACTTGGTCTGAGGACTGACCCACTATGAGCCAGTCATCCAGGTAAGGGAACAGCAAGATGCCTTGTCTCCTGAGAAAGGCCACCAGTACTGCTAGACACTTGGCTAACACCCTTGGAGCAGATGTTAGGCCGAAGGCACTGCTCTGAACTGGTAATGACCTGAGGGCAACCCGAACTCAAGGTACTTTCTGTGGAAAGTATGATAGGTATGTGAAAGTAGGGTATCCTTGAGATCCAGGGAGGCTAGCCAGTCTCCTGGTCTCAGAGAGGAAGAATTATTCCCAGAGTCACCATTTTGAACCTTGGCTTTATGATATGTCTGTTCAGGTATCTTAGATCTAGGATGGGTCACCACTCCCTGTCTTTTTTGGGTAAGGCAGTATCTGGAATACAGTCCTTTTCCCTGTGTTGATGAGGTACCTTCTTCACTGCTCATAGAAGAGTAGAGGAGACTTCTGCCTCGGCCTTTGTCTCCAAGGGGAGAGGAGGACTGAAAGACTTTGCTCTCATTTTGGGAACCTTTTGAAACTGAGAGCAAGTCCCTGGCTCACTACTTCCAGAACCCATTTGTCTGAAGTAATAGATTTCCAGGCCTGGAAATAGTGAGCCAGCCTGCCTCCTACTGGAACTGAGTGGCGACCTGGCTGACAACTCAGAGTGTCTGTTTGGCAGGGGCTTAGACTGACTGGAGGATGGAGTTCTGGTCATCCCCTTCTACCTCTTCCCCACGGAAACCCCTCTGCTGAAAAAGAAGAGTAGGCCTGGGCTTAGTAAAAGGTTTCATGAAAAGCCTGCCCTGCCAGCCCTAGATTGCTGCTTTTGAGGAGTGACCTGCTTCCTTGGCTGCAGCACTCCTATAGGTGGTCCTGTACTCATTCATCTTTTTAATGTAAGCCTCTGTTTGCTCCCCAAACAGAGAATTACCCGTGACAGGAAAATCCATGGCCTTAGTCTGGGTATCCTGTGATAGACTGGTACATCTGAGCCAAGCAAATCTCCTCAGGGACACAGATGTAGCCATAACCCTAGAATGTACACCATTCAAGTCCACAGCAGCATGAAATTGGACTTTTGATGCCTCAATACCATCTACAGCCACCTGCTCCAGCTCCTTGGCCAGCTGGGAGGGCATTCTTAGCCAGCTCCAGAACCGTATCCCACATAGATTTCTGGTACCTGGCTGTATATGCATATAAGTAGCTTGCCTGAGTCCCAAAGAGAATGCTAAGTACTGTTTCTTTACCATGGCATCCACTTTCCTGGAATCCTTATTCGGGGCTGAGGTGCCAAGGGATGTCAGCCTGTCACGGGCTGCAGCTTGCACTACCCCAACATGGCTGCAATGACTTATAAGGAATTCTGTCCCAGGACCTGACAAGGTATACCTCCTGTCCATTTTCTTATCCACAGGGGTATAGATGTAAAAATGACTCACCTTAGTAATTGTATTTCTTCTAATAGAGGCTTGCTGTATTCTGACACTATGCAGTTAGCCCCAGCACTTGAACTGCTCCGGAGAGGAAAGAGTTAATTCTATGCCAGAGCATAGAACCTTGAACTCGAGCTCGGTTCAAACCTCTGTCTGCTGCACTCTGAAGTGTAACCGTCAGATTCTTATGAGCTAACACTAACTAACTACACCCACTATGTGGAATTGTAAAATTACTAGCCAAAGAACCAAATATTTTGGATCCCCAAAGACTCAAGTCGAGAAATCCAAAACAAAAACTAGGTAGTGAACAAATATAATAATCAAAAACATAAAACATAATCCACTCCTCTCTAAAATGGAAGAGTGACAAGTACACCCCTGAGGTGCAACATTGCGCCTGCCCGCAACTTCCCAAAAACAGGTTCTGAGAAGGGATGGTAGAGTAGGTCAGAATACATCAAGACTCCATTAGAAGAAACACAATTACTAAGGTGAGTAGTTTTTCTTCAAACAACATGAAGTCTTGCTGTATTCTGACATTATAGAACTACAAAACAGTACCTCCTCATCACTCCTAGCCTGGATATCCAGAGGTAATGCTTGGTGAATGTATGGACTGTTTTCCAAGTGGCTGCTTTGCATATCTCTAATAAGGGTACATCTCTGGCAGCAGCCAAAGAAGCAGCTGTACCTCTAGTCAAATGAGCCCTCAGGCCTGAGGGGGTACTTGCCTAGCTTTCATAGCAGAATTGTATACAAGAGACAATCCACCTGGCAATAGTTCTCTTAGTAACAGGTTTACCTTCCCACTTCACCATAAGTGAGGAAAAACTGGAGGAGTCAAACCTAAGTGCCTTAGTACACTCAATGTAGTAAAGAGCCCTCTTAACATCCAAACTGTGTAATCTTCTCTCTTCTGAAGAAGAATAATCAGTGAAGAACACAGGAAGAGACATGGATTGGTTCAGATGAAAATCTGAAACCACTTTGGGTAAGAACCTCCTGTTGGTTCTAAGGACCACCTTATCTCTATGGAATGAGATAAAATCAGGCTCCACTGACAGAGCTTGTAATTCACTGATATGCCTGTCAGAGGTAATAGCTACCTAGCTACAAGGAGCACAGTTTTCCAAGTCAAGTACTTAAGTTCTCTGAGGCCAAGGGCTCAGAAGGGGTGCATAAGCTGAGCAATGCAAACATTAAGATCCCAAGCAGGAGTAGGATCCCTAGAGGAGGGTTGGTATGGAGCAATCCTTTAAAGAATGTACAGAAAACAGGGTGAGATGCCAGTGAGGAGTGCTTTCCCACTGACAGAAATGCAGAAACAGCTGACAAATGTACTTTGAGGGAAGCTGGTCTGAGGCCTAAACCATTAAGATGAACCATGTAATCCAGAACTGTAGACAAGTCAACAGTATCTGGGGATATGTGTTTATTGGAACACCAAATGCTGAATCTTTTCCATTTGGAGTTACAAGTTTTTCTGGTGGCAGGTTTTCGAGAGGCTTGAAGAATGTCCAGAACCCTTAATACAAATGCAAATTTGCATATTCTAGCTCTTCAAGAGCCATGCCTTGAGATTGAGAGACTGAAGGTTGGGGTACCAAATCCTCCCTCAGAGGAGGTTAACAGGTTGTGATTCCTGGGAAGAGACAGGGAAGATGGACTGCTAGGGACAGCAACAGGGGATACCAAGGCTGCCTGGCCCAGTCTGGAGCAATCAAGATCACTTTGCAAGATTGTGACCTTATCTTGACCATAACTTTGAATAGTAGAGGAAAGAGGGAAAGGCATACAGAAATTTCCTTCCCAATTCAGAAGTAGAGCATCCAGGGGACTGAGCCCAAGACTGGGGTCTGCAACAGAAGAGGAAGTTGGTGATTGCCTGGGGCTGCAAAGAGATCTATCTCTGGGTGCCCCACCTTGAAAAGATCACTTTTAACACTAGGGATCCAGCGACCATTCATGATGGCCCGAGAAATCCTGCTCAATGCATCTGCTAGCACACTGTCCTTCCCTGGAAGGTGGACTGCTACCAGAGACGTCTGTAGAGAATAAGCCAGGGTCCATAACTGCATGGCTTCCATGCACAAGGCCATAGACCGAGTGCCTCCTGCTTGTTGATGTACCACAGGCGGTGGTGTTGTCTGTCCTGACCTGAATCACCTTGTTCTGTACTGAGTCTGAGAAGGCTTGGGGCCAGGTACATTGCCCTGAGCTCCAAAAGACAGATGTGGAGAAGGGACCCCTGAGGGGACCACACCCCCTGTGTTGTGAGGACTCCCAAGTGGGTTCTCCACCCCAGGAGAGAAGCATCTGTGGTTACAACCATAGAATGAGACTGAGTGATGAATGGGACCCCTTGCCTGAGGTTGTCCTGATCCAACCACCATTGGAGAGCCTGGATCAGAGTCTGAGTCACTGGAATTAGTTTGGGTTAGAGGATCTTTTTCTGAGACACAAAAGCCCTCAAATGGAAAATGGATGCCCCTCATCTGAAATCTGCTTCCTTGAACCACTGCAGTGGAAGCTGCCATGTGGCCATGAGTTGAAGAAAATGCCTTGCTGGTCGAGACACCAGAAGGTGAAAAAGAAGAAGCCAGGTCTATAAGGGCCCTTACCCTTGCCAGAGGGAGAAAGGCTCTTGCTTTGACAGTATCCAACTCTACCCCATGAAGGTCAAGAGTTGCATTGGTTCGAGAACTGATTTTGGAAGACTGAGGAGGAATCCTAGGGAAGTGAGCACTTGCTGGGTCACTTGCAGGATTGACTTGACCTGGTCTGGAGACTGACCCATAATGAGCCAGTCATCCAGGTATGGAATATGGAAATGTTTCATCTCCTTAGAAAGGTCACTACTACTGCTAGGCATTGTGTGAACAACCCTTGGTGCTGATGTTAGCTCAAGGGCATTGCTCTGAACTGATAATGGCCTGAAGGCAGTTTGAGCCTGAGGTACTTTTTGTGGGGCACCCGATGGGAATGTGAAAACAGGCATCCTTAAGGTCCAGGAGGCTAGCCAACCCCTGGCCTTAGAGAGGGAAGAATTATTCCCAGAGTCACCAATTTGAATTTTGGCTTTACTAGGTGCTTGTTTAAGTATCTTAAATCTAGGATGAGCCGCCACTCCCTTTCTTTTTGGGGTAAGGAAGTATCTGGAGTACAGACCCTTGCCTCTGTGAGATTTAGGAACTCTCTCAATGGCTCTGGCAGCCAGCAGAGATTAAACCTCTGCCTCTAGGGCAATGGTTTTGGAGATGTTTTCAGGTGGAAAGACCTGACCCTCAGCTTTGACATTTTTGAAGCTGAGGGTTAGTCCCCTGCTTACTACCTCAAGGACCCACTTGTCTGAGGTAACAGACATTCAGGCCTGGAAGTAGTAAGCCAGCCTGCTCCTACAGGAATTAGGTAGTCGATCCGGTTTGACATATCAGGGTGTCTGCTTGGCAGGAGCCTTAGACTGAGAGGAGGATGCAGCCCTGCTCATCCCTCTTCTGCCTCTCCCTCTGAAGAACCCCTCTATGGAAAAGAAGGAGGCCTGTACCTGGTAAAAAGCCTGTGAAAAGGCCTGCCCCTGCCCCTAGATTGCTGCTTCTGAGGAGCTGCCTGCCTTTCCTTGGCCTGTGCACTCTTGTAGGTGGTCATGTATTTGTCCATTTGTCATATAAGTCTCTGTCTGCTCCCCAAACAGAGAATTCTCCATGACAGGAAATCCATGGCCTTAGCCTGGGTGTCCTGTGATAGGCTAGTACGTCTGAGCCAAGCCAGTCTCCAAGAGCCACAGATGTAGCCATGACTCGTGATGACATATCATTGAGTCCACAGCAGCATGAAACTGGGTTTAGATGCCTCAATCCCATCAGCAGCCACCTCCTTCAGCTCCTTGGCAAGCTGGGGAAGCCTGTTTAGCTAGCTCCAGAACGTATCCTATCTGGACTTCTGGTAGCTGGCTGTGTAGGCCATGTAGTTAGCCTGTCTGAGTCCCAAGGAAGATGCCATGTATCTTTTTAGCCATGGCATCCAGCTTCCTGAAGTCTTTATCTGGGGGTGTGAAGCCAAGGGATGTTAGCCTTATCACAGGCTGCAGCCTGCACAACCCCAACATGGCTGCACTGTTGGTACAAGTACTCCGCACCTGGAGCCTGACAACATATACCTCTTGTCCATTTATCTGTCCACAGGAGATAAAGAATTTGAGTTTTAAGTCATTTTCGTGTCTGTTTCCCAAAAGATTTATGGACAGGAACAGACAATCTCTTGGATTTTGGGATGTCCATCATCTCCACATAGTCAGGCTCCTCTTCCTCCTCAACAGCTTCAACCAGGGGAGCTGGAGGGTTTCTGCCACTTTTGTAAAACATAAAGTGGGAAGGGACTCAGAAAGCCTAGGAGGGAAACACCAGAAGGTCTGTCTGGGGAGATGCCCAGTTCTACGGGCTCATCCAGACCTTCTAAACCAGCATCATCATTGTAATCTTCATCCCCTCCAGATCTGGTTCATAATAATCATCTGGGAATAGTCCGAACCAGAGGAACCGATCAACCAAATGCCTACAGGGAGGCGTTGGATTAGCTGGAACCGGACGGAGCAATTCAACTATGCTAATGGCCCTGCCAATTTCTTCAGTGGTTGGACGATGTGGTTCTGGATCTGAACCAGCGATTTCTCTTTTTTTTCTTTTTGCCAGAATCGACCCTCAGGATCAGCTCTCCTTTGCCGAGGGAGTCTCGCCCAGGTCAGTGGCGCTCCCTCAGGTTAGTCGGAACCAAACCAGGCTGGCCATCCAGGTCAGTGGAATTCTAGCCTCCTTTTCCCTAAGCCTGCCAATCTTTTTTCTAGGGTGGCCTTAGGAAAATTTTTACAAATCTGGCAGTCTGAATCAAGGAGGTCAAAACCCAGACAGTAAACACAGGTGGTGTGGTGATCAGCCTTAGCAAAGGCCTCCCCACACTCACTGCAGTGTTGAAATGCAGTGGGCCTGGTTTTTCTTTTGGGTTTCTCAGACAAAGCCATCTAAAACGCACTATTTACTCGGCAAAAGCCAGGCAAGACCCTTATCAGTTTCTAACCATGTCACGAGTATTTGAAAAACTTCTAACACGTTTTTTAGAATCAAAAAGGACCAGTACATCAGGAGCAAAGGAAGACCAAGGGAGGATAGTGAGGCTTAATAAAGGGGGGAGGGTGGGCAGAGGGAGAATGTGAAAAGGCAGAGATACTAAACAAATATTTTGCTCAGTATTTACAAAGGAAGAGGGAGGTACATAAACAAACAGTAGTAACACTTTGGATACAGAAGTTGATACCAGCCCATTTACAGAAGAAAGGGTTCTGAAAGAACTCTTAAAACTGAAGGTGGACAAAGCAATGGGGCCTGATGGGATTCATCCCAGAATTCTAAAAGAACTAGGGTAGAACTAGTGACACCACTGACTACCCTCTTTAACAAATCATGGGAGGATGGGGTGGTACCGAGGACTGGAGGAGGGCAGATGTGATTCCCTTCACAAAAGTGGAGCAAGGCAGAAGAAGGAAACTATAGACCTGTTAGTTTAACCTCAGTGATAGGGAAATGATGGAATCACTTCTAAAGGAAAGAATTGTCACAGATCTGGAGGCCAGAAGGGCACAGGACCCTAGGCAGCATGGATTCACAGCGGAAGGTCATGCCAGACAGAATCTGATATATTTCTTTGACTGGGTGACCAAAGTAGTAGATCAGGGAGGGGCTGTGGACATGGCCTACCTAGACTTTAGCAAGGCATTTGACACAGTCCCACACAAAGATTAATATATAAGTTAGCCAGCCTGGGAGTGGGTCCCAAGATGACAGCCTGGGTAAAGAATTGGCTGGAGAATAGGACACAGAGGTAATAGTAAATGGAGTCCACTCAGAAGAAAGGAGGGTTACTAGCGGGCACCGCAGGGTTCAGTATTAGGACCAGTCCTCTTCAATGTCTTTATGCTTCACATTGCAGAAGGACTGAAGGAAAAGTATGTCTCTTTGCAGATGACACTAAGATCTGCAACAGAGTTGATGCACAGGGTGGGGTGGAAAGGATGAGAAGGGACTTGGCAAGGTTAGAGGAATGGTCAAATGTATGGCAGCTTAGATTCAATGCTAAGAAGTGCAAGGTAATGCACCTGGGAAACAAAACCCAGGGAAGAGTACACAATGGGAGGTGAGATACTAACAACAACAAAATGGAAAGGGACCTGGGGTAGTCATATCAGATGACCTAAAGGTGGGCAAGCAATGTGAGAAGGCAGCAAGGAGGGCTGGGGATACTGGGATGCATAGGGAGAGGCATCACCAGTAGAAAAC
Organism: Neoceratodus forsteri; assembly: GCA_016271365.2. Classification (NCBI taxonomy): domain Eukaryota; kingdom Metazoa; phylum Chordata; order Ceratodontiformes; family Ceratodontidae; genus Neoceratodus; species Neoceratodus forsteri. Next base: position 1,887,458,855 of record CM057456.1, on the reverse strand, counting down.
AGGAAGTTATTATCCCTCTGTACAGACAGCTGGTGAGACCCCATCTGGAGTACTGTGTGCAGTTCTGGAGACCCAATCTCCGCAAAGACATAGACAGGATGGAAGCTGTCCAGAGGAGAGCAACTAAAATGGTGCAGGGTCTGCACCGGAGGACATATGAAGAGAGACTTAAGGAGCTTAATATGTATAGCCTCGAGGAAAGGAGGGAGAGGGGGGACATGATAGAAACTTTCAAGTACCTCAAGGGAATCAACAAAGTCCAAGAGGGTAGCATCTTTCAAAAAAAAGGGTGCAAGAACAAGAGGCACAATTTGAAGATAGAGGGGGCGGCTCAGAGGTAATTTAAGGAAGTATTTTTTCACAGAGAGGGTTGTGGATGCATGGAATGGCCTTCTGGAGGAGGTTGTGGGGTCAAAATCAGTGGTGGGATTCAAGCATGCAGGATAGTCATAAGGCAATTCTGGGGTGGGGTAGGAAGAAGTAGGCTGCTGGTTAACTAGGATCTGCAGCTTATCCAGTAGGTAGAGGAAATGGGCAGACTGGGTGGGCCAAGCGGTCCTTATCTGTCATACATTCTATGTTTCTATGTTTCTATGTTTCTATCACACTAAATACAGAAACAAAAATAAACTTAGAGAAAATAACAATCAGTTCAACCAACCAATTGAAAAATATTCCTCTACAATTTCCACACAAAATAGCATTAGTCCACTACCTAAGTACTTACTGTACCGCAGACAGGATCTGAACCAAAATAAATTAAGAAATAGCGGTTTAAAGCTAACGCTTTTACTATACCAACCGATAGCGAAAAGAGATCTCCAGAGCGACTGTTCAGTTAGGTGGAATAAAGAATCTGACGATTATACTTCAAAGTGCAGCAGACAGAGGTTTGAACCGAGCTCGAGCTCAAGGTTCTATGATCTGAATAGAGTTAACTCTTTCCTCTCCAGAGCAGTTCAAGTGCTGGGGCTAACTGCATAATGTCAGAATACAGTAAGACTTCATGTTGTTTGAAGTGGGAAACCAAATAATTTTTGTGTCCGGTTCCCCAGGGATTTGCGAGAGGATAGACACCCTTTGGACTCTGGGACATCCTTCATCTCCACATAGTCAGGTTCCTCCTGATCCTGTTCAGCCTCTTCCACTAGAAGCTGAAGAGTGTCAGCCACTTCCTTGTAAAACAAGACATGGAGGGGCACTCAGAAAGTCTGGGAGGAGACATACTGGAAGGCCTGTCAGGGAGATGTCAAGCTCCACTGGCTCATCTAGACCTTCATAATCATCATCTTCATATTCTTCTTCTCCTTCCCAGTCTCCCTCATAAAAGCTTCATGGTCATATGCAGAAGCAGAAGCTTCCAACCCAACCGATCATCTTTAGTTGGTGTCGGTTCAGTTGGAACCGGCAAAGCGATTGAACAATACTGATTGCTTTAGCAATCTCTTCAGCAGTTGGAACATGGGGACCGGGATCCGAACCGGCTGACTTACACACTTTCTTCTGGAACCGATTCAGCATAATCAGCCCTCCTTTTGCCAAGAGGTATCGCCCAGGACAGTAGGCACCTCCTCAGGTTCGGTTGAACCGAACCAGGCTGGCCATCCGGTCAGCGGACTTCTCAGCCTTCTTTCCTTCAGCCCTACTTAAACGCTTATCTAAAGTGGCTTTGGGAAAGTTCTTGAATATTTGGCAGTCTTCCTTGAGGTGGTCAAGGTCAAACCTCAGACAATAAACACAGACGAGGTGGGGACTGCCTTGGCAAAGGCCTCCCATATACTGTGCAGTGCTGGAAACCCAGTGGGATCGGTTTTCTTTTGGGTTTCTCAGACATGCCTAAGTTAATACCAAGTTACCCTTACCAGCTTTTAAGCCAGGTAACAACAAACCTATCAGTTTCAATTGTGTCACGGGTCGGTTAAAAAACTGAGAAAATCTTGGTTTTTTAGGATCCGATAGTTACTGGAACACCACAAATTACATGTAGAAAATACAGAGAAAATAGATATAGGGATTTGCTTGGTTCCCAACCGGACCGACTGGGAAGAAACCGAACAAAAACAATTTTACCCAAAACTCTATCTACTTATTACACGTACTCAGTACCGTAGACAGAGATCTGATACTGAAAAATAAAGAAACGGTTGTTGAAAACTGACCGATTTTTACTAGAACCGAACTGAAGGCGGAGAAAATCTCCGAGCAACTCTACTGTTGGGCGGAGTAAAGAATCTGACGGGTTACAGTGAGAAGTACCAGAGACAGTGGTTTGAAAACCGAGCGCAAGCTCAATGTTCTATGCCCTGTACAGAGTTAACCCTATCCTCTCCGAACAGTTCAAGTGCTTTGGCTAACTGTATATAGTCAGAATACAGCAAGACTTCATGTTGTTTGAAGCAGTGTTTTTGCAATCTCATTCAACAATGAATAAAAGAAAGTTTAATAAAAAGATCCCATGGCATTTCCAAAAGAGTAGGGGTGTTTTTATTAAAAGAAAATGACATGCTGTCAATAAAACAAATAAATCAGAACAAAACAAATCAACAGTCATGGAAAGAAAAGTTCATGTTACAGAAAGTGCCCACAGAACCCCACCCAAGCAACACCAGACACAAGCAGGTCTAAAAGAAAACTTATTCACCATAGTAATGTTGTTTCTTCCAAAGGGATCCTCACTATGCTTAACACCTGCAGTCATTTCCTGGAATGTACGCCCTGGAGCTTTTAGAATTGTATGTAAATTAAGGAACTTAGAATGAAATTCAACTCTACTGTGTGGTTGCACTCACCCTGCACTCTAACATCAGAGTTATTTCTAAAGCTAGTGAGTAGTGACCACTGAAACTAGCTAAATGACTACGAAAAATACACTAAAATTTTGAAAATAGTTTAAAACATGGAAAACCAATTTCTAATTGTTATGAAAACAAAATTAGATGGCCGAGACCCTGAGCAACAACTGTAAAGCCAAAGTAACAAGTAATGCTCAAGTAAATAGAAAGAACTGATTCTTGTTTGAATGTCTGACCAGGTTTTGGAAGGGAGGTAGGGATTAGGGATTGTTAAGCATAGTAAAGGATTCTTTGGAAGAAACAACATTACTACTGTATATTGAGTGATTTTTTTTTCTTTTAGACTCAGGAATCCTTCAACTTTGCTTAACCATTGCAGACTCCATAGCAGTATCTTGGGAGCCCGTGACAGGGAAAATGCTCTTGTAAGACAGTGCCCAAGCTGGCATCCTTCTGGACTGTATGTCTAGACAGCAGTGTTTAGTGAAAGTGTGTACTGTTTTCCAAGCAGCTGCTTTATAGATTTCCTATAGAGAAATATCTGTTGATGCTGCCACAGAGGCACAGGTGCCCCTTTGTGGAGTGAGCCTAAGACTTTTAGGTGGCAACTTGCCAGCTTTGTCATAACAGAACTGTATACAGGAAACTACCCAATGAGAAATGGTACCTTGGATGCTGTTTCCTTTCCCCACTGGAACTGACATCATTGTGTATTCCAAGTAGTAGCTCAATGCCCTCTTTACAGTATATCCTGACTGTAGAAGCTTCTACTCTCCTGAGCTGGATTTTGCAGTAAAGAAAACTGTAAGTGTAACTGATCAATTGAAGTGGAATTCAGACATCACTTTGGGGAGGAATTTTCTTTAGTTCTGTTGTCCCTGTGAACGATGATGTAGTTAGGATCTGTGCACAGGGCTTGCAGCTCACACCCCTTTGGCAGACGCCACAGCCATCAGAAGAGAAAAATTACTTACCATAGTAATATTGTTTCTTCCAAGGGATCTCCTAGTAGGATTAGACATATGCAGTAAGCTCAGAATCTCTGACTGCCCCGAGCTCTGATGTAATGTGGAAAGTATGCAAATCATGGAATTTAGAATGCAACATTCAAACTGCTGCCTCTAGGTGGACTGTGTTCCAGCTAACTGCCAGATAAAATTTTTGCAGATGAAAAAAACACTAGACTATCCAAATTCAATAAATTTTCTCTGTTTTATTTTTTATTTTATTTAGTTTTTGTTGACCGGTAAGTGCACTAGACAAATCCTGCCTATTTTCAGGCTCGATCGGGAAGGGGATACAGACAAATGCCAACTGACCTTGAACCTGATTAAGCTGTTGGTGGTATTTTTAGTGAATGAGGAAAATTTGGCCAGGACACCAGGAAATTCCCTACTCTGTGAGGGGTGCTGTGGAGAGACAGCGTGCAGTTTCAGATTTCAGATGGCTGCAGAGCAGTGGAAGTAGGACGGATGTTGCTCCGCTCCTAAATCGTCCGTGCGGGGACAGTGGTCGGCTGGGATGCACCTTGATGGTGGCCAGCACTTGGCGTGCAGATCCTGAAGCCTGAAGTATTAGTGCATGGCGGAAGTCATCGGGAGGTGGAGTTGGAGCGAAACCGCGAGTTTCTGATTTGAGCCTGGGATCTCCAGGAGAGATGATGGCTAAAATGCTGCGTTTTGTGTGGAGCTCAAGCTCTTCGCAAGGGTCTGAGGAGCTTAACGTATTGTTGGAAAAAACGGCAGCTGATAGAAGAAGCTTTGGCTGAGTTCAACAATTAAAACAACAAGCTGAGGAGGATCGAAAAGGAAAAGGCCTGCTTTGGACTCTCCTCTTCGGGTCTACCAGGTACTGTGCCTAAGGTTCTAAAAGGCCCCAGTTTTTAGATCGATCAACAGATGAAACCCCACCTCAGGATGCTAATCTGGTGGTTAGTGAATCCTGGTCCCCTCAACAAGCTCTCCGGGAGGCAGGCTGGATACAATCAGGCGAGGGAGGCTGGATAGCCGACCCAGTAATCCCTCTGCCGGAACAAGCGGGCAGATGGGGAAAAGGCCAAATCTGCAACGGGGATGCTGTATCTAGCTATGGGCCAGACTGTTTTGAAACTTCCTGTAATAACTGTACACTCTTCTTTACGTGTGTCTCCTCAAACCAGTATTTCTAATTTACTATCAAATGGTTCTTTGCTATCAGAGCCCACATTAGGACAAACTGTCACTCCTGAAGCTTTAAATTATGCAAATGTTTTGGGTTCTGAGTTAAATCCAGTACAGGATCAGCCTGTTCTCTCACAACCCCTGTTACATTTGCTAGTTTATTTAAAAAACAGTTACTTTGGCAAAACGAGGAATGCAGTGCGTTTAAGGTTCTTAGGTCCTATGGATGGTATGCCAGATCGTTTTATGTAGGGAAGGTTTTGATTAAGCAAATGCTGGTTTTTCTCCAGGGAGGTGTATGCCCTTATACACACCCAGGGATAACAATTATGACATTAGTTTTCGTACACCAGATTTGCTAAATAAATTTTTGGATGAGATATGCTCTTTTAAAACTAACCCAGCTTGGTTACATTTTCAGGCTATACCTCTCACCAAACAATCCTTTAAAGTAATAAATGTACTTTTTGGAATGAGGGAGTAAATGTAGCAGATATAACGTACTGGGTGGAAAATGTACTGTTCAGGGAATCCTGAACCTATATTGATGATGAAGGTTTCTGGAATGGAAGGTGGAGATGTAAGGTTAATCTATTTCAAAACAATGAAGGTCTACAGCATTTACCTAGTTGCTTCTATTTGGTGGGATAAGGGTTTTATTTTTATCCAGGCCAACAATACATTGTTATAAGTGTGGCTCTCCTAGGCACCTGAATAAGATGTGTGAAGTGGTAAATGTGCTCAATGTGGAGAACAAGGGCATGTTCTTACTGACTGTCATCACCCCAGTAAGTGTTCACTCTGTGAAGATGCACATTCTTTGTTGATTGCCCTTTCTGCAGCAAAATAAATCTGGAGACTACAGTATTCAAGATTTTTACATCAATACGGTGGTTAAAGCTGCCCTTAGGAATAAAACCCTACCACACCCCTGGGAGACCTCAACCACATATTTCTGGTAATCATGGTTTGTACACTGATTCAAAAGAACCTCAGTCGAGATACACCCTGTTTCTGAGCCTCTGTCAGTGACACAAATTCCTGTCTCTCAAGTGGAGGTTTCTAGCGGCAGTTTGATTTCAATGCCTCCACGCTCCCGCCCGAAGGGCTTCTACTCTGGTATCTTCCAGAAGGCGTCGTCTTCGATCTGGCTAATACTAGCATGGTGATTCCTGAACCCCCTATGACGGCTACACATAATCCTTTATTGTATTAGGATGACACAGGGACGGAATCTGACTCAGTTTCTGTAAATTCCTCACAACATGATGGTATCGTCTGATATAGACCAAAATTTGCAAAACCGATTTAGGCAAAAGAAAAATAGATTGGGAATGAGGAAAGGGAACAAGAAAAATAATATGCTAAAATGTGTTCAAAAATATGGCTGGTCGTTTCCCTGTCTTGATGGTAGCAGTTTATAATCTTTCGTAGCTTTTTAAATGTGAATAGTAAGTTATCCGAGAGGAAACGGTGTTGATTTTATCCTTTTGAGAATAAGGATTATGATGTGGGTTTTTTGCAGGATACTAGGTTACATACCAAACTCGATATTGAATTAGCAACCGCTGGCTGGCGATTGGGGGTTACCTATTGGTCTATGGTGAAGACCTTTGTAGTGGTGTAGGTATAGCCCTAAATAGTCCCACTGCAAAGGTGATACAACTAGTTGATTTTGTCCCTGGTTGTGTATTGTTGTTGGATGTAGTGATTAACGGTTTACAGTGTCGGTTAATCAACGTTTATGCACCTCAAACAAAATCTGCACATATTGAAATATTTTGCTTATTTCAACCTTATTTATTTACTTCAAAGTATGTTTTTTGGGGTGACTTCAATTGTAGTAGATACAAAACAGATGGGGATGCCAACCACCAAAATGTTTTGTGATGCTGTTGTCTTAATAATTTACTAGTTCAAACAGGCCTTAGTGATGTTATGGCCTCTTTCAGGGTATCCGGCAAAACATTTTTCAAGGCAATAAGGCCACAAGGCTAGATTTTTGGTTTCTTTCCGATTCCCTACAGGTGATTGATACTAGAACATTGGCTGTTACTTCATCTGACCATGTAATTATAGCAGCTACGGTGGCAAGTCATATGCCTATGCATCGGGGTCCAGGGTACTGGAGAATGAACTTGGCTCTATTACTTCTTCCTACAATTGAAGATGGCTTTCTAGCTATTTTAAAGGCCAGGAAATCTGTGGTATGTCTCTCAATATACTTATCGGAATGGTGGATGGATACAAAACTGAAATTAAACGTTTTTCAATCAATAGGAGATTATATGGTAAATATAAAACTGATACTTAAATTATAGAAAGGAATTTTGGATTTGCACTTGGTGGCTAATGGTGAGGTTTCAGTCCTCCCCAGTTATACGAAATAAGAGAAAAGATTAATAAATTTCAATATGATTGGGCTAAATCTTTAGAAAATGAACAGCGTTTGGTACCCAAGACACAAAGGCATTTCTGAATTAATTTCAATTTAGTGCTTCCAAAGACATCAGAAACATATGACACGTCTTAATGAACAGGCAGGATTTGGTGCACAGATACCAGAGAGGTTATGCAGATTGTTGATTTACATGTACAGAAACTTTTTGGTATTACTGAAACATTGAGTCACACACATGAGAATTGGTTGGGAGGTGTAATTTACCCCAAATCTCAGAATCAGGGTCAGTTAACGTAGTAGCACACATTACAACACAAGAGGTTGCTGCAGTGTTGGCACAAGCAAAAGCTGGTACAGCTCCGGGAATGATGGTATTCCATATGAAATTTATAAAATAATTTTTCAACAATTATTGGAAAAATTTACAGGTGTTTTGAATGAAATACTATCCTCAGGATATTACCAAAAAGTATGAGCGAGGGGCTTGTAGTTTTATGTATAAAAAGGAGATAGAGGATTTGTTAAACTGGAGACCTATAACCCTATTAAATACAGATTTTAAACTATTTACTAAAATATTAAACAATAGACTGTTACTTAATGCACATTCCTTTTACACCGCACAAACATGTTCCATTCCAAATAGGGACATTACCAATAGTCTAATACTTTTAGGAACTTTTCAAAAGGATCTACAGGGTAACTTACAGGCATGATTTTGAGTTTAGACCAGGCAAAAGCCTTTGATAATGTAAGACATGGTTATTTATGGGACTGTTTAGCTGGGTATGGTGTACCGATACCTTTACAGAATGGATAAAAACCTGTTATGCCAATGCTACTGCCAGCTTTTTGTAATGGGTGGTAGGGACTATATATCCACATTACGGGTGTGCGCTAAGGATGTCTTCTTAGTGCCCTTTGTATTTATTTACTATAGATCCCTAAATTAGGCGGGTGTATGGTCATGACAGTATACAGGGACTCTCTTTTCAAGTACTGATCCTGAAGTTAAACGATACCTATGCGGATGATTTATGTTTTTCGATTGGGGATCTTCCTCTGCAAGGGTTTTCAAAAGTTTTACAGGGTTTTTGTTATATACCGTGCACAAATTAACTATGAGAAATGTAATTGTATAACACTGGGGATAGAGTATTTTCATCTTACACAGGTTATAGGTATTCCGTAATTAAGGATACTTGTAAAATTTTGGGTCTTTATTCGGAGCAGGAGATTTAGCATATCTAAATTGGAAATTTAAAGTAAAGGAAGCTAAACTAAGGTAGATGTCTGGAATACATGGAGACTGCCTAAACTGAAACAGATTCAACTGGTTAAAACATTCTTATTACCCACATTTTATATTTAAGTGTGGTTTTAGTCTTCCTTTAGCTTTGGAGACACAGTTATATGGCTGTTTTTGCTTGTATATGGGGCAATAGACTGAACCCCATAAAGAGAGCCTTGTTGTTTAGGAGAAAAACATGGGGTCTAAAAATGTTACATCCTGTAGTTGTTTTCTTTACTTATGTTCTCTATACAAATTTAAAACCTCTGTTTATAGATAGAGACACACAATGGAAATGATGGCTTCAGGATGCTATGGGAGATTTATGTCTTTTCTGGCCTGAATATGAGGTATTCCCAAGACAACGTTCCATAAACCATCTCCCACAATCTCTTAAATTATGTTTTGGGAAAACTAAATTATAGGGTATTTCAAGGCATACCTTTTGCATTTTACTAGAAAGGAATTATACTTATATATTTTACAAAAGCTTTTCAAAATTCGCTCCATTTGATTATTTTCCATCTCCTATAAAACTTGCAATTGGCAATATGTTAACCTCCCAGATTCCACCTCATATGTGGGATGTGTTATGGTTATCCCTATATGACAAATTAAATGTCCAGCAAATCTAAAACATAAGCAAATTACTGATCGGTATTGCCCTATAGGTACGTGGTTTTGAATTAGTGAGACAATTGAACACTTATTTTTGGAATGTCCTTTTATAATAGGATTTTGAGTCTTGTTTTAAGAAAATGGCCTACCTTTCCTTTATACCCTATGACGTTAGATATGTTGTGTATAGGGATTCTGCCAGTAACCACTGTGCAATATGATAAAGTGACTTTATGGTTGATTTTGCTTTGTTTTAAATACTATATATGATGAGATGTGAACCAACAACCATCCAACAACAATATTTTTCACAAGAAGTATTATTTGGTATGGTTGCTAATGCAATATTGAGATTGAAAAGGCAGGATTATGGGAAATTTTCTTCATTTACATGTCAATCTAGATGGGATTCTTTAGATTGGCTATAACTTTATTGGGTTAATTTAGAATAATTATTTTTGATATATTGAATTAGTGTTTTCCATTTGCTTTTTCTTCTCTTCTTTTTTTTCCTTTCGTTTTATGTATAATCTTTGTTTTCCATTATGAAAACCAAATGCTGTATCATTTTCTTTAATGTGACTTAACATTGATTGAATTTATTGTTTGGTTTGCTGTCTATGATAATAAAAATCCCCTACTCTTTTAGTAGGGATGGGAATTACATGCATGTATGAATTATTTCTGATTTCAAGTTCATGTATGTTATCATGCTTGTTTTCTGTTTTTGTTTCTTGCTCTCTGTTTTGTATGCTGTAATACACTTCTGTATATTGTGTTTTCAATTTTGAAAATTCCTCTACTTTTAGTGGGGCTGGGAAGGGGTTATGTACTTATGTGCAATATTTTTTGTTTGACATTTATGTATGCTGCACTACTTTTTCTGTCTCCTTTGATTATGATTTTGCATGATGTACTACAATTTTTGTATGTTTGTTTCAAGTTTTGAATAAAAATTCCCTGCTGCATTGCTGGCAGTAGGGGGACTTGCTATTATGAGTCAGATCACTCGGTGGTCAGACTTGGTGGAGCATGGACATCACAGCGGAGGAAGAGATGTGAGGTTCTCCTTGGTATTGCAGGAATTTACTGAACCCGAGGGCAGTCGGCTCCAGCTAAAGATTTGGAGAAGGGTGAGCTGTTTGTGTCAACGAAGATTTATCGAGTTTTCGGGACCCGATATGACGAGGAAACAGTCAACAATGCCAAGCACTGAGGAGCAACTAAAGCAGCAACTTGCAGAGTTACAGCGGGAGCAAACGAGTTACAAGCAACTATCTGCACTCCGTGCAGAGGAGGTAACTATCATTACCTGTGCAGCAGCTGTCAGTACTGGGAATGAAGAGTTTGCGTCTCCGATTCCAGGAGAAGCGGTCGGGTAAGTCATACACTGTGGCTGCCGTGGAGCAGCTGGAACAAACTGTAGAGTTGACAGATAAGGCTGGCAGTGGGGAATCAAGCAGACTCAGTGCCAAAAGCCTTTGGTGGAAACAGGAGTACCAGCGGCATCTCATGGCGTTCCACAGGAGTTGCTAAGGTGCTCTTGAAGGTCCCGGATGTGGCTCGGTCGAAGCACGGAGGCTCCGGTTCCTCTGGGTATACCGCCACCCTAACAAAACAGCGGGGTTTGTGCTCCAAGGACCGTTTGTGAATCCTCTTCCACCCTGTCAACCACAGAGGTGAACTATGCATTTCAAACAGACCCTCTTAATCAAGAGGGAGTATCGACTTTCATTTTGAAATGGCCAGCAATTTACCAAGAGAAATTAGGAGAGGAGGAAAGGAGAAGAGCAGCAGTGATTTTTTGCGAAACGGAACTTGGGGGCACCGGAAGGGGGATGCTGATGGTTCTACTAAAGCAGAGACTGGTCGGAGGGCTTCAGATACTGTTCCTTTGGGACAGCCCTTGACTAATGAAACATGGTCCCCTCAAAGAGCATTAAGTGAGGCTGGATGGACTATGGATAAAGGGTCTTGGCGACCTACACCTGAGTGGGACTCTATTCTCAATTTTTCCCAGAATGAACCTACATGGCAACCACAGTTACCTGTTTCACCAGTATTTACTGGGGCTCCTGAAGGTACGGGGGGCCAGGCCTTCTGAGGTTGCCTTGCAGGCGAGGCTTCAGTAGCCACTACTAATTTGGGAACGGAGCAACAGGGGATGCCGCAAGGGTATTCCTGTTTCTGACAAATCCCTGATGTCTGATTTATTCTCTAATATTCAAAAGAAGCTGCACCTCCAGGAATGCGGTGGTCTTACGTATAAGGGGTCTTGAAGTTCACCTGACAGGCTGTATGTGGGAAAAGTTTGTTAAAATAATCTTTACATTTTCACCCAGGGAGGTATTTGCATTTATAAATATATCTGGAGAAGATAATTTTGATGTGAGTTTTCATTCAGCCTATGCCCTAGATCTTTTTTGGGAAAGATACAACCAGGTGAAATTTTCTCCCACATGGACACCCTTCTTAGTGATTCCTTTAACAAAACCAATAACTAAATATGTTACCATCATGTTTAAGAATGGGGTGTTCATGTGGATGATATTTCATACTGGTTGTCTCAAAATGTGAGATCTTGAGTCCTCCTGAGGCGATATTGGATTCTGAGCAGTTTTGGACTGGGGATGGCACTTCAAAGTTAAGCTAAGGCAAGACGGATACGGGATAGACCATATTCCAAATTCCTTTTTGTTGGGGCGGGACAGAGGGTATGCTTTATGGGGCAGCCCTGCTTGTTATAAGTGTGGGTCAGAACACATTTATCCAGTTCTTGTGATAAGTCTCGCTGTGACAACTGTGGTGAAATTGGTCATAGAGCATTTCAGTGTGCTAATTTCACCAAATGTGACCTCCAGTGAGAACCGGTCATGTGTTTTCGGAGTGTTTGTGGGCAGCCAAAAACAAGGCCTCTAGTGGTAGCCCTGATCTGTTAATTCAGAAAGCCCAGGACTTGGTTACGGGTGTAGCCCTGACAGTCCCAGAGTCTGGAGGAAGGCATAGATCCAGTTGCGCATCCTACCATGGCCCCGATACAGGGCAATTTCTCTGAGCGCCAGGTCAGAGGTCTCCCCTCCTTCTCCCATTTGTTATGCAGCACAAAAGAAAGGGGTCTCAGGAGTCCTCTAGAGCTCCTCCAGTTATCCCAGTAAGAAGAAAAGGTCCTCTCGAACCTTAAACCCCTATGGTTTCCAACCCAGCAGATATGGAAACTAGCAACCCTCTGCAGTACTGGCAGCTCAGTGGGGTGATTCAGAAATGGACTGCCAAGAACCTGACTCTCAGCCCATACAGGATAGTCCCCCTTCCCCTTTCAGGTGCAGGAAGGGTATAAAGGAAAAAGAAAAAGATGGTTGACACTCACTTTTCATAAATGTCTGAATTTAAACTTCGTTCATTGAATGTCCACAGTTTATTAAACTTTAAAAAATGGCAGGTGATTTATGAGTTTGTGCATACTCATGCTTTAGATATCTGCCTCCTACAGGAAACATGGATGTACTCCATAGACCAGGCCAGGCTTTTCCAAAGAGAGTGGTATTGGGGGCCATCCTACTGGTCCTTTGGACAACAAACAGCAGATGGCATCGGATTTCTTTTTAATTCCTATGATTTTCATCAATTAAGCTAATGGACTTAGTTCCAGGGCAGTTAATGATTTTGGACAGGGTGTAGAGATCCCTGACATGTCGCTTTATTAATGTATAGTTCACAGGTGAAAGCAGAGCAGTGGCACTTTTCATACGATAAAACCTTTTTAGTGACTTCCTGTGAAATTTTTCTGTGTGGGGACTTCAATGCAGAATTGAAGGCGACGGGAAGCCAAGACCGGCGGGGGTGGGGGGTGGGGATTTACTGTGATTCCAATGCATTATGACAACTTATAAAATCATCCGTTTGGTCAATGGCAGTAGTCATCAAAAGGAGGTTTAAAATTTACTTATCAGAGACACCTCTATATGTCTACTATAGACTATATATTTCTTTCTGAGAAACTTCCCTTTAAATTTTATACCTAGCCAGTTTCCTTTTCAGACCACATGCTCCTTCAATGTACTTTTCCCTTACCCGTACCACCTAGACAGCGGGCACGATGGAAACTGAACGCACTTTTGTTAAAATGCCCTGAGGTAGTGGGAAGATTAGAGCCTTACTTTTAAAGAAGACTTTCAGTGGCCTTTTATATGAAAATTTGGGGCAGTGGTGGAAAGATTCAAAGGCATTTTTGTAAATTATTAAAAATCAAGGGCTGTCAAGGAAAATGATAAATTTCTCCATTATCTCAAACTGAGGCAGCAATTGTATCATTTTATTTCAGTGGCAAATATATCAAAGAATGATCTATCATCTCAAATTTTAACTCTGAAAAACAACTTCAGGAGGTTCAATATAGTAGGGCCAGTACACTTCAGGTTCTTTTTCAATATGGGGTTAAAAAACAGCCTTCTGGAGATCCTTATGAGGCTTTCAAAAATGTAAACATAATACACATTTGGATACCCTTATGACTTGGGATGGACAACTAGTGAGGGATTCAAATAACCTTCAAGCGGTAATAAAACTTTTTCTTTCTCATAGGCTGGAGATACCCCTTAGTGTACACACTATGAGGCAGTTTTTGGAAAAGATAAAATTACCAGACTCACAATTTAATAAATCATCACTAATTTCTCCCATTACCCAGGCAGAAATAGTAAGGGCTTATTAAAGCTCAAAATCAGGTACATCACCGGGATTGATGGGCTGACAGCGGAATTATATCAAGCCTTCCGGCAGAATTCTCTGAATGCTTGGAGAAGGTATTTAACTTTTTCTAGCCTCAGTGGAATTTCCGGTTTGGTTCTCCGAGAGGTTGTTAATTTTTATATAAATCGGGGATAAAAACTCCTAGAGAGTTGGAGACCAATTACGCTTCTGAACTCAGATTATAAGCTGTTGGCAGGTATTATGAATACGAGGCTTAAACAGTTTGCTGTTACTGTCCTTTCCCCCATCAATTTTGTGAGCTTCCCAGAAAAAAATTCACCACGCTCACATGATTGTTCGAGATTGGATAGAATATGCCAATCTGAATAAACTTTCTGGTTGCATTATTTCTGTGGACCAAATGAAGGCCTTTGATCGGGTTTACCACCCATTTCTATTTTTGGTTTTATCGCACTATGGGTGCTGAGATTTTTAATTGGATAAAATCTATCTATAATAATACTATTACTCACCCCATTATTCAGACAGAAATTGGGAGGGGTTTCATGTTCCTACAGGGTGCATCAGGGATGTCCCTAAGCCCTTATCATATGCCTTCACAACAGATACTCTAATTCAATCTCTGTCACAGTATCCACTATGGGACGGAGCCTGTGCCCCATTGGAGGAATTACATGTACAGGCATATGCAGATGATTTGTGTGTTTTTTCTAACTATAAACAAGTGGCACGGTTTTTGGAGTTTATGGACTCTTATTCTTTGATTTCACTTCTAAACTTAATAAACAAAAGCCAAGGACAGTTTATTGGAGTGGGCAATCCTGCCACTCTCAGATTCAGGGACTGTGTATTTCATCTGAGCCTATAAAAATTCTAGGCTTATTATATGGGGCCCAGAATTTTCCCGAGTTAAATTGGGAAAAGGCATTAACTTCTGTAGAGGAAAATCAAATTTGGAAACACTGGAAATTGTCTAAATTGAAACAGGTACAAGTCATCAAACAATTTGTAATTCCAGATTTATTATACACGGCAATAATATTTCCGTTACTAATAAAATTTGAAACAAGGATATACAGCCTGTTCTTTCAGATGGTATGGGGGAACAGACTCAACCCAATTAAACAACATTACACATATTTGGCAAAAGAAAAGGGGATTAGGGATGGTAGATCCAGTTATTTTTCTATACATTATTTATAACATCGAATATTAGGGGGGTGGGGACATCAGCATCAAGTTATGGGATATTAATGAGACAGGTGTTGGTTCAGTATTACTCTGTCTGGTTTACAAGTCCTCCTAAGCCTATTCCTAAACTGTCTATACCTTCTTATTTTTGCCAATTGCAAAGTAGTTATTTAAATGGGGGTTGTTGGCCCAGTGGTAAGGATAGTACAGGGCTGCAGTTGTATACTAAAGTGATGCAGCTCTTATATCCGAGTGAACCTGCCATTAAAACTGTCCTTCAGGTCGCATGGAGACAGTGCTTAAGAGGTTAAATAATCCAAGACTGCCGGACTATATGTGGGAAATAGTATGGCTTACGGTGTAATGGAAGGATTGGGGTTCGACGAATGCTAAGCACAAGGCCATAAATAAAAGAACTTGCCCTTTTTAGAGTGTGTGGCTCAGGAGGAAACAGTGGAGCATTTTTTTTTTTTTACATATGCCAGGTCTCTTTGGAAATTCCTGGCCTTTTAAATGGAAGATGAGGTGGTTATGGTACTTAGATTATAATATACTGGTGTTGGGTCATTTTCCTCAGTTGGGGAAGAGGTATCATTTAGGAACCCTGCAGATCTTTTGTTGTGCTTTGATATATTATTTATGGCAGGCTCGGTGCCAATAGGTTTTGTATCAAAAATGATGCCCTCTGATACATAGAAACATAACATAGACTTTGACGGCAGATATGGACCGCTAGGCCCACCTAGTCTGCCCATTTCCTACTCTACAGGATAGGCATGCAGATCCTATTTAACCAACAGCCTATATCTTCCTGCCCCACAAGAATTGCCTTATGTCTGTCCCATGCATTCTTGAATTCTCCCACAGTTTTAGACCCACAACTTCCTCAGGAAGGCTGTTCCATGCATCCACTACCCTCTCTGTGAAATAATACTTCCTCACATTGCCCCTGAACACGCCCTCCTTCTATCTTTAAATTGTGTCCCCTTGTTCTTGCAAGTCTATTTTCTGAAAGATGCTACCCTCTTGGACTTTGTTGATTCCCTTGAGGTACTTGAAGTTTCTATCATGTCCCCCTCTCCTTCTTTCCTCAAGGGTATACATATTAAGCTCCTTTAGTCTCTCCTCATACGGCTTCTCTTGCAGACCCTGCACCATTTTAGTTCCCTCCTCTGGACTGCCTCTATCCTGTCTATGTCCTTGCGGAGATGGGGTCTCCAGAACTGGACACAGTATTCCAGATGGGGTCTCACCAACTGTCTGTACAGAGGATAACAACTTCCTGTTTTCTGCTGCTGATGCCTCTCCCTATACATCCCAGTATACCCCGGCCCTCCCTACTGACTTCTCACATTGCTTGCTAACCTTAAGGTCATCTGATATGATTACCCCAGGTCCCTTTCCTGTTTTGTTGTTGTTACTACCTCCCACCCATTGTGTATTCTTCCCTGGGTTCTTGTTTCCCAGGTGCATTATTTTGCACTTTTTGCATTGAATCCTAGCTGCCATATGTCAGACCATTCCTCCAACCTTGCCAAGTCCCTTTTCATCCTTTCCACGCCTCCTTGTGTATCAACCCTGTTGCGGATCTTTGTGTCATCTGCAAAAGGCATACTTTTCCTTCAGTCCCTCTGCAATGCCACTGATGAAGACATTAAAAGGACTGGACCCAATACTGAACCCTCTGCGGTGCCCACTAGTAACTGCCCTTTCTTCAGAGTGGACTCCATTTACAATTACCTTCTGTGTCCTGTTGTCCAGCCAAAGTTTTGCAGGCTACCACCTGGGACCCACTCCCAGGCTGGTTAATTTGACTAATAATCTTTTGTGTGGGACTGTGTCAAATGCCTTCTAAAGTCTAGGTAGGCCATGTCCACAGCCCTCCTGGTCTACTACTTTGGTCACCCAGTCAAAGAAATCTATTAGATTAGTCTGACATGACCTTCCCGCTGTGAACCCATGCTGCCTTGGATCCTGTGCTCCACTGACCTCTAGGTACTCAACTATTCTTTCCTTCAAGTGACTCCATCACTTTCCCTACCACAGAGGTCAGACTGACAGGTCTGTAGTTTCCTGCCTCTGTCTTGGTCCCACTTTTGTGAAGGGAATCACATCCGCCTTCCTCCAGTCCTCGGTACCACACCATCCTCCCATGATTTATTAAAAGAGTAGCCAGTGGTTTCACTAGTTCCTTCCTTAATTCTTTTAGAATTCTGGGTGAATTCCATCAGGACCCATTGCTTTGTCCACCTTCAGTTTTAGGAGTTCTTGCAGAACCCTTTCTTCTGTGAAAGGACTGGGATCGACCCCTATCAAGAGTGCTTCTGTTAATTGGATTAGGCACTTCCCCTCCTCTTTTGGAAACTGAGCAGAAATATTCGTCAGTATTCCTGCTTTTCACTGTCCCCTCTGCCCACCCACCGTTTATTCTATTCAGCCTCACTATCCCTCCCTTTGTCTTTCTACCGCTGATGTACCTATAAAGGTTTTATCCCCTTCTTAACTGAGTTGGCTATCTTTTCCTCAGTTTGGGCCTTTGCTATTCTGACTTCCCTCCCTGCTTCTTTCTGCCTTAACTGGTACAGCTCTCTGTCCTGCTCCTTCTGTGTTTCCTTATACTTCTGGAATGCTATCTTTTTCTTCCTGACTTTCACAGCCACCTCTCTTGAGAACCATAGTGGCTTTTCTTTCATTTTGATTTGTTTATTTGCTTCACACAAAGGCTTGTTGCCTCTGTGATGGCAGTTTTGATAATTCCCCATTGTTGCTCCACACCTCCTTCTAGCCTGTTTGCTAGTGCTTTTCTGAGGCACTCTCCATCTTGCCAAATTCAGCCCTCCTAAAGTCCAGTACCCTCACTTTTGTATGGCTTGACTCTGTAGCGAGTTTAACGTAAACCAACTGTTTGATGGTCACTTGTCCCCAGATGGCAACCCACTTCTAGATCAGAGATCCTCTCACTGCCCCCGCTTGAGAGCACGAGGTCTAAGACTGCTCCCTCACGAGTGGGTTCCGAAACTAGCTGTCTAATGCCTGCCACCTGTAGGGCGTCAAGAATGGCCCTGCTCTTGGATGTCGTTGCAGCAAATGTGCTCCAGTTAACATCTGGCATATTCAGGTCTCCCATCAACAGTATCTTCCCTTTCTCTGCCATTCTAAGAATGCCTTCCATCATATCCTTGTCCATTCCTTCCCCTGACATGGGGGTCTGTCACAACCCCTGTGCGGATTGTGGTGTCCCTTCCAGTCTCCAAGGTGACCCACAGTGCCTCCTCTCCTCCCTGTTTACTCTTTTGTTCAGTTGCTTTTATCCCTTCCTTTACATAGAGAGCTACTCCTCCCCTCTTCTCCCCTGCCTGTCTCTCCTGTAGGTTATGTACCCTGGTATGTTAACATCCCAGTCATGGTTCTCTGTGTACAATGTTTCTGTGACTGCTCACGATATCCAGGCATCCCTCTTCCATTAAGGCCACCAGCTCAGGAGTTTGTTGCCCAGACTACGGGCATTGGTACTCATTACCTCCATTTCCTGATGGCCTAACCCCTTTGCCCCATCCTGTCCTTCTTGCCTTTGTCACTTTCTCCATTTACCCTGCCCTTCTCCCTATCGACACCTCCATGTTGGTGTTTCCACACTTACTACCGTGATTGTTTTGGGAGGGGCTAGGATTTTCCTGCTCCTTTCCAGTGCCTCCCCCTTGGCTAGTTTAAAAGCTTGCCAATGAAGCATTTAAACCTATCACCTAGGATCCTGGTTCCCTCCCGGACAGATGCAGCCCATCATGCCAGTATAGGCTTGCATCACTCCAGGTGGACCCCAGTCCCCAATGAAGCCAAATCCCTGAGCTCACACCAGTTTTTCAACCACTGATTGAATCCCATGGTGCGGAACACCCTAGCCTCTCCTATGCCATAGATGGGTAGTACCTCCGAGAAGGTTATCGTGCGTGCTACTTGACTAGGGCCCTCCCAATTCCACAAACTCTTCCTGCACTTCTCTAATCCTTTTCTTAGCCAGGTCATTTGTTTCCTAGAGTGGACAATGACATCAGCTCCCTCCTGTGCAGCTGTCTGGCTGGCAATCCTGAGGATTGGCTCCCTGGCCCTCAAGCCATGGCGCCAGGCAGGCACCTTGCCTCCCTCTCCCCTTCCTTGCCCAGTTCTACCTTCCTAACAATGGAGTCCCCCACCAGGAGTTGTTTCCTTCCCCTGCAGGGTCCCCTGCCACCCTCCTGTGGGTCTCCTGGGAACCACACTTTGCCAGAATGGCATAAGAATTGTGGAGAGGTACAACTGGAGGGGATGTGCCTCTGTTCCACCACCCTCACCCTCCTGAGCCCACTGTGGTCCAACCGTCCTCTTTCTTGGCAACCTCTGAGGCAACGGCAGTGGCACTGGTGGTCCCTGGATGGAAGAGGAGGTCCCACAAATCCTGGCTAACTCAGCCTGGAGATGAGCAACCTCCTCCCTCAGCCCAGAGAGGTGCCTGCAGATGGGACAACACCGCATCCTCAGAACATCTCCCGGAAGACTGCTGCCCACAGCCACTGCACTGCACCACTCCAATCATGTCTTATTTCTGGCCCCTTAACTATTTGCAATCCTTACTCTTTCCTCTGTTTTTTTTTTCTCTCCTTACTTTCTGCCTGTGTGCCCTTTAAGCTCCTGATTGTCCTGTTCTGAGACAAGAATATCCTATATTTCTCAGTAGACCGCTTACTTGTTCAGAGGCAGACCTCCAGCAGCTAGAGGGGGCGGAGGCTACTCTTGCCCTTCTAGGATGGTGGGTTCTTGGTGGTTCTGTGATCACTCACTTCCTGCCCCTAAACAGGAAGTTCCTGTTGTCAGTCAAATCCTGTGCCTATAAAAATAGAACTAGCTTTGGGTGGTGGAGGGAGGGAAGGAAGGCAATATAGTCCCAGTAGAGAAGTTCAGTTACACAGCAGTCCTTTCTCCTGGAGTCTTCTGCCAAGCTATTAGCAGAATCTTTCTAAGGCCAGTCTTTAAATGTAGCTTCCTTCTAGCTAAGCCACTCCCCCTACTTACCAGATCTTTCTACAAGTAATTTAAACCTCACAACAGTTAAGTCCTTTCAGTCACCTGAGTTTACACCTAGATGACTTTTCAGTTACCCATTCAGTTCAGTTAACCCAAACACACACTTTTTTGTTTTGTATGTTAGTTTTTACCCTAAATTAAAGGTCTAAATACAAAAGTTCTTCTACTTTAGTCCCAGCAGAAAGTTCAGTCACACAGCAATCCTTTCTCCTGGAGTCTTCTGCCAAGCTATTACTGTGGGGTTATTGATTCAGGGAGCTCTGGAAATGGTGTATCTCCATGATTTAGGATTTGCAACTGCTAGGCAGGTGATGGATTGATGGAGAGGGTTCTGAGGTT
Source organism: Neoceratodus forsteri (assembly GCA_016271365.2). NCBI lineage: Eukaryota > Metazoa > Chordata > Ceratodontiformes > Ceratodontidae > Neoceratodus > Neoceratodus forsteri. The sequence goes on along the minus strand of CM057456.1, from coordinate 1,887,438,296 downwards.
TATAAAATACAAATAGTTAAGGGTGGTATATAGCATTAGGACGGGAAGTCTTAGGCTTACTACGGATGGGTAGAATGATTAATAGCAGGAACTAGTACGGAGTTGGTTGGGTTGCTGCATGTCAAAATGTTCTCTCCCCGGTGAATTAGGTGTACATATGCTGGTTTGTAACTGTTTTCTTTGAGAACATATTAATAAAAAATTCCCCTGCTTTTTAGTGGGGGAGGGTTATACATAGATCTTGTCACACACCGATTTGATAATGTATGATTATAATATTATTCTGATTTTGTTTGCCATCTGATTTGAATATGATTTTGTGTGACTTAACATGGTGGATAATCAGTTTGTTTTGATGTTATGTTAATAAAAATTCCCTACTCTTTTCAATAAGTGCCATGGGATCTTTAACATCCACCTGAACTACCACCAATCCAGGCAGATGGGACCTCGGTTTAACATCTCATCCGAAGCGGCACCTCAGAAGTGCAGCACCCTCTCATGCTGTACTACAGTGTCAGTACTGGGATAGTAACCCAAGTGCCAGATGTGGGAACTGACCCACAGCCCTCTGATCTCCCGGCCTCAGAGGCTGAGTGTGCTACCTACTGAGCCACTGACACTGCCTTTGTAAATAGTTATACTGATTTTTTATTTTGCTGTTATTAAGAAAAATAAAATGCCATTTGTGAATTTTGAAACTGTTCCAGGTTTTCCTATACTTCCTGACCTGTGCCTCGACGACAGATGGTGTCAGACTAAGTGGGATTCGCCATGCATACTCTAAACCAGGAGTTTTGTGCGTGGGTACTAGACCTGGTACGGGAAGCATAGAAGAAAGGTATGGATTCCTCAGCAGCAAGTGCAGGCGTGGTTGCAAGAGGAATGGCAGACAAACTAGAAGCAGAAACAAAAGTCCAAACTGAGACTGTAAAGCCAGCATCAGCCATGGAAAAAAAGAACAGGCAGTGACAGAACATGAAAGCCTGACTGCCTTTGTCAAATGGTGGACTATAATGTACAACAAACAGAGGCGGAGGGCGAAGAAACAGAGAAGAAAGAAGATGCAGCAGAGAGAAAAGAGATTAAACGTTTGAGGCACAGAGAAAAGAAATGCAACAACTCAAGAAGCAGAGAAAGAAGAGCTGCAACAACAAAGATAAGAGATGCAGCAACAGGAGCAGCAAAGAAGAGGAGAGATGCAGTGACAGGAGCAGCAAAGAAGAGAAGAGATGCAGTGATGGATGGATGCCTTGCAACTAACAAAGCTGGACGATTTGGCACTGGTTCAGCAGAGCAACAAAACACCAACAACTTAAAGACCTTAAATTTACAAAGCTGTGTCCCTCAGATAATATCGAAGCATACCTAACAAATTTTGAAAAGGGTTGCCACAGCCTGCCAGTGCAAAGCAGCAATGGGCAATCAGGCTGGTACCTTACCTGACAGGTAAAGCCCAACTACCTACAGCAATATGGACACTGCACAGTCTGAAAACTATGACCTGGTGAAAAGCAAAATCCTGAAAAGGATACGACGTCTCAGGAGAGACCTATAGGCAAATATTTCGGTCTCTGAAGTACAACTCGGTAGACAATCCTCGAGAAGCCTTCACCGACTCAGAGAACTCCTTATGAAATGGCTCCAACCAGAGAGCAAAACACTCCCACAGATCATCGAAACATTTGTAATGGAGCAGTTCATCAACATCCTACTCACAGACGTACAGCTTTGGATAAAAGAACACTGACCAGAAAATGGGGAAAAGGCAGTTTCTTTGGCTGAAGACTACCAGATGGCCAGACAAGATGCCACAGAGTGAAGTAACAACCAAGCACTGGTAAGACACACTTTTCCCATTTAAACTCCGTCTGATAAGAACTCTTGTGGGAAACAAATCTCTACCCAAAGACTTTATTTGCCATAATGGTAATATGCCAGGTCATATTGCAAGAAATTGCTGTAGTAAGAAAAGTGACACTGGAGCAGATTTGTCCTTAGCAAACTGGGGCAAGTACTTAACAGATGTGAAAGTGGGAGGTAAGACTGTGAAGAGCGTGATCGATTTGAGAAGCAGACAGACCTTAGTGCATATTAAAGTGCTGGGAAAACACTGTGTAACAGGACCAGATACTGGTGTCATCTGCATCTATGGAGACACTCAATACTATCCCACCACCCAAGTGACTCTGACTATTAAGGGCGTGTCACACCAAATGAAAGTGGGGTAGTACCTAAATTACCCGACCTGTGATTATTAGAAATGATTTTCCAGGATTTACTGAGTTAATCAAAGAGGAGTAAATCCTGATGTTTCAGCAGCTATGGTGACAACAGCTCAAGCAAAGAAAATCTCAGATGGTGGGGACTCTTTCTTCTTTGTTGATTTTGATTCGGACTTGTTTGAGCACAGCTCCAAGATCCAGAAGTCCAGTAAAAAAACGACGACTGAAGAAACAGCGGCAACAAAAGAATGATGGACATAAGGGGCTAACATGAAGAAATGCTGACACTAAACTGATCACTGATTGTGATTTTATTTCAGAACAAGCTAACAATGTTTCTCTCCAGGGTTATTTTAAGCAGCTAGGGGTGAAACCAAAACAGAGTGAACCTGTGTTTGAAAATGTAATAGGCTACTGTAGATTTTAGGTTAAAACTGAGACACTGGAACAGATAGAACAATTGGTTATACCACAAAAGTATAGATCTGAGTTGTTACAGATAGCACATGATAGTCCTATGGCTGGTCACTTGGGAGGGATCACACCTTTGTCAGATTGCTGTACAGATTTTACTGTCCTGGAATTCATGAAGATGTTGGTACCTAGTGCAGTTCCTGTGGTGAGTGTTGGAAAGTAGCCCCAGTGACTAAATGAGACAAGGTGCCCCTGGTGCCCCTACCTGACAGATGTGCCTTTGAGACAATTGCAATGCATGTGGATGGCCCTTAAACAAAGTACAATGGTAATCTATTCATTCTGGTAGTATGTGACTATACTCAATACCCAGAGCAGTTCAATGTGAACTGTCACCGCTAAAACTGGTAGCAGAGCTTGCCAACATTTTCAGTAGGGTGGGCATACCTAAAGAGATAATACACTGATCAAGGTAGTCATTTTTGTGTTGCAACTCCAACTCCACACCTATAAAGTCCATGGGGCCAGATTTTCAAAGGGTGATGCAGGGCGTGTATCAAGCCTGTGCCACAACACTTGTTTCTGCTGCTACACCAATCTCTTTTGCCACAACTGTGCCCAATTTTCAAAGGTCAGATGCAGCTGTGACAGTTTCTTGACTTATGGCAGGCTGTGCCAAATCTCAGGTGCAAGCATCGTTAAAATGGTACCCAAGGCCCCAACTGCACGATACTAGTAAATGGACTTCTGCCTCACGGAGTTCCTGCTCAGGAGAAATAGCAGTTATGTAAGAACTTACTGTAACAGATCTTCAAGAGAGTTTCTAAATAGGTCTTCACATATAGGACTCGCCCCTGGCGTCAGGTCCGCACAGCAAACCTGTAGCTAGCAATCATCAGCAGGGACTGTCCCCAACGCCGGGTGACGTGACGCCGGACCGACTATAAAGGGTGGTCCTGTCCCTACCCTCCAGTTCTTTTCTACCAGAGACCCAGAGATAGGAAGCACAAAAAGGAGTAACAACTCCTGAACCCTGTGCCCTGGCTGAGCCAGAGGATAGACAGGGAAAGGAAATAACTCCAGGAGCTGGGGGATAGGTGGGCGGAAACTAGACCTACTGCAGGAACCTCTCTTGAAGATCTACTGTTACGGTAACTTTACATAACTGCTATATCTTGTTTGAGAGGGTTCCTGCAGTAGGTCTTCACATATAGGACCGAATACCAAGCAGTCCAACAGAAAATGAAAGTAAGTCGGAGACAAGGTTCCAGGAGGAGGAAGATGCCTGCCAAGTAAGGGTCTGCCTTAAGACAGAAGACCTTGCAAACTGCAAGGCCCAAACCAGCTCGACGCCTAGAGGCAATGTCCAGACTGCAAGGCTTTGTGAAGGTGTGGACGGAAGACCAAGTGGCTGCTGCACAAATATCCTCAGTGGACACATATGTGAAAAAGGTGAAGTGGCCACGCCCAGGTGGAGTGACCTTTGACCACCCAGCCACCTAGAAAGAGTCTTTTAGTAATAGCCTTGCCCTGGCACTGGGAGGCAAGGACACAAAGAGTTGGTTGACTTCTGAACCTCCTTAGTCTAAGAGGTATAGTACCTCAGGATCTTATGCACATGAAAAGGGTGCAAAAGGTATTCCCCCTGTTGAAATGCTGAGGAAAGAAAACCGGCAGTTCAACACTCTGGTTGAGCGTCATCTCTGAAACAACCTTCGGAAAAAGGAAGGATTAGTCCAGAGGACCACACGTCCTTATGGAAAATTAAGTAAGGCTCTCTACAAACTAGGGCCTGTAGCTCGAAACCCTTCGAGCTGAAGTTACTGCAACCAAAAATAAGTGTCTTCCAAGACAGGAAGTGCAAATCACAACTTGCTTATGGTTCAAACGGTGGCAAAGTAAGTTTTTCTAACATAAAATTAAGGTCCCAGGGGACAAGGATTCTGGACCAGAGGTTTAATATGAAGGATCCCTTCAAGAAAGTCTTGGAAACCTCTAGCTGAGCTAGCGTTTTGCCCTCCACTGGTTGGTGGTAGGCCGACACAGTAGAGAGATGGACCTTCAGTGAGGAATAACTGAGGCCCAGCTCCGAGAAGGCGAAAGCTACTCTAGCACCTGGGAGGCCGAGCAAGAAAAAGGGTCCAAGCTCTTGGCTGTTGCCCAAATAGAAAATCTCTTCCATTTCATGGCATAGGTAGACCTGGTAGAGGGTTTCCTAGCCTCCACCAGGACCTGGACAGCTTAGCGTGGAAACCCCATAGCAGAAATCGCTATGTCCACAAGTGCCATGCATGAAGGTGGAGAGACTTGAGGTTCGGATGAACCACAGTGCCCTGCTCCTGAGACAGAAGGTCATGGGAAAGGGGCAAAGGAATCAGCAGTTACAGAACTAGTTGTTGCAACAGCGGAACCAAATCTGCCGAGGCCACAGAGGAGCTATCAAGATCATGTGAACACACTCTGCCTGTACCTTCTGAATGAGAGGAAGGAGGAAACACGTACAGAAACTTCCCTGTCCAAGAGAGACAGTGCGTCTCACAAAAACACCATGCCCGTGAACAAGTGAGCAAAAGCTAGGTAGTTTTGAGTTGTATGGGGGCCTTGAACAAATCTAGGTCTGGACGGCCCCACTGAAGAAATAGGTCTTCTACTACCTCCTGCTTCAGTTCCCACTTGTGAGCCCTGGCGACTGATCGGCTGAGACTGTCTGCCAGGGTATTGTGAACCTCGGCAAGTGGACTGTCATCAGGTCAGGCCGTGCTGAATCGCCCAATACCATACCCTCATTGCTTTTCTGCAGAGAGGTACCACCAGGTACCTCCCTGTTTGTTAAGATACCAGACAGTGACCATGTTGTCTGTCTGGATGAGTAGTGCTCCCAGACGAGTAACAACTGGAAGGCCTTGAGCGGACAGAGAACTGCTCTTGTCTCCAGGATACTGATGTGAAGATTCTCCTCTGAATGGGACCAGGAACTTGCATCCGGTGATCCCCAGATGAGCTCCCAAACCCATACTGGAAGCATCCGAGGTAAGGGTTTGGCAAGAGCCTGACAGTGTAGGGGCCCCTACCAACAGGTTGGTGAGGTCCTGCCACCATAAAACATAGAAACATAGACTTTGACGGCAGATAAGGACCGCTTGGCCCATCTAGTCTGCCCATTTCCTACCTACAGGATAGGCCGCAGTTCCTAGTTAACCAACAGCCTATTTCTTCCTACCCCCACAAGAATTGCCTTATGTCTGCCCCATGCATTCTTGAATTCTCCCACAGTTTTAGACCCCACAACCTCCTCAGGAAGGCTGTTCCATGCATCCACTACCCTCTCTGAAATAATACTTCCTCCATTGCCCTAGACCGCCCTCCTTCTATCTTTAAATTGTGTCCCTTGTTCTTGTAAGTCTCTTTTCTGAAAGATGCTACCCTCTTGGACTTTGTTGATTCCACTGAGGTGCTTAAAAGTTTCTATCATGTCCCCCTCTCCCTTCTTTCCTCAAGGGTATACATATTAAGCTCCTTTAGTCTCTCCTCCATCTGGCTTCTCTGGCAGACCCTGCACCATTTAGTTGCCCTCTGACTACCTCTATCCTGTCTATGTCCTCATGGAGATGGGGTCTCCAGAACTGGACACAGTATCCAGATGGGGACTCACCAACCTGTCTGTACAGAGGGTTTACAACTTCCTTCCTTCCACCAGATGAGATCTTTCTGAAGACTGCTGAAGATCGTGACTAACTGGTCCATGTTGTCAAATCGCTGATCCCACTGGGTAACCCTCATGTCCAGATGGGGATAGGTATCCTGCCACGCACCTTTTTAGGTATTTTCGGCTCAGAAATGACTGTGAAGCGGTTTGGAAGGCCCCAGCTTGGAGACTCCCACTATCAGAGGTTGAAAGGGAGGTGCTAGAGGCAACTACAAATGAGAAGGGACTGATGAGTCAGGCGATGAGGATGGATAAGGTGTTCTTTCAAGGGGAAACCAATAAAGTTAAACATTGGTGGAGCAGGACCTCAAGATGGAAATATTAGACTCCAATTGGGAATTAGTATTGAAGTCACACATGGGCTTACTCTTATGCAACAAGTATAAGGAGGCATAGTATAAATTCCTACACGGTTATACTATTAAGCCAGTGTAGTCCACAAATTCTATCCAGGGGTGCCCCGACATGTGGAAAATGTGGGCGGCATGGGCACCTTTATTCATTACTACTGGGAGTGCCCAAATCTGAGAAAATATTGGAAGGGGGCAAATGAATTATCAAGAATGATGGGTCAACCAATGGAGGTCTCCCAAGGTCACTTTTTGTTAGGGGTAGAGGTGGAGGGACTGGGAGTTATAACCTCAATGGCTGACAGTACACCTAGTGGTAGCAAGGCAAGGATACAACACCTATGGACCACTAACTCTGTACCCAGCGGTGGAACAATGGCAGGGTTAGCTATCAAAAGCGGGCAGTGGACAGACTAACTTGTATCTTGAAGGGCAGGGAAGACAGGTTTCCAGAGGTGTGGGGCAAATTTCTGAATGCCCTGACACCAGGGATGCTACACTCCTTCATGAAAGGGGAATGTTGTAGAAAATATAAACAGGTGAAGAATACTGCCAAATAGATGGGTCTATGGGATGGAATTAAGAACAAAAAGAAGAACCTAGGCAGAAGCTTAAGCAGTGAGCCACTCTGGTATAAAATGGATACATTTAGAACCAGAGCAAAGCAACAGTTTATAGAAACATAGAATTTGACGGCAGATACCACCGCTGGGCCCACCTAGTCTGCCCATTCCCTACCTGATGGATAAGCTGCAGATTCTAGTTAATCAACAGCTTACTTCCTCCCACCCCACTAGAATATTGCCTCATTCCTGTCCCATGCATTCTTGAATTCTCCCACTGTTCCTGACTCACAACCTCCTCAGGAAGGCTGTTCCATGCATCCACAACCCTCTCTGTGAAAAATACTTTCTAACATTACCTCTGAGCTGTCCTCCCTCTATCTTCAAATTGTGCCCCTTGTTCTTGCACATCTCTTCTTCTGAAAGACACTACCTTTTGTACCGTTAATTCCTTGAGATACATGAAAGTTTCTATCATGTCCCCTCTCCTCCTTTCCTCAAGAGTATACATATTAAGCTGCTTTAGTCTCTCCTCGTATGTCTTCTGGTGCAGACCCTGCATTTTGGCTGCCCTCCTCTGAACATCCTCCACTCTGTCTATGTCTTTGCGGAGATGGGGTCTCCAGAATTGCACGTAATACTCCAGATGGGGTCTCACTAACTGTCTGTACAGAGGGATAACAACTTCCTGTTTTCTACTGTTGATGCCTCTCCTATGCATCCCAGTATCTCCCAGCCCTCATTACTGCCTTCTACATTCATTGCCCACCTTTAGGTCATCTGATATAATTACTCCTAGGTCTCTTTTGATTTTTGTTGTCATTAACTCACCCCCAGTGTGTACTCTTCCCTGGGTTTTGTTTCCCAGATGCATTACCTTGCACTTCTTTGCACTGAAACTGAGTTGCCACATATTTGACCATTCCTCCAACCTTGCCAAGTCCCTTTTCATTCTTTCCACCCACCTTGTGTATCAACCCTGTTGCAGATCTTTGTGTCATCTGCAAGAGACATACCTTTCCTTACAGGTGCTCTCAATGTCCTTATAAAGACATTAAAGAGGACCGGTCCCAGTACTGAATCCTCGGTGCCCACTAGTTGCCCTCCTTTCTTCACTGTGGACTCCGTTTACTATTACCCTTTGCGTCCTGTTGTCCAGTCAGTTTTTATCAGGCTACCACCTTGGGACCACTCCAAGGCTGGCTAACTTGTATATTACTGTTTTGTGTGAGACTGTGTCAAATGCCTTGCTAAAATCTAGGTAGACCATATTCACAGCTCCTCCTCCTGGTCTACTACTTTGGTCACCCAGTCAAAGAAATCTATTAGATTTGTCTGACATGACCTTCCTGCTGTGAAGCCATGCTGCCTTGAGTCATGTGCCTCACTGGTCTCTAGGTACTCAACAATTTTTCCTTCAGAAGTGATTCCATCATTTTCCCTACCACTGAAGTCAAACTAACTGGTCTGTAGTTTGCTGCCTCTGCCCTGCTCCCACTTTTGTGAAGTGGAATCACATTTGCCCTCCTCCAGTCCTCAGGTACGACCCCACAGAAACATAGAAACATAGAATGTGACAGCAGATAAGGACCGCTGGCCCACCTAGTCTGCCCATTTTCCTACCTAACAGATAAGATGCAGATCCTAGTTAACCAACAGCTTACTTCCTCCTACTCCCCACTAGGACTGCCTTATGTCTGTCCCATGCATTCTTAGATTCCCCCACTGTTCTTGACTCCGACCTCCTCAGAGAGGCTGTTCCATGCATCCACAACCCTCTGTGAAAAAATACTTCCTCACATTACCTCTGAGCGTGCTCCCTCTATCTTCAAATTGTGCCCCTTGTTCTTGCACATCTCTTTTCTGAAAGATGCTACCCTCTTGGACTTTGCTGATTCCCTTAAGGTACTTGAAAGTTTCTATCATGTCCCTCTCTCTTCTTTCCTCAAGGGTATACATATTAAGCTCCTTTAGTCTTTCTTCGTATCTCTTCTGGTGCAGACCCTGCACCATTTTGGTGCCCTCCTCTGGACAGCCTCCACTCTGTCTATGTCTTTGCGGAGATGGGGTCTCCAGAACTGCACACAGTACTCCAGATGGGGTCTCACCAACTGTCTGTACAGAGGATAACAACTTCCTGTTTTCTACTATTGATGCCTCTCCTATGCATCCCAGTATCCCCCAGCCTTCCTTACTGCCTTCTCACATTGCTTGCCCACCTTTAGGTCATCTGATATATTACCCCCAGGTCCTTTCTATTTTTTACTGTGTATGGTTTCTCGTGTGTCATCCTCCCATGATTTGTTAAAGGAGTAGTCAGTGGTGTTACTAGTTCTACTAGTCCCTCCTATCATTAGGAGCACTGATTTAGACAATGTGGCATCAGTGCCAGTAAGATAGTTTCTTTATTGAATTTACTATAGAACTGTCATAGAATAATTAGTAATGACTCAACAGGGTGTGTGTTGTGCTGGGATAACGTCACGCCTCAGGTGGTTGTGGTACGCAGGCTGCAAGTCAACGTATCCAACAACTGAGGCGTGACCTTATCCCAAACGATACACACCCTGGAGAGCATTATTGCTATTATACAATGACTTGTTGTTATATAAAAATAAAATAAACATTTTAAAGAATGTTTTATTAGCGTGGAAAATATTTTTGTTTCTTAAGAGGAGATTCAAAAAGAGATGCTCTATAAGGTCATCTGCCATAAACCCATCTGCACTGGTTCACAGTGAGGCTGAGACTAGAGACGGATGTTGTGCTGGGATAACATCACAGGTCCAGTCCGAGACCGACCAATCAGAGACCAGATTTTTTCTTGCCATTGTATAATGGCTGACAACTGTGTAGAGGATATACTGGATCTACTTTGTTCACTGCATAACACCCTCTGGGTTAAAGCATGTGCTGACAAACTGATCCGCGAAATGGAGGCGAGATGGGCTAGAAGTTTTTGATCGTAGCATGGAAGGCTAAATTAAGAATGTGAAAAATGATTTGGTAAGATGCATGTATGTGGTTATCTGACTGAATAGCACGTCCTCAATATATGTACACTGTACTGTCATTTCTTGTTTTTGTTTTAAGAAAATCTATTGACAATAAAGAGTACACAAAAAATGGTCCCCAAGACTGATGCAAGGTAGACCACAAAAGATGGTCTTACTTGCATCAATAGGTTTCAATAGATTTTTGGTGTATAATCAACCAAGATGGTGGCTGCCAGGCTGGGCATGTGACTGCTGCTCCTCTCTGGGAGTTTTGATTTTATTTAGTTAACAGTGGTTACTTTTATTATTTTATTTTAATTTGCGTTGTTTTCTTTTGTTATTTATCGGACCCACAGCCCGTTTTGCTCGCTTTTATTGTGTGTACTGATTGAGTTGACTGTGCCGACTGGGCGCTCTGCATGCACTGACCTGTGGAAACAGTACCAACTGGAGCTTCCCTTTGTCCATTTGGTGAGGTTGTCTATGCCACTGCGTTGTTGTGAGGCAACGGCCGGGCTTGGGAAGCTTGAGGCTGTGGAGGGCTTCGTTAAATCTCGGACGGTCCAAGAGGAATGAGCAGCCGAGCTGTGTTTGTGGAGAGCCAGTAGGAACGATTTTATAGACTTTACAGAGTTGGATTTGTGCTTTCCGGCCTGTGAGGAATTGCAGGCGGGGTGAAGGTGAGGGCTGTGGAAGAAATGAAAATTACACATACCTACCGTAATTGTGATCTTCTCTTGTATCTTCACCATTCATTACTGCTTGAGGTTAAGCCGGGCCGCACCCATATAGAGTTTTTTTTTTTTTTAGAGTTGGCTCTAGCGCGCCGTCCTCGAGGGCGCGCACTGCGCCATGCGCCGAGGGACGGCCGTTAGAGCCGTGGGACTCCTCCTTCATCTCAGTTCTGTTAGCCGGAGGCAAAATAAAGTGTGAGGAAAAAGAAAGCGAGGCAAGAGAGCCAAGGGATAGAAAAGGAAAGGAAATAAACTGAAAAAGGAATAAGCCGATGGAGAAAGACAGAGGAGAGAATTCCTACCCTAAGGGACCCGCAGGGGCCTCCTTTCAGGCGGCTCTAGGGAGGAACACAGAAAGAGAGGGAAGGAGAAGAGAGGAATGAAGGAAGAAGAAAGAAAGAAAGAGTGGCATGTTGAGAAGGAGAACAGTGCCCATCGAGCATTGTTGGTTGAGAGGCTTATAGGCTCGAAATTAATGAGGAGCAAGAATCCTCGTTAGTAGGACTGAGGAGAGGTTCCAACGAACCTACTAAACAGACCAAGAGAGGGCAGAGTCTCTGGACTCTCAACATGCCAAGTCTCTTCATCCCAGTTGAGGGCTCCTGGACTGACTGAGCAGAACCTGTTCCGAAGAGCGCCCATCCAGGAAGAGGACTAAGTTCCTAGCACCTTGATAAGTGCTACCATAGAAGAGTATGGAAAAGCTAAGCCTTCTCGAAGGCAGTTTGTAAGAAAAATGAGAGGACTCAATCAGACTTGCTATGACAAGGCAGACAGAGCTTGAAGCTGACAAGGTCAGCCAGCAGCTGCAAAAGCTTTTGAAAAATAATGCCTGCAAGGGGATCCTAAGTTGAAGGTGCCGAGACAGGGCATGGCCACCAGGCTGTGGAACAACATGACCTGAGGAGACAAGGAATTGCACCGTGGGGCAGTCAGAAGAGTTCCCTCAGAATTAAGAAGTTTGTAACCAGCATCGTTCCTCTTTACCTTGAGGAAAAAAGGGGTCCAGGGTTTAAATAATTGATTAGCAGTTTTTTTTCCTTGGGACTATATTAACTGTACAGACAGTGTTTACACAGAGTCCCTAAAGTGCGCGCTGCCAAACACGGCGGGCAAGAGCCATGCATCTCCCCAACGACTCCAGCACTTTTATGAGCAAAGCCAATCAATCTTAGAGTGAAGTAAATCCCTGCGATCCATTCACCAAGAATAGGAAAAACAGAAGAGTTTTTTTTTTTTTGGCATAAAGGCCAAGGAGTAAGAAGGAACGAGGCGGGAGGAGGCGCCACAGAAGAGACCACTGAGGGAAGGTGAGAGGGTATCAGAATGAATGGTGAAGATCAAGAATTACGGTGAGTCGTAATTTTCATATCTTCCTTGTCAATCTTCACCATTCATTACTGCTTGGGAGAGTACCAACCCCTCTCCCCTTAAAAAGGGGGAGGTAGAACCCTGAGGAACAAGAACCCCAGACTCCTGTTGGTGAGAAACAGAAGGGAAGACCCTGGCTAGTACAGAGAAGCCTATGTGGGAGAAGAGTTAGGAGGTGCCTCCCGAGGACGGGAGACGGAGGAAGCCCCTGAAAAGTCTCCTAGCTCTGGAGGAAAAAAGACGGGTCCCAGGCGGAGCGCATCACCCTCGCCCGGGCCAGGGGTGACAACCTTAATAGAGCGAAAGCCATGCCGTCCGCCTAATGCAGATAGCTGTCCCCGCAAGCCTGGAAGCCACCTCATTGGCGTCGTAGATGCCTTGCTTGGTGACTTGCCAGCCCAGGCCTATAGCGGAGAGGGCAATAGTTGTCTGGTTTGCTCCGCATCAGGCATTGATGCTAGGAGCTGGGAGCATCAACCACAGATGCCGATTGTAGGCAGCATGGTGAGCCTGATGTGATGCAATACAAGCCACAGCACGAGAAGAAGAGAACACTCTTCGCCCCCACGGTCGAACCTTGAAGAATCCAAATCTGGTGGGCGGTCGTGCGCCAGGCAGGCGCCCGGAAGGAGTCTCTAGGTACACCAAGCCCGAGGCGGGTTGGGAAAAGTACCCAGGGATTCTGAGGGCACAATACCCACGACAGCAGTCAGCGGGGCTGGAGAAAGGCGGCTGGCGACTGCCAGGAACGGATAGATGCCTCCTGGAAGGGATAGGCCAGAAGGTACCACCAGGTGCTGGGCACTGAATTCTCCAAGGAATTGACGCATCTCCCGTTCGGTATTGTCTCTCCTTACATAAGAGATTCAAGGTCCCTCACCATCCTCAGAGGAATCGCTGATATTCAGTGAAATCAGCGTCCGGAAGAAAAGATGAGCAGGGTTCCTCTCCTCAGAGGAGGAAGACGAGGATGATGGAGAGCTCGAATGTCCAGAGGATTCCTCTTGGCGGTGGGGAGAGTCGAAGACCCGCTCATGCATACATCTAACGATGAGGGAAGGTCACACAGAACCCTGAACTGCTCCCAGGATAACAGACCCGTGAGGACCGACATGGCCTGGAGGCGCTGGGGTGGAAGCAGAGGTACTGGAGAAGGGCACCTACGAAGAGGCAACTGACCTCTGCCAGGACTCTGAAATCCGGGAACGGAGCCGACTGGCGGGATCCCGGACAACAAACCAGGCTGCAAGACGGAACCCTGAGAAAGCAATGCCTGGAAGAGCCAGGGAGAACCTCCTGTGGACAACCGGGACTGCATGGTTCCAGAAGGGCAGTCCACAGCAGCCACCGGAGGGCACCCTAGAGCCCATGAGGGAAGGGCGGGTTCGGCGCTATGGCTCCTAGCCACCCCACCAGAGGCGGCCGACAGAGACCGGGCCCCTGTCCCTGCCCCTCAACCTGGGACTCCGAAGAGCCCTCCTCCCTCGACTGCTGGCGATCCGCACCCCAGAGGAGGCAACAGCACCGGGAGGCAGCTGTCAGAGTCCCCCTAGGAGGGCCTCCTCCTCAGTCCCAACCAATCACCCCCTGGGACCCAGGGCCACCCCCAGCCTGAGAGGCCCTCAGGAGGACGAGAGAGGGACAGTGGAAGGGGTCCGCTGCGCCGCCTGGCACCCTGTGCACTGGGGACCCTGACTCTGAAGAGTCAGGGTGCCAGGATGGGTCCACATCCAGTCATCCGCCTCCAAAGAAGGCGAGATCAGCAGAACCTCAATGCTGGCAACCGGGAGTCCGGGCAATGGCACATGAACAGTGCCGGTGCCAGGGGCAGCGCCAGACGACCCCACCCACTCGGCGACAGCCAGGCCGGCCCTACTCCTCTCGGTACCAGCCAGGCCCACGCGCCGCCTCCGGTGTTGAACCTGACTCGGCGCCGCCGAGAGAACAGACCGGGCCCACGGCGCCGCCGAACGGCACCGGGGCCAGGGCACCGCCGATCCAAACGGTGCCGGAGGGCGGCGTAGAGGTCCACGGTGCCGGCCCAGAAATCATGGGCCTCAACACTGAGGGAGCCTGCACCTCCGAGGAGGTGACTGCAGCCGGTGTCTCCATCATGGCCCCGGGGAACCAGCTTCCCCTGACACACGAGCTTCCTCTTGACAGAAGAGGAGGCTCCTCCTCCACGGACCATAGGCCAGGGGCAGAGACCGGGGAAGGGCCTAGAGACCTGCCTGGGAATCCCTGGGCGCGCCATCCCCAGTGTGGTGAGGCCTTCCCGAGAGCAAACCCGGAGACTTGAGGACACGGCGGTCCATGGAGAAACAAGCGTGCGCGCGTCCATGTCATGGTTGGGTCCCAGGCAACGGAGACAGACATCATGCGGTCGAGGCGGAAAATGCTGTGCACAGAACGCACCAACGATAGGGGCGCTTCCGCCGACTTACGCCTTTGCTCCAGAACCGACATGATGCTAACTAACTGAGGAAAAAAAGTAGAAAACACTGCGCCGTACATAGAAATAAAAAGGAATATCCACTGTACATGGCATGAGCGGATGTCTGAGAACACGAGATGAGGAGTTGGGACAAATCCGAGAATCACTATACGCTACCGCGGCTTAGCAGGTGCAGCCTCGACGGCGGGAGAAACAGAACTGAGATGAAGGAGGAGTCCGCTGCTCCTAACGGCCGTCCTGCATGACGCAGCGCGCACCCTCGAGGACAGCGCCATAGAGCCAACTCTAAAAAAAAACAAAACTCCCGTAGAAGGGTGCGCTTAACCCCAAGCAGTAATGAATGGTGAAGATTGACAAGGAAGATCTGTGAGTCTTTGGATCTGTACTTGATTGGCTGACTTCCTGCACCTCTTGTCCACCCCTTGAATTTTGGGTGATGACTGTCTGTGACTGGCGGAGTATTGTTTTTCGATCTTCCTCTTCATCCTCTGGGCTTTGCCAGGTGTTTTCTCCATGGAGATTTACTGCCCACGGGGGAGCCGGTGTTGTTACTCAGCTGGGGAGTCCTGCTGGGTATCTTTTCCAACTAGGAGCAGCTGCAATTGTGGCCTTTCTCGGGATCCTTTGGTGTTGGGTTGCTTTATTTCTCCTGAGAGCTCTCGCAGTAGTAAAGGGGTTTTGCAAAGGAGTTTCTTCCAACAACAGCAAAACTGTATGTCGACTCAGCCTTTGGACTTCTGATTCTGGTGGTTCCTGATTTCGCTGTATTTATTCTGGGCCTAGATTAAAGAGACTGCTGACTTCCTCCTGACTTTTTGTGAATTATTCTGCTTTTGCTGCCTGGACGATTGGGTGGTGAGAGGACCCTCGTCCATGTACTTATTTATTTATTTCTACTTTGTTGAGTTTATAGTTCCTTTCACTGGCAGTGAAGAGATTGTAATTATCCCTTTCCCGGTTGTGAGAGGTCTGGGGGAGTTTATAATTCTATTTCTCACTTTAGTGGACTGGAATAATTCTATTTCGTTTATATTTATTTGTCGTTGTATTATCACAATTATTTTAATTGTCTGGCAGTGAGTGCCTTCTATCCTCTCTCCCCAGTGGTGAGAGGACTGGAGGGGACTAATTATTCATTGTATTTTTGTTGTATTATGTATTGGGTTTGGGGTGAGAGTCCCTAAGCTTTGTTTTGTTGTTTATTTGTTTTGTGGGTTATTTTGTATTAAGGGGGCTGTCAGGGTCTCTAAATTCAGGCTCTGACTTGATGTTAGCTAACCTGGGAGTTGGGTGGGGTTTTAAATTGTTCTCTGTTAGGGGGTATTATTAGTTTATTAGTTTTATTTTAGGATTTGTTTGGTATGTATTTATTCTGCAGTATAGCTTACAGCATGTGCTGGCCTTCAGCCCCACGGTTGTGCGCTACTCATCCTCTTCTCTTCATGCCCTTGCCCCTTTTCTACTCTCCCTCTCAGTTCGAGATCTACCAGTGTTGTAGAGAGCTGGGTATTGTAAGAGGGGAGGAAGGGTGTGGGGTTGCGAACAGGGAGGATGACTAACATACAAAAAAAAAAAAAAGTGTGTGTTTGTCTGGGTTAACTGAACTGAATGGGTATCTGAACAGTTATTTAGGTGTAAATCTCAGGTGATTGAAAGGACTTAACTGTTGTGAGGTTTAAATTACTGGTAGAAAGATCTAGTAAGTAGGGGAGTGGCTTAGCTAGAAGGAAGCTACATTTAAAGACTGCATTTGAAAGATTCTGCTAATAGCTAGGCAGAAGACACCAGGAGAAAGGACTGCTGTGTGACTGGACTTCTCTGCTGGGACTATATTGCTCTCTTCCTCCCTCCACACAAAGCTAGTTCTATTTTTATAGGCACAGGATTTGACTGACAACAGGAACTTCCTGTTTGGGAGCAGGAAGGAGTGATCACAGAACCACCAAAGACCCACCATCCTAGAAGGGCAAGAGTAGCCCTCCCGCCCCCTCTAGCTGCTGGAGGTCTGCCTCTGAGCAAGTAAGTGGTCTACTGAGAAATATAGGATATTCTTGTCTCAGAACAGGACAGTCAGGAGCTTAAAGGGCACACAGGCAGAAAGTAAGGAGAGAGAGAAAAAAAGATCAGAGGAAAGAGTAAGGATTGTAAACAGTTAAGGGCCAGAAATAAGACATGATTGGAGTGGTGCAGTGCAGTGGCTGTGGAGCAGCAGTCTTCGGGAGGCGTTCTGGAGGATGTGGTGTTGTCCCATCTGCAGGCACCTCTCTGGGCTGAGGGAGGAGGTTGCTCATCTCCAGGCTGAGTTGGCCAGGATTTGTGGGACTCCTCTTCCATCCAGGGACCACCAGTGCCTCTGCCGTTGCCTCAGAGGTTGCCAAGAAAGAGGTGGTTGGACCACAGTGGGCTCAGGGAGGGTGAGGGTGGTGGAACAGGGTGCATCCCTCCAGTTGTACCTCTCCACATTCCTATGCCATTCTGGCAAAGTGTGGTTCCTCTATGGAGGTACCTGCAGTGGAGACCAAGGAGGATGCTGGGAACCTCCACAAAGGAGACCCACAGGAGGGTGGCAGGGGACCCTGCAGGGAAGGAAACAACTCCTGGTGGGGACTCCATTGTTAGGAAGGTAGAACTGGGTGAGGAAGAGGAGAGGGAGGTGAGGTGCCTGTCTGGCGCCATGACTTGAGAGGACAGGGAGGCGAATCCTCAGGATTGCGGAGCAGCTGCACAGGGAGAGGAGCTGGATGTCATTGTCCACCTAGGGACAAATGGCCTGGCTAAGAGAGGGATTAGAGAAGTGCAGGAAGAGTTTGTGGAATTGGGGAGGCCTTAGTCAAGTAGCACGCACAGTAACCTTCTGGAGGTGCTGCCCATCTATGGCATAGGAGAGGCTGGGTGTTCCGCACCATGGGATTCAATCAGTGGTTGAAAAACTGGTGTGGAGCTCAGGGATTTGGCTTCATTAGGGACTGGGGGTCCACCTGGAGTGATGCAAGCCTATATTGGCATGATGGGCTGCATCTGTCCAGGAGGGAACCAGGATCCTAGGTGATAGGTTTAAATGCTTCATTGGCAAGCTTTTAAACTAGCCAAGGGGAGGCACTGGAAAGGAGCAGGAATCAAGCCCCCCAAATAATCATGGTAGTAAGTGTGCAAACACCAACATAGAGGTGTCGATAGGGAGAAGGGCAGGGTAAATGAAGAAAGTGACAAAGGCAAGAAGGACAGGGATGGGGCAAAGGGAGTAAGGCCATCAGGAAGTGGAGGCTAATGAGTACCAATGTCCGTAGTCTGGAGCAACAAGCTCCTTGAGCTGGTGGCCTTGATGGAAGAGGATGCCTGGATATCGTGGCAGTCACAGAAATATGGTACACAGAGAACCATGACTGGGATGTAACATACCAGGTACATAACCTACAGGAGAGACAGGCAGGGAGAAGAAGGGGAGGAGCTCTCTATGTAAAGGAAGGATAAAGCAATGGAACAAAAGTAAACAGGGAGGAGGGCACTGTGGGTCACCTTGGAGACTGGAAGGGCACCACAATCCGCACAGGGGGTTATGTGACAGACTCCATGTCAGGGAGGGAATGGACAAGGATACGATAAAGGCATTCTTAGAATGGCAGAGAAAGGGGAGATACTGTTGATGGAGACCTGAATATGCCAGATGTTAACTGGAGCACATTTGCTGCAGCCACATCCAAGAGCAGGGCCATTCTTGATGCCCTACAGGTGGCAGGCATTAGACAGCTAGTTTCAGAACCCACTCGTGAGGAGCAATCTTAGACCTCGTACTCTCAAGCGGGGCAGTGAGAGGATCTCTGATCTAGAGTGGGTTGCCATCTGGGGACAAGTGACCAACAAACAGTGTGGTTCACATTAAACTCAGCTACAGAGTCAAGCCATACAAAAGTGAGGGTACTGGACTTTAGGAGGGCTGACTTTGGAAAGATGGGAGAGTGCCTCAGAAAAGCACTAGCAAACAGGCTAGGAGGTGTGGAGCAACAATGGGAATCATCAAAACTGCCATCACAGAGGCAACAAGCCTTTGTGTGAAGCAAATAAACAAATCAAAACGAAAAGAAAAAGCCACTATGGTTCTCAAAAGAGGTGGCTGTGAAAGTCAGGAAGAAAAGATAGCATTCCGGAGGTATAAGGAAACACAGAAGGAGCAGGACAGAGAGCTGTACCAGTTAAGGCAGAAGGAAGCAGGGAGGGAAGTCACGAATAGCGAGGGCCCAAACTGAGGAAAGATCGCCAACTCAGTTAAGAAGGGGATAAAACCTTTTATAGGTACATCAGCAGTGTAGAAAGACAAAGGGAGGATAGTGAGGCTGAAGAGAATGAACGGTGGGTGGGCAGAGGGGACAGTGAAAAGCAGGGATACTGAACGAATATTTCTGCTCAGTATTCCTACAAAGAGGAGGAAGTGCCTAATCCAATTAGAAGCACTCTTGATAGGGGGTCGATCCCAGTCCTTTCAACAGAAAAGGGTTGCAAGAACTCAAAACTGAAGGTGGACAAAGCAATGAGTCCTGATGGAATTCACCCCAGAATTCCAAAAGAATTAAGGAGGAACTAGTGAAACCACTGGCTACTCTTTAATAAATCATGGGAGGATGGTGTGGTACCGAGGACTGGAGGAAGCGGATGTGATTCCCTTCACAAAAGTGGGACCGAGACAGAGGCAGAAACTACAGACCTGTCAGTCTGACCTCTGTGGTAGGGAAATGATGGAGTCACTTCTGAAGGAAAGAATAGTTGAGTACCTAGAGGCCAGTGGAGCACAGGACCCAAGGCAGCATGGGTTCTGGCGGGAAGGTCATGTCAGGACAGATCTAATAGATTTCTTTGACTGGGTGACCAAAGTAGTAGACCAGGAGGGGCTGTGGACATGGCCTACCTAGACTTTAGCAAGGCATTTGACACAGTCCCACACAAAAGATTAATAGTCAAATTAACTAGCCTGGGAGGGGTCCCAGGGTGGTAGCCTGGGTAAAACATTGGCTGCACAACAGGACACAGAAGGTAACTGTAAATGGAGTCCACTCTGGAAGAAAGAGGGGTTACTAGTGGGTACACGTGAGGTTCAGTCCTTTTTAATGTCTTCACAGTGACATTGCAGAGGGACTGGAAGGAAAAGTATGCCTTTGCAGATGACACAAAGATCTGCAACAGGGTTGATACACAAGGAGGCGTGGAAAGGATGAAAGGGACTTGGCAAGGTTGGAGGAATGGTCAGAAGTATGGCAGCTAGATTCAATGCAAAGAAGTGCAAAAATGCACCTGGGAAACAAGAACCCAGGGGAAGAATACACAATGGGTGGGGAGGAAGTAACAACAAAAAAAGGAACTGGGGTAATCATATCAGATGACCTTAAGGTTAGCAATCAATGTGAGAAAGCAGTAGGGAGGGCTGGGGTATACTGGGAATATAGGGAGAGGCATCAGCAGCAGAAAACAGGAAGTTGTTATCCCTCTGTACAGACAGTTGGTGAGACCCCATCTGAGTACTGTGTCCAGTTCTGGAGACCTCATCTCCGCAAGGACATAGACAGGATAGAGGTAGTCCAGAGGAGGGCAACTAAAATGGTGCAGGGTCTGCAAGAGAAGCCGGGATGAGGAGAGACTAAAGGAGCTTAATATGTATACCCTTGAGGAAAGAAGGAGAGGGGGGACATGATAGAAACTTTAAGTACCTCAGTGGAATCAACAAAGTCAAAGAGGGTAGCATCTTTCAGAAAAAGAGACTTATAAGAACAAGGGGACACAATTTAAAGATAGAAGGAGGCGGTTCAGGGGCAATGTGAGGAAGTATTATTTCACAGAGGGTAGTGGATGCATAGAACAGTCTTCCTGAGGAGGTTGTGGGGTCTAAAACTGTGGGAGATTTCAAGAATGCATGGGACAGACATAAGGCAATTCTTGTGGGGGTAGGAAGAAATAGGCTGTTGGTTAACTAGGATCTCGGCCTATCCTGTAGGTAGGGAAATGGGCAGACTAGATGGGCCTAGCGGTCCTTATCTGCACAAAGTCTATTTTTCTATGTCTATGTTTCTATGATCAAGGGGGGTCATCGTACTCAGGTGATTGGTACCAGAAGGCGCCTGGGGTGAAAATGGAATCAGATCGTGGTTTCCATGTCTGGTGCCCATACCAAAGGGCACCACCGATTACAGTGGGCAGATGGCCTGGGCGGCGAGTTCGTCGAATTCGGTGATGTGCAATGCAGGTCCATTAATATGAGAACCGCAATTATTGCGGATCTTGTTGGTACGGTGGACCTGGCTTGCATTACTGAGACCTAGTTGGATGATAACTCTGGCCCCATTTGGAGGCTATGACTCCAGCCGGATTGGATCACGGGGGTTTGCGGTCTGTTTCAAGACCGAACTCGGCTTCACAGAGGTCCTAGTGGGGGGTTTGAGTCCTTTGAGTGTATAGTAGTAGCAGGTGTAGGCTTTCTCAAATCGCCTCTCATTTACCATCCATTCGTGATGAGAAGTGATTCCTTCAGGAAGTGGCAGACCTAGTCGTTGATTTATGTTCGAGCCACCCAGATTGATGGTTCTGGGCGACTTCAATGCCTTGGTCAACCATGAACTCCTGCAATTTGGTCAACACTTTCCCAGTTAATGACAATGCTGGGCCTTACACAGGTGGTTTCCTCTGCTACATAAATTTGGACACTCCTTGGACCTAATCTTCCTTCTAGGGGTCGAGGTATCCGATGTGGGGTGGAACCCGTCGGGTGGTCAGACCATTACACCGTGGGGTTTAGTTTTCGCACACCCTCTAGAAGACCTCCCCTGTGGAGTTGGTTAGGTACCGCTTATGTGGGATATAGATTCCCAAGGCCTTACGGGCGGTGCTTGATCTCTCGTCCCCACGTTGCAAGCAGTGATCCAGAGACCCTTGTGTCAGCCTATAACACAGCCGCTATGGGGCTCTGGATTCCATTGCTCCAGTTCGATATTCCTCCCTTCGCCACTTCAAGTCCCCTTGGTTTGATGGGACGCTGAGGGAGTTGCAGAGACAGGGTCAAGGTTAGAGCGTTGCTGGTGAGAAGTCCGCCTTGATGCCGACCACCTTAGATTGATGGATCATTATGTGGTCTATCAATCTGCAATTACCCGTAAGAAGGCAGAATTCCTGTCCAGGAGATTGCGGTTGCTTGGAATTGACCAGCTCAGCTGTTTGAACTGTGGACAGACTGTGCAACACAGCCTGTCTGCAAGTTCGAAAGTTTTTCACAATTGGAGTGCAATGAGCTTGCTCGGTTCTTTGCAAATAAGGTACGACACTAGGGGCGGAACTGCTGTCATCACACTCGGGGTGGGGCTGCTATGGACCGTGAGAGATCACAGTGCCTCGCTTTCCTGGACTTCCTTCAGTCAGCTGGAGTTCATGGATGTCATGAGGATCATCCAGCATATCGCCCTACATGCTGTAGTTTGGACCCTGGACTGACCTCCCTAATGTTGGGTTGTATTGACATCATCAGTCCAGTCCTTGTGCAGATAGTCAGGTGCTCCCTGGAACCGTGAGTTTTCTAGTTTCCTGAAAGAGGCAGTGGTGACACCCCTCTTGAAGAAAGCTACCCTGGACCCTGACTGTCTCGAAAACTACTGACCTATCTCTAACCTTCCCTTTGTTGGGAAGGTGACTGAGAAAGTAGTTGCTGCACAACTGAGGACCATTTGACCATCCATGATGTCTATGAACCCATCCAGTCCAGTTTTCATAAAAGACATAGTACCGAGACAGCGCTGGTTCGGTGCTCAATGATCTCTTGATGGCCAGAGATCGGAAGAGTCATTCCATTTGGTCTCTCCTCGACCTTTCTTCAGCGTTTGACACCGTAGATCACATGGTCTTGATAGAACGCCTGAGGCTGCTTTGTGGAATATCCGAACCGTCTTAAGATGGTTCCCATCATTCCTCATGAGGAGATCACAAAGAGTTGTGTCCAGGGTTTTTCCTCAGATTCAATGGCTTAGTCATGTGGGTGCCTCAGGGTTCAGTATTGTCACCCATGTTATTTGCGGTGTATATGCTACCATCGGAGACACTGTAAGGAGATATGGGCTGAGGTTTCCTGTTATGCAAATGATACCCAGCTCTACCTTTCTTTTGCCCTAACCAGGAAGGAGCTCTTTTGGTCTTTAATAGCTGTCTAAGAGAAATCCAGGAGTGGATGAATTCTAGCTGGCTGAGGTTGAACTCTGATAAGACTGAGGTACTGGTTGTGGACCCGGTCCGACAGATAGGGGGTTCAGGTGATGGTGCGTCTTCGGAATTTTCTTGGAGGCATTTCTCTCTCGAGTTCTGAATGGGTGCGGAACCTGGGGTAGTTCTTGACAACAGGCTGACACTGCATTCGCAGGTGTCAGCAGTAAGTCAAGACTTCCTTTTATCATCTTAGGAACATTGCCAGGATTGGCATCTTGTTCCGCCTGCAACTTTAATCCACGCCTTTGTGTCTCGGCGCTTGGATTATTGCAACTCCCTTTATCTAAGGCTTTCTAGGGTTGAAACTGTCGCTGCAGCTAGTGCAGAATGCTGCAGCCTGGCTTTTGACAGGTTCTAGTAGATCCTGTCACATTACTCCAGTGCTGTGCGAACTGCACTGGCTGCCAGTCGGTGGCGGATCACCTTTAAAGTCGGATTGCTGACTTTCAAAGCCCTACAGGTCTAGGTGCAAGTCTATCTGAAGAACTTCTGGTTCCTTATCGCCTGATCGATCACTCCTGCCAGCCGACGAGGTTGCTAGAGGTTCCAAGGTGAATTTGAAATCCTCAGCATGCGAGCTTTTTCGTATGTGGTCCCCACCCTTTGAATCTCTACCCTATCGGTTATGGGTACACCTCTGTGGCGGGTTTCAAGAGAGGTTTGAAGACCTTTTTGTGGGAAAGTGCATTTTCAGAATATTGACTAAATTAATTGTCCTGATCTAGCTGAATCTTTTTAACGATTTTAACTGTTTTAATCTGTTTTTTTTATGTACAGCCTTGACAACTGAAAGGCGCCTTATAAATAAAAATTATTATTATTATTATTATAGTCGATGATGGAAAATCCTTTTAGATTGATGTGAGCCTGCAAAGCCACATCTTTAACGCATCTGGTGCTTGTGGCAATCTCAGGGCTATGAAAATCTGGCCCCAGAACTTGAACAGGTTCTGTCTGTGACTTTGAATATTTATAAAGGAAGCCAAGGGGTCCTCCAAGGTAACTTGTGTCGGTAACAGGAGGACTTCCTTCCTGCTTTGTTTTCCTGAGATCAGACAGCCGTCCAGATGGGGAAAACCGCCACCTCTTGCCTTCACAAATGTGCTGCTACTACAGCTAGACACTTTGTAAACATTCTTGGAACTGAGGTGAGGCTGAAGGGAAGGGCTGTGAAATGGTACTGGCAGTATATATAGCGTAGTGCATAAGGCGCTAAGCTGCAAACCTGGAGACCAGGGTCTGAATCCCATCAGCCCCACCTGCATACTGTGTAACCCTGAGCAGGGTTTTAAATAATTGATTAGCAGTTTTTTCTTGGGACTATACTAACTGTACAGAAAGTATTTATATAGATTTTCTAAAAGTGCTGTGATTGTTAAACAAAGTGAGGCAACAGCTATGCATTTTCACAAAGATTTAACACTTTTATGAGCAAACGCTAATCAATTTTTAGAGTTAAATAAATCCCTGCTTGGCAAGCCACTTAACTTCCTTTTGCTCCCAGGTTGCACCTGGAATCAAGTTCTGGCTTAGTGTGCCTTTCCTGGTTAAACAATTTCCCTTTCCCTAACCTGAAGTACTTTCTGTAGCTGACCTGACAGGTATATGAAAGTAGGCGTCTTCAGATCCAGCCAGCCTCCTTTTACAAAGATGAAATCACAGAGTCCAGTATTAACATCCGAACTTTTCTTTCTGTGTTTGCTCAGATATCTCAGGTCTAAAATGGGACGCTATTCCCATTTTTCTTGTGGGTCACAGTACCTGGAATAAAGTCCTCTGCTCTACTGAAAAGGGGTACTTTTTCTCTGCATTGGCTTGGAACAATTTCTTCACCTCCAGCTCCAACACGATTCTTTCTGATGGGGTATGAGGGTGGAAAACCTTGTGGTTCTGCAGCCTTGGGAATCTTCTGAACTGCAGTGATGAGTCTTGACTCACTATTTCCCAGACCCACTTGTCTGTGGTTACATCTGTTTATTCCAGGAAATAGTGAGTCAGCCTTTTTCCCACCCAATGGCAATGGATGGGCGACCTGTGTAGACCTGTCAGGGGGTTTTGCTTTGGCTGGGGTTTGATGTCTGGTAGTGCAGCTGTATGCCTGGTGCTTCTTCAACCCCTACCCTATAAAACCCTCTGTCCAAGGTAGTCACAGGAGATATGAGTACAGGGAAAGTATCCCCTAACGCTACATCCCTCCATAAGGCCTGTAGGAAGTGGAAGCCTTTTCTTTCTCAGTCTTGCTCTTGTAGGTGGTTTCAATTCATTCAGCTTTTCAGTAAGCATCTGTCTTTTCACTAAATAGTGAATTTCCTCACACAGGAAATCCATCACTTTTGTTTGAGTATCCAGGGATAGACTGGTAGTTTTAAGCCAGGCAAACCTCTTTAAGGACATTTCATGGGCCATGACCTAGATGCAGTGTCACTAGTGTCCACTGCATATGGAACTGGCACTTGGTGGCATCTATGGCTGTTTTTCTGTGTCAGCCATATCTTGTGCCAAGCCTCCAGTAGCTTTTTCACTCAGTGCCAGTATGGTACTCAATGGGGTTTTCTGGTACTGTGCTGTGTAAGGCAAGTAAGCTGCACACCTTAGTAGCAGGGGAACTGATGTAAATTTTTTGCTCATGTTATCCAGCTTCCTGTAATCTTTCTTAGGAGGTTGGGAGGAAAAGGCACTTTGGCCTTGTCACTCGCTGCAGTCTGGACCACTAGTTCATGATAATGGCAATGGCACTGGCAATTTTATTTATATGGTGCCCAATCCCTAAGGCTTTGGATGCCTTGCAATAAATAAAACAAATAAAACCATAATGAAATAATACAGAAACACAGAATGTGTTGGCAGATGGGGTCCATGTGGACCATCTTGTCTGCCCATGTATACTACCCCAAAAAAAAAATCAGGCTGCTGTGTTAAGTTTTCCACACTGTCTGTCCCATGCCAGCTTGAATTCTCTGACCATCTTTGACCCCACCACCTGTGAGGGAGACTATTCAAGGCTCCACCACCCTTTCTGAAAAGAAGAACTTCCTTGTGTTGCCCCTGAACCTGCCCCTTTAGGTACATGTCATGACCTCTGGTCCGGTGCAGTTGATTACCTGGAGGAGATCCTGTGCCTGTACCTTGTTGATATCATTCAGGTATTTAAACATCTCTATCATGTCCCCTATATCCTTTCTTTGTTCTAGTAAGTACATGTTAAGCTGTTTTAGCCTTGCATCATATGGCTCGTGATGTAGACCTTGCACCAGCTTTGTTGCTCTTCTTTGTATAGTCTCTAGTCTGTCTATGTCTTTCCTAAGGTGAGGCCTCCAGAACTGGACACAGTACTCCGGTGAGGCCTCACCAGGACCTGTACAGTGCATAATCACCTCTCTTTTCTACTGGTTATGCCCCTCCCATGCAACCCAAGATGATGCTGGCCTTCGTGGTGTCCTTTTCATATTGCTTGCCAACCTTCATGTCGCCTGCAATGATCACTCCAGGATCACACTCGTGTTTTGTTACTGCCAGCTATACCCCATTTAGAAAGTAATTTATCCCTGCTAGTCCTCCTAGGTGCATAACCTTACATTTTTGCACTGAACTTCAGCTGCCAATTCCCTGATCATTCTGCCAATTTCCTAAGGTCTGACTCCATCTTTTGAGTCCCTTCAGCTGAGTCCACCCTATTGCAGAGCTCTGTGTCGTCTGCAAATAGGCACACCTTCCCATTTATGTCATCAGCTATGTTGCTGATGAATACATTATAAAGTATTGGTCCCAGCACTGAATCCTGTGGAACACCACTATAAATTATCCAAAATAAAGAATCCAGGCCAAAACATAACTGAAGAAAGGTAAGGGTGGGAATACAGGTACTCAGAACCCTGTCCTGATAGTACACCTGATATGTTTTCTCAATTTCCTTATCTATGACAGCAGCTGAGTTGGGTGCTGACACAGAAACTGAAACACAGAAACAT
Organism: Neoceratodus forsteri; assembly: GCA_016271365.2. Taxonomy (NCBI): domain Eukaryota; kingdom Metazoa; phylum Chordata; order Ceratodontiformes; family Ceratodontidae; genus Neoceratodus; species Neoceratodus forsteri. The sequence continues at coordinate 1,887,411,285 of CM057456.1, read as the reverse complement.
AGACTTTGACGGCAGATAAGGACTGCTTGACCCACCTAGTCTGCCCATTTCCTACCTACAGGATAAGCTGCAGATCCTAGTTAACCAACATGATATTACACATGGATTTATGGATGGGCAGCATTAACCTCCACATGTGAGCTTAGCCCATCATATCCATGAATTCTACCTCATCCTCATCCTCAGTTTCCTCTGAGGAGATGTTGAGGGTATTTATCATATGCCTTGCAAAGGAACAGTGAGAGGTGTAATTATGTGTAGTATGGTCCTAAGGCTAGAAATGAGTATAGCTACATAAGATCCTTGTACACGGCCCAGTGGTGCTGAGGGTTGAGGAGCTGGATGCCACACCTCGTGCCAAGCTGGCGACCCAGGTTCGGAGAGCGAGTCCGGTCATCGGGGTCGGCAGGGGAGTGAGAGGATAGAGCATCCGGAGGACAGCTCTCTTCTCCCTGGGATGGGTTCTGGGCTCCACAGTGCAGTAGAGACCCGGTGAAGACTGGAAGGTACTACCTGTGCCTGGTGTACATGAGGGGATGGCGCGGCTGATGCCTATGGCTCCTCCGTGCAGCTGACATTGCACCCCTGTGCTCCTAGGGGCAACTAAGAGGAAATCCCCAGCCCCAGGGACAGGTGAATGTGCTTCAGTCTCGGCCACACTCCTGACGCCGGGCTCGCTCTCCAAGTGTGTTTCCCAACTCCAGCCCGCGCATTAGATTATAGATACAGTGCCAGTCGTAAGGTGGTCCCACATCAGGAGGCTCAGAGCTGGGGATCCGCGGGCTGGGTCAGCTAGTTCAGCGAGCTTCAGACAAGGAGGTAGAGCCTGGGCTGAGAGGTCGCTGGAGAGACTCCTCGGGATCAGTAAGAAACAAAGTCTACCAAAAAAAAAAAAAAGCCTGTATGAAGTTCTGAGGCTCTGGCACAGACATGTAGAATGTCTATAATAGTATTATATTACCATAGGACTGCTCAGATGTTTAATACAAGTCTAGTAAATTGTATTTTAAGATTTTTCATATTTATTTATTGAATTTTGATGACCGGGTTGGCCAACTGGGCCCACGGAGGTCCCTTTTCAGAGGCGCCAGGAACAGAAGCAATACAATATATATAATCAGGTGATCAGAAGCAATACAGTACATACAGTCAGGAAATACAGGGTTACGAGAAGTAGACAAGATAATGAGGATAACAGCACAGGCAATTATTTAAATAGTAGACCATAAAGTGCAACACTTGAAAGATTTAAGGATTTAGGGCATGATTTAATGTAGGTTAAGGTGAGAGAGAGGGGGATGGGTGTTGTGATTAGGATGGGGGTGATTATCCTATACCCTCACAGTGGCATGAGCTTGTCCCAAGCAAATGGGACTTAAGCCTAGTCTGAAAGATTGGTAGCAAGGGGCTTCCTGTACTAGAGGTGAGAGAGTGTTCCACAGTTTAGGGGCTGTGAGAGCCAAGAAATTGCCTTCCTTGTGAGTCTTGATTCTGGGAATTGGCAGTAGGGACCGACCCGAGGTCCTGAGCATTCGAGGGTTAGACTTAGCCATGATTATTCCTGTTGGGCTTGGTGGGGCCACGGGCTCTGCAGTTTGTATGCATAGCAGAGCAGGGATACTGTAGACAAGCCTCGAAGGAAGGCCATTGCAGCTGGGTTAGTGAGATGCAGGGGTGGGTTCTTGGTTGACACATTGTCGTAAACCTTGCGACCTTGTTGTACAGGACCTGAAGCTTGCTAACCTCACCTTTGCCATGCCCTGGATTACGGGGCAGCATGAGGTTAATGTGGGTAGGAGGACACTAGAAGCGATTGCTCGTCTAGCCTCTGGGATAAGTTGTTTTTTAGCCTGTACATGGTGCTAAATTTGATGTGGATAGACCTTGTTACCTGGTCAGCGTGGGGCTTAAAGGTGAGACCCTGGTCAATAGTTAGCCCTAGGTATTTTATGTTGTCAACTATGTCTATTCATTTATCCCCAAGGGTAGTAAGTTTTAGGAATTGGTCCGATCCTGGCCAAGGGATCTAGGACCAAACAGCATAACTTTCATTTTGCTGTATTGAGGATCACTCCGTTTGATGTGAGCCAAGCCTCAAGTGTGTTTAGGTCTCCTTGTAGGAGAGGGCTCAGATCATGAGGTGTGGACCTGGCTCGGAAGATGACAGTATCATCTGCGTGTTGAACTACTGAGCTATCCCCACAGTGCCAGTTTAGGTCATTTGTAAGAGAACTGGAGGGACCAGAATTGAGCCCTGAGGCATGCCTCCTTGATGGGTAAAGGGGCAAAGCTCTCCTTCCAAATGACTCTCTGGGAGCGGCATGAGAGGTAGCTCTTGAACCAATTGAGGCCTGGGCATCAAGCCCAATGCCTTGAAGCTTAGTAAGAAGAAGGCTATGGTCCACAAGGTCAAATGCCTTGGACAGGTCTATGAAGATAGCACCTGTCGACTTGTCCTCATCCATTGCCCTAATACGTCCACTGTGAGTTTGATGAGTGCCGTGTCTGTTCCATGGTTTGCCTGAAAGTCATGCTGTGAAGGGGCTATGATTCGGTGGGGCTCAGGCAGTCTCTCAGTTGCCCATAAACTAGCCTTTCTTGCAATTTGGCCAGGGTACACAGCAGGAGATGGGCCTGTAATTGCCAATTTGTTCACGAGAGCCACCCTTGTAAATGGGGACCATGTTGGCAACCTTCCACTGGTATGGAGCATTACCCTTGAAGTAAAACCTGTTGATGATCCAGGTCAGAGGTTTGGCCAGGGATAGTGCACCTTCCTGGAGTAGCCTCGGGCTGATTCCATCTGGGCCACCAGAGCTTTTGTGTTTGAGGGCTATAAAAGTTACGGACCTTGCTCACCTTGACCATTCTCAGGTAAAATTGGGGTCTGTTCAGACAGGGAGATTCATCAAAGGTCTGTACAGGCATGGGTGTTAGTAGCCCTACCTTGTATGCATCAAGGTTGGTGAAGTGGTGGTTGATTGCTGAGGCTATAAGCTGGCAATCACTGATACACTGTCCTTGTACCTCAACTTGATCTTGTGCCTCCTTGGAATTGTCCTTAAGCAGTTCATTGATTTGTGTCCAGAAAAGCTTAGGGTTCCCCAGTGTGGACCGTTGGAGGCAGGTTACATACTCCTTTTGGTAAGTTTGACGTCTAGCTTACATTTATTTCTTAGGGTTTTGTAAGTAACCAGTTCTGCAGGAAGGTGGGAGAGCTGGAATTTCTTCCAAGCCTTGTCTCTTCTTTTCATCTGAGATTTCACAGAGTGGGAGATCCATTTATGGCAGCCTCCTTTTATGCCAGTTTTTGAAGGAGCAAAGAGAGATGCCGCATTGAGGAGTGAGTTTTGGAAGTAGGCAGGGCCTCGTCCAATGTCGGGAGGAGCCTAATCGGGCTCAGTCCAGGCTACTTAGGTAGTCATTAAATTTTGCTGGCATGAGGTGGAGAAGTCTCGTACTGTGGTATCCTGCGGGAATCTTTGGTGCTGTGTTCTTCCAAATACAGAATACTGAGAGTGATCACTAATGGTGTCAGCCAATATACCTGCTTTCTGTATGTTGAGGGAGTTAGATACAGAGCCCAGTCAAGATAAGTATGGTTCCCTGTTTTATAATTAAGCCTGGTAGGTAGAGATGACCTGTTCCAGGTTTGCGTCTTGGATCGCACTCTTGAGGACCTTGTTGGGGCCAGTGGCCCAGTTCATGTTGAAATCTCCATTACGAGTTAATTGGTTAATTTACTGCCAACCAATTTGGTGATGCCCTCAGGAGCAAGCTGGGCATTCTTAGGAGGTTATAGACACAGCCAATGCTGAGATGCTTAGCATTACCAAGGATTAGACGGATGAAGACAGCCTCCCGTCCTGGCAGCTACCAAGGTTGGACTTTAGTAGACTCACATTTTGAGTGTCTTTTGTATAGATTAGGACCCCTCTCTCTCTTTCCTGCCCTGTCCTGTCTGAAGGTACTGTACCCAAGGATCATGATCTCGTGGTCATGAATATGGGCCTTGAGTCAGGTCTCTGAGTTACAAGGACATCTGGCTTCTTGAGGGTTAAGCCAGGCTTGGACCTTGTGGATTTAGGTCTAAGGCTGCATATGTTCATGTGCACTATCCTTAAGCCTTTCGATGATGCCCAATGAGGATTCTGGGGTGGATAAAGGAAATTGTCTAGAGGGGCCGGGTTGGCTGAACGTTTCCTCCACGGAGCAGAAGAAGAGCAAGTAGGTGAGCTAACACTTGCCTAATTGAAGGTTTCGAGGCGTGTGGAGCCTTCTGCATGCATGTGGATCACCACATAATAGGAGCCACACTTTACCAACTCGTGTGCTATGAGGCTTTCATTTTTAGTTGTAGGAAAGGTCCAGTAGTAATGACCTGAAGGCTCAGGATCACTGAGATTTTGCCTCATGGGGTCAGAAGTCCTTCCCTAAGCACATGAAACATAGAAACATAGAAGTTGCGGCAGATAAGGACCCCAAGGCCCATCCAGTCTGCCCATTTCTTTTCTACCTTATAAATGTGCCATCGCCTTTGCTCTGTCAGTGACCTATCTATTCATAGTCATTTGTATTGCTCCTTATGCCTATCCCATGCCTGTTTGAAGCCCTGCACTGTATTCATAGCCACCACTTCTTGTGGTAAGCCATTCCATGCATCTACCACCCTTTCTGTGAAAAGAATTTCCTCACATTCCCCTTAATCGGCCCCCCTCTAATCTCATGCTGTGTCCTCTTGTCCTATTTTTCTTATATTTAAACATGTTAGACTCTTTCACCTTGTTTATGCCCTTAAGGTGTTTAAATGTCTCGATCATATCACCTCTCCTCCTTTGCTCAAGGGTATACATATTGAGCTCCGTTAATCTGTCCTCATATGTCTTCTGATGCAGTCCCTGCACCATTTTGGTTGCCCTTCTCTGGACTGCCTCAATTTGGTTAATGTCCTTGTGAAGGTGTGGCCTCCAATACTGCATGAGTACTCCAGATGGGGCCTAACCAATGTCTTGTACAGAGGATTATTACCTCCCTCTTACGACTTGATACCCTACTAATACACCCTAACACCCCCTAGCCTTACCTACTGCTTTAGAGTCTGCTTGGATGATTTTAGGTCATCAGTGATGATGATGCCCAAGTCTCTTTCTTCCTTTGTGACTGCTAGCAACTCCCTCCAGCCTATAAGTGGCTTCAGGGTTTCTCTTCCCTATGTGCATGATTTTGCACTTCTTTGCATTAAATCAAGTTGCCACTCTTCTGACCATTTTGCTAGTTTATCCAGATCTCTTCTCATTCTGCCCACCCCATCTGGATCATCTACTCTGTTGCAGATCTTGGTGTCATCTGCAAACAGACAAACCTTACCTCTAGTCCATCTCGAGGTCACTAATGAAGATGTTGAATAGGACTGGCCCAGGACTGATCCTGAGTACCCACTTGTGACTTGCATCTCTTCTGACTGTATACCATTTACCACCTCTCTGTTTCTGCCAGTCAACCAGTTTGCCACCCAGTTGACCAACTTCAACCCACCCGAGCCTACCTAGCTTATTTATCAATCTTCTATGTGGAACAGTGTCAAAAGCTTTGCTGAAGTCAAGGTGGCGACATCAACTGCTCCCCTTGGTCCACCACTCTGGTTACCCAGTCAAAGAAATCTATGAGATTAGTTTGACAGGACCTTCCTTTTTAAACCCATGCTGTCTTGGATCCTGTGCCCTATGGATTCCAGGTGTTGCACTATCCTTTCCTTAAGGAGTGCCTCCATAATCTTGCCCACTACTGAGGTAAGACTGACTGGTCTGTAGTTCCCGCCTCCTCCCTGCTACCACTCTTGTGGAGTGGGATCACATGAGCCCTTCTCCAGTCTTCTGGGACCTCTCCTGTGCTCAGAGACTCACTAAACAATTCTGCTAATGGCTCTGCTAGTTCCTCCTTTAGCTCCTTAAGTACCCTGGGATGTATGCCATCAGGTCCCATTGCCTTATCCACCTGAGCTTAGCAGCTCTTGTAGGACCCTTTCTTTTGTGAAGGGAGTAGTGCTCACCTCCTCCCCTGTGTCCATGATGCTGAGCTGTGGGCCCTGCCCTACCTTCTCTTCAGTAAATACTGAGCAAAAGTATCTATTTAGGATAGATGCCTTTACAGGTCCTCCTCCTCACATGCTCCCTTTTCTCCATTAAGCTTAGCAATACCCCCTCTGGACTTTCTCCTTTCACTAATGTATCTATAGAAAGTCTTGTCACCTTCTTTACTGTTCGTGCTAGTGTTTCCTCAGTTTGGGACTTTGCCTGCCTTACTGCCTTCTCTTCCCTTAGGGCAGTTTGGTATGCCTCCCTATCTTCATCCCGCTGTGTTCCCTTATATTTTCTGAGGCCAGCCTTTTGGCTCTGACCTTTTCTGCTACTGTATTGAGAACCAAAGTGGTTTCCTTCTTCTTTGCACTTCCTTTTCTGTCTAACACAATGGGATGTTGCTTCAAGTATTGTATCCTTAATGCTTGCCACTTTGCCTGTACCTCTTCACCTGTGTTTCTTTTGCCAGGGCTAGCTTAACTCTGTTGGCCATCTTATCAAAGTCAGCTCCTCTGAAGTCCCATATTTTTGCCTTGGAATGGGATGATTTAGATGTAGTAGCCAAATTGAACATACCATGTGATGGTCACTGGCCCTAGGTGACCTTCTACCTGGAGATCTGTGATCCCTTCTTTGTTAGTCAGTACTAGATCTAGGATAGCCCTGTCTCTTGTGGGTTGCTGTACCAGTTGTTTGAGGCCCTCCCCTGCACATGTCCACCCTGAGGAGAGACAGTATGTATATGAGGGCCAGGAGTACACCCTATTTGGGAGAGGCCGGTGAGTTACTGGTCCAGCAGGACTTAAGGCAAGTGGTGCCAGAGTTGTATAAAAAGTATTCTGGGGCCATGTTGGAAGACCAGTATATCTCCTGGTGGAATCACTTATTAAGTTGGAAATTTGGGGTAGGTGCCTGGGGAGAAACTCCTTGTTTTATATTAGTGGCTGCTTTCCTGGCCATCGGCCTTGTCCTAGTGGAAGACTATGGGAAAAAGATCACAGTTGCCAGTATCAATCAGGTGTTGCTATAGGAGTGTAAACTGGGACCTGGCCACACAATATCTAGCTTAATGACCTTTCTTAGATCATGCAACAACATAGGGGCATAAGGATAAAATGAGTAGCAGGCACAGGTCGATATATCTGCACAATAAGCCAAAATATACAGGTTAAACAGAATCTCAGTACTGCCTGTACTCAAGTAAAGCAGCTCTGCATGTTAATATTAAGGCTATCACTTTGTAAAAGGTACCTAAAGTATCCAGTGACTCAAAGCAAAGAAAAAACTAATTAAGGGATTGACTGGACAAGTGGGAAGGTATGTTTTAAAATAATTATGGGAGAGAGTAGAAAAGCAAGAGTCCTGGTTTGAGTTCAACCTAGGAATAGGAAGGAAACAATAAACACCTTTTGAAATTAGATTATGGCATGAGTTTTGTGCAGTTCTAAAATCAGAGGCATATAGGTTTGAGTGGTGAGAGGAGTGGCAGGTGTGCCTATCCCAATGAATATCAGGCAGAGAGCAGCAGAAGGCGGAGACAGAATGTGCACTGGCAGGGAGCCACAATGGCGTAGTCAGATGGTGCATTTCATCATCATCATCATCAAATCTTTATTTATTCAGGCGAACATCATTGAGCAAGGCTCATTTACAAGATGGACCTGATAAGGTCAAGGTTCAATAGTTGATACACAACAGATACATCATACACTTATATAAGACAGTTATACATACAGGGAAAATAACGTTTATAAACACAGTGATGTACAGTAAATTCACATGATAAAAGCAGTTACAGGAAAGTTAAGCTAATATTTACAGTATGTACAGTATATACATATCCCAGTGGGGGCATGGCAGACACTCAACATAATGTAATACTAGGATGGTGAAGTATTACTGGGTGCCATAAGATGGGGTGTCTGTCTGGAAGGAATATGCCATATATGGTTTGGAAGGAGATTTGTGAGATGACAATGCTAGCTCTAGTGGTAGCAATTGCATTTCTCTTTGAAGAAGACTGTACAATGCTGTTTAAAGGATGCAAATGGAATGATATTGGACAGTTTTAGGGATTTTTGTAGGGTGTTCCATGCTATAGCTAGAGAATAGCTGATTGCTGCCCTCCTAGCCTGGTGTTGAATTTGGGCAATTTGAGCAGGATTATGTTGTTGCTTCTTAGGGCATAGGAGCTAGGAGAGGTCTGGTGAAGCAGTCCAGGATATAGTTTGGAAGTTTTTGACAACGCTCTGTAAATCCATAGTGCTGCATTTCTGTTCCTTCTGAGGTGAAGGAAACCCACCCAACTGCAGCATAAAGAGAGCAATGATGAGTATTAGATGGCAGATCTGTAATGAACCTTATTGCTCTATGATATAAGGTATCCAACTTGTGATTTAATACTGTGAGGGGTGGGGGATGGGTGGAAAGTGAAAAAATCCAGCAAGCAGCAGCAGGTCCTAGTGAGCTCAGTGTCTGCTTCAATAAATTACACTTAGCAGACAGGATTTTCTTTAAAACTAACAGGTTGCAACAAGAGTTGTATTTAGTGGTATTAACCAGCCAGGATTTAGTAACAAATTTGCAGGCTGCAGCGACTGCACTATTAGCTATAAAACCACACAGTCTCTCAGTAGGCGCCGGAATGAGCAGGAAAAAGGCGCTAAGATTTAAACTGATGCAGTTCTCTCTCATACCTTCCGATGGCCAGCTGGGGAACTTCGGACCGGGTGTGCAGCGAGGGGAACCTAGGAGGGCTTCTTTCAGTTTAGCCCTCATGACCCTTCCGATGGCCAGCTGGGGAACTTCGGACCAGGTGTGCAGCGAGGGAACCTGAGGAGGCTTCTTTCAGTTTAGCCCTCACGACCCTTCCGATGGCCAGCTGGTGAACTTTGGACCAGGTGTGCAGCGAGAGGAACCTGGGAGGGCTTCTTTTAGTTTAGCCCTCACGACCCTGATGTCAAGATGTCAGATAATATTGCATACAAATTACACTATTCATTGTTTTAAAAGCTGTAATATAACTCATGTCTGTATCTTCTTAACAGCTGCCTTGCTGAGATCAAGGACTGGGTGGCCTCCAGCTGGTTACGACTGAACCTCGATAAGATGGAGATGCTGGTGGTGGAGTCAAACAGAAGGTGTGATAGGTTGGCCTCTGGTGCAAAGACAGGACTTTTTCTTGGCTCTGTACCATTGAAGGCCTCCTCTAGGGTGCGTGATGTGGGCGTTATTCTTGACAGCAGACTGATGTGTGAGCTTCAGGCATTGTCTATTGTCCGTACCAGTTTCTATCAACTGAGGAATATCACCAGGATAAATCCCTAGTTCCGCCTCTGGACCTCCCACCTTGGTTCACGCCTTCATGACATCCAGGCTTAACTACCGTAATGTGCTCTATCTTGGGGTCTCTGGGGGCACCTGCAGCTGGTGCAGAACACAGCAGCTAGGCTGTTGACAGGACAGTCTAAGTACTGTCATATCACCCCAGTGCTATGTGAACTGCACTGGCTGCCAGTCAGCTGGAGGGTCCTCTTCAAGGTGGGCTTGCACACCTTTAAGGCCCCTACATGGCCTGGACCCTGGTTATCTGAAGGACCTTCTTACACTGCTGTCTCGGTCTGCTTCCTCCGCTCCTCCTCTAGGGGCCTCCTTGCGATTCCCAGGACGAGGCTAAAACTGTAGGCGACAGAGCATTTAGTGTCGCCGCCCCCATCTTGGGAATTCACTTTCTCCAGCTGTTAGAGAGCTCCTTCTGTTGAGGTATTTAAAGCCCACCTCAAGGCCTTCCTGTATAATCAGGCCTTCCGGACTTTGTTTTATAGCCTTATTTGATTCCTGACTTTTACACCTTAATTGGTCCAAGACTATTTTAAGTTAGTAGTTATTGTTGAGAGTAGTATTTATAAATGTTATAATAACTGAATTATAGCATCGTATATTTATGTCTAATATTGTGTTATTTTGTGCATATATAATTTATTGATTGAGTTTTGTATGCAATTTCAATATGTTCGGTGCCCAGAGCCTCTGGGATGGGCATCTTTTAAATAAAATTTGCCTTGCCTTCACTTGTTCTTCTGTATTGTATTTTGTAATGGCTTGTAGCCAATCAATAAAAGTGAACTTGAACTTGAGATGTACAGTCATCTAGATGCCTAGGAGGACAGCTGAATTCTTGCTCAGGAGAACTATCTGGCTCTATGGGTCCCCATTCCTTATCTTTGTAGCCCATTTCAACCTCCTCCACAGGCAATGGAAATGAAAGCCGGGCCTGGGGAGGGGACAATCATATCTAGTAAATTTCTCCATAGGCTGGAATGCCTGGAGAAATTGCTATCTTTGTCATGTCCTCTAGTGAGAGCATTTTATTTGTGTCCACTGGCAGCTTCTTTCCTTCTTCAGGAAGAGGGGCGCAACATGTTTTTCTTTATGTTTTTTCCCTGGCAGGCACCGTCTCCAGTGTCTGCTCTGAGGCTCTTTTATTTTGACAGGATTCAGGGTTCCCTCTTTCGGACACCCTAAGTTCTGAACCATCTTTTGCAGCATCTTTCTTTCTCTCCCCACTGACAGGGACTGCTCTTACTTGGAGGGGCTTGACACTTCTCTGAGCCTTTAGGTGATGTGGAGGCAGACTGAGAAGCCATAATGTATTCTAACTCTTTAGCCCTTTCTTTTACATTTACAATTGGCAAAATGTAGTCTCGATCCAGGCACTTTAAAAACAACTCATGGCAGTCTGCCTTTTCATCTGGCACTTGGGTTAATATCCCAGTACTGACACTGTAGTACAGCATGAGAGGGTGCTGCACTTCTGAGGTGCCTCTTTCGGAAGGAGCGTTAAACCGAGGTCCCATCTGCCTGGATTGGTGGTAGTTCAGGTGGATGTTAAAGATCCCATGGCACTATCGAAAAAGAGTAGGGAATTTCCTGGTGTCCTGGCCAAATTTCCCTCATTCACTAAAAATACCACCAACAGTTTCATCTGGTTCAAGGTCAGTTGGCATTAGTCTGTATCCCCTCCCGGGTCGTGCCTGAAAATAGGCGGGATTTGTCTAGTGCACTTACCGGTCAACAAAAACTAACTAACTTTGGGAAGTCGAAAACAAACCTTACAATTTTACAACCTGTAGGTCCCGTTTTCTTTTGGGTTTTTCAGTCATGTCAAGCGCTGATGGCGCTGGGAAGACAACTGTGGTTCCCAATAGAAAAAGTTCATAAAATAAAAATTGTTAAAATAGTTTTAAATAGAAAAAAGTGTCTCGGTTCCTCAAAGATTCACAATGCAAGTAAAATATACCTCAAACAAGGTTTTTACGACAGTTAAAATAACCAAACATCGTCTCGGTTCCCACAAAAAAAAAAAAAAAAAAAAAATACGAGTAACTGAAAATATGATAAAGAAATAAAATGCAAAGCAGCTGTATAAAAGTAATGTTTATTCGTTATTTTAAAGTAGCAGTGCAACAAAAGCTAATTTCAGCTACCATTAATAAACATTTTAGCATACCTGTCAAATGTACTTGTCTAGGTACCGCCTATGCTGTGCACCGTGAGACTTTTACATTTTTATCCTAACCCTTGCCCGTCTACAATGCTATTTCTATGCAAAACATGGTGGCCATCTTTTTTCTTGAAGGAAAATCAATTAAAACCTTTATAAAATAGTCACATTTTGCTGGAATTCAAAATTGTACAACCAAATAAAACAGGAAGATGTCTAGAATCTTTTACTGTGAAAAAGGTAGAGTCAAAGTTTTGCCCAATTTTGTTGCACTGCTACTTTCAAACAAAAATAGTGGTTCCTTGAGCGGAAACCATGCCAAAAATGGCCTACTCAGTTCCTAGGAACCAATGGGAACTGAGTAAAATTTATATTTACACAGAAAACAAACAGTAACAATTTCACTAACACAGAGTACTGAAAAGTTAACTAAACACAGTTAAACACTGTAAATATAAAATAATAAACCATAAACCATCCAAAAGTGAAGAGAAGACTTTGGGGTGACTGCTTGTTTCAGGCAGAGAAATAAATCTGACATTAAAGTGCAGGGGTGAGTGTGACCAAACAGAAAAGCTTAAATTTCATTCTAAGTTCTATAATTAATATAAAATTCTAAAAGCTCCAGGGCGGCTCATTCCAGGAGTGACAGCAATTGTTAAGCATAAGGAAGGGATTCCTGGAGGTTTGAATAGATACCTTGCAGTGGAACTATATTTTACAACCACGTAAACCCCTTCCAGTAATGCTGAAAAGAACCCGTGCTAATGAATTAAATTCCTTTTCATAAACAGAATGAAGCTCATGTTGAATTTTATGGATCAAAGAAACAAAGGTACATCCTTCTGCTGAAAATGGCACCTGTTCAGTCACTTACATAATTTTATGCAAGCCATAATAAGATATAAAGAGTAGGAATTTTCCTTGTGCCCTAGCCAAAATTCCCCCATTCACAAAAAATACCATCAATAGATTTATTTAGCCCAATTTCCATTGGGTTCCATATGTGTCCGCCACCACCACCCACAACGCACCCCAAGATGAGGCTGAAAAATAAGTAGAATTGCCTAGCCCTTCTTTTCAGGTCAACATAAATGAAATAAACATGAGAGAGCAAAAGTATATTAACTAAATAATCTTTTACCCTTTATGTAACAATAAATATTCTGTGTTTTCTGTTATCTCTGATTTTTAATTTGTACCTTTGTTTTCCACATTCCCTGGTTTATGGAAAGATGCTTTTGTAGTCTCAGTTCCTAAGGCTGGTGATCGTTCAAGTGTCTATATTTATCTACCTATTTCTTTACTGGCGCCTCTTTCAAAAATCTTGGAATGGATGGCCTTTGATCAACTGGTAGGATATCTATCCAAGTATGAAGTTTGACACCTACAGCATGGGTTTCAACGGGACACGGCACTGCGATGGCCTTGGTGGGGTTCCACGAGCACAGTACATCGGCCCCTGATAAAGGTCATTTTGCTGCGGCAGTGTTCATGGACCTCACCAAGGCCTTCAATTCAGTTAATCATAGTCTTCTTAATTTGGCTGTTGTTAATCTTGGAGTGTCCAGCGAAGCTGCCAGGTGGTGTGAAACTATTTAACTAGAAGCACACAATTTACCAAGATAAATGGATGCTATTCTTCTCCTGCCCCAATCACAATGGGTGTACCTCAGGGTTCTGTTTTGGGTCCCTTTTGTTTAGTTTATTTTGAATACTTATGGTTTGTAACAACTCTCAAACTTTTTATACGTAGATGACGCAGTGATCCTCATGAGCAGTCAAAATTTGATGCTTTACAAGCTCATTTGGCTTCTAATTTTTGAAAATACAAACTTGGTTTAATGATCATAACCTGGTTTTGAACAAAAAGAGACTAAATCGATGGCATTTTATAATGTGGGAAAAAGTTAACTGTTGAACCTATTCTTTCAATACAGTTTGTCACCAGGGTTAAAACAGAGCAGGTCAACTGTTTTAAATACTTAGGTTTAACTGTAGATTCAGGCATGAGTTATGAGTATCACATTTCTGATTTGGTTAAAATGGTTCATCAACAACTTGGAGCATTATATAGACTAAATCGATTATTAATCCCATCAACCAGGTTACTCGTCTCAAAGGCTTCTTCTTTCCATCAATGATTACGGTTTAATTTTTTATCACACTGCTAGTGATGGGTTACTTGCAAGGGTTAAGTTCTCTCGAACCAAATAGCATGATTTACTACTCAGCTATCAATTCGGACACACCACTGTTATCTTCTTAAACAAGTAGGGGTGGCTACATTTAAATACAGACTTACATTTCAACTAGGTCTTGTAGCAAAAAGGTAACACTCAACAAGGTTCCTACCATTTTCCAGCATTTCTTTACAAAATATATAAATCCTATCCTACTCGTTCATCTGCTCACTGTTATTTTTCTGTCCCTAAAGAAAACGACAACTAGCCAGAAGACCTTACTTTATAATTTGCCAGTATTTTCAATTCCATTATGGCAAAGTTTGAATGCTTAGAAATGATAATGTCTAGATTTAAAAGGTCTTGAGAAATTATTTATTAGACAGTGAATGAAAATGTTCAGTTAATTGATCTCCTTTTGTGTACTTTGTCTCTCCAACCTGTTTGCATTTATGTTTTGTATTTTGTTGGTCTCTCAACCTGTTAATATTATCATTATTATGTAGTGACATGTACCCTATGTTTTATATGCTTTATATTAATATGTGATATGTAATTGTATGTTTTATGTACTCTGCCCACGAAAATGGGTCTTTGGCCCATGGACTTATCAGATTAAATAAACAAATCAAATGTAATAATCTTTTATGCTTTACATAACAATATATCTTTAGACCTAGCCGTCAAATTAGCTGGTAGCGCTGCCCTGGGCAACCACTCTAACAGTGGAATGCTGGGAGGCTGGAGACCAACTCGTGAGCGAGGCATCTTTGAAAAAATTCAAAGTTTCAGGACACCATTCCTGAAGCACAGATAATGCCACGTTTCAGTCAGCTGTTCTAATTCATGTAGCAGAGCATCTCATTTCCATGGGTCCTGCTTTTGCCCATTTCTGCTGCTGGGAGGTTAAGTGATTGGCCCAAGGTCATACAATGAGTATTTGGCTCTAGCGAGGTTTGAACCTATGATCTTCTGCTTCCCAAGCCAGTGCTTTAACCACTAGTCTACACTACTTTGATTTTTAAAAACTGTCTTCTTAAAATTTGATGGGGATGGTGCAATCTTTAGCATTATAGTAGAGCCACATTACTGTAATTATGGAATGTATAACTCTTTAAAATGGTTGAATGGATTAAAACTATACCAGTGAATTATCTAATTATGTCATGTACACATTACTAATCAATCAGGTATGATTACATTTTTGCTGGCAAAGTAGTAATGCTGCTAGGTTTCATGTTTAATAGTTCTGTAGTATATACTGTATATATATATACACACAGTATATATATATATATAACACACAGTATATATATATATATATATATATATATATATATAGAGAGAGAGAGAGATACTGTTTGTTTCATTAGTATTGATATAACTGTCATACTGTGTTTTGGGGTCTGTATTGTATTGTATACATGTTATATGTTTTTTTAAATAAAAAAACAAAAAACTTACCTTTCGTGAAGCAGGCAAAACTGCTCATCAGCTAACAAGTATAAAAAATAAAATGAAATGAAATACTGAAGAAATATGTCAATGCAGCCCTCCTGCCACACAGGTTATTAAACAGACTAGTATGTTAGTCATGTCATCCCACTGCAAGAAAAATAAAATTAATGTGCTCTCATCAGTAGGCTTAGATGTGGAATGAAGCAATGGCGAACACATTAAATTTACAGAGTTTAACTATGAGAAAGGTCACAAAGGTACATCTCAGAAAAAAAAGAAATAAGCTTTTTAATTTTGCCTGAAAGAAATGTAACATTTAACAACATCTTTTAGAAAAATCTAGCTAAATTAATTGATACATTTATCAGGTCTTGTAAATGCATCAATTAATTTAATAATCTTATCAAGTGTATTGTTTTTATCTGTTTATTATTGTCAATTACATTCTAGTCTCTGACAATTCTTGTTGAGTAGGCAGTTAATAATGAAACATAGACTTTGACGACAGATAAGGACCGCTTAGCACCTAGTCTGCCCACTTCCCTACCTACAGGATAAGGTGCCGATCCTAGTTAACCAACAGCCTATTTCTTCCTACACTCCCCACAAGAATTGCCTTATGTCTGTCTCATGCATTCTTGAATTCTCCCCAGTTTTAGACCCCACAACTTCCTCAGGAAGGCTGTTCCATCGTCCACCACCTCTCTGAGAAAAGTACTTCCTCACACTGCCCCTGAGCCATTCCCCTCTATCTTCAAATTGTTTCCCCTTGTTCTTGCACATCTCTTTTCTGAAAATGCTACCCTCTTGGACTTTGTTGATTCCCTGAGGTACTTAAAGTTTCTATCATGTCCCCCTCTCCTCCTTTCCTCAAGGTACACATATTAAGCTCCTTTAGTCTCTCCTCATATGGCTTCTCTTGCAGACCCTGCACCATTTTAGTTGCCATCCTCTGGACTGCCTCCATCCTGTCTATGTCCTTGCGAGCTTGGGGTCTCCAGAACTGGACGCAGTACTCCAGATGAGGTCTCGCCAACTGTCTGTACACAGGGATAACAACTTCCTGCTTTCTGCTTGGTGATGCCTCTCATACATCCCAGTATCGCCCCAGCCCTCCCTACTGCCTTCACATTGCTTGCTAACCTTAAGGTCATCTGATATGATTACCCCAGGTCCCTTTCCATTTTGTTGTTGTTACTACCTCCTACCTCATTGTGTAATCTTCCTCTGGGTTTTGTTTCCCAGGTGCATTATTTTGCACTTCTTTGCATTGAATCCAAGCTGCCATACTTGACCATTCCTCCAGCCTTGCCAATTCCTTCTCATCCTTTCCACGCCTCCTTGTGCATCAACCCTGTTGCAGATCTTTGTATCATCTGCAAAGGGCATACCTTTCCTTCTAGTCCCACCACAATGTCACTTAATAAAGACATTAAAAGGACTGGACCCAGTACTGAACCCCGCGTACCCCACTAGTAACCCTCTTTCTTCAGAGTGGACTCCATTTACAATTACCTTCTGTGTCATATTTGTCCAACCAATGTTTTACCCAGGCTACCACCCTGGGACCCATTCCAAAGCTGGCTAATTTGATTATTAATCTTTTGTGTGGGACTGTGTCAAATGCCTTGCTAAAGTCTAGGTAGGCCATGTCCCTGGTCTATTACTTTGGTCATCCAGTCAAAGAAATCAATTTGATTAGTCTGACATGACCTTTCTGCTGACATGCTGCCTTGGGTCCTGTGCCCCACTTTCCTCTAGGTACTCAACAATTCTTTCCTTCAGAGTGATTCCATCACTTTCCCTACCACAGAGGTCAAACTGACAGGTCTGTAGTTTCCTGCTTCTGTCTTGCTCCCACTTTTGTGAAGGGAATCACATCTGTCCTCCTCCAGTCCTCAGGTACCACATCATCCTCCCATGATTTGTTAAAAGGGTAGTAAGTGGTGTCACTAGTTCTCCCTTAATTCTTTTAGCATTCTGAGGTGAAATCAATCAGGCCCCATTGCTTTGTCCACCTTCAGTTTTAGGAGTTCTTTCAGAACCCTTTCTTCTGTGAAAGGACTGGGATCGACCCCTATCCAGAGTGCTTCTGTTAATTGGATTAGGCACCTCCTCCTCCTCTTTTGTAGTACTGAGCAGAATTATTCGTTCAGTATCCCTGCCTTTTCACTGTCCCTCTCTGCCCACCCACCGTCCTTTCTATTCAGCCTCACTATTCCTCTCTTTGTCTTTCTCGCTCCTTGATGTACCTATAAAGGTTTATCCCCTTCTTAACCGAACTGGCCATCTTTTCCTCAGTTTGGGCCTTTGCTATTCTGACTTCCTGCCTGCTTCCTTCTGCTTTAACTGGTACAGTTCTCTGTCCTGCCCTTCTGTGTTTCCTTATACTTCCTGAATATCTTTTTCTCCTAACCTTCCCACCACCTCTTTTGAGAACCATAGTGGCTTTTTCTTTCGTTTGATTTATTTGCATCACACAAAGGTTTGGTGCTTCTGTGATGGCAGTTTTGATGTTTCCCCATTGTTGCTACCCCTCCTTCTAGCCTGTTTGCTAGGTGCTTTTCTAAGGCACTCTCCCATCTTGCCAAAGTCAGCCCTCCTGAAGTCCAGTACCCTCACTTTTGTAGGCAGACTCTGTAGCTGAGTTTATCATGAACCACACTGTTTGGTGGTCATTTGTTCCCAGATGGCTACCCTCCTATACCTGAGATCCTCTCGCTGTCCCCATTTGAGAGTATGAGGTCTAAGATTGCTCCCTCACAGTGGGTTCCAAAACTAGCTGTCTGAGGCATGCCACCTATAGGGCATCGAGAATGGCCCTGCTCTTGGATATGGCTGCAGCAAGGTGCTCAGTTAACATCTGGCATATTCAAGCTCCCCATCAATAGTATCTTCCCTTTCTCTGCCATTCTAAGGATGCCTTCTATAATATCCTTGTCCATTCCCTCTCCCTGACATGGGGTCTGTATACAACCCCTGTGCAGACTGTGGTGCCATTTCCAGTCTCTAAGGTGACCCACAGTGCCTCCTCTCCTCATTTACTTTTTGTTCCATTGCTTTTATCCTTCCCTTACATGAGAGCTACTCCTCTCCCTCTTCTACCCTTCCTGTGTCTCCTGTAGGTTGTGTACCCTGGTATGTTAACATCCCAGTCATGGTTCTCTGTGTACCATGTTTCTGTGACTGCTATGATATCCAGGCATCCCTCTTCCATCAAGGCCACATCTTTGAAAACTATCAGGAAATGCCATGCAAGTTTACTGAGCCCCCAACACACACACACCACTGTGCCCAAACTCCAGGAATGTAAAACTTCCTCAGGGAAGAGTGGACTGTAAGGCACAAACTGAGCCACAGAACTGTATGCAGCTGGTATGAAGCCAAGTCATTTCCCTGGAGTCAGCAGTGCTGCTAGACAGTGATAAAGCAAATCTTGGTAACACTGGTTAACTATCACAAACCTTACATAACCTGTTTTCGTGAAAAGTTAAATATTAAGCAGAAATGTAAAATCAAGTGACATAACAATGGGGTTTTATAGAAACTGGAAATTTAGACAAAACAAAATATAGAAAATAAGGGTTGGCATGATGTAAACACAGTGCTACACCAAACACTCAGTGGACAGAACTGCAGTTGGGACTCTAGCTATAATCCAGTTGTCAGTTTTAAAAGAAATGCAACAAGCTGACTAACATAATACAGCTCCACCTAGAAACAGCTGTTGCCATGTTACTATCACTATTAAAATATTTCACTAAGAATGGCTTACTCCAAATAGATGAGCAGGCAATCAGACCTGACAGCTAGCGTCATCTCCCATGCAAACTGTATGACAACTGGCTGTTTGAAAGCTTGAACCTTTTCTGAATCTGAGCCCATCCTGTAGAGGTATACCCATTCCTAATATTCAAGTCATATTAATGGTCCATGTGCAGCGGCTCATCGGTGCAGTGGTTGGATTTCCGCTTGTGGCGCGGCGGCCCAGGTTGAGGAAATGGACTCGGGTGGCTGGAGAGCCAGCCGGGAGGAGAAGGTTTGAGGCGTCCTCGACTGCTCACCTTCTCTGGGCAGAGGGAGGGAGGGATGCGGCTCACTGTCTGCCGCCCAGCGGAGGCCAGGAAGCAGCAGCAAGCGAGCCCCATTGCACACAGGGTGTGGTGAACATCGGCATTAGCCTAGATGTCCATGGCACACCATGCCCCGGGGAGAAAAAGCGGAAACTCAGCTTCCTGGTTGGCAGGATGATGGCTGCTGGCTCCTGCCGACTCGAGTGCCCTGACACCCGGAATCCACCTCAGCAGCACCCGGGACTGATTGAGAGTGCGCTGGTTTCCCCTCCTGGTGCCTTCTCCCTCGGAGGAGAGGGACCCATCCAGCAAAGGGATATGCGGACACACCTGGGATGGCTGCAACGTGAGGTGAGTGGAAGGGGTCAGGCGAGAGGGTCCGGAGGTCCTTGAGCAGCTGGAAGGACAGGCAGGCCAGGGAGCAAGGAAGGAGCAAAAAAAAAAATGGTCCATGTGCAGTTCTTCCAATGAGTGCGCCCATCCTTCATAATAACTACCGCTTTCTGTGGGGTGATCCGCTATAGCCAATGATTCATTTAACTCCATTTTTAGAGTATCTGACTTCCAAAAATAAGGCAAACACCTCCAAAATAAAGGGAGAGGATGTCACGGACTTCCAGATGCAAAACAAAATCAGATGACTTCCAAAATTGCAAGCGTGGAAGTCAGAAATGATGCATTGTTTCTGAAAGAAATTGTATTTTACCACTACTATATTATATTAACATTCATAAATTGGTCCCTTCTAAAATATTGGCTTCCAAAAGTGGGATCCTGGAAGTATTTTGACTTACAAAATTAGAATGACTTCCAGATTTTGACTCTCAAGTTTTAGACTTCCACTAAAAATAAATTAACTGAACCCTGGCTAGAGCCTAAAAGGAGGACGGACTGCTTGGCATATCTTACCTTGGCACACTGCATGTGGTTGCAGCCCTCGTTTTTCTGAATTGGTGACTTACAATTGGCGCAGGGTTTGGAATTGGTCAACAGCCACAGACAGTTTGCAGCATCTTCAAAAGCTTCACATACTCCAGCAACTGCAAGGATAAAAGGCTAGAAGGTAATAAACACTGAAGTGATGTACAATGAACAGGTACAGATTATGCTTTTGCTTCATTTTATTTTGCTGCCTTCCCTCTCTCCCTTTTTATCCCATGCCCCTATGCATTATTAGCTCCTTCTTGTCAATATCCACAGTAGAACCCCCTAATGAGGATGGGCTATGGTACCATTCCAAGCCTCTATTGTGAAGAATCATGCCAGTACCAACCAGTATCATCAGTGTGGCCAATTTAATGGCATAATGAATTCTACATTGGACTATCTTTGCCTGGAGAGTCGAGACCCAGAAATTTGCTATTACCACTGTTACAATGCTTGCCTTAACCAGAAGGTACTAAGGATTACTAAGCTAGATGCCACAGGCTCTGTTTTGTTCCATCTTCTGTAGCTGAGGTTGTTAAAGACTTGTAGTGGGCACAATTAAAGTGATCTGGAGTAAGCTTGGATATCAAGCAATTTCTAGGTAACACTGTAATTTGTCCCAGATAGCTTTTACCCATTTCCCTTACCCTGCTGGCGTGTTTTGACCCTCCTGTCTCTGGCCCTGCTCATAAAGGTACAATACAACAATTAATACTTGCTTACTACAGCCATCACTGTCTGGTATAGTACTGTTCTTTGACTTGGATATTATAGTCCTCTTGCTAAAGTGAGAGATTCCCATGAGATTATACTGCTACCCTTTGTTCATTATTTTACAACCTGCCTTGGGGGCTCTGGACTTCAGAATGGTTGGTGGCTGTCAATGGGACATGGACAGAGCTAGTTTAGTATTAAAATACCTTCAAACCACTGTAGGCCACGGGCTTTACTGATGTGTGGCGACAATTTCACTCTAAAACAGAATAAGCCCATCTCAGCACAACATCATAGTTATGATAGACCCTGTTATTTTCTTTCCACAAAGGGATCAGGGATAAGGGTGGGGTGGTGTTAGTAAATGCCAGGAGCTTGGGAAACAACTTGCCAGAGTTCCAGGCCATGCTGTTCTGGGGTGGATGTGGCGGTGGTCACGGAAATGTGGGCCAACAAAAACCATGACTGGGACCTAAATGTGTGGAGGTATACTATGCTTAGGAAGGATAGAAAGGAGGGCAGAGGGAGTGGAGTGGCTATGTTCATTAGAGATGACATAGAAATTGCTAGGGTAGAAGAGGCAGAGGAAGCGTGGAGCCTTATGGGTCACCTTGAACCCCAGCAGGAGATAAGGTCAAGCTGGGTGTAGTATGGGATGGGTGATGTTCTGGAGGATGGTTTGCTGGACAACATCATTGCCCAGTGTGGACCAAAAGGGGAAGGAGTGGTGTCGATGGGGACCTCAATATGCCAGGCACAAACTGGGGAACCATGTCCTCTAAGGTGGCCAAGGGCAGAAGCTGCTGGATGGCTTCCAGGATGTGTTCTTAACACAGCATGTGATGGAGCCCACAAGGAAGGGACATGTCCTGGACGTGGTTCTGGCAGATGGGGATCTGGTGAGGGACCTGGTTGTAGAGGATCCCTGATTGGGAGGCGACCACAATACTGTCTGGTTTCAAATAAGCATGGGGGGTGAGATCTAGACACTGGCAGTGAACTTCAGGGGCAGACTTTGTGGGCATGGGAAATATTCTAAAGGATCCTTGAGGGGATTACATCAATGACAAATGTGGAAAGAGATGGAAGGTCATAAACGGGGACTTCATGAGGCAGTCAGGACCTGCGCTAAGGTGAAACATAAGGAGCAAGGTCACATAAACCATGCTGGTGGTCCAGTGAGGTTCAGGTAGTGGTCAGAGAAAGAGGCAGCCTACAAAAATATAAAACAACAAGAGGGATAGGGATGTCACCCGGATGGTGAGGGCAAAGTCCAATAAAGAGCAGTGGCTGGTACAGGGGATACATGGAGGGAAAGGGGTTCTTCAGTACATTGGGGAGGCGGAGAAAAACAAGGGCCATCTCAGCAGATTGAGATCAGAAGGAGGGTGGGTTGAAGAGGCGAGGGACCAGGCAGAGGTGTGTTAAGCAGTACTTCGCCTCTGTGTTCACTAGGAGGGGATGGGATATCTACAAAGCAAGGCATGATGGGGATAGAAGCGTCAGTGAGTGGGATCAGGAAGCAACAGAAATGGAGCAAGAGGAGAGAGTACCCAGGGTGTCACATCAGGAGTAAGGATAAAGGCCAGTAAGGTGGAGGGGCGTGAGCGCTATCTCCACGAAAGGGTGTGTTAGCCCTCAAGGCCCTAAAGAAGACAAATCTCCTGGGCGGATGGCATTCATCTGAGAGGACTATGGAATTGGCATACTGGCTGCAATCTACAAGCTCTTTCAACAGGTCGCTGGAAACAGGGAGGGTACCTAAGAACTGGCGAGAGGCACATGTGTGCCAATCCATAAAGGGGTTGAGGGAAGTACCAGGTAACTATAGACCCATCAGTTTGACCTTGGTGGTGGGAAAATTAATGGAGCGTATACTAAAGGAGACGATTGGGGTGTACTTGGAGGTGGGAGGTCTGGATAGTCGGCAACATGGGTTTGTGCCAGGTAGATCATGTCAAACCAATCTTGTGGAGTTCTACGAATGGGTAACATCAGAACTGGACAGGGAAAGCCTGTGGATGTATTATTCTTGGACTTCAGCAAGGCGTTTGACTCTTTCCCCACAATGGGCTGGTGGAGAAACTGATGGGGTTGGGAGTAGGCCCACTGATGATCAGATGGATTGAAAACTGGCTAGCTGGATGCACCAGAGAGTAGTGCTCGGTGGGGAGCTCTCGAATCCTAGAGAGGTCGGTAGTGGGGTACCGCAAGGCTCGTCCTGGGTCCGATCCTGTTTAATGCATACATATCGGACATCAGGGAGGGTATAGGGTGTGAAATGAGACTCTTCGCTGATGACTCCAAGATGGGAGCAGTAGTTGAGGGAAGAGGGAGGTTGGCCCTGCAAGGACCTGGACACCCTGGAAGCTGGACTCACACATGGAAATTAAATTTCAATATCACCAAGTGCAAGGTGTTACATCTTGGGGAAACCCTAAACACAGGTACACCCTGGGAGGGCGCTGGAGGCCTCAATAGGGGAAAAAGACCTAGGGGTCATGGTGGATGCATGTATGAGTAACTCTGAGCAGTGCAGGAGAGTGGCTAGCAAGGCAAACAGGATGTTGGGATGCATCGTAGGGGGATCACCTCAGGAGCAGGGAAGTGATTCTGCCGCTGTACAAAGGACTGGTTAGACCACACCTTGAGTACTGTGTACAGTACTGGAGACCACACCTTGAAGAGGGACATACAGCTCCTGGAGAGGTACAGAGGAGGGCAACTAAGATGATATGAGGACTAGGGATTTGACGTATGAGGACAGACTTGAGGAGCTCCGCCTGTTCTCATTGGAGGAGAGGAGAGATGGGGGGCATGATTGAAGTCTTCAGGTACCTCAAGGGAATAAATAGGGTAAACATGGAGGATCTTTAGACTAAAGCAGGGAGGTATCACCAGAGGGCATGGATTGAAGGTGGAAGGGTGAGGGGAAAAGAGGAGGAAGTTTTTCATTGAGAGGGTGGTGGACCCTTGGAATGCACTGCCTGGCAGCTGGTTCAGAGATCCACAGTGGAGGGCTTCAAGAGAGGGTGGGGCAGACACAGAAAGTGGATATATCAGATGATGGCCTGGCCCAGGGGTGGGGATGGATGACAGGGGTTTCTGGAACACAAGGAGGATCCTTGGCACCCAACTAGGGATCTGAGGTTGAGCAGACTTGATGAGACCCGTAAGGCCTAATCTGCTGGCAATCAGTATGTTAGTAACTAAACACTTAGATTCAATCTGAGGATTAGTCCATCTTTCTGACCATGCTCCTCTGTTGGTTACTTTGTTTTGGGAAAATCCCAATGCTCCACCTATTGGAGGTTCAACTTAGCCTATTTACAAGATGAAACATTAACTGAGAAACTGAAGGAACGTAGTCCCCAGATTTTACAAGAGAACAAGGGCCCAATACATCACTAGGGATTTAATGCGATATGTTGAAGGACATGCTGAGAAGCGAACTGATGGCTTATGCCTCCCAGCTGTGCATGACAAGGGAAGCATGCGACAGCACCTACAGGATATCCTTAAAACACAAATATTCCACATGCAGGGCAACAGTTCAGTTTTCCCACAGAAAAGACATACAGGATATACTGGACCATGTTAAGACCATGCAGGGCACATTAGGAAGCACATTTCAGCAAAACATTGAGAAACATTTTAAAAACAATGCAGATCCCTATTGTGAGCCCCAAAGTACCTGAGCACCCCATTCCCACAACTACATGGTCTGAACATGGTCGGTCCAGCAAACAATAGCCTGCTCAGCACCCAGCCATGTGGAGACCATGTGGTGGGTGGTTACACAAAAGCAGATGGACATCACAGAAACGGACACAGCAGACAAACCATTTCAGAAAAACATTTAGTAGCAGACAGGCAATACTTTGACTTCCCCAACCCCAAATGACCACAGGCCGCAAGGTCTCAAAATGGCTGAAGGTTGAGCAGCAAACAATGGCCTGCATAGGATCCAGCCATGTGGAGACCATGGGTGGAGTGGTTACACAAAATCCTGTCAGACATAATTAAGCTAGAGAGGCATCACCAGTAGAAAACAGAAGGTTGTTATCCTCTGTACAGACAGATGGTGAGACCCCATCTGGAGCACTGTGTGCAGTTCTGGAGACCCCATCTCTGCAAGGACATAGACAGGATGGAGGCAGTCCAGAGGAAGGCAGCAAAATGGTGCAGTGTCTGCACCATAAGCTATCTGAAGAGACTGAAGGAGCTTAATATGTATACCCTAGAGGAAAGGAGGGAGAGGGGGACATGATAGAGACCTTCAAATACCTCAAGGGACTCAACAATGTCCAACAGGGTAGTATATTTCAAAAAAAGATATGTGCAAGAACAAGGGCATAATTTGAAGATAGGACGGGGAAGGCTCAGGGGCAATTGTTTCACAGAGAGGGTGGTGGATGCATGCAACGGCCTTCCTGAGGAGGTTGTGGGTTCAATAACAGTGGAGGAATTTAAGAATGCATGGGACAGACATAAAGTAACTCTGGTGAGAGGCAGGAAGAAGTAGGCTGTTGGTTAACTAGGATCTGTAGCTTATCCAATAGTAGGGAAATGGGCAGACTGGGTGGGCCAGGCAATCCTCATCTCCCATCGAAGTCTATGTTTCTATGTTAAGCATCAGCACAGCAAAGCATGGATTAAAAAAAAATACAATAGGCATTACAAAACATCATGGAGACTGTTATTACCCATTGACAATGTGGAATGCAACAGAAACAGCATTTTAGACCAGCCCAAACAATAGCCCCCTCAATCACAGACTGCATGGTCTCAACATGGCCTGCTCAACATCCAGCCATGTGGAGACCATACAGTGAGTGGTTTAAAATTGTATACAACAAACCATGGATTTAAACAAGCATTTTGGTAGAGGGAAGGCAGAGCATAAGTACTAAATCACCCTCTAGCCACAGAAGCAAACATCAGTGGCCAGCAAACAATAAATACATCACACTGCTAGTCAAAATAAGCTGCACAATGATCCCATCCCATTAAACTGGCAGACCTGGTCAGAACCTTACCTTCTGGTGCTCTGAGTGTACTTTGAATGACTGAGGGTCTTCCTCATTCTGAATGCACAATGGCTGCTCCAAGCGGACACCAACACTTTCTGCTGTACAAAACAGCAAGAAAGGGGCAAGCACTTTGTGCAGCAGATTTTACACCTCCCACTGGCCACCTACATCACAGTGAAAACTGGAATCCCGAAAGAATCAGGCAACCAATTGGGGAGGAGAGTGTTCTGAATGTACCTAATTGGAGCATGGATACCACTGGTTGGAAGGGTTGAAAAAGTTGACTTGACTCAAACAATAAAAAGCAGGCAAGATGTATTTTACCTGACAATATAGCAAGGGCAGCACTGGTAACACACAGGAGCATTAAAAAAGGGATGTACATGTCAAAAAGTAATTAATTGGCCATGTTCTGAATGTACTAGCTGAGGACACCAACTAGTACATTCAGAACATATTTGGAGGTGCTTAAAACTATAAAAATAATGGGGAAAACAACACAGGTAGGGTAACAAAACTACAGGGCAACATCTGGATTGTTGAAAGCATACTTTAAACAGAAAATGACAGAATTGACAGAAAACATACAACTAAAACCTACAGACTTTCCATGTCACAGTTTAGGTCCAATAAAACAGCAAGAAAATTGGGTTGACGCAACAACAAAAAAAATTTCAGGAAGATGTGGACCACAATTTTATTATATGTATCGCTACACATAGAAGCATTAAAACAGCATTTCAAATATTATTTTCAGTTTTTCCTCACTTTATATCACACTCTTAACATTTCCATTCCATTGGTACAAGATTTTCATGAACATAGCGAATCAATGATCATGTGTTGACAGCTGCACACCCAGCAGACAAGGCTCAAATTTACTTTAATCAGCATATAAAACTACTTCTGCACCTTACCTTAGAAATCTGAATACAAATGCTGCACTCCTTTTTGTACCCTGGCTGTTCCAGGCAGAATATATGAGGCCAACATAGCAACAGCCGTTGGTAGGCCTGCGGTGCTGAACTGGCAGACCACACCCATGTGTTCTGGGGTTGCCCACTCCTTCAACTGTACTAGAATGCAGTGCAGTAAGACACTGAAGCCGTGTTTCTTACAGGGTATATCTTCTCTGAAATTACTGTATTACAAGTGGAGCTTACATTTTGTGACTTTTTTTATCATTGGGCTAAGCAAAATTACTGTTTGACACTGTGTTTTATTTTATTCTTGTTTGTTGAAAGGTTTGTTGTCTCAGAGGTGTTTCAGTCTCCTTCTCACATTGAAGGAGCTAACTGCTTTCCTCCCACAGCTCTTCCAAAGGATTAGGTGTGTATGTGGGGTGGAGCTGGCAAACTGTCAGTAATTTCCAACAGAAAGAAGGGTTAAAAAGTCAGGTTAGTTTATATCTTGGAGGTAGAAGACTTGGTTTGCTGGCCAAGGCACCTAGCTTCACCTGAGCTCTTTCCTTCTAAGACTGCTTGAAAGGCAGAGTAGAGAAACTTACCAGAGCAAGGGAGAAGGATTAAGACTTAGTTTGGCTAAGCAGATTTACTGTGTGGTGGTGTTTTTATTTTTTACTCACAGGGATTGCTACTGTTTGTTGTTAACATTTCATTGCTTTATTTTTCTCTGATTCAAATTGTTGTTGCTGGTATACCTTCTTCTGCATTATTACAAGGTGTGCCTACAGGTGTGTGCTAACAGATTACTGCTGTAATCTTCTGATTCAAATTGTCTTTTGCAAGGTATATCTTCTGTTAGTGCTTTATTTTCTCTGGAGCAAAGTGTTTCTTACAGGGTATATCTTCTCTGAAATTATTACAGGTGGTGCTTCACAGGTTTTACAGTTTTATCTAACATTAGGATAAGCTTTCAGGGTTACTGCATTTGTTGTTGACTGATTGTTTCTGCTTTACCTCCTTGTTCTTTCATCCGTGGTTCTTCTTTTAGGCAGGGAAGGGCCCAGCCACCCACCCACGCTACACTCCTTTTATAGGGTACCACAGTTGTGACATTTCCTGTGGCAGAGCAGGAGGAGGCGGATCAGTGGGGCCTCCACAAGGTGATCTCATTTACAGGGCAAGTTAAACAAAGCACAATTAAACCATTACTTGCATTTTTCCTTTTTTTCCTTCTAATTACTCTGACTAGGTTACAAACCCAGCAACTTATTTGGAATGGATTTCATTAACTGCAGGTACTGTGGAACAATTTTCAGAAGGACAGTCTTACAGGATTTAGGACACTGTCCTACATGCTGGGCCTTTGGAGATCTTAGGTCTCAGCTCCGGGCAGCATGGGCAGAGATTGCACACCTCAAATTTCATATTGAAGAGGAAATACATTATAAGAACCACCGCCATTTCCCAGCATCCAACAGAAAAACCTCGACCGCAGAGGGTAGTTGGTCCAGGAGGTTGGCAGGGTGGTTAGGAGGAACAAATCAGGTGCCCCATCACTCTCTGCTCTCCAACATATTACCTCAAAAACCATATAAACACTACAAACAGGTATCTGCCTCTATCTCTGAAATCAAATAAAGAGGCAGAAGACACTGCAGAGCAGGACACTGCCACAGAGCTAGCACAACAATACTCACCCAAATCAGGAACCAAACTAAACAAGCACAAAGGAAATCCAAAAACTTCTGATCACAGGAGACTCCATGATTCGGGAGTTGATACCCATCTCCAGCCAGGGTTATGATCAGATGTCTCCCAGGTACCATCAGCATGGAGAGACACTGACCGCATTGCTAAAATTGTTCACAAAGCAGGAGAAAACATTGATGTCCTAGTACACATAGGGACTAATGATCTGCCAGCCGGTCAGTTGTGGAGACCAAGGAACACCTGACTAAGCTGGGTGACAAACTATCATCTATTTCGTCCGGCATCTCCTTCTCTGAGATCCTGCCAGTCTGGGAGAAGGGAGCAGATGGACAGAAGGTCAGAGAAGAAGGGAGATAGGGGAGCTAAACACGTGGCTCAAGGATTGGTGCCAGGAAAAAGGACACAGATTTGTAGGGAACTGGCAACAGTTCTGGGAGCGAAAGTTCTTTAAATTTGATGGACTGCATCTGACTAAAGAGGAGTCAGTGCATTGGGCCAGAAGTTTGGCGTCGTTGCAGAATATTTAAACTAGCAAATGGGGAGAGGGTGCAGCACCCCATCGTCGAATGGAAGAACACCTCCCCTCAGCTAGTGGTCAAACAGGAATTCAGCGTGTTTGCCGCTCATTTGCATCACCAGGTAAGAAAAAGGTTTGTCTCCCATACGATGCACAGGGTAATGCCAAACTTCACCCAACAACTAACACACCAAAATCTGGCCAATGGAAAATCATGTACACAAATGCTCACAGCCTGGGAAATAAGATCCCAGACCTGCAGGCAATAATGTCAGAGGCTAAACTGGACATAGTAGCAATTAGTGAGGCGTGGTTTACCAGTAACCACACTTGGGAGACTTCAGTACCTGGCTATGTATTGTTCAGAAGAGACCGAGGTGCAAAAGGGGAGGAGGCCCTGTATGTTAATGAAAATATCAAAGCTACAGAAATTCAGAATACACATAAGGAGCCAGAAGAACTGTGGGTCACCCTGGAAACAGGAAATGGGACAGCCATAAGAACTGGGGTTGTCTACAGGCCCCAGACCAGAGGGAGGACATAGACACATTACTGTTAGAAGATATACAAAACATGACAGCTAAAGGAGAGTTCTGATAATGGGAGACTTCAACATGCCAGATACAGATTGGTCAATACCAGCAGGAACATCTGCCAGAACTAGACTCATAGTGGATTCCCTGCAGGGAGGGCCTCAAACAACTGGTACAGCAACCCACAAGAGACAGGGCTATCCTAGATCTAGTACTGACTAACATAGAAGGGATCACAGATCTCCAGGTAGAAGGTCACCTGGGGCCAGTGACCATCACATGGTATGGTTCAATTTGGCTACTACATCTAAATCATCCCATTCCAAGGCAAAAATATGGGACTTCAGAGGAGCTGACTTTGATAAGATGGCCAACAGAGTTAAGCTAGCCCTGGCAAAAGAAACACAGGTGAGGAGGTACAGGCAAAGTGGGCAAGCATTAGGATACAATACTTGAAGCAACATCCCATTGTGTTAGACAGAAAAGGAAGTGCAAAGAAGAAGAAACCACTTTGGTTCTCAAATACAGTAGCAGAAAAGGTCAGATCCAAAAGGCTGGCCTTCAGGAAATATAAAGGGAACACAGCGGGATGAAGATAGGAGGCATACCAAACTGCCCTAAGGGAAGCAGGGAAGGCAGTAAGGCAGGCAAAGTCCCAAACTGAGAAACACTAGCACGAACAGTAAAGAAGGTGACAAGACTTTCTATAGATACATTAGTGAGGAGAAAGTCCAGAGGGGTATTGCTAAGCTTAATGGAGAAAAGGGAGCATGTGAGGAGGAGGACCCTGTAAAGGCATCTATCCTAAATAGATACTTTGCTCAGTATTTACTGAAGAGAAGGTAGGGCAGGGCCCACAGCTCAGCATCATGGACACAGGGGAGGGAGGTGAGCACTACTCCCTTCACAAAAGAAAGGGTCCTACAAGAGCTTGCAAGCTCAGGGTGGATAAGGCAATGGGACCTGATGGCATACATCCCAGGGTACTTAAGGAGCTAAAGGAGGAACTAGCAGAGCCATTAGCAGAATTGTTTAGTGAGTCTCTGAGCACAGGAGAGGTCCCAGAAGACTGGAGAAGGGCTCATGTGATCCCGCTCCACAAGAGTGGTAGCAGGGAGGAGGCGGGGAACTACAGACCAGTCAGTCTTACCTCAGTAGTAGGCAAGATTATGGAGGCACTCCTTAAGGAAAGGATAGTGCAACACCTGGAATCCATAGGGACAGGGATCCAAGACAGCATGGGTTTACAAAGGAAGGTCCTGTCAAACTAATCTCAGATTTCTTTGACTGGGTAACCAGAGTGGTGGACCAAGGGGGCAGTTGATGTAGCCTACCTTGACTTCAGCAAAGCTTTTGACACTGTTCCACATAGAAGATTGATAAATAAGCTAGGTAGGCTCGGGTGGGTCAGAGTTGGTCAACTGGGTGGCAAACTGGTTGACTGGCAGAAAACAGAGAGTGGTGGTAAATGGTATACAGTCAGAAGAGATGCAAGTCACAAGTGGGGTACCTCAGGATCAGTCCTGGGGCCAGTCCTATTCAACATCTTCATTAGTGACCTGCAGATGGACTAGAGGGTAAGGCTTGTCTGTTGCAGATGACACCAAGATCTGCAACAGAGTAGATGATCCAGATGGGGTGGGCAGAATGAGAAGAGATCTGGATAAACTAGCAAAATGGTCAGAAGAGTGGCAACTGGGATTTAATGCAAAGAAGTGCAAAATCATGTGCACATAGGGAGAGAAACCCTGAAGCCACTTATAGGCTGGGAGGAGTTGCTAGCAGTCACAAAGGAAGAAAGAGACTTGGGCATCATCATCACTGATGACCTAAAATCATCAAGCAGACCTCTAAAGCAGTAGGTAAGGCTAGGGGGTGTTAGGGTGTATTAGTAGGGAGTATCACAAGTCGTAAGAGGGAGGTAATAATCCCTCTGTACAAGACATTGGTTAGGCCCCATCTGGAGTACTGCGTGCAGTATTGGAGGCCACACCTTCACAAGGACATTAACCAAATTGAGGCAGTCCAGAGAAGGGCAACCAAAATGGTGCAGGGACTGCATCAGAAGACATATGAGGACAGATTAGCGGAGCTCAATATGTATACCCTTGAGCAAAGGAGGAGAGAGGTGATATGATCGAGACATTTAAACACCTTAAGGGCATAAACAAGGTGAAAGAGTCTAACATGTTTAAATATAAGAAAACAGCAGGACAAGAGGACACAGCATGAGATTGAGGGAGGCCGATTAAGGGGAATGTGAGGAAATTCTTTTTCACAGAAAGGTGGTAGATGCATGGAATGGCTTACCACAAGAAGTGGTGGCTATGAATACAGTGCAGGGCTTCAAACAGGCATGGGATAGGCATAAGGAGCAATACAAATGACTATGAATAGATAGGTCACTGACAGAGCAAAGGCCGATGGCACATTTATAAGGTAGAAAAAAATGGGCAGACTGGATGGGCCTTGCGGTCCTTATCTGCAATCAACTTCTATGTTTCTATGTTTCTATGTTTGGAATGACGGGTTTATGACCCCTTCCCTGCTTTTTTTTAGTTTATCTCTTTGTTTTCCTTGACTGGGGAGGTTGTGCCTTTGGTTCCTCCCTCGTCCAGCCGACCATCCGGCTGCTGCCCTGATCACGGACAGGCTCTATCCTCCTGTCACTACCCTCCTCTGGTCGCCATGGCGGGTGCCACCCCACCACTGCAGAGACCAGGAGAGTGGACCTGGAAGGGCTGACTTGCATGTCCGTGGCAGCACTGGTGGGCAGCCTTCATGCTGCTGAGTGTTTTTCAGTGTTCTCCCTTGCGGGAAGGGCGTACAATGGCGCCAATGGGAAGAGCACATGCTTCTACGCGCACTTCCTGGCGTCTACCTCCTCCAACCCCTCTTCTTTGTAGCGATGGTGCACTGCCTTAGTCACTACTAGGGGCCAGCCCCGCTGCCACTACAGTCCCCCTACCTAGAGAAGGAGAGCAGTCCTCCAGAAGCTCAATCCTTCTCCACCCTGCCAACCCCGATGACCCATGCTCATTCCTGAACACGGTCGCTGGCGTGGCGCAGGTAAGAGCAACGCGCCTCAGCACCACTGGACCGGCTCTTTCCTGCTTTTACTATCTAGTCTACCAATGCAAAGCGACATCAGAGGCTATTTTATTGATTTTGCTCACTGTGGCAAAAAGGTAATAGCAAGACTTTGGCTAACTTGGATCTTGCTCACAGTAAGGCTTTGGAGAAAATTGGTAACAGACTTTTATAAGCTAAAGACCTTTATGTATTGTTTGCATTACCTTTTGATTATTTGTACTTATATTTAAAATTCAATAAACATCAATTAAAAAAAAGAAGAACTGTCACTCTGGGTGTTCTCTGACCATTTCTGACCTTTTGTTACCTGTCTTGGTGAAAGCTTTGAGGAACTGTGCTAGCAGTACGTGTTACTGAGGGACCTCAAGTGAGCAATAACATTATACCCCTTGACTTGGAAGTCAACCTTTGGCATGCCCTCCCCATCAGGACATACACAGAATTGGCTGGCAGTCTGAAAGTGGGGTGGGGTTTGCACTTGCCTCTGTAAGCAGCAGTGTCGCACTGCTGCACCAGACCTTACCAACTTCCACTGAACTCTGTTCGTGAAGTGCCTTAATGCTAGTAAAACAGCTCTCGTCTCTGGAAGGCTTTGCTCCTCCAGTGAGCATGCCCCTGGACTGGAATATGGTATATAGTGGGCCGTCCCCATGCCGCCCTCCCTGTTCTCCGCCGGAGCAGGAAGAGGCCTAACAGCAAGCGAACAAGATTGGAGACCCTGTAAAATTAAAATGAGGGAAGGAGGGAGGGTAAAATATGACCTACTGAAGGAACCTCTCTCAAAGATCTACTGTTACAGTAAGTTCCTACGTAACTGTACTATCTTACTTGAGAGGGTTCCTTCAGTAGAGTCATCTAAATAGGACTAAGTCCCAAGCAGTCCCTCTAAGGAGAGACCGTGAGAAACTAGGAGGGGCAAAACAAAATCCACGGAAAAGACTGAGGTCCGAAAAGGACCCAGCCTAAGACAACAGACCCTGCAGGACAGCTAGGCCAAAGCCAGCCCTTAAGCTTAGAAGCAATGTCAAACTGTAATGCTTGGTAAGGTATGGACAGAACTCCAAGTAGCGGCAGCACAAATATCTGCTGCAGAAACATTATGAAGGAAGGCTACAGAAGTAGCCATGCCCTAGTAGAATGACCCCTGATAACACCGGAAGGAGTTTGTCATACATTTGCTAACAGTATCTGATGCAGCTGCCCAACCATTTGGAAAAGGCCCTGCTTGAAACCGGTTTGCCTCGAGTTGAAATGCGAAGGAGACAAACAATTGAGTATGAAGCGAAAGTCCTTAGTTAGGTGTGTGTAACACCGGAGAATCTGGTGCACGTCCATCATATGGAGGAGTGCCTCACCCCTGTTAGTGGAGCGGATAATATACTGGAAGCTCTACCACTTGGTTCAGAGTAGCTTCCGATACCACTTTTGGAAGGAACCTTGGATGGGTTCTGAGAACCGCCCTGTCCCAGTAAAAATAAGGTAAGGCTCCTTACAAACCAATGCGGGAAGCTCTGAAATTCTTCGAGCTGAAGTGATGGCAACCAGAAACAACGCCTTCCAAGATAAGAAGCATAGGTCACAGCTCATTGCTGGTTTGAAAGGAGGCAAGGTGAGCTTTTCCAGGACGAAACTCAGATCCCATGGTGGTGTTGGGCTGCGAATGGGTGGGGTTTCAGATGGAGAATCCTTTCAAAAGTCTTGAGATATCCAACTGAGCCATGGGTTTACCGTCCACCAGCTCATGATGCGCCGAGATAGCAGAGAAGTGCACTTTCAGAGAATAATAGGCTATACCTGAGTCCGATAAGTGAAGGAGGTATTCCATGAATTGAGGGCGAGCAGAAAAAGGGTTC
Organism: Neoceratodus forsteri; assembly: GCA_016271365.2. Taxonomy (NCBI): domain Eukaryota; kingdom Metazoa; phylum Chordata; order Ceratodontiformes; family Ceratodontidae; genus Neoceratodus; species Neoceratodus forsteri. The sequence continues at coordinate 1,887,376,706 of CM057456.1, read as the reverse complement.
CAGCCCTTCGTGGTCGTCAAATGAAAACCACTTCCACTTCAATGCATAAGTGGAGCAGGTGGAAGGTTTTCTGGCTTTGACAAGGATCTGTGCAACTCTAGAGGATACCCCAAAGCGAGAGATGGCTACGTCTGCAGGAGGCATGCATGCAGATGCAGGGTCCTGAACTCTGGATGAACCAGGCGACCTTGATCCTGAGTAGAGATGGTGTGTCAATGGAAGTGGAACTGGTGGTTCCCTGAATAGCTGCTGAAGCAGCGGGAACCAAATCTGTCTTGGCCAAAGAGGTGCGATGAGAATCATCTTGGCATTCTCCGTCTGTAGTTTGAGGAGGACCTCTGCAGAATAAGAAATGGAGGGAAGGCGTACAAAATGTCCCTGTCCAGGATAGAGACAATGCATCACCCCAGAAAGCACCTGGCTCTGGAGCGAACAAAACTTGGGAAGTTTTAGCTGAATTGAGAGGCGAATAAAGTCGAGTTCTGTCCGCTCAATTTTGGAAGATGGATTCCGCCACTTCTTGATGAAGTTCCACTCGTGAGCAGGAGTCCTTGATCTGCTGAGACTGTCCGCCAGGATGTTTAGAACACCGGTACATGCATGGCCACTAGGGACAAGTGATGCAGGACTGCCCAGTTCCACACCTGGTCATTTCCTGCAAAGAGATGCGACGGGTTCCTCCTTGTTTGTTGATGTACTAAACCACAGACATGTTGTCCGTTTGGATCAGCAGTATTCCCTCTGACAGCAGGGGTTGAAAGGCCTGTAAGGCATACAGGACCGCCCTGAGCTCTAGAACATTGATGTGAAAAGCTCCAAGCCGGACCAAAGTCCCTGGGTTTGGTGATCACCCAGATCCGCACCCACCCATGTTCGAGGCATCCGTGGTGACAGTGGCTACAGGCGCTGGTCTTGAAACGGAGACCCAAGGAAAGGTTGTGTGGATTCATCCACCATAGAAGATCCTTCCAGACCACTGAGGAGATGATAACCGAATGGTCAGATCGTCAAAAGCTGGTCCCACTGCACCTCAGGGACCACTGAGAGATCCTCATGTGGAGCCTGGCTAGGGAATGGTACAGATGGAAGCTGCCATGAGGCCTAACAGGCAAAGGACCTCCCTGGCCAGAATGGTCTGGCAAGGCGCCACCTTGGTGGCCTGGTGGACAAAGTCTCCACTCTGTCCGGGAGAGGAAGCTCTGCACTGGACCGTGTCGGGGACCGCCCCAATAAACTGAAGTCTCTGGGTGGGAATGAGGTATGACTTGGGCACGTTGACAGCGATCCCAGAGTCGACTGAACAGGTCCAGGGTAAATGACAGAGCCATAACAGCGCATTCCTGGAGGGGCACTAGTAGCCAATCGTCCAGGTGAGAAACACTGCAGTACCCCTGCAGCATTAAAAACACTCCGCCGCCACACATAAGGCACTTGGTAAAACCAATGTGCGAAGACAGGCCAAAGGTGCTCAGAACTGGAAGTGCTCCCATGAACATGAACGCAGGAACCAGCGGTGGTTGGGAAAATAGGATATGTAGGTAGGCATCCTGCATATCCAGGGTGCAGAGCCAGTGATTCTCCAACAGTAGTGGCAGAAGGCTCTGCAGTGTCAGCATACGAAACTTCTTGTACTCGACAAAATGATTCAGCTGTCTGAGATCTAGAATGGGTTGGAAATCCCGTTCTTTTTGAACCAGGAAAAATGGGAGTAGAAGCCTTTCCCTGTTTGCCCTGGAGGGACTAGCTCGATTGCTTGTTTTAGCAAAGCGAATTTATTTCCTCTTGGATGAGGAAAGCCTGGTCATGAGAGTATGAGGACTTCACGGAGGGTTTCCGGAGGAATTTCCAGGAACTCTATAGTGTGACCTGAGGCCACTGTTGCAGGACCCGCACCAGTCAGAGGTAATCGCCCTCCACTCCTGCATGGAGGCCTCCCCCCACCTGCTCCCTCGCCGAGGAGGCTGAGGAGGCAGTGTGGGACAGGGAAAGTGGCGGTTCTGTCAGGGAGGACCCCTGACCAATGCTGATTCTTGGGCCGGGGGCGGGGAGCAGTACGTGGTCTTCCGCTTGCCTTGGCGGCGTGCCTGAGTGGATCTCCCTGCTGCCAGGTCCTCTTCTGAAAGGGTTGCTGCTGTCTACGTTGAGGAGCACCCGAATGGTACATCGTGGAACAGATCTAAGGGCAACACCCTTGTCCTGTAGTTCTGTAATTATATGTCTTGTGTCGCCTCTGAAAAGTACCGAGCCCGGAAAGGAGCGTCCTGAATAGCTGTCTGAACCTCGTTAGGGGAGGCGAAGCCAGGAGTGCCGCCTCAGGGCCACGGCAGTTGTTGAGGTAGGCCATGGAATCAACTGAATCAGAAGTGGCCCATAAAGAATGTCTAAAAGAAATCTTGGAGAAGAGAAGGTCCTTGGCAAGTTCCTCCTTGACAGGTGAAGGATCCATAGACTGGACCTTCGCCTCCAACCTGGCCATAGTTGCTTTTGGTAGGACACCATATGGGTCACGTAACTGAGGGAGCAGAGCACACACATGGCCGAAGAATAGACTTTTGCCAAACTGGTCGATCTGCCTCGACTCCTTATTTGGAAGTAGTGCTCAGCGCTTGGGCGTAGCGGAGCGATCATGAGCCACTGAAATGACCACGAGTCTGCCTCGGATGGATCTTCAAAAAAAGGCGTCCTTAGCCGCCCGGTAAGCCTGTCCGCCCGCATGGGGACACCGGGATAGAGTGAAGCATCTGCCAGGCGGTGGTGGTGAGGTCTTGGTGGGGGCCATCACGGAGGAACTGGGACTGGAGACAGGGACTCCAAATTGAGGTGCTCAGCGAGGCAGCTGTCTCATTTGGTCCTGTTCCTCTGACTCTCAATTGAAATAATCTCTGAGGGCCCTCAAGAGATCCGAGAAGAAAGGATCCTCAGGTGGCGATTTGGTGAGGTCTTACCTCTCGGCTCGGGTTCCTCCATGATTTTCTCCACCAAAGAGTCCTCTCTCCCATCAGAACTATTGTTGACCTCCTCCACTGGGCCGCTCAAAGCGGGGAGAGCGTCCAGTCAGTCTTCCCTGAGAGGTGGACAATCGGACCCGAACTGCTCGGGAAGGGACCTATGAAGCGCGGAGGTGGAGTCTTGCTTTAGGTCCAAAACCAACTCCAACCTCACTCCTGCCACCAAGACTGTAAAGACTTGAAATCCAGCATTGCCGGAGGGGTGGAGGAGGAGTTGGCTGAGGCTGGGAGAAGGAGGAGGAGGACAGCAACTGCGGAGGGTAATACCCATGCGGACCCATGTAATGGGTATATGGATGATAACCCTGAAAAACTGTCCACTGGACTCCATCCAGGAGCAGGAACCTCAGGTGGGATCCCAGGATACCTGTGTGGGTAATGGAGGACAGTGAGCGGCGGAGTATAGTACCCGTCGTCAGCCCTGACGTCAGGAACCCCGTCGGACCCACTGTAGTATATATTAAATTAGGGTCGGCGTCGGAAAAGTCCATGTTACAGGGACCGATGTTGGCTCGCCACCCGATCCAGCTCGAAAAGGATCCACGCCGGGTGGTCGGCATTGGCACCGGATGAAGAGTCTCAGTGGTGGGAGTCGGGTCCGACGTTGTGGCCGACGGAATAGGCCTGACCACGGGCCCAGCATCGGGACTGTTGTAGGGACGGTGGCGCTGGAGTCACCAGCGGTCCCACCATCGGAACTGTAGTGACAGGCAGCGCTGGAGCGCCCACAGTCCATCCTTGGGCTGAGGAGGGCCTCAAGGAAAGGTCATCTGGCCGAGGAGGAGCCTCCTGACCTTAGTCCCAAGTGGGGGCGGGGAAGAACGCCAAATTGGCTGGTTCACCAGTGACCCCATCCGCCTTGCGGATGTGTCCGGCGAGAACAAGAGGACACGGGTGAGGAATAACAGGAGGGAGCGGGCTGTCCCTCGGTCCCGCCAGACGCCGTAGAAGCGCCAGAAGCGTTCCCGACGGGGAACTGAGCCCATGCGATCATCAGGGACGGACGACTTAGCAGGCGTGGTCGGGCAGTCGGGAGAGAACCCCGGCCAACTTACGACCAAGGCTGGGCTGCCCCAGCTGGGGTCGACTGATGGCCACCGGGCAGTCTCCGAGGAGCCGGAGGCAAACTGCAGGCTAGTGCAGTGCGGTCACGGAGGAGCCGGCGGCCGACTTATCTGCCTGAAGTTTCTCCTTACTTGGGTGCTTCAACGGTGGCTGGGCCTTGCTGGTAGAGGGCCTGGCGTCGTCTGCAGAGCGAGCCCACTCCTCATCTTCTCCTTGTGTTTTAGGGAAGATTTGTCAGATGAGTCCCTAAGCTTCCATCTTCTTCTCAGCGAAAGTAGATGGACCTTAAGAAGATGGGCCTCAATGCCTGCTGTCTCTGCTTTTGGTAGCCTGACTGAAGGACTGACAGTCGGAGTAGGAGAGACTGGATGGTCTGGGCCTAGGCAGATGGCGCACTTGGAATGCCCGTCTTTGTGCGGTATCTGAGTGCCACCTTTGATCACTTTTTCTTGGAGAAGACATGAACTGTTAATACTAAAAGATAAAATAGTGAGTTTTAGAAAAAACAGCATAAAAAATACTTTCTAGCGGACCCTGAATGGAGTCTGCGAAGCGACTTCTTACGAGGCGGCGAGGAAAGAAAGTGGAGGCAAGCGTGGGACTGCCCACTATAAAGCCATCATGCTGGCGTAGCGGGTGGGCGGTCCCCCTGGCCACGGATTGCTAGAAAAGTCTGCCGTGGTGGCCTGACATCAGGTGACGCCAGTCCTACCGTGATGACCTACTGAAGGAACGCCTCGAGTAAGATCTGTTTTTATGGTGGCGGTAATTAGACCTAAAATCTGGAGGCATCAGTGGGCTGACCCAACCTTCTGAACTGTGACAGAGTGAATCTGTCTGAGAAGGTTCTCTGCGCTGCTCTATGACAGAAAAGAACAGCTACGTAAGAACTTACTGTAACAGTAGATCTTCAAGGGATCTCAGTCATCAGGTCATACCGTTGGAACTTCACCGTCGGTGAAGCAGGATACACAGAGCAAGTTTTCCAGCAGTACAACTGGGGCTGCCAATGCCAACGTCATCAACCCTGTAAAAGTGTAAGTGAACCTGCTCCCTCCTCAGTTCTTTCCCCAGAGACTAAGGAAGCATACCCATGCCATGTGGGACCAAGAAGAGAAAGGTGCCCAGGCCTAAATAAAGGCTGGATACACCAATTATTTTTATTTATTTATTTAGTTTTTGTTGACCGGTAACTGCACTAGACAAATCCTGCCAATTTTCAGGCACGACCGGGGAGGGGATACAGATGAATGCCAACTGACCTTGAACCAGATTAAGCTGTTGGTGGTATTTTTCATGAATGGAGAAATTTGGCCATTGCACTGGGAAATTCCCTGCTCTCGAGAAGTGCCATGGGATCTTTTACATTCACCTGAACTACCACCAGAACAGGCAGATGGGACTTGAGTTTAACGTCTCATCCGAAGGCGGCACCTCAGGAGTGCAGCACCCCCTCATGCTGCACTACAGTGTCACTATTTGGATATTAACCCAAGTGCCTCGTGTGGGATAGAACCCACAGCCTACTGATCTCCTGGCCTCAGAGGCAAGTGTGCTACCTGCTGAGCCACTGGCACTGCTAATTAGCCAGATATGAGAGAGAACCCACAAGGGGGATGGTGGAGGAAGGCTGACCTGATGACTGATATCCTCGAAGATCTATGTTACAGTAAGTTCTTAAATAACTTTTCTATCTTCTTGGGGTATCTCAGTCATCAGATCACAGCATGGGAATGAGTCCCAAGCAGTCACAGGTGCAGCAGACACCATATGAATGAGTCCCAAGCAGTTACAGGTGCAACAGAACAGTCTGGAAGGAAGGCCAACCACAGCTTAGGACAAGAGATCCTGCAGAACAGCCCAGCCAAAACCTGCAGGGCTCTAGAAGCAATGTCTAGACTGCAGTGCTTGGTGAAAGTATGGACGGTACTCCAGATGGTAACAGCGCAAATGCCAGTGGCTAAGATCTCTTTGAAACAGACCACAGAGGTACCTATGCCCATTGTGGAATGGGTTTTACCATCCTGGAACTCTTTGCCATGCTTGTTGTAACAATCCCAAGTTGGGACAGGAACTGCGTCAGAGCTTCGCAGAGACCCAATGTGAACAGAGTCGATGGCGGGAAAGAACTGAGGAGGAGCGGGCCACTCATGCCTTTATAGGTTTGATGACATCAGCAGGTGAAGTCTGCTTGGGCACACCAGTTGTACTACTGGAAAATCTTCTGTGTGGATCCTGCTTCACCAATTTTGAAGTTCCTACGGTGTGATCTGATGACTGAGATACCCTGAAGAAGATCAGTCTTGCCTGTTCAGTCTGAAAGCAGATACCTAAGTAATCCAAAGACTGAAAGGGCTGCAGGAGCACTCTTCTATCCAATAATGTTCCTCTAGGATCTGTCAGGTCCTGGGGACTGAACAACCAACTATTCCGAGTCTGCCTAGCTCAGAGATCCTCCAGGTAAAGGTAAATGTGGTGTCTCTCCCAGCAATGGAGTGACAGCACGACTATAAGGACTTTGCAAATAACCTCAGAGTGGAGGTTAGCCTGAAGGGTGTGACAGGGTTGGATAGGGTCCTGTCCCAGTTGTTCTGCGAAAGAGTTTAAATGCAAGGATCTATTCTATTCTCTCCTCTTCTGTTTCTTCTCTGTCTGGTTGCGCAACCAAATTTTCCCGAGAGAGCTAGGCCTTGATCACCCACGGTCTTGCAATTCTCTGACTCTATCTTCTACCCTCACTTACTGTTCTGTCTTTTCTCCCTCTTGCATACTGTATCTGCAGGTATAAAATATATGTGAATCTTTTGTGGAAATGTAATTGATACTGGGATCCCTTTGTTTAAAACTGTATATGGTTATAATATAGAAATGACTGCAAAGCTAAAAACTGTATATAGTTATACTGTTGAAATGACTGCAAAGCTGTTTGGAACTCAAGGGGTTAACCTGTTTGCAAACTCTCGGAGAAGCTGTAAGTAAGAGGTCGGTTCTGGGTCACAATGTTCTTTTGCTGCACTTGTTGAAACTTACAAAACACATATCCTGGATTTTAGGGGCAGACTTTGGGAAAATGGAGAGATACTTGAAAGAGGCATTAAGGGAATGGGACAGGAATCAGGGGTTGAGGAACAGTGGGCAGTATTTAAAATGGGGATTACAAGAACAGAATTATGTATTAAGCAGGTTAGCAAGAGGAAAAGGAACAGGAGACCATTATGGTTTCCAAAGAGGTAGCAAAGAAGTGAAAACCAAAAGATTGCATTCAGGCAATACAAAGACACAGGCAGAAGGGGATAGGGAGAAGTACAAGGATAAGCAAAGGAGGCGGGAGGTCAGTAAGGAAGCCAAAGCTCAGACAGAAGAACACATTGCAAAATCAGTGGGTAGAGGGACAGAACCTTTACAGGTACATAAGTGAAAAAAGAAAGACAAAGGGAGGATAGTGAGACTGAAGGGGAGGATGGGGGCCACGTGGAGGATGACAACAGTAAAAGCTGACATATTGAACAGGTATTTCTGCTCAGTCTTTACTGAGGAAGAGGAGGTAATGGGTCTGAAGGGAGTACAAGGGGTGAGAATGGTGCAGAAATGGACACAAGTCCCTTTACACGAGAAAGGGTCCTGAAGGAACTGGAAGTAATAAGAGTTGATAAAGCAATGGGGCCAGATGGGGTGCACCCCAGGGTCCTTAAGAACTAAAGAGGTGGTGGCTGAACCTCTGGCTATCCGGTTTAGCGATCACTGGAAACAGGAGGTACCCAAGACTGGAGGACAGCAGAATCCCTTATACAAAGTGGGAACAAAGAGGAAGCAGGGAACTACAGACCAGTCAGCCTCACCTCGGTAGTGGGAAGATCATGGAAGCACTACTGAAGGAGAGATTGGTGGAACATCTGGTTGTCAATGGACTACAGGACCCAAGGCAGCATGGTTTCACCAGGGGAGGTCATGTCACACCAACCTCGTTGAATTTTTGACTGGGTGACTAGGGAGGTGGATCAGGGGGGCAGTGGATATGGCCTATCTGGACTTCAGCAAGGCCTTTGACACTGTGCCACATAGAAGACTATTACACAAACTGGGAATATGGGTGTGGGCAGGACAGTAGTGTGGTGGGTAGGTAACTGGCTGGGTGGCAGGACACAGAGGGTGGTGGTAAATGGCTGTCACTCCAGAGAGGGAAGAGTGACCAGTGGGGTACCACAGGGATCAGTGCTGGGACCGGTCCTATTCAACATCTTCATCAGTGACATGGCGCAGGGACCTAGAAGGCAGAATTTCACTGTTCGCTGATGACACAAAGCTCTGTAACAGAGTAGACACACCAGAGGGTGTAGACAGAATGAGAAGCGACCTGCAGAAACTTGAAGAATGGTCAGGGGTTTGGCAGTTGAAATTCAATGCAAAGAAGTGCAAGATAATGCATATGGGGCACAAAAACCTGGCACAATATATCAGTTGGGGGTGAGGATATAGCATGCACCAAACAGGAAAGGGATCTTGGGGTTATCATCTCTGATGACCTCAAGGTAGGGAAACAGTGTGACAAGGCAGCAGGTAAAGCAAATAGGATGCTGGGATGTATAGGCAGGGGCATCACCAGCAGGAAAAGGGAGGTCATAATTCCGCTATACAAGACACTAGTGAGGCCCCACCTGGAGTACAGTGTACAGTTCTGGAGACCATACCTACGTAAGGACATAGACAGGGTAGAGAAGGTTCAGAGGAGGGCAACAAAGATGGTGCATGGATTGCATCACAAGTCCTATGAAGACAGGATGAAGGAACTGAACATGTACTCCCTGGAGGAGAGGAGGAGAGAGGGATATGATAGAGACATACAAGTATCTTACAGGGAGGAACAGGGTGCAGGAAAACACTATTTTTAAGCGAAAAGATGTTCCAGGACTAGAGGCATGGGATGAAGCTGAAGGGAGGGACGATTCAGAGGAAGCGTGAGGAAGAATTTCTTCACAGAGCGGTGGTGGACAAGTGGAACACCCTGCCAGAGGAAGTGGTGGGGCTGAAACAATCACGGGTTTAAGAATGCATGGGATAGACATAAAGGAATTCTGGAAGTCAGGGTAAGGGCAACAGACTTCTAGGAAAACAAACTGAACTTACAAGCTCAAATGGGCAGACTGGGTGGGCCATAGGCCCTTATCTGCCGACACTGTCTATGTATCTATGTATGTATCTATGTAGTATCACGAGAAGCCTGCTATTTTCTTAACGAGCTCCTGCACAGACCTATAAAAGAAGCTGCAATGTTTTGCAAAGAGAAACACAGAGACTGAGATTGGAAATTGAGAAGAAACCCAGATGGACTTTCTCTGTTTGTACTGCCTTTGTAAATAGTTAGGGCCCTGTCCCAAAGGGGAGAGCCTGTTATTAGAATAGCCTGGTATTGAAAGTGTTGATTTTGATACATAAATCTGAGAAATTCTAGTGCAACTGCTAATATGAAAAGTGCAGATATGCATCTGAAAGGTATATTAAGTCTAGAAAGTGCACGTCTGAATAGCTGCAAAGAATGACCTCAGGTACTGCATCTTGAACCGGATGGGTCTCCCAAACTGGTTCAGGCTAAACAGATCCAGGACTGGATGGAGTCCTTCTGATTTCTTGGGCACTACAAAGTAAAGGGAGTAGAATCTATGTTTCTTTCCACGAGAGACCCAGATTTATCAGTCTCACACTAAGCAGATGGTCCACTGTCTGGTCTGCTGCTTAACATTTCCTGAGATCTGTATAGACCATGGAATGGAAGAAACATTCTGGAGGGCACAGCCCTGAAAAAATTATCTCCAGCACCCAGGTATCTGATGTGATCTGGGCCCATATATCATAAAACCGCTGGAGCTGCCCACCTAGATCTTGTGGGCAAGGAGGGCCCATAAGTCCTCAAGCAGAGTATCCTACTCCACAGCTGGATCCCCTGAAGTATTTACTGAGAAGTTGCCTCTATTCTGCTGGGACTTGAAGCCCAAAAATGTGACTCTACTGTGGTGGTTCCCAAATCCCGAAAGGAATGATAACTGTCACACTGCTACTGCCAAAACCCCGACATCTGAAACCACTATCGGAGGTTTTCTGAACCTTGGAGCTTGCAGGAACCTTTCTTATCTTTTAGATCCTTATGGATCTCCTCTGACTGTAGTCCAAACAATATCTCACTTGTGCAGGGCTCGTTGCAAATGAAACTTGGAGGCCTGATCTGCCAACAAATGTCTCAGCCAACCCATCCTATGGACTGCCACAGTGGTGGTGCAATCTGTCCCGATTTAGATATAGATCCACCATGGAATTACCTAAAACGGAGGCTGTCATATGTGCAAGAGGAAGGAAAGCCCTGACTAGACAATCCTCAGAGACCTCATCCACTACTAACATCAACTAGTCACACCATTCCTGGGCTACTAAGGCAGAGGATGGCACAACATGTGAAACAAAACCTGAAGCCGAACACATATGCTTGCACGCTGTTTCCAGATTCTTATTATTAGAGGCAGAAAGGGTAGCTGCACCTTTCATCAGAATAATGGTTTGCTTATTATTATCATTCTTATTTTGGCAACGGTTAAGGCCCACTAGGCACAAGTGCCAGTTTTCAGGAGCAACCCAGGAGCACTGGGAGGTTAAGTGGCATGCTCTAAGTCACAAAATATGCAAGTAATGGTTGCAGGAATTAAACCCAAGTCTGCTGGATGTACCAAGCTCATTCACAGGTTGTTGCTCAAACCTCTAGGCTATGCCAACCCCAACAAATGCTGACATGGACTCCTTGATCTGCAGTCAAATGCTCTACCACCGAGCTATACCCTCACCAGAAACCACAGAAAGATGGCTGCATCTGTAACAGGAGGAGCCTCTCATTTTTTACAGATGAATTGAGAAATGGGTAATACTTTGCCCATGACTTACTAAATCGTTTTTTGTTCACAGTATCCCACTCTTCTTTTACAATCTGTGCAAAGTATTTAAATCAGGAAGCATTTACAATAGATGCACTATCTGTTGTATACAGAATGGGATTAGCTTTGAACATAGTGGCAGACTGGGTGTCCAGTAGCTGTAGGATCCTACTGATCACCTCAACAAGCAAGGAAGTATGCTCTGGATCAAACAGAGATGGGATCGAGGAAGACAGAGGTTCCTCCATTCATTAACCTTCCTCATCATCCTCTTCAAAATCTTGGCGTCCTAATAAGGACATTAAGATTATTATTGCCTTGAAAGCCTTCCGACCATCTGGCTGGAGGGGTCCCTTGCCCAGATGGGTCTAGGGACAATTCAGATCTGAAGAGCATTCTTTTCATCCAAGTTCTGTGAAGGCTGCCCTGATACAGCAGAACTGACTTGTCCTGACCCACAGGAGAGAGGGTTTGCTGTGTATAGGGTGCAAGAGATGGGTCACCATTCTGTGTCCTGGCCATTTGATCTTCCTTGTAAAAGAGCTCACTGAGATAAAAAGGAGGGATCTGTGTAACTCTGTATTACCACTGCCAAACATAACACGGATGTACTTCACCTGAGCCACCACCAGTCTAGGGATCAGGTGCCGAAAAGTTAGCATTTGTTTACCTAGTGCAGAACACACAGAACTTAACATACAGAGACTGTCCCAAGATCTTACGACATGCTTTACAGTTCTCATTAACATGAGAGGCCAGTGGAACACTGTAGTGCCTTTCTCAACTGTGATAAAGACTATTAAAATGAGGGTCTACATCAGGACTTTCTCTTATTACACTTGCGTAACTACTGCCCACCATGCTCACTTTTTGCACACTCATGTGCATTTGCTTACATTTTTGTGCACCTGCAATTTTTTGCATACTGTCGGTAACTTTTGGACACTTGTGTCAATTTTGACAAAAATTATACAACCCCAAAATATGAGCAAAAATATGAATAAATACTGTAATTTACAAGACAACGTGGCAACAACGATGGAAGTAAGCTTTGTTAAAATATTTTAAAACCCTTTGGAGAGGGTACAGAAACACCTAGGGTGAGAAAAAGGAACAGCCTGAACAAGACTACACTGAGAAAAAAAACCTGAGCAGAAGATGCAGAGCAGGAGGGTAAAATGTCCTGAGAGGGCAGTTTTAATAAGGCTTAATATATGTATCAGGTTAAATTCACACCACAATGGCGAAACTTCTAATATTTTTCTGACACCTGTCAAGGATTTGGGAAGAATGGCAAAATACCCAAACTTTAACATGGCTCTGGAGTTAAAGCAGGAGCCAATTAAGCAAATAAATAACAAGCATGACTTAAATTTAAAAATTCTATCAGTTAAAATGAACAGATTCTCTGTTGAGAGTTACTGCAGTGGGGAAAAAAGAAGTTACAGCAGAATTTACGTAACAGTAGATCTTGAAGGAATCTCTGTCATCAGGTCACACCTATGGAACTTAGCCATCAGACATCAGGATCCACAGAAGCTTTTCTGCAGCAGCATACTAGGGCCACCATGTTGATGTCAGTCTCTGATGTCACACACCATATATAAGTCTTGGGCGGCCTCGTTCCCTCCTCGGTTCTTTTCTGGCCGGATGCCATGGCTAAGGAGTCCACCAGGATCCGAAGAGGAAGGTGCCCAGCCAGAAGACAGGCTGGAGCAACAGGGCAGTTGAGTTTACAAACAGAGAGAGAAGAGAGAGAGAGAGAAAGGGGGATGGAGGGAGGGAGGACGGCAAGACCTGATGACAGCGATTCCCTCAAAGATCTACTGCTACGGTAAGTTCTTTTTGGGGGCTCTATCTGTTTATCTCCCATGACCCTCACCTACCTCTCCTTCAGGCCAATTGTTACAAGGACTCTCACCTCTCCCGACACACGCCGATGATCTCGATCCCCATCTCAGCCACCTCAGGGTAACCCGATGTGACCCTTCGTGGGTGGGTCCTCCTCTTCCAAGAAGAAATGGACAATTGGCCTAGGCATTGGCCCTGGTGCTGCTGCAGCCGGGTCGACTGTTGCGGAGCTTTGGGAAGCACTGGTCCAGCGGCCGTCATCCAATAGAAGGAGAAGCCATTTTCTAGTTTTCCTCTGATTCCCCTACTCACGTCGCAACTGAGCTTCCCTGGTCTCTACAGAGAGGCGCTACAAGCGACACCATTCCCAACCCACCCCAGGAGAGGAGAGCAGCCTTCCAGATGCTCAATCCTACTCCTTCCCTGCCGACCCTCTGGTGCCTGAGTCCGTTCCCCCGGAATCCAGGTCGCCAGCTGCAGTAAGCAGGCACCGCGCCCCCAGCCCCTCTGCGCCACCGGCCACGGTAAGTCCTGGTAACTGTTCTATCTTCTTCGGGATATCTCTGCCAAGTCACACTATGGAATGAGTCCTAAGCAGTGCTGAGAGCAAGGACAGTCTGGGTGGCAGGAGGCCAGAGGCCTAAGAAAGAAGGCCTTGAAGCACAGGTAGGCCAAAGCTTGCCCTTCATCTGGATTTAATGTCCAGACTGTAGTGCTTGGTGAATGTGTGGACAGTACTCCCAAGTGGCAGTAATGCAAATCCGGCTGCAGACATGCCCTGAAACAGGCAACTGAAGTGGACATGTCCCTGGTGGAATGGTCCAGGAAGTTCCTTACCACACGTCCTGTAACAAAAATAATACATTTGGACAAGTACTGTTTTGAAACCAGTGCACCTTCTCTGCCAGTAGCGAAAGAAACAAACAACTGAGAGGACTTCCTGCAGTCTCTCGTGCAGCGTGATATAGTAACACAAAATTCTGTGCAAACCCAAAGTATGGAGCAATGCTTCCCTGGATTGGCATGCTCTGGATAGTAAACTGACAGGTGGATGGATTGATTTAGGGTAAATTCAAACATCACCTGAAGAAGAAACTAAGGGTTAATCATAGAGAGACCCTGTCTTTGTGGAAAATCAAATAAGGCTGTTCACATGTGGGCAAGCAATGTGAGAGGGCAGCAAGGAGGGCTGGGGGATACTGGGATGCATAGTGAGAGGCATCACCAGTAGAAAACAGGAAGTTATTATCCTCTGTACAGACAGCTAGTGAGACCCCATCTGGAGTACTGCGTGCAGTTCTGGAGACCCAATCTCCGAAAGACATAGACAGGATGGAAGCTGTCCAGAGGAGGGCAACTAAAATGGTGCAGGGTCTGCACGGAAGACATATGAAGAGAGACTTAAGGAGCTTAATATGTATAGCCTCGAGGAAAGGAGGAGAGGGGACATGATAGAAACTTTCAAGTACCTCAAGGAATCAACAAAGTCCAAGAGGTAGTATCTTTCAAAAAAAGGGTGTGAAAAGAACAAGGGGCACAATTTGAAGATAGAAGGGGCAGCTCAGAGATAATTTAAGGAAGTATTTTTCCAAGAGATGGTGGTGGATGTATGGAGCGGCCTTCCAGAGGAGGTTGTGGAGTCAAAACAGTGGTGGAATTCAAGCATGCATGGGACAGTCATAAGGCAATTCTAGGGGTGGGGGTAGGAAGAAGTAGGCTGCTGGTTAACTAGGATCTGCAGTTTATCCATCAGGTAGGAAATGGGCAGACTGGTGGGCCAAGCGGTCCTTATCTGCCGTCAAATTCTATGTTTCTATGAGAGCCTGTAGCTCTGAAATTCTTAGAGCAGAAGTAATGACAACTAAAAATAACACCATGCACGACAGAAAGTGTAGCTCGAAAGATGTGTCTGGCTCAAAGGAGGCAGGCTCAACTTCTCAAAACAAAATTCAGGTACCAAGCCGGAACCGGGTTATGGATAGGAAGCTTCAAGTGGAAATGCCCTTCAGAAAGTATGGGCCACATCCAGTTGTGCCCGCAGTATGGCCATCGATGGAAATGAAAGGCAGATATGGCTGACAGGTGCACCTTAAGGGAGGAGTATTTAACTTTAGGCTGCTGACAGAATTGGAACGTACAGGAATTTTGGACTGATATATCAGTCCGTAGCCCTACAAGGGTTAAGTTCTGCAAGGCCAGGAGATACTCAAGACATGGTTCACGGACAGGTGAAAGGGTCCAGGCTATAAGAAGTGGCCCAGATAGGATACTGCTTTCACTTCACAGAGTAAGTGGCCCTGGTGGAAGGTTTTCTGGTAGCCACCTGGACGTTAGCCACCTTCTGAGACATCCCAAACCGAGAGTGATGGCTATGTCTTCAGGAGCCATGCATGCAGGTGGAGGGCCCAGAGGTGTGGCTGTACCAGGGTCCCTGGTCCAGAGTCAGCAGATCCTTGTAGTGGAGCAGGGGAACTGGAGGCTTCACAGCCAGTTGCTGCAATGTGGAAAACATACCTGCTGAGGCCAAAACAGGACCACCAGAATTAGGGTGGCACCCTCCTCATGCAGCTTGGATGAAAACACTCTGAATCAGAGGGAAGGGAGGAGGAATGCATAAAGAAACCTTCCCTTCCAGGAGAGACAACAAGTCTCACCAGAAAACTCCAGGCCATGGGTCTAGTGAGCAGAAGCATGGCAGTTTTGCACTGAGTGGGGGCTTAAAGAGGTCCAACAGGGACGACACCACCTGTCTAATAGGTCTTCTCCGACCAAAGTCGGCAGCTCCCACTCGTGCACGTTGGCCTGCAACCGGCTAAGGCTGTCCACAAAGGCATTTTGGGTACCTAGCACATGGACAGCTGATAGTTCTAGACCATGATCTAGAGCCCAGTACCAGATCCTAATGGCTTCCCAACACAGAGGGTAGGAATGGGTCCCTCCTTGCTTGTTAATGTAATAGACCACACTGAGATTGTCCAACTGCACCAGCAGAGGCCTGGAGAGAGATGGTTCTGGAAGGCATACAGAACCACCCTTTTCTAAGAGCGTTAATGTGGAGGTGAGTCTCCCAGTGGGACCAGAGACCCTGGGTCTGATAAGGGCCTAGATGGGCTCCCAAACCGAGATTCAACACACCCATGCTGAGGATTTAGTGAGGAGTGCGGATTAGAAAGGGGACCCTTTTAAGAGATTGTGGGTCCATCCACCAGTAAAGCACTTTGCATACTGGCAAGGAGACAAGGACCAGCTGATCTAGATCATCGGAGCGTTGATCCCACAGAACCCTGAGGGTCCATTGCAGGATCCTCATGTGCAACCCTGACTAGAGGAACCATAGCAATAGCCACAGCCATGAGGCCTAATAGCCTGAAGCAGACTCTGAGCCACTTCCTGGGCCTGAGGCAATAAGGCAGTCCACCCTGACTTGAGAGAGAAAGGTCTCGCCTGTGTAGAATCAAGGACTGCCCTCATGTACTGCAACTGCTGAGAAGGGGTCAGCACAGACTTGGGCTGATTGACAGTGACACCCAAGGACTGGAATAACTGCAGAGTGCATTCTAGAGTCAACAATAGGCGCAGAACTTGCAATCATAGAACTTCTGCGGTG
Organism: Neoceratodus forsteri; assembly: GCA_016271365.2. Classification (NCBI taxonomy): domain Eukaryota; kingdom Metazoa; phylum Chordata; order Ceratodontiformes; family Ceratodontidae; genus Neoceratodus; species Neoceratodus forsteri. Next base: position 1,887,360,261 of record CM057456.1, on the reverse strand, counting down.
CAGCAGAATTCACTCTTCTTGTTGATTTTTATTAATATTTCTGTTTTTCCATAGAATCTGGTTCCCTTCCCTCTTTTTATATCCTAAACCCCTATATGCTCACAATGTGATGTTATCATTGCTATAACATCATACATTAGCTAATGAAATGGCTGCAATCTGCAACAGAAATGAACAGTCACTTTTCTGCCACAGCTCCCACTGCCAGAGATGGTGGCACAGCACAGCAGGCATGGTGATATTTGCTCAACCTGCACTACAGCCTAATACAATTTTCAGTCTTACATTATTGCACTAGGGCTAACTTAAACAAAATCTTGTCAATAGCACAGACCTGTTAAGTCCATACCTCACTTTGTACAAACCTATTTGTGTCTTTAAGGTATAGAGATGCCATCTGAAATGAATAACTGGTAAAATGAATTTAACTGTCATTTTAAGAAAAATAAAGTAATTATGCCCAGAACAGTAGAATATAATAATGTGCAGACCTGTTGAAAGAATAGACCTGTTGAATAAATAATTGCACTGTACGATTCTTGCCAAGGTTATTGATTACATATTGTCACTGGTTGATAGAATCACCTTAAAGTTATGGAGAAATGTTGTGTGCACTGACAGCTGTTGGGCCAGAGGGTAGCATGCTGTGTTTCCATGCTGGCAACTCAGGTTCAGAGATTAGCTCTGGGAGCTGGCTGGACAACACAAGGATTGGTGGAACACATCATTGCTCGGAGCCTGAGAAGGTATGGTGCAGTGTTCTGTCACATGGTGGACACATTGTGCTGGTCTGGAGAGCTCTATCTCACAATCTGTTCACATGCATATCATGGATTGATGGTGTTACAGTGTGTCAGGAAAGCAGGTTGACATCAAAATGAGTTTTGCAATAACTCCTGTATTCTATTTCTAATGAGACCCGTATGAATGAGGATGCAAGTTCATGGAAATTAAAAAATATATATATATATACACACACACACACACACACAATATACAGCATCTCTGTCTCTCTCACCACACCAACATGCATATAGAAATCCTTTATTTATCACATAAGATCCCCTCTGCATATGTCATTTATTTAACAGGCTAGGACCTTAAGGAGAGACATTTGTTTTGCTTTTTAGGCATAAAATTATTTTTATAATTCTGTTATTTTTGAACTAGTGTTAACTGTGCTTTTCACCATCCTGATTGCTATAAAACTGCCATGAAAGTCAAGTCAGGATGACAAGCTGTCACTGATGTGGTAGTTTGTTAGTGCCGCAGAACTTCCACAGAAATTACAAACCATCATCGCAGAAGTTCTGCGGCAAATGGTAGTCTTGCCAGAACTTGGCCCCACTGTGCCGCAGAAAAGTAGGGCCCTGACAATAGGAACTCCTGGACTGGGTTTTCAGTAACCAGTCATCCAGACGTGGGAACACAAAGAAGCCTTTGCGCCCAGAGGGCTGCTGTTACAACTGCTAAGCACTTGGTAAATACCCTTGGTGCAGAGGATAAGCCAGGGCACTACCCTGAACTGGTAATGCTCCCCTGAAATTGGAACCGCAGGTATTGTCTGTGAGCCGGGCAAACCATGATAAGCAGACAGGCATCTTGCATATCGAGGGAGCAAAGCCAGTCGCCATGCTTGAGCAGAGGAAGAAGGCCATGCAAAGTGACCATCCAAAACTTTTGTAATGGATAAAGGTTCAGCTCCTTGAGGTCTAGAATGGACCTCAAGTTCCATGTTTTTAGGAACCAGGAAGAACCCTAAAGTAGAACCCCTTGTACCTTTGCCACTAGGGCACTGGTATGGCTTGCTTGCACAGCAAGGTGAGGACCTCCTCCTGAGCACTTCTGTATGGTCTGGAGGGTAAAAGGTAGGGACTTGGGGAACGTCTGGAGGCTGTTCTTGCAGCTCTAGAATATGGTTCTGTTCAATTAAATGCAGGCCTCAAGCACCTATTGTAATGGTTCTCCACTGGGACAGATGAAGGAGAACCGATCTCCACCTACCACCTTCTGACTTGGAAAAAATTAGGAGGGTCTATATCAAGGAGTCAGGTGGAAGTTGAACCAGCCACCAGGACTGCACCTCCTCCTCTGGGTTGCTTGGCAGAGGAACCAGAGGTGGAGCAGGGGGCAGGCAAGGCAGAGCTAGCTCTGTGTTTACCCTGAAGCTTGGTTTGTGAGAGACCTTATGAAAGGAGGGTCTTGGTCTACTCCTGGGCTGGTTATGGTACAAGGATCAGACAGACTGTATAGCCCTGCCAGAGGCCTGCAGGTCACTGATAAATTCCTGTACGCCTGGCCTAAAAGGTTTGTGGTCCCTAAAGGGCATTAAACTCCTTTGTTGGACATCAGTCACAAAGCCAGAGACCCTAAGCCAGGAGTGTCTTCTGAGGCAAATGCCAGAGACAGCAGTCCTGGCTACAGTATCAGCAATATCATAGGTGACTCTAAGGAGATGCATACTAACATCTTCCAAGGCCTGGAGCACTTTGATGTGCTCCTGTCTCTGGGAACCCACAGGAGGGCCTGCACAGCAGCTTGCCCTTCCTCCAAAGGATGTTTTGGTACTTATCAGATGGGCCAAATAACTGGCAATTCTAAGGTCCAGAGTGGCAGAAGCAAAAGTTATTTTGCCCCAGAGGTCTAGCCTCTTGGACTCCAAGGTCAGGGGCAGGGAACTAAAGTGCTTAGGGATTTAGTCCTGTCATAAGCGGCCTTGATAACCACTGAGTCAGTTTCAAGATGGGCAGCACAAGGGCAACCCTGAGGTGCCTGGTAGAGCTTGTCAACCTTTCTGGGCATAGCTGGTACCATACTGGGCCTGTGCCAGGCCACTGTGACAAGCGCCATTCAGTGCTGGCAGCAGAGGAGGAATAACTTTGGGTGGAGAGTCTGGGATCTCAAGACATCTACCAGAGTCCTCCTAGTTTCATCCTCTTCCTTCGTGTGGAAGCCCGGAGGAGAGCTGCTTCATAATGTTGAAAAGGAGGGTCCTCCGGGTGGGGTGTTTGACAGATTCCTCATTCCTGGAGGAGACAGTGGACCGATCTGTTGAGTCCACTTGATATCTTCCTCCTCATTCTCTTCCTCAGGAGGATGAGATCAGGATGGTATTCCTCCTCAACGTTGGCCTGCTCTGAGGGTGGGACTGATGGGTCTCTGGAAGGCACGGAGAGAACGGGCTGGACTGGCGCCGATACTGAAGGAGCACCAGACAGCACAGGTGACGACAGGCCCCAGACTGTGGAAGAAATGCTGAATGACAGACTTAGTACGAGCAAAGTACAGCATTAAGGTCGATGCAAGAAAGGGATCATCCGTCGTACACAGAGGCGTGACAAACTGGGTCTGACAAACCACTAGCAAAAGCAGTTGGGCCCAGCGCCTGAGGACCTTGAAGAGGAAGAGGAATCCAGTGGGGACCAGGATCACTAGCAGGGTGGGGACACGGTCCTCAGGCCGATCTCTGTCCGTCAAAAATGTTTCCCGAGGAGTTGTCACAGGTCTTGGTGGCCTAGGAGCCATAAGAAGATGCTGGCAACTGGGTAGGGGTGGTGGGCTCTGGAGGACCCTTCTTCCACTGGCTGCCTGTTGCTCCATGAGGAACTTCTGCAGGGCTTTTGAGACAGGGTTGGGTGGTAGTTGAACTTCAGACAGGACTCACAGGCAAGAACGCTGTAGCTAGGCAAAAGACAGCAGACAGAATTTGTGTTCATCGGTTGGAGAAGAACAGGTTACTCACCTGTAACAGTAATTCTAGGAGTGGTATATGTTGTTCATCCACACTCTCTGGCATGTCGCTTTCCCTTAAATCTCACCGGTTAGTCTTCAAGCTGGCCTCCCACCCACCCTGGTGGTAAATACCTTGGCTCTGCCCCCATCATGTCAGATCTTAGCCTGCTGGAACCAGTGTGCTTCTAAAGCCGAGGTCGAGAAAAGGTAGGGAATGAACAACATATACAACTCCTAGAACTGTTACAGGTGAGTAACCTGTTCTTCTAGGAGCATGGACATGTTGTTCATCCACACTCTCTGGCAGACTCCAAGGAGTTTTCCGGGAGGAGGGAGGAAAGCGCACACCCCTACTTGGGAAACAGAGCTTGGAGAACCGAGGCCCCAAAACCAGCATCCCGGCGTGACTCAAGGTCAATTTGGTAGTGGGTAATGAAGGTGTCTGCTGACTTCCAGGTAGCAGCCTGACAGATTTCCTGGATAGGGATGTCCCTGGATGTAGCCACCGATGCAGCATTGTGGCTGGTAGAATGAGCTCTTATCCCTCTGGGAGGTTCCCTGCCCGCCAACTCATAGCACAAACCTCTGCATGATGTAATCCATCTCGCAATGGTCCGTTTAGCTGCAGGTCTGCCAGAAGTGGCTTCAGCGTGGTGACAAATAGCTGGCGAACCTCTCCCCGAATTTCCGCCATCCTCTCCTTATAATAGGAGACAGCAGTCTCAGGTCCAGAGTATGGAGCCTGTACTCAGCGTCCGAGGTGTAGTTAGGGTGGTATACCAGCAGAGTCAACACCTGGTTAAGGTGAAACTCTGAAACCACCTTCGAAGGAATTTCAGGTGGGAGTGCAGGACAACTTTGTCCTTGTGGAAGACCAGATAAGGGAGTCCACCGAAAGAGCCTGGAGCTCCCTTGTCCTTCTGGCTGATGTGACAGCCACCAGGAAGGCCGCCTTCCACGAAAGGTGTGAGAGTCACACTGTGCACTGGTTCGAATGGCTTGCCCATGAGCTTTGCCAAACCAGCAAGAGATCCCACGGAGGTGGAGGTTCACGCGACTGGAGGATAGTGATTCAGGCCTTTGAAAAGCACCTGACCACTGTCTCCTCTGCCAATGTCGGCTGACCGCCCACGCCCAGTAAGCAGAAATGGCTGCAGGTGCACCAAAGGGTCGATGACTGTAGACCCCTTTGAAAGAGACCAAAGGTAGTCTACAATGTTAGCCACAGAGCAGGATAAAGGGTCCAGATTTCATTTCCTGACACCAAATGGAAAACCTTTTCCATTTGAAGGCACACACTTCTTGGTCGATTCTTATGAGATGCCTCCACCACAGTGTAGACATCCTTGAAAGACTGAGAGCCTGGAACTCTAGCCACCAGGTACCAGGCTGTGGGTGCAGGGATTGAAAGTCCGGATGGAATACCTTCCCTGGTTCAAAGATATCACGCCTGGGTGTGCAAAGCCACCCAGGGCCCTGCAGCTGTGGAGATCTGGATACCAGAAATGGCTGGGCCAATCTGGGGCTACCAGGATCACCTTCACCTTGTCCCGCCTCACCTTGAGTAACACCTTGTGGATCAAGGAAATGGAGGAAGGTGCAGAGGAGGCCTGGGGTCCATGGCCTCGAAGGCATCCCCTGCAGCGAGCCCTGCTGAGGGCGGGCATGGTCAGACTCAGCTTGGTGTTCTCCTGTAGGCAAACAGGTCCTACCAACGTTTCCTCAACAGGAGAACAGATTGTAAGCTACCTCTGGATGAAGAGACCATTTGTGGGATGTCTGGCCTAAGCGGTTGAGAGCATCCGCCAGTTGGTTCGAGACTCCTGCCACATGATGGCTAGGAGATCCTCCTCCAACCGGCTGACGATGGTCCAGATTCAGAGCGCCTGCACAGCAGATGGGAGTGTGTGCCGCCTGTTTGTTGAGGTAGTACATGGTCGTGGTATTGTCCATCTGCACTTGAACCACTTGACCCAGAGCTGAGGAGCGAAAGCTGACAGGGCCAGTCTGACTGCTCTGAGCTCCAACAGGTTGATGTGGCATCGGATTCCTTGGGGTCCAGAACCCGTGGCCCTGCTGTCCCCATGTGGGCACCCCAGCCCATGAGAGAGGCATCGGTCATCAGGACTACCGTAGGCTCGGGCGGACAAATGGGATTCCTTCCTGCAACTGGTCTGGGACGGTCCACCATTGGAGAGCATCCCACATCTTCTGGGTTACAGTGATCAGCTGGTCAGGGACCATATCACTGAGTCCACTGGGTGGCCAGCCCCACTGAGGCGCATGTGCCACTTGGCCAACAGACCACCGAGGTGCACACTGCTATAGCCCAGAAGGCAGAAAGTCCCGGCATAGCTAAAGTGCCCAACCAGAAATGATTGGGCAAAGAAAGAGAACCTCCGCTTTGTCCACCGGAGCCGAGCTCTGGCTTGACGAGAGTCGAGCTATGCCCCATGAAGCCCATCACCTGAGATGGCATCTATTCCAACTTGGCCTCATTGATAAGGAGGCCAAGTTGGGAGCAGGTTCGGAGGGCCAGATCCCTGAACTTCTCACCTCCTCAAGGAGGAACCCGCCAAGAGCCAGTCGTCGAGATAAGGGTATATCAGAACTCCTTGACGCTCAAGATGGGCTGCCATCACTGCAATGCACTTGGTGAAGACCCATGGGGGTGATGATAGGCCAAACGGCATGGCTCAGAACTTGTACAGGGTTCCCTCGACCCTGAAGCGGAGGAACCGCTGGTGGGATGGACAGATTGGGACATGAAAGAACGTGTCCTGCAGATCCAGTGAACAGAACCACATGCTCACTCCAGAGATGGTATGATCTGGTTCAGAGTTACCATCCGGAAGGTGCGAGACCTGAGATATTGATTCAGGTCATGGAGATCTAGGATGGGCCCAACCCCTGTCCACTTGGGCACCAGGGAGTACCTGGACACGAAGCCTGGGTCTGTAGGAGGATCCAGCACTGGAGCTACCACCTCCTTGCGGAGGAGCAATGTCATCTCAAGGGCCGACTGAGTGTGAGCTGAGATCTTTTCCTCCCGAGGGGAGCGGGCTCGCTGGGAGGGTACTGATCAATTCAGAGGCAGTCCCTGGCCGACCACTTCCAGAACCCACCTGTCCTAAGTGATGCCGGACCAGGCGGAAAGAAAGTGACGGAGCCAGCCCCACGGGAGGACCCAGAGCTGTGTGGACGGGTGTAGGGTGGCAACCCCAACCTGTCACTGAGCAGGCTTAGAGGAGGAGGAGAAGGCTCCTGACCAGCACCTCAGCCTCCTTTATGGGGCTGTTGGAGACCCTGCTTGGGCCTGGGGCGCCAAGCTTGAGCCTGCTGCTGTTGCTGTTGGCCTCCTTGAAAGGAGGGCCTGACTGCAGGGGAAGAGTACCGAAAGCTTCTTCTTGTGCTTCTGCTGGTTCTTGCCCGAAGAATCCTTCGCGAGAGGTAGCATCCAAGGTGGCACTGGACTGCTCTATTCACTGCAGGTGACCTGCCACCCGGACCGAAGAGGTTGGTGCCTAGATAGGGCACGTCAGCTAATTTGTGCTGAGTATCCGGCGGAAAGGAGGATAACCTCAGCCAGGCCCTGCAGCGAGTGGCCACTGCAGCTGCTAAGGAGCAGGCACAGGAATCTCCAATGTCCAGGCCGCCTGAGCTGCTGTTTCGCAATAGCATGGCCCTGGTCATGGACTTGCTTCACCGTGGTCTGCATGTCCACTGGGAGATGAGGGAGGACTTCATCTAATGACCCCAGGAGGGCATGAGAGAAATGTGCCATGATCACAGCTGAGCTGACCTGACGAGGCCTAAGGATGAGGCCGCATAATCCTTCTGGGCAGAATGGTCCATATTCTTGGACTCCTTGTCCGGAGGGCGGTCAGTGTCAGCTGAGCTACCCGTGCATCTAAACACAGAGGTAGCCACAAGGCTTCGGCCAAGGGATGCTCTGTGAACCCCTCCAGGGACCCCATGGATACCGTATACTTGCAGGCCATGAGGGCAGACGGAGCTGGACAGGAGGAAGGCGCTGCCATAGCTCAAGGGCCAGGCTAACAATGGCTCGGCCATTGAAAGGCCTCTGTTGGGGGTATCCCTCTGAAGATATCCGTAGGGGATATTCTGCCTTTTTGACAGGCTCCAAGGGCATTCTGGTCGATTTGAAATCAGGCTGAGTATGCCCTGAAAAGAGGAAGGACCATCCTCCAAGCCTGCCACTGATGACTCGTCATCTCCGGATGCGAGTGCAAACCAGTGGCATTCGAGTCCAAGAGTCGGGATATAATGGTCTCCGCTAATCTCCCCTCGATACGCTGGAGGGCGATCGGGGACAACAGTGATGGACAGACAGCGGGAAGTTCGGTGTCTGTCCGTTCTCTTCGAGGGAGCCCTCCTGTGGCTGCTTAGTGGTGGTTCCACCACTATCGGTGGGGAGAACCAAAAATAGGCCAAGCTGTAATACGGCAAGCCAGACGGGTGGGGAAACCGAGGCCTCGGTTCCAGAGGGGTTGGCGCCAGCCTGAGAGGCGGGGCCAAGTAATGGCTGGTGCCACTGGCAGAGCTGGCTTTTGACCAGTCAGAATCAGCTGTTGCCACATGAGATCCCTCATAACGTCAAGGAGCTTCGCAAAGTCTCTCCTCATCCAAGGAGGATGAGGATCAGTGGCAATGCCTCTTCCTAGAATGCTTGTGACCTTTTTTCGGTTTTTTCGACGAAGGTCCTGGTCCTTGATCGAAACCGACAGGGTCAGCTTGTTCGATCAGGAGATGCCAGTTAGAGAGAACGAGGTTCCGCACCTTTCCCTCAATCGACACACCAAGGCAGGGTCTTCTCCGGGTAAGGAAAGAACAGGTGTCCTTCCCAAGGAAGTCGACTGGAGTCAGCGACAAAGGCTCCACTGGGTCGAGAGATATCTGGGCCGGTTCAGCTGCTTCTCGGGTCTCCGGTGCCTTGGCCTGAAGGAAGGTCCCGGAAAAGCCGACGAGTCGATGAAGCGATTCTCACCAAGGTCGAGACCGCAAGTTCCTGAGAGCCAGACCTCTCTGGTCCAGGAACATCTCCTTCTGGAGGAAGGAGACTCGGGTTCTTTACCCTCTTCTGAGGGCGGGAGGAGTGCAAGCCTGAGGGCGCCCACCCCTGGTGGGGAGAGACTGGCACAATTCCAAAGGACCCTCAAAGGTACAGCCAAGGTTGAGAGGCATGAAAAACTTCAGCTGGCTGAATCTTGAGCAGCTTCCTCTCGAAAGCTGCCATCTGATCGAGTTGTTCGGCAGATCCCGCAGCCACGGAAACCGCCCACCTTAAGGGCCCTTTGATTTCACCGTTGGATTGCGGCCCGTCTCCCCAATTTTTAGCACGCCTTGCGATCATCCAGGACGTTGGGATGGAAGGCCAGACAGATGGTGCAAGAGGTGGTGTCATGTCGACACCTAAGCAATAGATACACAAGAGGTGGGGATCAGTGCGCAACATTTTCTGGCCGCAGGGACACTGTCGAATCCGGGGATGATTTGTCTTCCATGTCCAATGTGCTAGGATCAGAATTGTAAACACTAATGAGTTTCAGAGAAAGCGCTATGTGAAAACCGATGTTGAGAATCCAGGGCCTATGAACTGCTGAGGTAGCATGAGGGAACCTGACTTTCCAGTAGAAAGGAAGATCTGGCGCCATGAGGCAGAGCTGAGGTATTACCACCTGGGTGGGTGGGAGGAGCCAGCTTGAAGACTTTCCAAGTAGATTTAAAGGGGAAAGGACATGCCAGAGACTGTGGAAGAAAACATATCCACGCCCTAGAAATATTCTTTCCACAGTGGCAGCAATGGAAAAGAGACGAGGAAGGGTTAGTTCTCGACATACAAAGGACAAGGAATCACTAAGCTAAAGTGACTCAAAGGTAAGTAAAAGAAAAAAGGTAACTAATTTTGGCAGTTGAACTGAGTCTGTGCATGAATGGTCGACGGCAGGAAATAAATGAGGAGGGAGGGGCCGGACTTCCGTGTAGCTCTGGACCAATAATGGCAGCCTAAAATCGAGCTCCACTCAGACCTCCCCAAACTACTATAAAGCCAGAATTTAACGAGAAACCTAGTAGATGGAGAAATCTTTACAGATGGCATTGAATACACAAAGGGAACCATGAACAGATATGAAGCATTACCAATAGAAGAAGAGAAATTGGGAGCTGAAAATCGGAATCGGAGACATCAAAATATCACAGGCCCTGATGATGTCTTCGGAAAGAAATCCAAGCGTAGGAAACTAAAAACAAAGATGTAATCCTAAATGATAAACTCGATAGAATAATAACTGACTTACAAGAAATCAAGAAGGACTTTCAGGACTTTCGATCAGAACATGATCTGCTACGCACTGATGTATCAATTTGCAAAACCAAGTCAAGTCGCTGGAACAAAATGACTTGGAACAGGCCACAGAGATGGTGAATATCCAAACAACTATAACTCAACTTCTCGATATAACTAAAGCACTGGGAGAGAGACAAGAAGGTGTTGAAAATAGACAGAGACACCAAAACATAAGAATATACGAATTCCAGAACATAGCGAGGGCAGAAATATGAGAGGGTACATAGAAAACCTGCTAAGAGAGGAATTAAACCTTGAATAAGATTTTTCCTTTAGAAATAGAGAGAGCCCAGAGCACTTGGGCCCTAAACCTCAAGACCCAGAGCAACGCCCTCGTCAATAACAGTTTGATTTCTAAGCTACTGCACCAAAGAGAAGTTACCCAGAAAGCATGGACAAAACGGAAAATATTCAGGGAAAACGGACTTTATTTTGATAATGACTATGCCACAGCAACAATGCAGAGAAGAAGAGAATATGTACCGTTGTTTCCAATTTTAAGGAAACTGCAGCTGAAATTCTGAACACTTTATCCATCTAGACTTTTAACCCAATATCCAAGTGGACAGACTGCATATGATACAGTAGGGAGAGCAATGGATGACCTGAGAGAAAGAGGATTTGAGTTACCCACTAAATTACCAGGGAAACCATATGGATTAAACTCGACTGAACAAAAGAAGAGACCAGGAAGAGAATCACAGCAAGTAGTACTAGATGAGATAAAGAAACTACTGAGTCAATTTGCAAACAAAAATAATGACAAGTTTCTTTTGGTAATAAGTAGGCTGAAGAGCTGACAAGCGACCAGGGAAGTGGAAACTCAGCCCATGAGGAGGTAGGCCCTCAGCCTAGACTGCAGTGGTTAACTGGGAGGTAGAAACCAGGCTGGGTCAGAGGTGAACATACCTTGGGGAGTAGTACACTAATGTCTCCATAAGGGAGGGAGACCCTGGGAGGCTGGTTAGGATTTCTAGAAATTACTCTCACTAGTGAGCGCTAAGGGAGAATCTGTATGGAAAGATCGCCTAGGAAGGTGCTAATGAGCCCTGAACTAAACAAATAGAGAATGTTTAAAGTTCAAGAACAGCGACCGGGAGCCAATCGCTGCTTTTTCTGCTTACTGATGGGCATTTCAAAATAAATATAGAACTAGGTTAAATAGTAAGAGTGGGTGCACCTGAGGCGAATAAATGCAGAAACAAGGCTCTAGTGGTGGCGCTTAGGGTAGAGGAGTATAGAGAGTGGGACCGGCTAAACTGAGGGTCATTCAGTGGAAAACACAGGGGGACACCGGACTGGGCCTGGAAAATTCCACAGAGACATGGTCGGTGATAGGGGGCTACCTGAACCGAATGAAGGGCTGGTTAAGGAGGTCAAGGCCTCCCAAAGGGAGGAGATGGCGATCACTAAAACACTCACCAGAGGATGCGCCTGCTCAAAGGCCGAGAATTAAGGGAACTTTATATAGAATGGCTCAATGAAAAAGAAAGAACTAAATTAGCAACAAAATAATTTGATAATGGACATAGCACGGCAAGAAGCTTACAGGAGAAGAAGACAGAAACTGGAATTCAGGACAAATTAAATAAAGGACACGGACTAATGAAAATAACACAATGTATATCCTAGAAATTAGGGAGAGAAAGAGCGATGATGTCACCAGAGCTAAGCACCTGTATACTATATCTTAGTTTTCTTCTTATATTTTTCTTGGAAATTACACTCACTATTTTGTAATTTATTTTAAGGACCGGAAGACCAGATAGGGAACCAGGATAAGACCCAATCTGATTTTTATTTACATTCTGAGGGATATGTACAACCCTCAGGCGGGCCTACAGCATAAGGCAAAATAGCCCAAACCAGAAGGATTATTCCGTCCTTGTCAGGGAAGAATCTGACATTTGAAGTCAATAGTACATAGTTAATACACAGACAGAAAGAGACAATCGGGTAGGGAGGGGATGGAAAAAAGGAGAAAGTACAGAATCATAGGAGAGCAAAATGGTTGAGAAGTTGGTCTGAAAAGAAACCCAGAGCTTAAAATACTCAGGAGTATAAGCATTATAGAAGCAATGCAATGTAATAGTTACCAGAGAATGCTAAAGAGATCTTGTTTCTAATGAATATCCATGTCTCAGACTAAGAAAAGCCTGAAAGTGGTGTCCCAGAATGTCAATGGGCTAATTAACCCTATAAAGAGATCCAAGACAATTTCTCACCTTAAAAAATGCATCCCAAATTATTCTTTTGCAAAAGACACATTTATCAAAAGAACACCAGAAATTACTTAAATATGGAATGATGGAGGAGGCCAGTATATACATAAGAGGACACAGGAGGGAACAGCTATACTTATTCCTCGCGATGTCGACATTACAAATACTTGAATTATATCAAGATGAAGAGGGAAGGTTATCCTGGTGAAGGAAAATTGGGAGGCCAAACGCATCAGTGGGAAGTATAACTGTACCTCCAGGATCAGATAATATAGTATACCAGACAGTCTTTGATAAAATAATAGCCTTTAAACAAGGGAACTAATACTAGGAGGGACTTAAATATTCTAATGAACCCAGCACAGGATAGTTTAAGCCTAAAACCCCCAAAGCAACTAAGGGACAAAAACATGGCAAGAGATTAATAAAGGACCTAGCTTTAATCGATACCTGGAGACATTGTCACCCATAGGAACAGGGATATACACACGCTTTTGGGGTCTACAATACCTATTCTCATATTGATTACATTTTGGTGAAAGCAGAATCTCTGGACATAATACATAAGACAAAGATTTCAATTTACCTATCAGATCATGAAATTATCACTATAGAACTAGAAGCAGAACAGGAAGTAATGACAGAACAATGGAGGTTTAATAATATGTTAATCAGAGACAAACAATTCAAAGAAAAATACAACAGTGGATTCCCAGAATAATACAGGAGACCACAATAGAAGAGGTCCAAGAGGGTACTCTATGGATACAATCTAATCAGTATTAAGGGAGAAATTATAGCATATGCAACTCATCAAAAGAAAAGAGAGACAGAAAGCAAAAAGAGTTGGAAAATGAATTATAAAAGTTACAACAGGATCATGCAGAGGGAGGGAAGACAAGAATAAACAGCTTAATCAGATTAATCAGGTAAAGATAAAATTACAAGATATATTAAACCAGAAAACCGAACAAGCCCTGATGTATGTGAAGCAAAGATATTACAAAGGGAAGCATAGCAGCTAAATTGCTTGCTTATAGATTAAGAAACAACAGGTACCTAACAACAATTTCCCAATTAAAACATCCAACACACGGCAAAATACTTATAAAACTAAAGAAATACTAGAAGGCTTTGGATCATATTATTCAAAGCTATATCATCAACAACAAGAACCAGGAGAGGAAGAATACAAAAGTTTTTCACAAAATGCAATTACAACAAATAACAGAGGAACAAAGTAAGCTATTAACTCGTCCAATTACCCTCAAGAAATAAGTAATATCTTAAAAACTCTAAATCAAACAAAAGTCCAGGCCCAGATGGATATACAGCAGAATTTTTATATAACATTTAAGAAAATGTTACTCCCACCACTAAGTTATATAATGCTATACAAGATAATGACGCTCTACACCAAACAGTTGGCAATATACTAATATATCGACAATACTTAAACCAGATAAAGACCCTACGAATGTGAATCTTAAAGGCTCATTTCAATTTTAAACCAGGACTACAAATTTTTACAGCCATTATAGCTAAAAGATTAGAAAACATATTCCCCATATTATAAATAAAGACCAAGAAGGTTTTATTGTAAACGCAGACAGCAGACAATATTAAAAGAACAGTATACCTACTTGAAGAAATACAAAAAAAAAAAAAACCTTTATACTGCTAAGTATGGATGCCCAGAAAGCAATCGCAGAGTTTCCTGGAGATTCCTAAGATACAATGATGGAGAAATTCAATTTCCCAGTAGACTTCTTAAACACAATACAAAGCATATTTACATCCCCATAAGCCATGATAAAGGTAAATGGATCATTTTCAACCCGCCTCCTAAATAGAGGTACTAGACAAGGCTGCCCTTATCCTCACTATCTGCGATATACGCAGAACCGCTTAGCACAAGCTATTAAGAAAATGAAAGAAATGCAGGGATAAAATATCTTAATACCACCCACAAAACAGCATTTTTGCTGATGACTTACTGATATACTTAACTGAACCAGAAACCTCTATACCAAAACTATTCTCCTTCTGGGAGAGATGAAGTCCATCTCAGGTACAAATTAAACACAAGTAAAACAGAAGTATTATGTTTAAATTACCAACCAAGCGAATCAATTTAGGCAAGATATCCGCTGAGGTGGAAGAGGAACACTTGGATATTGTGGTAGTTACAGAAACATGGTACACGGAGAACCATGGCTGGGATGTTAACATACCAGGGTACACAATCTACAGAAGGGACAGGAGGTAAAGAGGAGGTGGAGTAGCTCTCACATAAGGGAAGGGATCAATGCTACAGAACTAAAAGTAAAGGGGAGGACAAGAGGCATTCTGGGTCACCTTGGAGACAGGAAATGGCATCACAATCCGCACAGGGGTTGTATACAGACCCCCATCTCAAGGGGAGGAAATGGACAAGAAAATGATAGAGGGCATTCTCAAAATGGCTGAAAAGGGAGATACTGTTGATGGGGACCTGAATATGCCAGATGTTAACTGGACGACATGGACTGCAGCCACATCCAAGAGCAGGGTCATTCTCGATGCCTCACAGGGGCATGCCTTAGACAGCCAGTGGTGGAACCCACCTGGAAGGAGCAATATTAGACCTGGTACTCTCAAATGGAGAGGATCACAAATTTAGAAGTCAGTAGACATCTGGGAACAAGCGACCACTGCACAGTGTGCTTCACAATAAACACAACCATGGAGACAAGCCATACAAAGACAAGGAAAATGGACTTTAGAAGGGCTGACTTTGGCATAATGGTGAATACCTGAGGAATGCATTAGCAAATGGCCAGAAAGGAGGGCAAAAGAACAATGAAGAACAATCAAAACTGCCATCATGGAGGCAACAAGCCTTTGTGTGAAACAAATAAAGAAAATGAAGGGAATAAAAAACACTATGGTTCTCAAAAGAGGTGTCAGGAAGGTTAAGGAGAAAAAGGCTGCATTCAAAAAGTATAAGGAATCACAGAAGGAGCACAACAGGAACTGTATCACTTAAAGCAGAAAGAAGTGGGAAGGCAGTCAGAAAAGCAAAGGCCCAAACCGAGGAAAAGATAGCCAACTCAGTTAAGAAGGGGATAAAACCTTTATAGGTACATTAGGAGCATAGAAAGGTTAAGGGAGGGATAGTGAAGATTAATAAAGGAGAGGGAGGTGGGCAGAGGGAGACAGTGAAAAGGCAGAGATACTAAATGAATACTTTTGCTCAGTATTCACAAAAGAAGAGGAGGAGGAGTTACCTAAACCAAACAGTAGAAGCACTCTGGGTAGTGGGGTTGATGCCAGTCCATTTACAGAAGAAAGAGTCCTGAAAGAACTCCCAAAACTCAAGGTGGACAAAGCAATGGGGCCTGGCGGGATTCACCCTAGAATCCTAAAAAGAGCTAAGGAGGACCTAGTGACACCACTAACCACACTTTTAATAAATCATGGGAAGATGGGGTGGTACCTGAGGACTGGAGGAGGGCAGATGTGATTCCCCTTCACAAAAGTGGGAGCAAGGCAGAAGCAGGAACACAGACCTGTTAGTTTGACCTCAGTGGTGGGGAAAATGATGCAATCACTTCTGAAAGAAAGAATTGTTCAGTACCTAGAGGCCAGTGGGGCACAGGACACAAAGCAGCATGGATTCACAGCAGGAAGGTCACGCCAGACCTAATCTAATCGATTTCTTTGACTGGGTGACCAAAGTAATAGACCAGGGAGGGGCTGTGGATATAGCCTACCTAGACTTTAGCAAGGTATTTGACACAGTCCTGCACAAAAGATTAATAATCAAGCTAGCCAGCCTGGGAGTGGGTCCCAGGGTAGTAGCCTGGTAGCAAACTGGCTGCACAACAGGACACAGAAGGTCATAGTGAATGGAACACATTCTGAAGAAATGGGGTTACTAGTGGAGTACCTCAGGGCTCAGTACTGGGTTCAGTCCTCTTCAACGCTTTTATAGGTGACATTGCAGAGGGTCTGGAAGGAAAGGTATGCCTCTTGCAGACGATACAAAGATCTGTAACAGAGTTGATACACAAGGGGTTAGAAAGGATGAGAAGGGACTTGGCAAGGTTGAGAAATTGTCAAACATATGGCAACTTTGATTCAATGCAAAGAAGTGCAAAGTAATGCACCTGGGAAATAAAAATCCAGGAGAAGAGTACACAATAGCAGGGAGGAACTAACGACAACAATAATGGAAAGGGATCTGGTTGTAGTCATATCAGATGACCCAAAGGTGGCCAAGCAATGTGAGAAGTCAGTAAGGAGAGCGAGGGGATACTGGGATGCATAGGGAGGGCTTCACAAGTAGAAAAAGGGAAGTGGTTATCCTCTGTACAGACAGTTGGTGAGACCCCATCTGGAGTACTGCGTGCAGTTTGGAGACCTCATCTACGCAAGGGCAGACAGGATGGAAGCAGTCCAGAGGAGGGCAACTAAAATGGTGCAGGGTCTACATCAGAAACCATATGAAGAGAGACTAAGAGAGCTTAATATGTATACCCTTGATGAAAGAAGGGAAAGGGGGACAGGGGGACATGATAGAAACTTTTAAGTACCTCAAGGAATCAACAAAGTCCAGGAGGGTAGCATCTTTCAGAAAAGAGATGTGTAAAACAAGGGGCACAATTTAAAGTTAGAGGGGACGGCTCAGGGGTAATGTGAGGAAATTCTTTTCACGGAGAGAGTGGTGGACGATGGAACCACCTTTCTGGAGAGGTTGTGGGGTCCAAAACAGTGGGGAATTCAAACATGTATAGGACAGACATAAGGCAATTATACTGGGGAGTTGCGAAGTAGGCTGTTGGTTAACTAGGATCTGCAGCTTATCCAATAGGTAGGGAAATGGGCAGACTGGGTGGGCCAAGTGGTCCTTATCTGCCTCAAAGTCTATGTTTCTATGAAAAGCAACAAATTTAGATATTTGGGATAATTTTAACAAAAGAAACACAGGATTTATATGCAGCCAATTATGATTAATTATTACAATCAAGGAAGATTTTCTGAGATGGGACCCCTTACCACTCTATTGAGCCAGAGAATAGAAGTTATTAGAATTAACATACTTCCAAGGTTCCTATACCTCTTTCAGATCCTCCCGATACAGCCACAACAGACAGATTTCAAAAATGGAATGGTATGATATCCCATTTTATATGGCAAGGAAGAAACCGAGAATAAAATACAAATCCTTCAGATGCCAAAACAAAGGGAGGCCTAGCCTTCCTAATTTAGAACAATATGCCCAGGCAGCAGTAATTGCACATATATTCCAATGGCTTGATGATAGGGCAGACCCACACTGAAAGAAACAGAGAGAGAATTCAACCAGAGGGATAGAGAAATACTTATTTGGACAAACTATATCAAGAACAACTATGCAAAAGGAGATAAGATTTAAACAAACCAGACAATTATTGAAAGTATGGAGATTAATAATTAAAAAGATTAATGATCCCAAAATGAGTCTAATGCAAAAATTAATGGCTGATCCTAGGTTTGAACACTCCAGGCAGGATTATAATTTCACTAGGTGGCACCAACCAAGGCCTAACCAGATTCTACCAGTTATAATGGAAGGAGTTTTTGTCAATTCGAGACATTACAAGAAAAGTACCAACTAGGAAAACAAGATTTTTAAATTCCTACAGAAAAGGCTTTTCGTAGAAGCCAACTAGGAAAAAATTGGGACCCAAGAGAGACACACCTTTTACAAAACTAATAATTAATGCAATAGAGATAGCAATTCCAGAACATGTAATTTCCAAACATACCAAGCTCTAACAAGCAACCAGAAAAAGATCAAGATACATTCACAGCAATGATGGCAAGAAGAACTGGGAACCAATTTAGAGGAAGAGAAGTGGGAAGATATATACACAACAGTACATAAACTTACAAGATCCTCAACTTGAAAAGAATTTGGGTGGAAACGCTTGATAAGATTTTTCAGAACCCCACAAATAGTGGGAAAATATAATCCACAACTAGGTAAGACATGCTGGAGGGTGTGGAGAACAAATAGCCAATTACTCATACATATTTTGAGCTGCCCTAGATTAGAAATGTTTTGGATACTGGTGGAAAAGCATTAGAGAACTGTTTCAGTAACAGGGACCCCGACGCCAGAATTAGCCCTTATACTAAACTTTACAAATGAATTAGCAAGAGGTAATACAAGGTCTATTGGCTATATTAATCTTGGCAGCTAATAAGGTTGGCACAAGGAAGTGGCTACTTAGTGAGCCACCTACTCCTAGAGAATGGGAAGATACAGTATACCAAATATACAGAATGGAGCTCATGATGGCTCAGATCAATTTAAAACACAGAAAGTTATACATTTCTGGGTTAAATGGTGGCTCTGGATCTCAGGCCATAGGGCAGACTTGATTCCATGACAGTAAACTTCCCATTGACAGGACGAGGACTACCACAGGGACTAAATATATGAGATACCATGTGTACTACTGAGTAATGACATTATGAGATGAACTAGTAAGACCAATATGAATGATCAATTTATAAACATGAAATGTTATCCCAGATTGTATAAATATGTACTCAGCACTTTTCCTGGAAAATATATGAAAATAAAGAAAGAAAAAAAAAAAGAGGATGGAGTGGGCCGCCTGCACTTATATAGGGTGTGTGACATCAGAGACTGATGTCAGCATGGCAGCCCCTAGCAGAATGCTGCAGAAAAAACTTCCATCGATACTGACGCCTGACGGCTAAGTTCCACAGGTGTGACCTAATGACAGAGATATCACTGAAGAAAATTAGTAAAAGTTTTGCAGTCTTCAAAAAGGAGATCCCTAGCTATGCTTCCTGTTACTCTCACCAATGCACAAAACTGAGGATTCAAAGCCAACTGCCTCAGAATGGGAGGAGTCAAGATTCCATGTCACAGCTTTAGAGTATGTTAGTCGGTAGGTGGTGAGCATGTTTAACTCAGCAGTAAAAGAATGCCAAGTGACAATGTGGAGTTACATAGAAGGAGCTGTTAAAGAGCATCTAACACCTCCAGAAGAGCTTCATAAAACATAAGAAAAAATTACTCACCTTAGTAATGTTGTTTCTTCTATTGAGTCTTGCTATATTATGACATATGCAGTGAGTCCCAACCTCGAACTGTTCCGAGGTGAAAGAGTTAACTCTCCATGCCAGGCATGGAACGCTGAGCTCGAGCTCAGTTGAAACTCTGTCTGCTGTTCTTCAAACTCAAACCGTCCAGATCATTACGAGCCAAACTCACTGAGGTCCTGTGGAAGCTGTAAACCCACACTAGCCAACTGGCTACTAAACATAAGAACACATTTTTGGTCCCAAAACAAAGACTCAAGTCAGGAGACCCAAAAATGAAAAACACACCACCAAGTCACCCCAAAAAGGAGGGCGAAAAACAACAAGGTGGGCACCTACTAGGTGCTAGCACTGCACTGCCCACCGACATCCCAAAAACAGAGGTTCTGAGAGGCAGGGGGAGGAGGTCATAATATAGCAAGACTCCAATAAAAGAAACAACATTACTAAGGTGAGTAATTTTTTCTTCAAACAACATAAAGTCTTGCTATATTATGACATATGCAGGCTACAAAGCAGTACCTCCATGGAGGAGGGACAGAACCCACTTGGGAAATAGGCTCTGAAGCACAGCTAGGAATAAACCGAAGCATCACTCCCAGCCTGGATATCCAGGGAGTAATGCTTAGTAAAAGTATGAACTGTTTTCCAGGTAGCTGCTTGACATATCTCTAGAATAGGGATGTCCCTGGCAGCTGCCAGGGAAGCAGCTGTGCCTCTGGTAGAGTGAGCCCTCAGGCCTGAGGGTGGAACCTACCCAGTTTTCATAACAAAATTGGATACAAGAGACAATCCACCTGGCAATGGATCTTTTAGTAGCAGGTTTCCTTTACCAACCTCACCCCAAGTGAGGAACAGTTGGAGGGAGCCAAACCTGTGACCCTTTGGTACGCTTATGTAGTAGTAAAGGGCTCTTTTGACATCTAAACTGTGCAGCCTCCTCTCGCCAGAGGAGAAATGGTCAGTAAAGTACACAGGAAGAGACAGATTGATTAAGGTGGAAATCTGAAACCACCTTAGGCAAGAACTTCCTGTTAGTCCTGAGGACCACCTTATCTCTATGAAAGGAGATAAAATCAGGCTCCACTGACAAAGCTTGTAATTCACTTATGCTGCCTGGCAGAAGTGATGGCTACCAGAAACACAGTTTTCCAAGTCAAGTACTTAAGCTCTGCTGAAGACAAAGGCTCAAAAGGGGGTTGCATAAGCTGAGCAATGCAAACATTAAAGTCCCAAGCAGGGGCAGGGTCCCTGAATGGAGGGTTGGTGTGAAGCAATTCCTTGAAAACTTGGAGAATACAGGGTGAGCTGAAAGAGAAGAGGGCTTACCTGTTGAAATAAAAGCAGACACAGCTGCCAGATGCACTTTTAGGGTAGCTGGTCTCAGTCCCAAGGTATTTAAGTGGACCATGTAATCCAGGACTGTGGGTAAATCAGCAGATTCTGGGAAATATGCTTTTCAGAGCACCATATGGAAAATCTCTTCCATTTGGAATTATAAGTAGCCCTGGTAGAAGGTTTTCTAGAAGCCTTCAGAATATCCATTACACCTTGGGAGATGTGTAAACCAGCAAACTCTAACTCTTCAAGAGCCAGGCCTTGAGATTGAGAGATTTGAGGTTCGGTACCAAACCCTCCCTGAGAACAGGTTAACAGGTTGTGATTCCTGGGAAGACAGAGGGAAGATGGACTGCTAAGGACAGTAGAAGTGGATACCATGGTTGTCTGGGCTAATCTGAAGCAATCAGGATCATCTTGCAGGGTTGAGATCTGATTTTGACTAGCACTTTGAACAGAAGAGGGAAAGGGGAAGCATAGAGAAACTTCCTTCCCAATTGAGAACTAAGGCATCCAGAGGGACTGAGCCCAACACTGGGGCCTGCAGCAAAAAGGGAAGTTGGTGATTGTCTGGGGCTGCAAAATCTATCTGCGGGTGCCCCGCCTGGCAAATACCGCCCAGGACCAGAGGATCCAGTGACCGCTCGTGATGGCCCTGGGAAATCCTGCTGAGAGCATCTGCTAGGACATTGTCCTTGCCTGGGAGGTGAACTGCCGTAAGGGAGGTGTTCAGGGAATAAGCCAGAGACCACAACTTCATTGCTTTGGTGCACAAGGTCAGACCGAGTGCCCCTTGCTTGTTGATGTACCAATTCGGTGGTGTTGTCTGTTCTGACCTGTACAACTTTGTTCTGAACAGATTTGGAAAAAGCCTGAAGTGCTAGAAAACTGCTCTGAGTTCCAACAGATTGATGTGGAGCAGAGACTCCTGAGGGACCACAACCCCTGGGTGGTGAGGTCGCCATGTGAGCTCCCCACCCCAATAGGGATGCATCTGTAGTAAGGATTAAGGAGTGAGACTGAGTGACAAAAGGAACCCCTTGTCTGAGATTGCTCTGATCCTGCCACCACTGTAGGGCCTGGATCAGGGTTTGAGTCACTGGGATCAATTTGGTTAGAGGATCTTCCTTTGAGACCAAAAGGCTCTCAAGTGGAACTGAATGTCCCTCATCTGAAATCTGGCCCTGCACTACTGCTGTAGAAGCAGCCATGTGCCCCAGGAGCTGTAGAAAATGCCTTGCTGGTCGAGACACCTGCAGGGTGAATGAGGAGGCCAGAGATACCAGGGTCCTTGCCCTGTCCAAAGGAAGGAAGGCTCTGGCTTTCTTTGTGTTCAGTTCTGCGCCTATGAAGGTGAGGAGCTGGACAGGCTCTAGAACTGACTTTGAGAGATTCAGAAGGAAACCTAGAGAGGTGAGCAGTTGCTGAGTTATCTGTAGGTGTAACTTGGCTTGTTCTGGGGACTGGCCTACTATGAGCCAGTCGTCCAGGTAAGGGAAGATGGCAATCCTTTGCCTTCTTAGAGAAGCAACTACTACTGCCAGGCATTTTGTGAATACCCTTGGAGCAGAGGTGAGGCCAAAAGGCATTGCACTGAACTGGTAATGGCCTGAGGGCAGCTCAACCTGAGGTACTTTTGATGGGAGCTTCTGATGAGAATATGGAAGTAGGCATCCTTGAGGTCCAGGGACGCCAGCCAGTCCCCTGGCCTTAGAGAGGGTAGAATAATTCCCAGAGTCACCATTTTGAATTTTGGTTTTAAAAGGTGCTTGTTTAAGTATCTGAGATCCAGGATGGCCGCCATTCTCCTGTCTTTTGGGGTAAGGAAGTACCTGAGTACAACCCTTGCCTGGTGTAGGGTGGAACCTTTCCACAGCTCTGAGAGCCAGGAGGGAAGAGACCTCTGCCTCTAGGGCAAGTGCCTCTGGAGGATTTGCAGGTGGAAAGGATCTGGTTCTCATCTTTGGAAACTTTTAAGCTGAGAACCAGTCCCTGGCTTACTACTTCCAGGACCCATTTGTCTGATGTCAGAGACTCCCAGTCCTGGAAAAGTAAGCCAGCCTGCCCCTACAGGAAGTTGAGAATCGGCCCTGGCAACCCCATCAGGGTGCCTGCTTGGCAGGGGCTTTGGGCTGAGGGGTGAAACAGGCCTGCTGGCACCCTTCTGCCCTTCCTCTAAAGAACCCCTCTGGGCATAAGCAGAGGAGGAGGCCTGGGCTTGGTAAAAGGCCTCATGAAAAGGCCTGCCCCTGCCCCTGGGATGCTGCCTTTGAGGAGTGGCCTGCCTTTTCTTGGCCTGTGCACCTCTATAGGTGGTCCTATACTCATCCATTTTCTTCATGTAATTCTCTGTCTGCTCCCAAACAGAGAATTACCCACAACAGGAAAATCCATGGCCTTAGTCTGGGTATCCTCAGACAGGCTAGTACATCTGAGCCAAGCCATTCTGCAGTGCCACAGATGTAGCCATGACTCTTGATGACACATCACTAGAGTCCACTGCAGCATGAAATTGCACCTTGATGCCTCAATACCATCGGCAGCCACCTGCTCCAGCTCCTGGCAAGCTGGCCAGGGACCTGTTTTGCTAGAGCCATAACAGTATCCCATCTGGATTTCTGATATCTAGCAACATAAGCCATATAATTTGCCTGTCTGAGTCCCAAGGATGCTGCCATGTATTGTTTCTAGCCATGGCATCAATCTTCCTGGAGTCCTTGTCCGGGGTGTGAGGCAAAGGGAATATTTGCCTTGTCACAGGCTGCAGCCTGCACTACCCCAACATGGCTGCATTGTTGTGAAAGGAATGCCGATCAGAGCCTGACAATGTGTACCTCTTGTCCATTCTCTTATCCACAGGAGGTATAGTGTGAGGAGTTTTAGAATTTTAAAAGTCTGTTTCCCAAAAGATTTATGCAAGGGAATAGACAGTCTCCTAGACTCTGGGATATCCATCATTTCCACATAGTCAGGTTCCTCTTGATCACCCACAGCTTCCTCCATAGGGAGCTAGAGGGTTTCAGCCACTTTTTATAAAAGATAAAATGAGAAGGGGACTCAGAAAGCTTAGGAGGAGACACTCCTGAAGGTCTGTCTGGGGAGATGTCCGGTCAATGGGCACATCCAGACTTTCAAATCCACATTCACTCTCCTCATACTCCTCTTCCTCCTCCGTTTATAATATTCCTCTAAATCATAGTCTTGAATCAGTGGAACCGCAGAACTGGCGCTACTTGATGGTGCCGGTCCGGTCGGAACCGGGAAAGCAACTTGACAATTTGAATCGCTGGCTATCTCTTCAGCGGTTGGAGAGGAAAGTTTTGGCTCCACACCAGCTGATTTTCTAGTCCTTTTGCTGGAACCAACCCTCAGAGTCGGCTCTCCTTTTGCCCGAGGAAGTCTCGCCTGGTCAGAGGGCACTCCTCTGGTTCGGATGGAACCGAACCGGCTGGCCATCCGGGTCAGCGGACTTTTGGCCTCCCTTGCCCTGAGCCTACTAACTCTCTTTTCTAGGGTAGCTGCAGGAAAATTTTACAAATCTGGCAGTCTGCATTGAGGTGGTCAAACCCCAGACAATAAACACAGGTGGTGGGGATCAGCCTTGGCAAAGGCTTCCCACACACACTGCAGTGTTGAAACCCAGTGGGCCCGCTTTTTCTTTGGGTTTCTCAGACAAAGTGCCAGTCCTAACCAAACTTACCCGCTTATGGCAATCCGCCAGGCAAGACCCTCTTATCGGTTCCCAACCTGTCATGGGTCGTGGAAAAACGAAGAAATTCGGGTTTTTAGAACCGATAAGAACCGTAACCAATTCTAAATGACAGAATAAAATATTTCATTCAACCTGATCGGTTCAAAGTGAACCGATAAACATTTACAAGTTCCACACAGAAGAGAATTAATGTAAACCTATCTAGTACTCACAAATACCACAGACAGAGCTTGAATTTGAACCGACTCGTCTGGTTTAAATTGGTCAAAAACGAGAAAATAATACTTTAACTGACAAAATGAACTAAGCAGAAGGAGAAAACTCAGAGCGACTGTTCAGTGAGGCAGAGTAAAGAATCTGACGGTTTGAGTTTGAAGAACAACAAACAGAGTTTCAACCGAGCTCGAGTTCAGCGTTCCATGCCTGGCATGGAAAGTTCACTTTTACCTCCGGAGCAGTTCAAGGTTGGGACTCACTGCATATGTCATAATATAGCAAGACTTCATGTTGTTTGAATATCACAGCACAATTCAGCTTATATTTCACATTAGTTCTGTTTATATTCTCCTCATTCTTTATATGTTGTATGCATGAAAACAGGACCTTTGTTCCTTGAGAGTTCATCGCCTCCTATTGCCCACATGATGTCATAATACTATTCTTATGACATCACAGTTATTTCCATGGCAACAGATTGTGATGTTACAATCAAGATTATGATTTTTGTGACATGGCTGGGATAAGACCCTGACCCATTTGTTATGTAGAGAGTGTTAAAAGCAAGGATCGATTCTGTCCTCTTCTAACCCGCCACTTGTCTCTTGCCTTACTGTCCCTCCTGTTCTCAACTCCTCTTCCTTCGACTTTTTCCAACTCTCCTCAACTTTTCTTTATGTCTACATTACCTGCTACTGTCCTTTCAACTTTGTTCACCTTCAAACCTTCCAAGTGTAACAGCCCCAATGGGATCACAAACTTCTCTGCCTCTTTGCTGCCACTTTATATTCCACCTGGTTCCGACTGCTTATTTAATCTTTCCTTCCTCACCAGTAACATTCTTGTTGCAAGGAAGAGGGCAAACATTGATACTCCCTCCATAAAGCTGATGACCCCTGCTTTGTGCTACTAGTCTATTTCCTTCACTCTTTGGCGCTTACGAAGGTTCAAGAAAACTCTCCTCCCTTCATGACGACTCTTCTACTCAGCCCATTCCAGTCTGTTTCTGGAAATCCCACTCCACAGTATCTTCCCTTCCCAGGTTCACTGATTCCATCCTGAATGGGATAGCTCAGGCCTTACTCTACTCTGCTATCTTCAGTGATCTCAATAAGGCTTTCAACACTGTTGCCCACCCCTTGTACTAGACAAACTTGCTAGGGCTGTTTCTCTGACATCATGGTAACATGATTCAGCTCTTATTGGCAGACAGGTCCCAATTATTTATTTATTTATTTGAATTTTGATAACCAGGTAGGTCAACTGAGACAAAGTACCTTTTCAGCGACACCAAGGAATAAAGCATTCCAAGAACAAACATAATACAATAATACATATTGGATAGTACAGTAATTCACAATATACAGTTAAGCCACAGGTAACAACAACAGTACCTGAGTAGGCAATAACCAAAGGATTCAGGATTACAGGCAGTTTGCAGGTAGCCAGGGAGACAGGGCAGATTAACATTGTATACCATGTGCAGGGACATTTATGCAATTCATATACCAGATGTCAACAATTTTTTTAACTTAAATATTTTATTAGAGGCAAGTTTCATACATATAGACAATTTGAGTAGCTTTGCTAGTTACATTCCATATGAACTCATTGTCTACATTTACTAATTACTATTCTTTCTTTTACAGGCATCAGAAAGGAGTGCTGATTATTTTCAGTATGCACTTTGACTTAATCCTGATCATGCAACAGTTACTCTTTCTTATGGTCATAACTGGAGTCCGTGTTCTTATATAATTGCTGATGCCTGTGACAGCCTCAGGTTTTTGTTTTTTGTAAAAAAAGAGAAAGGAAAACCAACAAATAAAACCTTAAAAGAATAACAATGAACTTTGTGTGTGTCTATTGCATCTTATGACGTTTTTACCATTAAAACGTATTTGCTGTGAAGGTGTAGATAATTCCCCATCAGTGAGTCAACTCAATTGTTGGGCTAACACTGACAGTCCTTCATTCTCTTCTAAATATGTAAAGAAAGGATGCCACCAAGAGTTGAGTTTCTCCACTTTTATCCACAATTTAGCGGTGGTGGCTTCCATGTCTCTGATTAGTTCAACATTGGTGAGTCACTGGGTGGTGGTTAGTTGGTTTTGTGAGAGCCAATTTTGCGTAATCACTTTGTCTGCTGCTACTGTCAGTATTAGGGACAAATACTCCTCCCTTGGATCTGATTTCTGGAGGAATGTGGGCCAGAACCTGATGGTAGAATTCCAAATTCTGAACCAGGTTCAGAATTCTCTGATCTCCCTCCTACCTGAGACCAAAGGACTTAATCTTGGGACAGGACCCAAAATATGGAAGTGGTCACCTATTTGCCCACAGTTCCTCCAGCATTTGTCTGTAGGATTTTTAGAGTAATGCTGTGAGATTGTGAGAGTGATAAAGAACCAGATTGACACTTTCTAGCAAACTCCTCCAAACTATCGAGTTTGTTGTTTTACACTGGATGGCACAAATACAAAAATTACGCATCTACCATAATTATGATCTTTCTGTGTATCTTCACCATTCATCACAGATGGGTACTGGCGGAGATCAGTACCCATGAAGCTTTTTTAAAGGATAGGCGGAGTCGACGCAGCATCGGGCCATGACGCACTTACGTTGGCGCCGAGGATTAGCCGTTAGGTTGTGTCGACTCCACCTGCCTACCAGTTCTGAGTCGCCAGAGAGGTAAGAGGAAGGGATGGAGGGTGGGACAAGGGAGTCCAAGGGACAGAAAAGGAAGGAAAACTGAACTAAAAGGAGAAATAACTACTGAGAGGACAGCATAGAGGAAGGAAGACTAAGGGATTGGGTAGGGCCCTAATCTCTGGAAAAGGAAGAAGGAGTGAAGGGGAGAGAGAATTTAGAGAGAGAGGAGAGGTAACAAGGATCCAGGACCCTTGTCCGCCACCAGACTGTTATAGGAACTGCAAGGAGTAGCAAAGCTCATTTGCCAGAATTCAAGGCACAGAATAACTGGCAATACCACAAAAGCAGAGTTGGCTATTCTGAAGAAGGACAGGGTACAGGGACTCAGTACTCTCTCTGTAAAGATATTTGGTGAAAAAAGGGAAGTTCTTTTTTTTTTTTTGTTAGATGGATAACAGAAGGAGGGCAACCACCAGCTCTCACCCGTGAGGAGTGAAGATATGTAGTAGAGGAGGAGTGCCACTGAACTGCACCTTAGGGAAGAAACTACCCCCTGTGTGTCCCAACTTTATCCCGCTCAAAAGAGGGTAGGCACAGAGGGAGGAGGATCCAGAGACTGGAGCCCCAGGGGATGGCGGGTGGGATTGTGATAAATGGTGAAGATACACAGAAAGATCCTTAATTACGGTGAGTGCGTAATTTTATATCTTATCTGTGTCAATCTTCACCATTCATCACAGATGGGTGAGTACCAAGGCCCCGAAGGGGTTGATTCATTACACCCTAAGGGACAGCGCCCCTTAGCACTCAGTGGGTGACACACTAAGGGGAATCTTCTGGGCCTGAGGAGGCCCGAAGTGGGGAGAGCAAGACGGGTCACCCGGAGGGGAAGGAATTTTCCCCGACAAACGCGCCCGCCCTCACGGAAAAGAGATAGGTTCCTGGTGAGCGGAGCAAATCACCCTACGCCGGGCCAAGAGTGACAACCGAAAGGCGGTTACGATCTCCTGGTGCAGATCGCTGTCCCTACTACCCTGGTAGCTACCTCATTGGCATCGTGAAGATGCCCTTGCTTGGTGCCTTGCTAGCTCCAGGCCACGTGCAGAGAGTGTGATGGCTTGCCTGGTTTGCCCCGAGTCAGACAAAGCAGCTAGGATCTGACCTAAGCCGACAACAAGAACCTGTTGTAGGCTGCATAGTGGGCCTGATGAGCAGAGATGGAGAGAAGTAACCGTGCCGGTAGAGAGTCCTCCTCCCCAGAAATCAAAATCGAAGAGTCCTGATCTGGGGGCGGTCACAATGGAGGGCAAGCCCGTCAGGGGTGTCCAGGTGCGTCAATCCGGACTGTGGATGAGGCATAGAACCTGAGACTCGGGGAGTGCAGTACCTCTGGCTGAGGTCCCGAGGGGCAGGAACTCCGAGAAGGGCCTCTGCCAGAAACGCATGGACGCCTCCCGAAAGGGAGCAGGCCAGGCGGCACCACAAGGGTGACTGCACAGAAACGCTTAGAAAGGCATGCCCGGATGCTCTGAGGATTGCTGACCGATAGGGAGAAAGGTTAAGGTCCTCCATCATCCTCACGAGGAAGTGCTGATACTCAGAGAGATCAGCGGCAGGAGAGATATGGACAGATGGTTCCTCTCCCAGAAGAGGGGATGAGGAGCTGGAGGTCACCATGTTCTGAGGGTGGTTGCTCGGGGAGGTTGAAAACCTGCTGTCCATGGCCCTAATGTAGGCAGGGAACCGAACAGCCACCGCCTGAACTGCTCCCAGGTGAGAGGGCCGCTAGGACCAAGAATGCCTGGGAGCTGGAAAATGGCAGAGGGATGGGGCAGAGCTGAGAGAAGTCGCGACTGACCTCTGCCAGGGCTAAGGAGCGACCATGGACACCCGAGGAGGGTGTCCCGAAGACCCGCAGCCGACAGCTGTACAACCACGTTGGTACTGCCTAGGCTGCGCCCAGAAGAATCCCCAGTGAGGCGACCGGGGCCATATAGATCCAGAAGGGCGGTCCCTGCCTCCAAAGAATGGGACCCCCTCAAGGAACCAGAAGGGGAAGGGCAGAAGTCCGCACTTCCGGCTGTCCAGGGCCGGGTGGACACCAGAGAAAGGCCGACGCTGCCGACCCCACACCCCTCGACCCCTCAGAGTCCGAGAGGGTCCTGGTCCTCGAGAGGGCCAACCTAGGTAACTGGCAGCTCTGGGCTGCCTCAAGGGGAGACCCAGGAGCAGCACCTCCCTCTTGTAGACTTCCCGATGGGCCCCAAAGTTGGGCGATCGAGACACACTCACGGAGGGGGTACCACTGCCGAAGGGTCAAGGAACCTCCAAGGCCAGGTTGCATGGCAATGGTGGCACGCACCATAGCCTGCTGGTCAGTACCACTGACCCCAACCTCGGGCGGAACCTGACGCTCCTCAGAAGGGGCTGGCTGTGACTCGTCATCGAGACCACCGTTCGCCCTCCTCTGCAGACAACCCCAAAGGTGTGACTGCCCGTCCGACTCGAACCCGACTCCAAGGAGGTAGAGTCTGAGGCCCTAAGCCAAATGGTAGGAGGGCGAGGAACGCGACCTTACCAAGAAGCCCAGTAGCCAAAGCAGTGGCCGAGGCGGCACCGTGCCCTCCACAGCTCTCGCAAGCGGGCCTGACAGAAAGCGGCAGGGCAGCTCGGCCAAGTCCTGAGCCAGGGCCAGCCGCAGCGCCGTTAAGTCCGCTGGCACCGGGGCGTACCAGGAACAGAGACAGGCGCTGATGGCAGCCCAGCAACAACCGCGGCACCCGACTAATGCCGCCCAGGCCCTCGGCGCCCACGAACAGCACCGAGGACGGCGGCGCCGATGGCTCTGGCGGACTCGGCGCCGAACACAGCACCGCTGGGCTCCTCGGCGCCCGCGGCGGCACCAAAACACAGCGGCGCGCGAGGCGGCGCCAACAGACGACTCTGAAGGCCCCACGGCGCTGTGCTTGACCTCAGCGCCGAGGACGGCACCGAGGCGAGACATGGCGAAGGCAACGCCGAATCCTGGGTCAAAACCCACGGTGCCGAGATGATCGGTGCCGACGCCGGGCGCTAACAGGGCCCACGGCACAGCAAGCCTCGACAGGCGCCCGAGCGACGCGCCGAGGGATGGCGTTGACAGGCCTTCCGGACCGCAGGGCGACACGGGGAGCCTTCACCCCGAAGGGGTGATTGCCATAGCGGCACCTCCCGCCGCTCCGGGAGGAAGCGGGACAGGCCTCCTGCGCCGCGGAGGAGCCTCGCCAAGGCTGGGCTACAAGAAGCTAAGGCTCCCTCCTCCTCGGTCCGTATAGAACCGGAGGGACATGGAAGAAAGGTCGAGAGAGCGCCGGATTGGCCCGATGTGTGCGTAACCCTACCCCGAAAGTCAGCAGAGTTCGCCTCTACTTTGAATGCGCCGCTGTTCTAGGACGCGCGGTCCATGGAGAAGCAGGCGGCCGACAAATCCATGTCGTGAAGCGGCCAAGACACGCGAGACACGGTCATGCTGGTCGGTAATGGAGTACTTGCGGCCGCACAGGCACCGACGCATAGGGGCCGCCCTGCCTTAGAAGGTTTCTTGCCCTCCAACTGCGACATGACCCACGGGAAAAACACCAAAATAGACTCGCGTTGCTATACTTTAAAATTAATGGAAAGATCTTACCGCGACGCCGAGTGGAGGCAGAACCCAGAACTAGCAGGAGACCGACGGACTGTCAAACGCACAAATGCGAAAGGCTAAGGCCTAAAACTATCAAAACTTCTTCAGTGGCTTCCCACGAGGCGTACCTCGATGGCGGGAGACGGAAGAACTGGTAGGCAGGCGGAGTCGACAAGCCTCTAACGGCTAATCCTCGAGCGCCACGTAGTACGCCGGGCCTCGAGGGCGGCGCCAATGCTGCGCCGATCCGCCTATCCTTTTAAAAAAAAGGTTTCCGGGTCCTGACCTCCGCCAGTACCCATCTGTGATGAATGGTGAAGATTGAACAGATAAGATCTTAGCCCATTCCTCATCTGAAATATCTTGTCCACAGTCCTCTGCCCAACCATTTTGTATCCACTGGATTGCCAACTCGGACAATCCGTCGTCCAACTCTGGTAAAACAAGGATACTAAGTGTTTCAGGTCTCCTGCTTGGGCCTTGTTCCAGACCAGGGTTATCTCCTCCTCCTCCAGCTGTCCTCCCAAGGAATGGATGCCCACAACCTGGGTGATATAATGTCTAAACTGTAAATATTTGTAAAGTCTGTATGGAGAAGGTTATGATCCTGCTGCAGGGTTTTAAAGGCCTTAACTTGGTTACCCTCCATAAATTGTGGTAAAATTGCAAACCTTGTTCTTTCCATCAAAGCAAGACAGGATCCATCTGGGCTGTCGGGAAGTTGGGTAAGTGGTGTAGTGGAATATATTGCCAGACATACATTGGTCTTTCCCAAAACCCTCTTATTTTCAGCCAAACTGATAGTATGTGTCTGGTCCATTTGTTTTGATGGTATTAAGTGATCCAGGGACAACTGTCTAAGGCAGTAGCTGGGATGGTACCATATGCCCACTCTGTTCCAACACACACCATTATGCGTGTCAGGGCTTCTCACTATTTTGATAAAGGGACAATTTGTGCTGCCAATAATACTGTTGCATGTCTAGAAGACTCAGGCCACCACTATTTTTATTTACTGTAAAACCAGATTACGTATTCTGGGTTTCTGGTTCGCTGAGATAAAGTTTGTGATCTTTTGCTGTATTTGATTTAAATCTAACCTGGGAATATGTACAGGTAATGATGCAAAAGGAAGCGTAACCTTGGTAGCACATTCATTTTTATGGACTGAATTCTATTAAAGAACAGCATGGGTAAACTGTGCCATCTGCCTATGTCTATATATATATATATAGAAAAGGGCCATAGTTATAGTTATACAGATTGCTTAGGTGTTTTGGGATCCATATACCTAAGTAACAGACTTTGTCCTTCATCCACTTAAAAGGAAGTTGGTTTTAATTGTCAGGTTAAGCTCCCTTTTATCAGTAATGCCTCTGACTTTTCTAGATTGATTTTAAATCCTGAAATAGCACCATCATTTTTGAACATCTGCAGTAGACTGGGAATAGCAAGCGTGAGTTTCTCAATGAAAAGCAGAGTATCGTCTGCATACACAAACTTTGCAGCAACTAGGGCCCATCTGTATACCCTGTGTATCTGGAGATTGTCGAGGGCAATAGCCAGCGGTTCTAGGCTTAGTGAGAAAAGTAGGGCAACACAGGGCAACCCTGTCATGTCCTCTTTCAAGCTTTATTTCCTTTGAAATGGTGCCATTCACCTGGACCCTAGCTGTAGGATTGCTTTAACACAGAAAATCCATTGTATAAATTTGTCTCCCAACCCCATGTTTTCTAGGACTACCGAGAGTAGTCAAGTTTATCGATCGAATGCTTTTTCAGCGTCAAGAAAAGGGCAAGTTGTCGGTGGTTGTGGGGGGACTATATGCAAGAACATTAAGCAATCTGCGGATATTATCCGCTAAATGTCTATTCGGTATGAAACCTGTTTGATCTGGGTATATCAAAAGTTCAATGAATTTTTGTAATCTATTGGACAGAATTTGGATAACATTTTCAAATCTTGATTTAATAATGATATGGGCCTATAGGCCTCACATTTATCTATGGGTTTGCCAGGTTTAGGGGTGACACTAATTAAGGCTGCTTTCCAAGAATCTGGTGTTAGCTCTTCATTTAGGCAATTATTAAATACAGCGGTTAGGATGGGGGGCTAGTACATTTTTAAACTGTTTATAAAATTGAGGAGGAAAGCTGTCAGGGCCAGTGATTGCCAGTTGGAAGGGATATAATTACTTCCTGACTTCTCTTAAACTAATGGGAGCGTTCAGTGCTTTTCTTGCTGGGTCTGATAATTTAGGCACTGGCAGGTCCTGCAGGAATTGCTCTTTTTAATTTTAACTGGCCATGATCCGGACCTCCTCCTGATATAACTGCTAATAAAAGTGCTGAAATTGTGCCGCTATGGCTGAGGAACTACACAAAAATTTTGGGGGTCCAGTGGGTTATGGATCTTTGTGACCATTCTGTCAGCCTGTTTTCACAACCTCAATGCGAGCAACCTCACAGCTCTACCTCCTGTGTCATGGTACTTCTGATTTAAAAATCTAAGTTGTCCCTCTATTTTTGGATGTCTATTTTCTGGAATTCTTCCATTGCTTGCATCAGTTTTGTCAGTTTTCATCTATTATTGGGGTCTCCCTTGTGCAGAGCTTCTATATTTTTCTGTTTCTGCCGCCTTCCTAGCCTGCCATCCCGACCATCAGGGCTCCAAGGCAGACATCCCTCTGCCTATCACCCTGCCCAAGCGAACCCGGATCCCCATGGAGCTTTGGCTTACCCCTGAGCAGGTATGGGGCACAGCCCCTATCCCCATTACTTACATTTAAATGGGTCTGGGGCCATCTGGCGGGTGAAGACACATTAAGGAACGTCTCCAGGGCTCCATCTTCCCGGCGATGGCAGGCTGCTTTCCTCTTCTCCCTCCCCTACAGTGTAGAGACCCCTGCGTCAAGGCATTGGCGCCGGCGTCCACGCTGTCTACTGGCTGCCCGTCCCTACTATTAGGGGCTTGTAGTACTCAAGCCTCCGCTCAGAGTCAGACAAGTGTGCACAATATTGCCTCAACCCTCCCTGAAGTAGGCAAGCTGTCGTGGGACGATCAAGCCCTATCTCCCCAGCCGACCCACCAGCGACCCGAGTCCGCTCCCGAACCTGGGTCGCTGGCATGGAGCAGTATGGCATCCAGCACCCAACCCTGTGCAGAGCTTCTAGTTCCTGTATTTTATTTAGGATTTTATCCAGTGTTGTCCTTGCTAATCTTTTTTTGCAGAGGCTATCCTATAAACTCCCCTGACTACTGCTTTCAGAGCTTCCCAGGTGGATAATGGTGAACATTATTGTCCCAGGTTGATATAATAAATTTCTTTAATAGATTCTGACATTTTTAATAAGGCTTTTCTCATTTAAGAGGAGACATTAAACTCCATAACTTAATATTATCCACACTGGGGTCCCCATTTAATGGACAAGGGCATGGTCGAGATAGTAATGGTGTGAATTTTGGAGGATAACACCCTGTGCAGATAGGGTTTGGCTATTAAATCCTAGAGTATGATTGTTTGGCTTGGGAGAAAAAAGTATAATCCCTCTCACCATTATGGTGATGTCTCCAGATTTCTACCAGGCCCATCTCCTCTATTAGGGAATTGAGGACTTTGGCTGCCGTCTTGCCATGTGCCACTGCCTGGGTTGATCTGTTCATAGTTGCTGATGAGGCAATATTAAAATACCCTCAATTATTAACTGTCCAGCTGGCAACAAGGCTAGCTTGTGAAATGTTGCCTTTATAGTGTGTTGAGGGTGTACACATTTTGGGGCATATAAATTAACTAGATGGATTACCTCCCCATGTAATGTTCCTGTGAATCTCAGAAATCTACCTTCCCAGCCACTCTCTACTGATGTTATCTGCAATGGACATCCCCTTCTAAAAGTATGTCAACCCCTTCCCCTTGCCGTTTGGGGAGTGGGCAACTTCCACCCTATCCACCCATACCCTTTGCAACTTAGCATGTTCTTGCGACCTTAAGTGCATCTTTTGCAAGAACGCAATGAAGCACTGTAGTTTAAGTTCACTCAATATTCTGGATCATTTAATAGGTGAATGGATCCCTTAACATTGTAGGTCACTATATTAATGTCACCTATTTTGATTAAAGAAAAGTGTAGTTACATTAAACTTGAACAGCCTCCATCTTCTTGTTATAATATAATAGCTTTGTTCACCAATTTTAAAATCTTGCCAACTAGCAGTTCCTTATCAATAGTAGACAGACACTGAACAAACATAATAAATAACAAATTCCTCCAGTGAACGTCTATGGAGGTTGTAAGCATTAAACTGTATACATAGCCGTGAACTGGCAACTGTAGTAACAAGTCAGTTTTAGATAGTGTATAAAATTTGTACTGCTTCATACATAAGCAATATTCCATACTGCTCTTTCTAATCTGGATATGACTTCCTGGGTATATAAGTCCCCATTTACAGTACACCACTGATGGTCTCTTGTGGTGTCGCGTGGAATACTCTAGAGCCACCTGAGTAGCTCAAAATTGGTATCAACGCGCTTAGCATATAACGTGCTATATGCATGTGCAAGACTGGGTTACTGGAGATGATCCATTCACTCTCCTAGCCCCACTATGGATGTAATCACCCATCTTTAATTATTAAAGATCCCCCGTATTCGCTGAATAACAATTTGCATAATAGCACCACAAACATGGCTGACCCTTACTGTCTTTCCCCTTATGGCCCTTCTGCAGTTCAGTGAAAATTCAAACCAAGAATCAGCTTGAATACCAAAGTAATATCGTTCACTGACATAGCCCAGTCCGATCTCCCTCTGGATTGTGTCTATACGAGGTCTTAGTTCGAGTTTATGCGGCATTAAACAGGGCCAAGTTCAAGATGGTGGTTGTGATACACCAGAAATAATAATGTCTCTTCCCAGCACTCTTGCTGATAGATGCACTTGCTCAGTTACAAGCGATGTAACAGTTACATATGCAGAAAAAGACAAGAGATATTCCTCCTACACAGTCACCTGGGTTTATCTGCATTAGATCCGTTAGAGCTGGAGGAAGGGGTGTTTAAATCAGCCTTCTTCAAGATTTTCTGCACCTCGGATGCTGTTCTATATGGCAGCAGCCAGAAGTAGCCTCTTGCACTCTCTGCTTTGGGTTCCCCACATCAAGGACTGCAACTGATGATCAAGAGCCTCTAGTTCCTTGTTGTGGATGGTGATATTATGTTCCGCCAGGAATGGGGCTGCCTCGCCAGTGAAGCATAAATTTTGTTGCCAGAGTCCAGAAAGATTTAAATTTTAGCGGGAAGTTCAACTGAGCCGAATGTTGTGTTTTTCCTTTAGCTCTTTAACAATCCCTCTGATTTGTGTTCTCTTTGCTTGCAGTTCAGAGAAGAAATCATGATCAAAATAAACATTCTGCCCCATACTGCAGATCTCTGTGTCTCAAGCCTCCGCTAGTATGTACTCTTTAGACTAATACTGCAGCATGTCACTATCCAGGAGCATGGTGTGGCTTTGGGGTCTGCGGGCTTGGACCAAGAGAACAGTGAACCCTCTCTAAAGTTAGGGGTAGATCAGAAGGCAAAGAGAGCTTCTTTTAAGTGAATCAGTCATAAAGTCCGCTGGAGTCAGGTATCCCTCTTGAGTCCTCCAGTACTCCATGAATCATGAATTGTTCCACCTTGCTCGGTTCTCTGCATCCTCTAGTCTGCTGTACATCTGGTGGTCCTCTGCAGGAACTATAACAGCACCTTGCTGTGTCAGTCCTGGGTTTCAGTAAGTTCAGTGATTCTCCTTCATTCTGTTGGACTTTGGCATCAACTGCTTTAAAATCCATATGCAGATCAGCGATAGATGTTTCTATTTTGTTAACCACCTTTAAGATTTTCTGGAGGGCTTTTTCAGTTTTATTTGCTGGCTCTTCCTCCAAGTTGGGATCGGGTTCCCATGAGGATTCCAATGGGAAGCGGGCCTTCCGCAGCTGCAAAACCTCCGATCTCCATTTGCTTCATCACTGGTTTCTGTCCTGATTTTTGATACCTTTCGAGTGCTGTGGCATTCCGGCATAGATCGTGCAATTAGGGAGCGTTATTGGAAGGAGAGGTGCCCAAATTAGGGAGGATGGATTGCGATGGCTGAGTTGGCATTGGGAGCTAGAGGACCAAGCTGCCACCATTACAGCTCGTCACCAGAAGTCATGTCAACAATTTAAACAGCAAGATAACTAAAATAGCCAGATTCAACTGCATCTGGTTAGAGAACATGGGGTTCAGGTTACAGTCAGATGTTATTCTAGGTAGAGGAGGGTGAGAAGTGAGGAGTGGGGAGAACAGCTTGTCTTTGAGATAGGAAAGAAGGAGGCTGTTTGTGACCGTTGAGGAGATTGACAGAGGCGTGTAACATTAGTCACATGAGGCCTTACTTGTTAATAACAGTTACAAGTGGCTTTTACAGATGATTCCCTTACCTTGCCTCTCCGAGTTAGGTCAGTTATCCCTAGGGTTATGTCCTGGGCACTATCCTGTACTCATTTTTCAAACAATCTTCCCATGGTCTGTGTCTCCTTAAACATCCACATGCATGGATGACACTGTGCTCTGGCTGGATCATCACCATAGCTTTTCCTGACATACAGATGCTATAAAAAAAATTCCCAAAGTTTGGTGCATTTCAATTAAAATTTTTCAACTTTATTAAATTTTTTTGGGATAGGATTGCTGGACATAGCTTGCTACTATCCTGTAGTCTGTGGCAAATATTACATGCCTTAGAACATTACTAGTACACTTAAAGGAAAACTGTGCTGAACCTGTAAGTTATGTTCCCTTGTAGAAGCAGATTTTTAAATCCTGGTTCCAGTTCGTTACTGTTGCATCTCTATAGGCTGTTTTTTTTTGTTTGTTTTCTCTATATACATTTCATGCCCTGCTCCCCCCAGTTTCACCCCATGCCTGCGATGCATGCTGTGGCCCGAGGCACCCTCACCACCTGCCGCCCCCACCCACTTACACTGTCTGTCAGATCTCACCCAAGGGCAGCGGAACCACGGGGCGACAAGAGTTCCTCCTCAGGAGAGGAGAGCGCCATAAGGCCACTCAATCCTGCTCCTTCCCCGGCACTGGCTCGATTCCATACCTGGGTTGCCGCATGGCGTGAGATAAGGCCCAGTGCCTTAGCCCTCTGTGCCACCGAGCGGCCACTAGACTATTTGTTTTCTTAGTGAGTATTTCTGATTTACACACATGTAGTAAGTACCATTTTAGAACTGTATGATGCAGTTAATGTCCTTGCTCAGCTCTCCCACTGTTGGTATAATTCATCAGTGTTCTACTGTAGAACTTGGTGGACAGGAGCAGGGCGCCCGGCCAGAGAGGACGGACAGCCAGGACAATTGTCCCAGGCCTAGCGTCCACCCGTTGAGGCGTCAGTTAACAATTTGCAATGCAGTCATGCAGAAACCCCCGCCCATTCCACAAACAACTGACTGGTCCCAACTCCTGACCATGCTCCTGCCCCACGAAACTAAACTGCCACCCTGGAACTCCACATCATTGAGGAGAGGTGTCTGTCTCCCTAGTCTCCCATATACCCTTGGCGCTAAGGTTGGCTGTTGTGCCCTGGCCAGCGCTCCCGACCTTGCTTGCTGGCAGCTGCGGGCTAGGTCACTGTTAGGAAGAGGCCAATTATGGGCCATGGATGGTGATTGGTGAGTGGATGGTGTCATAGACATCATGTGGTTCCCAGCATGGCATGTCCTCTTTCTCTGCTGTGCAGTCGCACAGCACTCCATCAGAGGACCTCGTGGACTGGATCATCGTCTTGGCGACTCAATTTTGTTGCTTCAGGAGGCTGGGAGCAGAGCCCTCATCGGATTCGTCATCACCAACGACTTACCGACTCATCACCGTCCATCTGTCCAGGCAGGGCAGGCGGCTGCAGTTCAGTCCGTTAGTTTTTCTTTTTTTGTTAGCCGCTCTGTGTTTGCTTGCGAGAAGGAGCACAGGCCAGGGCTGGAGACTGCGGAGGCGGGCCAGGCAGAGATTGGGACAAGGTCTGACCAACCAGGCGCCCGAGGCACGGACCAGACTGTGGTGCAGAGGAGGCGCAACTCCAAGCCGGCTGTAAAAGCCCAAGTGGAGGAGTTGGAACTTAAGGTGGAGGACATCTGATCCATTAATCCAACAGTGGAGTAAGTGGGACGGGAGAGACTCAGGAGCGAGGAGGTTAATTTGACTACTAGTCTGGGGAGCTGATCTGGCTGGTGGCAGTGGCCCTATGGCCTGTCCTGAGAAACAGAGGGATGAACAGGCCACCTGTGCACCCTGACTAGGAAGCCAGTGACTGGGAGGGGTAAAATGGAGGCTTGGAGGAAGCCAAATTGAGGAGCAGTGGTGGCATTGCAGCAAGGCAACAAGCAGCAAAAGTGCTCTGACTTTGTGGGCAGGGATAGTCTGAAACCTATTGCCACATGTTTAGAAATTGCTGTTATAGCCCTTACTCTTCAGTCTCTTTCTTTTTGTTGTAGGGGCATGGCTGCCAAAATGGAGACAAAATGCTGGTTCCATGATCCTCTTTTCTGTGGCTATAAACTGATTTATTTTGAATGTGTTTGACTGAGTCTGTGGTTATAAAATAAGAAAAGCAAGTAATGGAAACAAAGGTTCGTAGATTGGCTAAATGTTTCAAGGAATACTGCACACATGTAGGCTACTTAGTGTACGTATTCCTTGACTATCCATCTGTGTTTTAAGGCTGGGAGATTCAAATAATTGGGCCTGGCAGATCAAACAGTACTGTTTCTTGCATCAGCTATCTTCTCTGACTTCTTAAAAATTGCAACTGTGTGTGTGGGGGGTATAAACCACTCAGTACTTGTGTTTTATCTTCAGTAAAAGCCCCAGAACTGCCCAGAGAGCCAGATGGTTTGGGAGAGGGGCCCATCTCAAAGTACTTGTCCCGGGCCCAAAAATCCTGTCTGCTCCCTGGATGGGAGAGACATAAATTACATCAATTCCCAGTGGCACTTGACATAGAGTGAAAATCAAAACATTCACAGAGGTTACTAATAGGCCCATATACTGTAGATGGAACAATAATAGAACTGGAACCAGTACAGCTGTTACTGAGAAAAATTACATTCCAGGTACAGCACAGTTCTCCTTGAGTGCTTTCATGGAAATAATTGTGTAAGTCATAAATAAATGGCAAACATGCCTTGATGGTGCCGTCAAAAGCAGCTAAAGAGGCCGACTGTCTGTAATGATCTGGTAGTTTATTCCAGGATGTGGCGCTACCTAGGCAAGTGTCATTTGGCCATATCAAGTCCCAGTTTTGGGCAGGGTAGAAAAAACTTGTCTCCCCTCCCTGTTCATCATGAGACTGTTGTAAAGGGATCCTCTCAGAGTCTGAACACAGAGATGCAGGTTATTGTGCTGCCTGTAAATACCCCTGACCACACTGCACCCCTTTCTCACTCATTCTGTTGCTTTGCTTTTGTCTGTCCTCCTCACCCACCACTGTTCTTTGAACTCCTCCCTCTGTCGTCCCTCAGTAGAAAGTAGACACTGCTCTGATTTGTATCCCCAGGGTTTATTTTAGATATTTATCTATGTGGGACACTGACCCACTGGGTATAAAAAGTAAGGGTAAAATGCCTATGTGGGACACTGAACACTGGTATAAAAGCAAGGGTCAAATGTCTATGTGGGACACTGACCACTGGTATAAAAAGTAAGGGTCAAATGTCTATGTGGGAACACTGACCACTGGGTATAAAAGTAAGGGTCAAATGTCTATGTGGGACACTGACCAATGGGTATAAAAAGTAAGGGTCAAATGTCTATGTGGGATACTGACCACTGGGTATAAAAAGTAAGGGTCAAATGAAAAAATAATGGGTCATATTAATCAACCGAGCCAGATTCACAAAACTGCAATTTAAAACCACTATAACAGTGAGCACATTGTCCCCAAGGAGAGAAAACATGGGTCAAAATTAAAACTGTGTGTCAATTATCCCAATCCCCATCCAAAATGAACCCTGCATCCCTCACGTCAAAACTGGAATGTGGTTCCCTCCTGATACCTTAACTCTGCTTACATGTCCCTCCCCTCCTACTCTCTTAGAAACATTGACTCATGCTTCTTCTCCTCTCTTCCCCATCCCAAGACCTCAACCATGCAGGGCAAGGCTTTCTCCTGCAGGTTACCCGCTTCTCCTTACTTTGTTTCCTCCTCCTCTCTGAAAATTCACATCCATGGTCTCACTCCTGATGTCTGCCGTCTACCGATCCCCTTTCCTGCTCTCAGGTTTCTGCCCTCCCTCTATCTATAACCTTCTCCTCCCACTGTGTTTCCTCCACAACCCCTAATTCCCTCAGTGACACCCCTCTGCTGTATGAGTCTGTTACCCAAGGTAATAATTGTTGCAGTTTACAGTAAGAATATCTTAGCTGTTTATTTTGTATGGTCTCTATCTTGGTACATTATATAGAGAATAATACATGGATGGCAGGTGTGTGTATAAACACTTGAGGTGTGGGATGCTACATAAACCCAAAAGCAAAGCTTGTGGGGTTTATAAAACATCTCACACCAAGAGAATAATACAAAATTCTGAGCTACACGCACTCAACTCATGTCTTGTTTTGTATTAATTACCGATTAGAACTTTTAATAAATGATCGGTTTAGATGTGTTTAGCTTGGAATGAATAACAAGAAGAAAAAGCATGCTTTAAACTTAATTGTTTTACTAGATGAACTCATGATTTCTTTTATTTATAGAACTGGAGTTTTACAGATGATACCCTGAAGGATGTAGAAACAGATTTTGATCAATTTGAAAAGAGGTTGTTGGGAAAATGTATGGTAGTAAATAAAAACAAAAGAGATGATTTTCACGGCCCTAGAAAGAAAAGACCTAAGGGTGCTAGAAGAGTAGGCAGAGACCTGGCAACTAAAATTCAACATCAGGAAGGTGTGCGGTTATCACCTGGGATACAGAAGCCAGGACAGGGTACAAAATGGGAGGAGAAAATCAGGGCAATGGAGCAGGAGAAGGTTCTGGGTATAGTAGTCTCTAGCGACCTTAAGGTGAAACAGTGTACTAGGGTGGTGGGAAAGGCCTATGGGATGCTGGATAGTATGGGCAGGAAATCACCAGTAGGAGGAGAGAAGTCTAGTGCCCGTGCCAAGCTATGGTGAGACTACACGGGAGCACGAAGTCCAGTTCTGGAGACCCCACTTGCGCAAGGACATAGACCTGATTGAAAGGGTTCAGCGAAGAGCGACCAAGATGGTGCAAGGGATGAAGGGCAAACCATATGAGCAGAGATGCTGCAAGATGGAGATATACACCCTAGAGACTAGATGGGAGAGGGACACCAAATACATCAAGGGGTTAAACAAAGGGGCCGGGGGTCTTATTCCAACTGAAGGACACCACCACTACTAGGGGCATGGCCTGAGGCTGCAGGGGGACACAACAGGAGAATGTGAGGAGTGATTCTTTATGGAAAGGTGGTGGATGCCTGGAACACACTTCGGAGAAGGTTGTGAGGTGGAGACAGTGCGGGATTCAAGATGGCTTGGGACAGGCGTAAAGGACTGTGGGGAGGGGATCTCAGGAGTGAGGCGGTAGCCTAGGAGAAGTGCAGGGCAGACTGGATGGACCATGGGGTCTTTTCTGCCGTTAAGTTCTATGATTCTATGATATAGCTTACTCCTTAGTGTATTGGATTATGGGGCAATTGTATACGCCACCAGTGAAAGAATCTTAGCAAAGTTAAGGGTAACATACAATAGTGCCCTTCACTTTATGACAAATCTTCCAGCTAGAATGCATCACTGTAGCTTGCTAAAACATCAAATTGTCTTTCTTTGGAAAACAGAATACAAAAATTGATACTTTGATTTGTTTGGGGGTCAGGTGAATTCTTTATTTGTAATTATAATGTGATCACTGCTGTGGTTTTAGCCATGATAGGTAAAGGTTGGTATCTTTGTAAAAGTACATTGCAACACTGCTGAAAAAACAGTATGACAATTTTATTTATTTTTATTTATTTAGCTTTTGTTGACGGGTAAGTGCACTACACAAATCCTGCCTATTTTCAGGCACGACCGGGGAGGGATACAGATGAATGCCGACTGACCTTGAACCACATTAAGCTGTTGGTGGTATTTTTACTGAATGAGGGTAATTTAGCCAGGGCACTGGGGAAATTCCCCTACTCTTCGATAAGTGCCATGGGATCTTTAACATCCACCTGAACTACCACCAATCCAGGCAGATGGGACCTCGGTTTAACGTCTCATCTGAAAGGCGGCACCCTCTCATGCTGCAGTACAGTGTCAGTATTGGGATATTAACCCAAGTGCCAGATGTGGGAACTGAACCCACAGCCCTCTGATCTCCCGCCTCAGAGGTGAGTGCTACCTACTGAGCCACTGACACTTTTGGCATTTTGGCATTATATCTGCAAAATAATGGCTCAGGAATATAAAAAATACATGGGTACATAATAAACAACACTAAAATGCACTTTCCAGACTCATTCCATTCATTTTAATGAGGACCCAAAAATGTCATGAGGACTCCCAGATTTTGGTCCCTGTGACACTGAAACGACTGATTCACTGAATAAAAAGAAACTGATGGGAATATAGGAAGTATGGACAGAGGAGCTCAAATCCATCTAGCCTGTCCAACTCTCTAGAGCAGTACCATTTAAATCTTTTCTTTTGAGATAACAATCTAATCTGTTCTTAAATGTATTCAGATTACCACTGTGTATCACAGACTCTGACAGTGAATCCCAAGACTGCCCCACACTGTGAAAACCAGGATACCTTGCTTTTAAAGGAAAATTAGGCCTACTACCACAAACAGTCCAGTCAATGTTTCCTAGATTAACAAACTCACAAGGACTAGGTCACAAAGTAAATATGCCTTCAAATTCAAATTTTTATAAAGCAATTGGTCAAAAATCTGTATCATACTGGTCACCTTTATTTTATGTCTGATTCAGAAGAAATTTCCAATTGCAGAACTGTTAGATCATTTAAAAGATTGAAACAGTGGCTTGACACATTGAATGAATGTACTTGTTATTAATGTAATATGTTGTGATATCAATTGTTGTTATACTGTATATACTGTATATTAACAATGTTGTATGTGTCATCTTTACTAATTTTGAATTGTTTTTTTTAACTTGTCACTTGTGAAAATGGGCAGTTTGCTCATCAGCTAACAAGTATAAAAAATCAAAAAAAAAAAAATTCAAGATTTTACCTGACCCTAGAACTAGAAGGGCTATCAGCCCCATCCCCTACCCTACTGGTGACTGCCTCCCTCAGGACTCACCTGTATCCTCATGGATCCACACACTCTACCCCGGCATGGCCGAAAGCACAATCCACAGGCGCAGTTCTGAGCAGCAGCACAGGTCAGGTGTTGGCTCGGGCTTTGACAACCGTAGCCATTTTCCTCGTCCTTACTTCACTGAGATTACCCAGAACCGAGCTAACAGGAACACCTCGCAAAACTCAAGCGCAAGCAATATAGTGAGGGAAACCACTGCAGCACAGCAATATGCAGCCACTAAGAACCCTGCTGCACTGACTCCAG
Organism: Neoceratodus forsteri; assembly: GCA_016271365.2. Classification (NCBI taxonomy): domain Eukaryota; kingdom Metazoa; phylum Chordata; order Ceratodontiformes; family Ceratodontidae; genus Neoceratodus; species Neoceratodus forsteri. The sequence continues at coordinate 1,887,315,621 of CM057456.1, read as the reverse complement.
GAAGCATGCAAGTCAGGAGGGAAGAAACTTCGGTGGGGGGGCAGATTTATAAAACTAACGGGAGTGGAGGAACCCAGGGAGGGACAAACTTGGGAGGGATCAGACTTTAAAGTGACCCTTGAGGGAAGCAATTCGGGAGGGGGACAAAGTCGGGAGGGGCATCTCATACTACACCTCCTGAGCCAGGAGAGAACTGGGGTGGAGAGCACGACACGGGTGCAACATAAAAGAGGAACCAGTTTGTATCAAGCGAGTCTACTGGACATAGCAAAAGCGCCAGACAAAGGCGGTGATCCTAACTGCTCGCTGCCAGCATGAGTTCGTGGCACACTGGTGGAGTTAAGTGGCCGACCAGAGTTAAACACTCTTGCCTGGCTACATGTACATGCTATAACATGCCCATACTGTTACAACCAAGCAGCTGTCTTCACTCACGCTTACTTTAGCAGCATGCATTACAACATGATGTACTTCCTGCACTATTTTGACAGGATACCTCACTGCCCAATGGTGTGTAAGGACACACGTGTGCTTGCATGTAGAGACATCGCACACCATGCATCTGCTCCGGAGATCTTCTCACAGAGCAGTGATGCACAAGGCGTGTCTACCCAGGCAAATGGAGGTCTGAGGGACTTCCAGCGGTGATACTATGGACTGCTGAAGGCAGAGTGATGGAGTATTAAGTTTGCTCAGGGAGGAGTAGGGGATAGGTTACTGTTTCTGAGGCGTTGTCAGTAATGCACCAAAGTGCACAGTTGTGTCTGGCCTGTAAGAGGAGCCAGCCTAGGGATTGGTACAAGGTGCAGTGGTGCAAGAAGCAGGGTGCCATTAGGCAGTGTTAAGCCTAGTGAGCAGAGTGAGGAGGTCTGGGAGTATATGGGAGCACAGTAGTCCAGTAGGGAACAGGTTGCCTTGAGCAATGGTGAGTCATGCTCGTGCCTCAGGGGTCAGGCAGTGCTTAAGGCGGAAACCAGCTCCCAGTTTCTGGTTAATGCACCCATACAGTTAAGTTAATGTGTGTATCAAAGGTTAGGGAGGGTCAAGAGTGACACCCAGGTATTTAAAACATAGTCGTCCTGCAAGGGAGCAATCAGGTGAGAGGACAGTTAGAGCAGAGTTCGCTCTGAATAGTTTTAAGAGGTTGGGTTTGGATCTCAGCAACATGGATTTGGTTTTGCTCACGTTTACTAGGACCCTATTGGTTAAGAACCAATGTGTGTGGCCACACAGTTCTGGGTGAGGATAGAGGCAAGTCCAGTCCAGGTTTTGTCACTCTGATATAGAACTAAATTGTCAGCATATAGTAAGGCCTCACAGTGGAGGCTGTCCTTAGGGAGAGAGTTAATGAAGGGGAAAATAACAAGGGTCCCAATATGGAGCCCTGGGGAACCCTGTGGAAACTGCCATGGGCAGAGGTGGCAGATCCAATACTGAGGGTTTGGGATCATCCTGAAAGGTAGCTTTGGAACCATGTTGATGTACCTACTGAGCAGCTGAGGTCCAACAGTTTGGTGTGGAGTAAACTGTAGTGACACCAAATCAAGGCCTTGGTAAAGTCTATGAATACAGCACCGTAACAATGCCAATATCCATATTTCTGTAGACATGGTTAGTGAAGATTTACATACATACAAGAGTGTGACATACTAACTAAACCCACATACATATATTCTGGGCATTTTCAGCAATGCATGAGAGTGCAGTGGATGAAATTTACGTGCCCTACTCTTCACACAAGTACTGCACAATTCTTACATCTAAACAAACCTCAATACAGTTCAGCTCAACATCATTAAATATACAGTAATTATCTGGGACCCAGCAAACCATTTTCTTTAGCCTTTAGGAAATAGAATATTTTGGCAGAATTAAGATATTTGGTTGGATTTCTGTGTATAATGCCAATCATTCTTTAACTATTATTGGATACAGCTGCAATGAAAACAGGATCTTTGCCCTTAGACTTCATCTGCTCCTCTGACCTTTCCCTCCACTTATGTCATAATTCTCTATGGTACTGCAAATGTTTGATCTAAACTGAGGTCACGACTTCAACTGAAAAGAAAGAGAAACTGATGAAGACAAAGGCACAAAGATCTTATTTTCATGCAAACATCTTTAATTATCGAAAATGAGGAGAGATGCATTGAGAAAATATTTAAAATGAAAGTTATATGGCATTTTAATAAAGTCCCAGAGACCAAAAATTATTTTAAATAAGGAAAAAAGGCAAGTCTTGAAAAACCATAGAAGTTGATGCTTTTGTGCAAATTCCAACTTTCTGTAACAATAAACAAGAAGCTCCTATCTCCAAATATAGAGTCTAAAGCTGGTCTGTCGGACTACTTTTAGCACTATATCACATGCCTATGGCTGCTAGAAAGTAGAACCTGGAGACGTCACGCAGACACCGTACTTAGCACAGTGGGCATGTCAATAAGGTGTGAAGGAGCCACTTTTCTTTAAGAGCTGTCCATCAACCAAACTGCTCATGTGAAACATCCCCTACAGGCAGAGGAGGTGTCAGAGGGAAGGAGCTAGACCTGGCTGTAAGACCAAAGAATGGGACTCTACAGAGAAAACTGATTCTTGGAATATATACTAAATACGGGTTTCCTCACCCACTCTACTACTAAGGGCAGACCATGATTCTCTTGGCAAGCAGAAATTTGTCCTGGTTTACCTTAAATGCCTGTTTTGTCTTCACTGGCAGACTGTTCCATAAGTTCATCACCCTCTAGTAACAGTGTCATTAGTCCTAAATGCATTAACTTTGAGCTTTAAGACATGTTTCTATGTCCTCCAGCTCGCCAGCTCAAAAATCTCTATTTGTCCTTGCTGATACCACTGAGGATACAGAAGACTTGGGATATCCCACCTCAGCCTCCTTTTCTGCAGGGTGAACATGTTCAAACCTTCAAACTATCCTCACACAGTAGCTTTTGTCATTCATACTGATTTTGACAGTCCTGCAACACCCTATTGACTACTTCTTTGTGGATTAATGAGCCCAGAACTGCAAGCAGTACTCCAGGAGGACCGTGACCAGACCGTGTAAAGTGTCAAATTACTACACTATGCTGATCACCCCTTCCCTTTCATTCACCCAATCATTCTTCCAGCCTTCTTGACAGCAGCAGCACACTGCTTGTCAAGCATTAACACTATCTATTATGGCCCCCAGGCCCTTTTCCCCCCTCCACGCAGCACGTCAGTGCTAAATTAAATCAAAGCAGTTCTTACGTTCTTCTGGTTTCATTTCAGTAACTTTCTGCAGCCAGTTTTCCATGTTTCACAGTCACAGGGTTACGTGGGCCTCCCAAAGGCATTCCCTAGGAGCAAAAGCAGCACCTTTAGTATTTTATAACATATAGCAGAGAGAAATTTTTTTGTGAGGTAATGAACACTTCTACTGGTTAAGGAAAAAGAAAACATGAGGAATCAGCAAACTTTTTTTTTTTTTTAATTACAGACTTGATCTTCATAATATATAGTAATTTATGGTTGGCAGGATTCTAGATCCATCATGTCCATGCCTTGTTTCACTATCTGGTATGAATTAGTATGCCGTGCAAACATGTACTAATTTAAAGGGTTCCCTTCCCACTCTACTACCCAAGTACTCAGTGATTTCCTTGGTAATCAAGTTTGTCCAAGCTTACCATGAAGGCCTGTGTTGTCTTCAAGTGCACTGTCTCCACTGCTAGGCTACTCCATAGGTTCACCACCCTCTGGGAGAAGAAAACCTTAACATTACCCCTTACATTACCACCTTTAAAGCTTTAGGAAGTGTTTCCATGTCACAGTGGAGAACACTAGCTCAAACATCTGTTTGTTTAATCTTGTCAATGCCTGATACTGGAACAGGAAGGAGAGAAACCACATAAGGATTCATAGGACAGTTTCAAGTTTACAGCTTTTGCCATTAAGACTCACCATTTTTCAATTACTTGAAATACTTCTCATGTAATGATCTATTCTCTTTTAAAAGTATTCATGGTTTCACTATTTACCACCTCCTGGCAAATCATTCCAGTGTATCACTACCCTTTGATTTATTCACCCCTCTTTTGTTCATTTTAAATGTCTTTAAGCCTATTCTCAAAATCAGATGTTCCAGATGGACTGTCCCAGTTGATATTGGGTAAGTTAAAGTCATCACCGTCTTTCGGATGAGCGTTAAACCAACGTTCCATCTGCCTGGATTGGTGGTAGTTCAGGTGGATGTTAAAGATCCATGGCACCTTTGAAAGAGTGGAATTTCCCCAGTGTCCTGGCCAAATTTCCCTCATTCACTCAAAATACCACCAACAGCTTAATCTGGTTCAAGGTCAGTTGGCTTTCATCTGTATCCCCTCCCCGGTCGTGCCTGAATATAGGCAGGATTTGTCTAGTGCACTTACCGGTCAACAAAAACTAAATAAAATCAATAAATAAATAAATCATGCCAACAACAAATTCTCACTCAACCCAAACAACAGACTGAAAGTTCCATTCTCTTAGATACTATGTCTTTTTATTTATTCATCCAAAAGATTTCACTGTTGCTCTCATAATAGCTTTTTTGTGTAACGTTTCAGAACCAGAATTGTTCCTTCTTCAGACTGTGAGCTTTACTTTTAACCAAAAGGGTCTCCATTCTAAAAATGGAAGAAAATAAACATAATGAATATTATATTTCCATCTCTTAATATTCATAGACAAACCAAACTCCTTGATTAAATTCATACATAAGGTGGAACTAACCTTATAAATACAATATCTTTCAAAATACCACAAAATGTTGGTGGGGGTAAATGTGCTGCCATCGGCCCGGCCCTTCTTTGTCCAGAGAGGCGTTATGCACTAGCTGAAGTGGCGTCTAGTGTAATGGTGGTAGATTCAAAATAGGAAATGTGCTGTCATTTATTTTCTGATTGACTTAAGTTTTTTGGCCTCAGTGGTGCTACAATCGACAAGAGACAAAGTGGATCTTTAGTTGAGGTAAAAATACCTTTTTATGCAGAATTGTCTGTTTCTTAGAATAGGTGGCTCCTCAGCACTCTGGTCAGCTCAGATTTAAGAGCGGTTTAAAACTCATACTAAGTTTTGTTGCTGCAGGATTCTCTTGGCATAACTTAAACACAAAGTATTGCGGAAAGGATTATATTTCTGGACCAGTTGAGGTATTTAGAATTTGTATACTTTAAAAAGTGATTTGAATTTGATTTTGCAACCCTTCTGATGAAGTAAAGATGCACCTTACAGAGAATTTTAATCTCTTTTAGAGTCTTCTGAAGACCATATAGCAGCACATTTACCCCACCCCACCCCATGTTTTCTGGTATTTTGAAAGCTATTGTATTTATAAGGTTAGTTCCACCTTATGTATGAATTTAATCAAGGAGTTTAGTTTGTCTATGAATATTAAGAGAATATTATGCATCTCAGTACCCATCACATGCATACTGTTTCCAACTCAGCCCACCCACCTGGTTATGTCATTATAGCACTTATGTCCCAATTTGGTTTATGCCTTTAGCTGCTCCTACCCAGTTGTGCTTAGCCACTGTGTCTCTGCGATCATATAAACTGTTGTTACTGTGTAAGTGAACCGCTGACCTGTCCTGCTACAAAACTATGAAATCTTGTCCAATTTTGTACCTACTTATGATCCTGTCTGTATCTTGTATTGCTCTGTATCCTGGCCACTTTGTCTGCAATCAAATGAATTGTTGTTACTGTTGAACCACTGACCTGTCCTGCTACCTAACTGTGAAATCTTTGCCAATTTTGTACCTACTTATGCCCTTGTCAATATCTTGTATTGCTCTGTATTTTGTTCATCCTGTATAATTCTAATGTAATTTCCTTACCTAATTGTTTGTATTCTCCCGGTCGTACCTGAAAATAGTCATGCTTTGGCTATGGTACTTACCAGTAAACAAAAACTAAATAAAAAAATAAAAAAAATATTTTCTCTTCCATTTTAGAATGGAGGCCCTTTTAGTTAAAAATAAAGCTCACAGTCTGAAGAAGTAACAATTTTGGTTCTGAAACGTAACACAAAAAAGCTATTATAAGAGCAACAGTGAAACTTTTGGATGAATAAATAAAAAGACATAGTATCTAAGGGAATGGAACTTTTCAGTCTGTTGTTTGGGTTGAGTGAGAATTTGTTGTTGGCATGATGCAGGATTCTGTTTTGTTCATGGAACCGCCTTCCTGGGAGGTTGTTGGGTCTAAAACAGTGGGGAATTCAAACATGCATGGGACAGACATAAGGCAATTGTAGTGGGGGTTGCAGGAAGTAGGCTGTTGGTTAACTAGAATCTGCAGCTTATCCAATAGGAAGGAAATGGGAAGACTGGGTGGGCCAAGTGGTCCTTATCTGCCGTCAAAGTCTGTGTTTCTATGTTCTCACTCCCTTTTTCCATTTAAACACCGAGCATCTGGAGGAAAATATAAAAGGAAACCTGGGACACACATGGTGGAGTTTTGTAAGTTAAAGTCACCCATTATTAGGGTTCTTCCACTTAATTTTATTCTATTTATAGCATCAAGAAACTTTGCGTTGTCATCAGCCCTCAAGTTGGGTGCCCTATAACAAACATCTAGAGTGATTTTTTTGTTTCCTGGTTGCAATATATTAACCTAAACCTGTTCAATATTTGCTCCATTATCTAATTCTGTTTCTATTTTGTATTATATAATGGTATCCTTAATAAAGGGGCACCCCCACCTCTCTTATTGATATGATTTACATTAAATGCAGGTATAACCGGGAATATTGTGATCCCAATCGTCACCCTGTCACCATGTCTCAGATACTGCACAAATTCCTATGTCCTCCTTTTTAACAGAAGATGTAGTTCTTCCATCTTATTTACTAAGCTTCTTGCATTAGCCACCAGTACCTTGATCTCATTTTTACCAGTTTTATTTCCTTCCTGTTTATCTTTGGGCGATAGTTGCTGTTACACATTTATTTAGCATAGTCTGATTTATTAAAGTGTGATTTGGAATCACAGTAATCCCTCTCCTGGTTTCTTTAGTTTAAATTAACATCGATATTTCTTGACAGAAATGTCAGCCAGTATCTTGCTGCCCTTTCTGCTGAGGTGCAAGCTATCAAAACCAAAGAGGTCATTTCTCCCAAAAAAAATGTCCCATGTTTTTATGCATCTGATATTTTCTTGTAGGAACCATTTCCTCCAATTGTTATTTATCGCGTTTATCTTTGATGTCCACCTATATGTTTGCCTGGAAAGGCATAATTTCTGATATAAATGATCTTGGCACTTCTGTTTTTAATATCTTGGTATATTTGTTCATATTCTTTCATTATATTATTTACATATTGTCTTTCTGTGTTATTTGTTCCAGCATGTATTAGTACTAAAGGCTTTTCCCTGCAGGTTTTAATATATTAGGTATCATGTCCCTATGTCCTTAATAGTGGCACCAGAGAAGCTGCAACTTGCAATATGTTCTTTATCTCCCTTTGTTGTATGATGGTCAGTATATTTAATCACTGAATCCCGTAAAAGATACGTCTTGGAACATTGTTTGTGCTTTCTTTATTTATTTACAGCTGGAGCTTGCTCATTATTACTGTCTTTAGTTACTTCGATCCGTTACCATAAGTAATAAATCATTTGTCTGATCTTCCACATTGTCCATCACGTTAAATAATGGAGCACATTGATTTTGTAACTCTAGGGTAACTCTCTTTCTCTCCTATCTTTCCCTTTTCTATGAGCTTCACTGCTATTTACATAACATCATTCATCATTGTCTTCAGTGTCTCTTAAATCGTTTGCCTCTACTTTCAATAGCTGATTCTAGTCGGTTCTATATCGCCTTTTTTGCTAGACTGGGATGTTCTGCTTTAATTTTTAGGTCTTTTATTCCTAGTTCTAGTCCATATATTTTGATTTTAACTCTTTAAGTTCAATACACTGTGCAGAAGTAAGTGGACCAAAGTCTCTGCATGATACAATTGCAAATCTGTCACATTGACAGCATTGAATTCCCAGCTTTCCATTTTTAGGGCTACTATTGTGTTATCCATGATGTACAGTGTAAAATTATGCAGCTCAACTTATACTATCAGTGAGATATTTATCCTTTATGCAATGTAATATACAATAGATTTGGAGCTTATCTGCTGGTTGATTCAGCCGTTAGTCATGTACAGAATGTATCTTCAATGCACTACTGAGCGCTTTGTTTAGTTAGACCAGTTAGTTATACCTCCTATATTTTCTTTCTTTGTTTTGTGATGCTGCTGTCTTATATAGACCCTGTAAAGGTAATCTTACCTAGTTTCTATGGCTACCTGTACTCTGAGCAGCTCCTATAGCCTGCTACTCTGCAGGCCCCTGCAGACATGTGCTGGCGTTGCTTGACTTGGGGTGCGTCTCCCACACATGATGAACACACGCTTGCCAGCTCGCTGTGTACAGAGTCTAAATATTACATGCCCCAGAAGTGCCTGTTAGGTCACAATCCCTCCTTACTGCTTGTTGTATGGCAACCTTTCATTCAGTAGCTCTGTAAACATTTTACACTGCAACACCCAAGTATATTAAAAGAAACACAAAACATCCACACTAAGAGCAATGTCTCACAACACAGATGTTTTCCAACATGTCAGAGTGTGTCTAAAACATCCATTGGCCATGTGAAGTGAGTCCAAAATACTATGTGCCTTGGAAGTGTCTGCTTAGGGTCACAACCCATCCATGTCACACAAAAGAAAAAATAGTTAAAAATGTGGCTGAAATATGTGGATGCTATCCTCTGTTAACAAGGCTTCCTCTACTCCTACTGATCGATGTGCACAAAATGTGTTTTGTACACAGTTCTTTAGTTATAGTTCTCCATGATACAAGTAGAACTACTGAATCCCTTCCTGTTGTTACTATGGCTACCTTTCATGCAGTAGCTCCGACCCATTTTACACACTGCGGCACCTAAGTTTATTAAAAAGAAATGCAAAGCACCCACACACTTTGTCCCACAGTATGTCAGAGTGTGTCTGAGGGTCTTAGATTTCAGGAGGGCAGATGTTAAAGCAAAGGGCAACTGTCTCAGAGATTACCTTGAAGGAGGGCATGGCTAGGGGGAAGGGGGAATCCATGGAGTAAATTAAGGAGGGCATAGCTAAGTCGATGCCATACTGCTTAAAGGAAGTTAGTAAGTGAAAGGAAGAGGAAGATGCTGCTGTGGTTCTTCAAAGGCAGTGAAGGAAAAAGCAGCCTTCAGGAAATATAAGAGGACACAGAAGGAAGAGGACTGAGCGGTATACCTGACAAAGCAAAGGGAGGCAGGAAAGCAGTGAGAGCAACTAAAGCACAAGCAGAAGAGAAAGTAAGCAGGGAGGTGAAGAAGGGGGACAAGACTGTTTTTAGCTACATGGGCAAGAGAAGGAACATGAGGGAGGGATAGTGAAAATCAAAAGGGCAAGTGGGGAACTGTGCAGAGGAGGTTCAGGAGAAGGCTGAAATTTAAATGATTACTTCTGCTTGGTCTTTGGGGAGTGGAACGGACCAGCAAGTAGTGGAAAGCTCTGGGAGTGGACACTAGTCCCTTTACAGAAGAGAGAGTCCAAAAGTGGTTGGAAGCCCTGAAAGTGAATAAGGCAATGGAGCCGGACAGGATTCACCCAAGATCCTAAAGGAGCTGAGTGATGTGCTAGCTGCCCTTTGGCAACACTGTTCAGTACCTCTTGAGAGACAGGGGTACTACCGGAGCAGGGCCGATGTGATCCACCTGCACAAGAGCGGCAACAAGGAGGAGGCAAGCAACTATCAGGCCAGTCAGTCTCCCTTTAGTGGTGGGGAAACTGATGGAAACCCTACTGAAGGAGAGGATGATGGAGTACCTGGACACAAAAAGGTTGCAGAACCACCAATATCATAGCTTCACAGAGGAGAGGTCATGTCAAGAAGCATCTCATAGATTTCTTTGACTGGGTGACTAGGAATTGGACCAGGAAGGGCAGTGCATGTGGCCCATCTGGACTTCACTAAGGCCTTCACACTGTGCCGCACAGGAGGCTTGTGAGGAAACTAAGCAGCCTGGGGGAGGGAGAAAATGCAAACTGTGTATCAAACTGGTTGAAGGACATGAGGTAGAGGGTGGTGGTGGACGGCAGTCATTCAGAGGCTAGAGGAATGACTAGCAGGTGCCACAGGGATCAGTGATGGGACCAGTCCTCTTCAATGCCTTCATAAACAACACTGCAGAGAGCTGGAAGGGAAGGTCGCCACTTTGCGGATGATACAACACTCTGCAACAGACTGGACACACAGGAGGGGTGGAAATGCAAAGGGATCTGGGGAGGCTGAAGAAGTGGACAAATGTCTTGTGGCAACTGGTTTCAATGCCAAAAGTGCAAGGTTATGCACCTGGGCTAAGAAACCCAGGATCTCTATACAGGATAGGGGAGGGTACTTATGGTCTCCAAGCAAGAAAGGGACCATGGGTCATCATATCTGATGACCCTCATGGTATCTGGTCAGTATGACAAGGCAATTGGAAAGGCTAGTACGATTCTGGGGTGCAAAGGAAGGGGATTTCTATCAGAAGAGAGAGGTGATGTTGCCACTGTATCACTCACTAGTCAGACACCACCTGGAGTACTGTGTCCAGTTCTAGAGGCCACACATCTGACAGGATGCAAGACAGGGTGGAAGCAGTACAGAGGAGGCCACCAAAATGGTAAGGGCACTGCAAGAAGCTGGATGAGGAAAGGCTGCAGGATCTCAACATGTACTCCCTGGAGAAAGGAGAGTGACAGGGGACATGTTTGAAACTTCATGTACCTCACGGGTGAACAAGGTGAAGGTGGGCTATGTTTTTCAAAAAAGGAAGGTAGCAGGACACAGGGTATGCCATGAAGCTTGAGGGAGGGAGTTTATAAGGGATATGAGGAAAAACAGGTTACTTACCTGTAACATCTGGGGCAAGGTGACCAAGGAACCACATCAGGTACAGTGTACATGGTCTACCCAGATTTCAGTAAGGTTTTCACGCTGTTCCACATAGCAGACTTTAATGTCTTTATAAGGACACTACAGAGGAGCTAGAAGGGGAGGTCTGCCTTCATGAAGATGACACCAAAACCTACAACAGGGTGGACACTCCAGGGTGTGAAAAGGATGAGCGGAGACCTGAGAAAACTCTAGGAGTGGTCAAGGGTATGGCAACTGGATTTCAATGCAAAAAATGAAAATAATGCACTTGGGGCACACAAACCCAGGGCGGAGTAAAAAAATGGGTGGAGTGGTACTGACAGCCACAAAATAGGAAAGAGACCTAGGGGTAATCATATCTGATGACCTAAAGGCGGACAGGCAGTGCAACAAAGGCATGCAAGTGGATAATTGGGTGGCACAGGGAGGAGTACCACCAAAAGAAAGAGGGAAGTGGTGTTGCCTCTGTACAGATCACTAGTAAGACCCCACCTACAGTATTGTGTCTAGTTCTGGAGACCACATCTCCAGAAGGACATACACAGAGTGGAGGCCGTCCACAGGAGGGCAACAAAAATGGTACAGGGTCTGCATCAGAAGCCCCGTGAGGAGAGGCTCAAGGACCTCAATATGTACACGCTGAAGAGGGGAGGGGGGATATGACACAAATCTTAAAATACCTCACAGGGTAAATAAGGTAGTTGAGAGAAGTATCTTTTCAAAAGGTTGCTCAAGAACAAGGGGACATGCTATGAAGTTGGGTGTTGGGGGTAGATTCAGGAGAGATGTGAGGAAGTACTTCACAGAAAGAGTGGTGTGGAATCCTGGAACAACCTTCCAGCAGAGGTAGAAGTAAAACTGTGCTGGGTGTCACAAAGACATAGGTCAGGAAGTATAAGCATACCAGAAGTTGTAAAATTCACAAGCAGCATTTTATTACTATTAGTAATATAATACAAAATAAAGTTGTACAGGATAGTGCTTCACAAAGAAAGAACAAACAAAAAAAGCAAGTCCTTCATCTGAGTCTCTTTTCAATTTAAATCTCAATCTCTCTTACCAACTAACCAAACAAAACACTGCTCTCTTTTTATAAGATGTTTTCCTGAAAATTAAATTCTGCATCCTGTTCTCGTAAGCTATATCACCTGTTTTCACACAATGTAACAAAGCTTTGTCACTGCCCTTCCTGAAGAATACATTTAGGGCATCTTAATAGGTGCCATCAATTAATACATTCTGTCTAGAGCTGGCTTTCTACTGACAACTCTGTCAACAAGCTTGTGATGGTGAAAAGGTTTCTCAGGGTCAACCTCCTGTGTTCCAAAAGAGCAGTTATAAGAACTTACTGTAACAGTTAGATCTTGAGGGATCTCATTCATCAAGTCACACCATAGGAACTTCACCATCGGTGAAGCAGGATCCACACAGAAGATTTTCCAGCTGTACCATAGGGGCCACCCACGCCACCACCAACAACACCAACCATATAAATATGTAGCGGCCCACTCCATCCTCAGTTCTTTCCCCTGGAGACTAAGGGAGTACATCCATGCCATGGGGACCGAGGAAAGGAGAGGTGCCCAGGCCAAGATAAAGGGCTGGATACACCAGTTAGTCAGTTCTGAGAACAGAACCCACTAAAGGGTAAGTGTTCTATCTTCTTTGGGGGTATCTCAGTCATCAGGTCACACTGTAGGAACCAGTCCCAAGCAGTTACAGGTTCAACAGAAAAGTCTGGGAGGAAGCCCAACCAAAGCTTAGGACAGGAGGCCCAGCAGAACAGCCCTGCCAAAACCTGCATGACCTCTAGAAGCAATGTCCAGAGTGTAGTGCTTGGTGAAAGTATGGACGGTACTCAGGTTGCAGCAGCACAAATATCAGTGGCTGAGACCCATTTGAAACAGGCCACAGAGGTAGCCATGCCCCTTGTGGAATTGGCTTTCCCACCCTGGCAACTCTTTGCCATGCTTGTATGTAGAGAACACAATACAATGGGCCAACCATTTGGACAAACATTGCTTAGAAACCTGAATGCCCTCTCTACCTGGGGTGAAAGAAAGGAAAAGTTGCCGACTTTCTGCATTCCTTGGTTTGAAGCAGACAATATAGAATTCTGCACATGTCTAGCATATGGAGCAGCGCTTCTCCTGGACTGGTATGCTCGGAAAAGAAACTGGTAAGTGGATAGACTGATTCAGGGTAAACTCAGACATCACCTTAGGGAGAAACTTAGGATTCATGCGCAAAGATACCCTGTCTTTGTGAAACATTAAACAAGGTTCCTCACACCACATAATCTGAAGCTCGAATCCCTCGAGCAGAGGTAATATCAACCAAAAATAATGCTTTCCAAGAGAAAGCATAGCTCAGAAGTCACGGCTAGCTCAGACACAGGGTCAACTTCTCCAAAACAAAATCCAAATCCCAAGCCAGACAGGGGAATGGATTGGAGGTTTCAGATGCAGGATGCCCCTGAGAAAAGTATGGGATACATCCAATTGAGCCACGGACACTCACTAGCTCATGAAAAGTAGAGACAGCTGAAAGGTGCACTTTGAGGAGGAGACTACTGAGAACCTGAGTCCGACAGCGAGATCAGGTAGTCCAGAATCTTGCTCACTGGACAAGTAAAAGGGTCCAGGTAATGCTGGGCAGTCCAGATAGCAAATCTCTTTCACTTCATGGCATATGTGGCTCCAGTGGAGGGCTTCTGAGTTGCCATGAGGACACCACTCTCTGAGATACCTCAAACCGGGCAATGGCTACGTCCTCAGGAGTCAGGCACGCAGATGAAGTGACTTGAGATTGGGATGGACCAGAGTCCCCTGAGCCTCGTCAACTGATCCCTGCAGAGGGCAAGGGACAGGAGGCTCCTTTGCCAACTGTTACAGTAATGGAAACCATATCTGCTGTGGCCAGAATGGTGCTACCAAGATGATGCTGGCCCCTCCATTTGCACCTTGATTAGTACCTTCTGAATCAGAAAGAAGGAAGGGAAGGTGTAGAGGAACAACGCGTCTTGCCAGAAAACTCCAGGATCTAGCGAGCAGAAATTTGGCAATTCTGAAATTTTGAGGGACACAGAAAAATCCAACTCTGGACAACCCCATCTGGTGAACAGATCTTCTCGATGGATGAGAGAAGTTCTCACTCATGCATGCTGGACTGCAACCTGCTGAGGCTGTCTGCCAGGGTGTTTAGCATGCCTGGGATGTGGACTGCTGAGAGAACCAGACTGTGGTCTAGTGCCCAGTACCATACTGTCATGGCCTCCTGCACAGGGATATGAATCGTCCCCGCCCCCGTTGATGTAACAGAGCACACTGAGGTTGTCAGACTGGATCAACAGCTGATCCAGGATAAAATGTTTCTGAAAAGCCTGCATGGCATACAGGACCACCCTGATCTCCAGGACGTTGATATGCAGAGAGGTTTCAATCTGGGACCACATTCCTTGAGTCTGAAAAGGACCCAGGTGCGCTCCCCACCCAAACTGGAGGCATCCATGGTGAGGATCTGCTGGAGGAGATCTATAATGGGACCCCTTGTAACAGATTCTGTGGGTCCATCCACCACTGGAACACTCTGCAGACGGGAGAGACCAGCACTAACTGATCTAAGTAGTCCATCACGCTGGTCCCATTGCATTCTAAGGGTCCACTGAAGGACTCGCATGTGCAACCTGGCTACGGAAACCATGGGAATGGCCACGCCATTAGACCCAAGTAGTCTCAGACAAACCCTGGCTGAGATATAATGGCTCTGTGCTACCTCATGAGCTTGGGCAATGAGGCACTCTGCCCTGTTTTGGGAAGGGCCTTGCGCCAAGTCCAGAACAACCCTATATACTGCAGTTGCTAGGATGGGAATAAGACAGACTTGGGCAGGTTGACAGTGATGGGCAGGGACAAGAACAGCTGGAGGGCCCTTTCCAGAGTCCAAAGGAGCTGGTTCCTGGATGAAGCCTTTTGGAGTCAGTCATCCAGATAGGGAAAACATGCAGTCCCTCCTTCTGAGGGCTGCAGTTACTGCCACTAAGCACTCTGTAAAGACCCGCAGTACAAAGGATAAGCCAAAGGACAATATCATGAACTGGTAGTGCTCACCCTGAAAGAGGAACCAGAGGAATCTCCTGTGTGGTGGAAACACTGAGATATGCAGGTAAGCATCCTGCATATCCAGGAACTATAACGATCACCCTGCTTGAACAGAGGCATCAGGCCAGGCAGGGTGACTATGCAAGAATGTTGTACTGGACATAAAGATTGAGGTCCTTGAGGTGTAGAATGGGCCTAGGTCTCTGGTTCTTTAGGGGACCAGGAAGAACCTGGAATAAAATTGCCTGTTCCATTGGCATCCAGGCGGCACTGGCTCGATGGCCGTTTTCCAAAGTAGGGACTGCACCTGCTCCCAGAGGACAAACAGGTGGGCCAGTGTACAGGTGGAGGTGCAGAGGGTCTCTGGGGGCATGTGTATGAGGTTCCAGAGTGTGACCCCTCTCTATGATCTGAAGAATCCAGGCATCTAAGTGATGGTTCTATGTTGATTGAGATGGAGTGAGAACCGACCTCCAACCACCACCTCTTGGTCGGGGAGTGGAAGGGGGTCTGTCAAGGAGTCAAGCTGAAGTGGATTCAGCCGCTGGGGCTGATCTGTCACTCCTGGGGCACTTAGCTGCAGTGTCAGAGGAGGAGGGAGTAGGGAAGGCAGAGGAGGCCTTTCTCTTGCCCTGGGTATGGGAGGCAGCTCCAGACTTGTGGGACACTTTGCAAAGGGAGGTGCTCTCTGCTCCTAGGCTGTGTATGATAGAGCGAGTGGACAGACACGACAGCCTTTCCAGATGCCTGAAGATCAGTGATGATGTCCTGAACATCTGACCCAAACAGTTTAGAGTCATTAAAAGGGACGTTAAGCACTTTTGTTGGACATCGACAGCAAAGCCTGAGACCCTCAACCAGAGTGGCAGCAGCCCAAGCACCCGTATCTCAGATATCATAGAGGCCTTATGGAGGTGCTTACTGATATCTTCTGTGCCCCCTGATGAAGGGCTTGGACTCGAAGCACTGGGGCAAAGTGATATTTGCGGCTATCATCATAAGCACACTCACTGTAAATAGCAATAAAGCTTTGAACATTGATTTCATCATTGTGAGTGTGCTTTACTTTCTGAATTTCAGAGTGCAGTCCTGATCTGGATTTGTTGATATCCTCTGTGCGCTGCCAGCATTTGAGAATCTCCTGTTTCTGGGTACAGTCTGGGAAAGCCTGGGCAGCAGCCTCACCCTTCTTCCACATAGTATTCTGGTATCTGACCATGTAGAGAGACAGTTGGCAATTCACAGCCCCAGGGTTGGAAAAGGGAACTTATTTAACCAGCAAAGGCACACTAAAGCCAGAGTCTGTTTCAGTTGTGACATGGGAGCACAAGGAAGTAAAGTGACTTAAGGGTTGAGGAGGCATAGACCTTTTATCCCAAAGGTAAATCCTGCTGGATTCCTGTCCAGGGGAGGAGCTGAGGTGTTTAGGCTGGGCACCTTTGACCTGTCATGTTAATGACCACTGAGTTGGTCTCGGCAGGGCAGGACAGTAAGGAAGGCACTGGGGTCATGATATAGCTTATCTGCCCTCATGGTTCTGGGGCATGGCCAGGACACATCAGGTCGGTGCCAAGGCCGGGAGGATAGGAGGAATGATCTTAGGAGGAGAGTTTGAGATTTCTAGAAAGTCTACCAGCTCCTGTCTGGTGGCATCCTCTTCCTCGGTATGAAGCCCATAGCTGAGGACAGCTGCTTCAACACTGAAGAAAGCAGGGTCCTCTGGAGGAGACCTGGGAGTATGCTTGATAGAGTCCTCACTCACTGAGGAGGCGGCGGACCTGTTGGAGGAAGGAGATTCTTCCTCTTCCTCCCTTCCTCAGGCAAAATGAGGCCAGGATGGTAGTCCTCTATGTCAACCTGCTCCACCTCGAGGTTATTTTAGTTATTCAGTTTACAGTTCCTCTACTTTTGGTATTAATCTACCTATAACTTATAATTTGGGGTATAGATACTCTCAGTTACGTTATTTTGTTATCTCAGATATCTTCAAATTTTGGCCTGTATAATTGTGCTAATTAAATAATAAATTGTGTATTTAAGATGAAAGACACTGATTTTTGACTTGATTAAAATGCAGCTGCACGTTTATCTCTTTTTTTTATATTCTAAAAACACCTGTAGCTTTTGCCCTGCCATTCGGCAGTTCTGAGCGACTGCAACTGTGGTCCTCGGTGAATATGCTTGGCAGAAGACACCAAGAGAAAGGACTGCTGTGTGACTGAACTTCTCTACTGGGACTATATTGCCTCCTTCCCTCCCTCCACCCTCCCAGCCAAAGCTAGTTCTATTTTTATAGGCACAGGATTTGACTGACAACAGGAACTTCCTGTTTAGGGGCAGGAAGTGAGTGATGACAGAACCACCAAGGACCCACCATCCTAGAAGGGCAAGAGTAGCTCTCCGGCCCCTCTAGCTGCTGGAGGTCTGCTCTGAACAAGTAAGCGGTCTACTGAGAAATATAGGATATTCTTGTCTCAGAACAGGACAATCAGGAGCTTAAAGGGCACACAGGCAGAAAGTAAGGAGAGAGAGAAAAAAACAGACGGAAGAGTAAGGATTGCAAACAGTTAAGGGGTCGAAATAAGACATGATTGGAGTGGTGCAGTGCAGTGGCTGTGGAGCAGCAGTCTTCGGAGATATTCTGGAGGATGCGGTGTTGTGTCATCTGCAGGCACCTCTCTGGAGCTGAGGAGGAGGTTGCTCATCTCCAGGCTGAGTTGGCCAGGATTTGTGGGACCTCCTCTTCCATCCAGGGACCACAAGTGCCACTGCCGTTGCCTCAGAGGTTGCCAAGAAAGAGGAGCGGTTGGACCACAGTGGGCTCAGGGAGGGTGAGGGTGGTGGAACAGAGGCACATCCTCCAGTTGTACCTCTCCACAATCCTATGCCATTCTGGCAAAGTGTGGTTCCTCTATGGAGGCACCTACAGTGGAGACCAAGGAGGATGCTGGGAACCTCCACAAAGGAGACCCACAGGAGGGTGTCAGGGGACCCTGCAGGGAAGGAAACAACTCCTGGTGGGGGACTCATTGTTAGGAAGGTAGAACTGGGAAAGGAAGGAGAGGGAGGTAGGTGCCTGCCTGGCGCCGTGGCTTGGAGGGACAGGGAGCGAATCCTCAGGATTGCCGGAGCAGCTGCACAGGGAGGGAGCTGGATGTCATTGTCCACCTAGAGACAAATGACCTGGCTAAGAAAGGGATTAGAGAAGTGCAGGAAGAGTTTGTGGAATTGGGGAGGGCCTTAGTCAAGTAGCATGCACGGTAACCTTCTCGGAGGTGCTACCCATCTATGGCATAGGAGAGGCTAGGGTGTTCCATACCATGGGATTCAATCAGTGGTTGAAAAACTGGTGTGGAGCTCAGGGATTGGCTTCATTGGGGACTGGGGTCCACCTGGAGTGATGCAAGCCTATACTGGCATGATGGGCTGCATCTGTCCGGGAGGGAACCAGGATCCTAGGTGATAGGTTTAAATGCTTCATTGCAAGCTTTTAAACTAGCCAAGGGGAGGCACTGGAAAGGAGCAGGAAAATCCTAGCCCCCCCAAACAATCACGGTAGTAGTGTGGCAAACACCAACATGGAGGTGTCGATAGGGAGAAGGACAGGGGTAAATGGAGAAAGTGACAAAAGCAAGAAGGACAGGGATGGGGCAAAAGGGGTAAGGCCATCAGGAAATGGAGGGTAATGAGTACCAATGCTCGTAGTCTGGGCAACAAGCTCCCTGAGCTGGTGGCCTTAATGGAAGAGGATGCTTGGATATCGTAGCAGTCACAGAAACATGGTACACAGAGAACCATGACTGGGATGTTAACATACCAGGGTACATAACTTACAGGAGAGACAGGCAGGGGAGAAGAGGGGAGGAGTAGCTCTCTATGTAAAGGAAGGGATAAAGGCAACTGAACAAAAGAGTAAACAGGGAGGAGAGGAGGCACTGTGGGTCACCTTGGAGACTGGAAAGGGCACCACAATCCGCACAGGGTTGTGTACAGACCCCCATGTCAGGGGAAGGAATGGACAAGGATATGATGGAAGGCATTCTTAGAATGGCAGAGAAAGGGAGATACTGTTGATGGGAGACCTGAATATGCCAGATGTTAACTGGAGCACATTTGCTGCAGCCACATCCAAGAGAGGGCCATTCCTGACACCCTACAGGTGGCAGGCATTAGACAGCTAGTTTCAGAACCCACTCGTGAGGGAGCAATCTTAGACCTCAGACTCTCAAACGGGGCAGTGAGAGGATCTCAGATCTAGAAGTAGGTTGCCATCTGGGGACAAGTGACCATCAAACAGTGTGGTTCACGTTAAACTCAGCTACAGAGTCAAGCCATACAAAGTGAGGATACTGGACTTTGGGAGGACTGACTTTGGCAAGATGGGAGAGTGCCTCAGAAAAGCACTAGCAAACAGGCTAGAAGGAGGTGTGGAGCAACAATGGGGAATTATCAAAACTGCCATCACAGAGGCAACAAGCCTTTGTGTGAAGCAAATAAACAAATCAAAATGAAAGAAAAAGCCACTATGGTTCTCAAGAGAGGTGGCTGTGAAAGTCAGGAAGAAAAAGATAGCATTCCGAAGTATAAGGAAACACAGAAGGAGCAGGACAGAGAGCTGTACCAGTTAAGGCAGAAAGAAGCAGGGAGGGAAGTCAGAATAGCAAAGGCCCAAACTGAGGAAAAGACAGCCAACTCAGTTAAGAAGGGGATAAAACCTTTATAGGTACATCAGCAAGTGAGAAAGACAAAGGGAGGGATAGTGAGGCTGAATAGAATGAGCGTTGGGTGGGCAGAGGGGACAGTGAAAAAGCAAGGAATACTGAATGAATATTTCTGCTCAGTATTCACAAAGAGGAGGGGAAGTGCCTAATCCAATTAACAGAAGCACTCTTGATAGGGGTCAATCCCAGTCCTTTCACAGAAGAAAGGGTTCTACAAGAACTCCTAAAACTGAAGGTGGACAGCAATGGGTCCTGATGGAATTCACCCCAGAATTCTAAAATAATTAAAGAAGGAACTAGTGAAACCACTGGCTACTCTTTTAATAAATCATGGGAGGATGGTGTGGTACCCGAGGACTGGAGGAAGGCGGATGTGATTCCCCTTCACAAAAGTGGGACCAAGACAGAGGCAGGAAACTACAGACCTGTCAGTCTAACCTCTGTGGTAGGGAAAGTGATGGAGTCACTTCTGAAGGAAAGAATAGTTGAGTACCTAGAGGTCAGTGGAGCACAGGATCCAAGGCAGCATGGGTTCACAGCGGGAAGGTCATGTCAGGCGAATCTAATAGATTTCTTTGACTGGGTGACCAAAGTAGTAGACCAGGGAGGGCTGTGGACATGGCCTACCTAGACTTTAGCAAGGCATTTGGCCGAAGTCTCACACAAAAGATTGATAGTCAAATTAACCAGCCTGGGAGTGGGTCCCAGGGTGGTAGCCTGGGTAAAACATTGGCTGGGCAACAGGACACAGAAGGTAATTGTAAATGGAGTCCACTCTGAAGAAAGGGCAGTTACTAGTGGGGACCGCAGGGTTCAGTGTTGGTCCAGTCCTTTTTAATGTCTTCATCAGTGACATTGCAGAGGGACTGGAATGAAAAGTATGCCTTTTGCAGATGACACAAAGATCTGCAACAGGTTGATACACAAGGAGGCGTGGAAAGGATGAAAAGGGACTTGCAAGGTTGGAGGAATGGTCAGACGTATGGCAGCTAGGATTCAATGCAAAAAGTGCAAATAATGCACCTGGGAAACAAGAACCCAGGGAAGAATACACAATGGGTGGGAGGTAGTAACAACAACAAAACAGGAAAGGGACCTGGGGTAATCATATCAGATGACCTTAAGGTTAGCAAGCAATGTGAGAAGGCAGTAGGGAGGCCAGGGTATACTGGGATGTATAGGGAGAGGCATCGCAGCAGAAAACAGGAAGTTGTTATCCCTCTGTACAGACAGTTGGTGAGACCCCATCTGGAATACTGTGTCCAGTTCTGGAGACCCCATCTCCAGAAGGACATAGACAGGATAGAGGCAGTCCAGAGGAGGCAACTAAAATGGTGCAGGGTCTGCAAGAGAAGCCGTATGAGGAGAGACTAAAGGAGCTTAATATGTATACCCTTGAGGAAAGAAGGAGAGGGGGACATGATAGAAACTTTCAAGTACCTCAAGGAATCAACAAAGTCCAAGAGGGTAGCATCTTTCAGAAAACAGACTTGCAAGAACAAGAGGACACAATTTAAAGATAGAAGGAGGGCGGTTCAGGGCAATGGAGGAAGTATTATTTCACAGAGAGGGTAGTGGATGCATGGAACAGCCTTCCTGAGGAAGTTGTGGGGTCTAAAACTGTGGGAGAATTCAAGAATGCATGGGACAGACATAAGGCAATTCTTGTGAGGGGCAGGAAGATATAGGCTGTTGGTTAACTAGGATCTGCGGCCCATCCTGTAGGAGGAAATGGGCAGACTAGATGGGCCTGAGTGTCCTTATCTGCTGTCAAAGTCTATGTTTCTATGTAATATTATCCTGAATACCCTGAATACCACGAACACTAATTTGAACTGTGGTCTGGGAGAACAAGACTTTCAGAAACCCAAGTGGACTTATCACTGCAAGCTGCTTGGCTGTATTTAGTGGGAAGTCGGGCCTGAGAAGTGAGCGCTTTACCAAAGAGTAAGAAAAGACTTTGAGGTTACTCTCTTGTCCTGGAGGAAAAGTGCTCGATCCATGAGATTATTTTAAAGAACTTTTAAAAGGAAAGGGGAGTTTTATAAAAGCTGGTATCTTACTTAATTTTGTGTCATTAGTCAGAAAGCCTTTTATTTTTGGTAATAATTTGTATTCTTTGGCAAATTATTCTTTGTAAATTATACCAAATGTATACTGGAAGTGGCAAGGAACGTGTCAAGGGCCTAACTAAAACTGCCCCTTTAAGAAAATGAAGAACTGTTATGTATATTCCCAGGAACTAACATTGTCATCTTCTAGAAACACAGAAACATAAAATTTGACAGCAGATAAGGACCGCTTGGCTCACCCAGTCTGCCCATTTCCCTACCTGATGGATAAGCTGTAGATTCTAGTTAAGAGAGATCTAGTTCTAGTTATTCTATTCCCAATGAGTTGGTTAGACCATCTCACTCTCCACATTATATAAATGAGGAAGTAACACCTGACTTCAGAGAGATCCCTGCCCTCTGGAGGTTCCTCCTCCACTGGTTCCTATAATTCCCAGTGCTTGCTTGGAATAGGTGGGATGAGAATCCTCTAGAAACCATTCACAGGAGCACTTACAGACACCTGTGATTCCAAAGATGAAGGTTCCTAAACAGCATGCTGTATCTCATTCCATTTCTAGGTAATGGTCACCAAACTGATAAAAATATATTTTCTCCTACTGTTCCCAAAATTAAACAATGCCAGCAAGGAAAAATTACTGATTTTTGTCTCCTGAAAAATAAACCTGCTAATATTACTTCTAAAGACAGCCCACACTCACACACAGAAGATCTGGATGATTTGGAAGAGCTTCCTGTTAATTCACATGAGAAACCAATGGGGAACTGGCACAGGGGCTGAAATTTCTGTTCACCCCACCAGGTTGAACCTCTTTAGCCCGCTAGAACTTACATGTAGCAATGAGCCTCCTTTCTCAGCTGGAAGTTTCATCAATACTGGTGGGATCTCCAGACAAAGTTTTTGAAAGGTTGGATAGTGAAGTGGAAAAAATAAAACTAGCTACTGAGATTTTAGCACAATGCCCTGATACCTGGTCCAAGTACACGATTAATTTAAGGCTTTAGCCCACCCAATCATGGCTAATATTGTACTTTTGGAAGCTTACAATGAACTTAAACATTATATAGAGGGTTTGTCTGTTCTGTTCACTGCAAAATGTACTGAACTTTTACAAAAGATAGATATTATTGATAAAGATAATTCTAAGGAAGGACCAGCAACATTTCATGTTTCTCTATTATTATTCCCCTTCCCAAGAACAAGGGTAAAAGAAGGGCAATGCTCCTAGAAAATCCAAAACAAATGAATGAGAAAGAGTAAGGGATAACTGTTAATGTACCCCACTCAACTATAGCAAAGAAGTAGTGGCGCTATCAAGCTCCAAGGTTATGAATTCACCTGACAATTCTAACATAAATGTTAATCAGCCAGGACTCTGTCCTAAAGAAAGTAATGCATTAAATATGCATACTACTACTACTGTTAATTTAGAGAAAACTATTCCTCTAAGGCAGAGCTTTTGCTCACTTCCTCTACTCCTTCATTGGCAAGCAGTATAGACAAGAATCCTGTAAAGGAGGTTAGTTAACAGACAATGAGTCTTAAAGTGAAACCCTCCTCCAAATAAATCAAACTATAATTACAGGAAACAAAGTAGTTTTCAAATGAGAGAATATCTATACTAAATCATATGAAATGCAAGTGACACTGTTTGAGTTAATCCGTTATTTATTTAGAGCTGAATTGAATTATCAGTGGCTGCTGATTTGGTTATGTTTGTTTATAGAGATAAGTCAGTTTCCATTAATCCTGTATATGTTCTATTGCCAAATATGGACATCACAGAAAAAATATGGTCAAAACAATAGTGCCTTAATGTCCTTGGAATTATGATATCTTCCCTGTTAATTGGTCTACTATTTGGAAACATGCGTACAGGCACAACAAAATGTCCATTTTCTTCTCCTCAGAAACCATTTGTACCACAAAACTTTATTAAACTGGAATTTTGATCTGGAAAATCATGTCAAGAACCTGTCCATCTTTGGAATAACATACTAGATGCCAGCAGATTAGGCCTATTGCTCTATCAAGTCTGCTTGTGCTTCAGCACCCTGATTGGGTACTGTAGCCCTGTTTCCTTCCATTGTTACTCCATCCCCTAGTCCTGCCCCCGGCAAACCAGCCTCTGCTTCACCCTTTGCCTATACCTGTCCCACTCTCTCTTGAATCCCTCCATCGAGCTGCTGTACAAACTCCCCAGGCAGCGCATCCACGGTTCCACCACCTCTCGTGAAGTACCTCCTCCTCCTTTCCCCAATCCTACCACCCTCAATCTTCCAACTGTGTCCTCTGGTGATTCCACACTCCTTCAGTCGAAGGATCCTATCTTGGCTTACCTTATTTACTCCCCTGATGTACTTGAAGACCTCAAGCATGTCACCCGGTCCCTGCTCCTCCAACAAGAGCAGGTTGAGCTCCCCAGTCGCTCCTCATATGTCATATCCCCAGGCCCCGGATCATCCTGGTTGCTCTCCTCTGAACCCTCTCCAGGGGTTGGATGTCCCTCCTTAGGTGCAGCCTCCAGAACTGCACACAGTACTCAAGATGTGGTCTAACCAGGCTGCTGTACAGTAGCAAAATCACCTCCCTGTTCCTTGAGGTAATCCCCTAGCGATGCATCCCAGCATCAATTTGCCCTGACCGCAGCCCTCCTGCACTGCTCTGAATTATTCATGTTAACATCCACCAAGACTCCTAGGTCTCTTTCCCCTGCCGTGGCCAGCAAATCATCCCCCATGGTGTACACATAGTTGGGGGTTTCTGCCCTAGGTGTAGCACCCAGCACTTGGAGGAGTTAAATTTCACTTCCAGGTGCAGGACCACCTATCCAGAGTATCCAGGTCCTCTTGCAGGGCCAATCTCCTCCTCCACCACTGCCCCAGCTTAGAGTCATCCGTAAAGAGACTCATTTCCACCCGATACCTTCCCTGACATCGAGATGTAGGTGTTAAACAGGAGTGGCCCCAGGACTGATCCCTGTGGGACCCAACTTATGATCTCTTTAGGAGATGAGACTCCTTCCAATCACTACCCACTGAGAGCGACCTGAAAGCCAATTTCCAATCCACCTAACCATCAATGGCCTACCTCATCCCCTCCCCACCTTCTCCCTTATGCCAATGTGAGGGACCGAATCAAATGCCTTGCTGAAGTCCAGGAAAAGTAAATCCACTGGTCTCCTGGCGACTGCTGATCACTTTGAAGGAGAAAATTGTCAAATGTTGGCATCTTATGTTCGGACGTTACTAACTACTACTCTAAATACTGAAATTGGCCCCCTGACTTGGGAGTCAGTAAAAGGCCACATTTAGGGGACAATGAGACCAAAATGGAGCTTACAATAAACTCTTCTGAACTATATTACTCTTCATTATCAAATATGCACAAGTTAGATAGGGCCAATGATTATATCGTGGCCTTTTCAGAGTTGGAATATTCTCCAAATACAAATGGGAGTTGGTTGATAATGTGTGACTACTTTGCCAAATTCCTTTTCTGATTCTCATTTAGACGATTCCCTTAAGGCAGGGAAGCTAATCCTCTTTCTTGAATACTGCAGGCTTTGGGACAAAATTAGCAGATCCTAACTGGACTAATTTTAGTCAGAATTTTGAAGTACTATTGTTTCAAGAAACATGGGCAATGGAACAGATGTTTATAAATGGATATTAATCTCATTATGTACCAGCTGTGAAAAATAAGCATTTGTAGACCAAAACTTGGACTGATTACCTTTGTTAAGATAAGAAAAGGACTTCAGGTTATTTATTACATCTCTCCAACTAAAGAGTTATTATTAAGCATTATCAAATGGGAGAGTACACTGTTTCTTATAGTGAACTTATATATTCCTCCTAAACATCAGTCTAATTTACAGTATGATATATGGTCTAAAATAACCCTGAAAACTGATTCGCTTCTTATTAAATATCACTTAGATATTGTACTTTTGCAGGCAATTTTAATTCACGATAGCTAAGTTTGATAATTTGCCAATGTTACAATCTTTAATATATTTAGGGATCTTAGCTAGGAATTAACTGACATCACCATCAGTGATGCTGAAATAATCTAATTGACTTCATCAGCAATAATAACTTGCTGATTTTAAATGGTTGACTGAGTGGTGATCAGGAGGGTTCTTGCACCTTTTCTCTGACACAGGTCAAAGTGTCATAGACTATTTTATTGTTTCCCTAAAGTTACCTCTGTTTCAAAAA
The DNA here is from genome assembly GCA_016271365.2 of Neoceratodus forsteri. Taxonomy (NCBI): domain Eukaryota; kingdom Metazoa; phylum Chordata; order Ceratodontiformes; family Ceratodontidae; genus Neoceratodus; species Neoceratodus forsteri. Next base: position 1,887,289,540 of record CM057456.1, on the reverse strand, counting down.
AGTGTACATACTTATAAGACCTGAAAATGATCATGCAGCTTTAAAGCTTCTTGCTGATACATTAATAGATAACTAAGTAACTATGGATAATGATAATACAAAATCACACATGCTCCCACAATGCAAAGCATCATGGGCTGCATATGCAAATCACCACAGAATGTTATGCTGGTCCAACTTTAAGCAAGAATTGCATGGTGCCGAAAGGCCTCTCACACAGTTTGCAAAGGGTGCTAACAGAAGACATAGACACGTGTTTCATCCTACCAGGACTCATCAGTATGCCTCGTCTGTTTGACACCCCAGTGGAATGGACCAGCTACCCCTAAGGCAGTGTGCCTGGGATATATTGTGGTGAACCCATTAAAATAAAAAACTATTTAAAGACAAAGAACCTCTGTGCGTAAACACTGAGGCAAGGGTTACCCAAAGGGCATTTGGCTGGGAAGCCAAGTTTCAAGAAAATACAAAATCACACATGCTCCCACAATGCAATAATCACTTGGCATCTTCTGACTTCAAGTGGTAGACCAAAATTAATGTTTAAAACAAAAAATAAAGAAAGGTTACTGAAGTGATATACTCTCCCTGATGTCTTCATTATTTACTTAAACACAGGGCCCTGCTACAGCCCAAAGTATTTATAAACATCTAGAGCCCTGCTCTAAAATGTACTGCTATAACGATAAGAATTTTGATACCCCTACTTGGTTTGATATCCAGTGTATTGAGGAAAAATGCAAACTGGGGAGACTAATCAGGAGTACTAAAAGAACCCTTCCAAAGTTAGATTCAGTACACTTAAACATGGCTAGAAGAACTTATAAAAATTTCTCACATTACAAAAGTTTGAATTTACCCAAAAGCAATGGGCCTTAATGCATCAAACTATTGTAGCTAAGGACTCAAAGGCATTTTGGCTCATGGTAGCAAAGGGGTTAAATCATACCAGCCTACATTAGCTGTTCATATCCCTAAAGAAACATGGGTTCCTATTTTCAAAAATTATTCAACAGAGAAAATATTGTAACTAGCACTAATACTACCCCAGTCTGGATGTATGCTAGCACATACCAACCCTTAACTATTACAACAGGTGATGTGGAACAGGCAATTTCCCAATTATCTAATAACAAAGCACCGGAACTGGCTGCTATTCCAGGAGAAGTATATAAGAAACATAACAATTATTGGATACCTTTCTTAACAAACTTCTTTAACGCTTGCCTTATTGAAAGATTTATACCTTTCTCATGGTCCAAAAACATAATTGTTCCTATACATAAAAAGGTTCATTTCAAGCACCCCTAATTACTGACTGATAAGTTTACTAGATATTAGTTGCAAAATATTTTCCAGGATATTACTGGATAAACTTCAAGCTTAGGTAAATAACCTCCTCCATAAATTTCAAGCTGGATTTCGCATGACTTTTCCACTTTTGACAATATTTTCATTGTAGCTCACTTTTTTTTTTTTGCAATTGTTTAACCAGGAGTGGCATGCTAAGCTGAAAGCTTGTTTACAGGTGTGACCTGGGAGCACAGAGAAGTTAAGTGACTTGCTCAGGGTCACACAGTATGCACGCAGAGGCTGTGGTATTCAAACCCAAGTCTCCGGATTTGTAGCTCAGAGCCTTAAACCACTGCACTATACTGCCTCCCTAAATACTTGCTGGAAAAGTACAGACTCCTTAGAAAATGAAACTTTAGGCACTTTTTATAGACATCATTGATGCTTTGATTCAGTGGTTAGAGAAACTCTCTGGAATATATTACATACTAGGGGCTTACCCTGGACTTGTTAGTTCCAATCTATCTTCTCCATCTTAACACTTACACAGCTGTCAGATATGATAAGGGAAACCTTTCTGAATACTTTTCAACCAGTAAAGGCGAAAGCAGCGATGCCTTTTAGCCCATTACTTTTAGTATTTATACTGACTCTTTATTATACTTGATAAAGGAATAATGCATGACAGGGGTGCGTGTCGTACTGGTATAATGCCACGCCTGGGTGCATCCAATGCCCCAGGCATGGTGTTATCCCAAACGACACACACCTGGAATGCATTATTCCTATTATACAATGGTTCAGATATATGAAATAAAAAATAATTTTAAAGAATGTTTTTATTAGTGTAAATAAATATTTTGTTTCTTAAGAGGAGATGGGAAAAAGCACTCTATAAGGTCATCTATATTGGTTCACAGTGCTGAGACTAGACCTGTGGCGTCGTGCTGGGATAACGCCATGGGTCCAGCCCCAAACTGACCAATCACAGTCCAAGATTCTTTCTTGCCATTGTATAATGCTTCTTTACCCTGGACTTTCCAAAAATTAGCAATATGCACATTCACATACTTGCCTATGCAGACGATTTAGTACTTTTTTCACTTTCAGTAGTACGCTTACAGCGTAAATGGATCAGTTAAAATTAAAATGTGACCAACTTGAATTAAAGATCAATCTTAAAAACTAAAGTTATGATATTTGGAACTCAATCACGTCAACGAAATCTTTTTAGATAAAAGTTGTATTGAAGTTGCATCCTCATATGTCTATTTATCAAGTTCACTACAAATGGTTATGGAATTCACATTTAGGGACCAAATAATAAAAGCAAAACATGCTGCTAAAGCTCCAACATTTTAATTTTAAGTTTGAGGTCTTACAGTGGCACCTGCCATTACAACTGGGAAGCTAAAATCATCCTCTTTCCTTTATGGAGCAGAAGTTTGGGGTGTTAAGGACGTCCCTAATTTGGAACTCCCATTATCCTATTATTAAAATCTAATTTACAAGTACCACTTTGTACGTTGAATCTTGTAGTTAGGTCGGAGCTGGGTGGAATACCTATTTAGTATATAATAAACTTACGCTTAGTCTCCGTGACTTACAATCATAAATGATTTGTGTAACATCATTCTCTAGCTTGTTTAACTGACAAGAGATTATGGTTTAAAGTGGATTCCACTCACCTTTGCTAAAGGTGTTCACTGCAGTCTTATATAATTCCCTACAAATCTGGAATGATTATCTGATAGGTATAACAATATCTTAAGCTTATAGAACTTGAATTAAAGCAAAATATTCATTTTAACCCAGAAAACAGAAGGATCATGTTAGATCCCCAAAACAGGCCCCTAGTATAGCCAAAATAAAACTGATTCAGTTACAGAGGACTATCTAATACTTCCAATAGCTCCCAATACCCGAAAGTTGATCACGTGGGCTAGATTTGGTATCATTACCTCTAAGTATACTTATTTTAATCAACAGAGCATATATGATTCTTCCTAAGAATACAGATGTTTATGTAATGGAGGTTTCAGGAGACTTTATTTCACGCTATAATCCAATGGCCACTATATAACTATTACAGAGACAAATCATTATTTATTTATTAAAATCTCGGATTACAAATACCTTGAGCAGAAACTGCTCGCTTACAAAGGTTCCACGTCAAAGGATGAGGGTCAACATACATACAGAGGAAGTAAAAGAATGCACAATAAACAACCAAAATAACTAAAAGAAAAATAAAGATACTCAGTTATAACATACTTTGAGATAATATTCATATAACGAGCAGCTTGAGTAGGCAGCTGGCTGCGTAACAATAAGAGACAGAGAGCACCATAGGCAGTTAGTATTGCAGGCGTCGAATCGGGAAGAGAAACTTGCAGGCTAATGGGCCACTGTCCGATGGTGGTGGAAACTGTCTTGTACCAGCGGAGATGCGAAGCAGGAAAGGAGTCACAAGGAAGGCCCGGTGCCAGAGGGAATGAGACTGGGAAAGGGCGGGCTGTGAAACATGAGTGAGCTGGGAGGTGTTTAAGAGATCTCTGTTCAGAGAAGCAGTCACATTGAGTGGTAGAGGTGAGGTAAAGTTTGAGATTCCTTTGAAGGGTCCAAGTGTAGTAGAGGAAAGTGCTTCTTTATTGAGGGAATTGAACCATTGAGCGGCTCTATAGATAAAGGACCGCTGACCCATGGAGGTACGACATCTGGGAACCTGAAAGGTTAGAGATTGGGCACCACGTGTTTGTTGAGTGCCACTGTAGGTAGTAAGGAGTGAGCTAACACCAGGTATGAGACTGAAGAGAATCTTTTGGTAAGTAAGCAGGTCTGGTATTGTATTCTGCTGAGTAGGGTAGCCAGCTGGCCTGTGCATAGAGGTCACAGGTGTGAGTTTGTTGGGCTGCGCCAGTTAGTAGTCTCAGGCTTTGTTGGAGAAACTGAGATCTCATGGAGGGCACTTGTTGAGGCAGAGCCATAGATGGTAAGACCGTGAGTCAATGATAGAGGTGACAGAGCTGTAGATGGCTAGTTTACGGGCATCCGCAGGCATACAGTGCTTGTGTTTGTGTAGTAGTCCAATCCAGATATTGGCGGTCTTGGCAACAGTGTCAATATGCCGAGTGTAGGAGAGGGTATTATCCAGGGTAATACCAAGGTACTTGAACTCCTTGACATGTTCGAGTGGGTTCCCAGCATGGTTCTTGATGGTGAGGGACAAAGAGTTGTGCCTGTCTACGGTTACAGAAGGACATGGCTTTAGTCTTGCTGTGGTTCAGGACAAGTTTATGAGAATTGAACCAGACTTGATGCGCTGAAGTCCAGCTGCAGCTGGATTCAAGGACTGTAATGTCATGTTGGCTGGAAAACAGGACTGTATCGCCTGCGATAGTAATATTTTTGGTGGCAGGCACTGGGGAAGATTGTTGATGAAGAGGGAGAAGAGTAGAGGGCCCAGAATAGACCCCTGGGGACTCCGGAGCAGACCGGTTCTCATCCAAGAGATCCCTGCAATCCTTACACGTTGGATCCGATTATCAAGGTAGCTGGGAACCATGGAAGGCATCACTGGAGATCCCAATGGAGGACAGTTGCTTGAGCAGTAGGGGTGGTTAACTGTGTCAATGCCTTGGTAAGGTCTATAAATACTGCCCCTCCACAATTCCCTTGTCAAGCGTGGCATAGATGAAGGTTGTAAATTCCAGTAGTGCAGTGGTGGTGCTGTGCCCTTTTCTGAAGCCATGCTGCCTGGGCACTTTACATTGTACTTATCCAGGAATTCAACTAGTTGGTCCGACACTATTCGCTCCAGCACTTTAGATAGTGGGGGGGGAGTGAGATAGGTCTGTAATTGGTGTGGAGCGTCCCTATCTCCGCTTTTGTGAACTGGTGTGACAGTGGCTTTCTTCCAGAGAGAGGGAAATGGCCCAATCTGAGTAGAGATTGAAGATCTTGTAAGTGGTTCTAAGATTTCATCGAGGACTTGTGCCAGCAGTTTCAGGTCAAGGGAGTCACCACTGTACCTTTGTTTGCCGATGGCCTCTGAATGTATTTTCTAGCTACTTGTGGTGGGACCTCCTAAAAAAAACTTTGGGGTTGTACGTCTCTAGTTGGGGGTAACTTGGGAGGAGCTGGAGGGAGGTCGTCAAAAAATTTGGTGGAAGGACACTGTCCAGGTTTGTAAATGCATTATTAAAAGTGCTGGTGATGGTACCTAGGTCGAGTGTAGGAGTGCCATGAAGGTTGAGCATAGTGGGTGGTGCTTAGGATCTTTGCCTGTGAGCTCTTTCATGTTGTTCCAGAATTTGTTTCCTGGCCCCAAGAGTTGGTCAGAGCCTCTTTGTAATAGCTGCTTAGTATCTGTATTTTTCTAGTGCACAATTTCTGCTGCTTTGTATAATTGTATGTTTACTGCGTCGAGTTGCACGAGCACAGTGCCAGAGGTGGTCTCTGGTGTTTGAGTAGAGTTAAAGGTCAGTAGTAACTCAGGGTTGGTCTGTGCTTTGACCTTCATCTTTAACTGGTGCATAGATGTCACTGGCTTGAAACATTTGATAAATAGGTCCAGAGCTTTGTTGGTGTCACTGAGGAGTCAAGCACTGCCCAGTTCAGCCTGGTTAGATGGGATTTTAACAGCTGGAGGTGCCCTTGTTTGATAACCCTGGCATAGATAAGCTTGGGAGGGGCTTGTGGTATTTGTTTGACCAGAAGCAGATGACAGGCGAGTGGTCACTTATTGTATCTGGGAGTACAGAAACATTGGAGATGCATTCAGGGCGGTTAGATAGAATCCAGTCTAGAAGCGTAAGGGAGCCTGTCCTATAGTTACACCTAGTGGGGGCACTGACCAGTTGAGTGAGGTGACATGCCGCGCTGCATCCTTATAGGTAGCGGCCTAGTGGAGAGCCAGTTAATGTTAAATCACCCATGATTATAGTTTCAGAATTATGTTGCCGGACCCTTAGATATTCCATGATGCTATGGAAGCCAGCAGCCTGGTCTCTTGGGGGTAGGTAAACTGAGATGACAGTGAGTTCCTTTGTTGTGCACCAAGGAGGATTTTGATTGTGAGGACTTGAGAGGAGTTGCTCAGGCTAGGGATGGGATGATGTGACCCATAAGGGTATCCTTAAGATAGATGGCGCAGCCCCGGCCTCGTTTCAGCAATCCTGTCTTGCCTGAAAATGCAGTAGCCAAGGACAGAGACTGAGGTATCAGGGATTTTAGGGTTTAGCCATGCTTCCACAACTGAGAGGACATCAGGGTTGTGCTGTAGGATCCATGTTTGAGGGAATCAAGTTTGTTGAGGATGCTGCAGGTGTTGATGGATGCCATGGTGAGTGTCCCTGTGTCCTTCTGCTTGGTGCCACTGCTGGCTGCCCAGGTGGTCCTGGGTTGGGGTGAACATTTCCTGAGAGCAGGACCAGCATGAGGAGAATTTGCAGGAGAAAGAATTTCAGCACCTTGTAGATACCTGGTGGTTAAGTCATAAGCCAAAAGAAATTATCAACAGCTGAGGTCCAGAGTCACAGAAAATACTTTTGCTCAGATATGCAAATACAGATGATACATTATTTATTTTAATGTACCCATGATTAAAGAAGATGCGAAATGACAGCTAAATTTTTGTCCTCAGTGATCAGCTCTAAGACAAAACGATTCTTTGCGCTAAAGATAAGTAGTCGGTGTTACTTTATCAAGCACCTTTTGCATGACTGACTGTGCATTTATCCCCATATATGCATTCTTTTTAACTTCTCCTGTCTGTTATATTTATAGTGTACACATGTACTGTGTTTTGTTATACATATACTATTGTATTTACTGTATTAAACTGCACTTCTGTAATGTCCAAAACTAACATGTCTTGGAAGAACAATAAACTTGACTTGACTCTACCTCAAAGTCTGATGAACGAGGGACCGACGGACGGCCTATGAGGGAACAACCCGAGGGAGTTGACATGGTGTCAACGACGACAGGGCTGTTGATGGTGCAGGGGACCCAGGCCTCTGAAGCTTCATTTGACGGACTAATACCATAGTAAACTTGGTCAGGATATCACTGAGGTCAACAAGAGTAGACTGCCGTCAATGGCATGGGACGAGACCACTCTTCTGTCGGGGTTTGGAGCTGAAGGCTCAATGCCCGAGGGCCTGGAGAAGTGTTGGGCCTCAATGGGAGGCTGTCATCTACAAGTCAAGCATCAGCAGACACAGGGCAGATTACCAGCTGCTCTGAGGCGTCGCGGCTGCACTGTTGTTAAGGGACTGGTAGGATCAGAGACCAGGACAGCGACAGGCATTGGTGCAGCCAACAGAGTACCCCAGTGGAAGAAGAAGGAACCATCGGAAGCAGTCCCAATCTCGGTCTTTTTATGACCCCCACCCCCCGAGGACTTGTCTCAGGCCTTAGCGGCCTAGGAGCTCAACGAACCCATCGGCAACTAGGAAGGATGGACCCCCAGGATCCCTGCCCAGAACTGGCTACCTGTTGTTCCATCAGAAAGTTTCTGAGAGCCTTTTACGTCACCTGAGTGTGCTCTGGTTGAATTTATGGCAGAGCTCACAGTCTGAGACATTATGGTCAGCCCAAGACAGCAGACAGATAGAGAATGTTCATCTGTAGAGGCAATCTTCTTTCTGCTGCAGCAGCGATGGAAGACAGAGATGGAAGGGATAACTCTAAACATAAACAAGGCAGGGAATCTTTGTAAAAAGATCAGAAAACTAAATAAAATAAAGTCATAGGCAAAATGGCACAAAACTGCACTGGAGCTTCCACGGAGACCCACGTAACAGTCAACAGCAGGAAAGAACTGAGGAGGAAGCAGGCCACCACACCTTTATGGACTGGTGACGCCAGTGGTGACATCGGCATGGGTGGCCCTAATGGTACTGCTGGAAAATCTTCCATGGGATCCTGCTTCACCGATGGTGAAGTTCTTACAGTGTGACCTGATGACTAAGATACCCCTGAACAAGATCTGCTAACTTCTCTAACAAACCCGAGCAGCTGTCTGTGTTCATTTCAACAATATAATTATATTCATTTGTAAACAAGGGAATCACAGTTTCATACAGATTCATATACAGTATGCCTCTTTTAACCACGGAAAGCAAGGGATGGGGAGGAGAGAGAGAGAAATAGAAACAGCAAGTGAAGAAAGGGACATAACAGAGGCAAATTAGGGACCATTGAATGGCCAATTCCTAAGTGCTACAAGGAAAATGTAATTGTGCAATTAGACAGGCAAGATACAGACAACTGAAGAAATAGACGACAGAATAGATCCTTGCTTTAACTTTCTCTGTGTAATAAATGGGACAGGGTCTTACCTAACCCTGTCACATACCCCTCTTAACAGCGAACCTGTTTTACATTATTTTTTTAACAGGTTTCCAAAACCTTTCTTTCTTTTAACATTTCCTTTAAATGCACAGTTCTTGCAATGTAGTATCCTTTTTTCATAACACCTTTACAGCAAACATTTCAGTTAGGTACACGACATTTTTTTCAACCTTCTGAATTCTCAATTCCAGAACCATATCTTGACAGAAAATCAGCACTGGCATTATCTTTCCAGATGTGTGCATCACTTTGAATTTAAATGGCTGTAGATTTTATCCTTCAGCTGATTAAGACAACAGAGAAGACTGTGATCTAAGTACTATAAAATGTCAGCTCCTAGCAAATAAAACTTAAGAGACTCCATCAGCCATTTTGCAGCAAGACATTCTTTTTCAATAATGGAGTACTTTTCCTCTCTGGCGAGCAGTTTCTACTGATATATAGAATGGGATGTTCCTTCCCATCCATATTATAACTCAAGACAGCACCAGGCTTATCTCTGACACATCTGTCTGTAACAGAAATTGTTTCTCAAGGTCTGGACTTTTAAAACAGGCTAAAATAATGCAGCCTTGATGGCCTGAAAAGCTTCATAACACTCTGGGGACATTCAAATTCTTCAGGTACTGTTTTTTGTGAGTTCAGTGAGGAAGTAGCTAAATGGACAAAGTTGGGAACAAATCTCAGTGTAGTCAGTCAGACCCAAAACTGACCTGACATGTTTCTTTGTTTTAGGGACAGGACTGTTAGCTCCCACTTCAATCTTAGAAATATCTGGCTTTACTTCTCCATTTTCCAAAATATAACCCAAATAGCTTGTCTCCTACATGCCTAATGCACAATTGGTTGGATTAATGGTCAGACCTGCATTTTGATAGATTAGATAACTGCTCATAGGTGTTTTTAGGTGGCTTTTCCAGTCTGGACTGTACACCACAACATCATCCAGGTAAGCAGCACAATAACCAGTGTGAGGGCTAGAATTACATCCATGTACTGCTGGAATGTAGCAGGTGTGCCATGTAAACCAATCAACATGGTGGTAAACTGGCAGAATCCAACTGGAGTGGAAAATGCAGTTTTGTCTCTGGATGTTTTAGCAAAGGAATTTGCTAGTAACCCTTGGTGAGATTGAGGGTACAAATACACTTGGCACTTCCAATCTGTCCACCAAATCATCTATCCTGGGCATAAATAACTGTCAAATACAGACATTTGATTAAGTTTCCTAAAATCAAGGCAGATTCTTATAACCCTTCTTTTTTATTTACCACCATCATTGGTGATGAGCAAGCACTTCTCGATTCTTCCATGATACCCTCTTTCATTTTTGTATTTCCTTAGCTACGCCTGCTGCCACTCCAGTAATCTGTGGGTGTTTTGCCTGACAGGGTGAGCATTTTCTGTCCCTGTTACATACCTCACCCCTTTGTTCGACCTGACAGTGTGGTAAAGTACTTTTAAATGTCTTTACCAAGTTACACATTTTGCAGTTTGTTCTGTGGGTAAGGAAAGAGTCACCTTTACAGTATCAGAAGTAACAGTCTGTTCCAGTTCAGCTCTCCCTCTACTTTGGCACAACCTGCTCTTTTAACTCCCAGGACCCTGGGGCCTGATCCCAGCCAAACCTACTCCTGCCTCAGTACCACCCACTGAGGTAATTTCAAGTAATTACATTTACAGCAGATTTCATGCCCTCAACACTGGTCCCATGCCTAGTTAACCCAACCACCCCTACACCTGATCTCAGTTCTGCACCCCTTGCTGCTCTGTGCCCCACCTGCCTCTCCACCTCAAACATTCAGCCACTTCACTACCAGTCTAGCATTGCTTGTACGCTTTGGGGATACTGTGTATGAAAAGCGCTTATATAAATGCTGATTCTTCTTCTTTCAGCCAGGAAGGTCTGGGACTCTGCTTAAATTTTTCCCTGTCCCACACATATACCACTAATTTTCAGTATGCACACAGATACAGCATCTTACTCCTTTCGCTCCTCTCCTACCAGCTTTCTCCCCAAATCCTCCAATCTAGCTGCATAAACCTTACCCCCACCTGCCCCTCACTGCTCCCTCCCAAAAGGAACTGACACCTGCCCCACCCACACCTAACCCCTTGCCCCTGCCCTCCTCTTCACGTGATCTCCCCAGTGTCCTGCCACCATGGCTGACTTCTCTAGCACCACCCTTAAAAAATGCTCCCATAATGTGGCAAATACCGCTCATTACCACAAAGGGCGGAAGTTCTCAGCCACCTTCTCTATGTTCCTACTCATCCTGCTTCTTCCAGGTGACGTTAGCAAAACTCTAGCCCCGTAGTCCATCAGAACTCAACCTCCCACAAAGGCCTAAAATCATGCACATAAACATCAGAGTCTCCTGCCTAAATTTGACTGTCAAAATTGTTGGTTAGCTCAACAGTCCCCTGACATCCTCTGCCTCACGGAAACACGGCTGTCCGTTAAGACGCCTGACTCATCCCTGGTTTTCCCTACTACTCAATCTTCCGGCAAGATCAAGGGAAAAGAGGGGAGGAGTTCTGATGCTTATAAGACTAACCCTCTCCAGTTCTATAATAAAAAGAATCCTTCCACGGCTCTAACAAACTGATCATCACCCAAATCACTCTGCCTCTACTTTCCTAGTTTTATTGGTGTTATCTACACGTCCCCATGGCTTGCCCAGGATGCACTCAGCATGCACTGCTACCCTACCACTCCTTGCAAAATCTGTAACTACTACTTGGGCAGACTACAACTCAGACTGGCTTTCCCCACCTCCAAGCACGCCACCTTCAAAACTGAATCCTACAACCTTACCCAGTTAATTACACAGCCCGCCCATTATAATACTCGATCCTCAAATCATTCCCTTAATGACCGGGTCCACTCTTCCCATCCTCATAGGATATCTGCAGCTGGAGTCCTTGATGCTGCCTTATGACCACTGCATCACTTATTGCACCAGAAAGACCCAACTGCCTAAGTCTGCCTTGAAATATATTAAAATTTGCCTCTAATTTCACTTGATCCACACTCTCCCTTCTGACTTGCAGCACGCCAAATGTAATCCAGTCTACTCTGCCACAGACATTGATACAGCCCTGTCCCAGTTCCTACATATCTTCATAGTGTGTCTGGGACTCTCATTCACCACTAGTGAAAGCCAGAGTCCAAAACTTCACCACCCCTGGTTTCTGCCCCTGTAACTGGCCTCTGCAAAACCAGTGACATATCTGGTCCCTCTTCAAATCTTCCAAGACCTGCAATCCAGGCAAGCCTCACGACACCATCAGGAACAACTGCACAAAGGCCACAAGTCACACCAAAGCCAACTACTTCAGGTCCCATCTTCGCGACCGCTACCCCTCCTCCTTCTGGAAATTAGTCCACTCCTCATTGGACCCCCTTCCAAACCAAGCATAATGACCTTACAATAACTGATTCCATCTAAATTGTTTGAAACCCTAAATAAATTCTTCACCACCTGCGCCTCACCAACCAACCAACCCACCCCGAGGCACAAAATCCCCCACAAAACCCACAGTATAATACATCCTGTTTGCCCCCATTACTTCTGAAGAAGTACTGAAGACACTCCAATCCCAAAACCCCTCAAAATCAGGCCTGACGGCATATACCCAAGTCTTCTGTGCATATCAGTCCGGTCACTGCTCGTCCACTCGCCTTCCTATTAAACTTATCCTCCTCCGCACAATCCCTAATGCCTGAAATCGGTCTGTGTCATCCTCTCCACGAGGGTGGTGCTCCCTCAGTGCCCAGCAACCACCGCCTATTTCCCTCCTCCCAGCCTTACCCAGACTATAGGAAACATTAGTACAATCCAGGCTGACTGATCTCCTCTCTGCCACCAACTTCCTCTCCCTATACCAATCCAGCTTCAGAAAGCGCACTCCACTATATCCTCCCTCTCTGTGTCACAGGTCACATCCAGTCAGCTGCAGATCAAGGCAATCTCACCATTGCAGTCTTTGTTGACCTGGCAAAGGCCTTCAACTCAGTCTCACCCCTGATCCTAACAATCTAGAGGTCGAGGGCTTTCCCCCTGCCGCTCTGTGGTTTCAATCATACTTCAAAAACAGGTCTCAATCTGTCAGACTGCTAACTCCACATCCCTTACCTCCCCATACTTGTTGGTGTCCCCAAGGCTCGATCCTCGGACCCATACTATTTTCCATATTTATAACCTACCTCCTTATGTCTGCTTAAGATCTCTCATCCACATGTACACAAATGATACCATCCTTTTCATATCCGGCCCAGTTCTAGGTGAAGTCCAGGCCCTCCTGCAACAGGATTTTCTCTCTATGCAATCCTGGTTCCAGGCAAACCTACTCAAAATCAACACATCAAAGACGGTTTCTATGACCTTCTGTACTCTCAAAGGCTTGTCAGACACCCCCAGCCAATCACCTTTCTGGACGGTACCTCTTAGTGCTGTCACATCCCATAAATACCTAGGTGTGGCTGGACCCCAACTAAACTTCTTGTACCATATCGATACCACCTCCTCGAAACTTTGCCCTAAACTTGGTATTTTATAACATAACAGAGAATCATTCCTCTCCCTGTGAGGCGTGAATTGCTAGCTAACACGATAACCCCCATTTTTGATTATGCTAACCTAGCATACTGCACTGTGCCCACCTCCTCATTTACCAGGCTCGACTCTCTTTTATGCTTTTTGCTGCTTTGCCTCCAATTCTCCCTCAGAACCCACCCACTGCTCTCTCCTCTCCACCCTCAATATTTTACCGCTGTCCCACTGTTGTCTCATACATACATCTCCATTATTTCCAAATACTGGTTTTACCTGTTCCCCACTTACCTCTCTGAGAAGCTTATACCTGCACTCTCTTCATCCTACACCCTATGCTCTATAGATTCCCGCTTGTTCTCATTCCCTTAACCATCCTCAACAGCTGGCAAATCTGCTTTCACCTATAGCCTCCTTCTCTATGAAACACTCAAAACTCACTCTCCACAACTCTTATCAAATCCCAGCTACAGTACATCACCTGCCTCCCCCACCTGCTCCTGCCCCACACCAACAAGCAGAACATCTCACGCTCTCCACCTCACTTAGCACCCATCCACTATTCTATTACTGCATACATTCCTAATTGTCTTCATGTCTTTACCACCAAGTTTCACAAAACCAGTATTTTCTACTAAATCAAGTGTTTACCTAAGTTCCTGCCTGTCATATCCTATATAGACCTCTGTGCACTTATGTCAGTATTTTCACACAATTTCAAGTGTATGTTTATCTATATATTTATATGTACTATGTCCTATAATTATCAGTTGTGTTACTATGTACTTCCTGTTTATATTTTTGTATTATGTATTATTACTGTTTTCAAAGGCCAATCCTTTTGCCCTGGTTGCACCTGAAATGAGCCTTCGCTCAGTGTTCCTTTCCGTTACCAAATATTTAAATAAAAAATTAAAAAACACTATATTAATATCTTCCTTATCTGTTTCCAGTAATATTAACAAAGCAACCTTTGGTGTATTTTCAACCCATTTCTTCAGGAGGTTAGCATGGTACATCTTGGTAGGGTTTTTCCTATCGGGTCTCAATTCATTTTTAACTTACCAGCACGCCTATCACTTTATCAGGCCCCTTGCCATTTGATTAACAGTTTGTTTCTTGTAGCGGGTAACAATAACAAGACCTTTTCACCTGACTCAAAATGTTTTCTTTTGCCCATGGTCATAATATACCTTTGCTGTTTTGGGGTCTCTTCCTAATTTCTGTGGGCAATTTTAATATACTGTGCCAGTTTCTTTCTCAGTGCACACATATAAGATGTAATCGATTCTTTCTGAGCAGGGTCATCTTCCCGTGTTTCTTTTAATACATCTAGTAGCCCCAGGTTGTCTACCACACAAGATTTAAAGGGTGAAAAACTCATGGATGCTTGTGGCACCTCTCTGTAGGCAAAAAGGTAAGGTAAGTGTACTGGTCCCAAACTTTTCCTTCACCTTCCACAAACCTTTTAACATGCGTTTTAGGGTATGATTAAACACTCAACAAGACCATTTGGCTGAGGTTGATAAGGGAGGTTCTTATGGCAGTGATGCCTAGTAGTTGGTACAGCTCCTTCAGCAATGCAGTACCAACATGACTTGCCTTATCAGGAATAATCTCTTTAGGTATGCCCACCTTGATAAAAATTTTGGCAAGCTCTGCTGCCACTTTTGGGGTTGTGACAGTACACATTGAATTACCTCTGGGTACTAAGTAGCATAGTCATATACTACCAAAATTAATTGATTACCCTTTTTACTTTTATCTAAGCTGCCAACCACATCCACTGCTATTCGCTTCAAAAGGCATGTCTATAAAGAGTAAGCACCTTGTCTTTTAGTCACTGGGGCTATTTTCTGACATTCAGCACAAGAACTGCAATAGGCGCAATATCCTACTAAATCACAGGCCAGTAAAATCATTACAATAGTCTGGCAAAGGGCGCTCCTCCACAAATGACCAGCCACAGGACTATCATGTGCTATGTGTAACAATTCAGTTCTATATTTCTTTGGTATGACCAACTGTTCCATCTGTTCCTATGTATGAGGATTAACCCAAATGCTGTACAGTAGCCCATTGGTTCACCTTGTTTTTATTTTGTCCCAGCTGTTTTAAAATAACCTAGAAGAAGAACACTGTTAGCTTGCTCAGAAACAAATCAGTCAGTTATCAGGTTGTTTCACCATTTACTTATATCAACCCCTTATGACCATCAGTACATTGTTACCACTGTTTTCAGGCATCTTCTTTCTTTCCTGGACTTTCGGATCCTGCAGCTGGCCTCAAACAGGTACAAATCAAAGTCACTGAATTTGGAAGAGAGTCCCCAACATAGGAGGTTTTCTTTGCATGCGTTTGTTATCACAGCTGCTGACACAGCAGGATTTACTCCTCCGTGATAAACACTGCAAATCCTGGAAAGTCATTTCCAACAATCACAGGGACAGGTGACTTAGGTACTACTCCACTTTCATCTGCTGCAACACACCATTAATACTCACAGTCAAATGGAAGTCGGAGAAATGCAGTTGCCCTTAAGGGACAACCTAAATTGTCAGGGGATTCCGGGGAAAAGGCACAGGGTGGGGACTGGTGGGGGCTAAGAGGCCCAGGCTGGGGGAATGGTAGAAAGGAGGGCTCAGGTGGGGGATCGTGATGTCATTCCTCATGGCGACAAATATGACAGGGCAGGTAAACAGGTAAACAGGTAAGGATTGGGCGGGGAAAAGGGGAGGGTCTAGGGTATTTAGGTGCCAGCAGAGGAGAGGGTCTCCTCTTTTGCTGGATTTTGAAATTAGCAGACTCAGCACTTCAACTGGCAGGAATTTGGAATCAGGTAAAGATGATATGGAGCTTTAGGCCAGGCCGCATGGTGAGGACTTGTTTGGAGGCCTAACAGGCCTGTAGGGCCAGGAAGTAGGGGCACCGAGTTCCCGAGGTTTGTTTATGTATACTTGTTAATTTGCCACAGTGTAATTCTAGCCAATAAGAATAGCACAGTGGTGGTGCTGAAAAGCAGCAATAAAAAAAAAAAAAAAAAAATTTAGACAGACAAGGATAATAGCTACCTGCTGGTGATGGTCTGTTTCAGTCACCTTCAGACACAAGCTTTGGATCGTTGGATGGGTCTAAAGGCGCTTGTCCTGCTTGCAGGAGATCTCTGGGCAGTGGGGGCCACCGGTGACTGCAACAGGGACCTCAGTGGTGCCGAAAGGGCGCTGGCCCTGCATGAGAGATGACTGGGGCATGGGGGACTGTTCTTGTCCTCTGGTGGCCATGTTTTGTGGGCTTGAGTCATTCTGGGAGGGGTGCTTCCATGCTGGAAGGGAGTACGGGCCATTGGAAGAGACACGGCCACGAGACAGGCATTAGGCCGTCGGGTGGTCAGGATAAGGCAGGCCGTGGGGTCGTTAGGGGAGGGAGGGATAGTTATGCCTCAGATCGGAAAAGGGGGTTGGTGAGGAAAGGCGAAAGCGATGCTGGCACCACAAGGAGACTCGGAGGATCCAGCTTCCTCTGGGGCAGGCAGCATCCAGGGCCACACGGCAGAACGCTCCAGGGGGAACAGGCGGGCAGGCCAACACCTTGGGTAGTGGAAGGGCGAGGGTAACTCCTGAAGGGAGAGGCGGCTACAAGCATCCCTGGTGGCAAAAGGATACAGGCGGCAGGCTACCAGGACACTGGTGTGGTGGATTCATTAGGCCTTAAGACCACTAAGGAACCGGGGATGCGAGGCTGCATGCGCAGAACGGCAAGGGTGCAACACACATGCACAGCCGGGGCATTGTTGTAGTTTGCTGGAAGGAGTTGGGGAATCGTTAAACCGGGCAATTTGAGGCAGGATTTTGAAAAAAAAAAAAGACAGCAAAGGAAAAGGCAAGTAATTCAAGAGCTCGACATGCACGGTATGAAGGACACCTGAACCAGTTGAGTATAGTGCGGTGGTTTAAGTGGTGAGTTGAAAACTGAGGACCGGGGTTTGAATCCCACAGTCACCACCTGCATTATGTGGGATCCTGAGCAGGTTAATTAATTAAAAATAATAATAAATAAAATAGGGTGTATAAAGAAAGTGTTTCTTTGTTTCTTAAGAGGTTGTGATGATGTTTTTACTAGCTCTGGTATTTAGTGGGAGATATGGGAAGTAAGACAAGAGTAACAAACTAAAACTGCAGATGCTAATTGCAAGAAATAGTACATAGTTTTTGTCTCGTTAGCACACCATGACTCTCACAGAGGTGCCTTGGTGGTGCTGCAGTGTATAAGGCACACACACACACACACACAAATAAAAGGGGGTGAGTTGAGTAGGATTACAATATCTGGCCAAGATGGGCACTGATGGCTTGTCCGGAAAAATCTGGTGTTCTTTTGCTTTGTTTAAAATATTCTGGTCTGCAATGGGAGGGGTGGCCAAGCACGTCCCTGGGGCCTGGCAAGACGTGGAGATCCAGGAAGCTCGGAAAGGGTATAACCGAGTTTTTCCTTCTATATCCCCAAGTATTTACTTATAAAGGATGGCAGGAAACGGAGAGATCACAAGCACCCAGATGATTGAGCAGGCAGCAAAATGATGCAAAAGGTCAATGAGATGCTTCAAATGGCACGGAAGAAGGAGGCAGAGGAAGAAGCTGCAAGGGCAAAAGCCAAGAAGACAGCGGAAAAATCTTGATGGAAAAGGTGAACGAGTTGAGAGAGGCAGCTAAGCAGAAGGAGGTGACCAAATCTGCAGGAAAACGGAAGACGCCAGCTAGTGGTTCCGGGAAGAGCCCAGCGAAAAAGAACACCACAAAGGGTGCCAGAGCAGGAACAGGCGGAGGACCAGGATGCTGAGGAGGCACAAGTGGTAAGGATAAGGAGAGCAGACCCGGAGAGGGATCTGACCGAGTATTTAGCAGGTATCCTGGGAGACCTGGGAAGAGGGGATACAGAAAATGGAAAAGGCGCTAAGGAACTTAAAGCAGCTGGGGAAGAGGTGAACACAAAGACCAGGGTGGGCAATGATGGGGTACCAGGTATGACAATGGCAGATCATGTACCTTTAACTAATAAAAAGAAAATATGGAAGGGTGAATATGTGGATATATTCGCATGGTAGACAAAGAGTCCGCAAAGAGGAATGCGCAAAAGGAAACTGTAGGAAAATCAGAGATGGCAGTGGCATTGGCAATAAGGCAGAGGATGAAGTTACAAGGAAGAATAGAGACACGGCAGGTGGATTTTCTATATTCAGCGCCATTCTGTTAGAGAAGAAGAAGAGTTAGCCATCTTGCTGCTCACGACGCTACCACAGTAAAAGATGCCTACAAGGCGAGATTGGGTGTGGGCTGGTTAAATATGATGAAGCTTTTGCAGAGGATGGTGGCCAGGGAGATCTGAGGTGGAATCCACTCATTCCGAGTTATGGGTGAGGAGTCTGTTAGGATACAGTGGTGTAGCAGAAGGGAGTAGACAATAGGGAAGTGGGCAACAGAAAATAACGTGTGGGGATTCAACAAAGCTTCAAGTTCTTGGACCAATTGCAAGTTCAGACACGCCTGTTTGAAGTGTGCTGGGCAATATCCAGTGACGCTGCAGAGCAATGGGGGAAGAAAAACTGGCAGTGGGGGAAGGGACATCCCTTCTGGGGGAAGGAGGTTACAAAATGGGAGGGGGGTTTCAAGGAGAGGGTGGTATGGGTTAGGTGGCATTGGGAGCCGATGAGGAGGACTTGGGCAATATCGAGGGGTGGGGTTGGGTTAGCTAGACTCAATAAGGGTGGGAGAGTTATGAATGGATAAAAGGATACCCAGATGTGAGGGCAGGTAGGATGCTAATGGAAGGGTTCAAAAGGAGCTTTAGTTTGGAGTATCAAGGAGGGAGACGGAGCATGAGAGCCAAGAACTTGGCCTCACTGAAAGGTAAGGAAGATACAGCATTAGGAAAAATAAGGAAGGAAGCTGAGGCCAGGAGGATAGAGGGTCCACTCCAGACCCCACCATTACCAAAGCTTCAGGTTTCACCACTAGGGCGGGTGCCCAAGAGGCAACAAGGGAAATTTTGGCTTATCCATCACCTGTCATATCTGGAGGGGCCGGTGAATGATTACATCCCTTGGGAGTGTAGCACAGTTTCTTATGCAACATTAGAGCAGGCAGTGGAACTGATTAGAGCAAAGGAAGGGGCATGGCTACAAAGACTGACACTGAGTCGGCTTTCCGATTACTACCAGTCAGGAAGGAAGATTGGAACCTGTTGGGATTTTGCTTCCAAGGGTTCTTTTATTTTGACATGGCAATGCTCTATGGGCTGTTCCACTGCCTGTGCAAGTTTGAGGCTTTTAGCACTTGAATGCAATGTGTGTTTGGGGCAAAATACGCAACAAGGCAGTGGTACATTACTTAGATGATTTCCTGCTGGTGGGGAGAGCAAAAGGAGACAAAGTCAATGCTTCTAGATTTAAGGACATGTGCAGATCGTATAGGGGTTCTGCTTGCAGAGGGAAAAGGAAGGTCCAGCTAGGAAGCTGGAATTCCTGGGGATCAAGGTAGATGCAGAGAAGCAGTTCTTCAGGCTACCCAAGCAGAAGGTGGCCAGACTTAAGGAACTACTACAGGAGATCAGGAAGAGAAGGAGAGTCTCTTGAGTCAGGTACAACAACTGTTGGGGCATTTGAATTTTGTGTGCAAGGCACTGACTCCCGGAGGGGTTTCACCAGGAGATTAGCCAGGGCAACTGGGGGTTAAACTGCACACCATTGTGTGGACATTTTACAGGGATGAGGCAGGATCTGGAGGTGTGGCAGCAATTTTAACAGACTACAATGGGGTTATGTTATGGCAGAAGGAATGGCTAGGAATAACGATCTGGACCTTTACAAGGACGCATCCGTGCCTATTGGCATGGGGGCATATTTTCGAGGGAGGTGGATTTCGAAGCATGGCCAGAGTCTTGAGAGAGAGGGAGCTATTGAAGGATATAACATTGCTGGAGATTTTCCCCATGTGGGTGGCAGTGCTGACATGGGGAGCACCTAAGGAACAGGAAGATTATGTTTTGGTGAGACAATAGAACAGTGATAGAAGTTATCAATTGGTGGGAGGACACTGCAACAGCAAACAGGGTTTTGAGACAACTAATACTGTGGGCTTAAGACTAAACATGTCATTTAAAGCCAAACATATTGAGGGGTTAAAATGACATAGCCGACAGCCTTTCCCATTTACAGCTGGAGAGGTTCATGTCCGTGGCTCCACAAGCAGCTGCACAAAGAATGCAGGTCTCAGAGAGAGCATGGGAAATTGGCTGGAAGGAGCCCGACTGTAATACAGGAGCTCCTGGTCTGCCAACACGCTGAGGACATATGAAGGGGTGTGGGGGGTTTCAGGAGTTCTGGGAGCAGAAAGGGCTCAAGGTAAGTGAGCCACTTTCACAGGACCAGATAAAATACATGGTTAAAAAGTGGAGTTGGGAATGGCTAGCGGGACAATAGGGGTGCAGTTAGCTGGGATAGGGTGGGTTGCAGCACGAAAGGTTGGGCTGAACCGAATAAGTTTAAAGTTGTTTGGCGATGTTGATGAGGTGGCAATGGTTAAAAGGAGGGAAGGCAGATTTGAGGAAACCTGTGACAGGGGAAAAACTCAAAGGTCTAGTAGAGGCCCTGGGGAGATATGTATGTCAGACTTCAAGCCTGCTTATTTAGGGCCATTTTTATAGTGATGGCAAAAGGTGCATCTAGGGTCAGCGAAGTAGTGGTGGGCAAACAAAAGGGATGAGAAGGAGGTTTGTGGGAAAAGGAAGCTTTGGAACAAGACAGGGTGACAATTTGGCTAAGATGCTCCAAGACTGACCAGGTGGGGATGGGGCTGAAACTGTACTGGAAAGACAAGAAACTGAGGTAACATGCCCAGTCACCTCTCTGTGGAAATACAAGGAGGAGGCAAAACGGGCAGGCAGTTCTTTACACATAGTGATGATAAGCTGGTTACGTGTTTCCAGGTAACGGGGCTCTAAAGAAGGGAATGGCCCATCTTGGGAGGACCCACAGAGTTACTCCTCTCATTCATTTAGGATTGAGCCGCGTCCATGCTGGCAGCAAAGGGGCTCTGAAGAAATAAAAAAAAAACAGGAAGGTGCTGGTCAAATTGCTAAAGAGATATGTGAAGAACCTGGTATAATACATGTATTTCTGTCTTCACAGGTCAGGAAAGGTGCAGACGGGTTTGGATTCTCAGGCATTCCTACATTTATTGGGCAGAGAAGTGGGCCACTGATCATCAGGGCAGAAAACAACTAGGCAGGACCCCAACAAAGTGATGGTTTACTGGAAGGGATCCGGGGCATGAGGTGGGCACAGATCATGCCAACCTCGGACAAGCTGAAGCAAAAGTGACCACAACCAGATCTAATGATAATACATTTTGGGGGTCTAATGATCTGGGAGAGCGGCGTGCAGATTTTTGTGCAAGGAAAAGCTAAGGGATTTGGGGCAAGTCAACAGTTTTGGCCACAGGCAAGGATAGCATGGTCAGAAATGGCACCTAGGATGGTTTGAAGTGGGCAAGAGACATAAAAAGAGGTGGAGCGGGCTAGGAAGAGGACTAACAGGCAAGTGGCAGCATTGTTAAAGGGATGGACGGAGCATACATAGCCCATTAAGACACTGGATTTACCAACCCTTGGGATGTACAGGCGGGATGGGGTGCACCTTTCAACAGTAGGGATGTCAGCAAATTTGCTACAATTGGGAGATGGATTAGAAATTTGGAGAAAAGAGGAGAAGGTGAAGTGTCCATCTTTCCATCGCATAAGCTGGAGACGGTCTAGTGAAATTTTTGGGTAAAAAAATAAAATGGGAGGGGTTGGAAAGGGGAACAGGTAAGATCCATGGGTCAGGTGCAGACACCGGACATGGAGGCAACCGAGGAGGCGTTTGATTAAGGAAGTAATAGTTTTGGGCGGCTGCCATTGGCAACCGGACCAAAGAGAGGGCAACAAGGGAAAAGGAGAAGGGTATTGGGCTTTCGCATCCGACCCCAAGAAGATGACGGACAACAGACTGCTTCAAGAAAAGGAGATTAAGGGTATCGGCTTCAAACGTCCGACCCGAGAAGACAACTGGAAAAATTTACAAAAGACGAATGAACTATGGGATCAAACAGAATATTAAAATGTTGGACTGTATGATGGATAACGTGAAAAGATGAAAGAACCTTGTAAATATGTAAATTTTTAAAGTGGAGAAGTAAAAGCAATGGTATGATGTATATAATAAATTAATTGCCAGTCGAGCACCCACTAAGAAGTTGTCTGTGTAAGAGTTTTCTGGGAATCTCCCCTGACAAATGCGATGGCCCCAATGGGACAACCTAAATTGTCAGGGGATTCCAGTGGAAAAAGGCACAGGGTGGGGACTGGCGGGGAGGCATGCTAGGAGGCCCAGGTTGAGGGGGAGATGGTAGGAAGGAGGGCTCAGATAAGGGGGAGTGAGGTCGTGATGCCATTCCTGCAATGACAATATGACAGAGCACGTAAACAGGTAAGGATTGGGTGGGGGAAAAAGGTGTGGTCTAGGAGGTATTTAGGTGCCAGCAGAGGGGGGTCTCCTCTTTGCTGGGTTTTGAATTAGCACCCACCCACCCGCCCCTGGAGGTTGGTTACTGGGAGGAAGGGAGGCACGACAGGCAGAATGAGAAGGACAATGGGTCACCAAGAAAAATTACTCACCTTAGTAATGTTGTTTCTTCTAATGGAGTCTTGCTGTATTCTGACATATGCAGTGGCGTCCAACCTTTGAACTGCCCCGGAGAGGAAAGTTAACTTTCCATGCAAGGCATGGAACGCTGAGCTCGAGCTCGGGTTGAGACTCTGTCTGTTGTTGTTTGAACTCAAACCATGATTCTTTACTCTGCCTCACTGAACAGTCGCTCGAGATTTCTCCTTTGCTGTTCAATTTAGTCAAAGTGCCGTTTTCCTCGGTTTCTGACCAAATTTAATCCATTTTAACCTGCCTGTTCAGTCTCTGTCTGTGGTATCATGAGTACTAGATAGGTTTATTATTATTTCTTCTGTGTGGAACTTGTAGGTTGGATCGGTTCGGTTTGAACCGATCAGGTTTGTTCAAAAACGCTTTGTTCTACTTTTAGAGTGTGGTAACCGGTCCTTATCGGTTCTAAAAAAACAGATTTCATTACGCTTTTTCCACGACCTGCAACAATGTCAGGAACCGATAAGGGTGTCTTGCCTGGCTGGATTGCCGAAAAGGGTAAGTTTGGTTAGGACTGGCCATGTCTGAGAAACCCAAAAGAAAAAACGGGCCACTGGTTTCAACACTGTAGTGTGTGGGGAAGCCTTTGCTAAGGCTGACCCCACACCACCTGTGTTTATTGTCTGGGGTTTGACCACTTTGATTCAGACTGCCAAATTTGCAAAAATTTTCCCTCAGCTATCCTGGAAAAGAGAGCCGGTAGGCTCAGGAACTGTCTTTTTAGAACCGATAAGGACCGGTTACCACACTCTAAAAGTAGAACAAACTTTTTGAATAAACCTGATCGGTTCAAACCGAACCGATCCAACGCTACAAGTTCCACACAGAAGAAATAATAATAAACCTATCTAGTACTCATGATACCACAGACAGAGACTGAACAGACAGGTTAAATGGATTAAATTTGGTCGAAACCGAGGAAAACGGCACTTTGACTAAATTGAACCGAGCAAAGAGAAATCTCCGGAGCGACTGTTCAGTGAGGCGGAGTAAAGAATCTGGCGGTTTGAGTTCAAACAACAACAGACAGAGTCTCAACCAAGCTCGAGCTCAGCTGCCCATGACTTGCATGGAAAGTTAACTCTTTCCTCCGGGGCAGTTCAAAGGTTGGACATCACTGCATATGTCAGGAATACAGCAACACTTCATGTTGTTTGAAAAGAGGGTGACAAGAAAAGGGAGGAAGCCCTGTTGACATGGGTTGGCAAAAGGGGCCAACAAGGGAAGGAGGAGAGATGCCAGATGATACGCCAAGGAGGCAGGAGTGGTTGGGAATGGGGTTGCCGAAAGAGGGCAACAGGTCAGAAAAGGGCAAGGGTGTAAGGAATGGGTTGCCAAAAGTGGGCAACAGGTCAGAGAAGAAAGAAGGGTTCTCCGGAGGGATTTGATGTAAGAAAGGAAATTTTGGGTAAAAAATAAAATGGGGGGCAAGATCACGTGCTGGGTGCAGATGCCTGGACGTGGAGGCAAGCAAAAAGGGAGGCATATGGATTAAGGAAGTACACTTGCGTGGGCCACAGTTAATGGCAACCGGACCAAAGAGGGCAGCAAGGGCAGAGGAGAAGGGTATTGGACTTTCAAGCGTCCGGACCCCGAGAAGATGACGGACAACAGACTGCTTCAAGAAAACGAGATTAAGGGTATTGGGCTTTCAAACGTCCTGACCCTGAGAAGACAACTGAGAAATTTACAAAAGACAAGTGAACTATGGGGTCAAACAGAATACTAAAATGTTGGGACTGTGATGGATAACATGAAAAGATTAAGGAACCTAGTAAATATGTACATTTTTAAAGTGGAGAAGAAAAAGCAATGGTGTGATGTATACAATAAATTAATTGCCAGTCGAGCACCCACTAAAAATTGTCTGTTGCTCTTTTCTGGGGAATCTCCTCTGAAAATATCGAGTGTCCCATGGATGCAGATGACCCCAGTGCCGGTCCTTTTGCACAGTCTTTTCTCAGAACTTCAGCATGCACCAGGGTCTGTTGGCTCCCTGAATCTGTAAATCCTTCACAGTCTTACCTCCCACCTGGATAGCTGTTAAATATTTGCCCAGATTTGCCAAGGTCAAATTTGCTCCAGTGTGACCCTCCTTATTTTTATGTCAGTTTCTTGCAATATGGCATGGCTTATTATAGTTTTAACAAATAAAGTCTTTGGTTGCAGATTGTTAACTCCTATCAGAGTTCCTATCTGATCTGGAGTTATAATGAAAAATAAGGTCTTATCATTCCTTGGCTGTTACTTCGCTGCTGCAACGCCTGTCTGGTAATCTGACAGTCTTCAGCCAAAGAAACTGCCTTTTCCCCACTTTCTGATAAGTGTTCTTTACACAAAGCCACACATCTGTGGGAAGGATGTTGATGAATTGCTCCATTGCAAATATGTCGATCTGTGGGACCTGTGTGGCCTTTGGTTAGAGCCATTTAATGAGGAGTTCTCAGAATCTGGTGAAGGCTTCTCGAGGACTGTCGACTAAGTGGTACTTTGGGGACTGGAATCTCTGCCTGTAGGTCTCTCCTGAGATGTCTTACCTTTAAAGATTTCTTTTATAAGGTCATAGTTTTCTGACTGTGCAGTGTCCATATTACTGTAGGCAAGTTGGGCTTTACTGTCAGATAAGGTACCAGCCTGACTGCCCATTGCTGTTTTGGCCATTGGCAGACTCCAGCGACCCTTTCTTTTTACTGTTAATACTTTATTCTTGCTGGCTTACTTCTGGAGGAGCCCCAGCCCGTTCCTTGCCATCCACCTTCTGACTGTGACCCGATCCCAGGCTTACCCCACCTGGCGTGGCGGAGGGTTCCCCAACCCCATCGGAGACCGGATTCAGAGGCCAGTGCCATGGCTGGCTAGGAGCAGAGCCTGGGAGGCACCCTCCACCATTCTGCTGCAGCAAGTGGTTTCTGTGTTTCTCCCTGGAGTTCAGGTGTGCAATGATGCCTGTGGAGTGGAGTTCGCACGTGTCCCACGTGCTCCTCAAGCATCTGTCCCAAATCCTCCGTCTTTAGCGTGGCAGCCATGTTCCCAGCCTCCACTAGGGAGCAGACAGGCACTGACAGCTGGGAACCCCCTTCCCGGAGAAGGAGAGCAGTCCATCAGATGCTCATTCCTTCTCCGCCCCTACTCAACCCGGAGGCCCTTGCTTCGTTCCCATACAGTGACCCTTTCAAAAGTTGTCAGGTATGCTTTGATATGATCTGAGGGACACAGCTTTTAAGTTTAATGTCTTTTAAGTTAAGTTTTTGTTTTTGTGTTTGTGTTTTGTTGATCTGCTGAACCTGTACCAGATCCCCTAGATTTGATAGCTTGCAAGGCATTCAGCCATCGTTGCTCCGTCACTGCAGCTCTTCTTTTCTGTTTCTCAGTCTCTTTTTGTTGTATAGCCAACCATTTGAAGAAGGTAAACATCTTTTCAGGTTCTGTCCCAGCCTGTTCTTCTTTCATTACTGATATCGGCTGTACAGTTTGGGTTTTTGTTTCTGCTCCTAGTTTGGCTGCCACTCTTCTGTTAATTACTCCTGGGCTTTCTGTTACAGGTCCCATACCTTCTTTTATGCTTCCCTGGTACCAGGTCTAATACACACAAAGCTCCTGGTATAGAGTATGCAGGGCATAAATACCACTTTTCTTTTTTTTTTTACTTTTATTTTCTCCTCTTTGCTCTCAGCACACAAGAGATTACAATTCACTAGATGTGACAAGCAGTAGATTATACAAAGCTGGAATTTGGTTACATGTTGATATATGTCTGCAGCATCCTCAGAGTATAATTTATAGGTGCTGTAACTGTGCCCGTTGTTTAAATTCCCAAGGTCATAACCCCCAAGCAACATTTCTGATTTCATATCCCAAACTAGAGTAGTGCTACAGACATTAACATACAGCATAAGGGGAGGGAGAGAGGATGCAGGTATCTACAATTCTAGCCTGGCGGTTCTCTAGACTTCATGATATCGGAGAGGCAAAGTCAAGGGCCGTACCAGCTTCTATGGCACTAAATCGGTTGTTGTTTTAGTTATATGTAAGAACCAAGGGGTCCAATAAGGCGTTAATTCCTAGGTTCTGTCTTGTAGTCTGGCAGTGAGGCTTTCCATTTTGTATATTTCATAAATAGTGTTTTCCCAAGAGGTAATGGTGGGGAAGTCCGGTTTTAACCATAATCTGGTGATGCACTTCTTGGCATGACTAATAAGATGTTCAATAGATATTTATGCTGTTTGTGTTTTAATTTGTCTGGGGTAATGTAAGAGGAGGGCAATCTCAGAGTAAGAGGTCCTATATTAGTAAACAATTCTCGATTGCACTGTCCCTCCCTTCAGAAGGCAGTCAAGACTGGGTAACACCAGAATATGTGCAAGTGTGTGGAAACCTCACAGCTACATTTCCTCCAGCAACTGGAATCTTCAGTTCCTAAGTAGTTGGCCATGATCTGTGGGGTTAGAAAAAATCTAGCTACAACTTTCCAGTAGAACTCTCTCCAGGAATATGAATTGGTTGTCCTGTTTTGCCTTCGCCAAATCTGCTAACCAGTTGTGGGGTAGAGTGTTACCCCCAACTCAAGTCTCCACTGGAAGTGAATTAGTTCCATATAATGGGGTGAGGAATTTTGTAAAAGCTGCAAATCCCACCCCCACTGGATCCCAATCCACTATCTCCCTACCTCTCGCTCTCTGCGAGTAGGTTCAAACCCTGCCCTCTTGTTTTCACTGACACCCAGCCCGCTGCCATCTGAGTAAGCGTTTAACCCTATGCAGTTTCTCAGCTTTAGTCTAACAATGGATTCTGGAAGTCGCTAGGGTGGGCAAACTGGTGCAATCATTTTGTAATAGCTTTTAATTTGTTATAATTACTCTGTGTTTTCTCCAATATATCTAACTCTCATGTAATTGCTCTTGAATGCCAATGAGCAGGCATCTGTAACCACTGTATATGTGTATTGTCTCATTTGTCCACCCTGACGTGGAACCTTTGAAAAAGAGCTCACGCTCAAAGGTCTCTCTGAAATATTAAATAAATAAATAAATATAAATAAATAAATTTGAGAGACCGAATGCCCTTCATGTATATAGGTCCAGTAAATCGGTAAGTAGAGTATGTAAGTGGGGGTCTCAGTTTGAGATAAATCCAGCCCTAATTTGTTTCCTAGAAAATGTTTAATCTGCAAATATCTAAAAATCTTGGTGAGGAGGTCAACAATTTCCTGTAGGTGCTCAAATGTTTTAAATACCCTGCTTCATAAAATTAGTAAATCCACTTTATCTGACACAACTTTTGTAGAGACATAGGTCAGGAAGTCTGAGCATACCAGGAGAAGTTGTAAAATTAGCAAGTAGTGTTTTCTTCTTATTAATAATAAAATAAAAAATACAGTTGTACAGGATAGTGGCAGTCCTGTGTTGAAAAGCTGAAAGGCAGTACAAACAAACAAAAAAAACAAAGTCTTTCATCTGTGAGTCTCTTTTTAATTTAAATCTCAAACTCTCTCTCTTTAACTAATCAGACAAAACATTGCTCTCTCTTTTATGTTTTCCATGGCAATAAACTTCTGCATCCTATTCTCGTTAGGCCATATCTCCTGTGTGCACAATGTAACAAAACTTTGTCAGTGCCTTTCCCGACCAGCATGAAGGGTACATCTAGACTTCTTAACAGGTGTTAGAATTAATACATTCTGTCGAGCTGGCTTCCTGCTGACAACTCTGTCAACAAGCATGAAGATCAAAAGGTTTCTCAGGTCGATCTCCTGTGTACCAAACTGCAAACTTCTCAAATCAAGTATGGTCTGTGGTGATAATGTAGGTAAGGAAAAATAAGCAGACTGTGTGGGCCAAGCATTCTATATCTACCATCAAATTCTATGTTTCTATGTTTTATGTTTGTCCACTCCACCTGTTAAAGAGCTACTGCGCCTCAAAGAAAACTTTAAAAACATGATAATTAGGTACAATTCCTGCATTCCATTTATAATTTATATATTTCTCCTCCCATTACTTATTACTAAGGAAATTTGCAGAATATATGATCTTTATAAGCTAGAGTTTCATTAGAGTTCATCTATCGGAGGATGGAAGAGCTTGGCGAAAGTCTGGCCTTGATGCTGACAGGCTTAAGCTGATGGCACATTATGATGGCTATCAGCTAGAAATCACCGTAAGAAGGCAGAGTTCCTGTCCAGGAGATTTCTGCAGAGAAATCGACCAGCTCAACTTTTCGAACGCTGACAGATTCTGCAATCAATCTGTCTTCAGCCCAAAGAAGCTTTTCTCAGCTGAAATCTGGGGAGTTTGCCCAATTCTTCCATGAATGGTTGCCAGCATCAGGTCTAGCATCAGCATAGCCTCTCCTATGAGGAGTTGTGGCGATCGGCAGGATGTGCTGTGCACTCGGTCTCTCTGGTCAGATTTCTGCCAGCCAGAATTCATAGATATTGTGATGATCATCCAGTCAATGCACCCAACCAGCTGTAGTTTGGATCGGCCTGACATCACTTTTATTGGGATGTGTTGATGTTATCGCCCCGATCCTTGCTGAAATGTCTGGAGGTCCTTGGAGACAGGAGTCTTTCAGAACCCTAAAGGAGGCAGTGATTACCACTCCATCAGAAATCCTCCTTGGACCCGGACTGTCCACTTAACTACCGACCTATCGCTAACCTGTCATTTGTTGGTAAGGTTATTGAAAAGGTGGTTGCGTTGCAACTGGATGATCACCACAACTCACAAGATCTATGATAATCTCCAGTCGGTTTAGGAAGAAGCATAGCACAGAGACTGCACTTGTCCGAGTACTGAATGACCTCCTGATGGCTAGAGATCGAAGGCATGTACCGTCTTGGTCCTTCTTGATCTCTCCACAGCATTTGATATTGTAGACCATGGTGTGCTGTTGGGCGCTCTGCTTTGCTGTGGTCAGTCTGGTACAGTCCTCAAATGGTTCCATTCTTTCCTAGACAGGCTTCAGAGAGTTACCACCAGAATTTACTCTTCTGGCACTTACTCCCTGTCTTGCAGGGGTGCCACAGAGCTCCATTTGGCCCCATGTTGTTTGCAATGTATATGCTGCTATTGGGAGATATCATCAGCTATACAGTTGGAGTTTTCACTGCTATGCATATGATACTCAACTGTATATGTCCTTTCTGCCCGGACAGGATGCTGCACTCTCTTCGCTAAACAACTGCCTTACCGAGATCAGAACCTGGATGAGTACTAGTTGGCTGAGACTGAATTCGGATAAGACTGAAGTGCTGGTTGTGGACCCTGAGTGGTCAGGGGCAGGTCGAAGCTGGCCAGGCATCAGGTGTTTTGATTGATGGCATACAGCTCACTAGCTCAGACCAGTCACGTAACCTTGGCATTATTTCTGACGATGGCCTGACACTAAGATCTCAGGTGTTGGCTGTTGTCAAATCCTCTTTCTATCATCTGAGGAATACTGCCGGGTGAAACACTTGGTTCCTCTGGATGATTTTCAACACTGGTCCATGCCTTCATCACTACCACCTTGATTACTGCAATTTTCACTACTTAGGGCTTCCAGGGGTTGATATCCGCTGCTTGCAGCTAGTGCAGAATCACGGTAGCCAGGCTTTTGACTGGGACTTCTGGTCCAGTCATATTACCCTGTGTTCCATAAACTGCACTGGCTGCCTATTCAGTGGTGGATCACCTTTAAGGTTGGTTTGCTAACCTTCAAAGCCCTACATGATCAGGGACCGGTTACCTGCAAGACCTCTTAATACCCTACTGCCCTCCCGTCCTCTCAATCCACTGGCGAGGATTGCCAGAATTCCCAGAGGTACGACTAAACACATCAGGTGCCCGTGCTTTTGCTTTTTCGGCTCCAACCTGTGGAATTCTCTACCTCGCTGGTTAAGAGAATGCCTGACCGTTGACAGATTTAAAATTGAGCTAAAAACGTATTTATTTAATTTGGCCTTCCCTAATGATTAACGATTTTATCTTCCTTTTTAACATTATATTTGTATTTGGTTTTATGTGCAGTGCCTTGGTTTTGAAAGGCGCTATAAAATAAAGTTTGATTTGATCTGATCTACCTCTATAGCCTACTCCCTACTTCAAGTCATAATCCTCCATTGTGACATCACAATCTGTTGCCATGGGAGTAACTGCGATATTTATTTAGTTATTTTGGTTGATCGGGTAAGAGCACGAGACAAATTCTGCCCATTTTCAGCCACGACCTGGGGAAGGGGATACAGCTGAATGCCAACTGACTTTGAACCTGATTAAGCTGTTTGTGGTAATTTAGTGTATTTCATATCACAAGTAGTGCTCTGTGACTTCAGGTAGGAAAAGGCAGCAGGAATAGACAAACTCTTCAGGAACAGATGACCTCAGTAATAAATAATGGGAGGATGAATACAGCACTAATGGAAATTCAAGCTGGACTGTGTCTAAATATTAGGTTTTGTTAAAGTTCTCCTGAGCGTGTCACCAGTTCTTAATGGCAGTGATAATACACCTGTTTGAAAACTGAGACACATACAAGTTTAACTGCTGGAATGTTATCCACACTCATGCTGAGTAACTCCCAATTCTTTTCCCTCAGCTGCCTGTCTAGTCCTGCTGAAAACACACACAGTGCTTACTTTCACAACCTACTAGACAGGCTATTCCACAAGCACTGACAGTGGTTCAGTAGGCAGCACCCTCCCTCCGCAACCAGAAGATTAGAAGGCTATGTGTTCTCATCCCACACCAGGAACTTGACTGATATGTTTTTTTTTTTTAGTTGTTTAACCAGGAGTAGCACACTAAGCTGAAGCTTTTTACAGAGTGCGACCTGGGGACACAGGGAAGTTAAGTGACTTGCTCAGGTCCTTGACTGCTGCAACCATTCCTGGATCCTGATCCCAGTCAGGCCAGACCAGTCGCGAGGGCCTGGTGCAGGCGCCTGCCCCCAAAGCCAAACTGCTGCAGCCATTCCTGGATCCTGATCCCGATCAGACCGAGGCCAGTCCAGGGGCCTGGTGCAGATGCCCTCTCCCCCAAGCCGAACTGCTGCAGGTACAGAATACAGGCATGGCATAAAGCGGAGGACTGTGCGCAGTTCAAACCAGTGTGTTTGGCTCCTTTTCTCTATACTTTTTGTAGTCATAGCAGTGGAGATGGTTTTTACTTTGGCCAAATCTCCATTGCGTTTACTGTCATCCGTTTACTTGTGCCTTAAAGCCCAGGAACTGTATATTAACGTACTTAATACTATGCCTTAAAGGAATTTACTGCACTGAAAGAACAAAAAAAATTTAAATCTTGAACCTTAAGGAGCTCAGGCACTTAACTTTAGCAACTGCTGGCAGATTAATTTACTCAGAATCATAAATTAATCTTGTACCTTAAGGAGCTCAGGAAATTAACTTTAACAACTGCACTTTAGCCATCTGTTAGTACTTTAGCCATCTGTTTAGTAGCCTTAACACTGCTGCCATTTTACAACCGTCTGCAATCTAGCCAAATAGTCAGCCAGCCATGTCCCGATAGAACTGTTGTGTTGCAAGTCTCCACCCCATTTTCCCACAGTATAAATAAGAGTTACCTGCTTCCTCTCCACAGCCATTGCCTGGATCCCACAGTCCCGGTCGGTGAGGGCCGATCACAGGGGCCTGGTGCAGATGCCTCCCCGAGCCGAACTGCAGGTATGGAATCACAGGCACAGCATACAAGCGGAGGACTGTGGCGCAGTTCAAACCAGTGTGCTCCTCACTGAGCGCTACGTGTTGGCTCCCCATCGCCCCACCACCACCCTTGGTCGACACTCACCTTTATAGGGCGCTTAGCCAATAGGGACGGTGCATTTTGACCAATCAGCCCTTCTCCACCTGCAGATTATATTCGTTGACCACTAGGGGATCCTGCCTACCACCACTTATCTCTTTCCTCTCATCCCATAAACCAGTATGTCCCTTGTAGTGTTCTGTATACTCGCTTTGCTCCTCACTGTGCTGTCCCCCCACTATCCCTGCAGTGAATCCCTCCAGCTCTATTGTAAGCACACATCTGCCAGAATGTCAGCCTCCTCTCACAGAATCCCCCACTGCTCCTAGCATTCCCATCTGTTTCTGCTCACCATTAACTCACCTGCATGCTGGACCACCCTATCGCCCCCACCACACACCCCCACCCGTCCACCGTGCAAATTTGGCACTCTCTGTCCTAGCCATGCCTGCCTTCAACTCCCTACCCATCCCTGCATAGTCCCCCACATCCTTGCATCTGCCCAAGCACTTCTACCACAACCACCGTAGTCCTCTTCTCTGACTCATCACCTTACTCCTCATGCTGTCTGGAAATGTCCACCCCTACCGGGACCTGAACCTTCTACCCCCCTGCCCCCTATTGGGCGTGGCCTCGCATTGCATCTATGAATATCTGCAGTCTCCCAAAGAAACAAGTTGCACTCCAGTGTTGGGTCTCCCAATACACACCCGACATTCTTGCCATAATGGAGACCTGGCTCTCCGCATTAACCCACCGACTCTGCTGTCTCCTCCCGGCTTCACACTTTTAAGAGATCACGTGCAGGTAGCGTGGCGGTGGATGTGCAGTCTACCTGTGCTGACTCCTCCTGGGCCACACACTACCTACCCCCAAGCTCGACCACGGTGCCCAAGCCATCATCCTAAAAATCTCCCTGACCAGGCCACGGCCCTCTTTACCTTACAACCACTTACATACCCCACGGGCCCAAAGTCTAGCTATTCACTCTCTCACTGACTATCTCTCTCACCCTGCCCCACAAAGCTGAACAGCTCGTCCTAGGTTACCTCAAAATCAACTGGCTTGGCTCCACTACAGCACACATTAAGGACAACTTCACGGCCCTTGACCTACCTCAATTAGTCACTCATCCCACCAGATTCAACCAATCAAGTGGGTCCAGTCTCTCCATCCACCCCCAAAATCAAGTCTGTTAACCTCCTAGCCAACTCCTTAGTGACCACTCCCCAATTCACTGTTTCTGGTCTTCCCCACACTCAATCCTGTGTGCAAAGCCCCCCTGCTGCCACTTTGGCGCCAGGGCCTTAATAAACTAAAGCAGTACCTAGCCCAGCTCGACTGGTCCCTGATCTCCCTTGCAGCGGATATAGATACCGCTCTAGTCTTCCTCACCAGAGCCTTCTGCAAGGCCTGTGACATCTTTGCCTCTGTCTCAGCACTCGCTCCAAGAGACACAATGCTGCCTGATTTCTCCCTCCTGATCCAGCAACTGAAGCACGGGATAACTCCTGTGGCATACTGCGGTCGAGTCCGCAGGACAGCAGACAGACAAGCCTAAAATGCAGCTCGCAACCAATGCACCTGGGCCATAAGGCAAGCCAAGGCCAGATACTATCAAACCACCCTGGCCTCATCCTGGGGCTCTGCTCGAGCTTTCTGGGATAACATTAAGGAGCTTAATGGGAAAACCCGCTCTCCCCTTTCTCAGATGGTTGTTAAGGCGCAAGTAATATTGACCTACCACTTGTTGCCGACTGCCTCAACAAGACCTTTTCTGACCTAAGTGCAGTCCTTCCTGGCCACTTCTTTGTTCCTATCTGTGCATCCAACCCCTGCTACTTTTCATCCCCATTTCTCCTCCGGACCATATCTCCCTCGACACCAAACCACTCCTACTAAAAGCCCTCTCCAGCCACAACCAACCCCAGTTGTGACCCCCTTGATTCAGGATTCTCCACCTAACACTTGATGTCATGTTAGCCCCTTTACTGACCTTCTTAACTGGTCTCTATGCACCGGCCATTCCGGCACATGGAAATTGGCTGAAATTACACCATCCATAAAAATGGAGACCACACATTACCAAACAACTACAGACCAATCTCCATCCTCCCCCCAAGCCCTAGAGAAAATAGTATCCACCAACTCATGGATTATCTATCCAAGTAAAACATATTTATGCCCAGAGCAGCATGGCTTCCACCCTGGTCACAGCACCACCTCAGCCCTACTGGGTTCTCCACAAATACACTCTGCACTTGACTCTAGGGAGATCGCCGGTGCAGTGTTCATTGACCTATCAAGGCCTCTGACACTGTGTGTCACCCCTATTGCTTGACTCCCTCCATCAGCTTGGTTTCTCATCTGGCCCTCTGGCCTGGTTCTCCAGCTACCTCTGTGAAAGATCCCAGCGGGTCAAAATCAATGGTATCCTATCAACTGCCTTACCTGTACATTCTGGGGTCCCTCAAGGCTCCATCCTGGGCCCCACATTGTTCAGTCTCTTTCTAAACCCCTCCCAGCTCCTGCTCGGCAAAATGCTTCTATCATGCATGATGCAGTCCTCGTCGCCTCCCACCCCGACCCACTCACACTCCAGAGCTCTTTGCAACTCACCTTCAGCAAAGCTGAAAATGGTTCCTCGACCATCGTCTGGTTCTGAACCACAAGAAGAGCGAAATCTATGATTTTTGCACACCGTCAAAGTAACTCCAGAAATGCTCCCCTTCGCATCATCCCCAGCACCCTACATCTCCTTGAACAGGTATCAACATACAAATACCTGGGCATCACCTTGACTCTGCTCTCTCCTTCCATGCCCATCTTAACTCGCTGTCCTCTGCCACGAATGCCTGGATTGGACTCCTCTACTGCCACAAAGACTGTCTCCCTGAGTTTGCCCTACTGCTGGCTATCACCTCCTCCATCCTGTCTTTGGTTGATATGGACTCCCTATCTATGCAGCTGCTGACCCCACTGCCTCAACAAAGTCCAGACCTCTATCAACAAAGCCTGCAGGCTCCTGACTGGTGCCCCAGCAGAACACACACATGCCAGCTTTACTCCACCTCGAGCCTACTCACTTTTGAAGGAGCACCTGCAATACCACACCTGTATACTGGCCAAAAGACTCTGCTGGGCTCTCCCCCAGGAGTCGCTACATCCATTCAACGGGCCACCCACTCGGGTCGTCACCTAATATACAACCAAAGCCACTTTCCAGGTGCGAGAGCTAGGACCTCGCCGCCCAAAAGTCTTTCCACACAGAGCACCCTCCTTGTATAATTCCTTCCCATTCATATCACTAACATCTCAAAATCGGCCCTTCAAAATGCCCTCGCAAACACCTCACTGACACTTGGAGCTGTAAATGCCCATAATAGGGCCTTACCGAGGCGCCGCCTGAGCCAATCCATGAGACATAGACTCCCCCCACGGTAACCACCACCTAGTACCCCTAGGGTTCTTATAGTATTACATATGTACTCATTTATTTAGAATAGCTTCTTTGTAGTCTGTCCACCACGCTTACTAACCTCATGCTCCACTGTGTCACTGAAATTACTTAGTTTTGTATGCTGTTCTGTATCTCACCTGTATTGTTCACTGAAATTGCTTTGTATGCTCTTTTGTATCTCACTTGTATTGTTCCCCACTGTTTTGCTCTGCCATATATTTGTCTCCCTCCCTGTGACAAGGTGCCTTTGTAAATGAGTCTTTGACTCAAAGGTTGTAAATCCGAAATGTGAATAAATAAATAAAATAAATAAAGTGGAAGCTGTGGGATTCAAACCCAGGTCTGGTCTGCTGGATGTCACCAGATTTGCAGCTCACAGCCTTAAACCACTACGCTATACTGCCTCCAATCTATCCAATCCATCTAATACTAAGGTGCTGTCTTTTGGAGATGTTAAACCAAGGTTCATCTAGCCCATCTCTACTGGCTGCCCAGGTGGAAGACAAGGATTCCAAGGCTTATCATAAGAGTAGGGGCTTTTCTCAAGTGTTCCGGCCAAGATAATCCGCCCCGGTCAGTTAAACAGATCTATGCCACACACATATCCCAAGATGCACCTGGAAACAAGCTATTACAACTCAGTGTACCTTTCCAGGTCAAACATTACAAATAAATAAACTAGAAAAGAGTGCTCTCCTTGATAGAATACCACCAGTCTTTTTCACATACTTGACACCAGCTAGTTAGGGAATATCACTATTCAAATTTTTGGCAAAGTTATTTTAATTCTTGGAATAAGTTAATAACCTGATTTATTTTGAGGCAGGTCAACATCCACAGATTCATGATTCTCTCTTGCAATAACAACAATCTAAAGCGGGCGTCAATCTTCTAATCTTATGAAATATGCTAGGGCCTCACATATGAAAATAACATTAACATGGCTTTTACCTCAAGCTCTGCCTCCTGGAAGAATACTGAATTTTTAATCAGTGGCCTATATATCAGCCTGATTCGATTAGGAGACTTCCCCACCGCTGCTGGACTTTTCACATTTTACAGCTCAAATGATTAAGGCATGGTTTAAACTAAAAGTACACCTTCTTTAGAACAAGTCTTTTATTTTTGCAGAGTAATGTTTAGTGGATGATGACTTTTCTTCCCTTGCATACTGACCCACCTTTCGCCACTGGAAACGTCTGGGCTCACCATTCATGTACCAGTTTTAGATTCACAAGGGATTATACTAGTCAAGAATCTTCAAAATACATATGGCCTGACAGGAAGGGAGCATTATCATTCTGTGCAGGTCCACACTTACCTACTACATAAACAAGCACACCACACTTTTTTTTTTTACACTTTTGTTTATTCTCCTACCTGGAGGCCTCTCGGTGGGGATACACAATGAACTCTCCTGCCTGCGTGAAGCCCAGATCGCACACTCACGGTTGGCCCTCACCCTCCAACCTCATCTGGCTGCACAACCCCCGGCCCTGAGTCCTCTGGGGGGACTTAACTCCTCTGGTGCTCTATCTACAAATCTAGTGGAGTGACGAAGAGGAGGATGGTGACCAGGAGCGCAGCTCAGTAGGGCTCGGCATTGGGGCTCTGCCACTGAATCCACCATTGCCTACCACCTAGGCAGGGTTTTCTTGTTTTTCCTCCTCGGGACGCATTGTGCAATGGCGTCCTGTGCGGCACTCACACCGCAGGAGCATGCTCATGTCCCACCCTAATTCTGCAGCCTGTCTGCTGCCTCTGGTCTCTACCAGAGGCCGCTGCTGCACTGGGTGTGCCCAACAACCCAGCCCAGGAGAGAAGAGCAGTCCTCTGGATGCTCGATCCTCCCTCCCTGCTGATCCCGGATGGCCCCAGTCCATTCCCGAACCGGTCGCCATTGTGGCTCGAGGTGTGGCATCCAGCACCTCAACCCTCAGCACCACCAGGCCGGCACACCACACCTTTTTACCTACCCCAAGTTTACTCTCCATAATAACAGAGACACTTAAAGAGTGCCCTCTGGACACACGATAGAAAATCTATATCAGGGTTTGCAGGAGTTAATATGTGAGATTAGGAAACAGAGAATCTCTATGAATTTTATTTTATTGGGCTTATCCAGAAAATGAACTGCATGAAGGATCTATTTATAGCCACTGCTGGTTATACACAAATATCAATGACAGATTAACATACAAGATACAGAATATGTTTTCCCTAATACTGAAGAACAAGTTTGCAAGCCAATGTAATGCTAGAAATAGAGAGAAAAGGACTTCTGGTGATGTCACGGAGCTGCAAGGAGCTTGGCGTTAAGAGCTCCCGGTCCAGTCTACTGATTATCCTCCTAAAACCCAACTAATACAAATAAAATGTCAAGAAACTCAGGAGGGAAACAATAGAAGGCTACAGAGGCAGAAATCGAACCAGAGGGAAAGAAAAAAGTATGGATGACACTCATTGCTTGAGGATCCTCCCAGTAGATCTCTTTCCCAGTGAGTTCCCACTTGGCTGGATATGATACAGATGGAGAATCAGAGCAATTATCTCGAGCTAGATTTGAAACTCTCCTAATGAGATACAAGAGTCCAGATCGGAGAACAAGCAGGAATTTAAAGCGGTCAGAAAACAACTAACTACTCTTGAAGCACGTATAGGTTCTATAGAAGAGCGAGTCACTGAAAATGAAGAGTCTACCACTCAGCTCACTGAAATAGTGCAGGCCTTGGTACAGCAATCAGAGGAGCTCCGGTCAAAATGTCTCGATTAGAAGGCCGATCACCCGGGACAATCTCCGTCTCTACGGTCTCCTGAAGGCATGGAAACTACCCCCATGGCTCCCTTCATAGAGGATTTGCTTAAAGACATATTGACTTGCCTAACTCCTACATGTTCCACATAGAGGGAGCACATAGATCTTTACAGGCAAAACCTATCGATCCCTCAGCCCGACCTCGCTATATTATCTTTTAAACTAAGCTCATATAGTGACAAAGAAGATATCCTGCGTCGAGCCTGGTTGAAAAAAGAAATAAAATATCTGACCCACAGAGTATTTCTGGATCATGACTATCCGCAAGAAGTGCAACAACAGAGGCTACGATACCTTCCAATCCTGAGGTCCCTTTAGAAAAGGCAATCCGTTTCACACTCCTTACCCAGCTAGATTGCGGATTTTCTGGGAAGATAGGGTGAAAGTGTACTCTACAGTAGAAGAAGCAACAGAGGCCTGAAAGGAAAGAAAAATACATATACCAGAGAACCGGAACCAAAATACCGGAGAGACAGACAGTTTTGGCAACGCAACCAGAGCAGGAAGTCAATGGTACCAAAATATTGCAGCACGGACTAGCACTACGCAGACTGCAGAAAATTCTCAGCAAGAAGGGGAAGGGCAGACAATCCAACCTGAACCATTGTAAACGCACAGATGATTAGCCAGTAGCCTAAAACCTAAGCGAAATCCCCCAGGAACCCTCTCCCACCATGGAGATTAAGCAAGAGATAAGTTTGTTTGTTTTCAACCAGCAGTATGAGCTCCGATCTCAGCTGGAAAAGCTAGTTGCTGAGGGGTGGGAATCGGCGTTAGTTACTGAGTGAACTCAAATCTTCATATTATTAACACCATAATTACCATTTAGACTTCAGTAAACCAGATCACTGCCTCAAGGTGTCCTAGTACAAGAAGTGTCCTTAATACTATTACAACAACAAAAGCGTCTCAAACTAATAGGGAACACTTGCAGCCTGTGTTCTTTCCCTTGTTGTCTGATTTGTTTATTGTTTTAATTGATATTCTTGTCATTTATTCTTTGTTTAGAGCTACGAGGTAAGCTGCTAGATAGGGACCAAGAGGTTGGAGGAGGGACCACACTGGGATTAAGTGAAACAGGAAGGACATAAAGAAATATAATGTCACTGATCATAAGTGGGTACCATTTCATTTGTAAACGATCGGAATATTACCCTCTCTACTTCACATTAAAACTAACCTAAAACATTAAAAGAAGCGGAGAATATATGAAATGGTAATAAGAAACCGACATTCTCGCTCCAATACCTGACAGAGGTATTTTGCCCAATAAATAAGCTGATTTTGGAAGCACCCCCGTGTCCTCCTCCATTACCAAATGGTCCTCAGAATCCATGGGTACGCTTGCTAATACCTCCAGCCATACGATCAGTTTCATCTATAGCATACAACTGGCATAGATACTGGGGGATGTTAACATAGTGTGCTTATACTAATCAAATAGTAAGATGAGAGGAAGTATAAACAGTGAAGTGTTGGGCAGGGATTGAGGAGGTCCTACAGTGACTTGTTGACTTGAGCGTGTCTTAATCTAACATCCATAAGATTAAGTCAATAACTCAGATGCACTCTGTCACTTAACTGGGCTTGATCAAAATGACGTTTATAGATCAGTGGACTGGACAAGAACACATTGGTCCTTGCACAGCCCGTGACCTAGATACCTTTGGTATCTGGTTTCACATCTAATTTGCATTTTCTTTTGCTATTAATTATAAGAGCACAATAACATCTGTGGCTCAGTAGTTCATCTTCCAGCGGAAGCTCTAGTAATCCTCCTCGTTCTTCTCTTAACAGAGACAGAACACAAGGGCTAAATCTTTATATTAGCCCCACCTTGAAGCAACCAGTTATTGTTAACTTTATTGTTATGGTTCTTGTTAGAGCCATGTTGGCTCATGTAAAGTGTAGTTTTTGTTCGTGTTTAAGAAGCAGACAGATGGAGACTATGATGTACAAAGCATGCCAGACTATGGAATGGGGAGAGGCCACTGCATCTTAGAGATCAAACAAATCAAATGGACACCAGGAAAGCATTCGGGAGTTAGAAAGGAATAAGTTGTCACCATATACTATAAGCACATATAATGTGCAATGAATTACAAATCCCATTAAAAGAAGTAAAATCCTTCAGAGTATGAAAAGAGCTGGGGCAAACATAGTTTTGTTGCAGGAGACACATCTCTCTCATGCTGACACAAAAATTTGGAGCTGGGTTTCTCCCACGTGGTGGCCTCTTCCTACAAAGGGAGGGAGAAGGGGAACAGCAGTTCTGATTAAGCAGGAACCAATTTGAAATAAAAGACAGGATTATAGACAAGATGGGAAATATGCATGGTAAAGGGATATTTCGATGGCCTGTTAACAACTTTTGCATCTATATACAGTACATCCCGAAGCTTCAGAATATGAAGTATACAGAATTGTTTTTTCTAAATTAGCGGAATGGTCAGAGGGCAAACGATATGTGGTGGCGACCTTAATTTAAATACAGCAGAGGGAAACTCAAATCAACAAATCCAGGGTAAGAGAAGGAAGACTGCAAGTCAGGTTAGGAAACTACTTCAGGAACTAGGCTATCAAGATATATGGAAACATATACATGGTACGGCTCCAGTGATTTATTTAACTCTGAAAATTGATTAGCGTTTTGCTCATAAAAGTGCTAAACACAGTAAAAATGCATAGCACTTGCCTCACTGTGTTTAACAAACATAACATTTCAAGAAAATCTATATAAATACTTTCTGTACAGTTAGTATTGTCCCAGGAAAAACTGCTAATCAATTATTTAAAACCCTCAGCCCCAGACATACATTTTATTCTCAAGCTCATGATACTTATTCATGTTTGGACTTCCTTTAACCCCTAAGGAACAACTGAGGACACAATAAAATCTGGTCTGGAGACTATACATTATCAGACCATGCCCCAATTTTCTGCCATTTTCGTCCACAGACAGGCAAGAAAACAACCTTTTGGAGGTCGAATCTCTCCCTGTTAAGGACAAACAAAAATCTATGGAGGAAACTACTGCCCAGGCACTAAAAGAGAATGATACTGCAGACACCTCAGTGTCTATCCTCTGAGGACACCATCAAAGCAATCATTAGGGAAATTGATAAGTATCTCAGCGAACAAAAACTAAGAGAGGCACAGCGTCTGACCCTAGAACGGAAAACAAAAAGGTTAGAAGATCTACAAAGCATTAAAGTAAACAAATCCAGAAGCAAAGATTTAATTGGCTTAAAGAAGGAACTCAATAAAACATTAGACTATACTATAGAACAAAACTAATGTATCTAAGATACCAATACTACGACAAGGGGCCCCGCTCCCTTAGATTAGTAGCTCGTTAACTTAGGGCTCAAAAGCAAAAGCTAATATTATGAAAATCTAACACCCACAAACGGTAAAATGCAAAATACGTTAAAGGGATTTCAGAAGCATTTTTAACTATTACTCTTCACTTTATAAAACTACTAACACCCCGGAACTGGAAATACAAACATTTCTTAACTCCTTACACCTCCCAACTTTATCCACAAAGCAAAGCCTTGATTAACCACCCCAATAACAGTAAAAGAAATTGAAACAGTAATAGGCAACTTAAAAACAGGAAATGTACAGAGTCTGATGGACTCCGAGGAATTCTCAAGTCATTTTCAAAACCTAACCCTATTACTTAGTAGAGTGTTTGCTCATGTCACTTCAAAGGAGGAGATATCCCCCATCATGGAATGAGGCCATAGTCTCAATCATACGAGAAGCAGGAAGGACCTCACCAATGCGCATCCTATAGACCTATATCCATATTGAATACAGACTATACAATTTTAACCTCTGTCATGGCTAGAAGACTCATACAATTCACCCCAGTAAAATTCATATGGATCAGTGGGGTTTATTCCTGGTCAGGCCCAAGATAATGTGAGACAAACTATATACCTATTGGAACACACCCAAGCCCGAATGTGCCCACACTCCTCTTAGGGCTAGACCAGAAAAGCATTTGATATGGTCTCATGGAATTTTTGAGGGAGGTCCTTGCCTGTTTCGTTTCCCAGATCAGTTCACAGAAGCCCTATTCAAATTCTGTAAAAGACCTTCTGGTTACATTCGAGCAATTGGACATATATCTGAACGTTTTTCCCTTTATAGAGGAACTAGGCAAGGTTGTCCCTGTCCCACTCCTTTTGCTTATTACATTGAACCCCTAGCACAATACCTAAGACACTCCCAGAAATTCAAGGTATTAGCATCTCAGCCACACAGCATAAATTAGCACTCTTTGCAGATTACCTTTTATTATACTTAACCAATCCAGAATCCTCAATGCCTGCTACCCTTCAGAAAATCCAAGACTTTTCAAATCTATCCTATTACTCCCTTAATATTAACAAAACTGAAGCCCTTTCAATAAAATACTGAACCCTCACCCTTACTTTGCTCAAGATACCCCATTAAATGGAATGGCTCTTCCCTTAAACATTTGGGTATACAGATCCTAAAAGATCTTCACAACTATACAAACAAAATTATGTTCCTTAGTTAAAACTCTGCAGAATGACATGAGAAGATGGAATCTTCTTCCAACTTCTTTTATACTAGTACCATGTCCCTTAAGATGAATGCACTTCCCTGCTTATTGTATCTTTTTCAATGTGTGCCCTGTACCATCTCCCCAAAGAACTGCTCTCATGGCAGAAATCATTTAATGCCTTTCAATGGAATCACAGGAAACCCCAGCTTAACCTTAGTAAACTATCGCTACCAAAAGTCAATGGAGGTATATCTCTCCCATCCCTCTCTAGTATTGGATAGCAGCTCAAATCGTCTAGCATTACTTTGAGAAACAGACATATCAAGCTGCATGAAAGCAAACAGATATTTCTAGGATGTGCTCCCCTTTGCCAGCAGTGTTATCCCCCCACACACTCAGCGAACTCAACAAATCATCCCAAAAGCTACTTCCACAATTTTAGAAGGCTGGAGAGGAACCAAAATAAACTAATATCAATCTATTTTGGAAATACCAGTGGTTTTAGTGAATACTCATTTTGATTCTCCTTTACTAAAACCCTGGTACTCCTCCCCAAGTCAAAAGGGCATGGTAGCCCCATGGCAACTTATTAAACAAAATATGGTTATATCCTTTGAACAAGGCCAGGAGATTGCATGGCAAGAGAAGATAAGTTTATTTTTATCAAATGAGAGACTACGTAGTTAAACAACTTAGATCAAAAAGAGAGTCACAGTTATGGGAAGATCATACACCATTCATCTAAATCTGGTCCTCATCACTGGGAGAAAAGGCCATCTCAATATTATATAAGTTTCTGATCCTGGTAAAGAACACTCCATAGACCCAGTTAAAACTAGTTGGGAAAAGGAATTCAATCAGGTAATCAGCTTCAAAGATGGCCCAAAGTATGGAAGAGTACTTGGTCCACTACCTCCTCCTTCCTGGAGGAATTTGTATGGAAGGTCAGGTGAGATTCTTCCTGGTACCCACCACCCTGGCTCGAAGAAACCCAGGGACACCAGAAAGTTTCTAGCGACAATGTGGAGAAACCAGGGCCTCACATAAACACATTTTTACGATTGCCCAAGAATAAATACTTTTTGGCTCACGATTTCACACCACATAACTAATATATTGGGCTACCAGCATCAACTTACAGGGATAAACCTATTGTTAGGTATCCCACCAGAAGACTTAAAGAAAAGCTACCCTATATCTATGGGCTATTTTTCTAGGTGCTGCATATAAGTCCATCACAAAAAATGGCTCAAAATACTCCCCTAGTATAGCGGACTGGAAATCAATAG
Organism: Neoceratodus forsteri; assembly: GCA_016271365.2. Lineage (NCBI taxonomy): Eukaryota > Metazoa > Chordata > Ceratodontiformes > Ceratodontidae > Neoceratodus > Neoceratodus forsteri. The sequence goes on along the minus strand of CM057456.1, from coordinate 1,887,244,734 downwards.
TCCTTAACATACAACACAATGAGCAAATATCATACGCTCTAAATGATCGGATGGAATTATATACCACATATTGGACTAGGTGGGAGTTGAACCAGGAACAGATTCAATAGGAAATCAGAGGAGACCTCATTAAATAAGAGAAACTCCTTCAGCTAGCAATAAGATATTAACCCCTGAGCACAATTATTCAAGATCTGCTTCTGTTATAAACACTTAACAGTCAATTAAATGAGGAATGTATAAATAGATTCCTCCATAGATTAATAATTTTAATGAGTGTACTTACTGAAGTTATGTCTGCTCACAACCCGTAAACTGTTGTAGTTTTTAATTATCTGTATTTTATTTATTCTTCTTTTACCTTTTATGTTTAATGTTTTTGGATTAACTTCAAAAATGCATATTTACAAGAGTAAGCTAATAGCTATTGTTACAGATAGCTATAAATTGTATAATCTGGCGTAAAGGTGCATTTAATGTATGTCATACCACAAGACCTGTGTAACAACCTATTACCTAATAAAGGAAGTATAAAAAAGATAGAAATAGAGAGAAGAAAGATAATGATAGAAGGATTGAGCATGAAGGATAAAGAATGATGCAAACATTCCGATCTTTCAGTTTAACATACAAGATGCAGAATATTTTTCCCCTAATTAAGCAATAAGGCATGAGCAGGGGTTATGTTAATGGTCTGTTAATCACCTTCTAGGGGTGTACTGTGCACGAGGTGTGCAGTACCACATGCCCCTAGAGAGATTAACTGACCATTAACATAATCCTAAGAGTGCCTTATTGCTATTATAATAATAAAAAATGTTTTAAACAGTGTTAAACCTTGTTCAGCATATGGCTAAGCTCTATGTATGTTAATAAAAGATTAACATAAGGCTGTTAGAATGTTTGCAGCCAATCAGAAGCTCCATTTCTCAGACCCTTTTGTAACACTAAAGAACAAGTTTGTAAGACAATGTGATGTGAGAAACAGAAAGAAAAAAGAAGCAGTGACAGAAGGATCCACGGGAAGGATAAAGAATGGTACTGTTTCAATCTAAAAATAATTTTGCAACGCTTAGATCTTATGCTCTGGTAAGGAATGAAAAGTGTCCCCGCATGTTACACAAAGCTGTTATATCACCTCTAAAACAGTGAGCAAGTTTTTCTGTCTTAATGTTTTAATATACGTATCTAAAGAGTACTTATATGACAGTTTAGTTAAATACATAATTACTTAATAAGACAGAGTAAGTATGTTTTTACTGTGACCTGAAAAGTTGTTCTCAATATACCTTTTACAACTTTTTCATAACATTTTGCACAGCTTAGTTCAGCTGACTTTCAGAGCAGACGCTCACTACAGAGCTAGAGCTCACTAGAGTGCAAGTTTAGCTACAGCCACAGCTGCACCAGTCAGAGCTGCAAGTTCAGTATAACCGTGGTTTCAGTTTTAAAAGTGTAAAAAACAAAAAGCTAACTTTATTATCAAAAATAAAACCATCAAAGTGTTAAGAACTCAGGCCAGGATATTCAAAACCCTTGGGATGCAGGCGCATCTAGATCGCCACCCAAATAAATGGGCGAGTGCAAAAAAATGCCATATTCAAACAAGATCGCCCAATCCACCAGATAGCTACAACCCATTCGAATATGGCAGCAGGGCTGGCGCAATGGGGGCCACCGCCGTGATGCAATCAAGATCTCTGGGATGGGCTGAACACCGCCAATGGGTATGCACCAGCCGCATCTCTAAATGCGCTGCGCCTCAAAGGTACTATTCAGCCAGAATTGGGAATGAGTTTCATTAGGCATGCATGGAGCAAACGGCTCTCATGCATGCCCATTATGGGCTCATCTGCATTGCTGCGCCTGACTAGCCACCGCCCAGCCCCAATGGCTGTGACTGGCCAGTCACCCAGCAGACCCCAGCAGGCCAGTGCAACCACCTCACTCCTGCACAGCGGAGCAGGACAGCCACCAGACCTCCCCAGTACCATGCAGTCATGTGTCCCCCACCCAGCCCCAAACCCTCCAGCATACAAAAATACTCCTGATCAGGGTCTGCAAATCTCCCCCCACCCAACCAGCACTGGTGCCCCATTCCCGTAAAGACAAAGTCTCCCCCATTTCCATAGTGTAGTGCCCCCACCCCGTCCTGTTACCAGCATGCATATCACACATCCCCATGACCATAGTGAAGCACCCCCGTATCCCGATCCCGTGTGACAAACATCCCACCCCATACCGTGTGTTAGAATAGGGACCCCAACCCTGCTCCGATCCCTATCCCTGTTCCTGCAGTAATCAACAGCCATATGTTTACATAGTGTAGGCACCCCTTCATGTAATTGAAGGTTTCAATCATGTCCCCCATCCCTCCTCTCCTCCAGGGAGTACATGTTCAGCTCCCTCAGCCTGCTCTTGTAGGGTAAGTCCCCTAGTCCCTGGATCATTTTTGCTGCCTTGTGCTACACCCCTCCAGTAATTTAATGTCCTTCTTCTGGTATGGTCACCAGAACTGTATGCAGTACTCCAGGTGTGGTCTAACCAGTGACCTGTTTAGTGGCAGCATCACCTCCCCTCCTGGAGGATATGCCTCTGGCAATACAACGCAGCATCCTGTTGTCCTTTACAGTTGCCTTTCTACACTGTGCTGAGTTGTTCATTGTTCCGTTATGATCATCCCCAGAGCCTTCTCCTCTTCTGTCTTGGCTAGTTGAATCCCCCAGCTGGTAGCTCCTCCTTGGGTTTTTGCACCAAATGTAGCACCTTGCATTTCTTGGCATTGAACCCCAGCTGCCAAGTGTCTGACCAGTCCTCAATTTTGACAGATCATCTTGCAATCCCTGCCACCCTTCTAAGCCGTCCACTACCGCTCCTATCTTGGTGTCATCTGCAAACAAACTGATCTTGCTCTTGATGCCTATTGAGATGTCCGCTATGAAGATCCCAAACAACACTGGCCCTACTACAGAGCCCTGTGGTACCCCACTTGTCACGTCCTGGGAGATGAGAGCTCCCTCCCACCACCACCCTCTGCTGTCTCCCTTGCAGCCAGTTCACTACCCATCCTACTGTCTTCCCCCTGCCCCTGTGCCTTCCAGCTTACTTCCTAGCCTTGCATGCAGCACTGACTGAATGCTTTACTGAAGTGCAGGTACAGGACATCCACTGCATGGCCCGCCTAATTGCCTGGTTACCCAGTCAACAGTACTCCACCAGGTTGGTCGATGTTGTAATTGGATATGAAGGTGTTCTTTCCTCCAGGTAGCAGCCCTAAAGATTTCCTGGATGGGAATGTCCCTGAAGTAGCCACTGAGGCAGGTTGTAGAATAAGCCTAAGCCCTACACGGGGCTCTCTACCAGGCAACCTACAGCAGAGGTCACTGCAGGATGTTATTCACCTGACAAGCGTCCACTTTGCTACCAGTCTGCCAGGCATGGCTTCAGCATATGTAACTACTTGAGGAAAGTTGCTAGGGAGAAGGGGTGAGTGGGGAACTGAGAGGGGTCAGGAGGGATTTGAGAGGCGGTGGGCAGGTTCCACTGTAGACACAGAGGGGACCTACACAATTGAGCAGATAAGACAGGCCGTAAGGCCTTTATCTGGTGGCATCTTCATATGTACAAACAACTGGCAAGCTTCACTCTAACCTCCAGCTGTACGCTCCTTGTAATAACAGCATGCCCTCCACTGGTCTAGAGTATGGAGCCTGCAGTTGTCCTCCGAAGAAGGGTTTGTGAACCATACCACGAGGTTAATCAATTGACTAAGGTGAAACTCTGATACAAACTTTGGGAGGAACTTTGGGTAGGGGAATAATGACCATGTCCTTGTGAAGACCACAACGGAGACTCCACCGAGAACACCTGGAGCTCATTAATCCTGGTTGACATGGTGATCACAAGAAGGCCATCTTCAATGACAGGTGTGACACCTCACACCTGTGCACAGACTAAAATGGCTTGCTCATGAGCACAGCCATCACAGTAGAGTCCTAAGGTGGTGGTGGTGGTGGTCAAGCACCAGAGGTATAAATGGTCCAAACCTTTGAAAAGCACCTGACCACCTTCTCCTGGGCCATCAGATAACTAGCCATCCAGTAAGCAGAGATCATTGCCAGGTGCACCTTACAGATCATCGCCTGCAGGCCTGACTACAACACGAACCAGAGGTACTCCAGGATGTTTACCACAGGGCAGGCAAGGAGATCAAGTTCTTGCCCTGACACCAAAAATAACGTCTTCCATTTATATGCATAGATCCAGAAACAAATGGCTTGATACCTTTTATTGGACCAACATAGATGCTACAAAAGAACAAAGTGCTTAAGCTTTCAGACTGACGAAGTCCTTCCTAGGAAGCTATGACAGTTATTCAGGCAGGTAGTAGAGATGTCGCACTAGTGGTCCCTGATTCAGGAGGTGGTCAACCACCTGTTCTCTCTGTGGGGCACCCTCTGGTGGATTTGTTTGCCTCTTGGGAGAATGTTAAACTGAGGTTGTTGAGCTTCCAAGGAAGGACTTCATTAGTCCAAAGTTTAAGCACTTTGTTCTTTTGTAACGTCTATGCTGGTCCAATAAAGGTATCAAACCATTTGCTTCTGGAGCTGTTCTTACAAGGTCCAATACGGCAAAACTGAATCTGTATGTCATTTATATGCATGGTATTGGCAAGTTGACTCCCTTCGGAGGCCTCCACAGCATGGAGCACATGTTTGTAGAGACAAGGCCTGGAAGTCTAGCTGCTTAGAATCCACGCTGAGAGGTACAGGGATATGGGTCCAGGTCCAAGACCATCCCTGTTGTTGTTCAGCAGATCTAGACAAAGAGGCAAGTGCCACAGAGGCCTGCTGCTAAGGAGATTCAGGTACCAGAACTGCTGTGGGCAGTCTGAAGCTATCAGGATCATCTGCCTTGTCCTTCCAGGCCTTGACCACAACCTTGTGGATCAAGGGAAGGTAGGAAGAGCATACATGAGGCCAGGGGTCCACGGCCTCAAAAAGGCATCACCCAACAATTTCTAGGGCTGTGGGGGGCACAAAACAACCTCAAGTTTAGCATTCTCCCAAGAGGCAAACAGATACATCAGAGGGGTGCCCCACAGGAGAAAGGTGGTTGACTGACTCCTGAATCAGGGACTACTAGTGCGACATCTCTCCTACCTGCCTGAAAGCATCTGCCAGCTGATTGCTTACTGTTGCAACATGGATCGCCAGGAAGTCTGCATCCAGCCTGTGTACAAGGGTCCAGGTGAGAGGGCCTCTCAACACAGCAGAAGGGAGTGTGTTCAGTCATGCCTGTTCAGGTAGAACATGGTCATGGTGTTGTCCATATGGACCTGCACAACCTGACCCCTGACTTAGAGAAGTAAATTTTGTCAGAGCGAGCCGCAATGCATGGAGCTTCAGCAGGTTGATGTAGTGATGGGACTCACGGTGTGACCAGAACCCATAGGTTCCCTGGTCTCCCAGGTGTGCTCCCCACCACCAAAGACACATCTGTTGTAAGCAGGATGGGTGGAGGGATGACACCCCAACCCAACACTGTAGCCTTTGCGGGGACACTGGCCACTGCGGTCAAAGGACACCACCACCCCTGTCCCCACCTAGCTTGGGGACCTGACTACCGGACTTGGATTTCATATGCCAGGCCTAATAATTCCCTGCTGGGGCAGCTGCCGAGGAGGCTGTGACTGAAGGACCTGATACTGGAAAGCCTTTTCTTAGACTTTTGTTTCTGGTCAAGGATGGCACTGGACTTTTCTATATGTGTGAGATGTCCTTTCACCTTGGGGCCAAAGAGGTCAGTGCCCAAAAGGGACATGGGCTGGTTTATGCTGGGTGTATGCCATAAAGGTGGACAGATGCAGTCAGGGTCCTGCAACCCATAGACATGGCCAGTGCCATGGCACAGGCACTGTAATCGCCCCATGTCCAAGGCTTTCTGAAGTTGAAGCTCAGCCAGTGAATGACCTTGGTTCCAAACCAACTTCACTGGCAGGAGGTGATGAAGGATCTCTTTAGGATTCCCAATAGAAGTGCTCAAAGTTGACCACCATGATGGAGTAACTCGCCTGATGGAGACACAAGGACGCTGCAACCTACACCTTTTTGGGACATGTTCAGTCCTTTTGGATTCCTTTGTCAGGGGCGTATCCACATTCTCTTGACCCCAAGATTTATGAAAGGCAGAATCAAAGACCTGCTGCACAGTCAAAGGAAGAAGAAGAAGAATCAGCATTTATATAGTGTTTTCATACACATGTATCCCAAAGCATTTTGCAAGCAATGCTAGACTGGTAGTGAAGTGACTGAATGTGTAGTGGTGGCCATATCGCATATCAACACCACATACAGCCTGGACAATTGCATGAACCAGTTTTATGGGAAGTGGAATATTAACCAGGACACAGGGAATGTCCCCTACTCTTTGTGAAGAATGCCTTGGATTCTTTTACTTCCACCTGGACATACACCAGGACAGCATCAGGATGGGTAGAAGGGACCTCAGTTTTTACCATCTCATTCGAAGGACGCACACCCAAAAGTACTCAAATCCCCTAATACTGTACTCTGGTGCCAGCATTTTTAGGTACAAGCCCAATCCCGGTGTGGACGAGAACCCACAATGTTCTGGTCCAGAGGTGGATGTGCTACCAACTGAGCAACACTGACACCGAAAAAGGATGGTCTGAGAATCCTAAAGGGACCTATGGGGACCACATACTTACAGACCATATGGGTGGAGGGTGCTGCCAAAGCTCCAGGCCGGCCTCAATAGGCCCTGGGAAAAGTAACCCCGAAGTTCATCCCTATCCAAAATGTCAATAAACTTAGCAATCTTTGCATAGGCTCCAGAGGGACATTCATGGACTCCAACGTGAGCCGAAGAAGAGCCCAAACTGACACCAGATCATAGTCAGTGGTCAACTCTTCGACTGATGCCCGGTTGAGGATGTGAGTCCCAGTGGGTACCATGGACAACCAATCAGAGTCATCCAAGAACTCCTCCAAACTGCCCTCAACCATTTCTCACCATGGACCATCCAGAAATCCTTGGATTGGGTGAGCTCCACTGACAGCTGTCCTGACAAGCTGTAGGCTGAGCAGGCCTCATTGGTCGGGCAACCACCTTCGCTGCGTGGCAGCGGCCCACTCTCAGAAACACAGAAGCAGTTGCAGGAGCACCTGTGAAGCATTAACTGGCAAGGGCATCTCTGGTGCCTGCCTGGAGATCAGAGTATCTTGGGGTACAGTTCTACTCACCCCATGATGGACCACTGTTGCCAGAGAAGCTCCTCATAGAGCTGGCACATCTTCTGCCAGTGCCTCTCCTCGCCAAGGAGGTCGAGGAGCACAGATGGCAAAGCCTCCTGGTCGAGCAGGATTGAGAGTGGGAACATCTCAACTGAGACCTTGACCTGACCTCAACCGTCAACCTAACTGTCAACATTGAGGAGAACCCTCCAGCTGGTCGTGTAGACCACATGCCTTGCTGCATTGAGCTAAAGAAGTTTCAGAGGTTCGACCACCGTGAACCTCTCCGAGGTGACCTGGCCAGGATACTGACCAGGCCACTTCCTCCTGAGGACCAGGAGAACTGGGGTCTGAGAGACAGAGTCATCAATCTCATCCAACAACCAGTCAACAGTCTTGAGGAAGATCTCAATGGCCTGCTCAATCGTAGTCGAAGTCAAAAAGCCACAACGGGACAGCAAGGAGCTCGTACCTTACCCCAACTGAATGTGCCTCCAACCAAAGTCGAGCAGTCGGGGACATCAAGGAATGGGAGGACCTTCACATCTCCTGGTCCCATGACCAGCACCAGTGGTGTCTGTGTATCTTTCTGTGGTGGGTCACACTTCCCAAGGCCTGGAGGGCCAGGCACATGTCCTGTAAGCCTTCTGTGAAAGAACCTCTGATGCTGGACACAGCCGGGAGAGGTGCCGAGGCCAAGAAGATGCCTACCACAGCAACTGCTGCTTCCTCCTCTAAGGCTGCAAGCTTAGCAGCTGACCTGGCAGCTACCAAGGCCTGCTTGTGGCCTTTGGACTGGTTCTTCTGATTCTGCTCCAGAAGGCGTGCCAAGGATAAGCATGTGTTTCCAATCCCAAGGGATTCTGGAAGCATCAATAGACACAAGCTGCACCTGGCCATGGTCTGGGCAGTACAGGCATGTGTTGTGGCAGCAATGAATGTAAAATTTGAATCCTGGTTTGCATGGCTCCATAATCTACTGAGGAGTGAAGGAACCAAGAAGTAAACCAACTGTGGTCACCAAAGCACAATAAACCAAAGCAGCAGCTGCTAAGGAGGGACCTGTTCTTCCAACAGAAGCAATGATCTGATATCACAGGGTGGAGTCGGGCATATATCACAAAAGCTTAGCTTAAAGACATCTGATAGAAATCCTATTCCAGTGGAACTGGCAGAGTGTGGATAGTGAAGTGTATCAACACCCTAGGAATAGAAATTACGTACCTACCGTAATTATGATCTTTCTGTGTATCTTCACCATTCATCACAGATGGGTACTGGCTGGAGATCAGGACCGGCGGGAGCCTTTTTTTTTTAAAGGATAGGCAAGTCGGCGCAGCATCGGCGCCACCCTCGAGGCCGGCGGTGTAAGTTCTCGAGGATCAGTTTAAGCTGTGCCGACTCCACCGCCTCTACCAGTTCTGAGTCGCCAGAGGTAAGAGGAAGGGATGGAGGGTGGGACAAGAGAGTCCAAGGACAGAAAAGGAAGAAAAACTGAACTGAAAGGAGAAATAACGACTGAGAGGACAGCATAGAGGAAGTAAGACTAAGAGGTTGGGTAGGGCCCAATCTCTGGAAAAGGAAGGGGGAGAGAATTTAGGAGAGAGTGAGAGGTAACAAGGATCCAGGACCCTTGTCTGTCACCAGAATGTATAGGAACTGCAAGGAGTGGCAAAGCTCATTTGCCAGAATTCAAGGCACAGAATAACTGGCAATACCCCAAAAGCAGAGTCGGCTATTCTGAAGAAGGACAGGGTACAGGGACTCAGTACTCTCTCTGTAAAGATATTTGGTGAAAAAAGGAGTTCTTTTTTTTTTTTTTAAAAGATGGATAACAGAAGGAGGCAACCGCAGTTCTCACCCTGTAGGGGTGAAGATAAGTAATAGAGAAATGCCACTCAAACTGTGCCTTGGGGAAAAAACTACCCCCTGTGTGTCCCAACTTTGCCGCTCAAAGAGGGTAGGCACAGAGGAGGAGGATCCAGAGACTGGAGCCCAGGGGATGGCGGGCAGGATTGTGATGAATGGTGAAGATACACAGAAAGATCACAATTACACGGCAGTGCGTAATTTCTATCTTATCTGTGTCAATCTTCACCATTCATCACAGATAGGTGATACCAAGCCCCGAAGAGATGATTAGTGCACCCTAGGGACAGTGTCCCTTAGCCCTCAGTGGGTGACACACTGGGGGAACCTTCTGGGCCTGGGAGGCCGAGTGGGAGGCGAGGCAGGGTCCCCCGGAGGAGAATTTGCCCCAACAAGCGTCATTTAGCCCTACGGGAAAGAGATAGGTTCCCTGGTGGGCGGAGCAATCACCCTACGCCGGGCCAAGGGTGACAACCGGGAAAGGCAAGCCGCCCCGATCTCCTGGTGCAGATCGCTGTCCCTACTACCCTGGTAGCTACCTCACTGGCGTCGTAAGATGCCCTTGCTTGAGTGCCTTGCTAGCTCCAGGCCACGTGCAGAGAGTGCGATGGCTTGCCTGGTTTGCTCAGTCAGGCAAAGCAGCTAGGATCTGACCCAGCGCTGACCACAAGAACCCGCTTGTAGGCTGCATAGTGGGCCTGATGAGCGGAGATGGAGAGAAGCAACCGTGCAGGTAGAAAGTCCTCCTTCCCAGAAATCAAAATCCGAAGAGTCCTGATCTGGGGCCGGTCACGGTGGAGGGCGAAAGCCCGTCAGGAGTGTCCAGGTGCGTCAATCCGGACTGTGGATGAGACATAGAACCTGGAGACTCTGGGGACGTAATACCTCTGGCTGAGGTCCCTAGGGCAGGAACTCCAGAGAAGGGCCTCTGCCAGAAACACATGGGCCTCCCGAAGGGAGCAGGCCAGGCAAGCACCACAAGGGTGGCCGCACGAAATCGCCTAGAAAGGCGTCGCCGCATGCTCAGGATTGCTCACGGACAGGGAGAGGTGAAGGTCCTCAGCATCCTCATAAGGAAACGCTGATACTCTGAGAGATCAGCGGCAGGAGATATGGATAGACGGTTCCTCTCCTCTGAAGAGGGGGATGAGAGCTGGAGGTCACCATGCGCTCTAGAGTGGCTGCTCGGGGAGGTTGAAAAACCTGGCTGTCCATGGCCCTAACGTGAGGCAGGGAACCGAGCAGCCACCGCTGTGAACTGTTCCCAGGTGGAGAGGGCCGCTAGGACCAAGAATACCTGGGAGCTGGAGACAGCGGCAGAGGGAGGGCAGAGCCGAGACAGGAAGTCGGCTGACCTCTGCCAGAGCTAGGGAGGCGGACCATGGACCCCAGCGGAGGGTGTCCTGGAAGACTCCGCAGCCGACAGCTGTACAACCACGTTGGTACTGCCTAGGCTGCGCCCAGAAGAATTCCCCAAATGGGCGACGGGGCCGTATAGATCAGAAGGATGGTCCCCTGCCTCAAAGAATGGGACCCCTCAAGGAACCAGAAGGGGAAGGGGAAGTCCGTGATTGCTTCGGCCTCAGGGCCCGGTGGGTCCTAGAGAAAGGTCGACGTCTGACCCCACACCCTCGACCCCTCGGAGTCCAGAGAGTCCTAGTCCTTGAAAGGGCCAGCCTAGGAAGCTGGCAACTCTGGGCTGCCCCGAAGAGACCCAGGAGCAGCACCCTCCTCCGTGGGCTTCTCGATAGGCCCCAAAGTTGGGCGGTCGAGACACACCACCGGAGGGGTACCACCCGCCGAGGGTCAAGGAACCCCCCAGGCCAGGTTGCATGGCAATGGTGGCACGCACCACAGCCTGCTGGTCAGTACTACTGACCCTAACCTCCGAGGAAACCAGATGCACCTCAGTGGGGGCTGACTGAAACCCGTCGTGGAGACCACCGGCTCGTCCTCCTCTGCAGACAACCCCGAAGGTGTGACTGCCTGGCAACTCGAGCCGACTCCGAAGAGGTAGAGTCTGAGGCCCTAAGCCAGGCGGTAGGAGGGCGAGGAAGGCGACCTCTACAAAGGGCCCAGAAGTCAAGCAGTGGCTCAAGGCAGCACCTGCACCCTCCACAGCCCGCAGCGGTGCTGGCAGAAGCGGCAGGGCAGCAGGCCAAAAGATCCTGAACTAGGGCCAGCTGCGGCAGCGTCAAGCCCACGGCACCAGGGGCGGTACCAGGAACAGAGACGGCGCCGACAGAAGCCCCAGCACAGCCCTCGCGCCAACGACGCCACCAGGCCCCTCGGCGCCACGAGCGGCACCGAGGACCAAACTGGCGCCGGCGACTCCGAGGGCAGACTCAGCGCCAAACCGGCACTGCCAGATCCCCGGTGCCGCGAGCAGCACCGAGAGCACCAACCAGCGCCGAGAGGCGGCACCGACGGGCGACTCCGAAGGCCCCATGGCGCCCGTGCTCAACCTCGGCGCCGAGATAGCACGAGGCGGGAACATGGCGAAGCGGCGCCCGATTCAGAGTCACGGCGCCATGGCAAAGTCGGCACCGCGAATGGCGCCGACAGGCCCACGAGCGTAGAGAGACAAGTTGGCACCGCTTTCGGCACCGACAGGGGCTCATGGCACCATAAGCAGGCGCCGAAAACCACTTGACATAAGCGTGGCGTCCGACCCAGGCCTTCCGGACGCGGGAGCAACACGAGAGAGCCTTCACCCGAAGGGTGATTGCCATCCGGCGCCTCCTGCCCGCTCGGGAGAAAGCGGGACGGGCCTCCTGCGCCAGGGCTCCCTCCTCCCTCGGTCTGTATAGAACCGGAGGGACCGGAGGAAGGCTGAGAAGGCGGCTGGCCGGCGGCGAGTGCGAATCCTACCCCGAAGTCGGCAGAGCTCGCCCCTACTTTAGCGTGCACTGTTCGGGGATCGGCGGTCCATGGAGAAGCAGGCATCGCGCGAATCCATGTCTTGAAGCGGGCAAGACACGAGGGCACCAGTCATGCTGGTCGGTAATGGAGTACTCGGCGCCACGGGCACCGGCGCGTAGAGGCCGCCCGCCTTAAACGACTTCTTGCTCTCTGACCACGACATGACCTATGGAAAAAAACACCAAAAACAGACTCGCGTCGCTATACTGTAAAATAAATGGAAGATCTTACCAGCGGCGTCGAGTAGACGAACTAGAACGCGGAACCGGCGGACTATCGGCGACAAAAGGCTAAGGCCTAAAGTTTGAAAATTTCTTCAGCTGGCTCCGAGGGCGACCTCGGGCAGCGGGAGACGAGAAGAACTGGTAGGCTGGCGGTTCGGCCCCGCAGCTTAGCGGCTAATCCTCGGCAGTAGTCGTCGGCCTCGGGGCGGCGCTGATGCGCCGACTCCGCCCATCCCTTTTAAAAAAAAAGGCTCCGCGTCCTGATCTCCGCCAGTACCCATCTGTGATGAATGTAGAAGATTGACACAGATAAGATCATACTGTATGTTATGCAGAGTGTTTTGATTTGTGCATGTAGCCTTAGTATGTCCTTCCCTGTGTTTGTTGTTAGGAGTTTCTTCTAAATTTGAAATTTGCCTGCTAGTTTTATGTGCCCTTAGGGATCACCAGATTCAAATTTTTATTGCTCTTTTTCAATGCCTCCTGTTCCGTATGACAGTGATTCATCAGGACCACTGATTCAGTGAGTCAAAGCTGCAGCAACAGCAATCTGCTGCTAGGAGCCCGATGTTCTGGCCTCAAATAAATCTCTGTAATTCAATTTTTTTATTTTCTAGGTATGTGTCTAGGTCTGGCTAGCAGGAATTAATTTTTTTTTTTGAAGCTTTCCATTTACCCTATGGAGCGTATCATAGCCATATTATGATACAGTATCCCTCTGTGAACAGTAATAATGAAAGACAAATCATTCGTACTCTAATCAGAAGGAAGATCTCAAGGTACAGCACACTAAAGAATAAAAATAGTGGAATGGTCGTAAAGGACAGTAAAATGTTAACTAGTTGAAAGGCACGGTTTCTTATTAACTAACAGTTTAATCATGACTGCCAATACTGTACTGGTCATTTATTAGTGACACTCCATCCCATATATGCTATATAACATGTTATGTTTATATGAATATATGAACATACACAAAAGCCAGCAGAATCAGGTCTTTTGGTCTATCTAGTCTGTTCATTATGCAGGATTCACAAGCTCAAGTTGCTGTTCCTGCTCCCCTTCATGACCTTCCCTTCCCCATCCTCCTAGTTTATGGCACTATGCTGACTCAATAAAATAACCAATTAAAAAAATCTACAGGTATACACAGCCATAAAAAGCACACAAATCACACCAGGTCATCAATGCTACAATTAGTGAAGACTCTATGTTTCCTTACAGAACAGCACACTCAAATTATCCCTGAGGTGCTTGCTAAACTGTAAATGTTGCCTTTAGTGGATAAGGAAAGTTATTTACATTCACAACCCTACTGCTGTAAAATTCACTCTAAACCAGTACTTGCTGAATCAATGGTCCTAGATGCATCACTGTCACATGGGACAGGAGGCACAGTAGGAAAAAGAGGAACAATAAAAACTTCAAACATGGAAATGCCCAGGGTCATAAAATTAGTAGGCAAATTTAGAAAAAAACTCTTTATAGCAAACAAAGGAAAGGACACATACTAGAACTACACACACAAATCAAAACACTGACGCAACATATGTTTTGCAAATTTTGACTCATGTACTCCTTTAAGGACAAATCAGCTTCAGCAGTGGTGTCCTGGGAACTGCACTGTGGGACCCCATCCTGCAAGGAGTTCCCTGTGTGCTGTGATGTCAAATCACCCTCAGGCAGTGAGGCAAAAGTGGCCACCATTGACACAACACTTGAAATCACCTACACCAGTTCATTGATTTTTTGCCTATATATTAACTGCATTTCCACCTGATTATGGCCCGGGTCGCACCTGAAAGCGAACTTGGCTCAGTGTGCCTTTCTCAGTTACAAACTTTTAAAATAAATAAAATCTCTTCCATCTGGAAGAGGAGTAGAAAAGTCATATCAGTTTGATGCCTGTGCAGTTTACAAATGCAAATTTGTACCTGTGTGGCTCTCCAAACTGTCTACACAACTGTAGAAATGGACAGTGTAAACATGGCTTATGAGATTTAGTTGTAAGACATGTTCTTATGGTTAACTGTTTTATTAACTTCAGTTGAACATACTGATTATGAAGCGTATTATTGTTTGTTCTTTTAAAAGTCAATAAGCATAAACAAATTATACATTAAAACAAGTGTCAATTACAATTAGATGTGACAAGCTGCAATAAATCTTTATTTATTGAATTAATTTGAGTAGAATACTTTTTATCCTGTCTTATGAACTTTCGGGACGGACATGAAAAACTGGATTAATTGCCATTAGATTACATTGTGTTCCTGGAGAATCCTGTAAAATATCACTGGCAAAACTATGATGTGCACTTTCATCCTTGCAGGCAGTACTGTCTATCAATACATTTGTAATAATAATATTTGCATTCTTATCATTCTTATTTACTTGGGCCAATTTGAGCTTTCCCAGGTTTGCGACAACTAGTAAAAAGTACATATACTAAGTAGGAATGTACTCAACTCTGAAATCTTTACAGCTCTGAAAGAGGTGAAGAGAGTAGCAGCAACTTCCATGGCATATTAAACAAGCCAGGCAGCACTTAAATATGTCTTCTGACATCAGGGCTCAACACACTAGCAGCTTGGATTTGCAGAGAATGCACAAAGTTGAGAACCTTTATAAACAATGCTGTGTAATACCCTTTTTTATATAGCACCCGTCCTTTCAAACACACAGTATCCTAAAGTGCTTACAATCCATGCAGCTTGAAGCACTTTTATTGGCATGCAGTCATGGAGCTGATGCAGGCAGACCCCCAAACAAACACATAGCACATTATTCAGAAAAATGTTTCTTTCATTCCACTTAATGGGAGCTCTCTCCATTAGCTAGTAGGAAATACTACATTGTCTCTCTTACTGATTCGATAATTAAATCAGACCCTAGGTGACCTGCAGCTATGCCTGTTCCTCAGGACACACTCCATGGTCTCGATCAGCTGATAAATCCTTTCTGAATTTGCAGAGGTGCCGCACTAGGAAAGGAGCTGTTGCATTTGAGCATGCGGCTCCACAGCTGTGAATTCCCTTCCCCACGACATTAGACTTTCTAGCTCCACACATGCTTTAAGAGAAACTGCACTCAAATCTGCTGATTGCTGATACCTGTTCCTGCTTTTACCCTACCTAATGACTGATGTCTCTGGACATACAATAGTATTTCCTCACCTCTAAACAACCCTCTTACTGCCTCAGCCTGTCCCGGGGCTCCCTTTCCCTGCCCATATACAATCTTGCACTGCAGGCATCTCTCTTACACTTACATATACTCATATAATCTAATTTCATGGCTTGATCCCCTAGTCCTCACTTACTAACCTTTTCTTAATGACACCCCCTGTTCTCAATGGTTATTTCTTCCTGTTGTATTACCTGTTTTGTGTACCTTGTTCTGTTTATATGATATGTCACCAGATAATTTATTGTCCAAGGTCCTCTCTATTCATTGCATAGGTAGGCACCTATGAACTTATGAATAGTCTACTCTGTATGTCTCAGATATACTGTATCCACTTTAACTCACTGTATGTAAAGCACTTACTTTGTATGTTCCAATATATTGTATCCTCTTTAACTCACTGTATGTAAAGCACTTATAAGGTGTTAACCTGTTAAGTTTCTGCATGTCTGAACTCTCCGGGTCCTGCCTGAAAATAGTCATTTTATGGGTAGTGCACTTACCGGTTAACAAAAGCTAAATAAATAAAAATAAAAATAAATAAATCAAAATGACCAAAGCAACCCACCAACCTAGGTAACTCCTTTTTGTTTTATCAGGGTTCTTGGTTCTACTGCACTTTCAAAAGGTGGTTTGGATCCTACCATGCTCAGAAAATCTGAAAGTTTTCTAATTTACAGCATCGGCATTCCATTTTTAAAAGTCTATCTAAATTACTGTAACTTTAGAAAGTTTCTACCCTGTGGTTCCCTTTTCAGCGGTCTAATAAATTCTGCAGCACAACATGCAGTACCAACTGACCCAGTGCTGCAGTGGAAGGCGTTGTACACTACTAGCAAGACAAGCAATCAGAAAAATTAGTCTCCATTAGCCTTTAAATGTTTGACTTTCTATATATTTATAAAATGAAGCAAAACAAACCAGCAAAGAGATGTCCTTTCCCACAGTCTACAGGCGCCCTCAGCAGTGGGAAGCTGAGTGTATCTGTTCAGTAGTGCTTGACCTTGCTTTTTCAGTCGAACTGCTCTGTCGCAGGCTGGCATAGGGCACCATTTAATGGCGTATTGTTTTCAACAAATGCCTACAATTTCAAGGACAGTACAATCAAAGACCTGCAAAAGTCACTTTTAAGAAATAAATGTTTCATTGCAAAAGCAGCATCAATACACAGGGTTTCCCATTGCCTGGAAATATAGGGTGATGGTACTGGTGATCATAGAAACATAGAATTTGACGACAGATAAGGACCACTTGGCCCACCCAGTCTGCCCATTTCCTACCTAATGGATAAGCTGCAGATCCCTAGTTAACCAGCAGCCTACTTCTTCCTACCCACACCCCTAAATTGCCTTATGACTGTCCCATGCATGCTTGAATTCCACCACTGTTTTTGACTCCACAACCTCCTCTGAAGGCTGTTCCATACATCCACAACCCTCTCTGTGAAAAAATACTTCCTTAAATTACCTCTGAGCAGCCCACTTCTATCTTCAAATTGTACCCCCTTGTTCTTGCACACCTCTTTTTTGAAAGATGCTACCCTCTTGGACTTTGTTGATTCCTTGAGGTACTTGAAAGTTTCTATCATGTCCCCTCTCCCTCCTTTCCTCGAGGCTATACATATTAAGCTCCTTAAGTCTCTCTTCCTATGTCTCCTAGTGCAGACCCTGCACCATTTTAGTTGCCCTCCTCTGGACAGCTTCCATCCTGTCTGTGTCTTTGCGGAGATTGGGTCTCCAGAACTGCAGAGTACTCCAGATGTGGTCTCACCAGCTGTCTGTACAGAGGATAATAACTTCTTGTTTTCTACTGGTGATGCCTCTCCCTATGCATCCCAGTATCCCCCAACCCACCTTGCTGCCCTCTCACATTGCTTGCCCACCTTTAGGTCATCTGATATGACTACCCTCAGGTCCCTTTCCATTTTTGTTGTTGTTAGTATCTCACCCCCATTGTGTACTCTTCCCTGGGTTTTGTTTCCCAGGTGCATTACCTGCACTTCTTAGCATTGAATCTAAGCTGCCGCCATTTGACCATTCCTCTAACCTTGCAAGTCCTTCTCATCCTTTCCACCCCACCTTGTGCATCAACTCTGTTGCAGATCTTTGTGTCATCTGCAAAGAGACATACTTTCCTTCAGTCCCTCTGCCATGTCGCTTATAAAGACAATGAAGGACCGTCCTAATACTGAACCCTACGGTACCCCACTGCTAACCCCTTTTTCAGAGTGGACTCCATTTACTATTACTCTCTGTGTCCTATTCTCCAGCCAATTCTTTACCCAGGCTGTCATCTTGGGACCCTCCCAGGCTGGCTAACTTGTATATTAATCTTTTGTGTGGGACTGTGTCAAATGCCTTGCTAAATTCTAGGTAGGCCATGTCACAGCCCTCCCTGATCAACTACTTTGGTCACCCAGTCAAAGCAATCTATCAGATTTGTCTGGCATGACTGTCCTGCTGTGAATCCATGCTGCCTTGGGTCCTGTGCCCTCTGGCCTCTAGATATGCAACAATTCTTTCCTTCAGAAGTGATTCCATCATTTTCCCTACCACTGAGGTTAAACTAACAGGTCTGTAGTTTCCTGCTTCTGCCTTGCTCCCACTTTTGTGAAGGGAATCACATCTGCCCTCCTCCAGTCTCAGGTACCACCCCATCCTCCCATGATTTGTTAAAGAGGGTAGTCAGTGGTGTCACTAGTTCTACCTTAGTTCTTTTAGAATTCTGGGATGAATCCATCAGGCCCCATTGCTTTGTCCACCTTCAGTTTTAGAGCTCTTTCAGAACCCTTTCTTCTGTAAATGGGCTGGTATCAACTTCTGTATCCAGAGTGTTTCTACTGTTTGTTTTAGGTATCTCCCCTCTTCCTTTATAAATACTGAGCAAAAATATTTGTTTAGTATCTCTGCCTTTTCACAGTCACCCTCTGCCCACCCTCCCTCCCTTTATTAAGCCTCACTATCCTCCCTTGGTCTTCCTTGATCCTGATGTACCTATAAAGGTTTATCCCCTTCTTTACTGAGTTGGCTATCTTTTCCTCGGTTTGGGCCTTTGCTGTTCTGACTGCCTTTCCAGCTTCCTTTGCTTTATGATACAGTTCTCTGTCCTGTTCCTTCTGTGATTCCTTGTACTTCCTGAATGCTTTCTTTTCTCTTTTCTATTGACCTTGACAAGGCTGTTGACAGGTGCCAACCTCCTCCTACTAGACAAAATTGCTAAAGCTGCACTCTCTGACCTTGCCATCAAGTGGTTGAGCTATTACTTGGCTGAGAGAATGTCCATTTAGGTGATTTCCACCCCAAATTAGTTCAGGTGTTCCCCAGGGTTCTGTCCCAGGTCCCATTCTGCTCTCAATCTGTCTGAATGTCCTCCCAATCTCTGTGTCTCAGTGAAGACCTATATTTTCTATATTCATCCACTAGCATGTATATTACATGATGGGCATACTGGATAGACCTCTGGGTCTTTTTCTGCTGGCACAATCTTTGCTTCAATGTTTTTATATGTACACAGATGACACTGAGCTTTATGCATGTGGGTCCTCGGTGCCAGAGCTGGCATCAGAGCTACAGCATGACTCTGACAATGTCTAACACTAGTTGTGTTAAACCGCTCACCCTCAGTGCCAAAAAGCTTCTAGGACCTTTTAAAGTAGACAGTGACTGGTCACTCTCTAGTCCACCGATCATCAAGACCCACGATGGCTCTCCATTAATAAATTCTGCACCTTTAGACATATGTGAGTCTCACTGGATCATCACCTTGACTTCTCCTGCTACACTGGCGCTACCCAGAAAAACCTCCAACTGAAAATTGGCACATTATACCAAAACAAAACTTGTCTTCCTCTCTGCATGTCCCCAAATTACGGTAAAATGATTCCTCAGAGTCTGACTTTGGGAATGTGGTTTCTGATTAAGCCCTCAAATCACTGCTTGCTATACTCCTCACTCTTGCTTTCCTTCCTAGAGGATTGCTGTCTCTCCAGTGTGTATCCTTCTGTAACAGGTATTGAGCAAACTGTCTTAATTTATGTTATGTTTTTTCTCTCGAGTTACTGAGTTTTACAAGAATTGCTGTGTGGGGACATCCTTTTAATATAAATTGTGGTAATTCTTTAACATCACATTTAGTGTTCAGTAGCTCTATTTAAATCATTATTATTGTAGTCTGCCTTGTACTCTCCCGGTCGTGCCTGAAAATAGGCATTTCCTATGTCTAGTGCACCTACCCAGTTACCAAAAGCAAATAAATAAAGGAATTGTGGTAATTCTTTGTTTCAGTTTAAAGAATGGCCATTTAGGCATTGTTGGATGGCTAAAAGATGGAGACACAAGTCTGGGTGAGCCACGTTAGTCAAAAAATACCTGCTGTGAAAGGAGCCAAGCTTCAGCAAAATGCCTCAGCTTAACAGCCACAAT
Source organism: Neoceratodus forsteri (assembly GCA_016271365.2). NCBI lineage: Eukaryota > Metazoa > Chordata > Ceratodontiformes > Ceratodontidae > Neoceratodus > Neoceratodus forsteri. The sequence goes on along the minus strand of CM057456.1, from coordinate 1,887,224,856 downwards.
CAAGTTTAAAATGTGACTAGCTATTTTGGAGAAATGGCTTGTGGTCTGAAGGGATCCTGGTGAATAGCAGTTAAACAAACAGCTGCCCTGAGGGATGTATGCCTCCCTACTGGAACTGTGAGAAAAGGGCTTCTAGCCTTAAATAATCAAAAAGTGAACTGCATCATAGCAGCTTGGGACATACTGTATGTACTTAAAAACAGTGGTTGTGCTCAAACCAGCTCACCCTGCAGATAAAAAAAAGGAGAATTCAAACACTCTTTTCCTTATCCCAGAGCTAGCACACAAGACTGGGAACAACTGAGTGTTGTAGGAAGAACTAGACCAATGAAGTGTGAATTATTTGCTGTGTGCAAAGACTTCTAAGATTTTAGGGTAAGACATAGAATTTCAGTCAGTTCAGAAAGTTTTCTTTTCTGTACTTTTACATTTGAACCTGTTTATTTAAACTTCCTAGAGTGGGTGCATTTCCCAATTGCTTTATTACTATACATCTTGTGGAAATATAAAGGAGAACTGCACGAACCTGTAAGCAGTTTTTCTACTAGAAGTTGTTTTTAGGTACTCATTCACTAAAAATACCACCAACAGCTTAATCTGGTTCAAGGTCAGTTGGCATTCATCTTATCCCCCTCCCGGGTCGTGCCTGAAAATAGGCAGGATTTGTCTAGTGCACTTACCGGTCAACAAAACGAAATAAAATAAAATAGAAGTCTGCAACTGTTCCATCCATACAGGCCTTTAAGTAACCACAGTGGGCATTCCTGATTCTGAACTGTGGTAAATACCATTTAGAACTGTAAAGTATAGTTTATGTCTCTTACAACCACAAAGTTCTGAAGCAGAATCACGATTCATTGTACCAACAACTGAAGAGCAAATGGTCCTCACCAACTGCATGCAAATCAGAAACACCACATAATTAACCAGCCTGTATAGCTAGGAAAATGGCAGAACTTGACCCTGTATTTAAAATAGATCTTCGGGAAAATTACTTGCAGATTCAGCACAGTTCTCCTTTAAACATTTTATATTTAAGCCAGCCCATGGCATAGAGAACTAAGGTGCTGGGCACCTCACCTCCTGCCATGCCAGCAACCCAGGTTTGGGAATGGATGCAAGTCGCTCAGGGGCTGACCCGGGAGGAGGATTGAGCATCCCAAGGACAGCTCTCTTCCCTGAGGATGGGGGTACCTGTGTCTCCACTAGGTGGCTGCTACCTAGAGGTACAAGGTGGCAACACAGTGGGAAGTCAGGAAGGTGTCTGTCCCCTTGGCGCTGGGTGGGGCATCTACGCTGTAGCGTCACTGCCCGTGCTGCAGGCCTGGTCCCCACAGACCCCTAACAGCAACTGGGCTCTCCAGGGTCCTCTGGCTAAGGACAGATGGCAGCCAACAATGGTAAGTCCCAAAGAAGCCAGATGATGAGGATGGGGTGGAATGGACCAGAATGGGACAGTCAGCAGTACAGGAGATAAAATAATTGAAAATAGACATATATTTTATATTTAAAATACATGTGACTGCAGTGTGTGTTAGGTACAAGTCATCTTTTGCTGGACAAATTCATGATCTACCATCCGAAAAGCTTCACCAACTTAGAAGTAAACTTGCATCAGATACAGAGCAGTGGTAAGGTGTACCTGTTGTGACTAGGAGTATTTCTCTGTCCAAGAGGCTTTGTACTATGAGAGCATGAGTCTGGCCTTGTTCTATGTGAACAGATCCTGAAAGCTGCCTCCAGGGCGCCCCCTGATGAAGCCTTTGTGGAGGCGCTACAGTGAGTGGTCCCGGCGTGTGGTAAGCCACTGTCTGATTACTTATCTAAATAGAAGTTTTTGTTAGCAACAGCTAATTTTGTTTGGACATTGTCTTCTTGCCTGGGTGTGGCACTTTTCAGGATCTGTTGATGTGCTTGGAGTTAGCCACCCTTTTGTGCTTCCACCCTTCAGTTACAATTGAGACACTGCTGATCTGTTTGGGACTGCTTATTCTGTGTAAGCAAGAGCCTGTGCTGAGACTCAAAGTTCTCTTTAATGTCATTATAAGTGTCACTGCAGAGGAGCTGGAGGAAGGTCTGCCTCTTCAATGGGTGGACATTCCAAGGGATGGAAGGATGAACACAGACAAGAGAAAACTTGAGGAGTTGCCAAGGGTATGGCAACTGGGTTTCAATGAGAATAAGTGCTAAATAATGCACTTGGGTACAGAAACCCAGAGACAGAATACAAAATGGGAAGTGTTACTGTCAACAACCAAGCAGAAGAGATCTAGGTGCAATCATCTTTAATGATCTAAAGGTATCAGGCAGTGTGATAAGGCAGTTGGGAAGGCTAGTGGGATGCTGGGTTGAATAGGGAGGGATCACCAGCAGGAGAAGGGAGGTTGTGTTGCCTCTGTATGAGTTACTGGTGACACCTCATCTGGAATACTGTGTACAGTTCTGGAGATCACAAAGGCATAGACAGAGTGGAGGCACTCTGGAGGACAGCAACTAAAATGATCACGGATTTATATCAGAAGACCTATGAGGAGAGACTGAGGGAGCTGAATATGTACATCCTGGAAGAGAGGAGGAGAAGGAGATATGTTAGAGACCTATAAATATCTAAACGGAATAAATATGGGACAGGAGGGTAGTATGTTTCAGAAAAATGTCCTTAAGAACAAGGGCATAATATGAAGCTGAAAGGGGTAAATTCAGGAGAGATGTGAAAAGTACTTCTTCACAGAAAGGGTGGTGGACTCCTGGAACAGTCTACCAGCCAAGGTAATTGAGGTGGGAACAATGGAAGGGTCCAAGAAAGTTTAGGACAGGCATAAGAAATTTATGGAAAGAAATGAGGGAGGGAGGATGAGCTGGAGATCAAGTAGGGTCTGTAGTGATACCATGGACAGAGAAAATGGGCAGACTGGGTGGGCCAAGTGGTCCTTATCTGCCAACACATTCTATGTTTCAACATTAAAGAAGCCCTCAAGTGAGTCATGACCACACTGGTGGTAGCATGATTTAGTGAGGCAAGTCAGTTCACGGCAGGCGTCTTGGAAGGTGCTGACACCCTCACTGCAAAATCGGATTTTGCTCCTCCTTGTCACATTTTTCTCTTCTGTCCTTGTCTCCTCCTAGAAACTCCAACTCCCTTTGGCCAAGATCACTGCTGGAAAGGCTGCTTTCCTAACAAACTCTCCATCTCCCCTTTCCCTCTACTCTTCCTCCTCTTCTGCCCTGAAATTTCTTCTTGTGACCATTATATGCATCTCTGTTCACCTCATCCTTTGCACTCACAATCAAATACCCCTGTTTCCCATTCAAGCCCTCCACCTTCCCGTCCTTTTTCTGCACCAGTAACCAATTGTTTCATCTGCTATTGGTTATCGGACACCTTCAGTCTCACTAGCTGGCTCCTAATGTTATTGTACACTTAATATTGTATGCATACTAATGAATTGTATTAATTATTGTATTTTTGCTCTATATTCTCAAATTCTATGTGTCTGCTACAGCCTCTGATGTTTACCTGACATTACTTCTAACTGCCACGTATTACCTGTATTGCAGCTCTTGTCATGAAGAGGATGTGATGCACTTTTTGTACTTGCTGTTATCAAACTACCTTCCCAGAACACACATGGAAATGAGCTGGTTACAACTCAGTGTACCTTACAGGCCAACTTTTAAAGAAATTAATTTCAGTATAAAGGTAGAGAGGCTTATTAAAAGACTAAAATGAGGTTCTGCATTTTCTTTCTTAAAATGGAAAACCAGAAATAATCTCCTATCAATCTGTTAAGTGCATTAAACTTAAAAAAATTCTGTTTATGGGCTCTTAATCATTTATCCACAGTCCCCCACCCATTGGCATCCTTTTTCTATTGGTATGCATTTCATATCCCTTCCTGCAGCTCTGCTTGTACTGTCAATCCCCCAGACATCCACTTTCCCATGAATCTGGCCCCACCAGACCTGTCAGAGCAAGGGTTGGGCATATCCACTTGGCTGCTGGGATAAAGGTCATGTGGAGCGGATTAAGATGGTCACATGGGGTATGAAAGAATGCTGGTCCAACATCACAGCCCACAAAAACTCCCATGTCACTTACCAGCAAGAGTGGGTCTTTATTTCCAGAAGGATTCCACTGCTATGCAAGTCCTCCTGGGCAACCAGGGGCAGTCACATAGTAGTGCAAAAGTCAAAACCAACTCAGCAGACAATGTGCCACTGTCAGACTGCACTTCTGACTCTTGATTGGGATCCGGGTATGAGAATCAAACCATGGTCTTCCACATGGAGCCGTATACAACCTAACCATCAGATATACTTCTACAGATCTATGGTGAGACCCCACCTGGAGTACTGTGTCAAGTTCTGAAGGTCCCATCTCAAGAAGGACACAGTGTGTGTGGAAGCAGTGCAGAGAAGAGCAACCAAGGCGATGCATGGCCTGCATTGGAGTCCATACGGGAGAGACTCAGGGAATTAAATATGTACTCGCTGGAGGAGAGTAGAGAATGGGGAGATATGATAGAAACATTCAAATACCTCAAAGATATCAATAAGGTACAGGAGGGCATATTGCACAGAAGGAGATGTTCCAAGAACAAGGGGCATGACATGAAGCTGGAAGGGGAGACTTAAGCGGAATGTAGAAATACTTCTTTATGGAAAGGGTAGTGGATGGCTGAACAGACTCCCAGCAGAGGTGGTGGGAACTGAAACAGTAGTGGGTTTCAAGCGTGCATGGGATAGGCACAGGGAATCTTAGTAACTGAGTAGGGGATGGAGGTAAGGCGTAGATCACTTAGAGTCTAGGTGGCACAGTAGGTAGGGACTTCAGGGCAGACTAGGTGGGCCAGGAGGTTCTTTTCTTTTTTTTTTTTAACTTTCTTTTATCCCTCCTTCTTGCACTCAGTGTTCCACTCCTTCAGGCATTGCTCATGCCATCCAAGCCTCTTTGACCTTGAGTCTGCTCCCTAGATTGCCTCAGTAACTCCTTTTTCTCCCCTCCTACCTCTGTGGAGCACCTGCACAGCGGGGTCTGCTCTTGGTTCCTGGACTGGATGGTGGCGGCTGTCATCTAGAGCCGCTGAGGATTTTCCGCTTTTCTCCTTTCCCATCCCCCCTCCACTGAGGATGTCAGCTCGGGCAAGTGCGTGTTGACACATGCCTGCCAAGTGCCTAACAATGTCCTCCCCTCCCTGACTCCAGCCCACTGGGCCGCCAATGCCCTGTGAGGCGGTGCTCCCACTGGCCCCAAGGAGCAGCAGGTGCATACAGCACCCTGGTAGCCACCCCAAAGGGGAGGCATCCATTAGGACACTCAATCCTCCTTCCCCAGTCAACCCTCGGCGACCTGAGTCCCTGCCGAACCGGGTTGCTGGCGTGGTGCAGGTGTGACATCCAGCGCCTCAACCCTCAGCACCACCGGGCCGGCAGGAGGTTCTTTTCTGCTGACAGAGTCTATGTTTCTATAAGACAGCCTGAAATTTATTAAGCTATTTCTTGGTAGTTCTGCCTCCTGTCATATGCATTTATTTGTAAATAGTTATGCTCTGTGAGCATATCCACATCAATACCCTTAAAAATACAGGGCAGATTTACAGTCAGATACCACTAACATAAAGCTTCTCTTGTTCTCAACTCAGTAATGAAGAGCATTAGAAAACACCTGTGAAAAGGGTATTATGATTACAGAAAACAATGAATTCATGTGTGTTATATCTAGGAATAAATGTAGCGCTCTTCCGCTTTTCTGACCAGAGATTCTTAAATGCTTTGAAACCATTTGGTTTGCTTGAAATACATTAAATCAGTGTGATATTTTCACATTTAAAAACAATAGAGATATTTTACTTTAATGTCAAACTGCAGATATAGCTTGTCCATCTCCTTGAAACCACGCTTTCTATGATGTCCACAGGAACCAGCTGAAAACAGTCATAGGCTGGGCAGAAAATGTTATGAGCTTCTCCTTCCTGAATTTTCAAATTCAAGAACCTGCAAATAATTATAAAATAAATAAATAAATAAATAGAGGAAGACCAGATCTAGCAGTCCCAACACTAATTAACAAAAATATGAATGTACAAGCAGTTCCTTGAAGGGCACTTAAAGATCTTCTGACATCTTGAGATAAGTGAAAAAAACAACTAAACATGTACTGTTCTTCCCTTAGCTCATCAACCCCGCACCCTCAGCGAAGACCGAACTAGTTAAAGTGCTGAGATTTTGTTGGCATCCTCCTGCCTGAAGCTAACAATTTGCAGCTCACCGACGAAGACACTAAAACAATGTGAACTAAGCCTTTTGTTGTAGTCCCTATTTCTAAAGTGCAACTACATGTCTACCCCTAGCTCCTTCAGGTCCCACACAGCACTTGCTGCCTGCTGGACTTGAATATCACCACCAATTGTCCACATCAGGAATATCCCTTCTCCCTCCAGGAAACACTCCGTCCATCCTACCACAAAGGGGTGAGGAGGTGCCTCTCTGTCATGAATGGTGGCTGGTGATGACCTACATCGGCAAGTTATCTCCTGAGATTCTCTGGAGATACCTACAGAAAAAAATTCTGGGACTGCCTGTGTTGCAGGTCATCTCTAGGAAAATTTTAGAGATCTCCAAAGATTTTGGAAAATAACTGACCAAATCAACTGCTACGACTGTATGTTGGTGGGACAGACCTTTGAGGGCTGTGATCTGATGAGCCTGAGGCAGTGTTTTTACTCACTTGTACAAAAGGGACAAGTACTCAAAGCTCTCTTGAAATAAAAACAGATGCTGTTACTTCTAGTGCAATCAGTTTATTGTGGTATTATAACAGAAAAGAGCAGTCATTATGCCTTTATAGAATCCCAGTATTTCACACCCTTAGCTCCTGGCACTTTTGAGAGTTTTTCCATTGTTCAGAGTCCCTCCTGTGCACTCGAAGTACACACAATGTCAGCATCCTGGGAGCAGTGCCAACAAGCACGTGGTCAACCATGCCAGTCAAGGCACTGACTCACCACTAGGAACTGCACTCCAAGCAGTGTGCTGTTTCACCCTCCTCTGGGACAGTGTCCTTGCAGGCGCTCTGTCACCCTCTGGCTGGTCTTGGCTCCTGCTATCCCGGTTTGGGGTGCAAGTCTGGGTTGCCAACATTCTGATTGGATGTCCCACTTCTCACAATTTGAGTTGGCTAAAAACTAAATTGTAACATAAATCTGCTTCTAGTTCACATGTTTCTAACTTTAGTGTTCCTGTTTTCTTTGTAACTATAGACATTAACAACAAAACACAATCTCCGCCCTCAGACATCATCTGCGCTAACTGCTTGTCTGCACCTGACATCATAAGGTGATGCCAGGTGTGTGAAAACAGCTACAACTTCAGTTAATTCTTAGGTCAGTAATTCTGTTTTCATTTCAGTTTACATAGCTGTGAAGAAAAGAGATTAGCTAAATACAGAAAATGTATGCAATATGAATTGAAATGAGTCTAAAACATGTTTTTTAAGTGTCATAACTTGACAGCTCTTTAAAATGGAATTTGACACAGAACCAGTCTTTTGCATAGATTAGTCTTGCCTCCTAAAAGTAATAATCACATTTAGCTACAAAGGTGTGACAGAACTAACTAGAGGTGCAGGAGTTATCAAACAGGCTAGGTGTGCGACATAAAAATCAAATAAAGGTTCTAGAAAGTACATATGGAAGGTGTTGAAATGGAACATTACAGTAATTAGTTGGCTGCTTGTCAAGATTCATCCTCTAGCTGAATGTCTGCTTGTTAAACTTGCATGGTTTAATTCTGAATCCCCAAACTGACACCTTACAGACAAAATAAATGCATTTATAATTAAGTTCTCAAGCAATGTATTTTACAGATACTCTTAAAGAACACATTTTGATTGCAAGCCTAACTATAAATCAAAAGCCATGGATCTGTGTACTCGCCACTTAAGGAGACAATAAATCATGCCTGCAAAAGGTAACCAGATTTGAAACAATGCTAAAGGGTATAACATATAACATTATGTAAGTGTATATATATATATATATATATATATATCATAGTCAGTGGGGGTTCTGAGTGCCAAGAAAAATTTCTCCCAGGCCCAGGTCAACAAAAACTAAATAAATAATCTTACTTCCATTATTTTTTCATAAAAACTTTGGTATAGTTTTAGTGCTTATGGTGTTGTATTCAGTTTCCCCCTTCCCCATGTGGCACCGGGATCTTAATCGGTGTGTAACAAATGCAGCGGACATATCTGAATTCCATCACTGGGTTAAAACAGCTCTGCACTTCAGCATGTGCTTTCATAAATAAGATACTTCAGATGCTACAATTTACTACAGAATACATTTTGATTTCATTGTCAATGTTCCTTTCCAATATTTACAGCATATCGAGGCAGTCCATCTAAAAGTCTGTATAGAAAACATTTGCTTCTCCTCTGTTTACATCACAGTGCCTTGTTTATGACATCATAGTGCTCACCGTGACAACAGACTGAGGTGTCAGAAACTGTAACTGTGTGGTTAGCAGAGGAGAATCAGATACATTAATAGAATTCAAGAAGTCATTTCCGCATTATCTACAATATTTAGTACACCAACAGCAGGGAAGTAAAACACATATTTAGAAACAATAAAGTTAAAACATAATTTGTGTAAATCTAGTGTTTTAAGCTTTTATTATAACAGAGTTGCTCTTTCAGAGTTCGTTGGTGCTATATAATGGCATTAAGCTTTATAGACACCCACATTCCTGGATCTTGGCTATGTTCCTGAAGTACACCAGCTACAGAACACGGTAAAAAGGAATTAAGATGATGAATAACAAACAGATACAATGTAAACTGACAGCTCCATTCCAAGGTCAATTTTATTAAGTACTCCATTTCTTCATGGAGTAACTGTTGACTTTTCATACCCTCTCTGGTGTGAAATCTGTCTGCTCATGCTACTTATTTGTGCCATAAAGTAATAATCCTCGGTTTAGGACATCACCGCCTATTGCCATGGAACTGATTTTAATATCACAAGGATTGTAAATTCATGACAGAAAAAGCAGCTAGGACAGATGAAACCCTAAGAGCCAAAGGCCTCTTTCACTAAAAATCCAAGACTGGAATGTTCTGAAATTCATATTTTGGAAAGTTACAAGACTTGAGACCTGCTGATGTCTGTTGTACATTTTTTGCCTTGCTCAAGCTCTGTCAGGAATACACCCTGGTCCCAGGGGTATACCAAGCTCACTCTGGGCCCCACACCTTCCAGCATCCCCCACAGTGGAGGCACTGGGGAATGGGTGTTCTCCCCACAACCAAGGCAGCTGACTATGTGAGCCAGGATCCAGTGTTGGCAGGCACTAAGACCCAGGAACCCAGGCAATCCTGTATGTGGTGCTATGGGTATTCTTCCTGGCTTTTTCTCCCCATCTCAGTCCTCATCCTGGTATGCACTAAACTTCTGGGCCTCAGATTCACACATCGACGTCCCTGCGGTAGGAGCATGCTCACCGTCCACAGCAGGGGTTGCTGAGGCACCGATGCTGGCGCCATCCTCCTAGACCACACCACAGTGGAAAACAGCAGCTGCTGTGGTTGGGCCTGACTACTGCTGTGGTGTCTTGAGCTTGTGTTTGAACTTGGGCCACTGGCATAGCAGTGCTGGGCCATCAGGATGGCGCCTACTGCACATTTTCAGAAAGAAACTGGCAAATCACTCTTAGTGGCTTCTCTCTGCAAGAGTGAAATTCTAAGGCTGGCCCGGTGGCACGGAGAGTTGAGGCGCTGGATGACATACCTTGCACCATGTCGGTGTCCTGGGTTCGGGGAATGGACTCGGGCCGCTGGGGTCAGCAGAGGTAGGAGAGGCTTGAGCATCCGGAGGACTGCTTGAGTCTCCTGCGGTGGGTTATGGGTCTCTCATTTCTCCTTAGTGACCACCGATAGAGATCAGGGCACTGCGGGCGATACAGCTAAGGGGTCAGGCGGTGGCGGACATCAGCACGTAGCATGCGAGCGTCATTGCACATCTTCACTCCAGGGGGAACCAACACAAGGAAAATCCCAGCTCCAGGGATAGGCGACAGCAAAACCTCCGAGCCCTGCAGCCACACTCCCAATGTCATGCCTCGTTCTGTTGGCTCTCCTGATCCTTCGTCCAACCTGGTCCGGCACACCAGATTCTAGATAGAGTGCCAGGGTGGATGGCAGACCTATCTCAGGGGACTCAGAGACAGGTGGGTGGTCCGTCCGGACTGGGCAAGGATGGGGGTATCTGTCCCCAACTTCCAGGTAGAGGGAGCTTCACATGGGAGGTAGAAGAAAATATTACTCACCTTAGTAATGTTGTTTCTTCAAATGGAGTCTTGCTATATTCTGACATATGCAGTGAGTCCCAACCTTGAACTGCCACAGAGATGAAAGAGTTAACTTTCCATGCCAGGCATGGGCAGCTGAGCTCGAGCTCGGTTGAGACTCTGTCTGTTGTTCTTCAAACTCAAACCGTCAGATCTTCTGAGCCAAACTCACTAAGGTCCTGTGTGGAAGCTGTAAACCTACACTGGCCAACTGGCTACTAAACATAAAACACATTTTTGGTTCCAACACAAAGACTCAAGTCAGGAGACCAAAAATGAAAACACAACACCACTCACCCCAAAAAAAGAGTGAGACAAAAGGTGGCACCTACTAAGTGCCAACACTGCACTGCCACCCACATCCCAAAAACATAGGTTCTGAGAGGGGCAGGCGGGGAGGTCAGAATATAGCAAGACTCCATTAGAAGAAACAACATTACTAAGGTGAGTAATTTTTTCTTCAAACAACATAAGTCTTGCTATATTCTGACATATCTGAACTAAAAGCAGTACCTCCATGGAGGAGGGACAGAACCTACTTAAGACATAGGCTCTGAAGCACAGCTGTGCCAAGCGAGCATCACTCCTAGCCTGGATGTCCGGGAGTAATGCTTGGTAAAAGTGTAAACTGTTTTCCAGGTAGCTGCTTGACATATCTCTAGAATAGGATGTCCCTGGCAGCAGCCAGGAAGCAGCTGTACCTCTGGTAGAGTGAGCCCTCAGGCCTGAGGGAGGAACCCTACCCAGTTTTCATAGCAAAACTGGATACAGAGACAATCCACCTGGCAATGGATCTTTTAGTGGCAGGTTTCCCATTACCAACCTCACCATAAATGAGGAACAGTTGGAGGAGTCAAACCTGTGACCCTTGGCAGCTCTATGTAGTAACTAAGGGCTCATTTCACATCTAAACTGTGCAGTCTCCTCTCGTCCAGAGGAGGAATGGTCAGTGAAGTACACTGGAAGAGACATAGATTGATTAAGGTGGGAATCTGAAACCACCTTAGGCAAGAACTTCCTGTTAGTCCTGAGGACCACCTTATCTCTATGAAAGGAGATAAAATCAGGCTCCACTGACAAAGCTTGAATTCACTTATGCATCTGGCAGAAGTGATGGCTACAGAAACACAGTCTTCCAAGTCAAGTACTTAAGCTCTGCTGAAGATAAAGGCTCAAAAGGGGTTGTATAAGCTGAGCAATGCAAACACTGAGGTCCCAGGCAGGGGCAGGGGCCCTGAATGGAGGTTGGTGTGAAGCAATCCCTTGAAAAACTTGGAGAAAGCAGGGTGAGCTGAGAGAGAACAGGGCTTACCTGCTGAAATAAAAGCAGACACAGCTGCCAGATGCACTTTCAGTGTAGCTGGTCTCAGCCCCAAGCTATTTAAGTGAACCATATAATCAAGGACTGTGGGCAGATCAGCAGACTCTGGGGAAATATGCTTCCCAGAGCACCATATGGAAAATCTTTTCCATTTAGAACTATAAGTAGCCCTGGTGGAAGGTTTTCTAGAAGCCTTCAGGATATCCATTACACCTTGGGAGAAGTGTAAATCAGCAAACTCTAACTCTTCAAGAGCCAGGCCTTGAGATTGAGAGATTTGAGGTTCGGATACCAAACCCTCCCTGAGCACAGGTTAACAGGTTGTAATTCCTGGGAAGACATAGGGAAGATGGACTGCTAAGGACAGTAGGAGTGGATACCAGGGCTGTCTGACCCAGTCTGGAGCAATCAGGATCATCTTGCAGGGTTGAGATCTGATTTTGACTAGCACTTTGAACAGGAGAGGAAGGGGAAAAGCATAGAAACTTCCCTTTCCAACTGAGAACTAAGGCATCCAGGGGACTGAGCCCAACACTGGGGTCTGCAGCAAAAGGGGAGTTGGTGATTGTCTGGGGCTGCGAAAAGATCTATCTACGGGTGCCCCATCTGGAAAATATCACCTCCAAGACTAGGGATCCAGTGACCATTCGTGATGGCCCTGGGAAATCCTGCTGAGAGCATCTGCCAGGACATTGTCATTTCCTGGGAGGTGAACTGCCATGAGGAGGTGTTCAGGGAGTAAGCCAGAGACCACAACTTCATTGCTTCAATGCACAAGACCGTAGACCAGTGCCTCCTTGCTTGTTGATGTACCACATTGTGTGGTGTTGTCTGTTCTGACCTGTACAACTTTGTTCTGAACAGATTTGGAAAAAGCTTGAAGTGCTAGAAATACTGCTCTGAGTTCCAACAGATTCATATGGAGCAGAGATTCCTGAGGGACCACAACTCCTGGGTGGTGAGGTCACCTATGTGAGCCCCACCCCAAGAGGAGGCATCTGTAGTAAAGATTAAAGAGTGAGACTGAGTGACAAAGAAACCCCTTGTCTCAAATTGTTCTGATCCTGCCACCAATGTAGGGCCTGGATCAGGGTTCGATTACTGGATCAGTTTGGTCAGAGGGTCCTTCCTTTGAGACCAAAAGGCTCTCAAATGGAACTAAATGTCCCTCATCTGAAATTTTGCTCCCTACACTACTGCTGTAGAAGCAGCCATGTGCCCCAGGAGCTGTAGAAAATGCCTTGCTGGTCGAGACACCTGCAGGGTGAATGAGGAGGCCAGAGAGACCAGGGTCCTTGCCCTGTCCAGGGAAGGAAGGCTCTGGCCTTCTCTGTGTCTAGCTCTGCGCTATGAAGGTGAGGAGCTGGACAGGCTCTAGAACGGACTTTGAAAGATTTAGAAGGAAACCCAAAGAAGTGAGCAGTTGCTGAGTTATCTGTAAGTGTAACCTGACTTGGTCTGGGGACTAGCCTACTATGAGCCAGTCATCCAGGTAAGGGAAGATGGCAATTTTCTGCCTTCTTAGAGAAGCAACTACTACTGCCAGGCATTTTGTGAATACCCTTGGAGCAGAGGTGAGGCCAAAGGGCATTGCTCTGAACTGGTAATGGCCTGAGGGCAGCTCGAACCTGAGTACTTTCGATGGGAGCTTCAGATGAGAATATGGAGTAGGCATCCTTGAGGTCCAGGGACACAGCTTGATCCTGGCCTTAGAGAGGGTAGAATAATTCCCAGAGTCACCATTTTGAATTTTGGTTTTAAAGGTGCTTGTTTAAGTATCTGAGATCCAGGATGGGCCCATTCTCCTGTCTTTTTGGGGTAAGGAAGTACCTGGAATACAATCCTTTGCCCTGGTGTAGGGGTGGAACCCTTTCCACAGCTCTGAGAGCTAGGAGGAAGAGACCTCTGCCTCTAAGGCAAGTGCCTCTGATGGATTTGCAGGTGGAAAGGATCTGGTTCTCATCTTTGGAAACTTTTGAAGCTGAGAACCAGTCCCTGACTTACTACTTCCAGGACCCATTTTCTGATGTCAGAGACTCCCAGTCCTGGACAAAGTAAGCCAGTCTGCCCCTACAGGTAGCTCAGAATCGGCCCTGGCAACCCCATCAGGGTACCTGCTTGGCAGGGGCTTTGGGCTGAGGGTGGAAGCAGGCCTGCTTGTACCCGTCTGCCTCTCCTCTAAAGAACCCCCTGGGCATAAGCAGAGAGGAGGCCTGGGCTTGGTAAAAGGCCTATGAAAAGGCCTGTCCCTGCCCCTGGGAAGCTGCCTTTGAGGAGTGGCCTGCCTTTCCTTGGCCTGTGCACTCCTACAGGTGGTCCTATACTCATCCATTTTCTTCATGTAATTCTCTGTCTGCTCCCCAAACAGAGAATTACCCACAACAGGAAAATCCATGGCCTTAGTCTGGGTATCCCGTGACAGGCTAGTACATTTGAGCCAAGCCATTCTTGAAGTGCCACAGATGTAGCCATGACTCTTGATGACACATCATTTTAGTCCACTGTAGCATGGAATTGCACCTTGGATATCTCAATACCATCAGCAGCCACCTGCACCAGCTCCTTGGCAAGCTGGCCAGGAACCTGTTTTGCTAAAGCCATGACAGTGTCCCATCTGGTTTCTGATATCTAGCCACATAAGCCTTATAATTACGCCTGTCTGAGTCCCAAGGATGCTGCCATGTACTGTTTCTTTGCCATGGCATCAATCCTCCTGGAGTCCTTGTCTGGGGGTGTGAGCCAAGGGAATATTTGCCTTGTCACAGGCTGCAGCCTGCACTACCTCAACATGGCTGCATTGTTTTGTAAGGAACTCCATATCAGAGCCTGACAATGTGTACCTCTTGTCCATTCTCTTATCCACAGGAGGTATAGTGTGAGGAGTTTTAGAATTTTAAATGTCTGTTTCCCAAAGATTTATGCAAGGGAATAGACAGCCTCCTAGACTCGGGATATCCATCATTTCTACAAAGTCAGGCTCCTCTTGATCATCCACAGCTTCCTCCATAGGGAGCTGGAGGTTGCAGCCACTTTTTATAAAACATAAAATGAGAAGGGACTCAGAAAGCTTAGGAGGAGACACTCCTGAAGGTCTGTCTGGGGAGATGTCGGGTCAATGGGCATCCAGACTTTCAAATCCACATTCACTCTCCTCATACTCCTCTTCCCCCTCCTCCTCCGGTTCATAATATTCCTCTAAATCATACTCTTGAACCGGTGGAACCCGGCGAACCGGCCTACTTGACAGTACCGGTTCGGTCGGAACTGGGGAAAGCAACTGGACAATTTCGCTTTGGCTATTTCTTCAGCGGTTGGAGAGGAAAGTTTTAGCTCCACACCAGCTGATTTTCTAGTCCTTTTGCTGGAACTGACTCCTCAGAGTCGGATCTCCTTTGCCGAAGAAGTCTTGCCCTGGTCAGAGGCACTCCTTCTAGTTCGGTTTGAACCGAACCGGGCTGTCCATCGGTTCAGCGGACTTTTTGGCCTCCGTTCCTGAGCCTACCAACTCTCTTTTCCAGGGTAGCTGCAGGAAAATTTTACAAATCTGGCAGTCTGTGTTGAGGTGGTCAAACCCCAGACAATAAACACAGGTGGTGTGGGGATCAGCCTTGGCAAGACTTCCCACACACTACAGTGTTGAAACCCAGTGGGCAGTTTTTCTTTTGGGTTTCTCAGACATAGTGCCAGTCCTATCAAACTTACCCGTTTATGGCAATCCATAGGCAAGACCCTCTTATCGGTTCCCAACCGTGTCACGAGTCATGGAAAAAATGTAATAAAATCTGTTTTTTTAGAACTGATAGGAACTGGTAACCACACTCTAAAAGTACAATTTAAGATTTTTAAACAACTTGATCAGTTCAAACCGAACCGATGAACTGTTTACAAGTTCCACAGAGAACAGATAAAATATAACATATCTAGTACTCACAAATACCACAGACAGAGACTGAACCGACAGGTCACAGTTTAATTTAGATTGAAAACCGAGAAACGGCACTTTAACCGACAAAATGAACAGAGCAGAAGGAGAAATCTCGGGCGACTATTCAGTGAGGCAGAGTAAAGAATCTGACTGTTTGAGTTTGAAGAACAACAGACAGAGTCTCAACCGAGCTCGAGCTCAGCGTTCCATGCCTGGCATGGAAAGTTAACTCTTTCATCTCGGGGCAGTTTGAAGGTTGGGACTCACTGCATATGTCAGAATATAGCAAGACTTCATGTTGTTTGAAGCTGCAGTGGTGTGTGGGGTATGTCTGAGAAAGGTTCCTAGGCTAGCCAGTGAATAAACAAAGTTAACCAAAAAAAAGTGTGAAATTCTTTATGAAACCAATTTGGGATAAATAATTTAGCTCCTTTTTGCATGAAATATATACATAAACTACAGTGTTCTAGCAGTTTATTATTATTACAGTTAAGTACACTTGACCTGGACACTAAGTATGCCCATCAAACCTACTGCTGGACGCTAGTTAAATTTCACCCCAAAGGCCCTATCAAAAGGTTCTCTCTACTGATGTACTGTACATCTCATTTGGGAGATTCTGTAAGACAACCTAACTTTTGGCCTCACTAGCAATTTTAATCATAATCCCAAAAGAAATCTGTATTGCATACAGTTACAGGAAACAATAAGTTACAGTTTAAAATAACATTTCCCCTTTAAATGTCCAGTTTCTGCTGCCTGATACACTGAAATGTGCCTCCTAGTTGTCTATAAAACTGCTGTTTTTATTAATAATGTGGTTTTCTTAAGATCATGTAGCCACAGTGGTAGGATTTGAAAAACACAGACTTCAAGCAACAGGATAGTAGCCATATATATATATTGTTTTTCAGCAATAAAGTTCAGCTGACAAAAATATCCGGATACATTTTTCATTTAGTTTTCTTTGATTCCTGAACCATGATATGGGATACTTAAGTTTTTAAAGTTCTGACTCCCATGCCCACTGTGAAAAAAAGAACAGCTACATAAGAACTTACCGTAACAGCAGATTTTGAGGGATCTCTATCATCAGGTCACACCATAGAAGTGTCACACGCCGGTGAAGCAGGATTCACGGAAGATTTTCAGCAGTACAACTGAGGCTGACCACACCGTCAACATTCATTGACATCATCAACCCTATAAAGGTGTTAGTGGCCCCTTCCTCCTCAGTTCTTTCACCCAAAGACAAAGGAGCAAAGCTTTATGCCATGGGGACCGATGAGAAAGAGAGAGAGAGAGGTGTCCAGGCCTGTATGTGAACAGCTGGATACACCAGACAGCCAGTTACTCAAATCAAATCATCAAATCAATCTTTATTTTTATAGCGCCTTTCAAAACCAAGGCTGTACAAATAAAATGATAATATAAAACAGAAAATATAATAACATTTAAAATCAATTCAATTACTCCAGTAAGGCCAAGGAGAATAAATATGTTTTCAGCATAGATTTAAAATTGCTGATGGTCAGGCATTCTCTTAACCAGCGAGGTAGAGAATTCCACAGGGTCAGTGCTGCACATAAAAAAGAAACGAGCTCAGATGTTTTAAGACACACCTGGAATCTCTAGCAATCCCTTCGACAGATCGGAAAGGGTGACTGGGGAGTAGGGAGTCAGGAGATCTTTAAGGTAGTCAGGTCCCAGCTCATGTAGGGCTTTAAAGGTAAAAGCAAGCCTACCTTATAGGTGATCACCACTAAACGCAGCCAGTGCGTTCGCGCCAAGACAGGCGTAATATGACTGGACCTGGAAGTACCAGTAAACAGCCTGGCACAGCGTTCTGCACCAGCTGCAAGTGGCGGATATCAACCCCAGACAGCCCTAGGTAGAGGCATTGCAGTAGTCAAGGCGGGTAGTAATGAAAGGCGTGGAATAATGTTAGAAGAGTCGCCCAGAGATCAGATGTTTCACCTGGGCAATGTTCCTCAGATGGTAAAATGAGGATTTGACCACAGCTGACACCTGAGATTTCAAGGTCAAGCCATCATCAAAAACAACGCCCAAATTACGTACCGATCTGAGGTGATGAGCTCAACACCATCAAGCCAATGGCCCGACACGTGCCCAGCACCAAAACCCGCCCCGGGTGCTGCAGATCCGATCAACACCTCAGTCTTATCCGATTCAGTCTCAACCAACTAGAGCTCATCCAGTCTTTGATCTTGAGAGGCAGCTATTTAGCACAGAGATCGCATCAACCTATCCGGGCACAAAGGACATATACAGCTAGTATCATCTGCATAGAAGTGAAAACTTGAGCCGTATCCTGATATCATCTCATAAAGGCAGCATATACACTGCAAACAACATGGGTGCCAATATGGAACCCTGATGCACCCGCAGGACAGGGGAGGCGTTAGAGAAATAAATTCGGTGACCAACCCTCTGAGACCTGCCAACAAGGAAAGATCAAAACCATTTGAGGACTGTACCGACAGTCCACAAAGGAACTGCAGGTTTCAAAGCACCTCATGGTCCACAGTGTCAAAGGCTGCTGAGAGGTCAAGAAGGACCAAGATGGTGCAAGCCTTTGATCTCTTGCCATTAGGAGGTCATTTAATACCCGAACAAAGGCAGTCTCCATGCTATGCCTCTTCCTGAATCCAGACTGGAGAGCTTCATAGTCATTGGAGTACCAAATGATTGTCAGTTACAACGCAACACGCCTTCTCAATAACCTTCCCCACAAAAGAAGGTTAGAGACAGGTTAGTAGTTAGCTGGATCGACAGGATCCATGGAGGGTTTTAAGGCGTGGTCAAATGACTGCCTCCTTTAAGGGATCCGGAAGATTCCCTCTCAGGGATCTCCATACAATTTCAGCTAGGATCAGGCAGATAATATCTACATCCCACCAAAAGGGAGGTGAGGCTCGGATCAAACTACAACAGGCTGGACACAAACTCTGGACAATCTTCACAATGTCCATGAATTCCAGTAAGTCTGAAATCCGTCCAGACAGACTGGGTGCTCACCACCTCCCGTCGACCTCCACAACCCCTCATGGAAAGAGCCAGGCCAATTCCGGACCTGATGCGGCAACCTTATCTGTGAAAACTGAGCTAGCTCATCACACTTAATTTGTGAAAAAGCTCTTCCAGACTGGAGACAGATTGGATTACACAATCTGTCAACAGTCTTGAGAAAAACTGAGCAGTCAACTCTGCTTGGCAAAATCTCCGTGGACAGAATTCTGCCTTCTTATGGGTGATTTCTGATTGATAGCCCATATAATGTTCCACCAATCTTAGCCTGTTGGCATCAGGCGGTTCCATAAGCTCTCTCGGCCTTGACCAACCCACCTCAGCTCCTTAGTACCCATCATACGGGGGACCTTATGCGAAAGTGGTGGTCAAACACAAACAGGAGCAATCAAGTCAAGGGCATCTCCCACTGCCTTATTATAGGCTAGCACGAGGTCCCCTGGACTTGTGATTTCACCCAGCAATCCCGATAGGTCCAGCACTGCCGATAGACCATCTAGGTAACTCCCTCAAAGGCGGTACCGGACCATCTCCACAGGGGTAGATCCATTTGGGGGCCCCAAAACTGAACCCTATGGTGTGATGGTCGGACCAACTGACTGGTTCCACTCCCAAATCAGTAATCTCCATCCCAGGAGGAACAGCAGATCCAATAAGTGACCTCCAATATGGGTAGAGGAGGTAATTACCATGTAAGGCCCAGCACTGTCATTAGCTGGAGGAGATTTTGACCAAACTGCAAGAGTTCATCACCCAGGCACTGAAGTCCCCAGAATTATCCATCTGGGGACTCCAGCACATGTCGATGAGATTAAGTCTGCTATCTCCTGCAGGAATAAACTCTCATCACCTGGTGGACGGTAGATGAGGAGTATCCTACAGCCTACAACCTCACCCATAAGGCACTCAAAGGATCAGGTGGTACACTGGACATTCAGCCCAGTTCAGTTTTAAAAAGATGGCTACACCCCACCCTGTGATCCAACCTCAGGCAGTGAATCACGAGAACCAGCTGGAACTGCAGAGGCTAATGCTGGGCCTGCATTTTCAGCCAGCCAGGTCTCGGTGATGCATATCAGATCCACCCGTTTCACAAGATCAGCTATATATAGCTGTCTTGTTTTGATGAACTTAGCATTACATGACACCGCCGGGTTGGATGAGGTGATGGGGAAGAGCTCGACTCCTGTCTAGCATCAATTTCTAGACCCTTGGGTATGGGAACAAGACAGGGATTACCCTGTCCTGACACCATTTGCCCCAGGGCATCGCCTGGTCCCCACCACCCCAATATGTCCCCACCCTTTCCATTCCCCACCAGGCCCAGCCCGCCCCTCTTCTTATGCCACCTAGCAATCCCTAGGGATTGACAATGTTTGTACGTCTCTGTTGATAAAGAAGGGCAATCAAAGGCGCAGTTCCTAAACCTAGTTGGATAATATACCCTGACCATCCTGGACCCTCCTACACATTTCTAAAAAAAAAAAAAAAAAAAAAACACGGTCTGTCTACAGACACCCAAAAATAATAAACCCAAAAACAAACTCCATCCCACAACTCTCATTTGTGGAACTATAACTAGATAATTCAAATTAAACAGTCCAAAACTAACAATTAAATTAAACCCTTAATAAAACTAAAATAAAGAAAACTAAATACCCCAATTAAACTATAAAGATAATAATAAAATACCCACTCCACAACAATAATCAATAAAATAATAAATAAATCAATTAATGAAATCCACTTCTCAAACTACTCTAATGTTCCAGTCCAGAGCACAAAATTTCAATTGGGAAAGTCAGTCTGAGTGAGCAATGCGGAATCAGAGAAAAGTTTGTGTCCCAATCAACAGAAGATTGTTATATATAAACTGCAAATGAAAAACAAAACAAGCTATTGAACTAACTAACATCAATATATATAAAAATTAGGAAATTAAACTCAAGTAATCCCCTCTCACTGGATACAGGAGTCAATAAATAAAATCTGACAGAAATTCAAACCAGGCACTTTCTACCTAGTAGTACTGATAAAAACCACAGCACTCTCACTGCCAAAATAAGAGTTAACAAAAAATTCAAGGTCTAACCATATGTTCTTCAGTTGATTCAGCTCCAAAAGGGCGTCCTGCAGGTGTCCAGATGCAGCACAAACTATATCCAAATCCTAGGAACCCTGCCTACGAGGGCCGCTGGTGGAAATGTCTGCCCCACAGCCACAGCCCCTCATTTGGGTCAGCCCACCAGCTGGCCCAGCAAAAGCCTGGACAAGCCACCGTCCACTGGCCAACTCCCCAACCAGATCAGGCCGGTCTAACCGAGCAGGGCAGATTCCAACTGGTGGGCCAAACACAACTGTAGGGTCCAACTGGCAAACAGAGGAGAGTCAAATTATTCCATCAGGAGCCACTCAGAATAACCATATCCAGTCAAAGCCCTTTCAGAACACAGGAATCCTCAACTGATCAGCTAGATAAGCTGAATCCAGAATATAATCAAACTTCAGAGCACAATGCAGGGGTCCTCGGGTCACTTGACTGGAAACTCTATTCCCAATAGTCGGTCCTCCTTCACTTAACCAGGCATTTTCGTCACCTCTGCTGCATCAGCTCCACGCAAAGCCTTCTTTGTTCCCTACACGCAGAGACAGAAACACGGGGCAGTGGATACACCTTTCCCAGGGAGTCCCTCTAGTAACTGAAGCAGAAGGGGACAAGCTGATAGCCCCGTGCACACTTCGAGTTAAACAACTATTACCCCGATAACGCTTCGGAAGCTCAACATAGATAAGCAGTAAAACAAACAAATGAGGGTAGTCCATAGATAAACAGTAAACAAATGAAAAATAAGCTCAAATGTCTCAAAGAGCCGACAAACAAAAATGGCTCACATTTCATAGCACCACCAGCATGGCGGCCATACTCAATTTTATAATGAATACTGAATAAGACCCCAAGAAGAGGGATGGTGGGAGGAAAGCAGACCTGATGATTGAGATCCTCTCAAAAATCTGTTGTTATGGTAAATTCTTAAGTAACTGTTTTATCTTCTTGGGAGTATCTCAGTCATCAGGTCACACCACAGAGCGGGTTCCAAGCAGTTACAGGTGCAAACAGATCGTCTGGATGGAGGGTGGATGGAGGGTTCACCATAAACTTAAGACAGGAGGCCCTGCATCACAGCCCAGCCAAAACCTGCTTGAGCTCTTGAGGTAATGTCCACACTGTAATCCCTGGTGAAAGTATAGAAAGTACTCCAGGTGGCAGCCATACAGATGTCAGTGGCGGAAAACCTCGGAAACAAACCACAGAAGTAGTCATGCTCCTTGTTAAATGAGCTTTAATGCACTCAGGCAAATCTTGCCATATCTGCTGTAGCAGAACTCAAGGCAAATTGCCAACCATTTGGGTAAACATTGCTTGGAAACCTAAATGCCCTCTCTACCTGAGGCAGAAGGAAACAACTGCTTTGACTTTCTACATTTCTTGGTATGAAGCAGGCAGTACACAAAGTTCTGTGCACATCTGTGCTTCCCCTGGATTGCACGCTCAGGAAAATAAACAGGAAGGTGGACAGACTGGTTGAGTGTAAATTCAGAGACCACCTTAGGGAGCAACTTAGGGTTTGTGTGCAAAGACACCCTGTCCATGAAAAATCAAATAAGAACTGAAGTTCTGAAATTCTTCAAGCAGAAGTAATGGCAACTAAAATAATGCTTTCTCAAGAGAAAAGCGTTGCCATAAGAGATTGCGGCTGGCTCCAAAGCAGACAGGTCAACTTCACCAAAACAGAGTTCAAGTCCCAAGCTGCAACAGGAGAATGGATTGGAGGCTTCAGATGAAGGATGCCCTTTAGACAGGGTTGCCACCTTTGGAAGAGGCAAAACCAGACACTAAACCACACCCTAAACTCTTCCCTAGCCCCACCCCTTTTTATGACTAATCATGCATTGCTCCCCTCAAAAGCAATTTGTTAGATCAGTGAGACTTAAATTGCACAGTAAAAGACAACACTTAAAGCAGCAGTTCAACAAACATGTTACATTCAGTACCTGTTAAATTTGTTTTCTTTGTTCTTACCAGTTATTTATTTATTCACAGAAATTATTTTACCAAGTAAACGCAGGGATAATGGAAATCTGATTTACAGATATCATTGAAGGTGGGGAGGAATACTGTAAACAGTATATAATTATCAAACCGGATTATCTGATAGGGACTTTGAAAACCTGATCATCAGGTGAAAACCTGACAGGTAGGAATCCTACCTTAGAAAAATATGGGACACGTCCAGCTGAGCTATAGCATAGTCACCCATGGGCTCATGAAAGGCGAAAAAGCGAAAGATGCACCTTGAAGGCAGAGTACTGGAGACCTGAATAAGCCGAGAAAGGTGCGCCTTGAGGGCAGAGTACTGGAGACCTGAATAAGACAGAGAGAGAGAGATCAGGTAGTCAGGATCTGGCTCCCGAGCAGGTGAAAAGTTCAGATGATGTTTATTCAGTCCAGAAAGTAAAAGCTTCCACTTTATGGCATATGTGGCTCCAGTGGAAGACTTCCAGGCGACCACCAGGACATCTGCCAATCTGCTGGAGACCCCAAACCTGGCAGCAGCTATGTCCTCAGGAACCAAGCATGCAGAAGGAGGGGCCTGAAGTTGGGATGGACCAGGATCCCTGAGCCTGGGAAGCAGGCTCTGAAAGGGGAGAGGAACCCGAGGTTCTTCCGCCAGCTGCTGTAGCAGGGCAGCCATATCTGTGCAGGCCAGAATGGGATACCAGAATCATGCTGGCCCCTCCATCTACAATTTGAGAGGACCCTCTGAATTAAGGGAATGGAGACAATCTGTAAAGAAAACCTCTGGCTCCAGGAGAGGACAATGCATCTCACCAGAAAACTCCAGGCCCTGGATTGAGCAAGCAAAAATTGGACAGTTTTGTGTTGAGCAGGTATGCAAAAGGTCCAACTCTGGATGACCCCATCTACTGAACAACTATTCTACGATGGATAAAGGGCGCCTCGCTCATGCATGCCAGACTAAGTCTAGCTGAGGCTGTCGCCAGAGTGTTTAACATGCCTGAAACGTGGACCACTGAGAGTATCAGACCATGGTCCAAAGCCCAATACCACCCTCTCATGATCTCCCTGCATGGGGGGTATGAGTAAGTCCCCACCTGCTTGCTGATGTAGTAGACTACACTGAGATTATCTGACTACACCAGCAGTTGGTGTAGTCAGACAATCTCAGTGTAAAGGTGGTTCTGAAAAAGTTCTATGGCGAGAGCACTGCTTGCATGTCCTGGACATTGATAGGCAGAGAGGTCTCAACCTGAGACCAGGGCCTGGGTCTGAAAGGACCCAGGGAGCTCCCAGCCTGAACGGAACCAGGCATGGTGAGGATCTGCTGTGGAGAGAGGTCTGGAATGGGACTCATTGCAGCAGGTTCAAGGGTCCATACACCACTGTAGCACTGCGGACTGGTGAGGAGACTAGCACCAAGCAATCTAGCTCATCTGTGTGTTTGTCCCATTGCACTTGGTGAGTCCACTGGAGGATATGTATGTGGAGTCTAGCCAGCGGAACAGTGAGAATGGCAGCCACCATTAGACTCGGCAAACTCAGCTACACCCTGGCAGGAAAAATGATGCTAGGTCACCTCCTGAGCCTGGGCTATAGGGGCATTGGGACCTATTCTGGGGCAGGAAAGCCTTCCTTTGCACTGAGAGTAGGACTGCCCTGTGGTACAGCCTTCGAATGGAACCAGGACTGACTTGAGCAGGCCAAGGTAAAGCACAAGGAGAGGGAAGAACTGGAGAGTTCTCTAGAGTCTGCAGGAGCTCCTTTCTGGATGGAGCTTTTAGGAGCCAATTGTCCATGTAAGGAAAATGTACCATCCTCCCTTCTGAGGGTTGCAGGTACTGCTGCTAAGTACTGGTAAATACCTGCAGTGCAGAGGACAAACGTAAGAAGCAGTACCTTTAACTGGTAATGTTCACTCTGAAACAAAAAGAGAAAACTTCTGTGAGACAGAAAGACCGAGATGTGCAGGAAGGCATCCTGCATGTCCAGTGAACAGAGACAGTCACCTGTCTTGAGAAGGGCATCAGGCCTGGCAAAGCTACTATCCTGAACTTTGGTACTGGATGTACAGATTGAGGTCCTCTAGGTCTAAGATGGTCCTCAGATCTCTGGTCTTTTGGGACCAGGAAAAACCTGGAATAAAACCCTTGCTTGTCTGGCACCTGGGTACTGGCTTGATGGCTTGTTTGCACAGAAGAGACTGTTTGTAGGACAGACAAGTGAGTCGGGGGTAACTGGAAGGCTGGAGGGGTTTCCTGGAGGCTGCTCGATGAGCTCCAGCATATGACCCCTTTCTAAGATTTGCAGAATCAAGCATGCAAAGCTACAGCTCTCCACTGTTTTAGATGGAGGAGAACTGACCTCCAACCACAACCTCTTGGTCAGGGACCAAAAGGGAGGGAGAGGGTCTGGGAGGGAATCAAGCAGAGGTGGAGCCAGCCAAAGGGGCTGATCCGTCACCTATGGGATGCTTGGCTGGCTCCTGCATTGGAGGGGTGGGCAAGGCAGTGGAACTCTTCATTTGCCTTGAGGTGAGAGGCTGTACTCAGTCTAATGGACACCTTGCGAAAAGGAGGCGCTGTCTACCCTTAGGTTACACAAGGTAGATGGGAGTGGACAGATTTTATAGCCTACGCTGGATGCCAACAAATCACTAAAGATGTGTCAGGACCGTAGACCCAAAAGCTTAGTACCATTGACAGGAGCATGAAGCACCTTCTGCTGAACATCAGCAGCAAAGCCAGAGACCCCTGGCTAGGCATGCCTCGTGAGGCAGATGCCACTGGCAGCAGCCCAGGCAATAGTGTCCTAAGTATCATAGAGGACCTTGAGGAGGTGATTGCTAACATTCTCAGCAGTCGCGACCTGCTGGGAATAGCCCGTCAATGGTGCAAGCGAACCAAGATGCTGGCACCAGGCAACAGTCAGGATTGTGAAAACTTGACTAGAAGTAGCAGCAAAGTACGTGACGGTAGGGCGTCTGTGTGGAGGCGCAGTGAATAACCCCACCAACAGGATCCGAGAAACCAAAAAGCCCGAGGCCCAGGGCCTGGGAAAGTATCAGACTGGAAGAAGAGGCTGTGTTGTCGATGAGCATGTTGACAACAAGTCAGGGACCAGAATGTTGCCGATGGCAGAGGTGTCGGAGGCACAAGGCCTGACAACCCGGTGATGGGTCCCTGAGGCACTGAGAGAAAAAAAGCCCAGGGCCTAGAAAACATAAGGCACCACAGGAGGCCGTTGGCCGATGATCCAGAAGTCAACAGAAACATAGAAGTTGACGGCAGATAAGGAATCGCAAGGCCCATCCAGTCTGCCCATTTCTTTTCTATCTTATGAATAGTGTCATCGACCTTTGCTCTGTCAATGGCCTATCTATTCATACTCATCTGTATTGCTCCCTTATGCCTGTCCCATCCCTGTTTGAAGCCCTGCACTGTATTCATATCCACCACTTCCTGAGGGGGTGCTCCATGCATCCACCACCCTTTCTGTGAAAGAACTTCCTCACATTACCCCTAATCGGCCTCCATCTAATCTTATGCTGTGTCCTCTTGTCCTGCTATTTTTCTTATATTGAAACATGTTGGCTCTTTCACTTTGTTAATGCCCTTAAGGAGTTTGAATGTTTCGATCATATCACCTCTCCCTCCTTTGCTCTAGGGTATACATGTTGAGCTCTGTTAATCTGTCCTCATATGTTTCTGATGCAGTCCCTGCACCATTTTGGTTGCCCTTCTCTGGACTGCCTCAGTTTGGTTGAGTGTCCTTGTGAAGGTGCGGCCTCCAGTACTGCACACAGTATTCCAGATAGGGCCTAACCAGTGTCTTGTAAAGAGGATTATTACCTCCTCTCAGACTTGTGATAACCCCTACTAACAACTCCCAACATCCCCTAACCTTACCTACTGCTTTAGTGGTCTGCCTGGATGATTTCAGGTCACTGGTGATAATGATGCCCAAGTTTCTTTCTTCCCTTGTGACTACTGGCAACTCCTCCCAGCCTATAGGTGACTTCAGGGTTTCTCTTCCTATGTGCATGATCTTCCACTTTCGCATTAAAACCCAATTGCCACTCTTCGACCATTTTGCTAGTTTATCCAAATCTCTTCTCATTCTGCCCACCCATCTGGATCATCTACTATGTTGCAGATCTTGGTGTAATCTGCAAACAGACAAACCTTACCCTCCAGTCCATCTGCAATGTCATGATGAAGATATTGAAGAGGACTGGCCCCAGGGCTGATCCCCTGAGGTACCCCACCTGTGACTTGCATCTCTTCTGACTGCATACCATTTACCACCACTCTGTTTTCTGCCCGCCAACCAGTCGCCACCCAGTTGACCAACTTCTGACCCCACCCCAGTCGGTGATGGTAGAAAGCATTGTTGATAGCAGCGGGTTGGTGGATATAGACATGGTGACCCTGTCGACAGGCCTAGAGAAGCCAGAAGTGCCGAAGCCCTCGACCTGGAGGAACAACAGGCCACCAAGTAAGGGGCCATCTTTGATGATCGAGGCGTCGGCGGAATAGTTGGCGATGGTAGAAAATATCATCAACGGCAGCTGGGTCAGCGGCTAAGGCAGTTATCAGCAACCGCAAACAAGCCAATTGTCGGCGGAGCAAGAACCCCAAAGGGTCTTCGACAAGAAAAAGGCGCTAGCGGGGGGGCAATGGCACAGAGCACAATGACCCGTTGATGGGGTGGAGGTCCCGAAGGACTGAAGCCGGGCATGGAAAAGCATCGGGCCACTACAGAAAGGCATTTGCCGATGGGATAGGGTCGCTGACCAAGGTCTGCGACCCTTACCCAGCAAAGTGGGCGACAACGCTGTCAGTATGGGTCTGGTAAGAGCAAAGACCTGGACAGTGATCCTTGATGAGGCAGGAGCCATCGGCGAGGAACCCTCTGAGGAAAGAAGGAGCCACAGTAAGTTAGGAATGCCAGGGCCAGGGAAGCGGACTCAAGTGGCTGCTTCCTGACACCCAACAAAGCAGGCGACAGGGCTGTCGGTATGGGTCTGGAAGGGAAAAAGACCTGGACAGCGATCCTCAACTAGGCTAAAGCCAGCAACGGGAACCCCTGTAGGAGAAGAAGCCTTGGAGGCCGGGATGCTAGGGAAGTGGTCCTGTCAGACAGGAGAGAATACCCGAGGGTAGTCCCAGGTCTAGTGATCTGCAAGCTCTAAGAATCTGCTCCACCACTGCTCGTATTCCCAGATGATGAGGTCAGGCCCAAGACAGCAGAAAAAGGTTAAAATACCTCTGACTCCGAGAGGTGAAATTCCGCCCACTGCAGCAGCGACGGGGAAGAGAGAAAGAAGAAACTCTCAGAAGAGGTATCGAAAGAAAAGAGATTTTGAAATTAGGTAAAACAAAACTGAAAAGAAAAGGAGCAAAACCGCGCCAGAGCTTCCTGGAGACCCATGCAGACCGAGTCGATGGCAGGAAAGAACTGAGGAGGGAGTGGGGACGCCACGCCTTTATAGGGTTCAGGATGTCAACGCATGGGTGGACCCAGTTGTACTGCTGAAAATCTTCTGTGTGGATCCTGCTTCACTGGCAGTGAAGTTCCTGTGGTGTGACCTGATGACTGAGATACCCCGAAGAAGATTATAATGTATCTTGGTACAGCGGTGTGCTGTTTACCAGCAGAAACATGTAGCACTATCCTAATACAATCACAGTATGAAATTAGAATTTACATTCAAGAAGTAACCTCAACCAAAGAGATTTTTAAAATTGAAGCGGTGGCCATCTTTAATGGCGAGTCTTAATTACAAAATTAACTGTAAAATCTGTTTAGGAAAACTAAACATACACTAAGCATGAATCTTAGGATGTCAAAATAAATTTTTGCTTAAAAACTATATGATGGGCCCGTGGCGCTGAGGGTTGGCGCTGGGCGCCACCCTCGCTCACGCCGGCAACCCAGGTTGGGAGCGGACTCGGGGTCGTGGTGGGTCGGCCGGGGAGACAGGCTTGAGCGCCCAACGACAGCTCGCCTGCTCCGGGAGGATTCGCCGATGCCCGCACTTGCACGCACCCCCGTGGGGAGGCTCGGTGAACTGCAAGCCCCACCAGGGGATGGCTGGCCGCTGAGCAGCACGGACGCCGACGCGCACGCCATGACATCAGGGAGGCGCTGGCTGCTCGGGAGGGAGAAAACGCTGGAACCAGCCTGCCTCAGCCGGGAAGATGGGAGGACTTGGACGTGCCCATGATGTGCCCATGCCCGCCCAGCAGACCACGGACCGAGCAAAACGGGGTTACGGGAAAGTTAGAACCCCCGCCTGCCCACGCCCGGGGGTAATCCGGCTCCATGGGGATCTGTGGTCTGTGTGGGGCAGGGTTCCGGCAGTGGATGTCCAGGGTCCTCACTGAAGGGTCGGAGGAGGCAGGCTGAGAGGAGAATAAAGAGTAATTTCAAAAAAACAACTGTATGATGAGTGGACTCAGTGGAAGCTGTTTGGTTCCACCCTCCATGTCGGGGACCCAGGTTCAGAAAGGGATAGGGTTGCTCGGTGGGTCAGCAGGGTGAGGGATGATCGAACACCCAAAGAAAGCACATCTTCCTTGGGAAAAGGGGATGCCAGTTCCCGCTGTAGGAACTGTCACTCAGCAGACGCCGGGCGGCAGCACAGAGGGAGTGCACACTTTTGAGAAGGGCTGAGCATGACATGCTGGCGCATACATCCCTTTGCTCCAACCCTGTGAAGAAAGTCAGGAGGAAAATGGATCGAGGGCTGCCACTAGCCGGGCAATCCCTGCAGGCTCTCGCAGATCGACATGGCTGGTGACCCACCTAATGGGTTCAGTGTAGGTGGTGGCTAACTGCTAAGTCTGTGAAAAGGTCGGTGATTGGGCTGGGAGGTGCTGTTGGGCAGACCTGGGGCTATAAACATGGGATAAAAACATGTGATGAAATTTTGCTAACAAATACTACTGCTTTAAGTGGAGATTCCCAACCAACTACCTGAGAGCACAGAGCAGAATTGGTTGGTAGAATAGGACTGGTAGGCTTATCTAGTCTGCCCTGTTTTCCTGCCTATTACTAAACCTGGGACCCAGTTTGGTCTCCGTGTTCTCCTTTCCACTGCTTATTATTGTCCAGGTGCCTGTTCCATGAATTCTTGAAGCTCCCCAGTATCTTCACCTGCACCACCTCTTCCAGCAGGCCGCTCCAGGTGCCGCCACCCTTTCTTAATATTTCCCCACATCCCTAATAAACTTTCACCCTCAAACTTCACTGCATGCCCTGTGTTCTTGGTGCTCCTCCTCCTCCTCTGAGACTTCCTCCGGCATCTTGTTCACCTCCATGAGGTACATATTTATTTGTACAGTTACTCTGCTTGAAATTAAATACTTACCCTTCCCAGCAAGCTCTGCAAAATTCATGACCACAAGGAATATCCACTGGCTCTTCAAACACAGAAATACTGCATATGCATATGCCGCACTGTGTTAAAGAAATGAATATCAACAAAAGCAAGACCACTTACATTATTTAGAAGTGCAAAATTCAAGCACACTATCAGTCTTCACGAAGAGAAGGAGGACCACTCCCAGAGTGTGGGATTTTAACAGACATCTTTAACTACTCCACAGAAACAGGGCTGGTTCCAGCAGATTGAAGGGGACAATGTGGTCCCAATCCACAGGAGTTGGAGTACAGAGGACGAGGAACTACAGAGAGTCATCCTGACCTCAGTCTTGGGAAACTGCTATAAACCATTATAAAGAGCATATAGCAGCATGACCAGAGGCCAACTGGCTCCTGGACAAGAGGCAATAAGGATATCGACAGCCAGATTATGCCAGACAAACTTGACAGACTCTTTGACTGGGTCACAAAGGCAGTTGATAAGGGCCAAGCAACAGACATACTATATCTGGACTTTAGCAATGCTCATGACTCTGTGCCCCACAGAGACTTGAGAAAAGCTGAGAGAGATGGGGACGGAAACACATTAACTGGGTGGATTAGTAACTGTGGGATTAGAACTCAAGAGGGTAGTTGCCAGCGGAAATACTCAGGGATAGCAAAGTCACTACTAGGGTACCACAAGGGTTATCCGAGGTTGGCCCATTTCAATATATTCATCTGTGGTATAGGGAGAGACCCAGGGTAAAACGGTCTCTTTGCAGATGATACCAAAATCAGAGGCAGGGTGGATACAGCGGAAGGAATAGTGAAATGGAAATGGACCTGGGCACACTAATAAAGTGCTCCAAAACATGGCAACTCAAATTTGAATGCCAGAAAGTGTAAAGTCATGCACAATGGCAAAAGAAATCCACAAAGTTTTGGCTGGGAGGTGAGGGTGGAGCAGATATCAGAGGAAAAGGACCTAGGGATGATTTTAGTGATAGTGTAAAGTCCACTTGGCAAATGCCAGAAGGCTACAGGAAAGCAAACAGGATGTTGGGGTGCATAGGGAGGGAAAGCAATCAGGATGTTGGAGTGCATAGGAAGGGGTTGCTAGCAGAAAGAAGGAATTCTTCCCTTGAGCAGATCCTTGGTGAGCTCTTACCTGCAGTACTGAGTGCAGTTCTGCAGCATGCACCTGAAGGAGGTCAGGGACCTCTTTGAAGCTGTTCAGAGGACAGCCACAAAGATGGATTCGGGGCAGCTAGGAAGACGCATGAGGAGAGGCTGTAGAGTCTCAAAATGTACACAATGGAGGCCAGAGTGAGACAGGGATATGATCTATATCTGTAAGTACCTAAGGGCATTAATAAAGTGGACTGTAGTGCCCTGTTCACAGAGCGTGAGTGCAGGCTAACGAGAGGCCATGGATGGCAACTGGTGGGGGAAGGTTTAAGAGGGACATATGAAGCCCTTCTTTGTTGTGGAGAAGTGGAATGCATTGCCAGAAGTAGTTATCATGGAGTCCATCGCAGATTTCACACAGGTGGAATAGGCACAGGGAAACAGTTCGAATTATAGGATGCAGCGAGGGTGGTCAGTCGAGGAAAGAGGATGAGTGGACCATGGAGGGGGTGTCAAAATATAGTCAGGGAAATCGTAGACTAGCATTAGGCTAAGGACAGATGCAGGTATGTACTGGGCAGAGTCAATGAACCATCGAGCCTTTTTCTGCCACCAACAGCTATGTTTCTATATAATGTAAAATATTTTTCCCAAAAGAAACACAATTATTACTTGCATTCTTTTTCAAATATCCATTTTATAACCATTTTACCACTCTGGCCTGCCCTTCTGCTGGCTCTTCCCAGCCCCATCCCCATCTTCTCCAGATACTTACCATTACCTCCTGACCCTAGCTTATGCCCCATGACAGGTCATCTGGGCTTTCTCTACCCCTCGGCTTCTTTGAGCGCTTGGAGGAGGTGACACAGTCAGACAATGTCTCTAGACAATGCACATAGTCCAACAAGTTAACTTAGAGGAACGCGTAAACCTCTTTAGGCCTCAAACGGTCCCAGTTTAAAAACATACTTTATGATTGTTCACATTCTGTAAATGTGCTGATGTGGCTGGAAGTTTGATTCTGATTCCATTTTTCTTTTAAAGGAAATAGAAACATAGAAACATAGAATTTGATGGCAGATAAGGACCACTTGGCCCACCAAGTCTGCCCATTTCCTACTTCCAATGGATAAGCTGCAGATCCTAGTTAACCAGCAGCCTACTTCTTCCTACCCTCCCTAGAATTGCCTTATGACTGTCCCATGCATGCTTGAATTCCACCACTGTTTTTGACTCCACAACCTCCTCCGAAGGCCGTTCCATGAATGAATGAATTTACTAATGTTTTAACTGTTAAATAAATCAGAAATAAACAATGACCTGTGTGTGTGTTTTTTCTTTGTTAATGTTTACTGTGCACTTTTTATGCTCTTCAAAATATTTGAAACTACCACCGGCTTCACAGACTATTTTTCAGCATCAGAGTCAGCGTGTGACCAGTTTTGAAATGCTGACATCACTAACTCCGATTCAGCTTGAAGATAACGTGTGCACTGAATTCTCTGTTTCAGACAGCAACAATACACAAATGCTGACTGATTCCACTAATAGAAGTAAAAGATGCCCGACTTCAAAAATAATACAACTATTCTGCAACCTCATATGCCCAACATTTTAAAGCTTTAATAAATGCCATTTCCTAGTAGGGGTGCACATTACCCAGTTGTTATGAATACCCATTGACAATGTGGAGTGCTCAGAAAGATCTGATGTTATGGGGTAGAGTTGGGGATATTTCCACCCGGGGTGGAAGAAGCTTAGCTGAAAGATGTCTGTCAATCAGACCATTCTTGTGGAAATGACAGAGTGTGAATAGTGAACCATATCCATGCCACTAGAAACGATAATTCATTGTGCAAATCTGCTCTTAGAGCCAAAACATTGGAGCATTATCATTCCGTGAATGAGAAACTTAACTAGCTGACTACTTACAGTAGGAGAGGGACATTTACAGTGCAGCTGTTTTGCCCACAAGACTTGTCAGTAATGGAGCTGGGGAATTATGTATTATGTTGTAAACATAAAAAATGTAAAAGTGAATCTGAGATATAATGATGTATCTACCTGACAACACCTCAGTTTAGAACCAGTACTGGACAGAGGTCAATGGCATGTTTGTTATTTGTATTTTGTTGACCAGGTGGTCCCACTGAGACAGAAGTCCCTTTTTCAGGTGACCCAAGTTTTATTACATACAACAGTCAATACAAGAGTCAAGAACAAAAATCAGAAAGGCAATATAAGGTAAAAGATTTCCATGGCATTAACAATGAAGAGACAGGATGCACTGGACAAGAATGGAGTGTTTGTAACAGAACTGTGTAGCTACCCGGAGTGGCTGCTAAGGATCCTCAGCCTGGACAAGAACATGTACAATACTTCAGAAGTAAGTCCCTGAAGGAAGTTTTAAAGGACTTCAGGTTAGAGCAGGCCTGTGTACTGGCCGGGTAGGTCATTCCATAGCCTAGGGTCCACAGAGGCAAAAGACCTAATGCCAGCAGACGTTATAGATTTCGGAATCAAGAGGAGTGGGTGGGAGGAGGACCAAAGGGCTTGGCTGGGCAGTCTTAGAGCCAGGAGAGACGTGGTGGGGAGGTGGGAGTACACAATTTTGTGAACTAGGCAGAGGGCGAAAGTATATCCTCTTTTCTAAGGTGGCCAGTTTTTGTGCAGAGAGTCTTGCAGCGATGTTCCTTTCTCCAGCAGTCACTGCAAAGTGAGACGTGCTATGATAAAGGATATTAGTTTATTGAGTTTGTCCCTTTGAGAGAGAGAAGATGGGGACACCATACAGGATGTGGGCAGTAGGATGCTGTTTGCTATGGATACCCTAGCTTCAGTCGAGAGGTAAGGCTTCAGATGATAAAGGTCAAAAGCTTTGGTTGCTCCAAGTCTATCAACATGAGGCTCACGTACTTGGTGAGGTTACAGTCTCAATGAGGTCACCCCTTAAAGGGGTATTTTAATAGTTTGCTCTATCTGTGCTTGAACGACGAGGCCAACGAGGGAGACTGGTTTTGTTAACATTTAGCAGGTTGTTTGTCTTAACCCACGAGTCCAATAGGTGGAAATCAGCTTTGAGGTCCCTCTCAATTGAGATAATGTCAGAGTGACTTTGTAGAGCACTGCATCATCAGCATAGAGAATGACACTAGCACTGCAACAGTGCTCTGTTAGGTTATTTATGAAAGAGAGAACAGCAGGGGCCGAGGATGAGCCGGAGGGACCCCATCTGTCATGGTGCAGTCAGACCTGGACATTGTAGCCATCACTGAAACCTGGTGTAATGATAACCACGACTGGGAGATGGCCATACCTGGCTACAACATATTCAGAAGAGACAGAGCAGGCAGGAAGGGAGTAGGAGTGGCACTGTATGTGAAAAATGACATAAAGGGCCACAGAGATCCAGGAGGAACAAAATGGGGAGAGATACTGTGGGTTAAGCTGGAAAGGAAAATGGGGACAGCCATCCGCACAGGTGTGGTCTAGACCACCAGCACAGGAGGAAGAAACAGATAGGAGCTGGTGCTAGCCATCCAAAGGATGGCAGACAAGATGAGGTAGTACTGGTTGGAGACTTCAATATTCCAGATGTGGGCTGGAGCATCCCAGCAGCAGCATCAACTAGGAGCAGATTTATCCTGACTCCCTTCAGGGTGCCTTCTTCAAGCAACTGGTCACGGAACCAACTCGGTAGAAGGCAATACTGGACCTTGTGCTCACAAACAGGGACAGTGTGATGAGGGTAACAGTGGGGAGCACCTGGGAAACAATGACCACCAGTCATTGTGGTTTGAAATCACAGAAAGAGCAGAACCAAACCACACAAAAACACGATCCTGGATTTTAGGGGGCAGACTTTGGGAAAATGGGGAGATACTTGAAAGAAGAGGCATTAAGGGAATGGGACAGGAATCAGGGGTTGAGGAACAGTGGGCAGTATTTAAAATGGGATTACAAGAACAACAGAATCATGCATTAAGCAGGTTAGCAAGAGGAAAAGGAAGAGGAGACCATTATGGTTTCCCAAAGAGGTAGCAAAGAAAGTGAAAGCCAAAAAGATTGCATTCAGGCAATACAAAAGACACAGGCAGAAGGGATAGAGAAGTACCAGGAGAAGCAAAGGGAGGCAGGAGGTCAGTAAGGGAAGCCAAAGCTCAGACAGAAGAACACATTGCAAAATCAGTGGGTAGAGGGACAAAACCTTTTACAGGTACATAAGTGAAAAAAGAAAGACAAAGGGAGGGATAGTGAGACTGAAGGGGTAGGATGGGGGCCACGTGGAGGATGACAACAGTAAAGCTGACATATTGAACAGGTATTTCTGCTCAGTCTTTACTGAGGAAGAGGAGGTAATGGGTCTGAAGGAGTACAAGGGTGAGAATGGTGCAGAAATGGACACAAGTCCCTTTACACGAGAAAGGGTCCTGAAGGAACTGGAAGTAATAAGAGTTGATAAGCTAATGGGGACAGATGGGGTGCACCCCAGGGTCCTTAAAGAACTAAGAGAGGTGGTGGCTGAACCTCTGGCTATCCTGTTTAGCCGATCACTGGAAACAGAGGAGGTACCCAAAGACTGGAGGACAGCAGATGTAGTCCCCTTATACAAAGTGGGAACAAAGAGGAAGCAGGAACTACAGACCAGTCAGCCTCACCTCGGTACTGGGAAGATCATGGAAGCACTACTGAAGAAGAGATTGGTAGAACATCTGGTTGTCAATGGACTACAGGACCCAAGGCAGCATGGTTTCACCAGGGTAGGTCATGTCAGACCAACCTCTTGAATTTTTGACTGGGTGACTCGGGAGGCGGATCAGGGGAGGCGGTGGACATGGCCTATCTGGACTTCAGCAAGGCCTTTGACACTGTGCCACATAGAAGACTATTACACAAACTGGGGAATATGGGTGTGGGCAGGACAGTAGTGTGGTGGGTAGGTAACTGGCTGGGTGGCAGGACACAGAGGGTGGTGGTAAATGGCTGTCACTCCACAGAGGAAAGAGTGACCAGTGGGGTACCACAGGGATCAGTGCTGGGACCGGTCCTATTCAACATCTTCATCAGTGACATTCATGGGACCTAGAAGGCAGAATTTCACTGTTCGCTGATGACACAAAGCTCTGTAACAGAGTAGACACACCAGAGGGTGTAGGGCAGAATGAGAAGCGACCTGCAGAAACTTGAAGAATGGTCAGGGGTTTGGCAGTTGAAATTCAATGCAAAAAGTGCAAGATAATGCATATGGGGCACAAAACCCTGGCACAATATATCAGTTGGGGTGAGGATATAGCATGCACCAAGCAGGAAAGGGATCTTGGGGTTATCATCTCTGATGACCTCAAGGTAGGAAACAGTGTGACAAGGCAGCAGGTAAAGCAAATAGGATGCTGGGATGTAATAGGCAGGGCCACCAGCAGGAAAAGGGAGGTCATAATTCCGCTTATACAAGACACTAGTGAGGCCCCACCTGGAGTACAGTGTACAGTTCTGGAGACCATACTCACGTAAGGACATAGACAGGGTAGAGAAGGTTCAGAGGAGGGCAACAAAGATGGTGCATGGATTGCATCACAAGTCCTATGAAGACAGGTTGAAGGAACTGAACATGTACTCCCTGGAGGAGAGGAGGGAGAGAGGGATATGATAGAGACATACAAGTATCTTACAGGGAGGAACAGGTGCAGGAAAACACTATTTTAAGCGAAAAAGATGTTCCAGGACTAGGGGCATGGGATGAAGTTGGAGGGAGGACGATTCAGAGGAAACATGAGAAAGAATTTCTTCACAGAATGGGTGGTGGACAAGTGGAACACCCTGCCAGAGGAAGTGGTGGGGGCTGAAACAATAACGGATTTAAGAATGCATGGGATAGACATAAAGGAATTCTGGAGTCAGGGTAAGGCAACAGACTTCTAGGAAAACAAACTGAACTTACAAGCTCAAATGAGCAGACTGGGTGGGCCATGGCACTTATCTGCCGACACTGTCTATGTATCTATGTATCTGTGATGTCTTGTAGGAGGAGAGGCATCCTCTCTCTACTTTACCAACTGCTACGGACAGTTAAGTAATTAGTGACCCAAGTACAGGATAGGTTATCAAACCAGAGTTTTTAAGTTTGAGGAGGAGCAACTTGTGATCGACCAAGTCAAAGCCTTAGTCAAGTCTATGAAAACTGTTCCAGTTGCTCTTTTAGACTCCAGAGCCTCAAATATGTGGGTTGTCAATAGGACTAAGATAGTGCCCAAAACCTTGAATGTTCTTCCATTTGTAATAAGAAACATTTATTTATTTCGCTTTTGTTGACCGGGTAAGTGCACTAGACAAATCCTGCCTATTTTCAGGCACGACCGGGGGAGAGGATACAGATGAATGCCTACTGACCTTGAACCAGAATAAGTTGTTGGTGGTATTTTTAGTGAATGAGGGAAATTTGGCCAGGACACCAGGAAATTCCCAACTCTTTCAAAAAGTGCCATGGGATCTTTAACATCCACCTGAACTACCACCAATCCAGGCAGATGGGACCTCGGTTTAACGTCTCATCGAAAGACAGCACCTCAGAAGTACAGCACCCCTCTCATGCTGCACTACAGTGTCAGTACTGGGATATTAACCCAAGTGCGGATGTGGGAACTGAACCCACAGCACTCTGATCTCCGGCCTGAGAGGTGAGTGTGCTACCTACTGAGCCACTGAAACTGACATTAAATCACCAGGAGCATTTAAGTTAATCAGAAAAACATTTATACAGTACTGCTACATGTAAATGTTTTTTATAAAATGTTCTATGGAGCCCATATTTTGCACAAAATTATGTAAAGTCATATTTACATACATCCCCAGAAAGTACTCATTCAGTAGTTTTGTATGTAGTCCTGCTTTAAAATCATTTGTGCATTTATTATTATTAGCTATGAAAGTTATTCTGCAACTGTATATTATTTTTGGTCTTATCTTGATTTTTAAGTACTGTCATTATTTTAAAATTTTATTTTACTTGTTTTATTACTGTGTTAGTATTTTATTTAATTTACGTTATATTGCTTATGCAGATTGTTAGCTTGCATTTCATCTTGCATTCGTGCCTGTAAAGAGCCATGTGGCCCAATGCATATCCAGTAACCAGATCAAAGAAACAAGTAATAAAGGTGCCATTATAAACTATCTGCCATTGTTAGCATGTCTATATTTAAATCATTACGGGGTCAGCAACACGGCTTGGATACGCACTCTTCACTTCAGATTGGTGGGATCATGGGGGTGGTGGGTTATGTGACAGGATGCTGATTCTGGGACAAATTTCTTTATGCCCATACCTGCACTGCAGATGCTCTAAATATAGGCTCCATAGCTTATAAAAATCTAGTGTATTCAATGCACGATATGATAGCCTTTTCATCTGCTGCCAGGTTGGCCATACTGCAAACCCACTATTAAAGTGTGGGCAAGGGGCTGGGCTACTTACAGTTTGTCAGAATGAGGTGTTTCACACACAGTCTTGTCCCTTGTACCCTACTTAGAACCTTAATGTCTCTCCCTTTAGTTGGACGTTGCCCACAATATGTAGAAGTTTGGGCACCACGAGGCAGGGTCTGTGTGGTGTCCTTGCATCTCTGTTTCACTCCTTCCTGGAAGTTCAATAGCTTATCACAGCTACACAGAATGTAGCCAAGATCTGCACTGGGTGCAGTATACCTCCAACATGTAGCCTGTGCAAGAATACCCATGCAGTGGAGTGCGCCAAGTCCTGTACCAACTATGTAATATTTTATACTGGATGGAGTGATCTTGTACCTCTGCAGGTTCTATAAGCCACTTGCCAACTTCTATGGCAGGCAGTATCTGAGATCACACAGGTGGTCAGTTTCCCACTTGGAATTAAGGGTGAACACTGTAGACTCAAGATATCCTGCCTATGCCTGCCCCCAAAGTACTTAATAAGCACTCCTAGGCCGGGTTTGGTGCAGCTTATATTCTGGCATTTGTCAGCAGTTTGACTGTTGAGTGGTTTTGTAAGTAACTGCTGTGTTGTTGATGTACAAACTGTGTTCATGAGTTATTTGGATCAAATCCATCACAGTATCACTGTTGGGATCTATTATTTGCCCTAGTAACTGGATGTTCTGCTGGGCCCATGGGCCTCCCACTAACATTTTATATCTACTTTAGTCTGGGGATTGGTTCTATAGTGGGTGAACTTGTCAGGCATGCGGCAACATTTTGTCACAAATTGGGTTCTTTCCATGTTGTGCACACAGAGACCACGTGGCATGGGTTTTCAGAGAACATGGTAGGGGACTATACCAATAATCTGTTAGGTAGTGAGGGGCTACTGAATCAGCCTCCATCCTGCACCACTCTGGGATCTATAGGCCATCTGCAGGGGCTGTGAGCACCAGGAATGGTACAAGGTAGCTGCTAGAACAGATTCCTCAGTCTAAGGAAGTCCAAATCCCCCACCCCAATCAATGCTACCGGGCATTCAATGCTGAGTCTGGGTTGCATGCCCTCCCAGATGTACTCCTTAATCAATCTATCAATGTGCATGAACATTTGATTAGAATTTATCAATGTGCGGAAAATTTGATTAGAATTTTATCAGTGTGTGAACATTTGATTAGACTTTATCAATGTGTGTGACCATTTGATTAGAATTTTATCAATGTCTGTGAACATTTTATTAGGAGCTGAAGTGAGATGTTAGCTAGTGCATGAATTCTGGGAATGTTTATTGGGTGGAATTTCACACACTCTTGTCTGTTTTTCAGATGCAGGTGCAGGAAATCCACCCAGACTGTTAGAACTATCTTGGACATGGTCTAACTTTTGAGCATGGTTGCCACAACTTGCACTCATACAAATGACGCATGTGTCAGAATTTTGAGACATACTATTTATTTTTTCTTGTAAAGTACATACGTTGCAAATGCATTACGATGTTTGTAAATATGACTTAAACACCCTGACACATTTCCCTGGACATAGAATGTCTCAGAAATACAGACGCAAATACTGCAAATCCCAGCCATTATCTTTAGTGTGCTTAGTTTTGCCCCAGAGGGGACAGGTTCAAGGTCTTCCAACAGCCAATGTCTTTTCCCAGTTCTCTTACCATGGGGATGACATTAAGGGTATTATTTTATTCATGTTTGATGGGAATATTATACCCAGGTAAGTAAACCCTTTAGGCTTCCATCTGAATTGATATGGCCCAGAAAGCCTCTTTGTGCAACTCTGGTTGAGGGAAATATCCTGAACTTGCTCCAGCTAATTGTAAGTCTGGATAGCTCTGAAAATGTGTTCTGTTCTTGGGTTAGAGTATGCAGTGCACTGGGTAGGTCTATTGACACTATCAACATGTTATCTACATGGCTAATAGTTCACATTCTTTATTATGGAAGATAATGCCTGACATTGTTGGGGACTCTCTCAGTTTCTGCAGGAATGACTGGAGCTAAAGCGAACAGGCAGAGAGCCACGCTCTAGGAGTGGTCTCTAATGTTATAATACTGGTAAGTAACACTGCTACTGGCATATAATAGTGTTTGGACTTAGCTGAAGAGTCTACCCAAACTGAATACACACAGTACTTTTTCTAAGTATCTCCACTCTAGGGCATCAACTGTGCACTTGGCATCTAGGGACAAGCTGCTGCAATGAAGAATGATTCCAACTGCCCCAAATAATACTGACTAGTTTTCTGAGGTTATCTTCTCCATAACAACTGAGGACAACTCCCACCTGGTCCCTGAAGTTTAAGTTAGGTAACACCATGTTAATCCTTATTGGCAACACCTTTGCCACTATTTTACATCCATTTTATGTAGAGATGGGACAGTTAACCTACACGACTTTTTTTTTTTGGGGGGCCTTTCTCCTTCTCATATATGATTGATAAGGGCTTCTCTCAGGATAAGGGAAGTACCCAATTTTCCAGGGCTTTTTTTACCTAGTCAGCAGGTGTCTAGGGAAGATGTTTAAGTACACATTATAAAATTCTCATGTGAACCCATCTCCTTCTGGGGTCTTGGATGAGGGGAGTACTTTAATAGCCCTTGGAATTTCTTCCTCTGTAATAGGAGCATCTACTGCAGCTTGTTGTGCTGGTTTTAGGATCACGAGGGTCAGGCTCTTTAAAAAAAACTATCCAGCTACAATTCTGCTGGTGACAATTTGAACTTATACAAATCAATAAAATATTGGTTAATCTGAAGGGGGTCACTTATTCAAGCAGTAAGGCATGACAGGGCATTGGTGGTATTAGGTGTACCACATGGTCAGGGGTGTAGTGAGGCACGAGGAGAAGCCAAGTGCCTTCAACACCCTGACTGTGGGTAACCCTAGTGCCACCAACGCCCCTGGAGTGCCTTATTGCTTGTATAAAAGGCAACTTTTAAAAAACCAACACTCTTTCAAAGCCACAAAAATATAATAAATGTTGCTAAATAATGTAAAATAGTCCCTCCACAGATGTTTTCTTCACCTGTCAGTCATGTCTTTCTTCACATTCAATATATTTAGTGACTGTTTACAATGGAATTAAAGAATTCAAAACTCTGCATTATTCCAGTAGTAGATACACACACACACAGAATGGTAACATGGAATACATGACTTCAAAATCCTTCAGAGTTCCACTGGCAAACACACACAGGCCTCAAGTGGAGCCAGAACCTCAATTTTATCTGTTGCTAGGTAAGAAGCAGGAGTTCTCTGGCAAACTGGTAGGGATGGGAGGATATTTACCAGAACAGCATGGCTTCAAAAAGGGCATAGTACCACCACGGCACTGTTGGAATTTACAGGATTCATCCATGACACCTCGACCAAGGAATCTGTGGGGGCAGTATTCATTGACCTGACAAAGGCCTTTGATACTGTTAACCACCCACTCTATTCAGCAACTGACACTCTCGGGCTCTCTAAGGATGCACTGCCCTGGTTTGCTAGCTACCTCGGGGAAGAGTCCAATGTGTTAGGATTGCTGGCATCACCTCTGATGAAAACCAGCCCTCTCAGGTGTCCCATGAAGGTCTATACTCTTTTCTCTCTTCCTGAACAGTCTCCTAGCATCTGCCAACAGAGAATAATACTCTATGGGACGATGCAGTACTGTTTAGTAGCAAACAAGACTCTAAACAACTTGAGAGTCAGTTGTAGTGAGATTTCAGGCATGTTGAAGAGTGGTTTAACTCACATAAACTCGCCCAGAACTACAGCAAAACTAAGGTCATGACATTCTGCAATGCACGGAGCAAGTATAAACCTCTGTCTCTAACCATCAAGAACCACATGGGGACTTCTTTTGAACATGTTCCTGAGTTTAAATATCTCAGCATCACCTTGGACAGTTCTCTCTTACATACCAGCACACTGGCAATGTAGCTAAGGCCGCCAATACGTATCGGCCTGCTCCACAAGCACAAACACTGCATGACCACTGATGCCCTTCAAATGGCCAGCTACAGCTCCGTCACCTCCATCATTGACTACAGTCTAGTCATCTATGGCTCTGCTTCCCTACTGCCCTTCAGAGGATATCAGTGACACTCAGCAAGGCCTGTAGGCTTCAAACGGTGCCTCTCGCCTAACACACACCTGTGCCTTGTACGCCCAGACCAGATGGCTACCACTCCTTAGTAGAATACAATACCAGACCTGCTTGTTAACCACAAAAGTTCTCTCTGGCTCATGTCATCAGGAGTGGCAAAGCTCCTTAGTGCCAACAGCAGTACCCAGCTTACACGCAGTGCTCTATATCAAACCTTCCAGGTCCCCAGATGCCAGACC
This sequence comes from Neoceratodus forsteri, assembly GCA_016271365.2. NCBI lineage: Eukaryota > Metazoa > Chordata > Ceratodontiformes > Ceratodontidae > Neoceratodus > Neoceratodus forsteri. The sequence continues at coordinate 1,887,181,839 of CM057456.1, read as the reverse complement.
ACAATGGGGCAGAGGTTGTTCATGCACAGGGCCCTCAGTGGTACAATACCCTTAACAAAGAAACACTTACAACTGCAATGCTTGGTCCCTTTAAAAGGCAACTCCAGCTATTCCTCGCTTCTACCACTCAATGTGACTGCTTCTCCTAAGAAACTGTCTACTCATTTTACCCTTATCGAAGGTGACTTGTAACCTCCCTTAGAGCTCCACTTTTTGGCACCAGTTTCCCTACTCTCACCCCTTACCCCCACACCACACTCACCCACCCCCTCCCTCCCTCTCCTCTCTAATGGAACTTTCAGATATGGGGCCCGCTCAGCCCATCCACCTTACACTTTTGCCACCCACCTCTACCCGCCGACAATGGCCCTTTAGCCTGCCTACTTCTTCCTGACTCTCTCCTACCCTATACTAACTATATACTGTTCACTGAAACTTGTCTGAAGCTGGTTTATGTTGTCTCTCTTCATTTTTGGCTGTATAATAAATGGTTAGATATCTTTGCAGTTTTAAGACTGTAACCATTGTTGACCCTTTGTAAGTATGTTATCCTACATCCTTTGATGTGGAACCTTTGTAAATGAACAGTTCCTGCTCAAAGGTATTTCTAATCCTAGAGTTTAATAAAATAAAATAAACAAAAAAAAAAATATTTCATGGTCATCAAAGAAACAACAGCAATATAAACTCTGACTAGTACTTGCTGCATCGTATCAATTTTAATACTGCTGAAAAACATGTGTATTTAATGCCTTTCTCCCATAGCAGTTTTTTGTGTCCTCATGTCATGAATTTATTTAAGAAAATCAGGGTAGATGGAAAGACTACGACCTTCCCAATGAAGGCCTTTTGTTCCTATGCAAGCCGCATTATTTGTTCCTTAACTTGGAATTTAATGACTTTAGCTATGACCAACTGAGACCTGGTGTTGGGGTTGGTTAGCATAGGTTGAAGAGCCAAGTGCACCTGATCAAATTAATTGGGCTCATCCCAGAAATTATTTTGCATTTTGGGCAAATGCTGTTGCAGAAATTCAATTGTATTTGTCCTTCCTGCCTTTTCTGGAGGCCGTGATACAGATATCATTTAGCCATCCGCAGCAGTTGAGATCCATGATCATCTTCTTCAGCTGTTGTCCATGGCCCAATCATCGACATCCTCTAGTTGGTCTTCAGGCTCTCCTATAGCCTCTTCACTTCAATGATTCTCACTCCAAAATTGGTAAGTTGGGACTGCAGCGTAGTCAGAGCTCTTTTATTTGGGTTGTTATTGCTCTGGCAATACTTTATATTTCAGCCAAAACAGTGCTGATAGCTGATATTGTTATACCTTCTTTGCCAATAAGCTTGTGGTCATCTAATTCTGCAAGCACAACCTTGAGCTCTTGGGGTCTGCTGCATACCCAGTAATAAAGGTAGGCTTCAAGTTTGAGTTTTACACCTATAAATTGATGGCATTTAAGATCCATGGAGCCAGAGCACTACAGTTAGGCAGTCATCTAGGGCTAGCTCAGCCAGAAGTCTTCCATTCTGAAATGTGTAACCAGCTCCAGTAATCAGGCCTGCAGACAGACATTAGAAATGTGGCAATAGCAGCCACCAGCTAGGAAAACCCAGGGCTACCATGTGCCCAACAGCAGGGAGAGTGACAAGGAGGGAAAAGTAAGCCAAGATAAGCTCCATGAAGCAGCGCACTTGTGAAGCCGGGTGACAAAAATGTTGATGGCAAAGCTGGTCACAAGCCCTAGAGTAACACAGTGGAAAGAGCCAGAAGATGACCAGCAAGAAAAACAGTTTGCAGGTGAAGGCAAAGACCACAACTAACTAAGATGTCAACAGGATGGCCAGAGCACATTGAATGGGACTACCGACAGTGAGGCGTTGATGGTAGCGATGTCAACAGCCCTTAGGTTAAACAGAGTAAAGCAGCCAAAGCAGTGGTAAAGATGATGACACGCTATGCCAAACAACCTGCATGCTAAGGACCAGAGGACAACAGAAGGACCAGAGCACAAAGTCAGCAACCAAGTGTGTTGTTATAAGAATGGGTGGAGTGGGCACAGAAGATGATGAGAACATCAATGGCAAGACAAGCAGCAGTCTCTTAAGAAAACAGCAGCAGGAATGGTGAAGTAGCAGAGCCAGGTGATGACCAGCAAACAGGGAGCTATGGGACAGAATTGGGATTCAAGCACAGAGCCAGAAACCAACTGTGTTGCAATCATGGCAGCCTGAGTGCATGGAGCAGATGACGGAAATTTGACGGCAAAGAAGGTAACAGTCTCTGAAGTAAAACAGAGAACAGAGCCAACAAGAGCAGCAGAAACAAAAAAACAAGGCCAAAGCCAGGTGATGACCAGCAAGGAGAGAGCCATGGGCCACCATTAGGACCTGAGCACAAAGCCAGCAACAGACCATCATGTCATAAGGCAGTCAGAATGGCAGGAAACAACAATGAGAATGTCACTGTTAAACAAGGTAACAGACTCTAAAGTAAAGCAGAGAACCGAACCAAAGAGAGCCACGGTCTGTATCAACAAGGAAAGGTCAGTCAACAACCAGCAAGCAGGAGCTACAGGCCATCATACTGTCCTGAGTCCAGCACCAACAATTGACGTTAGCATTACAAAGACTGTTAGAGCAGCAACAGAGGCCAAAGACATGGTCAGAACTTACCCACAAGGAGGATGTGGAGTAAATGGCAGTATCTGGAGGCATTAGCATCAGTCACAATAGAGGAACCGACATGGGGAGAAACCGGATCCGAAGAACAGATGGACAGCCCAGCACAAGCAGGCCCAGGATGTATCAAAGTGTGGCTGTAACTGAAAAGGCAGGAAGCACTGCCAGAGCAGAGATGAAAAAGTGATGACGTCATGACTACAGAGGAAAAGGAAATGTTATGGAAACATAAAATGGAAGGAAACAAAAATGACAAGAAAAGAAGATAACTTCAAGGATGGAATATGAGGAAGGAATTTATTTGGTTGAATGTAAAGTTGATGGCGGGAAAAAAACTGAGAAAGTATGGGGCTACCCATGATATAGAAGCATAGATGCTTACAGTTCCAAAGGAAGGGCTCTGTGAGAGATTTCTTCAAGTAAGATCTGTGCTTGCGGTCCATACTGTAGGTAGAACTATTTTAGTCAAACTGTTACAGCTTAAACCATTTTGAGAGTAGCTCAAAAGGTGATCTCAAAACGGTTTTCAAAAATTCTTCTATCAAGGCAACAATGTGAATGCTTACAGTTATATGCACTGTTAAACTGATTTAACTTAGCTAACTGACTTTAGCAAGGTATTTGACTCTGTGCCACACAAAAGGTTGATCAAGAAGTTGGTGAATCTAAAAGTTGGGGATAAGAGTGGCCAGATGGGTGAAAACTGGCTGAGGGACAGAATCCAGAGAGTGGTTGTTAGGGAGAGATTATCTGGCACCAGAGAGGTCCTGGAGGGCTTGGTGCTGGGGCGCTGTTGTTCAATGTCTTCATCAGTGACACTGGGATGGCATTAAGGGCAAAATGTGCCTATTTGTGGGCGACACCAAGATCTGCTGTAGCGTGGACACAGCTGAAGGGATACAGGACCTACAGGATGATCTAGAAAGCTGTGGAGGTGGTCCAGGATCTGGCAGCTTGGCTAATGCAAGAAATGCTAAGGTATGCACATTGGAGCCAAGAATCCAGGATGGAGTACTACCTGGGTGGAGTCCGGTATCTGCATCAGAGGAGGAGCAGAACCTGGGAGTGATGATCACTAGTGACCTGAAGCACTCCACAGTGCAAGAAAGCCCAGCAGGGCAAACAAGATGCTGGGATGCATAGCTAGGGGGATCAGTAGGAGAAAGGTGGTTATACTGCCCTTGTACAGGTCATTGGTGAGGCCACATCTAGAGCATTGAGTTCAGTACTGGTACCCACACTCAAAAAGGACATTAACCTGCTGAAAAGGTCCAGAGAAGGGCTACAAAAGATGACAGCGGGTCAACAAGGTAAGGCATACGAGGAGAGGTTGAGGGCACTGAACATGCACTCCCTGGAGGACAGGAGAGGCGAGGGACATGACTGGTACCTTCAAGTACTTGAAAGGGATAAATAAGGTAGATAAGAAGATGAGTGGCAACCATAACATGAGGGGCACAGTCTTAAGCTGGAGGAGAGAGGTTTAAGAGGGATGTCAGGAAGCACTTCTTCACTAGGAGGGGTGGTGGACACTTGGAATGCAATTCCCGGAAGAGATGGTCTCATTGAAGACAGTGACAGCTCCAAGACAGGCGGGATAGGCATAGGCAGAAGGTAATCAATCAATCAATCAAAATCTTTATTTATCTAGGTGAACATCATTGAGCAAGCTCATTTGCAAGATGGACCTGGTTAGCTCCAGGTCAAATGGCACAATGCATACAGAGATATTTACAATAGAGCCAAATAACACAAGTAAAGAACAATTAATGCAATTAATGCAAGTAAGTACTCAATGTTACATTAGTCATATCAGTTCAGAGTGCCTCTGTAATATTTAAGGAGGACATAAGATGGCGCTGCAGTAGGAATTTCAGTAGGGAGAAATGTGAAGTCGCTCATGTAGGAGCTGACGCAAGGACATAATTTCAAAAGTAGTGTAATCACACAGTATCCCTATATGTAACATTCTAAATAGAAGGATTAGGATCTTAACAGTCAAGAAGAAAAGTAATTACAGTTCTTTTTGGCAAATTTTGGCAGGAAATCAGATTCATGCTTGGTTTAGAACGGACACAGAAGCAGACTGCAGGAACCAATCGAAGCCAACACTGAAAACACATACGTTCGACTGGATGGCTGCTAATACCGTGCTGCTAATGTGGAGGTCGAGCTTAGGTTCCCAGGCGGTAGAGGCAGCACCGACCAGCGGTGCCCGGGTTTCCCACGCCGGCGCGCAGGGAAGCCCGTGGAGAGAATATCCTTGGCAGGGGATGGAAGAAGGGGTCGGGCATTAAGTACTGGGCCATGGACAATGGAACATCTGAATCAGCAGGAGGACCAAAACAGCAGGACAACAGAATTGGGTATTCCTTAATGACTAAAGACTGGCCCAACCACAGAAATTCAGAAAGGAGTCTAATCAAACAGGGTCCCAACTCTTGAAGCTCTAAACAGAAAACAGACGTCATAACTGTTAGGCAATAAGTAAGTACAGCTCTTTTTGTGCAAGTTTTAGACAGAAAATCAGACTTTAGCTTAGTATTGAGGAGACACAGGAGCAGACTGCAGGAGCCAATCAGATGCCAGAGCAGAAAAAGTACAGCGTTCTGATTGGGTATCGGCAATGCCGTACCTCACACTAGTAAGGAGTTCGGTCCTAGGTGTCTCAGGCGGCAGCTATGGAAGCGACAACTGCCTGATATCCACATTTCTCCCACCTGAGGGTGAGGGAGCCCCTGAAGGGCTAGTCTATGGCAGGGAAGAGAGTTAGGGGACAGAGGAAAGATAGTAAGAGTGAAATCAGTGGAAAGGAATACAAAGATGAAATTGGGCAGTTAAATGGTACAGGGTAGGGAATAAGAGCCACAGAATAAGCAATATGTAAAGAAGGCAGGGTGAGTAGGTGTAGGGCTGCAAAAGCCATGAAGAGATAATAACCCTACAGGGATTTCTAGTGGGTAAAAACATTTAAGGCTTAAGATCCTCACAGAGTTAAGGTCTCCAAGGTTACAAGCGATCATAAATTCAACTCGCTCAGAGGGCAGCCTGATGCTTCAGACTATAATTAGGGGCTGGGGTAGCAACTGCAAGGCTCACACACTACGAGCATATAGAGATTTAAAGGCATTCATACTGCAGAGGCAGCTCAATTTCAATAAATTTTGTACTTTGTTCCATTATGTTGGCAACAGGAAACTAATGGCCACTCTGCCATAACAAGAGGAAGCCTTGGGGATACATAATGTGATGTAGGATCGCTTCTTAGGGCATACGTTCCTGGCTCACTTAGTGGGAGACAGTCTACTATATATTGTGGCAAGCCTCAAGAAGACTCTATAAGTCCAAAGGACTGCGTTTCTATTATGCCTAAACATAGAGAGGACCACCCTATGGCTTTGTACAAGGAACAATGACAGGAAGAGATGAGGAGACCAGTAATAAACCAGATGGCCCTGTGGTAAAGCGTATCCAACTTTTCAAGCGAGGCTTTGGGACATTGACTATAAAGGAAATCTGCATAATCGATCAGCGAAAGAAAAGTAGTTTGGACAAGGTACACTTTGCATCTCAGTAAGAGACTGGTTAATTCTAAAGAATATCCCCAGCCTGTGCCTTAGCTTCTTTACAAGGTCCTCGACATGCTCAGTGAATGATAGATTATGGTCTAACCACACACCTAGGTATTTAAACTCTGAGACAAACTCCAGTTTCTCTCCAGAATTGTGGTAATCTGACGTAGTGCTCCAGAGCTGGCCGGATTCATCACACAGCTATAGGCGAGAACAACATTGCTTTTGTTTTTTCAGCATTTAGAAGTAGTTTTTATGGAGGAGCTGGTTCTGGAGTTGGCAGAATTCCTCCTGGAGGTCAACACAAGCAGCTTCAGGTGTCGGACGACTATATATACAACCGTGTCATCAGCAAACAGGTATATGTTGGCCTTGTTAATACTCTCATCAATGTTATTAACATAGATAGTGAATAGTAAGGGACCAAGTATGGCTCCTTGCGGTACTCCCTCAGCAGAGGTTTGAGTGGGGATAGCTCACCCTCAGCCTTAATTTGTTGGCCCGTCCTACAAGGTACTCAGTAAACCAATGCAAAGAAACTGAGTCCGGGCCTATACTCTTCAAAGAAGAGAAGCAGGCCATAATCCACTGTATCAAAAGTCTTACTAAGGTCTAGAAATACAGCACAGACAAAGTTTCTGTTGTCCAGTTCTCGGTGCCAATCATTTGTTACTTTGGCGAGGGCGAAATAGTGCTGCGTTTGGTTCCTAAAGCCAGATTGCATAGGGTTTAGTAGGTTAGTAGATTCGAGGTAGTCCCTTAATTGGTTGCTGACAATCTTTTCCAGAAGTTTCGATAAAAGTTGGGAGGAAGGAAACTGGTCTATAATTGTTAAGGTCTGAGGGATCCCGATTTAAACAAGGGATGACATGAGCAATTTTCAGATCTGGGGAATAAGCCCTTGAGAGAATGATAAGTTAAATAAGTGGGTGATAGAAACAGCTAGGACATGATAGCGATTTTAAGGAAATAAGGATCAAAGACTCAGCACCAGCACATTTCTTAACATCCAATTGGAGCATGAGGTCTTCAACCTCTTTCAGAGAGGCGGGTGGGGCGAGAAGCCAGGTACGGAGGCAGAACAGTCTGAGCATGGGACACTTAATTGGGAGGCGGACCAGGGATGCAGGGAATTGTCAGCTAAACCAGCTGTGGGAAAATGATTGTTAAATGCATCTAGGATTCCCAGTTTATCACTGATAGTAGTACTCCCAGTTGTAGTCTTGGGTGGCAAGGAATTACCAGGCATATATCCGTACATTTCCTGGATTGTCCCCAGAATTTGGAGGAGCACTGTGCAGAATTCAATTCGGTGAGATAAAATGCTGCCTTAGCATCCGTGACCATTTTCATACAAGCATTGCGTGCCCTTCTGAATTGACACCAGTCTGAGTAAAGCTTAGTCAGGCGACTATTTCCACAACTTATCCCTATCAAGCAATGCAGCTTTCAGCTTGGCAGAGAACCAACGACATGTTTTGTTTTTACACAGCTTTTTATCATAGGGGCATACATATTTAGGGCCCCAACAAGTATAGCATGGAAAATATCATATCCGAGTTAACCGTGTTAGCTAAGTAGAAGTCTTGCCAACGTGGTGAGTGTTCCAACTCATGAACATAGGCAGCCACATCAAAGTTACGATGGGACCTTGTAAGAAATTTAGCTGTAGGTCCTGTATGATGCAGTGATCTGACCACAGCAATGAAGCAATGGTCACTGACATCAGCAAAGAAGGTTCCAGCATGTGAGAAGAGATGAGGCTTATCGACTAAAATAACATCCAGTAAGTGCTGTTGCTCATGTTCATTTTGTTTGGGCGTATGGGTTTTGTGAATTAGTTGCACCAACCCAGGGAATCACAGAAAGTGTTTAAGGGTGAAGTAGTCTTGATAACCAGTCGAAATTAAGGTCCCTAGGATGGTAGTTTCAAGGTTCTCTTTCTCCACAATAGAGCCAAGATGTAGGAAGGAGTGTACCAGCAGATGGGGTCTATAGCAACCAATCACTCTGAGAGCAAGGGAAGTAGATAATCGATCTTCAGGGTCAAACACTCAAATTCATTTTTTGACAGAAGTAGAATCCAGGCAGGATGTTGTAAACCTTTCCTTAATGTACACTGCCACACCACCTCCCCCTAGTAGGCCTGTCCGTTCTAAATAACTGGTAGGAAGGAATACTGATCTCCCTTGTCCTGAGAGGCTGGCCTAAGCCAAGACTGGGAGATTACCATCTGGCTGAGTATGGCTGACCTCGCCTGAATCATGGAGAACTTTTTAGGAGGCTGCAGACATTAACATGCCAGAAACTCATGCCTTTAAGACAAGCAGCATCCGAAGGGGATGTAATGGTGGCGATAGGACCAAGGTTTAGCTCAATGTTACCCGAACATAACAGTAACAGAAGTAATATCTTTGATAGGGTGGTGACAGTTAGTTTAAGAATCCTGGTTCTAGTACGTCTATAAGGCTTGCCAGGTTGGGTGAGCCAATCACCACCCTGAAGGTGTACATGCCAGTGAGCCAGTATTGAGAACGGAACAGGCAAACATACACCACCTATCATGGTTCTTCTGGTGTTGCCAGCCATCCTCAGAGGAGAATGGGGAGTATAGACAAGCTCAGTTGGAAGGGTACCAGAGTGAGTGTAGATAAGGTCAATCCTGTAGCCTAGAGGAGGACAGGGGTATCTAGCTCCAGGCAGGAAAACAGCGGAAGCAGGGAGCAAGAGAGAATGAGATGAAGAGGCAGAAGGGCAGAGCCATAGTGCTTAGAGGATGAGTAGAGAATAACCGAGAGGGTCAGTAGGGCAAGAGCCAGCCCGCGGAGGCGAAGCAGGAGAGAGAGAGGGAGCGCAGGGGGTCCCAAGTAAGTGAGCCCAATGAGGTTCAAGCAGGGTGGATACCAGGTCGAGAGGGTGGAGCCAAAGCCTATTTAATAAAGGTAGGCAGGGAGGTGGGGTGCAGGGATGGGTGCAAATGTTTGGCAAAAGTCAATGCAAAGCAGTGGGTGCGAAGCCAGAGACAAAAATCCAACAGAGTAAAGGCAGGGCCAATCAGTGGCCGAATGGAGAGCAGCGGTCCAATCAGAGGAGAGTGGCAGCAGGTGGCGGCCTATCAGAGCCGCATGCAGTGCTACCCGGAGCAGCCGGGACTCTTAACCGACTTTGAAGGTGTCCTGATCATCCAGAGGATGGAGGTGCGGGAGGCTGGCAAGATAAGCCGTGCCGCTGGGAGCCCGATCAGGGCAGTGGATCTAGTTTAAGATACAAACGTGAGGTTAAAAATAGAGGAGGCTTAGCTAGGGCAGGGGTACCAAGGCAAGTGAAGATTATTGGGGATATGTTGAGGATAGCAGGGAGGAAGCTCAGGTATGGAACTGTAAAGTAGATAGCAGAGCAGGCACTAAACAAAGCTGATACACAAGCAGATGGCGTAAAATAGGAAGATGTCTTTAAAGGGAGGACGGACAAGTGTTAGGCCTAATAGCTGCACTCTGTATCTTTAAGTAGAGTTGCAATATTAGTGAGGGGAGGATGAACATTGCTAGGGGTGGTGTCAAGCGGGGAGGAGAGTATTTAATAAAGGCTGGAGGTGGGGGATCGGAGGTGGGTGCAAAAATTCAAGCAGGAAGGAGACAGAAGAGAGAGAAAGTGAAAGAGAAATTGGATTATTTGCAGGGCAAAACTTACAACTGTGACCCAAATGGAATCTGGTCTAAACAGAAAAACTGTACCACTTTAAACTTAGTTTCTGATCCAGGGTAGATTACCACTGGACCTTAAAACAAAGACAGCTGTAATACTTTTAAAAATCTACAAACCTGCAGCCTTAAAGAACTTGCACTTCAAACTACCTTGCAGTGCAAAATTGCTGTAAACAGGCTTAGGTTCACATTTAAATTAGGATTCACAGGACAATTTGGAGAGACTTAACCAGTACCACCATCAGTATGTAATATTAGCTTAAAGTCCAGAAGGAATAGCAGTAGCAAAGAATTAAAAGAACTGCAGCAGCCCATCAGCAGGCAGTCAATGGTTCTGGCCAGTCAAGTTTCAACAGCGTACCTTCAGTCTGGTGATCGGCAGGCAGCGGCAGACAGAAGGGACCGGCCGCTGCTTGCAGCAGCAGAGGCACCTGTGTCAAGGGTGAAGCTTCGGTCTGGTGATTGGCGTGGTACAGCAAAGGGAGGCAGCTGGCAGACAGGCAGGGCCCGCCTGGCTGGGTAGGGAGGATGGGAGGAGTGGGGAGGTAGGGACAGTAGCTCAAGCTGTGGACCCTGCAATACCAGCAGACTAGATAGACCAAATAGCCTTCTGCTGGCTTCTTCATATGTAAGTGTGCCTCCCCACCCAGTTTGTTGTCATTTCTGCCCAGTCAGGATATTTTACAGACATGAATCCACCACTGACCATTCTGCCAGGATAGGACAGCACTCTGGGGACAAGGGTCACAGAGATATTTGTACTTCACTGTTCTGAGTTAAACTGTTTTGTTTATACATAACATTTATCATGGTGACAGTCTAGTACAAGTGCCTAACCATGACACCATCTGGTCATGAAACTGCAAATATGTTCATTAATTATTTTACATCTTTTAACGAAAAAAAACAAAACTCTAGATTGTAAGTTTGAGTTGGACATTTTCCTTAAGTCTCCCTGTAGTCCAGAAATTTACTTATGCAAAGGGTATATGCACAACACAGTCCCTTGAAGCTTGGAACTAGATAAGAAATAAAAACATTTGGAGCTTTAACTGCTCCAGTCAGGAAGGGTTTTATTAAAGAAACAACACTGGCAACACGTAGCGAGGTTAATGTCTCGTCCTTAAAATCACCTGGCACTCAAACAAATGTACTGCAGTAGTTGATTATAGCCATGACACAGCCCATTCCTAAGCCAACAGGTTTTGATGGGTGAGCACTTTAGCCTGTTTGAACACCTGCTGAACAGTCAACTGCAAATCTTACAAAGCTATGACTGGGAATTCCACGACTGTTATATTTAGTCCGTACCAGAAGTTGATACATTTTATGACACACTCAAAGGCATGAATTTATGGGTTTACTATTTGAACATGAAATGGAACATAACTTACTGTTACTGTAAAATAAACAACATGGTAAATGTAGCATAATAATGGCAGACTCGAACCATCGATCTGTTTCTGCCAACAGATTCTATGTTGCTATGTACATTTTCACAGCTAAATGACTGCTTTAACAAAACTGCCATTCAAGTAAAGAATATGCATTACCAGAGGTGTATCCTCGTCTCCCGAGACAGACTGATTTCATCAGGAGATGTCACAGATGAGCGTAGAAAGCAGGAGTTCGGGGAGGGAGTGTATCCCATGCATTATACCCGCTTTGAGGTGGAGTTGGCATCTGAACACCCGAGCTGGCAGCAATCCTCAGCATTGACATCCATTCTTCAAGTAACTTTTCCCTATCCCAATCTAAACCAAAGATACTGAAACTGAAATTATTTCAACAATTATCAAGCAAATACAGGAAGTGAGATTTTACTTTTGATAACGCCATACAAGAATAATAGGTAGGGCCACCTTTTTCCCAGAGCTATGGAAAAAAACGGCTTAAAACAAAATTTGCCGTTATTTAACACTACTCAAGAATCAATTTTTCATATAAAAAATATTTGTACCACATTTACAATACTTGATGCCAAATATGTGTACAACACTCATTTTGCACCTTCCTTTTAGTGTAAAACATACCTAATTTGCATAATTTCAGGGACCATGAAAAAAAACAAAAAAAACAGAACAGTTACAAAGAACTTACGTAACAGTAGATCTTTGAGGATCTCAGTCATCAGGTAATACCGGGGAGCGTCACCATCGGTAAAGCAGGATCCATAAGGAAGATTTTCCAGCAGTACAACTGGGGCCGACCAAACTCACTGACATCATGAGATGACATCACTTACTCTACAAAAGGCAGAGTGGCCCGCTCCCTCCTCAGTTCTTCGCCTGGAGACAAAAGAAGTGAAGCCCAGCCATAGGGTACCAAGGAGAGAGAGAGATGCCCAGGCCTATAAAGAAGGCTGGTTACACCAAGTAGTCAGTTCCAGGAAGAAGCCCCAAAAGAGGGGGATGTTGGGGATAGACCTGATGACTGAGATTCCTCGAAGATCTACTGTTCGTAAGTTCTTCACGTAACTGTTCTATCTTCTTTGTGGGTATCTCAGTCATCAGGTCACACTGTAGAATGAGTCCCAAGAAGTTACCGGGAAAACAAACAGTCTGGGTGGAAGGCCAACCTTAAGCTTAAGACAGGAGGCCCTGTAGCATAGCTCTGCCAAATCCTGCAAGGGCTCTAGATGCAATGTCCAGACTGTAGTGCTTGGTAAAAGTATGGATGGTACTCCAGGTGGCAAATCCACAAATGCCAGTGGCAGAAACCCCTTGAAACAACCCACAGAGGTAGCCATGCCTCTGGTGGAAGTAAGCTTTGACAGCAACAGGAAATTCTTTTGCCATACTGGTTGTAGCAAAACACTATGCAATTAGATAATCATTTGGATAAACGCTACTTAGAAACTGAGGCGCCCTCTCTGCCTGGGGTGAAGAAGTAACCAATCTCTTTGACTTCCTGCTGTCCTTAGTACAGATCAGGTAATACTTCAAAGCTCTGCACACTTCTAACGTGTGGAGCAGTGCTTCCTGGATTGGCATAGATACATAGACAGTGTCGGCAGATAAGGGCCTATGGCCCACCCAGTCTGCCCATTTGAGCTTGTAAGTTCAGTTTGTTTTCCTAGAAGTCTGTTGCCTCTTACCCTGACCTCTAGAATTCCTTTATGTCAATCCCATGCATTCCTAAACCCGTGATTGTTTCAGCCCCCACCACTTCCTCTGGCAGGGTGTTCCACTTGTCCACCACCCGTTCTGTGAAGAAATTCTTTCTCATGTTTCCTCTGAATCGTCCTCCTCCAACTTCATCCCATGCCTCTAGTCCTGGAACATCTTTTCACTTAAAATAGTGTTTTCCTGCACCCTGTTCCTCCCTGTAAGATACTTGTATGTCTCTATCATATCCCCTCTCTCCCTCCTCCCTCCAGGGAGTACATATTCAGTTCCTTCAACCTGTCTTCATAGGACTTGTGATGCAATCCATGCACCATCTTTGTTGCCCTCCTCTGAACCTTCTCTACCCTGTCTATGTCCTTACATGAGGTATGGTCTCCAGAACTGTACACTGTACTCCAGGTGGGCCTCACTAGTGTCTTGTATAGCGGAATTATGACCTCCCTTTTCCTGCTGGTGATGCCCCTGCCTATACATCCCAGCATCCTAGTTGCTTTACCTGCTGCCTTGTCACACTGTTTCTACCTTGAGGTCATCAGAGATGACAACCCCAAGATCCTTTCCTGCTTGGTGCATGCTATATCCTCACCCCCAACTGATATATTGTACTCAGGGTTTTTTGTGCCCCATATGCATTATCTTGCACTTCTTTGCATTGAATTTCAACTGCCAAACCCCTGACCATTCTTCAAGATTCTGCAGGTCGCTTCTCATTCTGTCTACACCCTCTGGTGTGCTCCACTCTGTTACAGAGCTTTTGTGTCATCAGCGAACAGTGAAATTCTGCCTTCTAGATCCAAGGCGAATGTCACTGATGAAGATGTTGAATAGGACCGGTCCAGCACTGATCCCTGTGGTACCCCACTGGTCACTCTTCCCTCTGTGGAGTGACAGCCATTTACCACCACCCTCTGTGTCCTGCCACCCAGCCAGTTACCTACCCACCACACTACTGTCCTGCCCACACCCATATTCCCCAGTTTGTGTAATAGTCTTCTTTGTGGCACAGTGTTAAAGGCCTTGCTGAAGTCCAGATAGGCCATGTCCACTGCCCTCCCTGATCCACCTCCCTAGTCACCCAGTCAAAAAATTCAAGGGTTGGTCTGACATGACCTACCCCTGGTGAAACCATGCTGCCTTGGGTCCTGTAGTCCATTGATAACCAGATGTTCTACCAATCTCTCCTTCAGTAGTGTGCTTCATGATCTTCCCCATTACCGAGGTGAGGCTGACTGCCTGTAGTTCCCTGCTGCCTCTTTGTTCCCACTTTTGTGTAAGAGGACTACATCTGCTGTCCTCCAGTCTTTGGTACCTCCCTGTTTCCAGTGATCGGCTAAACAGGATAGCCAGAGGTTCAGCCACCACCTCTCTTAGTTCTTTAAGGACCCTGGGGTGCACCCGTCTGGCCCCATTGCTTTATCAACTCTTGTGCTTCCAGTTCCTTCAGGACCTTTCTCGTGTAAGGGACTTGTGTCCATTTCTGCACCATTCTCACCCTTGTACTCCCTTCAGACCCATTACCTCCTCTTCCTCAGTAAAGACCCAGCAGAAATACCTGTTCAGTATGTCAACTTTACTGTTGTCATCCTCCACGCTGTCCCATCCTCCCCTTCAGTCTCACTACCCCTCCCTTTGTCTTTCTTTTTCACTTATGTACCTGTAAAGGTTTGTCCCCTCTACCCACTGATTTTGCAATGTGTTCTTCTGTCTGAGCTTTGGCTTCCTTACTGACCTCCCTTTGCTTCTCCTGGTACTTCTCCCTATCCCTTCTGCCTGTGTCTTTTGTATTGCCTGAATGCAATCTTTTGGCTTTCACTTTCTTTGATACCTCTTTGGAAAACCATAATGGTCTCTTCCTTTTCCTCTTGCTAACCTGCTTAATGCATAATTCTGTTGTTCTTGTAATCCTATTTTAAATACTGCCCACTGTTCCTCAACCCCTGATTCCTGTCCCATTCCTCTTAATGCCTCTTTCAAGTATCTCCCCATTTTCCCAAAGTCTGCCCCCTAAAATCCAGGCATGCTCTGGAAAACAAACAGGAAGGTGGATATATTGATTCAGTGTAAACTCAGATACCACCTTAGGAAGAAACTTGCATTAGTGTGCAAGACACCCTGACTTTGTGAGAAATCAAATAAAGGGTTCCTTGCACCAGAGGGCCTGAAGCTTTGAGACTCTTTGAGCAGAAATAATGGCAACCAAAAAGAGTGCTTTCCAAGAAAGAAAGCATAAGCGCAAGCTGCCACAGGCTCAAAGGGAGACAGGGTCAACTTCTCCAAAACAAAGTTTAAATCTCAAGCCAGGAGAGGAGAAAGGATTGAGGTTTCAGATGCAGGATGCCCCACAGAAGAGTGCGGAGACATCCAGCTGAGCTATCGAGTGGTCACCCATGGGCTCATGGAAAGCAGAAATAGCCGAAGGTGTACCTTACGGGAGGAGTACTAGAGACCTGAGTCAGACAGGAGATCAGATAGTTCAGAATCTAGTTCACAGGACAGGTGAAGGGGTCCAGATTATGTTTGGCAGCCCATATGGGAAACCACTTCCACTTCATGGCATAAGTGGCTTGGGTGGAAGGCTTGGGCAGCCACCAGGACGTCTGCCACTCTGTTGAAAACCCCAAATCTGGCGATGGCTACATTCTCAGGAGGCAAGCATGCAGATGGAGAGACCTGAGGTTGAGATGGACCAGGGTCCCTTGATCCTGGGTCAACATATTCCTGCAGAGGGGGAGAGGGCAGGTTCCTCTGCCAACTGCCCGTGGAAGAGGAAACCATATCTGTGAGGGCCAGAATTGGGCTACCAGTATCAAGATTGCCCCCTTCCATCTGCAGCATGATTAGTACCCTCTGAATTAGAGGAACGGGGAAGGTGTAAAAACCACCCACTCCAGGAGAGGGACAATGTGTCTTGCCAGAAAACACAGGACCTGGATCTACAGTAGTGGCGGAAATTTGGCAGTTTTGTGTTGAGCGGAGATGCCAACTGTCGAACAGATCTTCTGTGATGAATGAGAGAAGCTCCCACTCATGCGTGCTGGATTGAGTCTGGCTGATGCTGTCTGCCTGTGTGTTTAAAAGGGTCAGACTGTGATCCAGAGCCCAATACCACACTCTCATGGCCTCCTGCATAGAGTACAAATGAGACCCTCCTTGCTTGTCGATGTAGTATAATAAACAGAGGTTGTCTGACTGACTCAGCAACCGCCCCAGCAGGAGGTGGTTCTGAAAGAACCTACATGGCAGATAGAGAGAACTGCCCGTGCATTTTGCATGTCCAGTGAGCATAGCCAGCCACTCTGCTTGAGCAGGGGCATCAGGCCGGGCAAAGTTACCATGTGGAACTTTGTACTGGACATACAGACTGAGGTCTTTAAATCCAGAACAGGCCTCAAATCTCCAGAAAGAACCTGGAGTAAACCCCTTGTTCCTCTAATGCCTGGGCACTGGCTCTATGGCCTGTTTGCACAGAAGGACTGTACCTCCTCCTGAAGCATTGCAAGTGGACTTGGGTATTGTAGAGGCTGCTGAGAGGTCTGTGGAGGATACTCTACCAGCTCCAGGGTATGACCCTTTTCTATGAGTTGCAGAATCCAAGCATCTGAAGTTATGGTTCTCCACAGATTTAAATGGAGGGAGAACCGAGCCTTTGACCACCACCTCCTGGCTCGTAACCGGAGGGTGGTGGTCTGGCAGGAGTCAAGCTGAGGCAGATCCAGCTGCAGGGCTGATCCATCACTTCTGGAGTGCTTAGCTGTGACTTTGGCATTGGAGGGCCAGGTAGGGCAGTGGAGGCTCTTCTCTTGCCTTGAGGCCTAGAAGCTGTTCCCTGTCTGCTAGGTACCCTACGAAAGAAGGGCGCTGGCTGCCCTTCTACTGTTGAGTATGATACAGCAAGTGGACAAACTTAAGGGCTCTGCCTGAAGCCTGCAGGTCATTAAATGATGTCCTGGACATCAGGGCCAAACAGTTTGGCCCCACTGAAAGGGGCATTCAGCATCTTTTTACTGAATGTCCATGGTAAAGACAGAAACTCACGACCAGGAGTGCCTCACGTAGGCATATGCCCGTGGCAACAGTCCTAGCAACAGTGATCAGCCAGATCATAAAGTGCCCTCAGAAGGTGCTTGCTGACATCCTCTGCTGTCTCCAGGCATTGGAGGAGCTCCTGTTTCTGAGAGCCCTCTGGAAAATCCTGGGCAGCAGCCTTGTCCTTCTTCCAGTTGGTTCATCATGTGGGACAGGTAATTTGCAATCCTCAAGCCTAAGATGGAAGAAGCATAAACCCTCTTACCTCAAAGGTCAATTCTGTGAGATTCCTTGTCTGGGGAAGGAGCTAAGGAGCTTTGGTGCTTAGACCTGTCATGGGCAGCCTTAGGGACCACTGAGTCTGTCTAAGGCTGAGCTGCATAGTAAGGGAGCCACTTGGGGGCCATTATAAAGTTTATCTGTTCTCCTGGGCATAGCTGGCACCATATCTGGGCAGTGCCAAGCAGCAGTGGCAGCATTCCTAAAAGCAGGCAAGACAGGAGGAACTATCTTTGGAGGAGACTCAGGGATCTCCAGAAAGTCAACCAGATCTTTCCTGGTGACACCCTCCTCCTCTGTATGAAACCTCATGGCAGAGGACAACTGCTTCATTATATTAAAGAAGGAAGGGTCCTCTGGGGGAGAACTAGAGGTGTGTTTGACCAAGTCCTCTCTGACAGAGGAGGCAGTGGACCTGTCTGAGGAGAGAAAGGTCATCTTCTTTCCCTTCCTCATCATCAGGTAGAATGAGGTCAGGGTGATACCCTTCTTTGATGTCGACCTCCCTGTAGCTCTGGGTCCGATGTGCAATGCGCCGACATGGTCAGGTGGGGGTGAGTGGCGCCTTGAAGCAGCGTCCAATGGCACAGGTGATGAAGGCCTGCAGGCACCAGCTGTTGCACAAATCACCAAATTGAACTTGGTAAGGATCTCATTGAGATTGAGAAACTCCATGTTGATGAGGGGGGGTGGGGTATGATGAAGACAGGAGCGAAAGCTGGTGGCAGACCCTGAGAGCCTGAAGATGGAGTTGCCCTAGGGTCTGGAGACACATCAGGCTGCGTTGGGATGGTTGCCAACAACCCGCCACCCTGGGAATCAAACGGCAGAGCTGTCGGTATGGACCTAGTAGATACAGAGGCCTGGACAGCAGATTTGTATGTGATGCTACAGCTGTAAACAAAGTTCCTTGGGAGAAAAAGTGAGGAAGCCGTCGGGTAGCAGGACTGTCACCAGGGGAGCAGTCCCAATCTCTGTCTCTTTCATGACGTTTCCCTAGGACTTGTCTCGTGCCTTAGAGGCCTGGGAGCTCAATGACCCTGCCAGCGATTGAGAGACTGGGACCCTGGAGAACCCATGCCCAGAACTGGCTACCTGATGTTTCATTAGGACATTTTTTAAGAGCCTTCTTGCGTCACCTTGGGGTTGTTTAATTATACATCTGGCAGAGCTACAGTCAGAAACTTCATGGTCATGTCCAAGACCTCATTGTAAATGAGCATTAGCTCAATCGAGTGATTCCTGGTTCATATATTGGTATATGAATAACATTTTACAATACAATACAAGACAGCAGATACATAAAGAATGTTCTGTCTGTGGAGGCAATCTTCTTTCTGTAGCAGCAGATGACGGAAAAGAGACGAGAAGGAGTCATTCTTACATGAACAAAATAAAAGAATCTCTAAGGAAAAAGAGATTCCAAAGTAGTATAAAGGAAAAAAAAACTACAGGCAAAAGGCATGAAACTGAGTCACAGCTTCCACAGAGACCTGTAGACTAAGAGACGGTGGGAAAAAGAACAGAGGAGGGAGCGGGACCACCTTTATAGAGTAGGTGACATCATCACATGATGTTGGCATGGTCGCCGCAAGTTGTACTGCTGAAAATCTTCCGCGTGGATTCCTCTTCACCGACGGTGAAGTTCCTATGGTGGGACCTGATGAATGAGACACCCCGAAGAAGAAGTTAAGATTTTGTAAAACAGAAAATCAGTAACCCTAAATTAACACTTTACTTCTGTGAACTCAGTCTCAGTGTCATATGCACTTCCCTCAATTCAGCTGTGCTGCACTGACCAATTTGACTAATAGGAGGCAGTACAGCACTCTGATTTAGGCACTGAGCTACAAACCTCGAGATCTGGGTTTGAATCCCACAGCCCCTCTTGCATACTCGTGACCTTGAGCAAGTCACTTAACTTCCTTGTGCTCTCAGGTCACACCTGAAACAAGCTTCAGCATAGTGTGCTTTTCCTGGTTAAACAATCCTCCTTCAATTCATATAAATTAGACCTTAGCATGTAGTGGGGATTGTCCCTCATACTGAGCAACCATTCACAGAATAATTTTATCACCAATTTCCCTCTATCTTCACTTAGCCTGGATAACAGTATGGCTGCACTGGACCTCTGGCATTGAGCCTGCCAGTCAAACCAGAGTTTATCCCTACCTGAAGGCAGCAAAAGAAACCTGTGCAATACTATCAGCCTCAACCAACATGAGTTAAGAACAAACCCAAGAGGCCTCCCTTATGGCAGTACACAAAGCTATAATAAAAAAATGCAGCATGGATTCATTGGGGGTATCATGCCAGACAAATCTGAGTGAGTGACCAGGGAAATAGATAAGGGAGGGCAGGAGACATGGGACTTTAGCAAGGCTTTCAATACTGTGCCACAAGGAGACTGATTAAGAAACTGAGTTGCCTATCGGTGGGATCTGAAGTGGTGAACTGGGTTAGAAACTGGTTAACAGAAAGGTGACAGAGGGTGGTGCTTAGAAGTACTCACACTAATGATGAGAGAGTGACCAGTGGAGTGTCACAAGGCTCAGTACTGGGACCAGTCCTCTACAGTGTCTTCATAAATAACACTGCAGATGAACTGGAAGGGAAGTTATACCTTTCTGCCGATGACACTAAAATCTGTACTAGGTTGGCCAATAAAGAAAGCGTGGAAAGAATGTGCAGGGATCTTGGGAAACTCAAGGAGTGGTCAAGAGCATGGCAGTTTGTGGTTCAGTGCCAAAAAGTGCAAAATCATGCACCTAGGGCATAGGAACCCAAGAACTGAGCACAGAATGGGGGTGGGGGTGGAGGTGCTGTCAGTCACTAAGCAAGAAAGGGACCTTAGGGTTATCATGGAGGTAGATGCTGTCAGTCACTAAGCAGGAAAGGACCTTATGGTTATATCTGATGACTTAAAGTGGCCGGGCAGTGTGGCAAAGTAGTGGGTAGGACAGGTGGGATGCTGGAATGCATACGGAGGTATCTCCAGCGGGGGCTGGTGTTGCCATTATATGATTAGCGATGAGACCCCACCTGGAGTACGTGTATCTCAGTTCTGGAGGCCACAACACAGAAAGGATATAGACTGGATGGTAGCAGTCCAGAGGAGGGCAACTAAAATGGAGCAGGGGTTGCACCAAAAGCCCTACCAGGAGACTGAGGATCTCAACATGTACACCATGGAAGAAAGGAGAGGAGAGGGGACATGATATACACCTACAAGTACCCCATGGGGTAAACAGGGTGCATGAGGGAAGTCTCTTTCAAATGAGGAACAGCACTAAAACTAGAGGCATGCGATGAAGCTGGAGTGGGGTTCGGATGGATATGATAAAGTACTACTTCACTGTAAGTGTGGTGGACACCTGCAATAGACTGCCAGCAAGTGGTGAAGAAAACAGTAGAGGGCTTCAAGCATGCATGGAATAAACATAGGGAATATTAGGAAATGGGCAGGGAGGAAGGAGGGTCACCAGAGACCAGTTAGGGTCTCTCGGAGACAAACTAGGTGAGGGGCCATCTGGGCAGACTGGGTGGGCCAAGCGGTGCTTTTCTACTAACAAATTCTATGTTTCCTAGGGTCCAAGCTAAAGTCATAAATTATTTTTAAAGATTCTACAATTCAATTAAAAAATCTATAAACTGGTATATATTTCCCCAGCATACTTATTTCATCCCTACTACTTATGATGCGAGAAGGGCAAGCATCATGGACCTACAGTCCCTTCTGACACTAAATTACAATGTTACTATCTAAAATTAGACTGATCCTTTCAGCATTGTAGTTTTTATTTAACATCCCATTTTTAAGTTTATAAACAGAAGTTGAAGCCATTTTAATCTAGTTGCAAATAATGAAAGCAAGCTTTCCGGACGGTACAGCTAAACTTAAAGAATACAGAAACATACCCCATGCATCTATGTTGAGGTAGTGTGTAAAGAATGTTTATATTTTGAGAACAATATTAAATTAACAATTTCATAAAATGAAAGGCTTTACAGGTGATTGGAACCCATGTCAAATACCTTACAAGCAAGCATTAAGCCACGATGAAGGTGGCATCTAATGAGAATTAATGCGTGTGGGGGGTGGCATCGCGGAAGGCGAGTGCCTACCACCTCCAACCATGCATTAATTCCCATTAGATGCCAACTTTGGAGGGCTTAATGCCTTTTAACATGGTTATTTTTGCTTTTACCTGACGCTTTCTTTGCTTGGTATGGTACAAAACTGACACAGAGATTTATTTCTTTGTTTGAAGATGTTCAGTGCACTTTGTCCACCACTGTCAAAACAACACTTATATTTATTTATATCCTTATGTGGACAGCACAACACAACATCTTTGCAATCTATAAGTGTTATTTAAGCTTTTTCTCACGTTTGTGAACATTCTGCATGGCTTCTAGTCATATATAATTACTAGAGGTCCAAACCTTCGAATTTCTGCCTGCCGCGATCTGTACTGCTTTATTCGAATAGCATATTTGCCGAACTTCTATATTGTGTGTTCCTCTGTGGTCCAGTGTGATTAGACCTACTTCCGGTTTCTTATCCAAGGTTCCATCCATCAGTGGTATACTGTTACACTACTTCTGCTTTCAGTCTTATAGCTACTTCTCATTGGCACCGCTTGCTTTCTCAGCTCCAACTGTCAGATTCACCATTATATACACAGTGCATTGTTGACATTACAGCATTACTTCTCTGTTCTGAGGGCGATACTGTATGGTCCTGTGCTCCAGAAATACTTTATTCGTGCTGCTAGCATTGCCTTCTGGTCATTTGTGGGACAGGTCACCGGGCTTCTGACAGCGATCGAGGGTACTGTTCTGCCCATTTTACATGTGTTGGCATTTCATACTGGCGATTTCTTCTTACGCACTATTGCTGACTTTACCATTTATTTTGTACAATACTACGGTTCTCCGTTTATGCGACATAATAGCGGTTATTAGGGTGAGTGCCTGCCAGGACAAATAGCGTTAGAATTACACTTTGTGCACTTATATTTGTGTACTGCTTATTTTTGTCCTGTGGTTTACACTGGTAATTCAGTTTGGGGGACGGCATTATTGTTAAATGCCATCTCAAACTACCACATGTGATGCTTGCTCCAATCATTGCTGCTGTTTTGCAACCTCTACTATTTTGCCATGTTACAAAACACTCTTGTTCCTTCCTGCTACTGGTATCCAGTCTTCTGATATGATTTGGCTTAACTCCACTTCACTGTATACTGCTCTCCATTTCTGGATTTCCTGGACATTTTGCAATGTTCAGTACTGTTCACTCAGCAGTGCTGAATGTTGGAACTGACATCACAGATTGTCCTGAAAGCCACAGAGACCTGCAATGGTGGTGGTGGGGATGATTGGGACATCAGGATAGAGGGATACAGACAATTCTGAAGGAATAGGTCATGCAGGAAAAGTGGCAGGGTGGCTCTCATCGTAAGGGAAGGAGCCACTGTGGTGTACAAAGAGATGGGCAAACAGACTCACAAAATCCATATGGGTCAAGCTGGGCGGAGTAAAGAGTTACCTGGGGTGTGTTGCAGGCCTCCAACAGCGCAGCAAAACATGATGCCCAGCTGGATGGGGAAATACGAGCAGCTAAATCTGATGCAGTAGTGATGTTACAGTACTTCAATCTTCTAGGCATAGACTGGAATCTTGAGAGGGCTGAGACTGAGCTCCTGTTCACCTTCATGGACTGTTTCCTAGAGCAGCATGTTCAATATAGTACTAGATCTGACGCCAACCTTATCATAGCAACAAAAACAGCACTGCCAGCCAGTGTTTTTAGTGCTGTTTTTGTTGCTAAGATGGGTATCTAAGTAAAGCAGAGCAGACCGTCAGTGGAGTGGCATTTGTTGGTCTTGCACTAAGGCCAACCATTTTTTATTTCATTTTATTTTGTTAATCAGGTAAGGACACTGGAACAAGTTCATTTTCAGGTCCAACCCGACATAAATAAAAATACACAAAAATACATATGCACAATAGAACAGTACAGTAGATAAAATTACAAAAGATAAGTACAAACATCAAGTTCCTGTAAAAAAAATTCTAAGTTAGACTTAAATATTTGAAGGAGGAAGCTGATCTCAAATTTTCAGGTAATGAGTTCCAAAATGGAGGGAAAGCAATAAGGAAGAGTGAGACACAGCTTTTGTTTTGAAGGGAGGGTGCATGAAGAAGAGTCCCTTTAAAAGCTCTTAAGTTTAAAGCAGTATCACAAACAGTAACAAGATTACTCAAAGGAAATAATGGTTTGGAATATATGGATTTAAAATTGTAAAGCTTTTGGAATATTTGGATTTAAAAAAAAATAACCTTGTACTCTGCAGTGGGGATGGAAGCATCAAAAGCGTGAACATCAGGAACCTTTTTCAAGGCAGTGACCATAACCAGGTCAACTTCTCCCTGATGATAGAGCAGACTAGCTGCGACTCAGCCAACAGGATCAGGAATTTCAAAAAGCGATATTGCCAAAATGAAAGACCTTGTGATAAGGGTCTACAGCAGCTCATTAAGACTGGAAATGCAGAGCATATATGGACTTCTTTGAAGGAGGTACCCAAAGCAGGTACAGAGGTCTTGAGCCCCAGGGCTTAAAACATTTGTTTGTGCCACAGAAATCCTCCCTCCAAAAGGTCTACAGATTGGGGAATCTCTATCTTTTAGAGACCCAAAGCAACCCATCTTGATAAGAAAAAGGGTCTGTGAACACTGAAAAGAGTGAGGTTGCCTTGAGTCTATGGAGGAGTACAGAGCAGCAGCAAATCACAACACTAGAATAAAGGTGGCAAAGGAGGGCTGCAGCCAGAACACAGTAGGACCTGTTACAAGACACATGTATTAAGGTGTTTTCTATCACCTTTACAAATAACTCTGAGCAGCACGCACATTCTTTACAATCATGTCATAACCAATAGATCTGATTCAGTCTATAGAACATGAAATTTACTTAAGACTATTTAAATGGTGTCCGCAAACCCCAAAATTAAATCCACATACAACACACTATCACTCATAAAGGGAAAACTTATTTATTATCCATTGGCATGGAAAGGACTGCAAAGTTCAGAAACAGTAGTCAGTAAAATGAAAAGCCAGAGAGGGAAACTGTATTGTTCACTACCTTACAATCAGAAGCCACATCAGGGCCTAAGCCTTTCATGTTATAATTTCAACTATGAAAGTATCAGATCAGCCTTTACATGTCTGAGTATTTTTTCTGGGAATGCTAAGACTTGTACTATAGAAGGGAATCAGTCAAGCGTAGGAACTGCCTCGGGTTAAAGAATGAGTTGATTGTGATATATGAGGACACACTTTTAAATTAGTCTTAAGACGACAGATGTCTCAGACTGACACCTGTATGTGCAGTATGAGGAGAGACATGTTCCTTTATGTTGCCCACAGTAATAATTAGTAGTTCTATATGAGAGAATTTTGCTTGTCTATATAATTGAAACATGAAAACGCAAAACATCCCAGGCAGACAAACGCCATCCTGTTATGAAATTGGTGTTTTGTCACTTTCAAGGTCCAATACATGAATTGTACTAAAGTCATTACCCACCAAACATTCTGAAATAGCTCAGTTTCTAATTAACTATACAATAAGACTGTGGGGCAAGTAAACTAGGCATCCTCAACGTTCTACCACCTATTTAGTCTACAAGACAATAGACTGCAAAAGTAGCAGATCATTTCAGCTTGTTTCTTTCAATCCATATTCCTTACTATATGAAAGAGTGATAGAAAACAGAAAATGTCATGAGTGAATTCTAACTGCACATCTTGCCACTTTCTCCAGCAGTACAGCTCAAACAAAGAAATAACGTCTGGTCATTTACACATATAAATCAACTATAGCAATCCTTTCAGCATCTACTTAAAATCACACCTTTATCGTTTTTTTACTTATTTTCATTATTTCCAGAGGTAAGCAAATATCTTCAACGCACAGAGAATGGAACAAGAAAATACAGGCATAAATCATTTAATTCTATCAAAGGAGACATCTTCCAAAGTCTATTACATCACAAACATCGGGGTTATTTTATAAATGAATGGTTTCAGTAAAGTCTTTGAATGAGCTGTAGAAGCAGCAAGACAGTGGACAAAAGTGTCCATGGCAGAAAGTCCTATAAGTACAGCTAGGGGAAATAATGCCACCTTTTGTGGCGATAATGTCAACAATCATACATAAATTTGTAGTCAACTTCCACGCATTTCTGTGGGATTAAAATACTGTACTGTGGCTTAGCTGGTAGTATATCTGTCTCTCGGCCAGAGGGTAGTGGGTTCTCATCCCACATCGGGATTGGACTCATACCTAAATCGCTGGCACCAGAGTGCAGTATTAGGGGGTGCTGTACAGTTGGGGAGTGCAGTCCTTGGATAAGACACTAAACTGAGGTCCCTTCCACCCACCCTGGTGCTATCTTGGTGGTGTCAAGTGGAAGTAAAGAACCCAAGACATTCTTACAAAAATGGTAGGGGACTTTCCCTTGTGTCCTGGCCAATATTCCCTTCCCATAAAACCAGTTCATGCAATTGTCGGGCTGTGTGGGTGTTAATGTGCAATATGGCCGCCACTACACATTCAGTCACTTTACTACCAGTCTGGCATTGCTTGTAACACGCTTTGGGATACATTGTGTGTGTGAAAGCGCTATATAAATGCAAATTTTTCTTCTTCTACTTTCACAGTCCATAACACTGCAAATAGATATGCTCAGCTGAAACAAATAGATATCTTCAAAATGATGCACTGGCATTATAAAATTTTATAACTGAAGCCAACTTACTGGCGTGGAGGGCTTAATCGGTACCTCACCTGCCGCCATGCTGGCAACCCAGGTTTGGGAACGGAACAGAGTTGTTTGGGGACGGATAGGGGAAGGTGAACTGAGTGTCCCACAAACAGCTCTCCTCCTTCTGGGGAGAGGGTAGTACATCTTGCTGCACTATCACCACCTAGTGGAGACTGGGTGGTGCAGCAAATACAGCTATGGGAAGGGGTCTGATGTGGACACTTCTCATTGTGTGTCCATCAGAATGTGAGTCACTGCATGAGATTCGGCCTCAGGCAAAACTGGAGGAAGAAAAGCAGGGAAAGCCATATGTACCAGCTGTCACAGATGACAGCACCAGTGCCCTCGAGTCCCCCCTCCCCAATGTGAATCGCCACTGGTGTGATGGCAGGGAAGTCACGGGTGTGACTGGGAGTGCCGAGCAACCAGACCTGAAGCAAGCGAAGGCAACAACTAGGGACCAGATTGCTATATTATAGGGGCTGGTAGTGCCCCTATAATTAGGGTTGAGTATGGTCTTCATTGTTAAATCCCTAAATTTGCACCTTAATAGCTTTTGGCAACATTTGACAAAATCAGCTGAAATGTGTTGTCTATGAGGCCAGATCTAAATCTGTGGAAAGTTTTGTGGTGGCAGCTTGTGCAGTTTCTGAGATCCATATATCATTCTTCTGTAGAGGTCTACTTTTTCCCTGTACTTAATATGGGATTTTTTTTGTTCTCACCTACAGCCTACAAAAATTGAATTTTCAGTGTACAAGCATGATGTCCTAAGGTAATGTCTTTGAAAGGTTTATGAAAAATATCAGATATTCCAGAGTTATAAGGATTTAAAGTGTTGTTTTTTTTCTGTTCTGAGCATGCTCAGTAGGGTTCTTAGGATAATGTTCTGAAATGATACCAAAAATTGTGTGTCTCAAGAAGGTTTCTGATTTCTCACAAAATAAAAAATTTTTGTGTCGTTAACGTCATCATAATGTTTCCCTGGTGTCTGGTGGTGCCCACTCCTCCAATCGCCGTCCTCTTATGTGACGTTCTCTGGTTTCTAATGGCATCCCCCACCCTCTGATCGCCATCCCTTATGTATATAATGTTTCCCTGGTGCCTATGGGCACCCCCACCCCTCGATCGCAGTCCCTTATGTACAGTATATAATGTTTCCCTGGTGCCTATGAGCACCCCCCACCCTCCGATCGCCGTCCCTTATGTATATAATGTTTCCCTCTAGTGGCACCCCACCCTCTGATCACCATACCTGAATTAATGAGGAAATGTCAGCTGTAATATAGAAAACTATCCCTCAATGTTTTTTTTAACCTGTAAAAGAAAATGTTCCTTTGTCGATCTGACCCTTTCACCCAACCTCCCACTCAGCAGTTACCCTCCACACCCCAGTACACCCCCCACACACACCCTCGCTCACCTGAACAGGTCCCACAGTGTAGATCCACTCTGCGATTGAAGACACGTCTTGCTGCTGGAACCAGCGACTGCAATATGAGAAACTAAGGTAAGTATGGTTTAATATATTTCAACTGGGTTTTGAACTCTGATACATAACTTTGTCACTTTTGCATATTTTCACCCAAATTTGCAACATGGCCTTTGGGAGCCCACCTCATAAGCAATGGCGGTGGAATTATGCCAATCAGGCCTGAAAGGTGATTTCATGGTCATCTGGTGAAATCACCTTTTGGGTAGGATTTGAAATGTTCACTGCCATTGTTCACGAGGCGGGGTCACAAGAAGGCTGTGTTGAAAATTTGGGATAAAAATATATAAAATGGCAAAGTTATGAATGTACGTTGAAATTTATCTACACCCTCATAACATCAGTAATTTTAAATATTCTGACCCAAGATTTTTAACACAGCCAATTTTAACACCACCTCATGAACCTGACAGATGTCATTTTCAAATCCTGGCCAAAATGTGTTTTCATACCTGTGGCGTGAAATGACGTTTTGGTGATGCAGAATCGCATTTGGAAGGATTTGAAAATTTTCAGCTACGGATTCATGAGGTGGGTAACAAAAGGCTATGCTGACATTTTGGTGTACAAATACGGTAAAATGCCCATATTATGATTGAACATTGCTGTATTTCCAAAATGTTAATACATTTTTCCATGCCCTTCATAAATATGAGAGGTGTTATTTTTAAATCCTGGACAAGACGTCTTTCCACACTTTTGGTACAAACTGAAATTTTGACCAATATACTGTAAATGCCACATCACGTTTATAAGGGCAGTCATAAAATGAATATCTTGAACATCTGGGTCAAAATAAAAAAAAATAAAGACTGAATGTGTAAAGAGTGAATGTGCCAGGCCCTGCACTTCTATAAGGCAGACCGATTTTCACAATACACAGGGACACAAGGGCCCTCGCTGATCTGCACCTGTTCATATAGGCCCCAAAGAGACCTGCAAGAATGAAGATATGATTCCACTATCTCAAAACAAAAGAAATTATTTGTAAAAAACTTCATTAATGCACCAGTTAGGGTAACAATACCACAAAAGCAGGGAAATATGGCATTAGGGTTTCCAACCTAACCCCACCCAAACAGCAAAGGTAAAAATCATTATGGTTTTGGCTGCCTCAAATCTTGGTGAATCAGGGGTGGGGTCTTCCTTGGGGGTTTGAACCCCAATGCTCACCCCATTCTGTCAGCAAATAAGGTCAGATGTGTTCTGTTATCTTCAGCCAGTGCCCACAGGTCATTGACAACATGTGGGAGAGACAGTTCTGTACATTTAAACACTATATCAGAATGGGTGGGGTGTGGAGTTAGGGTTGGAAACCCTAACACCTCATGTCCCTACTTTTGTGGCATTAAGTTACAATAACTGGTGCATTACCAAAAACATAAAAATAATAACAAACCTCTACAACTTGTGGATCAGGATGAGTCATTAATTAAGTCACCAAATCTTGTGATGTACACAGAAACATAGACAACAGCAGAAAAAGACCAAAGGTACATCTAATCTGCCCAGAGTTCACTATCTGCACTGGGACCTATTCTCCATATGGGGTTTTATCTGTCCCAATCCACCCCTTTGCGCCCCTCACTACTGTACAAACCTGAGAAACCACCAAACTCTTCACTCTGTGCCAGCCATGCTTGAAACCATTTGCAATCTTGGTGCCCACTACCTCCACGAAAGACTGTTCCATGGCTCCACTACCCTTTCCGTAAAACAGAACTTCTTCATATCCTCTTAACCCTTCCCTCCACCAGTTTCCATTTGTGATCTTGGGTTCTTGACTCTGTACTCCTGATAAATAGCTCTCCGCAGTTCACCTTGTTTATTCCCTTCAGGAAACTGAAGGTCTCTATCAGATCTACCCTCTCTCCTCTCTGCCTACAGTGAGCACAAGTTCAATGCCTTGAGATGATCTTCATATGATCTGTCCTGTTGACCCCGAATCATCTTGGTCACCATGTGTTACATGGTCTTCAGCTTGTCCCTGTCCTTCCTTAGGAGAGGACTCAAGAACTGAGCACAGTATTCCAGGTGGCCTCACCAGTGACCTATACAAAGGTAGCAGTACCTACTTTTTCCTGCAGCTGTACCGCTCCGACATCCAAGCATCTTATTACCCTTACCATAGGCCTTATTACACTGGCTTAATTATCTGAGGGAGTCACCAATGATGGCTCTGGGGTCCCTTTCATCTGCCGCAGTGCTCAGTTTAATCCCTTCCATCCAGTATTCCACCCTAGGTTTCTTCCCCAGGTGCATAACCTCAGACCATCTCTCTCTAGCCTTTGTAGATCCCTCTGCATCTCCTTGATCCCTCTGTTGATATCTATCCTACCACAGAGCTTCATGTCATCTGTGAAGAGACACAACTTGCCTCAGATGCCCTCTTTGATATCGCTGATGAACACATTGATGAAGACAGAATCTAGGACAGATGCCTGCGGCACCCCACTCATGACCTCCTCTCTTCGATCTTACCTCATTTACCACTATCCCCTGCTGTTTCTCCTTTGACCAGTTTCCTACCATCTAACTATGTCCCTGCCATGCGGAGTCCTCCAGCTTCTTCAGCAATCTTCTGTGTGGCACCGAGTCAAACACCTTTTTTTTCTTGTACACTTTATTTATGCTCTGAGGACAGGGCACCTCTCAGAGGTGCCCACTCAATCTATGCTTCTATTCCCGAGGCCTCCTTCCTCCTCCAGGACCCCACCAGGACTTTCCAGTGCCCCAGATCACCCCTCCCAGGAGGGACCCTCCACCTACCTGGTGGCCTGTCTAAGATTAGAGTATCTGTCCTGGAAGAGGCCGTGGAGAACCGGAGGACAGATGGCAAGGCGCTGGGGATGTGGGCTTGGTCATTGGAGCCCTCGTCTCCTCCCTGTCCCTGAGGGAGTATTTTTTTAAGCTTGTGGTTTCCTCTCTGGGCGCAAACATGCAATGATGTCCTGGTACAGACGTGCCGACATCTGCCACTGCTCCACCCCAAGTCAAGGCACTGCAAGTTCCTTGTGCTGCCCTGATCTCCATCAGGGGCCACTAAGGAGCGACGCTGAAACCCATATCCCTCCACAGGAAGGAGAGCAGTCCTCTAGACACTCAGTCCCTTCCTCCCTGCCAGACTGAGTCCATTCCCAAACCTGGGTTGCGTGTGGTGTGAGGTGTGGCATCCAACGCCTCAACCCTGAGAGCCACGGGCAGCTCAGTCAAATACCTGATGAAATCAAAATAGAGTAAATCTATAGTATGGCCCTTATCTACTACTTTTGTTATCCATTCAAAGAAAACTATCAGACTGGTCTACAAGATCTCTCTGCCCCAAACTCATTACTATCTTGTAGACTGTTACTTTCTAGGTAGTCCACAAGGTCCTCTTTGATCAGTGATTCTATCAGTTTACCCACTACAGAGGTAAGGTTGATAGATCTGGAATTCCTGACTGCTTCTTGTATAGCGGGACTATGTTTGCTACCCGCCAGTCTTTCAGAACTACTGATGACTAAACTGAGTTACTGAATAGCATTATTAGGGATTCAGCCAGTTCCACAGCCAACTACTTGAGCACCCTTGGGTGCACCCCATCTGGCCCTAGGGCTTCATCTACCTTTAGGGCTTTAAGCCCCTTCTGGACCCTTTCCTCTGGTAAATACTGGCTGCCACAATTCAGGAATACTCTTGATAGCTGCCCTGAAGCCAATTTCAGGCAGGGCTCACTGTCTTCCTTCTGAAGAAAGAGGACCAGAAGGATGGCTGTGTTTTATTCATCTTCCCTAGTACCCCCTTTGTAGCCTAATAATAACCCCTCCCTGCTTCCTTCAACATACATGATGTATGTGAGTAAACAAAAGAGTTTTTTATTTATTTTATTTGTTTATTGAAATGTTTCACCAGAAGGGCACATGAACAACAAGTTGCTAGTCTCACGGTGTGACCTGGGGAAGGGGTTACATAGGGTTGTGAAGGATGATCAGTTACAATAGTATGTGGGTAGTACAAACAATACAACATTATAAGATTATGCAACAGTTGGAACACAAGGTATTGTACAATAAACAGTAGTGGAACATTGGGTAAATTACAATACATGCCCAAAATCATACAAAAGAACATACCAACGTACAAAACAGTAATAATGCAACAGAAACATTATAGTGCATGAGTGTACCAGAGGCAGGCTCGAGGCAGTATGCAAGAGTTGTTGGAGTAAAAGGATGGGGTGGGTTGTACACGGGTGACCAGAAGGGCAGGTGGAGAAGAGAGGGAGAGGAGTATGGGTAGCCATTTCTTATTCCCCCTTCAGGATGTTGAGAACCCTGCCAGGGGTGTCAGGAGCAGGAAGGCAGAAACTGGGGATAGGTATTAAGGAGGGTTAAAGCAGGAACAGCTGAGGGAGAGGTAATTGTGCAGGGCAGAGGTAGGAGTAGTTGGAGTTTTATATCTCATGTCCCATTATCTTTGTCTGGTAGTTGGTGGGTGCAAGGTTTTGCTGTTGTTCCTGATCTGTGATTTACACTATGCACTATCTGCAGAAGGGCAACCCCATTTCTGTAGTACTGCTAACTAGAAAACCATCATAAGCTATAAGGATTAAATGGAGAGGAGCTCAAGCTAACCTTTAAGACAAACAAGAAAAGCACCTTCTTCAACAGACAGCAGAGGAAATGTGATGTACCAAGTTGGAAATTGGGAGACTACTGAACTGCTTTGATAAAGTGGAGATTATGGCCACAAAATGCCAGCCTAGTTGTCTTTGTATGGTGGCAAATGAGTTAATGAAATAAAAAATGAAGAACTTAATTTAATTCAGGAGTGGAGTCTTTATCTCAGTGTTTATTTAACCTTGTGGATTTACTGCATCCAGAGATTCAAACCAAAAACTCTTCCTCCACTTAAAGGAAGTGGACATCCAAGCCAACCCAACCACAGACAGCTAGAGCAAGTGGAGAATCCAGCCCTTCTTCTCTTTCTGGTAAGATGAGTCCTAGGTTAGGATCCGAACATAGTACCCCCTTGCAATGACTGTCCCCTTAGCTCCATTCCCCCCAACCCCATCACCTACCATCTCTGGAACTTACTCATGAGACCCACTTGTTCCTCAACAGATTTCCTCCTATGTCAGAGCCATCAGTACCCCAAGCCCCTCCGGATATCTCACTAAGTCGGTGGGTCTGTGTGCCAAGTAGCCAGCATCAGGTCTGTGGGGAACCATGAGCATCATCCTACCAGCTGGTGCTCTTTTCTCTGTTCTGCCCGCCTCTCTTGGTCGCTCTACAGAGTACAAAGGTCTGACGTATGCATGTCAAGTGTGCCTATGTCTCCGTTGGAGAGTCTGCCCCTCCTCTGTGCTCCAGCCATGTCACCACCCACTGTCACCTAGGTGTTGGTATTGCAGCAAAGCACACAGCCCTCCCTTCCTGGAGGAGTGTCCTTTAGATGCTCGATCCTCCTCCTCCCAGCCAGGCCCAGGTGCATCGCAAGTGCAAACAGGGTATTTAGCTGCCCCAATCTAGCCAGAAGTGTCTTATTTTCCTTGATGACCCTTGTCATTGCAGCAAGAGCATGTTTTGAACTCCCACTGATTCACTGGCCACAAAGTCCATTTTGTTTTCAAGAAGAGTTATTCTGGAACTGGAACTTCAACTTTATGATCCAATCACAGACCACTTGCAGGCAGCTTTAATGGTTGGTTTCAATGTTCCCTTCTGGGTCTTTTCTAATCGAATCCATTCTCACTTAGCCAATTCTGAACGAGTACAGGCCATAGCTTTTGGCTTTGCGAATCAGTAACCTGACTTTGCTATCCCATTTCAGGAATCTGGTTGCACACAAGTTATCTGGAGAGCAGGTATCTATAACTACCAAATGAAGTCACCTAGTCAACAATTTTATATGCAAAAAAAAAAACATGTATGTAAGAACTTACCATAACAGTAGAACTTTAAGAGAATCTCTCCATTAGGATACAACTTTGGAACTATAAACCACCAGCATCAGGACCACTCAGAAACTTTTTGATAGCAGGGCAGCACACAATAACATGAAGCGTTTACATGTGTATAATGTGGACAGCCCTTCATGCCTCAGTTCCCTACTGGAGATTTGCATCAGAGGACCTTCAGCCATGAGGAACCAGGAAAAGACCAACACCAGGCATACAAGGAGAAGCATGGGGCTGGAGACAGGGAGGTGGAGTAAAGTTTTAGGCATAGCATCTAATATGACCCTCACTGAAATCAAAAGAGGGAAGAAGGAGGGTATGGCATGGCCTAATGGAGGATATCCTCTAAGATCTACTGTTACAGTAAGTTCTTATGTAACTGTTCTATATTCATCGAACAAATCTCCTCCATTAGGACATACTTCTGGAATGACTCCCAAGCAGTACAAAGCAGCAGGGAGGATGGCATGGTCTGATATGTAATCAGGAAATAATCTCCTGCAGTACAGCAAGGCCAAAACCAGCACATCTACAAGAGACGATGTCCAGACTGTAAAGTTTAGCGAAACTACGAATAGTGTTCCATTTGGCTGCAGCACATATGTCGGGGGCAGGGACATTTTTCAAATAAGCAACAGAAGGGCCATATCCCTGTACAGTGACCATGTACAACTCCAGGAAGTTCCGTATCATACTTATATAAGAGAATGTAATACAATGTTCCAGCCATTTGGACAGGCATTGTTTAGACACAAGAACACCCTCTTGCCCAGGGCGAATGTAACAAAACTTGAGAGGACTTTCTGTAATCCTTGGTGCAGTCAATATAGTATCTCAATATTCTACGACATCTAAAGTACAGAGCAACACCTCATCCTGGCAAGCATTCAATTACATTTTTACCAGGAAAACATCACTGAGATACTATTTGCAAGGTGGTCCTGAAGGACAATACAAGGTACAATAAGAGAACACAAGTACAAGGTACAGAGCAGGAAATACAAATTCAAAACAGACATATCAACTTCACAGTAAATACAGACATATCAACTTTACAGTAAATAGGCCACAAACAGGCCAAGGCATAAGAGCAACATAACTGCCCAAATAATTTGGAAGGCAAAACAGGAGGTAAGGAGACAGCAAGCGAATGAGGATGCAGGAGATGGGAAGGGAGAGGGAGGGTGGGAGGGAATGACTGATAGAGAAGGAGCGAACGGGTTCTAATCCTGCAGGATGCAGCAGATGGGAAGGGAGAGGGAGGGTAGGGGTGTTATGACAAAGAGAATTAAAGTGGGAACCAGGACTAGGGGAGGAAGTGGGGAACTAGGACTAGAGAGGAAGGGAGGATCGGAATAAGGAATGGGTAGTGCAGTAGGGAGTGCCGAGGCAAATTAGGGAGGGATAAGTGCCTTGATGGCCTCATAGAGGGAGGGGTTAGGAGTAGCATTGGCAGTTCTCTTTAACAGGGGTTTTAAAAGTGATTTGAAGGTGGAAAGTTTTGCAAAGTGGGTCAGCTTTAAGGTCCTTTGGAGGAGTTCCACAGAGTGGGGAGGGAATGACTGACAGAGGAGGAGCCGAACGGTTCTAATCCTGGGTATATCAAGTTATAGGAAGCGTATTTTCTGAGTGAGTACGAACATGTTATGAACTTGAAAATATCGGAAATGTATTGGGGAAGTTTTTAAGTAAGGGCTTAAAGGTCCGGATAGTGGCATTGAGCCACCTTCTGGTTGCTAACGAAGTCTCACCTATTACGTCATAGAGTGAGCAGTGGTGAGTTTTGTATGAGGAATCGGTCACAAATTTTAAGGCCCTATGGTACAGTACATCCAGTTTAACAAGAGCAGTGTTGAGACAGTTACTGTATAGAAAATCAGCATAATCTAAGAGAGGTAGAGCACAGATTGTACTATCCTTGATTTTGCGGCCGGTGAGCAACCACTTAATGCGGAAAAATAATCCTAGCCTTTGTTTTAATTTTTGGAGAGTTCATCCACATGAGGATAAACGAGACTGCAGTCCAACCAAAACCTAAATATTTAAATTTTACCACTTTTTCCAGGGATTCGCCCATCAGAGTTGTAATTCAATGTGGGTAATAGGGTCCGAACTGGCACAGCCTTAGGCACGAAGAGATAACCATTATTTTAGTTTTCTTAGCATTGAGGAGCAATTCCATCTGGATCAGGTTTTGCTGTAGTGT
The DNA here is from genome assembly GCA_016271365.2 of Neoceratodus forsteri. NCBI lineage: Eukaryota > Metazoa > Chordata > Ceratodontiformes > Ceratodontidae > Neoceratodus > Neoceratodus forsteri. Next base: position 1,887,145,970 of record CM057456.1, on the reverse strand, counting down.
GTCAAATTCTTGTTGGAGAACTGCACATGCAGATTCAGAAGACGGACGAGCAACTTAAAGGACAGTGCCATTCGCAAATAGATGAACCCTGGTAGAGCTGATGTTATGGTCAATGTTGTTGATATATACTGTGAATAGCAAGGGCCCAAGACTGAACCTTGGGGGACCCTTGGAGGATGGCTTTATTGGTAAAGAGAGTAGCCTTGCGATTTCACTAGTTGCAGTCTATCAACCAGATAGCAGGAAAACCAACGACAGCAGTGTGATCTAGTCTAGGGGCAGCTGATGTTGCCTACCTTGACTTCAGCAAAGCTTTCAATACTGTTCCACAGAGAAGACTGATTAATAAACAGGGTAGGCTGGGTGGGTCAGAAGTTGGTCAACTGGGTGGCAACCTGGCTGGTGGGCAGAAAGAAAAATTACTCACCATAGTAATCTTGTTTCCTCCAATGTATTCTTCTATATTCATAACGCTCTGCAGTCTGCCTCCTAAGTAGAATTGCCGGAGCAAATGGAACTTTATGCAAATGATGGAACCATCACTGGCTCGTGACCCTTTAATCAAACTACTTGCCCTCATTTACTGCAACATTCCATCAGCATCTCAGATTTCTAAGAAGCCTACAAGGCAATCTATGCTATACTACTTAACTACACTTTATGTTATGAAACTACTAAAGCTATTTTAAGACAGCATAAACTATATGTTAGCACAGTAATGCTGATGATAATAATAATAATAGTAATAATAATATCAAGACCCCTTTCTGAAGTGCCAGAATCGCCTGAAAAAGAAAGGACAATTTAATTCCCACCAGGATTAAAGCATGTATGCCTGCGTTTGGGACTAGCAACCAAAAAGTGGAAATCAGAAACCACCTTAGGAAGAAACCTCCTGTTTGTCCAAAGCACTACCTTGTTGGAAGGAAAGATAGTCCCTTCTCCACACATGGTGCTTGTAGTTCACTTATTCTTCTGGCAGAAGGCTAGTTTGCTGACCAAGGCACCTAGCTTCACCTGAGCTCTTCCTTCTAGCTTGCTTGAAAGGACAGAACTAAGAACCTTACCAGAGTAAGGGAAAGGATTAAGACTTTGGCCAGGCAGATTTACTGTGTGTTCTTGCTTTTATTTTGTACTCACAGGGACTGTTACTGTTTGTTGCTAACATTTTATTGCTTTATTTTTCTTTGATTCAAATTGCTGTTGCTGGGTATACCTTCTGCTGTATTATTACAAGGTGTGCCTACAGGTGTCTGCTAACAGATTACTGCTGTAATCTTCTGATTCAAATTGTCTTTTGCAAGGTATATCTTCTGTTACTGCTTTATTTTTCTCTGTAGTAAAGTGTTTCTTACAGGGTATATCTTCTGTGAAATTATTACAGGTGGTGCTTACATTTTTGTGACTTTTTATCATTAGGCTATGCAAAATTACTGTTTGCCCCTATTTTATTTATTTCTTTTCGATGAAAAGGTTTTCTTTTGTCTCAGAGGTGTTCCAGTCTCCTTCTCACATTGAAGACAGGGAGAGGAGAAAGCAGCTACAGCTTCCTTGAATCAAGGAGGTTATTTTCTAAAGTAGACTACACTGAACTGAATTATTACTTTTGGACCCATGTAAGTAACTAGTATTGACTCTGTTTTTGTTGTGGACTTTTCTTAGTTTTAACTTTAATTTGCCTGGGAGGAACTGTAGCTGGGAGATATTTGCAGTCAGTTGTGACTAGACCTGTTACTTAGCCTTTGTGAAATAGGTGTCTGAAAGGAAGGAAGGCAGGCACCCGGGTGGAGGGTAAGAGCTGTAGGTGATTGTTTGGACAGCATAGGTTTACTCCCACCCACCCCAAGTGTATTAACTTCCTTTATAGCAGGGTCTCTGACATCACTTCCTCAAAACTGCTAACAACATACACCTGTTCATATCCTTAAAGGCACAGCACACTGAATAGGGGTAGTGACACTCACAGCTGCACACACTAAAACAAGAACAAAAACAAAAAGCATCTGTAACAGGAAGGACACAGACATGTGGGGAGTGGTGCAATGCACTGGCTGTGAAGCAGCAGTCTTCTGGGAGACATTCTGGAAACTGTGTTGCTTCCCTATTTGCAGGCACCTCTGGTCTGAGGAAGGAGGTCATTAGTCTCCATGCTGACCTGGCAATGATTGAGAAACCTGCTCCCCACCCAGGGACCACCCAGGCCACCGCCACTACCTCAGAGGTTGTCAAGAAAGAGGAGTGGTTGGACCACGGTGGGCTCAGAGGGTAAGAGTGGTGAAATAGAGGGCATCCTCCAGTTGTGCCTCTCCACAATTAATTTGCCACCTGGCAAGCATGGTTCCTCTATGGAGGTACCTGCAGTGGAGACCAAGAAGGATGCTGGGAACCTCCACAATGCAGACCCACAGGAGGGTGGCCCAGGATCCCACAGGGAAGGTAACAACTCTGGTGGGGACTCAACTGTTAGGGGTAGAACTGGGGAGGGAGGGAGGGAAGGCAGGTAAGGGCCTGCCCGGCACCAGGGCTTGGAGGGACAGGAAACGAATCCTCAGGATCGTGGAGCATGGCAAGGGGAGGGAGCTGGATGTCATTATCCACCTAGGGACGAATGACCTGGCTGAGAATGGGATCAGAGCACTGCAACAGGAGTTTGTGAGTTGGGGAGGGGCCTTAGACAAGTAGCACACATGGTAACTTTCTCGAAAGTGCTACCTGTCTATGGCATGGATGAGGCTAGGCACTCTGCACCATGGGATTCAATGACTGGTTGAAAAGCTGATGCAGAGCTCAGGGATTTGGCTCCACTGGGGACTGGGGCTCCACCTGGAGGATGCAGGCCTATAGAGGCACGATGGTCTGCATCTATCCTGGAGGGGAACCAGGATCCTAGTGATAGGTTTAAATGCTTCAGTGACAAACATTTAAACTAGCCAATGGGGAGGCACTGAAGAGGAGAAAGGAAATCCTAGTCTCCCAAAAAAATCAGGGTAATTAGTGAGGTAAACACCAAAATAGAGCAGTCGATAGGGAGAAGGGCAGGGTAAATGGAGAAAAGACAAAGGCAGCAGGGATAGGGATGGGGTAAAAGAAATAAAGCCATTAAAAATGGAGGGTAATGAGTACCAATGCCTGTAGTCTAGGTAAAAAGCTCCTGAAATGGTAGCCTTGATGGAAGAGGGATCCCGGATATTGTGGCAGTCACAGAAACATGGTACACAAAGAATCATGACTGGGATGTCAACATACCAGGGTACACAATCTGCAGGAGGACAGGGAGGGAAGAAGAGAGGAGGAGTAGCTCTTTTGTAAGGGAAGGGATAAACGAACAGAACTAAAGGGTAAACAGGGAGGAGAGGAAGCAGTGTGGGTCACCCTGGAGACTGGAATGGCTCCACAATCCCCACAGGATTGTATACAGACCCCCATCTCAGGGGAGGAAATGGACAAGGAAATGATAGAAGGCATCCTTGGGATGGCAGAGAAAGGGAGATATTGCTGATGGGGACCTGAATATGCCAGATGTTGACTGGAGCACTTTGCTGCAGCCACGCCAAGAGCAGGGCCATTCTCGATGCCCTATAGTGGGCATGCCTCAGACAGCTAGTTTTGGTACCCACTCGGGAGAGAGCAATCTTAGACCTGGTACTCTCAAATGGGGATGGAGAGAGGATCTCTGATCTTGAAGTGGGTAACCATCTAGGAACAAGCGACCACCCAACAGTGTGGTTCATGATAAACTTAGCTGTAGATCAAGCCACATAAAAGTGAAGGTACTGGACTTCAGGAGGGCTGATTATGTCAAAATGGGAGAGTGCCTCAGAAAAGCACTAGCAAACAGGCAAGAACATGGGGTGGAGCAACAATGGGAAACATCAAAACCGCCATCACAGAGGCAACAAGTCTTTGTGTGAAGCAAATAAACAAATCAAATGAAAGAAAAAACACTATGGTTCTCAAAAGAAGTAAGGGAAGGTAAGGGAAAAAAGATAGCATTCAGGAAGTATAAGGAAACACAGAAGGATAGGACAGAGAACTGTACCAGTTAAAGCAGAAGGAAGCGGGTAAGGCAGTCAGAATAGTAAAGGCCCAAACCGAGAAAAGATAGCCAACTCGGTTAAGAAGGGGATAAAACCTTTTATAGGTACATTAGGAGCAAAGAAAGACTAATGCAGGGATACTGAGGCTGAACAAAGAGGAAGGTGGTTGGGCAGAGGCGACAGTGAAAAGCAGGATACTGAACGAATACTTCTGCTCAGTATTCACAATGGAAAAGCAGGGGAAATACCTAATCTGGTCAATGAAGCAATCTGGATAGGGGTTGATATTAGTCCTTTCACAGAAGAAAGGGTTCTGAAAGAACTCTTAAAACTGAAGGTGGATAAAGCAATGGGGCCTGATGGATTCACCCCAGAATTTTAAAAGAACTAAGGGAAGAACTAGTAACACCACTGACTACCCTTTTTAATAAATCATGGAGGATGGGGTGGTACCTGAGAACTAGAGGAGGGCAGATGTGATTCCCTTCACAAAAGTGGGAGCAAGACAGAGGCAGGAAACTACAGACCTGTCAGTTTGACCTCAGTGGTAGGGAAAATGATGGAATCACTCTGAAGGAAAGAACTGTTGAGTACCTAGAGGCCAGTGGGGCACAGGGCCCAAGGCAGCATGGATTCACAGCGGAAGGTCGTGTCAGACAAATCTAATTGATTTCTTTGACTGGGTGACCACAGCAGTAGACCAGGGAGGGTTGTGGACACAGCCTACCTAGACTTTAGCAAGGCATTTGACACAGTCCTGCACAAAAGATTAATAAACAAATTAGCCAGCCTGGGAGTGGGTCCTAGGGTGGTAGCCTGGGTAACACACTGGTTGGACAACAGGACACAGCGGGTAATAGTAAATGGAGTCCACAGTGAAGAAAGGAGGGTTACTAGTGGGGACATGAGGGTTCAGTACTGGGGCCGTTCCTTTTATGTCTTTATAAGTGACATTGCAGAGGGACTGATAGGGAAAGTAGGTCTCTTTGCAGATGACACAAAGATCTGCAACAGGGTTGATACACAAGGTGGAGTGGAAAGGATGAAAAGGGACTTGGCAAGGTTGGAGGAATGGCAAAATGTATGGCAGCTAGATTCAATGCAAAAAGTGCAAAGTAATGCACCTGGGAAACAAAACCGAGGGGAAGAGTACACAATGGGGGTGAGATACTGACAACAACAAAATGGAAAGGGACCTGGGGTAGTCATATCAGATGACCTAAAGGTGGGCCAGCAATGTAAGAAGGCAGTAAGGAGGGCTGGGGGGATACTGGGATGCATAGGAGAGGCATCGCCAGTAGAAAACAGGAAGTTGCTGACCCTCTGTACAGACAGTTGGTAAGACCACATCTGAGTACTGTGTACAGTTCTGGAGACCCCATCTCCACAAAGACATAGACAGGGTGGAGGCTGTCCAGAGGAGGGCAACTAAAATGATGCAGGATCTGCATCAGAAGACATATGAAGAAAGACTAAAGGAACTAAAGATGTATAGCCTCGAGGAAAGGAGGGGGACATGACAAACTTTCATATACCTCAAGGGAATCAAGAAAGTACAAGAGGGTAGCAACTTTCAGAAAAGAGATGTGCAAAACAAGGAGGCACAATTTGAAGACAGAGGGGACGGCTCAGAGGTAATGTGAGGAAGTATTTCTTTACAGAGAGGGTTGTGGATACATGGAACAGCCTTCCTGAGGAGGTCGTAGAGTCAAAAACAGTGGGGAATTCAAGAATGCATGGACAGACATAAGGCAATTCTAGTGGGGGTAGAAGGAAGTAGGCTGTTGGTTAACTAGGATCTGCAGCTTATCCATTAGGTAGGAAATGGACAGACTAGGTGGGCCAAGCGTCCTTATCTGCTGTAAAATTCTATGTTCCTATGTTTCCAAAACAGCGTTTTCTGTGACATACTGTATATGAGCAGAAGACATAGGCTCAAACGGAGGTTTCATGAGCTGAGTAACGCAAATATTCAGATCCCACACGGGACTGATTCCTTAATAGGAGGGTGCACATGGCACAAACCTTTGAAGAACTTTTTGAAAATAGGATTAGCTGCTATGGAAACATTTTTCCCAGCAGAAATGTAAGCTGAAATTGATGCTAAATGCAGTTTTAGAGCTGTGTAGTTCAACCCTTGGGAATGCAGATATGTGAGTATTCCAGTAACGCTAAGATTTCTGCCAGAGAAGGAGAAATCTGCTAGGCATTACACCAAATGAAAACCTTTTCCATTTTGCAGACTAGGTTTTCTTAGTGGAAGGCTTTCTGTAACCTTTCAGGATATCCAGAACAGCTTGAGAGAGATTTAGATTTGAAATTCTAAGTCCTCAAGAACCAGGCCTTGAGCCTGAGAGACTTGAGGTTTGGGTACATGATTTTCCCCTGGTGGAGGTTAAGAGATTGTGCCTCCTGGGCAGATGTATCGGTTTGGACACTGACATGGACAATAGTAGGGAATACCATGGCTATCTGGCCCAATCTGGTGCTATTAGGATCATACATGCAGGTTGTGACCTGAGCTTGATCAGTACTCTGAAGATGAGAGGAAAAGGAGGAAGGCGACAGGTGTCTTCCTGACCAGTCCAGAGCCAGGGGCATCCAGTGGGATTGTACCCTTGGCTGGTGGTCTGCAACAGAATAGGGGCAGAAGGTGATTCTTGTGACAGGCAAAGAGATCCACCTCTGGGTGCCCCATCTTCTGAACACTGAGTACAGTATCTGTTTGTTTAAAGACCATTTGTGATGTGCCTGGTTGATTCTGCTTAGAGCATCTGCCAGGGTATACGTCTTTATTTTTTTATACTTGTTTACTGAAAAGTACAGTTTGTACATAATGCATTATATCTCACAGAATAGTCATTCAATAAACATTCATTATTCATCTCTTAAACAATACTTGTTCCTTGTCTGTTTTTCCATGCAAACGTTAAGTACATATATACTCTATGTAAATATTTAATTTGAAGAAATTATTTTTGTGTTTTACATTAAAATGCTATGCAAGCTATCAAATGTATCTAAAACTACTAAATAATAACTTATAAATTAACTGGGAGAGTAAAACATTCAAACAACTGTTACTGTCATGAAAATTAATTCTGGAGTTATTTTGGTATTGATCACTCTTATGCCGGTGGGGGGCAGTACAGGCCAATTCTTTACTTTATTGGGCAGCACTTTATTGAGTACTAGACCATCTGGACTTCTTACTGTAACCTGTTTTGATATAGGTCCCATCTATTCAATCTGTTGGTAAACTTCTCATTTGATGATTTATGGAATAGGTTATCCTTTCTATATGTTGAATTTGGTTCACTATTATTAACCAGTCTTGTAGAGCTGGAGATTTCTGCTGAAGCCATTTTTTGTAATTGCTTTCATGGCAGCTATTGTTAAAAGCAGCCCAGAGGTAATGTGCCTCCCTGTCTCCCACTCCATCCGGATACAGGCCCAGGATACAATGTTCTGGGGCTATATCAATTGACAATGTAAATATTTCAGTCAGATGTCTACATATTTGTGCCCAAAAGCTCTGGATCTCAGTGCAAAACCAAAATATATGTGACTGATCAGCGGAAGTGTAGCCACACCTCCTCCAGCACCGCCTCCTGGGGTAGTAAACCCACCCTAATTAACTTTGTTGGGGTGTAAGATATCTAATTCTGAGCTTCCAGGTAAACTCATGCCAACTTGGCGAGGAGGTCATCCTCCAAACATTTCTAAAGATCTTCACCCAAGTTTGCAAACTTAATGTGATATTTAATTAGTCTGCCCACTTTTTGGATCTTTGAGTATTGTTGCCCTATCTGCAATTAGGTTGTTATATAACATGGTTATTGCTCCTTTACCATGGGTGCCCTCCATATAGTTTCAAATGCCTGAGGAAAGGGTCTCTCATCCTGCCAAGTTGCCACCTGTCTCTGTTTAGCATTTATGAAGTCCCTTATTTGGTAATAGTAAATACAATCTGGTCCACCCAATTGTTTCTAGTTTCAAGAAGTTCGAATGGTATTATATCTTGACCTTTAAGTAATTGCCAGGATGCACAAAGGCCCTCCCTCATTTGTTGGGTATACCATCTGTAATAGGTGGATGGCTTAAATTCTGGGTTAAAACACCAACTCCTGTACTTCCACATGTTTTTGGCTGTATATCCCAGTTTAGTCCCTAGTAACCACCCTTTTAGTGTTGTTCTTAGAGCATATCCCTGCTATGTTTGCACATCTGTTTGTGTTGGTGAATTAAATATGGCCATTGAAGAGGAATATCCGTGCAAATGCTTAATTCCATTTGTTGCCAGTGGGCCGAGTATCTTGGATGGGACCATAAAAGGCCATCTTCATTTGGCGACCAACCAATAATCTTGTAGGTTGGGGCAGGCCCTTCCCCTACCTGCTTCGGTAGAAACAAGATTTGTTTAGATACTCTTGGGCGTGAGTATGCTCATAAGAATGACATGATTTTCTTTGCCAATGCTCTACATCTCTCAGCGGTATTGGGTAGGAATTGCGTTGAAACAAGTACAGTAGTCTTGGTAATATACTGCATTTGTTTTAAAGGTTTGTAACCTTGAGTAAAAGGAGTGGAAGAAACGACCATCTCTGAAGATCCCACCATATGTCTTTGAGGAGGGGTAGTTGTCTCTATATAAATAAGCTGGTGATTTCCCAGTTTCACCCCTAAGTATTTGATATTGGACGGTCCCATCTCATAGGAAATTTCTTGGGGTATATGGGTATTCATTGTTAAGATTTCTGTTTTGACCAATTTAGTTTATAACCTGACAGCCTTGAGAAGGATTCTATTTGTTGGAATACCTTGGGAATAGAATTTTCAGGGTCGGTTAAGCATAGTAGGACATCGTCAGCATATAATGCAATTTTATGGAGTGTGTCCTCCATGCTATACCCTGTATATCTGGATTTAGTCATATACTTTGTACTAATGGCTCAATATAGAGCACAAAAGTATAGGGGATGAGGCATCCCTAGCCCACCTCTGGAAAGTCCAAATGGTTGGGATATATATCCATTAGCTCTGTATAGGTCATCAGATTACGTTGTAGACTTTAGTTATAAGTTGGCAGAAAGTGTAAGAAAACCAAAGCTGGCCAGGGAGCCCTGGAGAAAATCCCATGAAACCTGATCAAATGCTTTTCAGCATCTAGGCTCATGATACAGATTGGTTGAGTTGTAGATTGTACCCTGTCAATGATGTTAATAGTCCTTCTGACATTATCTAATGTTTGTCTACCTGGGATAAAGCCCGCCTGGTCCATATGTATAAGTCCAGGTAGGACTCCCTCCACCCTTTTGACCAATATGGCTCTCATTATCTTATAGTCAGTATTTAGGATAGAGATGAGGCGATATGATGCAATTGGTGGTGTCCCTGGCGGCTTTGGTACAACAAACACTACTGCCTGCAACCACACGTGGGCATCCATACCGTCCTCTGTTACGCACATAATTGTATGTTTTACAAAGTAGGGAGAGATCACCTCCTTAAACTGTTTAAAGAATTCAGACAGTCTGTCCGAGCCTGGACATTTTCCTGCCTTTAGATTCTTAATTTCTAGAGAAATTTCTTGTTCAGTAAAGGCCTACTCAATATCTCTCCCTGTGCCTCCGTAAGATGTGGAGCCCTATGGGGCTAGGAACTCTTTAATTTCTTGTGCCGAAGGGAGGTTCCTTTAGCGTATAAATTCTGGTAATATATCCTAAAGGACTCTGCTATATCCTCAATTTTGTACTGGAGCGTGTGTTTGATGGGGTCCCTGATTTTAGTAATTGTGGCTCTATTCCGGTGTTGATGCAACCTACAAGTCAGGAGTTTAGGCTCTCGGTCCTCCTCATAAAATCTTTGTTTTGTGTAAATTAGTCTTTGCTCTACCTGATAGTCTAAAATTTTTATTAATCCTGTTTTCAATTTTTAAGTTGTTTTCCCTTTCTTTTATTTAATTTTTGTTGTTGTTTTTCCAATTCAGCTATCTGTTCTTGCAAATATTTTGTCTTTTTTCTCTCTGTTTTTTTTCTCTGAGAGATCTCAATAAATTTCCCTCGAATAAGGGCTTTAATTGTATCCCACAGAATCCCGAGAAACTTCAGGGTATTGATTATCTTGTACTGCTTGCTTTATGGTCCGGTTATTGTCATATTGATTTTCTTTAGTTTGAAGCAAAGAAAGGTTTAACTCTAGAATGCTGAACGCTTTGGGGGCCTATTGCAAGTCGTAGAGATATTGGGGAGTGGTCCGATAACAAACCTGACCCTATTTCCACCGAACTGCAGATTCCCATAGATTCTTTTGGAACAAGAAAATAGTCTAGTCTTGAATCGTTTGGTGGGGATGAGAAAGTATGTGTATTGTTTAATATTTTTATGGTGTACCGCCATACATCGATTAGACCAATTTCTCCTAATAGCTTATTTACCCTCTTAGCCACTCCCTTTCCCCTTTCAGAGGATGTCCTGAGAAGTCTAGAACAGGATTTAGTTTTAAGTTTAAATCTCCCCCACTACTAAATAACCCTCTGCCCAATGCATCACCTTAAGGAGAGAATCGGCAAAGGTGAATTCAGTTCCTGGTGGTGCATATAGTGAAGTGAGTGTAAGCATAGACCCATTGTAGAGTCCCATAATGGCTGCGTATCTGCCTTGTTTGTCTATTATTGTATCCTTAAGGTCAAAGCAGGTGGAGTGCGGAATTAAATGGCTGTTCCCGTCTCGCCCTTTACCATATTCAGATACCACTACCTTCTTAAATCCAAATTTTAGGAGCTTTGCATGTTCTATTTTGTTCATATGGGTTTCTTGTAATAAGATAAAGCTGCTCCTGTTTTCTTTAAAAATGACATAGTTCTGGGCTAAGCCATTAACATTATAAGATATAATTTTCACATTGGAGCTACTCATTGTAAGTCAGTAATGTCTCTCTATTAGCACAGACCCTCTCAATTTCCCTACTACCCAATCTGCATCCATAAGCAGTGTAGGTCAACCATTGTGTCATGACAGTAAAACTCTCTCCCAGTAACAAAACAACTAAACAAATGGGTTTTCCAAAACCTTAACTTTGCAACACTTTCTAACATCAAATGGCTTCAAGGTGGAGATCCACTTAAATTCCAGCAATTTCTGTTGCCAGATCTGTCACAACGGAGGAGTGGGTTTCTGGCCGGGAGATGAAGAAAATTCTTCTGCCACTAAAACAGTGCTCTCCTTGGAGCCTACTGTGATCTTATTTAGGCTCTTACCACTGAAAAGTTCAGTGCAATGTGTGACGTTGGTGGACCACGCAGAGTGCTAGCACAGGATCTTGTCTGGTTTGAGACTTAGATGGTTTCAACAAGCTCGTCCTCCCACACAGCTTAAACAAGGAATTTGCAACCAGATGGTGTGCAACCCAGGGTCCTTAAAGAACTAAGAGAGGTGGTGCTGAACCTCTTGCTATCCTGTTTAGCCAATCACTAGAAACAGGGAGGTACCCAAAGACTGGAGGATAGCAGATGTAGTCCCCTTATACAAAAGTGGGAACAAAGAGGAAGCGGGAACTACAGACCAGTCAGCCTCACCTCGGTAGTGGGGAAGATCATGGAAGCACTACTGAAGGAGAGATTGGTGGAACATCTGGTTGTCAATGGACTACAGGACCCAAGGCAGCATGGTTTCACCAGGGAAGGTCATGTCAGACCAACCTCATTGAATTTTTGACTGGGTGACTAGGGAGGTGGGTAGGGCCTTTGACACTGTGCCACATAGAAGACTATTGCACAAACTGGGGAATATGGGTGTGGGCAGGACAGTAGTGCGGTGGGTAGGTAACTGGCTGGGCAGCAGGACACAGAGGGTGGTGGTAAATGGCTGTCACTCCACAGAGGGAAGAGTGACCAGTGGGTACCACAGGGATCAGTGCTGGGACTGGTACTATTCAATATCTTAATCAGTGACATTCTTGAGGACCTAGAAGGCAGAATTTCACTGTTCGCTGATGACACAAAGCTCTGTAACAGAGTAGACACACCAGAGGGTGTAGACAGAATGAGAAGGACCTGCAGAAACTTGAAGAATGGTCAGGGGTTTGGCAGTTGAAATTCAATGCAAGGAAGTGCAAGATAATGCATATGGGGCACAAAACCCTGGCAAAATATATCAGTTGGGGGTGAGGATATAGCATGCACCAAGCAGGAAAGGGATCTTGGGGTTATCATCTCTGATGACCTCAAGGCAGGAAACAGTGTGACAAGGCAGAGTAAAGCAAATAGGATGCTGGGATGCATAGACAGGGGCATCACCAGCAGGAAAAGGAGGTCATAATTCCACTATACAAGACACTAGTGAGGTCGCACCTGGAGTACACTGTGCAGTTCTGGAGACCTAACCAAGTAAGGACATAGACAGGGTAGAGAAGGTTCAGAGGAGGGCAACAAAGATGGTGCATGGATTGCATCACAAGTCCTATGAAGACAGGTTGAAGGAACTGAACATGTACTCCCTGGAGGGAGGAGGGAGAGAGGGATATGATAGAGACATACAAGTATCTTACAGGGAGGAACAGGGTGCAGGAATGCACTATTTTAGCGAAAAAGATGTTCCAGGACTAGTGGGCATGGGATGAAGTTGGAGGGAGGACGATTCAGCGGAACGTGAGGAAGAATTTCTTCACAGAGCGGGTGGTGGACAAGTGGAACACCCTGCCAGAGGAAGTGGTGGGGGCTGAAACAATCACGAGATTTAAGAATGCATGGGATAGACATAAAGAATTCTGGAGGTCAGGGTAGGGGCAACAGACTTCTTGGAAAACATAAACTGAACTTACAAACTTAAATGGGCAGACTGGGTGGGCCATAGGCCCTTATCTACCGACACTATTTATCTATGTATCTATATTATTGTTTCTGATGCATCTGCCCCTAAGAATACAAGATTTCCATGACAGTTATTAATGTGCCGTTATTTGCACTTAAGTGCTTTTATCTGGATGCAGCTTAACATCATGCCTTGGCGCTTAACTAATTGTGAGGTTCAAACTAAACACTGACATAAGATCAGTTCAAATGTGCCTTATACTCTGTGCCAAAGTCTGTTAAATGGCATCGTACACGCATCTCGCTCAGTTCTGGAGAATAACCAAATCCTTTCCTTCTTATTTTTCTTATCTTTTCAGTCCTGTGTCCTCGGTTTGAATCACCCTGGTGGTCTGCATTTCCACAAGTGCTGCACCGACTGTCGCGAGGAGCCCTAGTGATGACATCAAAAGACGCGCCCTGCGTTTCCTCTTAGAGGCTACCAATAGCCAATCATAAGAGCAGCTTGTCCTGCTGGGAATCGAATTCTGCAATGGCTGATGTGGCACTTCCATGAGGCCTTTGGAAATCAAGGCCTTATCCGCTTCTTCAGGCATCTCATAGGTCTTAGTACCTTCTGGCCACAGGACTCTGAGCCAAGCTGGGTAAGGGGTATTAAATTTAATATTCATATACTTGGGACCTTCAGAATGAGGCGATACTGGAGCCTTTGTTTCTGTATCTGGTGGATAATTGTGATCGAAATACAGTCTGTGGGCTCGGTATTTTACTTCTTTTGTTGCCATGCTGTATTCAGTATCTCCTCTTTACTCTGTAACTGTTAAATTTTATATTGATTGACCGGTCTTGAATCTAGAAGCGGCTTCGCGCAAGGCTCAATGCGCTCATTCTATACGAGCTAAAATCCTGGTGGTAAGTTTAGCACATCCTTTATTAAATCACCCATGAATTCTGACATTGGGCTGGTCTCCGATCCTCTCGGCAGCCCATGTATGCGATGTTCTCTCGCCTGGACCTGCTTTCTAGATCCACACATTTATTTTGTAATTGCTCTGTGTGTTGCAAGAGAACCTGGAGGCTAGTTCATTTTGGCCGTAGTGTCTTCGGTGTTGCTAAGTTGGCCCTCCACTTCCTCCACACTTTTCTCAAGACCCTGAAGATGTTGATTTAGTTGTTCAAACTCTGCCTTGTTTTCAGCACGCATTGCTTTGATTTCATTAAACAGCCTGTCGAATCTTGATTACGTTAGTTGCTCCTGTTCTTCATCTGTGTCTGGCAGACTGGCTGGGATGGAGCTTGGCTGGTCCCTCGGGGCAAGGATTTTAATCCTCCTACATCGGGTTTCCGTGAGGATCCTTTGAGCTTAGTTCTGCTCCGATTGTCTTTAGGAGGCTTTATCATCGTCATTTCAGTATTTTGGGTGCTATCTCCTTTTAAATTTTAAGTTTAGTAAGGGTTTGGGAAGAGAAGCTCACCTCAGTGTGCTGTTGCTAGCTCCATGATGTCACGAAGTCCTCCTGCCAGGGTATTGTCTTTGCCTGGGACATGAATGGCCTGCAGGAAGCCTTTAGTGAGTGAGGCGGTGTGTCCCAAAATCTGCAAGTATTGCCTTGCTGGACATGGCTTGCCCAACTTGAATGAGGTAGTCAGTTGCAGGATACTCTGGACCCTGTCCCTTGGAAGGAAGGCTCTTCCTTTAAAGTGTCCAGTTCTGCTCCAATGAAGTGCAGGATGTACACTGGCTTGAGAATGGATTTTTCTGGTTTATCAGGAATCCCAGAGATTGTAACAGATTTTGTGTTACTGCCAGGTGATCTTTCACCTGTTGGGATGGCGTTCCATGACTAGCCAGTCGTCGAGGTGGGAAAAACTGAAATTCCCAGCCTTCTTAGGTATCCCACTACTACTGTCACTTTGTGAACACCCTAGGCGCGGTGAGGCCGAAGAGCAGGGCAGAGAACTGGTAGTGCCCTAAAGGAAGTCTGAACCTGAGGTACTTTCTGTGAGACTCCCTTATAAGGATGTGGAAATAGACATCCTTTAAATCCAGAGATGCCAGCCAGTCTCCTTTCTTAATGACTGGCAAGATCAGAGACAATGTGACCATTTTGAATCTTGGTCTTACAAGAAACTTGTTCAGATGTCTGAGATCTAGAACAGGCCGCCCTCCCCATTTTTTTCTTTTGGTGAGGAAGTACCAAAAGTAAAACCCTTCTCCTCCTCTCTGAAACCTTGGTACAGGCTCCACTGCTTTTATGTGGAGCAAGGTTTGAACCTCTTTTTCCAAAAGCTGTTTCTCTTGAAGAGAAGCTGGTCTGAACAGCTTTGATTTCAAGGAGAAAGAGACTTGAAGCTCAAGGACAGTCCCTGACTCACTAATTCCAAAACCCATTTGTCTGTGGTGATGGCCTTCCAGGCCTGGAAGAAGTGAGTCAGTCTCCCTGTTAGTATTGGGAGGCGGACCTTGACAACTGAGTCAGGGATTTTGTTTTAGCTGTGACTGAGCCTGGGTGGAGGGAACCTGTTCTGAAGCCCTCCTACCTCTGGCCCTATAGTACCCAGTCTGCTGTGGGTAAGGGCTGCAGCTGTGGAACAGCTTGTGCTTGCTAGAAGGACCTGCCATATGGTGTCCTTCCTCTGCCTCCCCTCCCATAAGGCCTACATGAGGAGAAGGCCTTTCTTTGGAGGAGTTACTCTTGTAGGTGGCTTTGTACTCATCTACCTTTTCACATACTCCAGCATATTTACTGAACACAGAATGATCTTGAAGAGGAAAATCCATGACCTTAGTCTGGGTATCCTGTGTTAAATTAGTAGCCTCAGCCATGTCACCCTTCTCAGGGCTACGTTAGAGCCATCCACCTAGCAGCATTATCACTGGCATCTGCTACCATTTGGAACTGGTATTTGGATGCTTCCAGTCCAAATCTTGCTGTTTCTACTAGGTCTGTCCCGCCTCTTAATAAAAGGCAGATAAGTATCAGCTGGATGAGCAAGGGGCTGGACTATACCGTGATGGTCAAAGTGGGAACAGAGGAATTCAGCCCTTGCCCATCCAACTGATACTTCTTATCTGCCTTTTATCAAGAGGCAGGACAGAATTCTGCAGGATGCTAAATAAATATTTTTAAAGAATGTATTTATAGGAAGCAGAATTTTCTTTGTGAGTGTTAACCCCACCATCTCCATGTACTCAGCCTCCTCTTCATCCTCTATGACCTCAGTAGTAGCTAGGTCAAGGCACCTACTATTTTCCTTACAAAGGAAAATGAGAAGAAAAATCTTCTGGTCTAGGAAGAGGCCAAACTCCTCCTCTTGTGAGATCTCTGGTTCAATGGGCTCACCATCATCAGCCTCTGGTAAATCCACAATCCCATATTCCATCTCCTTGGAGGAATTCAGAGGAAAAGTATGCTCCTAAACTCTTGGAGGGAGGGTAGGAGAGGTATGAAACCCTGTATTGCCTGAATGACCTTTACATGGCCTGGGCAATCTCCTCTGCAGCTGGCAGGCTGTGAGTCCAGAAGAAACCCTTTAGTTTTTCCTGGGGTTTGAAGTGCTTAGTCTTTTGGTTTTCTTGGAGGGGACGGAGAGTCGGCCGAACCACTCACCTTTTTAAGGTGCCTGAATCACCCTTCTCAGGGTGTGTGTAGAGAAGAGACAGTGGTATCACCCACAGATTTGGAGGGTGTTAGCTGGTCAGAGCCAAGCACCCTTATCCAGCCTCTTTTGCAACCCTTCTAGTCTTTTTCCACTGTCTTTTGTGGAAAAGGCTTACATATTTCACAATTTGTTGAAAGATGCTTGGTTCCCAGACAGACCACACAGCGTTCATGCTTGTCTGCTCTGGCAAACATGTCCCCACACTTAATACAATTTTAAAACCTGCAGGACCAGTCTTTTCTTTGGTTTTCTGACAACTCCATTTCGGAGAAAAAACACAACTGCAAACAAGTTGTTTTTTTTTTGTGGTCAATTCAGGAACTGATCAGGTTCTGAAAATGAACCTAGAGTTTTAAACTTCGGAACCAGGTTAGCGGTTCACAGCAACTGGGTTAGCGGTTGAAAGAAACCGGTTCAGCGGTTTCAGAAACAATACTTGGCATGAGAGGGGTGCTGCACTTCTGAGGTGCCGTCTTTCGAATGAGGCGTTAAACCGAGGTCCATCTGCTTGGATTGGTGGTAGTTCAGGTGGATGTTAAAGATCCCATAGCACTTATCGAAAAGAGTAGAGAATTTTATTGAGAAAGTTGGACTCCATTACAGAAAAGGAAACCAAGCAGTACAACAAACAGTCATAAAAGAAATACAGCAATATAACAAAATGAAAGCAAATTAAAGAGATACAAACAGTATAATCTGAAAAGGAGGGAAGCATTACAACCCCAGTAAAAAGATCACAATGTGACCATAAGCGAAAAAACTGAGGTCCTACTGAACGCCCAAAATCCTGAAGTTTAACATTACGAATAGCAATTTCGACATTCTTAATAACTTCAGATACACAAATACATTTTGATGCAAAACCAGCATACATCTGGCCTGCCACAAATAATAACAGGTTGAAGAAAAACAAGATATAAAGTGTCTTCAGGATATTTTGACATAACACACCCTACGTACAAAACATAAGATGGTCATAAGACAAATGTAACAACAGTGGTTCTGACCATAATCCAGCTAACTGAGTCCAAAGGAAACAGCAAAAGGACACTCCAAAAAGGTGTTGTTGGGTTTCAACAATTGCAGAACAACCCTCCTGGGACAAAATCGAGCATCTAACGCTTTGTGCTTATGATTGCCTTTGACACTAAGATGCCCATAATTACCTAACCAAACTACATCCCACACACAGGAAGGCAAGCAGGAATTGCATAGTTGTTGGAGAATCCATTCAACCCGATGCTCAGGACAAAATGGAAATACCACCCTATCCTGAGCGTCTTTCCACCAAATGGTGGCATAAAAGTAATCTAGACAGAGTACAAAAATCCTGAGGCGGAAATCCCAAGATAACGCCATCTTGATCACTTCTTTTCCATATGAGGGAACCTCAGCATATCGAGAAACCCACCCTTTTTCCCCCAAATCCCAAGCCGGAAGGCAAGGCAGTAACCACTGTAACACAAAGGCTTCAACTCACCATTCAGGTTTCAAGGCATTCCCAAATTAGTATAAAAAAAATATACTATAAAAGAAAGCCACAGGGTTAATCATCCCAACCCCTCCCTCCTTATATGGTGTATAAGTTATACTACACTTGACAGGGTTCAATCTAGACCCCCACAACCCTTGAAAAAAATCCTATATAATCTGGAAAAACAATCCATTGGTGGCGGAAATACATAACAAAGATATAAAAAAAGGAAGAACTAAAGTTTTAAGTAACATAACACGTTTTTTACCCATTATATATTGTTTCACCCGAAATCAAACCCTCAGCCTTATCCATGGCTAAAAGCCAATTATAATGACACACCTTGTCAATCCCTAAAAAATACCTAAATACTTGAATGGTCGAATATCAACAGAAATCCTAGCATACCCCCTAATCATGGAAGAACTGAGTGTCCAATAGGAACCCCTGCACTTTTGCCAAAATTAATTTGTAGACCAGAAACAGAAGAATAAGCATGTAACAACTGCAACACTGCAGATTCAACCGTACCGATATCCACCGTTAAAACCAAATTGTCAGCATATGCAAGGATTTTAACTGGGGAGGATGGAGGGACCTCGAACCCCAAAATCTGAGGACAAAGAGAAGCTGCCCAAATCAATGTATCGATACAAAATTATATAAAAGGGACTGAAGGGCAGCCTTGTCTGACCCCTCTACCTAGCCTGACAGGATTACCTAACCAACCATTCACAGTTGGAAGGATTATCGCCTCCTTATACAAAGCTTTAATCTAAAAAGAAACTGGCGGGGAATCCCAAGCGCACCTAACATGGCAAATAAAAATCATGAGAAACCATATCAAAAGCCTTCTCCTGATCTAACCCCAATACCCATCCTGAAACCTTACCCTGCTCACCCAGCACAAACAATTCCCATAACAGAATTCAATTATCATTCTGACTCCTTCCGGGACACCACAAGTCTGAGCAGGACTAAGTAGTGAGGCAATTTTATAAGCCTAGACAATAAAATTTTAGCCAAGATCTTATAGTCTACATTTAATAAACTTAAAGGTCTCCAATTTAACGTAAATCAGAGCGGTCACCCTGTTTTTTAAAGATGAGAACTAAAATGGCTTCCTTCATAGACTTAGTAACTGTACCCATGGTCAGCATATCAGTAAATAGAGAGATAGGGCTGGAACTAAATCCTCCTTAATGTTTGAAAAAAAGAGCCGTGAGCCATCTGACCCGTGCAGAAGCAACATTCAGACTATCAATAGCACATACCACTTCTGAGGGTAAAATAGCACCAGACATTTCTTGCTCCTGCAAAGAAATGGCGGAAGATGTAAGGACTCTAGAAAAGATGTAGGTTCCATTACAACTCGGGCGTGCCCAACATAGCAAGGATGTGTTTTCCACTACCTGAACCATTACCTCTGGATCTGATATCAAATTACCACAAGGTGACTTGAGTTCCTGAATAAATTTAGAATCCACCTGTCCCTTGCATTCTTTGAACATATTCAGTCCACCTTTGGTCACCTGTGTCCCAAATCGTGTCTCCTGCCCCAAGGAACACGCTCTGTCATATTGCAGAGATCTCATTTGTGAGCAAAGCACTGCAATCTGAGCACTATAATCGAACTCCATCGTATCCGATAGTGAAATCAGATGCTGCAGTTGGTGCCTTAGAGCTAAATCGACAAATAAGTTGCAGTATGTTTAGCTGCCGCTTTCCTAAGAAAAGTTGCTGCCATCTGAGCTTAGTCATCCCACCACTCACAAGGGTCTTCATAAACATCTGCCACTGAAAGTCTGGCAGCCATTCCTTCCTCAAAGCTTTTGAGGTGATGGTCCTCCAACAAAAGTCGTTTAGCCGCCACTTATTTTTTTTACATCTAGGAGTGTTCTGCCAAGAACAAATCATCTTAATCGCTAAATGATCAGAAAATTCAACACCCAGAGTAACACAAGATAAAATCCGTAACACTCTAGATAAAAATGAAATCAATACAAGTCCTCAGTGGCCCTTTAAAAAGGTAAATCCCCGACTCGTGACCATGACCTATATGCATCTACCAACTGAGCAGTTGTAACAACATCTTTCAAAGCGACCGAATCACAAAATAATTCTGTAGTCTGTAGCCCTCTGTCCTTCTGATGCAGCCCACAATTAAAATCTCCCACCCACAAAAAGTAATCGGACAAATGTAAATAAGGCGAAATGACTGAAAGAGGAAGCCCTCTATGCTTTTGATTGAGGGCATAAATATCAATAATCCAAATCTCTCCCAAAATAAGAAAAATCCAACAATAAGAGCACGGCCAGGCTGAATATCAACCAACCTGGACACCGAAAATCAGAGTTGGAAAATAAAATACCAATGCCATCACATTTGTCAGTACCGAAGACCAAAAGGAAGGACCAGAAGTCCATGCTCGAGAAGCTTATTGAAGCTCACGGTTAGACTTCAGTCTGGTATCCACTAAGCAAATAATGTCACAATTGAAATCAGGTAAGGTTAGATACACCTCCCAACTTCCTAGGTGTTTAATACTGTTGACATTTAGAGTACATACAGATAAAGTTTCCTTCATGAGATACCAAGGGTAACTTACTCCTCCGACTTTGTCTAGTCCGTTTAGCAATGGGTCCAAGCCCCGTGTCGTAAAGGAGCGAATAGGCGAGCTATCCATATCCTCCCACCAGAATCTTTATCAGAAATGTCAGGAGCTAAGATAGCAAATTTATTGCCCACTTTCCATGTAGTACCACGGACGCTCTTACTCCGACCCAACACCACTGCACCTTTCCGCTGGGTACTGTAACAAATCCAGCTGCCTCACTGCTACACTCCATGTTAACTGGAGGGGGCATTACAGTCTCAACCCATACTGTAGGTTCGAAACAATTGCCTCGAAACAGAAATGTCCTGCACACCTGCCGTCTGAACTAGCATCTGTCTGAGGAGAGACCCTAGGGTCCTGTTCACCAACATCCTGTGACCTAACCAGGGTTCCCCAGATCCAGAGGTAGATCGTCAGGAGCCTGAGCACGAGCTACAATACGTCTATCCTGTAACTGTTGGGCCAAGAAAATCAGTACCACATGTAATGAGCAATTCTCCCTATTATGGGAAGCCCAAGGGCAAGCGCCCATAAACATAAACTCCAGTTCGTTGCATAAATTGCATTTAAAAAGGTTAAGACAGGCATTAAGCGTGTCCAAAATCAAAGCAATGACTGCATTTCAAAGTGTCACAGGCAGAGCTAAAATGAGCCCTTGAACCACACTTAAAACAGGTTTTGGTTGTCCCACATAAAAAATAAAAGCTTTATCTTTCCCAAATAAAAAAAAAAAAAACTAGGTAAGTAGCGAGGCCCATTATTTGTAGAACACAATTTCACACGAATCCTCCAACCCCATCCCAAATGAGTTCACTATCCAATGTGGGGAAGGTTACTAAGCACCTCACAACACTGTCTTAACCAAAACAAAATATCCTCAATATGAACACCTTCATTTTTAAACATAACAGTTATATTCCTAACAGCAGGTTTCATCAAAGGAATGGCATGAAAGGGAGACCACGTAGGAGAGGCCTCACAAACTGCATATTGGGCCAAAACCTATCTAAACTAGAGACTAGTTTAAAACGAATGTCATAATTATGATTCCCCAGACTAATGAGAACAAATATATCTGAAGAGAGAAATTTCATAGACCCTTTAAGTAAAGTCTTAACCACATAAAGCCTAGTGGAGGATCTACCAACCCCCTTTATATAAGAGGCGAACTGCATTCCGTCTGGGAGCAGGTTCACCTCTGGTGGTAAACAAATCAGCTAGTTTAAAACCAACCAGTTTATCAGATACTCTATCTTGTGTCTCAAGCAACTGAGGGCCAGGTGCTATCAGACTGGACCCACTGATTCCAGAAGGCGGAGATGGATCAACACCAGGAGAATCAAGCAATACAGAGTCATCCAGCACATTTTTAGACAATAACACAGGCAAAGCAGGTGTAATGTCTGCAGGAACTTGAAGTGTTACTATCAACAAACTGTGTAACACCATTAGAAACAATCCTAGGAAAGTCACGAAAGGACTGATCTGCCAAAGTAGCAGTGTTAACAGATTTCCCAGCATATCCAGCATGTTTAAATGAGGTTGGATCCTGCGACTCAGGGGACCATACCCACCATCTCCCAGTTCCCATCCAGCCCTTTAAGAGCTTTTCAGGGGACCACGAATTCCCCTGACGAAAAAGGCAGAAGAAGAGTCAGCAGAAGCCACAGAAACACGTTTTCACAGGAGTCACAGTACCTGATTTACTCCAGCCACGAGTTTGAGAGGAAGGAAAAAGAAAACCTCCAGTCCTTTCGGTGGCTGTTCAGGAGCAGACTGTAACACTGTAGGCAAGAAAGAAGGTGCACAACAGGTAAATCCTGCTGGGGCTGTAGGCACACCGAGAAGGCACCGGACAACTGCCAGCCCCAGCTCCATCTTCGGGTTCGAGCGTTGCTCACCAGTGATGCAGATTGCACAACATCAGTCTGGGTCTTCCCAGACTGAAGAGAAACACCAGAGATGGCTAGCGCTGCCTGAGGAGTGCAGCCATTTCCTCATCCAGCTCAGCCAATTCACGGAGCAAAACCAAGTGCTTTGCTGACCTCAGCAAGTGAGTACCACCAATAATAGAACTCTCGACTGCCGGCAGCTCACCAGCTAAAATAAAAGCCTCTTCATCCAGAGAATTGATAATAGTCGCCATCGCGACTTCTGCCTCCACACATTCTTCCTCCACGGCCCCTGAGAATGGCAGTACAGAGGAGGCCCTCCCTGCACTCTCACCATGCAGAGCAGACTCTGACTGCAACATACCACCGCCACCAGTGGGGAATTTCCCGGTGTCCTGGCCAAATTTCCCTCATTCACTAAAATACCACCAACAGCTTAATCTGGTTCAAGATCAGTTGGCATTCATCTGTATCCCTCCCCCAGTCGTGCCTAGAAAATAGGCAGGATTTGTCTAGTGCACTTACCCGGTCAACAAAACTAAATAAATAAATAAATTTAAAACAGTTTTAAATAACCTAAACAGTATTCTAAATAGCGGAAAAGTTCCACTAAACTAAAATAACTACCCGGTTCCTCAGTGGTCATCCCAAACCGTGAGGAACCGAGAAAATAAAACAGTTAATTCTAAAAACTAAACTAAATAACGAATGAAAGAATTAAACAATAAACAAAGGCAGCAGTAAGAATAAATCAATATAAAAACTTATACTTCACAATTAGCCAACAAATGACATAAGGGGAGTCTCCTGGGTGTCTTGACTTGTCAGCGGAGTAACAAATCTAAGGCGTTAATGGAACGTTGCAGCAGATGAGGGCAGCAGTTTGAATAAGTGTCACTAGCCAATGATGGTTCCATCATTTGCATAAAGTTCATTTGCTCCAGGCAATTCTACTTAGAGGCAGACTACAGAGAGTTAGTAATATAGAAGAATACATCGGGTTAGAAACAGAGTGGAGGTAAATGGTATACAGTCAGGAGAGATGCAAGTCACAAGTGGGGTACCTTAGGGATCAGTCCTGGGGCCAGCACTCTTCAATATCTTCATCAGTGACATTGCAGATGGACTGGAGGGTAAACTTGTCTGTTTGCAGATGACACCAAGATCTGCAACAGAGTACATGATCCAGATGGGGTAGGCAGAATGAGAAGAGATCTGGATAAACTGGCAAAATAGTCGGAAGAGTGGCAACTGGGGTTTAGCAAGAAAGTGCAAAATCATGCACATAAAGGAGAGAAACACTGAAGCCACCTATAGGTTGGGAGAGTTGCTGGCAATCACAAGGGAAGAAAGAGGCGTGGGCATCATCATCACAGATGATCTGAAATCATCTAAGCAGACCACTAACGCTGTAGGTATGGGTAGAGGGATGTTGAGGTGCATTAGTAGGGGCATCACAAGTCGTAGAGGGAGGTAATCCTTCTTTACAAGACACTGGTAAGGCCCCATCTGAGTACTGCGTACAGTACTGGAGGCCACTTCTGCACAAGGACATTAACAAACTGGAGGCAGTCAGAGAAGGGCACCAAAATGGTGCAGGGACTGCATCAGAAAACATATGAGGACAGATTAACAGAGTTCAATATGTATACCCTAGAGCAAAGGAGGAGAGAGGTAATATAGTCTAAACATTCAAACATCTTAAGGGCATTAACAAAGTGAAAGAGTCTAACATGTTTCAATGTAAGAAAACAGCAGGACGAAGAGACACAGCATGAGATTAGAGGAGGCAGATTAAGGGGTAATGTGTGGAGTTCTTTTTCACAGAAAGGGTGGCAGATGCATGGAATGGCCTACCTCAAGAAGTGGTGGGTATGAATACAGTGCAGGCTTCAAACAGGCATGGGTTAGGCATGGGGAGCAATACAGATGAGTATGAATAGATAGGCCATTGACAGAGCAAAGGTCTATGGCACATTCATAAGATAGAAAATATGGGCAGACTGGATGGGTCTTAGGTCCTTATCTGCAGTCAACTTCTATGTTTCTAGTCTGATGTTTTGCAGTGGGACAGTAATAGATCGTGGTCCATCATATCAAGCGCTTTGCTTAAGTCAAGGAATAGGGCAGCTATGTGATTTTTGGCATCGGGTAAGGTTAGCCAGTCACTGGCGACTTTAGCTAGTGCCATGTCCATACTGTGATTCAGCCTAAAACAAGACTGAAGGATCTAAAGATTAAGGCATTCTGAAGTCTCCCAGCTGAGAATTTACCAGTTTTTGAGAAGCTTTGACAGAGTGGGTAGTAAGGAGATGGGTTTGTAGTTATTTAAATCGCATGGGTCACCTGATTTGAACAAAGTAATAAGAAAAATTACTCACTTTAGTAATGTTGTTTCTTCTAATGGAGTCTTGCTATATTATAGACATTAGCAGTTTGATCCAGCTCTAGAACTGCCGAGTGAAATGGTTAAAACCATTCCAAAATAGAATTTTGGCACGAGAGCAGCTCTATCTGTGTCATTTCAAACTTGAACTGTCAGATCTTTACGAGCCAAACTCACTAAGGTCTGTGTGGAAGCTGTAACCTACACTAGCCAAATGGCTACCTAAATAATAACAACCATTGATGGTCCCAACACCCAAGACTCAAGTCAGGGGACCGAAATACTAACACCATTCTAATAATTTGAAAATGGAACATAAGTATAATAAAACACACCACGCGTACATACACACCCCAAAGTCCCAAAGGGGACAAAATGCTAACAGGACATAAGTAGTGCCCACACTAAGTTGCCCACCCCACCAAGTAGAGGTTCTGAGAGGGCAGGTTGGAGGTCTATAATAGCAAGACTCCATTAGAAGAAACAACATTACTAAGGTGAGTAATTTTTCTTCAAACAACATGAAGTCTTGCTATATTATAGACATAACAGAATACACAGCAGTACCTCCATGGAGGAGGGCAGAACCTACTTAGGGAATAGGCTCTGAAGAACAGCTGTGCCAAAGCGAGCATCTCTCCTGGCCTGGACATCCAGGGAGTAATGCTTGGTAAAGTGTGTACTGCTTTCCAAGTAGCAGCCTGGCAAATCTCTAATAAAGGGATATCTCTGGCAGCAGCTAGAGACGCAGCTGTACCCTGGTAGAATGAGCCCTCAAACCGGGGCGGGGGCTCTGCCACTTTCTGATAACAAAATTGGATACAAGAGACAATCCACCTGGCTACTGATCTCTTAGTGGCAGGTTTGCCTTTCCCAACTTCACCATAGGTGAGGAAAGTTGGAGGATTCGAACCTGTGACCTTTGGTACGCTCTATATAATAACTAAGAGCTCTCTTAACATCCAGGCTGTGCAATCTCCTCTCACCCAAGAGGGTGATCAGTGAAAAATACTGGAAGGAGATAGATTGATTAAGACGGAAATCTGAAACCACCTTAGGCAAAAACTTCCTATTAGTCTTAAGGACTACCTTATCCCTGTGGAAAGAAATAAAGTCAGTCTCCACTGACAAGACGCAATTCACTTACGCCTGGCAGAAGTGATAGCCACTAAAAAACAGTTTTCCAAGTTAGGTACTTAAGCTCTGCAGAAGACAGAGGTTCAAAAGGGTTGCATAACTGGGCAATGCAAACATTAAGGTCCCAAGCAGGGGCGGTTCCCAAAGGAGGATTAGTATGGAGTAATCCTTAAAAACTTGGAAAACACAGGATGAGAGGAAAGGGGATGACTTTCCTGCTGACACAAAGCAGACACAGCTGCCAAATGAACTCTCAGGGAAGCTGGTCTGAGAGCCAAGGAATTAAGATGGACCATGTAATCTAACAAAATGGGCAATTCAGCAGATTCTGGGGAAATATTTTCCCAGCACACCAAATGGAAACCTTTTCCATTTAGAACTATAAGTAGCCCTAGTGGAAGGCTTTCGGAAGCCTTTAGGATCTCAAGAACACCCTGAGAGAGGTGTAAATCAGCAAACTCCAACTCCTTAAGAGCCAGGCCTTGAGGTTGAGGGATCTGAGGTCCGGATACCAAACCCTTCCCTGGGCACAAGTCAACAGATTGTGATTCCTGGGAGGCACAGGGAAGATGGACTGTCAGAGACAGAAGGAGTGGGTACCAGGGCTGCCTGGCCCAATCCGGGGCAATCAGAATCACCCTGCAAGGCTGAGATCTGATTTTGACTAGTACTTTGAATAGAGAGGAAAGGGGGAAGCATAGAGAACTCCCTCCCAATCCAGAAGAAGGGCATCCAGGGAACTGAGCCCAGCACTGGAGGCCTGCAACAGAACAGAGGAAGCTTGTGATTGTCTGGGGCTGCAAAAGATCTATCTGAGGGATGCCCCACCTGGCAAAAACTATCCCCAGCACTTGAGGATCCAGGGACCATTCGTGATGGCCCTGGGAAATCCTACTGAGGGCATCCGCTAGGACATTGTCCTTCCCTGGAAGATGAACTGCTATGAGGGAAGTGTTCAGGAATAGGCCAGAGACCACAACTTCATTGCCTCGGTGCACAAGGCCGAAGACCGAGTGCCCCCTGTTTGTTGATGTACCACATTGTTGTGGTGTTGTCTGTTCTAACTTGTATCACCTTGTCGTGGACAGATGCAGAAAAGCTTGAAGAGCTAAAAGACAGCTCTGAGTTCCAGCAAATTGATGTGGAGCAGAGATTCCTGGGGGACCAAACTCCCTGAGTGGAAAGGTCGCCCATGTGGGCTCCCAACCCAGAAGGAAGCATCTGTAGTGAGAGTCAAGTCATGAGAAGGGGAAATGAAGGGACCCCGCTCTTAAATTGCTCTGATCCTGCCACCACTGGAGAGCTAGGATCAAGGTTGAGTCACTGGGACCAACTTGGAAAGGGGTCTCTTCTCTGAGACCAAAAGGTTCTCAAGTGAAACTGAATGTCTCTCATCTGAAATCTGGCTCCCTGCACAACAGCTGTGGATGCAGCCATGTGCCCAGGAGCCACAGAAAGTGCTGGTCGAGAGACCTGCAGAGTGAAGGAAGAGGCCAGAGCCACTAAATTCCTTACCCTTTCTGGGGAAGAAAGGCCCTGGCTAGCTTTGTGTCCAATCTGCCCCTATAAAGGTGAGTACCTGGACTGGTTCCAGAACCGACTTTGGTAGGTTTAGCAGAAAACCCAGGGAGGTGAGAAGCTGCTGGGTGACTTGCAGGTGAGATTTTACCTGTTCTGGGACTGGCCTACAATGAGCCAGTCATAGATAAGGAAAACAGCAATCCTCTGCCTCCTTAAGTGGGCCACTGCCACTGCTAGACACTTTGTGAATACCCTTGGAGCAGAGTGAGGCAGAAGGGCATTGCTCTGAACTGGTAATGACCTGAGGGCAGTTCGAATCTGAGGTACTTCGATGGGATCTTCTGATTAGGACATGGAAATAGGCATCCTTGAGGTCCAGGGAGGCTAGCCAGTCCCCTGGCCTTAGGGAAGGTAAAATCATTGCCAGAGTTACCATTTTGAACTTTGGTTTCAAAAGATGCTTGTTCAGATATCTGAGATCTAAATGGCCACCATTCTCCTGTCTTTTTGGGTAAGGAAGTATCTGAATACAGACCCCTGCCCTGATGCAGGAGGAACCCTTTCTACTGCTCTGAGAGCTAACAGGGATGAGACCTCTGTTTCCAGAGCGAGGTCTCTGAAGCACTTGCAGGTAGAAAAGTCTGCTTCTCAACTTGGGAAACTTTTTGAAGCCGAGAACCAGACCCTGGCTACTACTTCCAGAACCCACTTGTCTGAGGTTAAGAAGCCAAATTCTGACTGAAGTAAGCCAGCCTGCCCCCCACTGGTACAGGAGAATCGGCCCTGGGCACCCCATCAGGGTGCCTGTTTCCGAGGAGCTTTAGGCTGGGGGTGGGAGCAGGTCTGCCCACCCTCGCCTGCCCTGCCTCTGAAGAAGCCCCTCTGAGCATAGGCAGAGGAGGCCTGAGTCTGGTAGAAAGGCCTGTGAAAAGGCCTACCCTGACCCCTGGGGGCATGCCTTTGAGGAGTGGCTTGCGCTCCTTAGCCTGGGCACTCTTGTAAGTAGTCCTATATTCATCCATCTTCTTCATGTAATTCTCTGTCTGCTCTCCAAACAGAGAATTTCCCACCAAGGAAAATCCATAGCCTTAGTCTGGGTATCCTGTGACAAACT
The DNA here is from genome assembly GCA_016271365.2 of Neoceratodus forsteri. Classification (NCBI taxonomy): domain Eukaryota; kingdom Metazoa; phylum Chordata; order Ceratodontiformes; family Ceratodontidae; genus Neoceratodus; species Neoceratodus forsteri. Next base: position 1,887,117,319 of record CM057456.1, on the reverse strand, counting down.
AGTACACCTGAGCCAGGCCAACTCTGAAAGCTACAGATGTGGCCATGACCCTAGAGGAAACATCATTAACATCCACAGCAGCATGAAACTGAACCTTAGAGGCTTCAATGCCATCAGCAGCCACCTGTTCTAGTTCACTAGCCAACTGGCCATGGGCCTGCTTGGCCAATTGCATAACAGTATCCCATCTAGATTTCTGATACCTAGCTACATAAGCCATATAATTTGCTTGCCTAAGTCCCAGAGAGGCTGCCATATACTGTTTTTGCCATGGCATCAATCTTCCTGGAATCCTTGTCAGGAGGATGAAGCCAAGGAATATTAGCTTTATCACAGGCAGCACCTGAACTACTCCCAACATGACTGCATTGCTGAGAAAGGATTCTGTATCAGGACCTGACAATGTATACCTTCTGTCCATCTTTTTATCTACAGGAGGCACAGAATTAGGAGCTTTTAAAATTTTAATTGTTTGTTTCCTAAAAGACTTATGTAAAGGAATAGACAATCTCCTAGACTCTGGAATATCCATCATTTCTACAAAATCAGGCTCCTCTTGCTCATCCACAGCCTCTTCTAAAGGAAGCTGGAGGTTTCAGCAACTTTTATAAAACATAAAATGAGATGGGGACTCAGACAGCATAGGAGAGATTCTAAAGGTCTGTCTGGGGAGATGTCCGGTTCAATAGGCACACCCAGACCTTCCCAGCCACATTCATACTGTTCATAATCCTCCTCCTCCTCCTCTGGTTCATAAAATTCCTCAATATCATAATCCTGAACCACTGGACTGGGCGAACCGACCTTTTACCAGATAGTGGTGGTTGGACGGACCCTGAGACAGTGACTGGACAATTTGTATGCTTTTCCTATCTCTGCAGCAGTTGGAGAAGATTTTGGACTCCAGACCTGCTGATTTTCTTGTTTTCTTTACTGGAATTGGTTCCTCAGAACCAACTTTTCTTTACTTGAGGAAGTCTGGCCCTGGTCAGAGGGCACTCCCTCTGGTTCGGTTGGCACCCAACCGGCTGGCCATCCGGGTCAGCGGATTTTTGGCCTCGCTCCTGAGGCTGCCCAATCTTTTTCCAGGGTGGCTGCAGGAAATTTCACATACCTGGCAGTCTGACTGAGGTGGTCAAACTCAGACAATAAACATGTGGTGTGTGGGTCAGCCTTGGCAAAGACTTCCCCACAAACATCACAGTGTTGAAACCAGTGGGCCCGGTTTTCTTTTGGGTTTCTCAGACATAATGCCAGCCTAACCAAAAACTTGCCCTTTTAGCGGCGGTGCCAGGCAAGACACCCTTATCGGTTCCTAACCGTGTATGGGTATTGGAAAAAACCGTAATAAATCCGTTTTTTAGAACCGATAAGAACGGGAACCGCACTCTAAAATAGTAACTTTTAGTTTTAAATAGTTTTAAACCCACTGATCGGTTCAAAACCGAACCGATAACTTACAAGTTCCACACAGACAAAACCTTCATTTCCACAGTTTACCACAGATAGAGCTTGAACTGAACGGTTTTATGGTTAAAATAAAACTATTCTCGGTTAAATCCAACCGAGAAAACACTTTTAAACCGAGAAATGAACCGAGCAGAAGGAGAAATCTCGGAGCGACTGTTCACTGAGTAGGAGTAAAGAATCTGACAGTTCAAGTTTGAAATGACACAGATAGAGCTGCTCTCGTGCCAAAATTCTATTTTGGAATGGTTTAACTCATTTACTCTAGGGCAGTTCTAGAGCTGGATCAAACTGCTAATGTCTATAATATAGCAAGACTTCATGTTGTTTGAACATGGGCTGTTTTCTACACAATGGGGTGCTCCTCACTGGGACAGGTTGAAAAGGTGGGTAATTGGTGGTGTTAGATGGTAATAGCCTAGCTTCAGTAGGACAGGATCTATCAGATCAGCTTCTGCACCTTTGCAAATGTCTAAGGAAGCTAACAGATCTTGTATCTGTTTAAGTGTGACAGGAGAGAAGCTAAGTTTAGCAGGACTGAAGGGATGGTAGTGGGGCCACAGAGAACTATTACCTAAATGCTGCTTTAGTAGATTGCTTAAGGAGGAATCAAAAAGCAAGGCCTACTGTGGAGAAGTAGTTGTAGAAGGCTTCTAAGATGTTCTGTTTAGTTGTATAAGTGGTGTCCTCAAGGGAGATTTTGGATGGTAAAGAGGACGAGGGAGTATGTCCTTCTACTTCTTTAGGATTTGCAATTTGGTGCTGTTATTTTGGACGGAACTAAAAGGCGTTCGAGAAAGAATTGGGCTTTCCGATCTGATCAGTTTAGTGCAGGGATTCCTAGCCATTCTGAGCTGCTGCCTAGTCAGAATCTAACTTAGTGTTCCTAGCCTTTTTCCAGTTTTTCCATAGGGCATCCCTATGATGTAAGGCTATTTTTAGTGTGCTGTTAAACCATGGGCAGGATTTTTTCTGACTCTGCTTTAACAAAGGATGCATGAAGTTGATTACATTCAGAATTAGCTCTTGGAAGATTGCAAAGGCTTCAGAGACAGATGGGGCCAGGTAGACATCCTTCTCGGGATAACAGACAGAAGGTGTATCATATGGGTCAGTGTAAATTCTGATACCACCTTTGGTAGAAACAGAGTTTGAACACAAAGAACCCTGTCTTTGTGAAAAATCAAATAAGGAGGCTCACACATTAAAGCCTGAAGCTCTGAAATTCTCAGAGCAGAGGTTATCACAACTAAAACAATGTTTCCATGACAGAAAACAGGAAACATAAGCCTCAACTCATGGCAGACTCAAAAGGAGCAAACAAATTTCTGTAGAATGAAATTCAAGTCCCAAAGTGGGACTGGATTATAGATAGGAGGTTTCATATGAAGAATACCTCTCAAAATGTATGGGACACCTCTAACTGCAACAGTACAACCATCAGTAGGAGCATGGAAATCTAATATAGTGGCCAAATGCACAGTAACAGAGGAATACTGCAGACAGGAAAGCAAGCATTCCAACACAGCATTCATAAGCCATGTAAAAGGGTCCATATTGAGGAAGCAAGACCACAAAGTGAAGCGCTTTCATGTCAAGAAAAAGTATACAGTATCTGGCAGAAGACTTCCTAGACATAAGCAGAGCAACAGAAACCTTGGGGATACCTGAAAATGAGTGATGGCTATGTTTTCCAGGAGCCATGCATCAGATGTAAGGGACTTCAGGTCCAGATGGACCAGGGATCCCTTGCTCTGTGACAACAGACCTCGACAGAGACAGAAGGAGAGGAGGCTCCATTGCCTGATGCTGAAAGACTGGAAATCATGTCTAGTGCGCCAGGATGAAGCAATGAGGATAAAGTAGCACTCACCACCTGCAGCTTCAGCAGAATCATCTGTATTAGAACAATGGGGAAATGCGTATAGAATTTCCCCTTCAGGACAAGGACAATGCATCTAGCCACAAAAAAAACTCCAGGCAGTGGAGTGTGCTAGCAGAAGCAGCGGCAGTTTTGGTTATTGAGGATGCAAAAATATCAACTCTGGACAAACCCATCTTCTTGAGGTAGCTGTTTACCAAGGAGGTCAGCAGTTCCCATTCATGAACAACCTGCTGAGACCTGCTTAAGTTGTCTGCCAAGACATTTTGGAACCTGGGAGAAACACAGCCAACAATTGAAGGCTGTGAGGCAAAACCTAGTATCACACACTCATCACTTCCCTGCAGGGGATAAGAGTGAGTGCAACCTTGTTTGTTGATGTAACGCATCACACTGACATTGTCTGGATTAGCAGAGGTTCAGGGCAGAGATGATTCTGAAAGGCCTGGAGGCTGTACTGAAGACCCACATTTCCAGGACATTAATATGCAGCTCAGCCTCCACCTTGGTCCATGACCTTTTTGTCTAGTAAGGACTGAAATTAGCACCCCAGCCGGAGACACATGTATCTATGCTGAGGATCTGTACCCGGGGACAGAAGAAAGTCAGGTGGAAAGGGGTCGCAGGGCCACCAGAACCAATTCCTTTGAGTGCGTTAGCACGGGTACCAGGAGAGAGGGACCACCACCTATGCTATGGCCTTGCTCATGGTTGGCATGATTACTTCAGGCAGCAGGCTGATGAAAGAAGCCCGTACACAACCTCTAGCAGAAGGCCATGTATGCCTCTTCAACATCTTAACCAAACAATTATGACCATTTAAAGGAAGCATTCAAAACTGCCTGTTGTACATCAGTGGCAAAGCCAGCCACTCTGAGCCAAGAATATCTTCTCAAGCAAATACCAGAAGCTGCACCCCTGGCAGAAACATCAGACATCATAAATTGAGACAGCAAATATTTGCCAACCTCAGCACCAACAGATAATGTTTTAAGCAAATCAGTCTTGACAGAGCCATCAGGCAAAGCCTGGGCAGCAGTACAAGCAACTTTACATAAGCTGTTCTGATATTTAATCATGTAGGCCTGGTAGTTTGCAGTTCTAAGGCCCAGTGATGCACAGGCATAAGTATGCCTGAAAATCACCCCCAGTTTCCCACATTCCTTATCAGGAGGCTCAGTACTCATATGACTAGGAGCCCTAGACCTATTATGAGTAGCCATGATGACCATAGAGTCGGTTTCAGGCTGATTAGCATTATAAGATTTAGCAGATGGTGCAGGATACTGTTTATCAGCCTTTCTAGGAACTACAGGTAGTGAATTTGGTCTGTACCATGCAGCAAAATTAGCATCCTCTAATACTGGATGTATAGGTGGAATGATAATGAAGGAGAGCAGGACACTTCCAAAAGTTCATGAGGTTCCATTTAGTGGAATCTTCCTCTTCTACATCAAAGCCCATGGAAGACTGCATTTGCTGCATCATGGTTTGGAAAGATGGGTCCTCAGGAGGAGATCTCAAGGTATAAACCACCAATTCCTCACTACAGGATGAGAGGGTAGAACTAGAGCAAGGAGGGCCCTCCACAGAGTGTTCTCCCTCATATTCCTCCTTTATATCCACCTTTAAGTCTATGAGGGCAGGATTATATTCCATTTTATCGTCAGCATGAATAATGTTGGGAGCTGCAGAATCGAGCTGACAATACTGGCAACAGCTTAGAGGCAGAAATCTGTGGCAATCTACTGGAATCCACTGACAGGGCAAAGCACCAGAAGGCTCAGTTGGCAGAATAACAGCCTGCAATGGCAACTCTGGCAGAATGCATCAAATCATTTCAAAGAATACGCCAGCACAGCCTGGTAGTCAACTGCGCCATGAAAAGGGTCAGGATTACCTGAGTTGATGGGCCTTGGCCCATGATGATGGCTCCATACTGTCCATTAGTAGGTATGGCAGCGACTAAAGCCAAAACCCCAACCCTGGTGTCTCAGCGAGCGGTGAGGAGCTGTAGTCGATGCCACCAAAGTGGGCACTGATGAGGACGTACCTTCTCTCAATGGTGATGAGGACCTCACTGGCAAAGCAGACCTGTCCTTATCACTGTGTCTATACTTATGGCTGGACGATGAGGAGGTCAGAGATGGCAACCATTCCTTGCCTTATCTTTAGACTTGAAGACTACTTCTCAGCCAATGGTGAGGAGAAGCACATTTGAGCCCTGTTCCTTCTCCATGGCTGTCAATGCCTTTAATACATGGACATTTTCTAATGCTTTCTTACATCACTGCCTCATAGCCTACTTGAAGCTCTGGCAAATTTCATAAGTTGTCACATTGTGAGACTGTCCCAGACAGCACAAATCAACTGTGTATGTGTCTTCTTATAAATTTTATATCTATAGAAGTACAGAAACATAGAATTTGTTGGCAGATAAGGACCCCCTAGCCCACCCTAGTCTGCCCATTTCCTACCTGCTGCATAAACTCCAGATCATATTGATCTGCAGCCTATCTCCTCCTCCCTACCTCTAGTGTTGGCTTCTGCCTATCCCATACATTCTTAGATTATAACCATTTTTGCCCCACAACCTCCTCCAGGAGGCTGTTCCATGCATCCACCACCCTTTCTGTGAAAAATATTTCCTCATGTTGCCTCTGAGTCTTCTCCCTCCAGTCTCATATTGTAACCCCTTGTTCTTGCCTGTCTCCTTTTCTGAAAAATACTGCCCTTTTGAACTATATTGATCCCTTGAGGTATTTGAATGTTTCTGTCATATCCTCCCTCTCCCTCTTGTCCTCCAGAGTATACATATTGAGTTCTCTCCTCTCTCTCTTTGTATGGTTTCTGGTGTAGCCCTGCACCATTTTTTTCCCTTCTCTGGGCTGTCTCCACTCTGTCAATGTCCTTTCAGAGCGAGGTCTCCAGAACTGCACGCATACTCTAGATGAGGCCTCACCAACTGCTTGCACAGCAGCACCAACACCTCCTGTTTCTACTGGTGATATCTCTCCCTATGCATCCCAGCAGCTTTCCTCACTGCCTTCTTACATTGTTTGTCTACTGTCAGATCATTTGTTATGACTACCCCAGATCTCTTTCCATCTTAATTGTTGTTACAAATCCCCCAATTGTGTATTTCTCCCCAGGTTTGTTGCTCCCCAAGTGCATGATTTTGCACTTCTTGGCATTGAATCTGAGCTACCACACTACTGACCACTCCTCCAACTTGCCTAAGTCTCTCCTCATTTGCTGCACCTCCTGGAGTGTCAATCCTATTGCAGATCTTGGTGTCATCTGCAAGGGCATACTTTCCTTCCAGTTCCTCTGCAATGTTGCTTATAAAAGACATTAAAGAGGACTGACCCCAACAATGAACCTGAGGCACCCCACTAGTTACCGCCCTTTTTCAGATTGAACTCAGTTTACCACTACCCTCTGTGTCCTGTTGTTACGCCAATTTCTGACCCACTTTATCACCTTGGGACCACTCCCAGACTGCCCAACTTGTTAACTAACCTCTTGTGCAGGACTGTGTCAAATGCCTTGCTAAAATCAAGATGGGCCATGTCCACTGCCCTCCTGATCTACTACTCTGGTCACCCAGTTAAAGAAATCTATCAGATTCGTTTGACAAGACCTTCCTATTGTAAATACATGTTGCCTTGGGTCTTGTGCCCCACTGGCTTCTAGATATTTTACAATCCTTTCCTTTAACAGTGATTCCATCATCTGCCAACCACTGAGGTAAACTGACTGGTCTATAGTTTCCAGCTTCTACCTTGCTCCACTCTTAGAAGGGTATCACGTTTGCCCTCCTCCAGTCCTCTAGTCTACTCCCTCCTCCAATAATTTGTTGAATAGGGCTGTCAGTGGTGTCAGAAGCACCTCTCTCAGTTCTTTTAAGATTCTGGGATGTATCCGTCAGCCCCATTGCCTTGTCCACCTTCAGTTTCAAGAGTTCCTTTAGTACCCTCTCTTCTGTGAATGGATTGGTGTTCCTCCTCTTCTGTGTATGTCTACTAACTAATTTTGGTCCCTCCCCGCCCTTCTTTTATGAATACTGAGCAAATGTATTCATTCAGTATTTCAGTCTTTTCAGGTCCCCCTCTGCTCAGTCTCCCCCCTTTTACTTAACTTCACTATCCTTCCCTTGGCCTTTCTTCTTTCCTTATGTACCTGAACAAAGATTTGTCCCCTCCCTTCACTGTCTAGGCTGTCCTTTCCTGTCCGCCTTGAAATACGTCTGGCTGCTTACCCCCCTCTGCTTTGTCTGACACACTTCCTTGTCTTCCTCCCTCCACACTTACAGTATCGAAACAGAGGCTCTTTCAACTTTGGCAGCATACACAGACAACAACAGTACGTGAAATAAAAGTAAAATAACAATCAGCAATGGCTTAGTTGATGGTGTTTCCTTCAGCAGGTCTGACAATGATGATCGATGGCAGGAGAAAGAACTGAGGGTGATGGGGCGCTGCGTCACTGTGGGCGGCACCTAGCTAGCAAAAGTTTTCCAAGTGGTCCTGGCGCTGGCAACTTATAGTTTCAAAGGTGTGGCCTAATGGAGATATTCTCAATGAAGATTCAATGTTACTTGATAAACAGGCAAAGAACTCCATGAAGTGTGTTCTTTAAAGTCAACTTCAAGATCCACCTAAATCTTTATCATTTTCAGCTGCCTGCATTGATAAGATCTTATTTTTGGAGTAGAAGCTGAGGATGTCTAGTTTTCCAGCATGAATATTTTACCCTCTTACTAGCTCTGGAGTTAATGCAATAAGAAGTACATCTCTGCACCTGTGGCAGTGCATTTCTAAAGCAGGAGTGCAACCTAGGCCAGATAACTCATAGAACCAAAGAAAATGATGACAGATAACCTAGCAGCCCACCCTGTCTGCCCAAGCTATTCTAATTTTGGGACTGTGCCTTGTCAGTCCCCCTACTTCCTCCCAGTCTGCGTCCTTACACAGTATTCCCATGTACCTGTCCCATCCCTTTTGAACCTCCCAGTGTTTCAGTCCCAAAGGACCTCCTCCTCCTCCCGAAGCTCATTCCAGTCTGCCACCACTCGTTCTGTACAACAGTACTTCCTGACATCCTTCTTGAACCCCATCCCGTCACTGCCATTAAGGGATTAGTAGAGGCAATTCTACACAGTAATTCATTTTATTTAGCTGATGATTTAGCAATGCATACTAATAAATGTATTTCCTTAAATCTCCTCATAGAACTTGCACTGAACTCAAGCTGGAGCACTTTTTCAAAGAATATTACTACTGGGTGAAAGATTATGGGGAATGTTACAAATAATGAACTAATTAGACACATGTTAATTGGCAATTTGGAGCTATTTAATCACATCTGGAAACCATTTTGAACTAAAAGATAAATAACACCAAGGGTAATTAGCTATCAGGAAATAGTTATATAATGGGAAATGAGAACATGTGTAAAGTGCTTTAGCTCTATCCAGTGGGTTGTTACTGTTATAAACTATGATAATTCAATGTTAAGTTGAAACTTGTCAAATATGTAATATGAGAAAAAAGAACCAAAGCGCTTGCTATGCTCAAGTTCCTCGTGGCTGGTGTGGTCATACTGGCGCCCTCAGCAGGGTAGTTACAAATAAAGTTTGTCTCCTAATATGTCGTATGCAGATGCCGCAGTGACAACTTTACAGCGATGCGTCTGGGACCTCGGCACAGCTTCCCCGGTCCTGCACTCCTTCCCAGAATCAGCTCCAACTCGGAGTTGATTATAATAAAATACAGGGATGCGGGGACCGAGCCCCTCAAAAACACTTCATTTTCCAACAGCACAATGCCGACCACAACAGCAGTTGCTATGCAGCCGTCGCTGTAATGTCAGAGTCGACATATTTTGTCAACTCAGCATTGTAGATCTGTAATATGTTTATGAAATTTCAAGATATTTTGTTATGTAAATTTGTCACGTTATTGAAAATAAAAATTTATATTGAGGAAAATATACTGATTGACTGAGGGACGAGGAGTGAGAAGGAGTGCACCTTGTACAGAATTAATGCTGCCTGAGAGGAACAGGAGGATCACTTGGCCTCAGGTTCCAAGCAGTTTCCACTGTAAGCATAGATACATAGACAGTGTCGGCAGATAAGGGCCTATGGCCCACCTAGTCTGCCCACTTGAGCTTGTAAGTTCAGTTTGTTTTCCCAGAAGTCTGTTGCCCTCACCCTGACCTCTAGAATTCCTTTATGTCTATCCCATGCATTCTTAAATCCCGTAATTGTTTCAGCCCCACCACTTCCTCTGGCAGGGTGTTCCACTTGTCCACCACCCGCTCTGTGAAGAAATTCTTTCTCATGTTTCCTCTGAATCGTCCTCCTCCAACTTCATCCCATGCCCTCTAGTCCTGAAACATCTTTTTCGCTTAAAATAGTGTTTTCCTGCACCCTATTCCTCCCTGTAAGATACCTGTATGTCTCTATCATATCCCTCTCTCCCTCCTCTCCTCCAGGAGTACATGTTCAGTTCCTTCAACCTGTCTTCACAGGACTTGTGATGCAACCCATGCACCATCTTTGTTGCCTCCTCTGAACCTTCTCTACCCTGTCTATGTCCTTACGTAGGTATGGTCTCCAGAACTGTACACTGTACTCCAGGTGGGGCCTCACTAGTGTCTTGTATAGCGGAATGCTGGCCTCCCTTTTCCTGCTGGTGATGCCCCTACCTATACATCCCAGCATCCTATTTGCTTTACCTGATGCCTTGTCACACTGTTTCCCTACCTTGAGGTCATCAGAGATGACAACCCAAGATCCCTTTCCTGCTTGGTGCATGCTATATCCTCACCCCCAACTGATATATTGTGCCAGGGTTTTGTGCCCCATATGCATTATCTTGCACTTCTTTGCATTGAATTTCAACTGCCAAACCCTTGACCATTCTTCAAGTTTCTGGGTCCCTTCTCATTCTGTCTACACCCTCTGGTGTGTCTACTCTGTTACAGAGCTTTGTGTCATCAGCGAACAGTGAAATTCTGCTTTCTAGATCCTGTGCAATGTCACTGATGAAGATGTTGAATAGGACCCGGTCCCAACACTGATCCCTGTGGTACCCACTGGTTACTCTTCCCTCTGTGGAGTGACAGCCATTTACCACCACCCTCTGTGTCCTGCCACCCAGCCAGTTACCTACCCACCACACTACTGTCCTGCCCACACCCATATTCCCCAGTTTGTGTAATAGTCTTCTGTGGCACAGTGTCAAAGGCCTTGCTGAAGTCCAGATAGGCCATGTCCACTGCCCTCCCTGATCCACCTCCTAGTCACCCAGTCAAAAATTCAATGAGGTTGGTCTGACATGACCTCCCTGGTGAAACCATGCTGCCTTGGGTCCTGTAGTCCACTGTCAACCAGATGTTCCACCAATCTCTCCTTCAGTAGTGCTTCCATGATCTTTCCCACTACCGAGGTGAGGCTGACTGGTCTGTGTTCCCTGCTTCCTCTTTGTTCCCACTTTTGTATAAGGGACTACATCTGCTGTCCTCCAGTCTTTGGGTATCTCCCCTGTTTCCAGTGATTGGCTGAACAGGATAGCCAGAGGTTCAGCCACCACCTCTTAGTTCTTTAAGGACCCTGGGTGCACCCCATCTGGCCCCATTGCTTTATCAGCTCTTATTACTTCCAGTTCCTTCAGGACCCTTTCTTGTGTAAAGGGACTTGTGTCCATTTCTGCACCATTCTCACCCTTGTACTCCCTTCAGACCCATTACCCCCTCTTCCTTAGTAAAGACTGAGCAGAAATACCTGTTCAATATGTCAGCTTTATTGTTGTCATCCTCCACCGGCTCCCATCCTCCCCTTCAGTCTCACTATCCCTCCTTTGTCTTTCTTTTTCACTTATGTACCTGTAAAGGTTTTGTCCTTTACCCACTGATTTTGCAATGTGTTCTTCTGTCTGAGCTTTGGCTTCCCTTACTGACTTCCCTGCCTCCCTTTGTTTCTCCTGGTACTTCTCCCTATCCCTTCTGCCTGTGTCTTTTGTATTGCCTGAATGCAATCTTTTGGCTTTCACTTCTTTGCTACCTCTTTGGAAAACCATAATGGTCTCCTCTTCCTTTTCCTCTTGCTAACCTGCTTAATGCATAATTCTGTTGTTCTTATAATCCCCATTTTAAATACTGCCCACTGTTCCTCAACCCCTGATTCCTGTCCCATTCCCTTAATGCCTCTTTCAAGTATCTCCCCATTTCCCAAAGTCTGCCCCCTAAAATCCAGGATCGTGTTTTGTGTGGTTTGGTTCTGCTCTTTCTGTGATTTCAAACCACAATGACTGGTGGTCACTGTTACCCAGGTGCTCCCCACTGTTACCCCCATCACACTGTCCCTGTTTGTGAGCACAAGGTCCAGTATTGCCTTCTGCCGAGTTGGTTCCATGACCAGTTGCTTGAGGAAGGCACCCTGAAGGAGTCCAGGATAAATCTGCTCCTAGTTGATGCTGCTGCTGGGATGCTCCAGTCTGGTATATTGAAGTCTCCAACCAGTACTACCTCACCCTTGTCTGCCATCCTTTGGATGGCTAGCATCAACTCCTATCTGTTTCTTCCTCCTGGGCTGGTGGTCTATAGACCACACCTGTCTGGATGGCTGGCCCCATTTTCCTTTCCAGCTTAACCCACAGTATCTCTCCCCATTTTGTTCCTCCTGGATCAGTGTGGCCCTTATGTCATTTTTCACATACAGTGCCCTCCTCCTCCCTTCCTGCCTGCTCTGTCTCTTCTGAATATGTTGTAGCCAGGTATGGCCATCTCCCAGTCATGGTTATCATTACACCAGGTTTCAGTGATGGCCACAATGTCCAGGTCTGACTGTACCATGACAGCCTCCAGATCTTCCATCTTGTTGCTTAAGGCTCCTGGCATTTGCACACATAGCTTTCATGATTTGACCTCCCTAGACTGCTTCACTGTTCTACTCCAGCCCCTTCCTTGGTTGTCATTTATCCCTGGTTCTCCTTGCTGTTTGCCCTTCTGCTGAATTTTGCCCTTTTCTGCTTATCCACCTTTTGGACACTAATCTCCATCTTTTGCACACTGCTTTGCAGAGATAGCCACTCCTCTGGTTCACTGGTTCCACTACTAGCTGTGGGGGGTGAGCAAGTAGGTACCGTCCTTGATGGCCTCTGCCCCCCTTTGCTAGTTTAAATGCTGTCAATGTAGCATTTAAACTTATCATTGAGTGCTTGGATTCCCTCAGGATGGATGCAGGCCGTCAGGCTTGAACAAACCTCCATCCCTCAGGTGGGTCCCCAGTCACCAATGAATCAAACCCTTCCTCACAGCACCAGTTCTTCAACCATGAGTTAAAGTTCCTGGTGCATGCACTCTATGCTCTCCTTGCCTCTCACAGGTAGTACTTCTGAAAGTGACAGAAGTAGCTACTTGCTTGAGACCCTCCCCAGTTTCCTAAACTCTTCCTGAACTTTCTTTGGCTCCCCATTTGCCAAGTCATTAGTACCTAGGTGGATAATGACATCCAGCTCACCCTCCCGTCTTGCCTTCCCAGTGATCCCCAGTATCTTCCTTCCATCCCTCCATGCCGTGGCACCTGTGACACCTCACCTCCCTGTCCTCCCCTCCTGTGTTCCTAGCTGGATCCCTCTTACGATGGAGTCCCCACCAGGATTCGCTTCCTCCTCCTCTGGGGTCCACTGCTTTCCCACTGAGGTCACCTCCTTGCCTAACCTCCACATCCTTTCCTTCCACTTCCTGGTACCTCTATTTGGTTGTCCTCATTTGCCAGTGTGGCATGAGTTCTTGAGAGAATAGGATCTGGGATGTGCCTCTGCCTGACTGCTCTAACCCTCCCTGAGCCCACTGTCATCCAAGTGCTCGTCGTTCTCGGCATCCTTTGAGGCAGCTGCATTGGACTGGGTGGTCCCTGGATAGGGGTGATGGCACTCCTGACTCAGTTTACTTCCGCTCTGAGTCTGACTACCTCATCCATGCAGTCAGAGAGATGCATGCAGATAGGCAGCACCTCAGTGTCCAGAAGGTCTGCCTGAATATGCGCTGCCCCAGCCACTGCATTGCACCACTCCCCACATTATACTGCAATTCCACTACTTCTCTGCTACTGAAGCTCTCTTAGTTCTCTTTTTTTTATTTACAGTACTAAAATCCTGTAACTGATCGTCAGATATGTTTTTTTAAGGAAAAAGAAACCAATAAATAAATAAATGAGTCAAAACACTTGTCGTGCTGAGGGCAGTTTTCCTTCCAAAACTACACAGTCCATACTGGTACCACTGTTCACTAAACAAGGCTGTAGCTACCTGGATGGCAAGAAGCAAACATGATGGACCCTTGGTCTTTTTTTTTTTTGTGAAATATGTTCTATGTTCCTTCCCTCTTAAAGCCTTTTTGATACACGGGCAATGAATATTCTTTTTCATTGATCCAGCACACCAAACCCTGCAGTTGGCCTTTTATGAATGGAGTATACCGGGTAATGTCAAAGGTGTGGCAGGGAAACTGGTGCTAGAAAATATATTAATTCTTGATAATTTTTTATTTTGGAAAATGTGCAATTCAACAAGCAAAACACACAGAAGCACAGATCTGAAATACTGTCATTTTCATCAGCCCACCAACAAAGAATTATAGAAGCCTTCAAGGTTCCAAAGGACTCTTCATTTAGTGAGACTGAGGCACTTTTGTCTGGCTAAGTTTAACAGAATTCATGACTTTGCAAGTATAAACAGAGTAGCTCAGAAACCAGAAGAAGTTGTACAGGTTGACAAAAATCCCATTTCTGTGAAGGTGGGAAAAGGCTTCACCAGTTTCCTTGAAAGACTCACAACATGGTTTCTGACTGTACAGCAATGCAGGTTCCCCACCCCAACATGTAAAGAATCCAGCGATATGAAAAAATTGCCACACAACGCCCACTGTTAACCGGGGGGAGGGTTGCCCTCACCAGCTGTCACACAATTCAAATGATGGTCACCACGTTTGCTTCTAGGCACAGTACTAACTGCACCAGTCTCAAGACAACGCCTGCTAGAGGTCATAGCAAGAGGACTACTGCCTCAGTCACATCCCCACCTTTAGACCAACATGTGGCTCTGCTGTTTAAAATATTCCTGGTCCTCGTTGATCATCCCTGGTGGTCAGTGGCCTCAAACTACCTCATGAATGTATTCTATCCCTGGTGTCCATGGAACCCCCAATACTTTTCCTCCTGTGAATGTACATTAAATCAGTGGACCCTCCTTGATTTTGGTCCCCTGGTGATTTTCTTTTGCTCCGTTGAACTGGTGATCTGCATTGTGCAACCGTGCTGTGCAAGGGTCAGCAAGTTTCATCATCCTTTTCCCGATGCAGTCACAATTACCAGTGCAGTGACACAGGAAAAGACTCGCAGCCCTTTATGTAGGGCACAAAAGCTGCAATTAGAAACAATGGTGGAAAGTGATTGAAAACTGTGTGACTGTCTATGGGGCCATGGATTCTTGCCAAATTACTCTGAGCTCCCTGTGCCCCACTTCTTCCAGGCCGTGCAAGTCCCGCTTACCACTGGACCAACTACTGCTCATGGCTGCTCACTTTCCCAGCCATCCCCAGCTTTCAGGGTATCCCTTCTATGGTGAGTGCTCACCCCTGACCCTGAGGGGACAGGAAGCATGGACTGACTAGGGATGTGCTAGCAAGGGTGTGGTCATACATAGTGGTGTGCAGTGAGGACATAACCAGAAGTCATTCTACAAACAGTTCATGGCACCCCCATGGAATTTCAGTACAAACCAGCCTTCTACACACTCAGTGGTGTGTTGTATTTCACAGCTGTGCTGCCCTTGCAGGTGTGTGAAGTCTGTCAAGTTTTCTGATCATTTTCTAAACATGTAAAGAAAAGGTGGTTTTCAGAGTACCATGTACCACCCCTCCAACTCTTTAAATTTACAATGGTGCAACTGCGAATAATTTAAGCAGCACAGTTTTATCAACAACTTATTTTGCTAAGCATAATTAAGGGCTGCACATACAGTTGTAGATGATCTCCATAATTTGTATGGTTGGCCTGCTTATAAAGAACATCATGGAGTGCGCCAATGAGCAGCTAATGGTTCAGGCGTGCTTCACCTGAGCTCTGTCCTGCCTGAACATAATTTATATAAGATATAATATTCCCTGTGTTTATTGTGTACTCCAGTTAGCGTGTGCCTACATAAACTGACCATGGATGAATATTTGGTCTCTAATGCTGCCAAATCTCAGCGATCAGTGTAAAAACACCAAAAACCTCGTCTGCAGGCGGCCAAGTCTGGTTCGCTTTCTGCCACTGAAATGCTTGGCACTGCTATCTTAACAAGTATGGCTGCATTAAATCTCAGGCTGGACAAGATAAGAGTCCACTCTGCAGGGCACTGTGGAACAAAGGCCTCTCATGCTTACGTACTGCAGAAATGGAAAAATGGATCTCAACCTTAGAAGATACTGTTGGCTCTATACTGGATAAAGTGTCCTGACTTGAGAAGAAGCTCGAGGCTTTCAGAGATTTGTTCGATTACCAAGAACATTTTCACTGGCGGTTGAACCTTTGAATGAGAGGCCTGCCGGAGGGCAAAGAAGGCACAAGTGTTGAAGATTTCTGTGCAGTAACCCTCCCTACATTACTTGGACTGAACCCCAAAGGTGACCGAATTAATTTGGAGAGAGCACATCGATCAACCTCAGAGACAGATAGTGGTCCGATTTAATAATTTCAGGGACCGCCAAGCAGTCCCAACACTTATCAGGGTAAAAGGAGCTATCATTTGAAGGAGTCACCTAAATTTTCCAGGATTACTCATAGTGCTTACAGACAAAGAGAAAGGCATTCTATCCAATTATGAATAAACTACGGGATCTGAAAAGTTGACTTCTTTTTGCTTTTCCCACTATACTTAATATAAAATATGAAGATGCTACTAACACATTTACGAAGCAGACAAGGCAACAAAGTTTGTGCACGATTTGGAGAGAAAAGTTGATTAACTGGATGGATCACTGACTGACTTTTATTTGGATTGTAGCCCAGTGGGGCTGGCTGCCAACTCTACCCTGCCCTTTGGCTGTCATGTGCCGAACCACGGACATTTGGAGGCGAAGATTCCTTAAATATAACTCTTCCCTTCTTTGTGGTTCCATTCTATGTGATGGAGGAAATGCCCTTTCTTATGTTTCTTATGTAGACTGCTGCACATACTGTAAGTGGGACTCTTTCTGTGTGCTGAAGGACCTCCTCAGTGCCCAATAATGGTTGAGGAGGTACACTAGCTGAGAAAAGACTATTCAGGATGAGTGTTTACCCTTATGAGACTCTGTTGCCTTGGATCCCAGAAGGATAGTAGAGGCTTGTGCTCAGCAGTGGCCTGTGAACCTGATGGACTCATCCTGATATCCACGGTAGGTCTGGTGGGAGGGTGGCGGGGATAACTGCTGCGCATGTGATAATATTAGCCATGCTGCATCTTCCGCTTCTCTCACCCGACCACATCTGAGACTGACTCCCTACCTTTACTACATTTAAAAGACACTGCTCCTCTTTCTTCACAGGGGTGGCAGGTTGGGAAGTCAGGACATGGAAGGGCTGCCATTTGGGTAAAATTGGCGGGATTTTTAGTCTGGGTCGTTAGGCCCTTGGGGATTCAATGGAACACTCAGGACAGTGGACGTAGCTCTTCCTTGATGGGGGAGGGTTCTGCAGCATACTTGCAGCGAAGGGGCTGGGGCCCATGAGGGGTTGAGTTTATTCCCCTTCACAGGGGCAGCGTGCAGCTGGGGTAATACCCTGTTTGGACAGGCTGGGGGTTCAGCATGCCCTCGAAGTGGCGAGGGCTAGCAGACAACAGCCATTTGATTCTAATCTTCATTTTGACTATGGGATATATTGGAAGCCTTAAGTTGGGGCATTGGTCCACTGGGTGTAATGGCCTTGAGCGTCCTCTAGACTGTTCCTAGCTGTGGCTAATGTTTGTGTCTGACTGTGATTTTGGTAGGGGAGCAAGTACCTACAAACCGGATATTATAATCAGTGAGCACTGGCATCCTCTTTAGAGGTCAGATAAATGGGTTGCCAAGCTGGGAAGAACATTAGTCCTCACCCTACTAGGTGAAATATCGATGGGTGGGGATTGCTGGGGCACTCTCCTCGTGGGGAAGTGGGCTTTATACCTTTTGTCTAAGTATGTTTGCATGACACACGGTGATTCTTGGGAGTGTGAGCTCATTTCTGATTTGGGTATGATCTTTTTGCATCTCAGAAGCAAAGCTCACACTTTCTTGGCAATTAACATGTATTACTGTTCAAATTATTAATGTTGTGGAAGGGGAGGGTGTTACTTGTTCTGGATCTGAATGCTTAATGGTTAGCTGGTTCAAACTTTCAGATTTTTGTTATGGTCCATCAGGTTTTGTGTTTATTGCACATTAATGAAAATATTTGGCAGTGAGCTTGTGGCTGTGAGGGGCATACCTGAAGTCTGCATCCTTCAGAGACTTCGGTAACATCATTACCTGCATGGAAGCCTAAATCAGCGGCTCCAAACCAACCAGGCAAAAATTAACTATTATTTAGCTGACATTCTACCTAAAAATTGGAAATAATGTCCAAAAAAGCAGAGAGCAATAAACAAACAAAAAGTCGAGGAGACTAGGACCAGAAATGATCTAATGAACATGAATTACCAGAGAAGTCTAATCGCGATGAGGGAAGCTCTTCTCATACAGCGAACAGGCCTCAGAGGCAGACACAGAGGAAAACGCTAACCAGATCCGCTTTGAGACAATAAACTATGAAATACAGCAGTTTAGCTCCGAAAACCAAACAATTCAAAAGCGTAAATATCAAACTTAATGCAGTGGAGACTTGCGTGCAAGAAGTAAAGGCGGCTCTTGAACTCTGAAGACTCAGTGGTGCATCTCAAGCAGGCCATGGAATTTTGCTGCAGCAACAAGAAGCCCTTAACAATCAATGTCAGGATGTCAAATCCCACTCCATAGGGACAACATGCAGATTTATGGTTTACCAAAGGAAAAGTAGTTGGACAGATGGTGGATTTTATCTCAGATTTGATCCACCGGTGTCTCCTCCCAGTCTTTCCAGTTCAGGCTGGAACAAGCCCATCGAGCACCTACTCCCCGTCCACGAGATCCCAATGCAAGGCCTCGCTCTGTGGTGGTAAAGTTCTCCTGTTATAGGGATAAAGAGACAATCCTGAGAGCTGCATGGGTGGCCAAGAAGGTGGATTATAATGGAGCCTGATTGTTATTTGATCAGGACTACCCAACGGACATTTTGCGCCACTGAATGGAATATGCAGATATTTTAAGAGCAATGAAAGCAAAACAGATCCATTTTTCACCCCATATCCTGCTCGCTTGAAGGTGTTATGGAGCACAGGGACAGAAGTATATGACTCACCAAAAGAAGCAAGAAAGCCCTATTAGCCCACTGTAAAATGGTATTTTATGCATTATGCTCAATACTGACATTGTTCTATTGTAAAAAATATATATATATATTTATGTTTTATGTTTATGGTATTATGATTTGATATACATAATGCTACACTTTATCAAGTGTGTATTCAGAAAACTGCTCCACATTAATGAATGTTTTAATGCCCATAACCAAACCTAGATATTGGGGCCAGCATTGCTGACCCACCCCATACTATGTTCCAAGCAAAACTCCAGACAAATGAATGCCCTGTTTGTCTCATCACTCCCAGGTACCCTGGAAAATAAAGTGCACTCCATGAAGGTTTTCTCATTTTAAATCTTAATAATTATAATATGGCAGAATTTAGATTCTGCTCCAGAACCTATGCTTCAAGGTTCCATAGTAGGCCTCACCTCACTCAGTACTTTGGAGTATTTCACTATACACTGTAAAGCAGGGATTTATTTTAACTCTAAAATTGATTAGTATTTTGCTCATAAAAGTTCTAAATCTTTGTGAAAATGCATAGCTCTTGCCTCGCTGTGTTTAACATACACAACACTTCTAGAAAATCTATATAAATACTTTCTGTACAGTTAGCATAGTCCCAAGAAAAAACTGCAATCAATTATTTAAAACCCTGTAAAGAGGGTAGATCCTTTCAATAGTCACAGGTGCAATAGGCACTATTATTAGTAGGCATAGGCCAAGTATATATATAGTTGTGCCACTATTGCATAGAGTAACAGGCATATTGCCATAAACTATATGTTTTGAAGTGTGTTATAACATTACAAGATTTTATAACACAGGCCTCGAGTTAGCCTGCCAGCAGCACATAGACAGGGAAATCATGTTCATCACTATCATAGTGTCTTCTGCGATTTGAAAGCAGGGTATAACCATGATATTGTCATGGATTCACAAATGGTCAAATGGTATTATTGGACCTCAGCCTGCACCCCAGGTATGTGGTCGACGCCCATTTTTATTTTTCTCTTCCACAGTTGTTAGAAATTTAGGTCTATCGCACCACTCTTTACAAAACAAAAGGTCATTGGTTTAACAGATTGTTATTTATGTGTTCTTAACTGAGTTTCTAACACACTTTACAAGTTTGCAGATTTCCATGGCATACATAACATCTCCACGCACAACAGCTGTAACACTTTCATCCAAGCTGCAAAAACCTTCATCTTTTCCTGAAAAGAAAACAGCTGTCACAGCTTCAATGTCATCACCATCTTTGTGCCTGACGGTCTCCATATAAGAACTACTACATGAAACAGGATATTATTACTCTGCAAGCGTAATGTTTTCAGCAAAATTACATCTATTTGTAGAACTTTAAATCAACTGGAAAAGGTCCAGCCAATTCAATCTCTACAATCAAGCTTATTGTTTCTGCTTACTATGAAGCTAAGGCGGGGTAGGGGCAATCCTCAACTTCAGCAAGAAGATTTTTCTTCAAGCAAGACATCTATTTTCTCCACCGCTGCTCTTTCCAAACCTGGCTGCCACCTTATACAGACTAATTGTTACTTATAAACTGTTAATCTTTGTGCCAGGGGTGTGACCAACTACCACAACACAAGCACTCGCCAATGTGTGTGATATTTTTTGTAAAGGACTCAATACAGAATCTAAATGCACCCCCTGCCAAGGCCTCTGCCAACCCAGCCATCCAGTAGCCATCACATGAACACTGACTTTCTTACTATAATGGTGATGGTGTTTTATCTTCAATTACTGTCTGCATAGCCCATGTGCCTTATTTGGTCACCACCTTTCTGCAAATGAGGAACTTTAAGGACAGTTATTCATATGAACTTTCTAAACTGGTCATATATGTTTTATAAGGACTTATCTGTCAAGAGACATTATCACAGATTCTTCAATCAAGCTCCAAGGGTGTGTCACACCTCAACATCAGGCATCATCTACCTTATCCACTCTCAAAGAGGATTCCATGAACTCTTCTTCATCAACAGACATTGTTATGTCATATTGCGTTCTATATGGTATCACATGTTAACATCTATTCACATGTTTCAACTGAGGTGTTGACATCCCTGAATTCTGCACTATGTTTTACAACACATCTTTTGTGCTTCATCCCTTAGAAAAGCACTAGCAAACAGGCTAGAAGGAGGGTGAAGCAACAATGGGAAATATCAAAACTTCCATCACAGAGGCAACAAGCCTTTGTGTGTCGTAAATAAACAAATCAAAACGAAAGAAAAGGCCACTATGGTTCTCAAAAGAGGTGGCGGTGAAGGTTAGGAGAAAAAGATAACATTTAGGAAGTATAAGGAACACAGAAGGAGCAGGACAGATGTACCATTTAAGGCAGAAGGAAGTAGGGAGGGTAGTCAGAATAGCAAAGGCACAAACTGAAGAAAAGATAGCTAACTTCGGTTAGAAGGGGATAAAATCTTTTATAGTTATATCAGGGGCGCAGAAAAGACAAAGGGAGGGATAGTGAGGCTGAATAGAATGGATGGGGGTGGGCAGAGAGTGACACTGAAAAAGCAGGGATACTGAATGAATACTTCTGTTCAATATTCACAAAAGAGGAAGTGGGGAAGTGCCTAATCCAATTAACACAAGCACTCTGGAGAGGGGGTCAATCCAGTCCTTTCACGGAAGAAAGGGTTCTGAAAGAACTCCTAAAACTGAAGGTGGACAAAGCAATGGGGCCAGATGGAATTCACCTCATAATTCTAAAAGAATTAAACAGAGAACTAGTGACACCACGGACTACACTTTTTAACAAGACAGCCTACTGAATGCTTGATAATCACCGGAGACAAGATGTCAGCTTTGATATTAAGGAAAAATTTAAAAAACAATATGAAAACCAAAACAAAACAGAAGTGCTGTGTCTTAACTATAAACCAACTAGGGAAATAAGGTCCCATACCCTATGCAGTGGGACTTGAACTTTCTGAAATACTTAGGAATTCACATAGGATTAGACAACATCTCTTTGTGGGATCATAACTATCCACCAATAATACGCAACTTAGAGTGACTTTCAGAGATGGACGCTGCTCCCACTATCCTTAAATGCTAAAGTCAAAAGTAAAAGCTAAAGTATCCTTAAGATGAATGCCCCACCCAGATACTATATCTATTCCAACGTGTTCCATGTAAGGTCACAATAGAAGCACAAATAGCAGTCTGGCAAAACATGTTCTTTCATTTTGTATGGGGTAGTGGTAGACCCCAGAATACGGAGCTCTTTAATGTACCTACCTAAATCAGAGGGGCAGTAGCGATGCCCAGTTTGCAGAGCTATTGGGTAGCAGCACAAATGCGAATAGCCTTATTGTGGGGCACTCCAGGATATGACACACATTGGAAACAAACAGATCTATCGGAGCAGAGAAATCCTCCTCTGGTGGCACTCCTATTTGCTGAAGGAGACCTCAAGGACATCTGAGGCTTTTCAGGCACTCGAGCAGTGCTTGAAGGTTGAAAAAGGGTACGAGGAGGGGATCCACAGGTAGACAACTCTGAAAATTTAGATGGTGGGCATAATGATAAATTTTATGCCAGTCCAACTAGATAAGTGGTATAAAACAAGAGTATGAGGGTTTCATTCTTCCTATCAAATGCTTTCAGAACAATCTGTCCTATCCTTTGCAGCCATTCAACAGGCCTATGACCTTTCCAATGCAGATCAGTTTGGTACTATCAGTTACGAGACTACCTCTATAAACACATGCATAAATTCACAAGGACACAGGAAATGTAAACTGAAATGCCTCTATTTCAGAGATTTTGGTGCTTAAATGGGGTGCAGTGGGCAATCTCAGTTCTTTATGCAAATTATATCACAGATCTGGGCCATACATCCCATATCTCCAGGTTAAATGGGAACAAAATCTAGCTATTAACCTCTGCACAACAATCAGCATTAATCTGAAAAGTACTTGGATGACGACTGGGTCTTTGACTTGAGAGACCTTTGCTGGAGATTAAGAGTATGTTATTTCTTTGTTCCAGTACAGGCAGCACATTATAATGACGGAGCCACTCTCGCTATGTTGGCGGGTAGCGGGGAGGTCTTCATCACCCAGGCTCATATTTTCTGGTCCTGTGCAAGGATCAGGCCATTCTTGAGAGAAATAGCAGACCGAATGACTCAAGTAATTCAAGTAATGGCCCCACTGGGTCCAGGGCATATGATTTTGGGGTCTCTTTCCTACAGAGCTTAAAGATAAAAGATGAGAGATATTAATGGTTAATTATGTTAGCTGCCACATTGAAATCAATAACTAGGCGGTGGCTCTCAGGTAATCCCCACCTCTAAAATGATTGGGTCAAACAAATGGAGACCTTACATAGTTTTGAGAAAATTACTTTTGACCTTAGGCAACAAGCAGCACTGTATCAAAATAGGTGGACAAGATGATTGCTTTATGAGAGTACAAAGCGGCTAGTATAGGTGATGGGTGGTCCCAGCTTGAGCCTCAAGCCTAGGCAACATGCACGAGTAGAGTTTAGATCTAACAGACGGAGCATATATATTTTATTCATAGACGGGTATCTGGAAAACCTGATAGAGAGCGACATGCACTATTGAAGCCAAGACCTGTAGAATTCTATTTTCTCTTTTCTATATATAAATCATTAACTAATTTTGTAAGAAACTGCTCATGTTGAGATTTATGAGAGGTGCCATAAGGCACAAGCATAGACAGATGGCTGGTGTTTCAAAATGTGTTGCTGTGAATGAGAGATCAGCTAAGTCTTTAATGTATAAAAGAGAAACAGTTTGGATCTGTAACTTGTTTAAAGATATTTGAATAAACTTGAAGTACAAAAAAACAATATGAAGCCAGTGGGGAGGAGAGTTGGAAAATCCATCTCCTCAAAGTGATGGCTCGCCAATGTAGAGCCATCGTCCTGCTGATGCAGGTGATAACGCTTATAGCCTTCTGAGGCTTTCTGTGGGCTCAGACTCACAGAATGGAGGACCTAATGGATTATTCCATTACCCCCTCCAGACCACACACCTTATCACTTCAGGCCCAGGTGCGGTCACTTAAGGGCAGATTTAATACCCTCTGGTGTGGAAGTCACACATCAATGTATAGAGTTCAATGTTCAGATGTTATTGTTCAGTGTTTGAGTGAATCTAGTTTTTTCTACTTTACAGTGTTTTATACAGTTTAAAACCAACGTCAGATGAAGCGAATTAGGTGGATAAGATCATTATTCTATTTAGGGTTCAGTGAAAACTGCTTCAGAAACAAGGATGGAAAACTAAGTCAGACAAATAGGAATTTAAATGGAATTTAAGCGAAGAAGGAATACAGACATGAATCACTGGGGTTCTTACATATTCAGGGCATAACCAGAAGGAAGACAGGGAAGAGATTGTGTGTGGAAACTAGAGAAATGGAACAACAGGGGATAGAGGGAGAAGGAAGAGATATAAAGAATACAAGAAGGAGGATTCAGCAGTAACTTTAATTAGATAAAATGGTACATGCATGAGATTGATACTCTCTTCACAAAATGTAAATGGGTTAAACAATCCGTTAAACGATACAAGGTGCTTTCTTACCTTAAAAAGCAGAAGCTTCATTCATTCTGTTACAAGAAATGCACCTGGATAAGACGGAACATAATAAATTGCAAAAGTTTGGTTTCAGCCAGGTTATTTCCTCCTCCTAATAAAAGTGGAAAGGGGTTAGGGATTCTGGTGCCACATGCTACCCAGTTCCAAACCATCTCCACATACTCAGATCTGGAAGTACGCCTGGTTGCAGCAGGGACTCTTTCCCGGTTCTAACTCAGGGACTGTGAGAGTATTAATGCAAAAAATAATGGCATTTCAACAGGGAATGTTACTAGTAGGAGGGATTACAATATGATTTTAAACAACAAGGATTCCACAAACCCTTCACTGCCGAGGCATACAACAGCTCAGGAGGTAGCACAAAGATACATTAAAGAAATGGGGTGGACAGATATATGCATTATGTAAACCCTCAGGACAAGTGTATACCTACTACTGCTCCCCATAGTGTATATACGAAACAGACCTATGTCACCTTTCCTGTGAACATGCACACATGATAAAGAATAACAAAATACTTTCATTTGTCCTTCAGACCACTCCCAGGTCCTGGTGACCTTGGAGTGGACCACACAGAAAAAGAATACTATGTGGCTTTAATAACTACCTCCCTGAACTTGAAATGATTTCAGGAAATTATTAAGGCTAGAATTCCACAGATCCTAACAGATAATCTGGTCCCGGAGGTTAGTTATACAATGTTGTGGGACACTCTAAAGACCGTTCTGGGGGGATATCAGTTTTACTGCTCATAATAAACAACAGCAAGCAGACCAGCTATCAGGGCTCCAACGACAGCTGAGATCTTCACAAACAGCACACGGGGTGGGGGGATAACGATTGAGCCTCTGTTAGAGCTACTACAGCAAATTCAGCATTTGCTGGACATCAAAATGGAACAGGCCATATTATACTTAAAGCAAAATACTACAAGGGGCCCTAGAGCAACAAACTTTTGGCCCACAGATTGTAGCAGGTTAAGCAACAGAATACAATAATGCAGATCTACTCCCCAAAGCCGAGGGGATTGGCGCCAGACCCCAGGGTATAATGCCTGGTCAGCGCGCAGCTCGAGTACTGTGTACACTTCTGGAGACCCCATCTGAAGAAGGACATAGCATTGCTGGAGACCGCCCAGAGGAGAGTGACCAGGATGATTCAGGGCATGGAGGGAGACCCTATGAGGAGAGACTGGAACAGCTTGGGCAGTACATACTGGAGGAGAGAAGGGACAGGGAGACATGATAGGGTCTTCAAGTATGTAAAAGGAATAACCAATAGCAGAACCAATGAGCTGTTCAGGCTAAAGAAAGGGAACAACCAGGGGCATGAGTGGAAGCTGGAGTGGGGAAATTACAGGGGGACATAGAAAACATTATTTCACTGAGAGGGTGGGAGTCGGGAATGCACTGCTCAGGAGGCTGGTGGAGGAAGTCACAGTGGAGGGCTTCAAGAAGGGTGGAACAGTTACAAGGAGAAACTGAAGCCAAAGAAGACCCTCTCGGGGGCAAGGGGGACAGAAGGTGAGCACCCACTAGATGGCTGGCTACCGAGGCAGACATGGCAGACCATTAGGCCTATTCTGTTGGTTTTAGTGTTAGTATGTATTTGAGGAATATTATGTCTCTGTTTACACCCCGAGACCCCGTGATCATTCCCCAGGCAGCAAACCAAATTTCTACAGGGCCTCAGATTCCAAAATTAACACAAATATCAAATAGCATCAGTTGAGGCACCAATATCCCAATAAGAACTAATTGAGACCTTCAACAAAATTAAAACAGGTAAGTCTCCAGAGCTGGATGGCTTTACTGGAGAATTCTATCGACCGTTAAAGATCTCCTGCAACCCACATTAATAGGGACCTTTGGAGAGGTGCTGAAGGCGACTGGTGCCACCCATGTGGCGATATGCCACAATTTCGAGCATACCAAAAGGCAAGGATGCTAACTCTGCAGTTCTCATCACCCTATATCGGTATTAAACAATGATTACAAGCTTTTTACATCCATCTTGGCAGGAGGCTAGAAACCATATTACCCTCACTGACTGACATGGATCAATGTGGGTTCATATCAGCTAGGCAAACCCAAGACAACATAAAGTTAACTCTACACCTGTTACACCACGCCGCCGGTCAAGGCCCCATTTTACTACTTAGCCTTGATGCTGAGAAGGCCTTCAACCGGTGGCATGGCGCTTTTATTGACATCCCTTAGTTATTTGGCTTTCCCTGTTTAGACAAATTGTCATGAAACTTTCATGATAGACCAATGACTTGTATCAAAATTATGGGAGGTGTCGCTCCCTTCCTCTACACCAGGCACCAAGCAAGGATGCCCACTTTCCCCTACTATTTGCACTATATTTAGAGCCCTTGGTTCAGGCCTTCTGGCAACAGAAAAAGGTGTCAGGACTGAGGTGGGTGGTGCTCAGCACAAATTGGCCCTTTACACAGATGACCTTCTCCTATACCTGACGAATCCAGAAACATCACTGCCCCGAACCGTCTTGATGGTTTCGGAGAAGTGGCAGAGTACAAACTTAATGTGGCAAAACAGTAGTTCTACACATAAACTATTCTCCTCCATGCAGATAAGGAACAGATTTCCATTCAAATGGGACATGATTAATTTAAAATATTTAGGGTAACCATAACCAGAGACCCAAGCATCTTTATCAGCATAATTATGCACCTTGCTTCAACAATTACAGGTGGATATGGAGAGATGGAGAACATTCCTCTCGTTACTCCAAAGAGTGGAGTCAGTTGCATGAACCTACTCCCAGATTCCCTACCTGGCCCAGTCAATACCAATTACTCCACCACAAGGTTTTTTTTTTTAGAGAAATAAATACATATATTTCACACTACATTTGGGCTGACACCCACCAAAAATAAAATATTCTGTCCCCAGCTCCTCTCGAATGGGAGGGTTAGCTTTGCAAAACTTAATTATCATATAACGTCACAAGTACTGATAATTTTTACTGGTTGCATATAACATACTCAGTGAAATGAGAGAACTGGAAAAAGAGAAGAAGATCTAATAAATCTACATAAAATTTTACTTAGCCAGACCCCACTCCCATAGACCAAATCACTCAAAACCCTCTACGAGATCCACCATAATATGCTGAAGGAAAATGTGGACAGCCAAACAAATGGCTCGTGATAAGCACTTACTGAACTCTTTAACATACACCCAAGCCTTTCTGCCAGCTAGACTGGACCATGGCTTTGGCATCTGGTTAAGGCAAGGGATAGAGATGCTTTTACATTTCTACAAAAGGGTGCTTACTGATATTTGACAAAATGAAGCTTAAGTTTAACATGCATCCTCGAGATCAGTTCAGATACATGCAGGCAGTCAATTAAATAAAGTCCCTTCCATCGCCTTCAGAAGTAGAAAAGGAACACCCCACTATACTGGAAATATGTAGTCAGGCTATGAGGTACAGTCTCTTTACAACATATGATTGCATATATTTATAAAGCCCTGGTCAGTTTCACAACACACTTAATAGATCAAGTAAAAGCACACCGGAAAGAGAATTAAGAGGAGAAACAGATAACTAGATATGGGAAAATCATTTAAAATGATTGCATATAGGGACAATGTCACACGTTTGGAGAATTCTCATGGAAGGTAACATTGAGATACTTTCAGACCCCAGCGATACAAGTAAAATATAATCCCACTAAGGGAGCATTTTGCTGGCGTGGTTGTGGGCCACCAGCGCCTGGCCCACATAACATGGGAATGTCCAACCATAGCCCCTTCCTGAGGGACTTCTAGGAGGCTATGATGGAAATTTGGGACAGCCTGTGCATCTTACTGTAGATTTCTTCCTATTTACAAATCTGGAGAAAGAAATGAGGTGAAAACATACTAACATACTAACATACTATTTGCCAGCAGATTAGGCCTTACGGTCTATCGAGTCTGCTCGAACCTAGATCCTTAGTTGGGTGCCGAGATCCTCCCATCCCTTGTTCTCTAGAAACCCCTATCATCCATCCCCACCCCCGGACAGGCCATCATCTGATACATCCACTTTCTGTGTCTGTCCCACCCTCTCTTGAAGCCCTCCACTGTGGATCTCTGAACCAGCTCACCAGGCAGTGCATTCCAAGGGTCCACCACCCTCTCGTGAAAACCTCCTCCTTTTCCCCTCACCCTTCCACCTTCCAACTTCAAACCATGCCCTCTGGTGATACCTCCCTGCTTTAGTCTAAAGATCCCTCCATGTTTACCTCTATTTATTCCCTTGAGGTACTTGAAGACCTCAATCATGTCCCCCTGTCTCTCCCTCTCCAATGAAAACAGGCAGAGCTCCTCAAGTCTGTCCTCATAAGTCAAATCCCCTAGCCCTCGTATCATCTTTGTTGTCCTCCTCTGTACCCTCTCCAGGAGCTGTATGTCCCTCTTCAAATGTGGTCTCCAGTACTGTACACAGTACTCAAGGTGTGGTCTAACCAGTCCATTGTACAGCGGCAGAATCACTTCCCTGCTCCTAGAGGTGATCCCTTAGATGCATCCCAACATCCTGTTTGCCTTGCTAGCTGCTCTCCTGCACTGCTCAGAGTTATTCATACATGTATCCACCATGACCCCTGGGTCTTTTTCCCTATTGAGGCCTCCAGCGCCTCCCAGGGTGTACCTGTGTTTAGAGTTTCCCACCAAGATGCAACACCTTGCACTGGTGATATTGAAATTTAATTTCCATGTGTGAGCCCAGCTTTCCAGGGTGTCCAGGTCCCTTGCAGGGCCACCTCCCCTTTCTCCCTCAACTACTGCTCCCATCTTGGAGTCATCCGCGAAGAGACTCATTTCACACCCTATACCCTCCCTGATGTCCGATGTATGCATTAAACAGGATCGGACCCAGGACCGAGCCCTGTGGTACCCCACTACCAACCTCTCTAGGGTTCAGAGCTCCCCACAGACCACTACTCTCTGAGTGCGCCCAGCTAGCCAGTTTTCAATCCATCTGACCATCAAAGGCCTACTCCTAACCCCATCAGTTTCTCCACCAGACCATTGTGGGGACAGAGTCAAACGCCTTGCTGAAGTCCAAGAATAATACATCCACAGGCTTACCCCTGTCCAGTTCTGATGTTACCCATTCATAGAACTCCACAAGGTTGGTTTGACATGATCTACCTGGCACAAACCCATGTTGCCACTATCCAGACCTCCCACCTCCTCCAAGTACACCCCAATCATTCCTTTAGAATACTCTCCATTAATATTCCCACCACCGAGGTCAAACTGATGGGTCTATAATTACCTGGTACTTCCCTCAACCCCCTTATGGATTGGTACCACATGTCCTGCCAATCCCTAGGTACCCTCCTGTCTCAAGTGACCTGCTGAAAAGCTCCACCAGGGTGCAGCCAGTATGTCCGCCAATTCCCATAGTACTCTGGATGAATGCCATCCGGCCAGGAGATTTGTTTTCTTTAGGGCCTTGAGGGCGAACCACACCCTTTTGGTGGAGATAGCATTATCCGTCCCTCCCTTACTGGTCTTTTATCCTTATTCAGATGTGACCCCCTGGGGTACCTTTCCCTCCCTCTTGCTCCATTTCTGTTGCCCCTGATCCCACCCCTGCCGCCCATCCCCTTCATGCCTTGTTTTGTAGATATCCCATCCCCTCCCTAGTGAACACAGAGGCAAAATACTCGTTAAATACCTCTGCCTGGTCCTCGCCTCTTCCACCCACCTCCTTCTGATCTCAATCTGCTGAGATGGCCCTTAGTTTTCTCCGCTCCCCAATGTACCGGAAGAACCCCTTTTCCCTCCCATGTATCCCTGTGCCAGCCGCTGCTCTTTACTGGACTTTGCTCCCTCACCATAATGGTGACTTTTCTAGATGCAAGCTGGTACATTTCCTTATCCCTATCCCTCTTGTTGTTTTATATTTTTGTAGGCCGCCTTCTTTTCTCTGACTGCTACCTGTACCTCACTGGACCACCAGCATGGTTTGCTTGACTTGCTCCCTCACGCTTCAACTTAGCGAGATCCTGACTGCTTCATGAAGTCCCCTGCTTTATGACCTCCCATCTCCTTTCCACACTTGTCATTGAGGTAATCCTCTCAAGTGATCCTTGAGAATATTTCCATGCCCATAAAGTCTGCCCCTGAAGTCCACTGCCAGTGTCCTAGATCTCACCCCCACTCCCCCCATGCTTATTTGAAACCAGACAGTATTGTGGTCACTCCCAGTCAGGAGTCCTGTACAGCTATGTCCCTTACCAGATCCCCATCTGCCAGAACCACATCCAGGACATGCCCTCCTTGTGGGCTCCATCACATGC
This sequence comes from Neoceratodus forsteri, assembly GCA_016271365.2. Classification (NCBI taxonomy): domain Eukaryota; kingdom Metazoa; phylum Chordata; order Ceratodontiformes; family Ceratodontidae; genus Neoceratodus; species Neoceratodus forsteri. The sequence continues at coordinate 1,887,086,583 of CM057456.1, read as the reverse complement.
TGTGTTAAGAACACATCCTGGAAGCCATCCAGCAGCCTCTGCTCCTTGGCCACCTTAGAGGACATGGTTCCCCAGTTTGTACCTGGCATAGTAAGGTCCCCATCAACACCATCCTTCCCTTTGGACCACACTGGGCAATGATGTTGTCCAGCAAACCATCCTCTAGAACATCACTCATCCCGGGGCCTATATGCTACTCCCAGCTTGACCTTATCTCCTGCTGGGGATCGTGAGGTGACCCATAAGGCCTCCACGTTTCCCTCTGCCTCTTCTACCATAGCAATTTCTATATCATCTCTAATGAACATAGCCACTCCACCCCTCTGACCTCCTTTCTATCCTTCCTAAGCATAGTGTACCCTGTACATTTAGGTCCCAGTCGTGGTTTTTGTTGGCGTATCCGTGACCGCCCGCCATCACCCCTCGAACAGCATGGCCTGGAACCCGCAACTTGTTTCCCAAGCTCCTGGCATTTACTAACACCAACCCCACCCCTTATCCCTGATCCTCTTTGTCGAACCCCACCCAGATTCCTTATACTTCCATCCTCCCCTGCTCCTCCTGAAACCTCCACCTCCAGTCTGTTTCTCCCTCTTGGGCTTGACGTGCTACTCCTCATCTGGAGGACAGGGCTTCTGGTCAGCCCTCCCTCATCCCTTCCCCCTTACAAGTTTAAACCCCACCTTTCTTGTATGTAGTCAGCCATCCCCTGTTTAAGGACTTCCTTCCCTAATGGGGCAAGATGAAACCTGTCCTTGGCATATAGTCCCTTATCCTCCCAAACTCCATTCCAGTTCCCTAACACCCCAACCCATTCTCTTCACCCCACTTCCTGAGCCAGTCATTAACCTCTGTGAGCTTCTTTTTTTCTCCACTGAGGCCTTTGGTACTGGCAATATCTCCAAAAGGAAATGTTGCATCCATTATCCTGACAGACTCTGGCAAGTTCTTGGAACCTTGCTTGGATTTCAAAATGCTATTTCCCCTAGATCATTAGTTCCCAAATGCACCAGGAAATCCGGTTCCTCCACAATCCCTAACCATTTCATACACCATGAACTTTGCTCTGTGCACTGTCAGCCCAGAGATACTCACAACCTTCACCTGGCTATGGCATCCACCCCTGTCCCTCCCAATGGATACCCCTAATCATCGAGTCTCCCAGTAACAGAACCTTAACACCGCCATCATCCTTATGGTTACCTCCACATGCCCTCTCAGCCCCCTTCCCCCCTTTATTCATGATCTCAATTTCATGGGAGTCTTCCTGCCTTATTAGAGACCCCTTGTCACCCTCCCTTTCTGCCTCCTTTGCTATTTTGCCCACTTAACTCAAACCCCTCTGAATAGGTGTCCCCTTTAACCCTCTTTATCTGAACCATTTATCCTGGCCTGATGGTTTCCCTTCCCCACACCACCATCCTCCCCTTGTAATAGTACCCCTGCTTCCAGAGGTTCTCTGTGGGTCCCCTTTAGCTAGGGCCCCATCCTTGGTACTGACCTCCCAGCTGAAGGGGCTCCTCTCCCACCTCTTTGTCTCCCAGTTTCTCTCCAATCATGCTCTCCTCCTCATGTCTGGAATATGTTGCATCTCCCATTTGCTTAACACATATGTTTCCCTTCTCCTCTGGGACTATGTCTATCCTTTCCATAGCTGGTCTGTGATGCCCTATGGGTATCCAACTCCCTCCCGGCCTCTGTATAAGTTTCCTCATTTCCACCAACCCTTCCTCCCCTCTAGGTTGCTTAGTAGCTCAAATTTATTGTGACACTCTATATCAGCCTCCATCAAGTAACCCGAGTTTCCCTGACTGCATCTCTAAACTGACCTCTTCTTCCTTTCTTGCACTGTTCACCTTAGGAGCTCCTTCCCACAGTCTGCTGTTTTAGGCTTCCCAACAGCCCCTCCTGACTCTTCCCCTCCAGTCTCTTTGTATTCAGAATGTTCACCCTGCACGCTTCCCTTAGCATCAACTTCCCTATCTAAGGGTCCTCTGTCCCTAATATCCCCTCCTGCTTGCTGTAACATAACGTCCTGTAATTTCAGAGCGTTGCCCCAGCCTCCCCTCAGCCCCACCCTTCTGCTGCCCATATCCACACCCCTTATCCTTGGACCCCCCCAGCTCCCACAGCTTACTCCTTAACCAATATACCTCACTCCTGATACAAGATAGCTGTCTACAGAGTGGGCAGCCTCCCTCTCTCAGGCCCAATTTAGAATTATTGCCATCCCACAGCCTGTGCAGCCTACAACCCTTCCAAAGATGCCTGCCATGGTGGAATATGGCCACCCTGATTTTCCCTCTGTTTATAATAGCACACCCCTTTTCTCAGTCCCTTTCCCGAGTACAGTTTCTCTCTATACTGACTGTAGTTATTTACAAACCCAATTTCAACCCCACCAATAATGTTCCCAAGTCTCACAAACACATACAGTCCAGTGTGTGTTCGGTCCCACTAACAGTGTATGTAAGCAGACATCAGGTACCATACGATGTCACAGGCCCACTAGCTCCTGTTGCTCAATTTCAGTCCCAAACAGAAATACTCAGCCTTCAATCCCAACCCCCAGTGGCTTTTCAGTATTTAAGAAGGCATACAAAACAGGGTGGGTGGAGGCTCTTAACAAACAACACATTTAAATTTCCCTCTAAGTATCCCTGCCAAACAACTATCCACAAGCCACCAAAGTTACAATGTAACAGTTCTAATTCAAGGTAATAATTTTTAACACATAAAACTAATTTCACTTACAAACTATTCAAATATTTCAGTTAAAACAGAATATAACTCCAGCCTTCTTCCTACCTGGCTGCTGCTTAAGCTCCCAAGTGAACAATGAAAGACAAGTTAATTCCTGTTTAGAGACAAGGTAACTGCAGCTAATGTCCCATCCCCAAACACCAGGCAAACAACACATTTAAATTTCCTCTAAGTATCCCTGCCAAACAACTATCCACAAGCCACCAAAGTTACAATGTAACAGTTCTAATTCAAGGTAATAATTTTTAACACATAAAACTAATTTCACTTACAAACTATTCAAATATTTCAGTTAAAACAGAATATAACTCCAGCCTTCTTTCCTACCTGGCTGCTGCTAAGCTCCCAAGTGAACAATGAAAGCCAAGTTAATTCCTGTTTAGAGACAAGGTAACTGCAGCTAATGTCCCATCCCCAAACACCAGGCAAACAACACATTTAAATTTCCTCTAAGTATCCCTGCCAAACAACTATCCACAAGCCACCAAAGTTACAATGTAGTTCTAATTCAAGGTAATAATTTTAACACATAAAACTAATTTCACTTACAAACTATTCAAATATTTCAGTTAAAACAGAATATAACTCCAGCCTTCTTTCCTACCTGGCTGCTGCTTAAGCTCCCAAGTGAACAATGAAAGCCAAGTTAATTCCTGTTTAGAGACAAGGTAACTGCAGCTAATGTCCCATCCCCCAAACACCAGGCAAACAACACATTTAAATTTCCCTCTAAGTATCCCTGCCAAACAACTATCCACAAGCCACCAAAGTTACAATGTAACAGTTCTAATTCAAGGTAATAATTTTAACACATAAAACTAATTTCACTTACAAACTATTCAAATATTTCAGTTAAAACAGAATATAACTCCAGCCTTCTTCCTACCTGGCTGCTGCTTAAGCTCCCAAGTGAACAATGAAAGCCAAGTTAATTCCTGTTTAGAGACAAGGTAACTGCAGCTAATGTCCCATCCCCAAACACCAGGCAAACAACACATTTAAATTTCCTCTAAGTATCCCTGCCAAACAACTATCCACAAGCCACCAAAGTTACAATGTAACAGTTCTAATTCAAGGTAATAATTTTAACACATAAAACTAATTTCACTTACAAACTATTCAAATATTTCAGTTAAAACAGAATATAACTCCAGCCTTCTTTCCTACCTGGCTGCTGCTTAAGCTCCCAAGTGAACAATGAAAGCCAAGTTAATTCCTGTTTAGAGACAAGGTAACTGCAGCTAATGTCCCATCCCCAAACACCAGGCAAACAACACATTTAAATTTCCTCTAAGTATCCCTGCCAAACAACTATCCACAAGCCACCAAAGTTACAATGTAACAGTTCTAATTCAAGGTAATAATTTTTAACACATAAAACTAATTTCACTTACAAACTATTCAAATATTTCAGTTAAAACAGAATATAACTCCAGCCTTCTTTCCTACCTGGCTGCTGCTTAAGCTCCCAAGTGAACAATGAAAGCCAAGTTAATTCCTGTTTAGAGACAAGGTAACTGCAGCTAATGTCCCATCCCCAAACACCAGGCAAACAACACATTTAAATTTCCTCTAAGTATCCCTGCCAAACAACTATCCACAAGCCACCAAAGTTACAATGTAACAGTTCTAATTCAAGGTAATAATTTTAACACATAAAACTAATTTCACTTACAAACTATTCAAATATTTCAGTTAAAACAGAATATAACTCCAGCCTTCTTTCCTACCTGGCTGCTGCTTAAGCTCCCAAGTGAACAATGAAAGCCAAGTTAATTCCTGTTTAGAGACAAGGTAACTGCAGCTAATGTCCCATCCCCCAAACACCAGGCAAACAACACATTTAAATTTCCTCTAAGTATCCCTGCCAAACAACTATCCACAAGCCACCAAAGTTACAATGTAACAGTTCTAATTCAAGGTAATAATTTTAACACATAAAACTAATTTCACTTACAAACTATTCAAATATTTCAGTTAAAACAGAATATAACTCCAGCCTTCTTTCCTACCTGGCTGCTGCTTAAGCTCCCAAGTGAACAATGAAAGCCAAGTTAATTCCTGTTTAGAGACAAGGTAACTGCAGCTAATGTCCCATCCCCCAAACACCAGGCAAACAACACATTTAAATTTCCCTCTAGTATCCCTGCCAAACAACTATCCACAAGCCACCAAAGTTACAATGTAACAGTTCTAATTCAAGGTAATAATTTTAACACATAAAACTAATTTCACTTACAAACTATTCAAATATTTCAGTTAAAACAGAATATAACTCCAGCCTTCTTTCCTACCTGGCTGCTGCTTAAGCTCCCAAGTGAACAATGAAAGCCAAGTTAATTCCTGTTTAGAGACAAGGTAACTGCAGCTAATGTCCCATCCCCAAACACCAGGCAAACAACACATTTAAATTTCCTCTAAGTATCCCTGCCAAACAACTATCCACAAGCCACCAAAGTTACAATGTAACAGTTCTAATTCAAGGTAATAATTTTTAACACATAAAACTAATTTCACTTACAAACTATTCAAATATTTCAGTTAAAACAGAATATAACTCCAGCCTTCTTTCCTACCTGGCTGCTGCTTAAGCTCCCAAGTGAACAATGAAAGCCAAGTTAATTCCTGTTTAGAGACAAGGTAACTGCAGCTAATGTCCCATCCCCAAACACCAGGCAAACAACACATTTAAATTTCCTCTAAGTATCCCTGCCAAACAACTATCCACAAGCCACCAAAGTTACAATGTAACAGTTCTAATTCAAGGTAATAATTTTAACACATAAAACTAATTTCACTTACAAACTATTCAAATATTTCAGTTAAAACAGAATATAACTCCAGCCTTCTTTCCTACCTGGCTGCTGCTTAAGCTCCCAAGTGAACAATGATTCAAATATTTCAGTTAAAACAGAATATAACTCCAGCCTTCTTTCCTACCTGGCTGCTGCTTAAGCTCCCAAGTGAACAAACCTACTAGGAAAATGTTTCATATATATCTATTAGCAGCCAAAAAGCAGTAACATCGTAGATGGCTAACGAGGCCCCTCCCTCCATTAAGGACTGGCAAGATGTAGTAATCCAGATCCACGGAATGGAGAGATTAACTGCATTGACGCATCACTGTTTGGAACTCTTTGAAACGCAATGGCAGAGTTAGGTCATTTACATTATGGCCAAAAGACCAGATTTTGTGCCTAGGGCATTGTACAAGATTAAAAGTACTAGCTGGGATTCAAATATAGACAAAATGATGGGAAATGCTGAACTCCATTAATAGACGGTTTACATTAATTTTATATTCAAACGTAGATCTCCAAGAGCAACTTTTGAGGCCAGTTACAGGATAATTAACCTAAAGCAGAGGTGTTAATGATTTCAATCTATCCGCTACAATTAAGAATATAACTGTATGTAATTTATTTTGAGTTGTCAATCAAAATGAACAGTATGGATGAACTGTATGTACATTTTTGTTAAGTTTGTTTCTGTTTTCCTTATTGTAAAGAGTACAATACTTTCAATAAAGAGTATAAAAAAAAAGAAGTATCGTCTTTCATGGTAAAATGGATTCTCATAGCGGATTACAGTTATTTCCTGGAATGTGAGGGGGTTTCACCCAATCAAGAGAACAAAGATCCTAACGCCCTCAAACACCAGAATGATCAAACTGCGTTGTTACGAGAGACATCTTAATGATAAAGAACACAGCAAACTGGCTCAGAGTTGGGTCGGGGCATGTTACAATCACCTACTCCTTTCATAAACGGGAGAAATCATACTTGTTCACTGAAATCTACCCTAAAGGCCCATCGGTAGTTGTAGTCCCCATGAGGGTGCTATATTTTTCAGTAGGGGAATTATATGGAAAACTGATCACCTTTGCAGGCATATATGCCTGCTGTTTTGACCCGCATTCTACCAATCTATATTAGACATTATTACATGGAAGCAGTTTCAGGATTAATTTTGGACGGGATCTTAATACAACAATGGATCCCGAACTGGATCACTCCACTGGCAGGGTCGTCCTCAGCACACCCTGAAACAGTGGCGGCTGGGGATCAATGATTTAGATCAGGTAGATAGGTGGCGAATAGTAATCTGGGAGTGAAGGAATATACCTTCTACTCTAACCCTCATAACACATGGTCCAGACTGGACCACATTTACTTACCCAAGATACAATACCATCGCTTGGTCAGAGTCTGGCACACTCCAATCCATGCGCCGGACCATGCCATGGTGGGCCTCACCCTGGTGGTGGCAGAGAGGCAGGAGGGGCCCACCTCCATTGAAGTCCCCAACATATTTATTACTATGACAGGATTTTCGGTCCTATCTAAAAGGGCAATGGCAGCTTTATAAACAGACAAATTATGGGTCTGCTCTGAGCTTGAGGGTGTATTGGGATGCTGGTAAGATGTTTATATGGGGCCATTATAAAATTTGTTTCCTGGTGCAAAAAAGAAAACATGCTAGAAGGATAGCACTAGAGGCTCAGTTTAAAGATTTGGAGAGACGAGTGGCTATGGAGCAAAGTGGGGAGGACCATCGTTTGTTGAATACCACCAGGAGGCACTTAACCTGCTCTTGATGGAGGAGGCCCATGTTTCCTGGTTCTTTGCTAGGAACCTATTTTTTTTGAATGGGGCAACAAACCAGGACCCTTGTTGGTTAGGCTTATAAAGGGAAGGAGATCCAACACATATACCAGTTATCAAAGCAGGCAGAGGAACTTGGTGAAAGATAAAGGGCAAATAAAGGAAATGTTTTGCCAATTTTATACTCAATTATATACAGCAGAATGTACGGAAACCAGGCAGCAATAAACAGCTTTCAGGGATGCCCTTACCTCAACTCACTCCTGAGCAACGAGAGGTCCTCAGTGCTGAAATTATGAGGGAGGAACTCTGGAAGACTATTGCTGAGCTTAGGCAGCAGAAGGCAAGTGGCCCTGATGGGTTTGCCACTGAATATTATAAGGAAATGATAAGCCTTCTGATGGAACCCTTGTGGGAGCTAATGAGGGAGGTGAGGGGAGAGACACTACCTGCCACCTGCTATGATGCAGTCATCTGCCTACTAATAAAGCCCAATAAGGAACAAAATGAGCGCCTCATATTGCCCTGTAACTTTGTTAAACTGTGATACAAAGATAATAGCTAAAGTTCTGGTGAGCCAGTTGGAGCAGCGACTACCTAACTGGTTCACCCTGACCAGACCATTTTTTGAAGGATGCATGTCCTATGATAACGCACGTAAGCTTCTGAATGTGATGTGGTGGTGGGCCTCTCGGCGTCTGTAGCACAACTGTGTGCTGTCCATGGATGCCGAGAAGGCATTCAACCGTATTGAATGGGACTATCTTTTCGAGGTTATGCACCGGTCTGGTCTGGAGGAGGACTTTGTGGGTATGGTCAGGGCCTTATATGTCGCCCAAAAGCTCGATATTGGTTATGGACAGTTTTCCATTGTACCACAGTACAAGGCAGGGATGTCCCCTTTCCCATCTGTTGTTTGCACTGGCTATAGAGCCTTTGGCAATCTGAATTAGGGAAGATCTAAACATTCTGGGGTCGTGGAGCAGTCAGGGAAGTCTCATAAACTTACCCTATATGCAGATGATTTGTTTGCATGTTACAGACCCTGACCAATCTATGCTAGTACTGTTCCGGATGATTGAAGAATGTTCCTCCTTTTCTGGGTACAAGCTCAATTTAAATTAATCAGAGTTGCTTTCCTGGGCAGATGGGGGACAGGACCGAAACACTTGGGGTTTGTGGGTGGTAGGAGGCTCTTTAAATATCTAGGGATTCGAACAGGCAAGAATCTCAGCTCGTTCTAACAGTAACAGTTAAACTACACACCACTTATCACAACGATCTTAGGTGATCCTGTTGGAAGATGAAGCTGATCTCCTGATTGGGGCGGTTTAACCTAATTAAAATTAATATTTTGCCTAGGTTGGTGTACACTATTCAGATGCTTCCCATTAGCATCACTAAAGAGGATAGTACAGTTACGTAAGAACTCACCGTAACAGTAGATCTTTGAGAACAGCTCTTGCAGCAGGTTACACCATTAGGACTGAAGCGGCAGGCGCCAGGACCCACGGAAAAATTCTAGCTAGCTATCTTCAGCGGGACCGCCCCGGCCTTGATCCTGCCTCCGGCGTCAAGCGTGGTACTTATAAGGGGCGGTCCGCCAGATTCCCCAGTTCTCGCGGAACTCCTGGTACAGGATGACATCAGAAGGGAGACCGAGGATCCACCGTCAGAAGACAATAAGGGAGGAGATCCCAACAAGAAAAGGCAGAGCCCTGCCTCCAAGGGGAAGGTGGCTGAAGGTACCTGCTGCAAGAGCTCCTCTTGAAGATCTACTGTTACGGTAAGTTCCTACGCAACTGTACTATCTTACTCGAGATACTGCTCTTGCAGCAGGTTACACCATTAGGACTGATTCCCAGGCAGTAACGCTGCCAGAAATTCGGGAGGAGGTAAATGGAAAGAACATTCCAGGTCCTGAACCTAGGACAGGAGACCCTGTAGCACCGCTTAGGTCGAACCGGCTCTTACGAGAGGTGATGTCCAGACTATAATGCCTGATAAAGGTATGCACAGAACTCCAAGTGGCTGCAGCACAAATAGAAGAGATGGAAACGTTCTTGGGTGCTGCAAGGATGTACACCTAGTAGAATGACCCCGGATAGGACCCGGAGGGCTTTTTTTTATATCAGAACAGTAGGAAATACACTGGACAAGCCAGCAGACAAAGTCTGTTTCGACACTGATTGGCCCATCATTCTTCAGAGAAGGAAACAAAAGCTGATCAGAACTACGAGAGGACTTGGTTCTGTTGAGGTAATACCTCAGGCTGTGTGAACATCCAGGTGTGGAGCAAAGCCTCCTCTATTAGAATAACTCGGGAAATAGACCGGAAGGTCAATATCCTGGTTTAGAGTGAGTGCACAGACCACCTTAGGTAAAACTTAGGGTTCTGCCCTCAGGGATACTCTGTCCCGTGGAAAACTAAATAAGGCTCTTTGCACATGAGAGCGTGAAGCTCACAAATTCTTCTCGCTGAAGTAACAGCAACTAAAAATAACGCCTTCCACGACAGAAAACGAGTTCTCGCAATCCACGGCAGGTTCAAGGGAGGAAGTGGAGCTGTTCCAGGACAAAGAGCAGATCCCATGGAGGCACAGGGTCCCTAATGGGAGGCCTAATGTAACACTTCCTAAGAAATTCCCGAGAGGCGTCCAATTGAGCTACATGTACGGTGTCCCACCGAAGCAACAGGCAGAAATGGTACAACGGTGCACCTTAATAGAGGAGTAGGCTAGGCCTGAATGAAAAGGGAGAGGAGATAATCCAAAATTACTCCCACAGGACAACCTAAAGGGGAAAATCACGAGCTCGTGACCATAAACAAATACGCGCCATTTCATGGCGTACGTCGATGCAGTATGCCGGTTTTCTGGCTGCAGAAAGAACCTCTGCACCCTTTAAGTAGACCCCGTGATCGCAAGATGGCTATGTCTCTAGGAGCCAAGCATGCAGGTTCAGAGAACGTAGATCCGGATGGAGCAATGAACCTTTCTCCTGAGACAGTAGGTGGGAGCTGAGCGGCAACGGAGCGGGGTTCCCAGATAGTTGCATCAACAAGGGGAACCAGATCTGTCTGGGCCAGAATGGGGCCACCAGAATCATTGTGCATGCTCCTGCGCAGCTTGAGAAGAACTCTCTGGATCAATGGGAAGGGAGGAAGCGTAGAGGACTCTGTTCACCCAGGAGAGGATAACGCGCTCGCCAGAAAACACCAGGCCCTGGATCTAGCGAGCAAAAAACTGGGCAGTTTTCCGTGGATGGGGATGCGAACAGGTCTAGCTCTGGAATTCCCCATCGAAGAAACAGATCCTCTGCTACCTCCTGAAGAAGTTCCCACTCATGGACTCTGGCCTGGGAGCGACTCAGGCCGCCTGCAATCGTGTTGTCCACCCCGGAACGTGCACAGTGATCAGATTTCGCCGTGTCTGATTACCCAATCCCACACCCTCATGGTCTCCTGCAAAGGGGTAGAGGTGCGCCCTTGTTTGTTGAGGTAATACATCACCGCCGTGTTGTCTGTCTGAAGCAGGAGGGTACACCGGGGATTACTGACTGAAAAGCCTGCAGGGCGAGGACCACCCTCATCTCTAGGACATTGATATGGAGATGAGCCTCCAACGGGGTCCACGAACCCTAGGACTTTACCCGGCCCAGGTGTGCCCCCACCCAAGACCTGAGGTGTCCGTGGTGAGGTTACCCCGGGACGGGCGCTACAAACGGACGCTTGAAAGTGACCCGGGCTAGCCACTACTGCCAGTCGCAGATCACTGAGTTCGTGATCCTGACCGGATGCTGCAAGTGGTCTTGCCTTTGGTCCCATTGTACCTTGAGCATCCACTGGGTTACCCGCATGTGGGGCCTTGCGAAAGAGACAGTAAGAATGGCCGCAGCCATGTGTCTGAGCAGGCAAGGACCGACCTGGCAGGCACGATCTTGTTTGATGACAAATCCTTTATGAGGGACCTGATGCTCCGGCTCTGTCATCCGGAAGAAAAGCTCTTCCTGAACGGTGTCCAGTACTGCGCCTATAAATTGCAGTTTCTATGACAGTACCAAGAGAGACTTCGTAATTTATGAGAATGCCCAGAGATTGAACAAGTCTTGGGTGCTCTGGACCATGAGCAACAACGCCTCTGGAGGCGCCATGAGAAGCCAGTCGCCGAGGTACAGGAACACATAGTGGCCCTGGCCCTTAGAGATGCTGCCACGACTGCCATGCACTTGGTAAAGACCCTTGGTGCGGATGACAGTCCGAACGGAAGAGCCCGGAACTGAAAGTGGTGGTTGAGGAACCAAGCGAGGAACCTCTGGTGCGCATGAGCTATGGGGATATGCAGGTACGCTGCCCTGCATGTCTAGGGACGCTAAAAGGCATCTTGTTTCAGCATGGGAATAAGGCGTCGGAAGAGTCACCATGTGGAATCTTTTGTAGGTAATCCCACACATTGAGGTCGCTGAGGTCCAGAATCGGACGGAGGTCCCCTGATTTCTTGGGAACCAGGAAGAAGTGAGAATAATATCCTGTCCTCTCTGGTTCTCCTGGACGACTCTATCGCCTCCTTTCTAGGAGCGCGAGTACCTCTTGCCAAACTGCTTTTGTGCTGACCCGATACCGGGAGAGCAAAGGAGGCCTCGAGGGTGGCTTTTTCATAACTTATAAAGTGGCCAAGACTGACCATCTGCAGAACCCACCTGTCGGTGGTGATAGCCTGCCATCCCGCAGGAAGTCCATGATGCGACCCCCACCATGATTTCCGCTGATCCTGAGGGTGGGGGCCGGAAAGGAGTCAGGCTGTATGCAGATGGGCCCGCTGGCTGGGTTGGCTTAGGGAACGCTGACCTCGCCAGCGGGCTGTTTACCCTGGGTTCCACGGAAACCAGAGCCCTTCTGATGTGTAGCGGAGCGAGGCTGCTGCCTCTGTGTCTCGCTTATGAAACGGCTTTGGTTCCTACGAAAAGGAACCAAGCCTAGGTCGGTACATGGCCTGGACTGACCTCACCGCCTTCCCGCCTCTTGAAGTTTGGTAATGATCTTCTCAGAAGGATTACCAAATAAAACTTTCCTCGAAAGGAGCGCCCATAATGTTTTTCTGGACGTCCGGGTGAAGCCGAGACGCAGAGCCAGGAGTGTCTCTGGAGGCAAACGCCAGAAGCTGCTGTCGGCCCGATGGGTCCGCTGGAATCGCACGCTGCTCGTAGCACTTTGGGTCCCCACGCCTGAACCCGCGGCGGAGGAGCTGGAGCATCTCCTCCTTTGCTCACCTTCGGTAGCTTTTCAGCTGCCTCCAGACCCTGTTCCCACAAAGCGCTCTGAAACTGAACCACGGGGTTAGGTAGTTTAGGATCTGATGGCGAGGTAGCGAAGCATCGTGCGCCTGCCCAGAGAGTCCAATTGTTTGGATTCTGGGTCCGTGGCAGGGTGCTCAGATGTTGCAGCCTCTGTGACCGGTCATGTGAGGCTGTGATGACCAGAGAGTCGGCCTGAGGCTGCTGCGCCAGGTACTGGTCCTCCTTAGGAGCCTTGTACAGACAATGAGCTTTCGGCACCGCTTGGAACGAATGTGGATGCTTCCACGCAGCCTTGGTGACGCCCACAAAAGTGTCCACCAAGGGTGGTACCACCACAGGCTTGGGGTCCTTTTGTCAAGATACTTGGCAAGGCGAACTTTCGGGTCTAATTCTTCCGCATCCCACCCCATGTTCTCCGGATATGACGATAATATCCATGAACGAGGGATCATCCGAGGAGATCTCGCGCCTCACCGTGGGTCCGGAGAAGGGATGGAGAATGGAGATGGGATCTAGAGGAGGTGTAACTGATCCGTGTCCTCCGCCGACGGCAACGCCGGTGTCTCCTGGACCTCTTGGGCTGGGTGATCCAGAAGAAGATCTTGACGGAGGTCTCCTGCTCCGACTGTCCCTGGGAGAGGATCTGGGCCCCGGGGAGTTGAGCTGCCTGCCACCCCGGCGGGCGCGGGGGCCGGGCGCCAGTGGTGAGGAAGAGAAGTGGGACCACATCCTCTTAATGGTGTCCCACCAATAAGTGAAGAGATCCTTCACTCGCTAAAGAAAGTCCCAATGACGCCCAGGTGCCGAGGGCGGCCGCCGGGTCCCGGCGACGGCTCCACTGGGGCCTCAGGCGGAGGCAAATTCCTGGAGACTGCATGAGCCGGGTCAGCCTGCCTGGTCCTCGGGCTGCGCCAGATCTTCCTCGCGCAGCGACTCCTGCCCGACGACGGTCGGAGGCGCAGGAGCCCTCTTTCTCAGGCAGGCGTGACGTCGTCCTCCAACCGCGCCCGCTGAAGGCTTAGCCGACGACTGTCTCTGGCCGACTACGGCCCAGGGAGGATTGACGGACGGCTGACGAGACGGTCGAGCCGCGCCGGGTCTACCGCCCTTCAGCGAGTAAGCTCTAACGCTCGGGTGGCACGAAGACGACCGGACGCCGGGTGCCGGCGCGGGAACCAGACCTATGGTGGTGGTGGTGGCGCTTCCTGACTTCGCCGAGGCCTTGAGGCAGAGGACTTACCACGCCTGGGCGGAATGGGCCTGAGAAGAGCGAGGTAGAACCGCAGCCGGGAGAGGCAGAGAACAGGCCCTGGATGGAGAGCGGTCGGACTTTGACCGGAGCTGCGGGACTCGGAGGCCCTGGTCGGGGACCTGGAAGGCCTTCTCCTTTTTCTTTCCGTGCTTGTGGGATTTAGCGGACGATTCCCCTTGGAGGACATAGCTTCAATTTCTCCTCCAACAAGAACGCTTGAAGAGCCTTCTGGCGCCGATCCTGGTTCGGCTATTGAACCCTTGGCAGAAAGAGCAGGCCGGTATCATGGTCTGGGCCCAGGCACCTGAACGAGGCCGGTGGGGGTCCTTGAAGGGATCTGCTTCCGCAAGCACACTTTTGATGGATGACCGAGGTCGGAGAGGACATCAGCGGTAATATATTTCAAGAAAACGAAATTCCGTAGTAAAGCTCTTAGAACCATGCTGTGCCAGACTAAGAATCGGAGGGTCGAGATGCGAGTCGACGGCGGAAAGAATCAGAGGGACCATGACCCCTTATGTACCACGCCTGACGCCGGAGGCGGGATTGGCGCCGGGGTGGTCCTCGCTGAAGATAGCTAGCTAGAATTTTTCCATGGGGTCCTGCTGTCACGGCTTCAGTCCTAATGGTGTAACCTGCTGCAAGAGCTGTATCTTGAAGTAAGATCTGAAGTGCCTGGAAGGGGTGTTTTTCCTCCTTCTTATGGCAGGGAAACATCCCATATGAGCCTGCAGCACCTTAAGGCATATATATCTAAAGGGGAGTCAATTTCCAGACCTGAGGAACTATTATATGGCAACACAATGCGGATATATCCAGGACTGGGTGCACTGACTGCCTCAGGCCTGTTAACTGAATTTATAGTAGAAGGGTAGTTCTGGCGCCTGTCTGCCTATCTGCCACGCTGGGTGGCAAGTTTACTCCAGGCAGGCTTGCCTAACCCCTTTATTTACATTCTCATCCTCTGATTTTTTCCCATTTTCACCACCCCATGCCTTGGAGGCACATGCACACAGCGTGCCCAAGCATCCTCCCATTACTTGCTGCCCCACCTGCCTACGCTGCCCGCCAGATCTCCACCCAAGGGCAGCAGAACTATGGGGGTGGAACAGAGATCTTCCCAGGAGAGAGAGCTGCCATTACAGCTGCTCAATCCTGCTCCCTCCCTGCCCCCTACCGCTCCCCAATGAACCAGGCTCATTCCTGAACCCGGTCACCGGCGTGACGCGAGGTAAGGTGTCCAGCACCTCAGCCCTCTGCGCTACTGGGCCAGCTGCATGCCTAACCCCTTGGGTGAACTGGACTTTGGATGCGGGATCAAATGAGAAGACACTATTAGTCTCAGTGTACTGGAACCCTTCTTCCTGCAATGACTACAGGATGTAGGGTTTAAGGAATGGGAGACCAGGGATGTATCTTGCCTGGGACTTTACATACACAAGAGGGATTCATACCTTTGCTGAAATCCAGGAGGCCATAGCGCCCCACATTCCCATTTCTTTCCGATATCTGCAAGTGCGGACTTATGGGAGAAGGCTTGGCAGGGAACATGGCTACAACCTCACTGGTATAACTTGAACAGGTGGTGCAGAGGACTAAGTGAGACCCTAAGGGCTTTGTAAGAGGAGTACAGCAAGACAGACAGGTCTACCCGAAACTGCTTAAAACAAAGCAACTGTGGAAAGAAACCTAGGATACCCATCGAGACGAAGACTGAAAACTGTTGTTAAAGTCACATTTGGGGGTCCTAATCTGTAACCTGTACAAAGAATCCCAGTATAAATTTATCCATAGATTATACTGTCCCCAGTAATAGTGCACAAGTACCATCCACGATTTCCCCAATATGTGGAAGATGTCAGCGCTCATGTCACCCACTTGCATTATTTCTGGACATGCCTGGTGCTACAGGCATTTGGAAAGCTGAAGCAAGTGAACTCTCAAATATGACACGAAGACAGACTCTGGTAGCATTGTTATTTGTGTGGAGGACATAGGGATGAGGGGCGGGATTATACCACAGATGGATTTGAGTATTATTAATTTTGGCACGCCAATGCCTTATGAACACTTGGGCCCTGTACCTCACACAATTAATCAGTGGAAAACGCTATCTATTCAGACTTTGGCCTTAGAATGCCTTTCTTTGTTTTGAAAAGGAGTGCACTTCTCACACCCGGAGCCTTTCCTGAATTTCTGTCTCCTATGGAAGCTCACACTTCGTGAGGGGTAGTTTAAGTGTACTCTGTAGTAGCCATTGGGGTGAAGTGGTGCCTTGCCTCCCTTGAGGGCTTGGGCTGGCGGGATCCCTTGTTAGTACTGGGCGTGACTATGAGCTCTCTCACATGAGTGATATTTCTACCACATAAGAAGTTTTGCCTGTTATTGCCTATAGGTGTTAAGACATTAATTTTACTAGATGGACCAGCTGTTTGTATGTATGTTTGCATTCTTTTTATTTTTCATCTAATATTAGTTTTGGTTCTTTTATGAATGTCTGAAAAATAAGCATATGTTATAAGTAGATACAAATACAGTTTTGTGCAGGTCTTTCTAGGATCATTAGACTGGCTATGATGGTCCGCTTTAGAACCATCATTATGTCAGCTTTGCTATGTTTGTTCTCTTATTGTACTGTATCTGTATGGCTTTACAGATCCAATCTAATAAAGACGATGATACAAAAACAAACAAAAAGTACAGTTACGTAAGAACTTACCATAACAGCAGATCTTCGAAGGAGCTCTGCAGCAGGCTATAACAATTAGGACTATGCTGCAGGCACTAGGACCACACGGAAAAACTTCTGCCAGCAATACCAGCGGGGATCGCCCGACGCCGGTCAGGTACAAGAGGGGCAGACCCAGCTCCACCTCAGTTCTCCCACCAGTACCCAGCAGAAGGCCTGATAAGAGAAAGAGGCAAAGCCTACCATCGATAAGGAAAGAAAATAGACCTGCACACCCGAGGGGAAGGCGGTGGAATAGCAGCTGCTGCAAGAGCTCTTGAAGATCTACTGTTACGGTAAGTTCTCACGAACTGTACCATCTTACTTCAAGATAGAGCTCTTGCAGCAGGCTATAACAATTAGGACTGAGTCCCAAGCAGTCCCATAGCAAAGAGGTAGTGACCCCGGAGGAGGAATATGCTGACCCCAGGCCTCAGGACAAAAGTCCTGCAAAACCGCTTAGGCCTAAGCCAGCACGCGCCTGGAGACGATATCCAAGCTGTAATGCTTGACAAAGGTATGTATCGAATTTAGGTCGCGCCGCACAGATGTCCTGAATGGTGATATTCCGCATCGCGCAAAAGAAGCTGACACCCCCGGCGGAGTGATCACTAACCGGACCCGCAGGGGTTTATTGCATGCTCGTGAGCAAACGTAGACGCAACGGACTATCCATTTGGAGATAGTCTGCTTGACACCGTTGACTCCAAGCATTGGGCTTAAAAGCCACAAAGAGTTGCTCCAATTTACGGTGTTGAACTGCTCTGTTGAGGTAATACTCAGGGACCTGTGGACATCCAATGTGTGGAGGAGAGCCTCACCTCTATTGGAAGGTGAAGGAAAATAAACTGGAAGATCAACCAACTGGTTGAGGGTCAACTCGAGACCACTTTGGGAAGAAACTTAGGATTAGTTCTGAGGGAAACTCTTTCCTTATGAAAACCAAATAGCAACCAGAAACAAACTTTCCAAGACAGATATCGTGACTCACAACTCGCTATGGGTTCAAAAGGAGGGAGGTGAGTTTCTCCAGCACAAAAGGAGGTCCCTGGGTGGGACAGGGTCTCTGATTGGAGGTCTCATGTGAAAGATTCCCCTAAGGAAGGTGCGGGCCACGTCTAACTGGGCCAATGCTCTCTCTCCACGAGGCATGATAGGCCAATCGTACATGTGCACCTTTGATAGAGGAATGGCTGAGGCCTTTCTCATACAAGGAGAGGAGATACTGCAAGCAGAGTTCACAGAGCAGGTGACAGGGTCTAAATGCTGTGGCAAGGCCCAGAGACAGAAACGCTCCACTTCATAGCGCAAGTGGAGCGAGTAGAGGCTTTCTTTGTGACGCTAAGACCTCAGCCACTGGGAACCTCTGATCGGTTTCTAGCTATGTCTGGAGGAGCCAAGCATGAAGGTGTAGGGATCTGAGATCCGGTGAACCAGAGAACCCTGGTCCTGGGACAGCAGTTGCAAGCAAATGGGCAGCAGGATTGAGGTTCCTTTGACAACCGCTGCAGGAGTGGGAACCAAATCTGTCGAGGCCAATTGGACAAGGATCATGCGTGGCCCTCTGCCTGTAGTTTGAGCAGAACCCTCTGAATGAGAGGGAAGGGCGGACAGGCATAAAGAAACCTCCTGCCCAGCAAAGGGATAACGCCTGGCCAAAAACGCAGGTGCGGCTTTCCGTCAGCAAAACAGTGGCAGTTTATGTTGCGTGCGACGTAAAGAGATCTAGCTCGGGAAGGCCCCACCTTCTGAAGAACTGATCCGCCACGGATTGGAAGCACTCCACTGTGTGCTCTGGCTCACGACCTGCTGAGGTTGTCGGCCAGCTTGTTTAGGATGCCTGAACGCGCATAGCTGACAGACGAATGCCCGCTCCAGTGCCCAGTACCAAACTCTCATCACCTCCGCAAAGAGGATAGGAATGGGTGCCTCCTTGCTTGTTGATGTAAAAGACGCACCGCCATGTTGTCCGGCTGAACCAGAAGAGAGCCGGGTACCAGGTCCCTCTCAAAACGCCTGAAGAGCGTGAGAGGACCGCCACATTTCCAGTACATTGATGTAGAGGGACCGCTCTCAGGTGACCAAACCCCTGCGCTTGATGAACACCCAGATGAGCCTCCCAACTCAGGTCCGACAGTCCGGCGTTAGAGTCTTACCTGAGGCTCCGGATGAAAGCTGACCCTTTCTCCAGATTGCTGGGGTCCAACCACCAAAGCAACATTCTCCTGACTGGCTCAGATCCTGACTAAAGCGCCCAGGTCATGGTAGCACTGATCCCAATGCACCCTGAGCATCCATTGTGGGATTCTCATGGAGGCGGGCCAAGGGTGTTAGGGATGGCCGCCCATATGCCGCAATAGACTGAGGAAGTTCCAAGCCGAGACTCGAGGCGCTATGGATATCCGTTCCGCCAAACTCCATGGCGAATTCCCTGTCCTGTGGGAGAAAAGCCATGCCCTGGACTGAGTCCAGGATTGCTCCAATGAAGGCGAGGTTTTGGCTGGGCTCTGGGATGACTTTTCAAGTTCAGGTGTCCCAGCCTCGAATAGAGTACAGGCATCTCTAGAGAGCTTAAGAGGCCGCCCCTTGACGGGCCATGAGAAGCCAGTCGCGAGGTAATGGAAAACATAATGGCCTAATCACCTTAGAGCCACAGCCACCACCGCTAGGCACTTGGGGAAGACTCGCAGAGCAGAAGAGAGGCCGAACGGGAGCACCTCGAACTGATAATGCTCCCTGGAAGTGGAACTCAAAACTTCCTGTGGGGAGGAAAGACCCGATATGCATGTATGCATCCTGCATGTCAAGAGAACGGAGCCAGTCCCCTTGGTGCAGCAGAGGGAGGAGACCCTGAAGAGTCATCATCCTGAACTTTTTGTACTCTATAAAGAGACGAAAGGACGGAGATCCAGAATGGGACCGAAGGTCCCGCTTTTGGGATCAGAAAAAGTGGAGAGAACCCTCACCCCACTGCTCCATGGGAACCCTTTCTATTGCTCTTTTGCAGGAGGGCTCGAATTCTCCTTCCAAGAGTGGAATGTGAGAAGAAGGATAACGGAGAGCTTTGAGAGTATGTGGAGGGAACTCTGTGAACTCCAACGGTGTCCTCTCCGAATAACGCCCAAGACCCATTGATCCATGGTAATAGAGCTCCACCCTTCGAGATGAAGGGAGAAGCGGCCCTCAACCGCCCCTGGACGCCTCACCACGGGGGCGGAAAGGAGTCATTGGGCAGAACCGGGGTAGGGAAAGAGGCCTGGAGGACTTGGGCCTCAGGGCGGAAGGTCCACCAGACTGCTGGTTTCGGATCTCCTGCAGAAGCCACCTCTCTGCCCTTGCTGGGAACCTCGGGCTGAAGTCTGATTGCCTGAGGACTTGTGAAAAAGCCGACGGCGATGGGGGTGTCGCTGGTCGCCACGGTACATCTGGCGGACCGACCAGATCGACTTACCTCGATTCTTGGAGATGGAGATCAAGGCCTCCATCTCCTGCCCAAACAAAACGGCACCCTGGAACAGCAGGTCCCGGATACCCGACTGCAGATCCTGGTGAAAGCCCGAAGCCTCAACCAGGCATGGCCGAAGACAAACCCCAGAGGCTGCACCCTAGCTGCAGTGTCCAAGAGGTCATACGAGGCCTCAGAACATGAGAGCCTACGCCTGATTCGACTGTAAGAGGGCCAGGAGCTCCGCCTCTTGTCGGAGTCTGGCATACTTGTGCTAGCTCAAGACCCTGCGTTCCCATAACGATTCTGGTACCGCACATATGCGTGAGGAAATTAGGATCGAATGGAGCAGGTGGAAGCAGCGTAACTTTCTTGCCCACCTGATCCAGGTAACGGGACTCCAAGTTGGGAGGCTGGGAGCTGAGGTGCCGCGCTGTCGAGACTTGTCATGAGCAGCCATGATCACAGTTGAATCTGCCTGAAGGTGTTCCACCAAGAAGGGTTCAGCCCTCGGAGCCTTGTAGAGCCTGTCCCACTTTTTGGGAACTGCCGGGATGGAGGCTGGGTGCAGCCAGGTGGATTTAGTCAGGTCCTGAAAAGTATTCACCAGAGGAGGAATGACCAAAGGCTTTGGCCCTTCTGCCTCCAGGTATTTGGCCAATCTCCGCGCCGGTTCAGGTCTTCCGTGTCCCACTCGCTGGAAGCCTGGATATGCCTATGATGTCCATGAAAGTGGGATCGTCTGGAGGCGAGCGAGGCATGTCCTTCTCCTCAGGGAGCGCTTGAGGCTGAGGGAAGACGGAGAGGATGACGAGGAAGAGGAGGACCGACTATCCGACTTAGAATAGTCTGGTTCTGCCTCATGTCCATGCCTACGCTGATGTCGGGTATGCAGGGAAAGATGACGGTCCGAAGATCGACGTCCCCGGACCGATAACAGAGTGATGACCGACGCCAGTCAGGAGACCGACGCTGGAACCGCCCGCTGAGCGAGAAGGGCTCTGGGAATGAGACCGACCGACGCGGTCATTCGGCCTTAGAGGACGCTGGTGGTCCTCTGATTGAGAGCGGGAACGAGCCTCTAGACGGGGTGAAAACGGCGCCCAGGGACCTCAATGGACAGGTCTCGCCTCTGGCTGTGGTTCACCTGCAGGATCCGGTACCAGTGTCTGGGCTGGCGACGGGTGGTACGCTTGTGAACCTGCCCCCACCAAAACAAAAAGCTGTTTGAGTTCATCTGGGAGAATATTTTAGCCGCCCGCCGCGGAAAGAAGTCTCCTGAGTGGCGGGACGGACGGAGAACTCTCCTGAGAGCCCGGGGAGGAGGATCATGGACAGGGACGCCGGCACGACAGTGACCTACCCTGGGTCCTTAGCCCTTTCAACCGTGTCGGTACCGGACCGACGGGCGGGTGATGACAGGCGGCGCTGGAGAGTCCTTGTTCGGAGGCGCACCTTAGCAGGCGGCGCTGGTGCCGTGGGTCAGGGCCGGGCAGGTACCGCCACGGACTTGGTGATGACTCTGAAGGACTCACCTTCGCTTGGCTGGCTGTCCTCCATGGGTCGGCCTTAGCCTGAGACTCAGCATGACGACTCACCCGAGCCCGGCGGACGGGCCTTCTTCGAAGGTCACGAGCGGACCGAGACCGACCAGTGCTGGGACCGACCACGCCTTTTGCTATGCCTCTTTTTCTCCTTCTTCTTCCCTCGGACGAGTGCAGGTCCATTCTATTCTCCAAGAGGTAGGCCTTCAGGCGCGGATGCGAGTCCAGCTTGTAAAAGCCTGGCAGTCAGCGCACTCAGTGTTGTGGTCTGGGCTGAGGCAGAAAACGCACCGCTGGTGACCGCCCTGGCGGAATTTGCCGCCGCATCAGCACTTACTAAGGTGGTCGGGAGAAACAGACGTCCGGAAGACATCAACCCACGGGCAGGAAAAATGGACTGACGCCGGTACCCATGGCGGTAAACACCGAGGCAAAAGACAAGAGATTGGAAAACTTGTTTAACGGGCGAAACAGTACAGACGTCGGTCGCGTTTAGAAGGAAAACGGTAAAAACCGTCAAAAACTTGCTTGAAGTATTTCTTTTCTGCTGGTGAATCGCAGGCAGCAGCTAGCTTCATGTCGCGTGGTACGCGGGGGAAAGAACTGAGGTGGATTTGGGTCCGCCCCTCTGTACCCTCACCACGCTAGGGGGCCGGGCGCTGGGCGGTCCCTCGCTGGTATTGCTGGCAGAAGTTTTTCATGTGGTCCTAGAGCTCATGCATAGTCCTAATTGTTATAGCCTGCTGCAAGAGCTCTATCTCAAGTAAGATCTATCATTACACACTTGCCAATGTGCTTCTCTGACTGATGGAGGAACAGAAGGCAGTGTGGACTAATGTTGAGAATAATGTGCTGTGAAACAGTAGACCACAGTTCAACTCCTGTTACAGGCACAAACTCACTGTACAACCTTAAGCAGGTCACCTGACTTTTCAGTCCTCCCAGCTGAACAAGAGGGTAGAAGCAGGGCCCCACTGATGTTGCTTCCCAGTTGGGCTATCCTTAGTACTCAAGTTCCAAAGGAAAATTAAATCATTTTTTTTTATTTTATTGGTGCCTCATCCTGAGGAATCAAGGTGCCAAACAACACATAGAAAAACACAGTATACAAGATAATCTCTAAGAAAAATCAAACCTCCTTTAGCACTATACAATATCAACAATCAGAACACATTGTCAAAAGCCAGGAGAAGAGGTGGGTCTTATCTTCAGGGCCCTTTGCAAAATCTGCACCAAGGAGATTCGAGTTCTACATAAGTAGGACACGCACAGAAAAGGCCCTGTCCCCTGAAGGCTTCCAGTGGGCTTGTGGACCTACTAATAAAGTCTCACAGTAGAGGAGAGGCCAGCCAAGACCAAGACTGTGTAGGGTCTTCAATACCATTAAGCAAATCATGAGGAAGGTACACAGACTGTACTGACAGTGCTATGGACATAGACACAGAATAGCCAGGGACAGAGAAATTAACATTACGCTGACTCTGGGAAAAGCCTGTTTTGGGCTGGTAGGTTTACACTGTTCTTTTAACTGAGTTTCCCAAAATAATTTAGCAAGGTACCCATTGTAGATCTCTATAAAATGAATTTTAGTTGTGTATTAAATAACCAGTGTGTAATCTAGCCAAAATGCATTGGGGATAAAGGATGTCATTATAATAGGTAAGGAGGATTGTTTTGGCTTACAAAATAATATGCAGACCTTTCTAATTTTGTGTAGGAGTTGGACTAAGGGAAGGGTGTTTACCCCACAAAGACCTCACTTCCTGGTACCCCTATGCATCACACATTGAATAACAGAACTTAGGTAGAGCCTCCAAGGCTCAATATTACTGCTATAGTGTTTATTTCCACTTCATATCAACCATGCTTTCTCAGCAGGAAAAGCATCATCATACAGTACGTACTGCAGAAAAGCAGCAAGCTTGCTTGAAGTCATCACACTGTGCGCATTCACACCCTCCCAGGGAAAAGTAGGTTGCACTAATAAGTTACGCTGTGGCTGAATAGCTAAGGCAACAATCAGAGACTGACCCTGTAACCCAGACGGAATATTCTGAAAGCTCAGACTGATCACCAGATGCTGGCACACAGCTCTACAAACATTACATCAACCATAGTGCTCTGAGACTCAGACAGACAACATATGCTGCAATCTACAGCCATGTCACCACTGCTGCCTCTGGAGATCCTGCCACAGAGTTCAAGCAACCTTTCTACACAGTACAGAACTTCAATCACTCACATCGAACAGCTTTAGTCAGCAGTATAACAGACTTGTTGCTTTTACTTCATATATTGTCTTTTTGTCTTCTTGTGCCAGTGTCCCTGGACTTCAGGTCTGAGACTCCTTTTTTGCCATAAAGATATTTCTCTGTGGGTTATTGGTGGCGGCTATCAGCCATGTCCCTGCTGCCCCAACCAGCACTCACCTCCCTTGCCATTGGCGAGTCCCCATCGATTTCTCCCCATGGCAGGGTCAGGAGGAGAGGGCCTTCATCTATGTAAATCCAGCTGCTGTTGACTACATGATGGTGTGAGCCAGAGGAGAGTGGGCACAGCTTCATGAAGCCCACTCTAACCCCTTTTCTGTTTTCTGGTTCTCTCCATAGGCTGGCACATGTCAGCACATGAACATGGAGGCATGCACACATAGCAGAAGTCCCACAGCTTCCTCCCTACTGTGAGGCTCTCATCTCATCCTAGCACCAGGACTCCACCTGTGGCAGTCGTGGTGAAGCCAGCAACCCTTCCTCCCCGGCAGAGGAGAGCAACCCAGTGTATGCGCACCTCCTCCACTCCCCCAGCAACCCAAGGACACTCCTGAGTATGGGTCACCGGCGCAGGGCGGTAACACTATAGCCACCCACTGGGCCAACTAAGATCCGAGACTTTTTTCAGAAACTTCCCAGTCCCATCAACTTCTATCACTGCCATCCCTCAGAAAGGGGTCACTGAGACATCCAGTGAGTCACTCAGCTGTAAACAGCCTCTTTACAGCGCACTGATCAGGGATCTTCAAAAACTCACAAATTGCTCCAAACTCAGGTGGAACACTGGGCGTGTCTTAGGTTTACAAGCAAAGGGTCAGAGGTTTGATTCCCAGTGAGGACACATATTTTTGAAGGCAGCAGCAGGTTGTAGTCAATGGTGTTAAATCAGAAGAGAGGAGATTACGAGAGGGGTTCCACAGGGATCGGTTCTGAGTCCGGTCCTCTTCAGCGTGTTAATCAGTGACACTGGAGAGGAATCCGGGGCAGGTTGTGTCTCTTGTGGATGACACAAAGCTATGTGGGAGGATGGATAGTGACGAGGAATAAGGAAAACGAGAGACACTTATAAAAGCTAGAGGGTAGTCAAGGGTTTGGCAGCTGAAATTCAGTGCCAAAGAGTACAAGATAATGCACCTAGGAACAAGAACCCCAAGACGGAGTACTGCAGGGTTTTATTTAACTCTAAAAATTGATTAGCTGCTTTGCTCATAAAAGTTCTAAAACATTGTGAAAATGCATAGCACTTGCCTCACGGTGTTTAACAAACATAACACTTCTAGAAAACCCATATAAATGCTTTCTGTACAGTTAGTATTGTCCCAAGAAAAACTGCTAATCAATTATTTAAAACCCTGTACTGGATGGGAGGGAGAGACTTAGCACTATGGTTGAGGAACAGGATCTGGGAGTTATCATTAGCAACTCATTTAAAAAGCACGCTTCAATTTGGAAATTTGCCTCCCAAAACATTTATTTTATTTTATTTTATTTAAACAGCAGTTTGAAAACCTTTGAGCCATAGGCTCATTTACAAAGGTACCTTGTCACAGTCAGACAAACGAAAATACACAGTATAGCAGTGCAGTACAACACATAAGTATAACAGTAACTTAAGACATAGATACAAACAAGCTGGTACAGGTAGGATTGATGCAAACAATACCAGAGTTAAGTTGTCCTTAGCAGCTTAGTAGTAAGCTTTGTCATAAGTATTGAGACGGCTTTGACTAATGGCAATTACAGCATCGGGTGTTAATAAGGTGGTTACGTAGGAAGTTTTGAAGCACCTATATAGTTGGTGCTTGGAGATGGAGGGGGGGCAGTGTGCTGAACCAGGAGGGGGGCCCTAAAGCTGAAGGCTCTTTGGTCGTGAGAGGTCCTAGCTCTAGGGATAACAAGAGAAGTTTTCCCAGAGGTCCGAGTATGAACTAGTGGGACAGAGCGGCATATGATGGTGTCAATCCTGGCGGGATAGCCCAAGGAGGGTCTTTTGTAAGGGTACAGTTCAGATATTTGAGGTGCTCGCCAAGATCAAGTACCAGTGCTTTAGCTGACAGTAGACAGGTGTGTGTCAGCCTAGGTGCCCCAGTAATTAACCTGCAGGCCTTATTCAGAGTAGTGCAAATTTTATGGAATGCGGTCTGATCAGCAGCACCATACACCGGCAGTCCATAGTCCACTAGGGACAGGATAGAGAGGGTGACTGCAAGTGAAAAACCTCGGGAGGCAGTGTTTATACGATGTAAGATGCCCAATCGATATTAGTGGCAGTGGCTAGGCAGCTATGTGTCCATGGAAGGAGAGGGAGGGGTCAAAATGGATCCCTAGGTATTTATAGAAGCAAACTTGTTCCGAGGGGAAAGAGGACCCAGAGTGAATGAGGAGTTTGAAGTTGCAGGACTTGTTTTGAGGATGAGTGAAGAACATGGTTTTTGTTTTTAAGATTTATCACCAATCTATACCTTGAACCAGCCTCGCTTCAGCGGAGGACTTCTGCAGCGAAGTTCTGGAGGGCAATAGGGTTACAACTTGAGGCAAAGATGACTGCATCATCAGCATACATAGAATGTTCCCGAGCAAGAGCGTGGAAGGGTGTTAAGGTAAAGGGAGAATAGTAAGGGCCCAGAATGGAGCCCTGGGGAACCCCAGAAAAGATGGGACAGATGTCTGAGTAGGTCCCATTATTTTACACGCTGTGAGCCACAGACAGATAACTGGTGCACCAGGAGATAGGCCCAGCAGCAAAACCAGAGAGACTAAGGGCATCAAGAAGGAGGGGTGGAGACAGTGTCGAAAGCTTTAGAGAGGTCAATGAAGACCGCACTAGCCAGAGAACCAGTGTCTAAGGAGGAGGGAGAAAGTTGGAGAATCTAGGAGGGCTGTGCTGGTACTGTGGCCAGCTCAGAAGCCATGCTGCTCAGGACATAGGACATTGTAGGTGGAGAGGTAGTCAGAGATTTGAGAGGCCACCACTTTTTCAAGGCCTTGGAGAGAGGAGAGAGAGGAGATTGGTCGATAGTTTCCAGCCACAGTCCTATTACCACCTTTAAAGATAGGGGTGACAGTGGCAACTTTCCAGGCAGTTGGAACCTTCCCAGGCAAAAAGAGTGGTTGATGAGGCATGTGATCGGGTAAGGACTGTGTCTAAGACCAGCCGTAGGATACATGGATTCAGGTGTCACTGCCCATACTATTACTCTTGAGGGCAGTGATAAGGTGGCCTAAGTTCTTGGGCAGAAACACGCGGAGGAGAAAATAAGGGCGAGAAGATTTGACAGCAGGTGCTGAGGGAGGAGGGTCAAAAATTTGTAGGAGGATAGGGCTAAGGTTAGTGAATGAGGTGTTGAGGTGGTTGGCTATGAGGGCTGGGTCTGAGGAGATCACACCATTAATGTTGATCTGGGTGGGTGGGGGGAGTGTGCAGTCCCATTTAACTGTTTAATGTTATCCCAGAAGGTTCTGGGGTTCCCCATGAGGCAGTGAGTGAGGACCGATAGTGCTCAGACTTGGCTCTTCTGATGGCCCGAGTGCACTTGTTTCGGCGGCACATAACCGCCTGTCATTGGGCCGCCAGTCTCAATGGCACGGTGCCATAGGTTGTCCCTATGTTTGAGTTGGTGGATCAAAGCTGGGTTACCCAGGGGCATTCCTGCCTTTAGAAGGGGGTCAACATTGGGGCAAAGATATCACAGGCATTATTAAAGTTTAGGTAAAGAAGGAGAGAGCTGTGTCAATGTCAGGAGTTGCTTGTATAGGAGACCAGTCAATTTGGGGCAGAAGTTCCTTAGTTTTATCAGTCCACCAGGTATTAGACGCCGGCTTGTGGACTGTGCTATGGGTTTGGGGACTGAGGATGACCAGTGGAATAGAATGGGGAGTGATCACTGAGAGAGTCTGGGAGGACTTGTACACTGGGGATCCGATTAGGGCGTGTTGGTGAGTACCACATCAAGCAGGGTACTGGAGCCTCTCTTGGGGTTAGTCCTGGTAGGGTGGGTAACTAGTTGCAATAGGGTCTATTGCAGAAAAGGAGTCTCAGGTAGAGGAGCAGGAGGGGCTGAGCCAGTTGACATTTAAGTCACCCACCAGAATTTGATCAGCGGAAGGAGGTAGTGGTAAGGTATTCTGTAAGAGAGGCAATGGCCTCCGCTTGGTCCCTGGGGCATGTATGCAGTAGTCAGATAAATATATAAATATATAATGCAGCTTACCTGGCCCCAAGTGTAAGTCAAGTATAAATTTTTAATTTCTGGTGCCAGTAGTATTTTGGGAGGAAGGGGGCATATTTTGGCTCTGTGGAACTGAGAGCCCGATCCATTCCACTTCCTATTAAGCCCCTCCCACGCTAGCATGTTTTATAATGTCAGTTCAGGCAACGCAGTGGATATGCTTCATACAGTTCAAAGGATTTTGTTAGTTGAGCAGTGATCTTAATTTGTCAAACTCAGAACTCTAAATTATACTTAAAAGCAGATAAAAATGCCCTACTGAACTCAATGGAGGGTGCCCCACTCAATCTCCCTGAACTTGACATCATAAATGTGTCACCACGGGGCATTTCTCTGAATAGGTAAGTGGAAGGATTGGGCTCAGCTCCATGGAGCCAAATATGCTCCCTTCCCTCCTAAATACTGGCACCAGAAAATTAAAATGTATACTGAATCACACCTGGGGCCAGTTAAATGCATTATATGTTTTAGGGGGCAGAATTTTCAAAAGAAGTAGAAACCTGGGGCCAGATTCACAAAAACTCTGCCCTGGCACAAACCGGTTTGCACAGTGCAAAGCAGGATTTGCGCCAAGTTGGTATTCAAAAGCCCAGTTTGTGCCAGGGCAGGGTTTTGAGAGGACCGCAATGCAATAGAGGGAGGAGCTGCATATTGGCACTGCCTGATTCACAAAGCATTTTCTCCGTGAAAGGGCCTACTGAGTGGTCCTCTTGCATGAAGCACAATACTGTTGGCTAAGACCTGGCGGTATCCACGCACAACCTAGTGGTTGGCAGAGGCACGCGCCCCACTGCTGATCGCTGTTCCGCTGTGTTGAAGTATCACGCCCCTGGTGATCTTAGTTGTCCCTCCCTCCTCCATCATCATCCCAATCTTTTAAAGTATAATTTCCTGGTGGTCTAGTGGTCCCTCCTCTATCCCATTCTCCGATCGCTGTTCTGTTGAAGAAAAATTATTCCCGTAGTCCAGTAGTCCCTCTACCCTCCCCATTTGCTGATTGCCATCCTGTTGATGAAAAATTAGTGGTCCTTCCTCGCCCACCGCTTGCTGATCAACATCCCCTTATAATAAAAATTATTGCCTCAGTAGTCTAGTGGTCCCTCCCTCATTTGCAGATCACCATCCCTTATAATAAAATAATACCCTGGTAGTGGTCCCTCCTCCTTAGCCAATCGCTGTCCCCCTTATAATAAAAATAATGCCCTGGTAGTCTAGTGGTCCCTCCCCCTCCCGATTGCCATCCCGGTAATAAAAGAAATAACCTCCCTGGTGGTCCAGTGGTCCCTCTCGATCGCCGATCTATCACCCTGGTGGTCCAATGGTTTCCTTCCCTGATCGCAGTCCCGTAGAGGAAAACACTTCCCTGGTGGATAGCGGTCCCTCTCCCCACCCAATCACCCACCCAATAGACAGCAAACATTGTCCCTGGTGTCCACGGTAATCCATCCCCATCCCGACCCTCGATAATAATGTTACACATGTCCCTGGTGGTTTAGTGACCCCCACACCCTGGCAGGGAGAGACCCACCACCCCACTCCTCCCAATCCCACTCCCCAGCCAGTGACCAGCACAGCCCTCCTCTCTCCACCATGGCTGGCCACAGACTGAGCTGTAACTGAGCGCCTACTCACTCCCCTGCCAGGTGGGGAATCCACTAGACCACCAGGGACATATCTGGCATTATTATATGAAGGGTGGGATGGGGAGGGGGTTACCCTAGACACCAGGGACAATTTTGATATCTGTTGGGCGGTGATCAGGTGGGGAGGACAGCTAGCCACCAGGAGAAGTGATTCCTCTATACAGGATCTACGATCAAGCAAGCAGAGAAGGGAGGACCACTGGACTACCAGGGTGACAGATCAGTGATCAGGAATGGGAAGGACCACTGGACCACCAAGGAGGTTATTTCATGTATTACTGGGATGGTGATCAGGAGGGAGGGACCACTAGACTACCAGGGCATTATTTTTATTATAAGGGATGGTGACTGGTGATCAGGGAAGGGGAGAGACCTTTATACTAACAGGACATTGTTTTTATTATAAGGATTGGCAAACAGGGAGGAGGGGACCTTTAGGGCATTATTTTATTATAAGGGATGGCGATCGGCAAAAGGGGATGTGGAAGGAACCACAGACTACCAGGGCAGATCGGGAAATGGGGGAGGGACGGGCCATTAGACTACCAAGGCATCATTTTATTATAAGGGACAGCGACGGCAAAGAGGGGACCACTGACTACCAGGGAATAATTTTTTCATCAACGGACCGTGATCGGAGAATGGAGGAGAGACCCTAGACTATCAAGGGCTGTCACGCGTGTTGGGTGGGGGCTGAGGGGCACTACACTCATCGCAATCCATGTGAATGGGCTATAATGGGCATGCAAATGGACACCTGTTGCCTTGCATGCCCAATGGGCTCATTTACATGGCTGCCTTCGCAATGGGAAATAGTGCCCTGCATTATCCCGCAGGGCCCATACTCCTGGCTGCATATTGGGGGTGCTACAGGGTAGCACTGGTACTGGGGTTACCACTGCCTCGACCACCCCTATTCACAATCAGATAGCGTGTCACACCACAGGAACAAGTCCCAAGCAGTTACAGGTGCAGTAAGACCATCTGGGAGGAAGGCCAACCAAGGACTAGGACAGGAGGTCTTACAAGACAGCCCAGCCAAAGAATGCTTGGGCTCTAGAGGCAATGATCAGACTGCAGTGCTTGGTGAAAGTATGGATGGTACTCCAGGCGGCAGCAGCACAAATGTCAGCAGCCGAGACCCCTTTGAAATAGGCCAGAGGTAGTCATGCCTCTTGTGGAATGGGCTTTCACTGTACCTGGCAACTCTTGCCATGCTCGTTGTAGCAGAACACAACACAATGGGCCAACCATTTGGAAAACATTGTTTGGAAACCTTAGCACACTCTCTTCCTGGGGTAAAGAAACAAATAGCTGTTTTGTTTTTCTGCAGTCCTTAGTTCAGAGTAGATAGTACTTCAAAATTCTACACACATATAAAGTATGGAGCAGTGCTTCCCTGGATTGGCATGCTCTGGAAAACAAACTGGTAAGTGGATAGATTGGTTCAGGGTAAACTCAGACACTACCTTGGGGAGAAACTTAGGATTCATGCGCAAAGACACCGCCTTTGTGAAAAGTCAAATAAGGCTCTCACACCAGAGAGCCAGAAGCTCAGAAATCCTTTGAGCAGAAGTAATAGCAATTGAAAATAACGCTTTCCAAGAGAGAAAGCGTAGCTCATAAGTTGCGGCTGGCTCAAATGGAGACAGGATCAACTTTTCCAAAACAAAATTTAAATTCCAATCCAGGACAGGGGAATGGACTGGAAGTTTCAGATGCAGGATGCCCTGAGAAGGGCACAAGACACATCCAACTGAGCCACGGAGCACCGCCCATGGGCTCAAGGAAAGACAGAAATAGCCTAAAGGTGTACTTTGAGGGAGGAGTATGAAGACCCGAGTCTGACAGAGATATCAAGTAGTCCAGAATATGGCTCACCGGACACGTAAAAGGGTCCAGATGATGTTTTGCAGCCCAGATGGCAAACCCTTCCACTACAAGCATATGTGACTCTAGTGGAGGGCTTCTGAGCTGCCACTGAGGCACCCGCCACTCTCCGAGATACCCCAAACCGGTGATGGCTATGTCCTCAGGAGTCAGGCATGCAGCTGAAGGGACTTGAGATTGGGATGGACCAGGGTCCCTTGACTTCTGCATCAGCAGATACCTGCAGAGGGCAGAGGGACCAGGGTTCCTCGCTAACTGTTGCAGTAATGGAAACCATATCTGCCATGGCCAGAAGGGTGCAACTAGGATCTACAGTTTGATTAGCACTCTGAATCAGAGGAAACGGAGGGAATGCATAAAGAAACCTCCTGCTCCAAGAGAGGGACAACACGCCTCACCCAAAACTTCAGGCCCTGGATCTAGTGAGCAGAAACTGGGCAGTTTTTGCCTTGAGTGAGGACACAAAAGGTCCAACTCTGGATGACCCCACCTGGCTAACAGAGCTTCTGCAATGGATGAGAGAAGTTCCATTTGTGCATGCTAGACTGCATCAGGCTGAGGCTGTCTGCCAGGGGTTTAGCATACCTGGGACGTGGACTGCCGGAGAACCAGACTGTGGTCTAGTGCCCAGTACCATACTCTCATGGCCTCCTCCACAGAGGGTACAAATGCAACCCCGCTTGTTGACATAATAGACAACACTGAGATTGTCAGACTGGATCAAAAACTGGCCCAGGAGAAGATGGTTCTGAAAGGCCTACATGGCATACAGGACTGTCTGCATCTCCGGGATTTTGATATGCGGAACGCTTTGATCTGAGACCATGTTTACTGTGTCTGAAAGGGACCCAGGTGCACTCCTCAGCCCGAACCAGAGGAATCTGTGGTAAGGACTTGCTGGGGCAGGGAGATCTGGAAAGGACCCCTTGTAGCAGATTCTGTGAGTCCAACCACCACTATAGCACCTTGCAGACCGGGGAACAGACCAGCACTAACTGATCTAAGTCATCCGTGCATTGGTCCCATTGCACTCTAGCATGTCCACTGGAGTACTGAATGTGCAGTCTGGCCAAGGCTACTGTGGCAATGGCCACGCCATAAGACCCAATAGTCTCAGGTACACCTCTCAGGAACATAATGGTTTGTCAATCCCTGAACCAGGGCAATAAGGCACTTCATCCTGTTGAGAGGCAGGAAGGCTTTGCACTGCACAGAGTCCAGGACCACCCTTATATACTGCAACATCTGGGATGGAATCAGGATGGACTTGGACAAACTGACAGTGATGCTCCGGGAGAGAAACAGTTGGAGGGTTCTCCAAGGTCTGGAGGAGCTGTTCTCTGGATGGAGCCCTGAGGAGCCAGTCATCCAGGTAGGGGAAAACGGATCTTCCTCCGAGGGCTGGTGCCACTGTTGTTAAGCACTTTGTAAAGACCCACAATGCAGAGGATAAGCCACAAGGCAATACTTTGAATTTGTAATGTTTGCCCAACTGCTCTGAAAAAGAAACTGGAGAAATCTCCAGCGGTGGGCACACTGAGATATGTAGGTAAGCATCCTGCATATCCAGGAGCACAGCCAGTCATCTTTGCTTGAGTGGGGCAGCATGCCTGGCAGAGTGACCATGCAGAATTTCTTGTACTGGATATAAAAGTTGAGGTCCTTGAGATCTAGAATAGGTCTCAAATCTCTGGTTCTTTGGGGACCAGGAAGAACCTGGAATAGAAACCCTGTTCCTTTGGTACCCGGCACTGGCTTGATGGCCTTTTTCTCACAAAAGGGACTGCACAGCCTCCCACAGAACTGTCAGATGGGCCGGGGGCAGGTGAAGGGTATCGGAGGGGTCTCTGGAGGCATCACTACAAGTTCCAGAGTATGACCCGCCTATAATCTGAAGAATAAAGGCACCTGAAGTAATAGTTCTCTACCAATTGAGATGGAGGGAGAACTGACCTCCAACCACCACCGCTTGGTCAGGATCGGCAGAGGGGTCTGACATGAGTCAAGCAGAGGCAGATCCAGCCACTGGGGCTGATCCGTCACCTCTGGGATACTTTGCAGCAGTACTGAACAGGGGGGCAGGCAAGGTGGAGGAGGCCTTCTTGCTCAGAGGATGGGAGGCTGCTCCATACTGTGGGACACCTTGAGAAAGGGAGGCGCTGTCTGCTCCTAGGCTGCATATGATAGAGCGAGTGACAGACTTGATAACATTGCCAGATGCCTGTAGGTCATTAATGATGTCCTAGACGCCTTGCCCAAATAACCTGGAGCCACAGAAGTGGGCCATCGAGCACCTTCTGCTGGACATCTGCTGCAAACCCTAAGACCCTCTGCCAGGAATGCCTACAAGGCAGATGCCTATGGTAGCAGCCCAGGCACAAGTGTCAGAAATATCATACAAAGCCCTGAGGAGACGCTACTAATACCCTCAGCGGTCTGTTAGCATTTTAGAACCTCCTGCTTCTGGGAGCACTCTGAAAGGGCTTGGGCAGCCACCTTGCACTTCTTCCAGGTGGCATTTTGGTACTTTATTTTATTTAAAAGTTTAACAATTTACAGGATAAGTTCTATGAGAAACAAGTCTTGTTTACAGAACGTCCCAAGTCATAGATAAAATATTACAAACATGACAATCAATACATAAAAGTAAATCCACAAACGACAGGATCGATCTGCAAAAGACAAATCTTGCCTGACTCATACGCTATGAAAAACAAGTGCAAAAGTATTTAACCTATATGCGAAAGGTAGTTAGCAATCTGAAGCCCTAAGGTAGAGGAAGTGTAGACCTCTTGCCCCTAAGGTCAATCTGCCTGGATTCCTGTCGGGAGGGAGCTAAGGTGCTTGGGCACCTTGGACCTGTCATGTGCTGCTTTAGCAAACACACGATCGGTCTCTGGCTGGGCAGCATAGTGCAGGCCCTGAGAGGCAAGATCATGACACAGTTTACCTGCCCGTAGGGCTTGGCAGGGACCATGTCAGGTTCATGCCAGGCCACAGTAGTGGCATTCCTCAGTGCTAGGAAGGTAGGAGGAGGAATGACCTTAGGAGGAGACTCTGGGATCTCCAGAAAGTCCACCAGCCCCTCCTGGTGGCATCCTCTTTCAGTATGGAAGCCCATAGCTGAGGACATCTGTTTCATAACATTAATGAAAGGTAGAGCCTTCGTGGGGACCTGACAGTATGCTTGACAGAGTCCTCACTCACTGAAGAAGCTGTGGACCTATCAGACGAAAGAGGTTCCTTTCTCCTCCTCCTTCTTCCACAGGGAGGATGAGGTCAGGATGGTACTTCTCCTTCTCGACATCCACCTGTTCTATCTCAAAGTCTGACGACCAGGGACTGATGACGCCTATGGGAAACAGCCTGAGGAGGTTGATGCAGCATTGACACCGATGGGGCCGTTGAGGGCAGGGGACCCAGGTCTGTAAGAGCCCAATTGGTGGATCAGGGCTGTAGTGATCCAGGCCAGGATATCATTAAGGTTGATGGCAGAAGACTGGTGCATTGACAGCGGAGAGGTTGTCAGCACAGGGCTAACAAACTGTACATTGGGGCCAGGAGTTCCAAGAGCCGATGGTTGTGGGCCTGGAAAAGAATCCGCCTCAACACGGGCTGTCATCAACAACCCAAGGGTCGAAGAACTGAGGGTCACCAGTCAGTTTCCGAGAAGCAGGAGGCGCGCTGTCGGTATAAACCTGGGAGGAGCAGAGGCCTGATAATGGCGGGTGGTGGTGCATTCGCAGCTAATGGAGTACCCTGGAGGAAGATGAAGAGGCCATCAGGGATCAGGAGCACTACAGGGAGCGGTCCAGTTCACATTCTTTTGTGACTTTTCCTGAGGACTCACCTCAGGCCTTTGAGGCCCGGGAGCTTGATGAACCCACCAACAACTAGGAAGGAGGGACCCCAGAGGACCCCGCCAAGAACTGGCTACCTGTTGTTCCATTAAGAATTGTTTGAGAGCCTTTATGCGTCACCTAAGGGTGGTTCAATAATTCTGGCAGAGCTCACAGTCAGGCATCGGATCAGGCCCAAGACAGCAGACACAGAGGTTATGGCTGTCTGAAGAGGCAATCTTTCCACAGTGGCTGCAACAGAAGAGAGACATGGAGGAAGTAACTCTGCATAAACAAGGTAAAGAAATCTTTATTTAAAGAGATACTAAAATACTACGTTAAAGAAAAACTGTAGGCGTAAAATGGCGCAAAACTGCATCGAGCTCATGAGGGACTCATGCTAACAGAGTCAACAGCAGGAAAGAACTGAGGACGGACGGGACTGCTCACGCCTTACAGGTTGATGTCGGCAGGGGACATTGGCCCCAGTGGTACTGCTGGAAAATCTTCCATGTGGATCCTGTTTCACTGATGAAGTTCCTACAGTGTGACCTGATGATTGAGATACCTCTGAAGAAGATCAATAGGTTTCAGGGTTTATAGAGAACCTGGGCAGACTGGAAGGACCACTAGTCTTTTCTGCTGTCACTGTCTATGTTTCTAAACTAACAAATAATACACTATTACACCTCCAGGAAGTTTGCTACTCATGATGCAGTGCTCTAGTAAAGCTCATTTTCCTCCAAAGTCAGCTGATATGGATCGATTCAGCATTAATGGGACGGACAGAGTGGGTTTGCAGTTTCCACTCCACCAGGAAATCTTGTAAGGCGCCCCAGCCAGTACCATGGCTCTCCAGAGCTAGATGGACATCATGATCAACTAACTCCACAGTTTTCAGAAGGAAATGAAGCTGACTACAACAGCACTGAAAACTGACAACAGTAAGATCAAGAACGACTGGCAGGCCAAGACAAGCAATTATCCCAGCATGACTCCCACCTCGATAGCATCTAAACAGTCTTGTTTCAGCTTCACATGGCTCACCAAGAGCTTGACAATGCAAAATGCAGGGCCAGAAGAAGTAACCTGCATATTTACAACCTCCCAGAAGGTGCTGAGGAACAAGACACGATTTACTTTTTACTACAGTCCCTCCACTCCACACTCCCAGCCCCACTAGAGTTCACACTGGACAGGAGTGGGCCCAGCACATCTTTGGGCTGAAGTCTCAGGGCCAGAGGCGCCGACCCCACCTAGCGGTACTGAAACTCCTCCACTACACTGAGAAAGAAAAACATTTTCCACCTGGCCTGGCAAAATAAAATTGTATTATATGATGACACCAGACTTTTATTGATAATGATTATTGTACAAATATTACATCCAAACGCTTTGCTTACGCCCCCACTGCTGAAGGCCCCGAAGCCAAAGACCTTCGCC
Source organism: Neoceratodus forsteri (assembly GCA_016271365.2). NCBI lineage: Eukaryota > Metazoa > Chordata > Ceratodontiformes > Ceratodontidae > Neoceratodus > Neoceratodus forsteri. The sequence continues at coordinate 1,887,049,638 of CM057456.1, read as the reverse complement.
TCACACCCCAGTCCTGCCAAGGTCATCTTTTACTTCCTGAAGATCCCCAAACGCTTGACTCAGCAGATACCGCTAAAGAAATGCACGAGCAGGTATAACCTTACTATCCCAACCTCAATGACAGCAGTCTCAGCTGTCTTGGGCAAGGGTAGCATTAAGAGTGTACTCTGTGCTCTGAGTATATTCAGTGACTACAGGAGCACATTTTCTTTGTGTAAAACCAGTTATCTGTGCTTCTCTTACCTTTAGCCCTGTTTACACAGCAGCAGCTCACTTACCAATCTGTTGCCTTCCCGGTGCGCTGTGGCTTGATTTGGTACTTTTATTTACCTCCGAGCTTGATGCGCAGCAGATGACGCCAAGAGGAGTGTCTGGGGCTTGTGGAAAATTACATCCGCAGTGACTTGTGGCTGAGAAACGGATCACAGCAGATCAAGCGCATTGGTCATTCAATGCACTCGATTCAGTACACGCCTCTTCTTTCCATCGGATTGAAAACCTGAGCTGGAGCACACTTAGGTGATGTGGCAAGTGTCCACAACATTGTCTTTTCAGCGCATCAACCGGAGCGCATGAGCTGATGCACTGCAGAGACGGTGATGTAAACGGGCTTATCAGGAGAACAGTTGAGGCAGGAGTTCCAGGCTGTGGGAGAGTGGTGGGGAGTTCAGAAGGGGCATTTGATGCAGATCAGGTTTTTGTTATTAATTTGGCAGAGTTCAAAGCTAAGTCGGTAAGCTGTTGAGTGAGGTGGAAGTTGTCAAGTTAGTACGTGGATCAACAAGTTATTGCGCCGCTGTGGCATGCTGGCAAAGAACAAGCATGTTGGTAACCAGCACAGGCTAGTATGTACAGTACATGGGGAGGAAGAGTATGAGAGCAGACGGTAGACCAATGCCCATGTAGGTGGGCAGGTAGCGGATGAGCGAGTGTGGTTTCAAGGACTTTTATTGACAGATTGGACACAAGTGTGTGGACAAGTGGCGCCACGGCAGGCAGGGAACAAGAGTATGTGCACTATCTGGTTATGAGAGAACATGCAGGCAGGTGGGAAACAAGTGTTTTCTGTGGAAGGATGGCTAGAGAGAATGACAGTATCAGATTTGGACCAACAGTTAAATGAAAATGAGGTGACTGAGAAAAAGGAAAGATTATACATTTTACTGTCAGTAGACAGAAGAAACCTGCATTATTATTTAGTTTTTGTTTATAAGGGAATTCCTGTTGAGTAGTACACATAATAAGAAAAGAAGGTAGGAACATGACCAACAACTAAGGAAGCACAAATTTTAGGGTACAGTTTTAATTTACCATGCTCATCTGATTTTGAGGAGTGCACTGAGATAACTCATTTAACCACCCTGTCTTTGGCCTCACGAGCTTCCCAACAAATATGGAATAAAACACAGAGAAAAAACAGAAAGCCTTGAGGAAGCACCAGTCAGCGGATGCTATGCAGGAAATTATTTCTCACCTGAAGACAACATCTATCACAGATACTGTAGCTACAGGCTCCAATCCTACTATCCAAAATGTCTGTCATATTTACAAGTGGGATTCCTGGGCTTCAGATGGGCCCCACCTCCTAACCCCAGGTTTCTGGTCTGCTCCTCCTCATTCACCACTCCATGAGCCGCAAAGGATAACAAAGCGTGTGTTTTGTTAATAGTCTGGTACCTTTCTGCCTGAGCTTACTGCAACTTCTCATGCCTGTTCTGCAGATGTTCCTCACATGTTTGCTGCGGCCCTCATAAGCCTATTAGTCATTGATTTCTCTTGAGTTGCTTAACCTCCCCACCCCCAGGCCTTTCTTGGTGATAACCCGCTCACTTGAGTCACCAACTGCTCCTACAGGCCCACGTGCAGGGCTGCTCTGCTGGCTGTGTATACGCCACTTGTTGCCAAGTCCTGATAACTTGATCTCGCGGTGAGATGGTCTTATGTTTCTACCAGTAGCAACCACTACCTAGCTACACATGCAAATAGGACCTCTGGAAAAGGGGCACAAACACTTAAGGTGAGTCTTAAGGATTCTTCATTGCTGACCGTTTGGGGTTGGGAGACCGAGAGGCTGTCTAGGAAACAGGAGGTATGGGAAGAGCTAGCTCTCTCGGGATTCGGAGGCATCAGCACTACTGATGGGTAGTTCCTTGACTGGATTTCTGTTTTAATAATGGCAGTCAGGAGATGTTTGAATTGACATCTCAGCCATTACAGCCCATGTGACTTTCCAGTAGTTGTCAACAATTTTTCTGGTGGGGCTACATTTGTTTTGTACTACTTTGTCCACACAAGACTCAGGCTACTGGCTACAGAGGTCAGTGTGGAGCCACAAGCGGAAATCCCATTACTTGCTTGCTAACAGTCTTCAGATCTTGCAACATGACTTTAAAATACTGTGTTTTACTTACTAGTTGTCTTTAACCCCTACTTGTATTTGGCCCTGCTTCCTGGACAGATTTTGACTGCAACATTCAGTTGCCCAGTGACTTAGTATTCGTTTGGATAACTGTTGGCAACTGTAACTACTCGGCTCACAATTTTGTTATTAATTACCCTCACAGACCAGATTTATTTCTAGTCGGTTAATACTGTGTCAGCTCATGTTGTGGGACCTGTTACCACTGTTTATCTCTTATGTCATGTATTATTCCTGCAGCTGAGATGTTTTATTTTGAATTACGCTCCCCAATCCCTTTCGTATGCTTGAACATCTGAGCTTAGCTGGACCCATTCACACATCCTTTGAACCCACACTTTGCAAGGTACCCCAATTGGGGGATGCCGCTCTGCCCCACGCTCCCCACTCCTAGCTGATTCCAGTTCGACATCCCACCTAGTGAGGTACTCTCCAGTCAGGAAATGCCTCGCCTACAGGATCTAAATGTGGGTCCGAACCTTGAGGCCAGTGTTGGTAGCCCAGCTGGCACCGCTGTTTTCTTTGTTCCTTTGGCTGATGTTCATGTATATTATCTCAGGGCCTTTAGCCCTTGTGCACTTTGATGCAATTACCACTGGAATGAGTAATTTCTCTGTCCATTCCCCTAGCTGTAATTCACTTATTTGCCCATTATTCTTTGGTCTGCTAGTGTATCTGGTGTATGCAGTGGTGTTGGTCGGAGGGAGGCAGCACTCTTCTGTTTTGCTAACCTCCCTCTCCAGATGGGCTAATGGCGAACCCAGCTTTACATTTGTATTTTTAAATGTTATGGGCACAGCAGTCCAATCAAATACTCAAGGTACTATTCCAAATTAAAAGGGCCAAACAAGACCTTTATTGCTCCAAGAGACCCATTTAACAGACCTGGACATGCAAATTAGCTAAATTTGGATATTCAGCAGTCTACTCCACCTCCTCCCTCCTACCCGACGGACCACAGATGAGTAGCAGCCCAATTGATTCCCTGGGGCTCTCCATTTCAGGAGAGCATGGTCTGGGCTGACGGAGACCACCACCTTCTTATAGTACAGGGTACCCTACATGGTCAGAGCTTACCTTGGCTAACATATACCTACCCCTGGCTCTAACACCCATACAGTGAAGCAACTACAAGACTGCATAGTCCACTAAGCAGCACTACTGCTGGCAAGGGATTTCAATATTACTTCAGAACCTAGCTGTGACAACTCCAATCCAAATCCCTCTCTCCCCGAGAACCAACTGCACATACATTTTTCCTTAAATTCATTCACAAGGTTGGCAGTGGCATATTCAGGTTTGGGAGCAACTGGGAGCGGGGGGCATTCAGTCAATCACGGACTCCACAATGGGCACTAAACACTGAATAAAGATGATGGTGGGTGCCACTACTCACACTGGGCAGCCAAGAGGGGCAATGGCCCCACCAGCCCCCAGCTCCGCCACTGAAGATTGGCTGAGTGGATGTCTGAGGGCTTGCACACCCAATCCAGTCCTGTTCCTTTACTCTACTGTCTGCTGGGCTTACTCCCAGATTAACCTGGTGTACACTCAGGCAGAGTCCTTCTCCTGGTCTCTTCCTACACATTGTGAGATATTTTCCTCCAGCCATGCACCACTTAGCTGCAGGTGGTCCTGGGGTCTGAGCAGAGGGACGCAAATGGCGCCTAAACCTCAACTACCTCAAATCACCTGACTTCTGTACCTTTTTACAGGAATGTATTCCTGAGATACTAAATGATAACCCAGCCACGGTTACCCCAGCCATCATTCACTGGGACACTATAAAGGAGGTCCTTCGGGCCTAATCATTCAGTATACTGCCCATGATTAAAACAGCAGCTCAACACCAGACTAAACTGGAAGAAACCCCTGCTTTATGCAACTTGCACATCAGCAGGGAGGAAACTCAGTCCTCCAGCAGTTGTGACAGGTTAAGGCAGAGTTGGATGCCCTTGTTTACAAAAAGGAAAATCTTGTTGGTGTTCCTCAGGCAACTATACTGTGAGGCAGGTGCCGCTGCTCTCACCTGCTGGCATACCAGCTGTGAAAGCAAAAAAGCAATCTATTATGATAATGGCTCTGCAGCACTCCACACTGGCATCCGCCATTATAGATTCCGTGAAACTACAGATTAGTTCCATGCCTACTATCAGACATGATATATCCCAGAAGCACAGGCTACACAGGAATTCATGGTAGCTTTTCCAGACTCTCTTACTCTCCCGTCCCTCCCCAAGAATAAGGAGAAGCCCTTGTAGCCCCGATTTCAGTAAAAGACCTGGAGGCAGTAATCCGGAAAGCCAAGATAATGATGGCTCTGGGGCCTGATGACTACAAGGCGGATTTTATAAACAAACTTGTGAACTTGCAAAACTTTGCTTGTACAGGCATTCAATGAGACCCTGTCGGAGGATTTCACACATCTCCCCTTGGTCGCAGATGACTATTTTGGCTATTTTGAAACCTGATAAAATCACTTACCTGCCCCTCCTACTGCCTCATCTCAGTACTAAATACCAACACAAGCTGTTTATGATGGCTATCCTCACTGGCAGATTGGATAAAGTCCTCACTACCCTAATAGGCAGAGATCGGATGGAGTTTACGCACTCTAGAACAACTAACGATAACACCTACAGAACACTGCACCTCCTCACCACATTCAGAGATCACATACTGCTTCACTATTGCTCAGTCTGGACGTGGAGAAGGCATTTAACCGGGAGTCCTGGCCATTTCTGTACCTGGTGCTGGGGTGGCTAGGGCTCCCAGTTGCCTTCATTCAGTTACTCCAAAAACGACACTACTCCACGTGCCTGTGTTAAGGCAAACGGCCATCACTTAGAGGATTTTGTTCTGTATAGAGGCACCCTTCAGGGCTGTCTGTTATTCCCCTTTGTTTGCAGTCTATACAGACCCACTAGCACAGGCCATATGGGAGTCAGGCTGGTATTATTTATTTAAGTCTTTGTTTAGCATGTAAGCGCTGATCCAAGGACCATTTTCAGGCACAACTGGCCACAAATAATGGCACAGAATCAAACAGTTAAAATAATTTACAATCCAATAACAGTAGCAAATTACAAGCTGTATAGATACATGGAATTCAAGGCATTCAGGTAGGAAGTGAGGAGCACTTAATCACTTTATATGTGGGTAACGTGCTCTCTACCTGGCCAAGCCAAAGGACGACTCTCTGAGGTGTCTGTCCTATTGCAGTCTTATGAGGTGGTTTCAGGGTACCGGATCAATCCAAGTAAGACTTAAACTTTTAGCTTTCACTATACCCGACACGAAGACTCGCCAGTGATTCTGCTTCAGTTGGGAACTTATGAAGTTAAAATACCTGTCACCCACTCGAACAACAGCACCTACCAAGATAACCATCTACCTTTCACCCAACAACTTATGCAAGACTTTGCTAGGTGGCACACATGACCATTAAGCCGCTCCTGAAGGGTGGAAATAGTGTGGATGGTATCACTTCCAAGAGCATTATACTTGTTCCAGAATATTCCTTACATCTCCCATTATCCACACTGCACCTCTGGAACAGAGAAATCTCCTGATGTATTGGGGGTACAAAGCCTCATATCAAAGTGAGGGTTTTATTCCTACCAAAATGGCAGGAGGTCTCACCTTCTAACTTATGCCTTTACTACTTGGTGACCGAAATCAGATTCATATTATATTGGCACTTAGGTGATTCACCTATGGCCTGACATGAACTTGAAATGGAGTTCCTCCCAGTACTGACTATATTAAGAATATCTATCATTCTACACATGTAAGGGACCTCCGAGGGATGCCAATTCTGGTTATATCACCAGCTGCTGATATGCTACTCTATCCAGAAGTCCCTGCATATTGCTCCTTTCTGGTCTTGATCTGCCCTATTACCTTGCTAGACAATTTCTGGGTTTGGTACTCTTTGTAATATCTTCCAAAATGATTTCAGATTCAGGGTTCAGGTCATTTGCTGACTTGCAGACCTCGTTTGGCCTGAGACAGCAGGAGTTTTTCAGATATCTGCAGATCCGCACTTTTACAGACCCTACCTTTGGGGCCTGCATATTACCTCGAGTACAGTGTCCAGTTCTGGAGGCCTTGCCTACATAAGGACATAGATAGGGTGGAGGCAGTTCAGAGGAGGGCATCCAAGATGGTGCAAGGATTACATCACAAAACCCATGAGGACAGGTTGAAAGACTTAAATATGTGCTCCCTGGAGGAGAGAAGGGAGAGGGGGATATGATTAAGACATATAAGTACCTCATGGAGAGGAACAATGTATATCAAAACACAATTTGTCATAGAAAAGAAGTTCCAGGACTAGGGATACGGGATGAAACTAGAGGAGGGAGGAAGGCTCAGAGGAACGTGAGGAAGTATTTCTTCATGGAGAGGGTGGTGGAAAATGGAACCCTGCCAGAGGAGGCGGGAGGCTGAAACAATTACAGGATTTAAGAATGCACGGGACAGGCATCAGGGGATCCTTGTAGTTGGGGGAGGGACAACCTAGTTATAGAGAAGCTTGAAGAAGCATAGTTACGTTTGCAAATGGGCAGACTAGGTGGACCATAGGCCCTTATCTGCTATCAACATCTATGTATCTATATATCACATCACACCCTGCAATCATAACTTACTTTGTCCTTTTTTAAACAGGATCTCCTTGCATATGATTTTCTACTTATACCAGGCACTCCAGAATACCCTGGGTGAAGCCTTCCTGGAAATAGCTGAGAGACAGAGGAGGAAATGGGAGTGGTACTCCCACTGGAAGTCTGGCACTGGACGTGTCTTGCCACAGCAAAGTGACCAGCTCCCATCAACGGGCGGAGTACAGCTGGAAGCAACTGATCCATTATTTTAAAAACTATTACTGTGCACGATTTTTCTGCCCACTCTGAGGCTTGTTGGCGAATGTGGGGAACCGAGCAATGCATACTGTTAACATGTGGACTTGACTGGTACTCTGTTCCATCTTCCAGGATTTGGAAAAGGAGTTATCAGAACTATATAGCAGACCTATCCAGATCACCTTAGAATTATATTTATTCCTGCAATACCCAAAGGGATTTAGGGACACATATGCTTGGTACCTGCTCGGTATCCTCCTTACAGCAGCAAAAAGCTGATCACCTGCTGCTGGTTAACAATCCAGCCAACGGACATGCCAGCCCAGTGACTCTGGTAGGATAAATTTATACTGTAGTGAAAATCACTTTCCCCTTACTGACTGAGCTTTAATTCTAGGTGGACCTCCTGGCTGCTTTTATACACTTGTTTATGTATTTCTTTAAAAAAAGTGATAACCAGGAAGGCACACTGAGCTAAGGCTCATTTCCAGGTGCAACCTGGGGGTGGAGGAGTACAAACAGAATACAAATTACAAAATTCAGATTATGACATATAGGCAAACATCACAGATGTAGATCAAATGTGGTGAGTCAGGTAAAATTAACAACGCATGGATTAACGCAGAGATAAGTAAACAAATGTGATAGAATACAATACAGTGCACAGTGCCTGTTGGGGAGGGTGACAGTAGTATTGGGGTACAGAACGGTCTGAAGGTGATGGCACAACTAGCCTAAATTTAGAGGATTCCTAAGCAGGAGGGTGGTCAGATGAGAGGAAGAAAGGTCAAGAAAAAGTTGGGGGAGGAGCTGGAAGATGCCTTTCCAGGTGTCTAAAGGCTGAGAGTGAGGGGAGAGGTGGCGGGAAGTGGAGGGCAGGTTCCAGAGGGAAGGCAGGCAGCAGGAGAAAGCAGCTTGCCCGGCATATAAGGGTGGAATGCAAGGTGCGGGAAGCCCTGGAGCAAACAGAGTAAGAAGAGGAGAGGATGGGGAGAGGAGGGAGGAAAGGAGGCGGAAGGGACCCAAACCGTATTTAGCAATGAAGGAGCCACAGTGGACTGGCGAATGAGAAAGAATCCAACCTTGGTCCCTTGATACTACATTCAGAGAGAGAGACCTGGACTAGTGACCACCCACCCATTCCTGCCCTTACATACCATGAACTCAAGTATATTACTAGAAGAACGCAATGCCAATCCTCCCCTCCCCCACACTCTGTGCCTCCTATGATCGCATTGTTCTTTAAATGACTGTCAACCTCCTCAGAGGATTCTATTATTAGCTGCAAACCCTCACCAGCTACACAGCCCACTTAATCTGTGCCTTAGCGGGGTGGGTTTGCCATTACCAGACTGCTCCACTGAGGGGTTTCTGTACATGCTCTGTATCATGGATGACTTTGCCAGTCTGCATTGACATTATTACACTGTTTGTTTTATTGTAGACCACTGCTGAAAATTTGAATAAAATTAAACTTACAATAAAAAAAGAAAGAAAGAAAGAAAGGGTCACCATGGAATGGGTCCTGTGAGTGTCAATGACTGTCATGTAGATGGTACTGGTCCCCCCACCAGTTTTCTCCCTAGCTGGGCATCCCACCTTTGCCATGCTTCCTTCCCTGGTGTGGCATATGCCCACAGTGTCCCTACAGCTGGAAAGCAAGCTCCCAGGCCCTCCACTGGGAGTCACTGTGGTGCTGTGGCCACCAACAGAAACCCTCCTGGCTTAAGAGCACAGCCACTGGCTACACCTGCCGGCTCCAGTCTGCACTTAAACCCCAGTTGCCAGAAGTGGCAGTAGTAGACCATTAGGCAGCTCCTCAATCTTGTTGCTTTTGAGGCAAAGAACGCCAAAGCATGAAAGAGAAAGACAGTCACTGCTGAAATTTCAGAAAGATCCAGTTTAATTCAGAAATCAGTCTTCACTTTCAGGCACTGGGTTTCTAAAATGTTATGCAATGCAGCGTAATATATTACCAGCCAAGCAAACTTAACATGACCATCATAGTCTTCTTATTCACTCACTCAAAACCACATGGACATCATATTATAGGGCAACCCTTTTCCATTGCCACCACCAAAAACAGTTTGGGAGGTTATGGTATCAAACAGGCTTTGAGCCTTATGGTCAAGTAACCATTAATATAGGTGCAGTACTTTGGAGATGAGACACCTTAATTATAGTGTTAATTAGAAATACCCACTTTGCTAGTCCCTGAATTTCTAGGTGGCTACTGCATTTTCTACACTCTGCCACAGTTTCTAGGTCTGTGCTTTGTATTCTAATTTAGGGACCAATGATTAGAGCAGACTAAGGTTCCCAAGCCTTACTCAGTCTCCAGTGAAAGGTGCTGGAGCACTGCTGGCATGTGTGCCAGCTGCAGGGGAGCCACTCACCACTGCTCGACTTTAGACTTTGCATTTTATACAGGCCATGTTCTGTGAGAATTACAAAGTGCTTTAAACCAACACTCAACTCAAAACCAATCACTGATGCATAGCCACGTGCTTCCATCTACTCAGTTATTCTCCTCCAGTCCCTGCTGTTGCTCAGAAGGCCACTTTGCTGAAGTAAGACTGCCATTACCATCTGTATATTTAATTCCCCACCAGTGTTTTTAATCAAACTTTCAGCCTGCTCTGTGAGGGAGAATGAAACTGTGTCAATGGGGCTGCTCCAGTTAACTGGAGCACTTGAAGTGGACATGGCTACTGTCTTTAAAGCTCATGTTTCTCTGCCGTGTAACAGTGCTTCAATATGTCCACTGTTTTCTTGCTCCAGTCCCTGCTGTCACTCTTAGGGCCACTGCGGTGTGGTAAGACAGCCTTTACAATTTATATTATTAATTCTCCAGCCAGTGTGCTTTATCAAACTTTCAGCCTGCTCTGTGATGGGAACAGAACAGCAAAACATAATCCCACCAGCTCGCAGACATAATCCATCCAGCTGACTGGAGTGAATGAAGTCGGTGGAGCTACTTTCATACTAAGCTTCAGATTTCCCAGCAGCCCATAGCAAAGTGGCCAATTGCAGAGTGCAGTTAATGGAGGGAGGCTGAAGGAGACTATTTTTTTCCTCTTCCTTCTGTCCACATTGTTTTCAACTTTTGTAAAGCGAAGGCAGGTTTTAATGACATCAGTGCTGTGGTGAATCTTAGTCACTGTCTGAACCGAACATCCCGTTTCACTCCACTCTACCTGTGCTGACTGCTCTTCTTCCACCAGAACTTGCCTCAGGGCACTTCCACCAGTCCCCAGCAATTAGAACCTGAGAATGTGATGGCTATTAAAACTAAAGTAAAATGCATGGGATGGGTCACAGGCAGTATGGCTGTGACTGACAGTGTGGCTGGGTTGATAATATAATATAAATGGAAATTAAGAACTGGAATATTGTCCCATTTTGTTAAAAAGTTGGAAAATTTCTACAGGAGAAGAGGGTGAAGATAACATATTATGCAAAGCATATAAACATGTACCTTAACTGAATGTGGATCTTAAGATTCTTAACACATTCTAGATAAATGAATGGAGGGTTTCATTCAACTTTTGGTATTATCTCCCAATCAGACTTTGTACAAGGAAGCAAGCTCCTAATAATGTCTAGAGAACTTTTAACTATTTTGTTTCAAATAGCCTCTCACAGATTAGATGCGTTGGTCTTTATCCCAGCCATGCTACTGTACCTCTGTAAATAATGCATTTTGCACACTTTCTGAACACTTTATATTGCTATAATTTATTACTTGCATTTCGCATTGCACTGTTACAGTAAAGCACCTGTTGTTGATACTGTATTGTTTTTGCTATTTACCCTCTTGTTACCCCTCCCTTGAACGTTACTGGAAATAAGACATATCTCAGCATGCCTATCCTAAGAACCAAATTTTAAAATAAATAAATCTCAGTCTTGATGCAGTGAAGGCAACTGATAGGCTTTTCTGGCTATATTTATTCAGAATCTGGTTACAATTTGGTTCAGCAGAGTGCTTAGTCTCCTGGAGCCTAACATCACAAGCTGACTGTTAAGGTGCATGGTTCTTGTTCCCAGATGTTTCCTTCTACACAGACTCATCAGAACAGCCTGCTATTCCTGATTTTTGCCCTTTCGGACCTTTTGTGCAATGTGACCAGCAGATGCAAAGTGTGTCGGAAAGATCTGTGTAATGGGGATCAGTAAACTGTGGATGATGTCCTTAAGTACATTTTGTGAACAATGAGGCATCCTTAAGACTTGTAATGGAGAGCCGGATTTTCAAAGGGTGGCGAGGGCTTGCATCAAGAAGTCATGGGTCCCAGAATAAAAATTTAGAATTAAAAAGATGGTATCACCTGGTCTAACGATGCCGTTATCTGTAATTTGCAGCACACTTTAATAACTGATTGACGTGTTTGATGCTAATGTTGTATTGTTTGTTGTTGTAATGTTATTATTATATTGTGTATTGTCATATTTGAATGTGTTGCAACTATATGTATTTTATTCAGCCTAGAACTTCACTGAAATGAGCTTGCTCTACTGAATGTATTCCATTATTCTCAAGAATAAAAATAATTTACTACTACTACCATACCAGCACATGGGAGACTTGAGATGGAGTCATGATCCTGGTTCCCCCACATCAGGTGGTAGGGACTAGCAGAGATGTGGAGCACAGAGCATTGACCTGGGGGAAGCTGGTCAGCCCACATCACAAGTGACTCCACAGCAGAGATGTCATGGGTGACCATGCAATAGTGCCACTGCCCACCCACAGGATGGTGCTGTGGGTGGCCTTGGGCAGATACCCGTGGTGATGTATGGGCTCAGAGAGATTTAAAAAAACCAGAAAACTCTCAAACTCCATGATGGTCACTTGACCCAACCAACTCAAAACAGCAGAACACCTCAGCAGTCCTCCACAATGGTGCACTGTCTTAGGAATGCTCAGTGGTGGTAGGTAGGCTTGCTCTGACCAGTCTGGCCCTCTGAAGCCACAGAACCCTTGCAGAGAGTGGTGGGATCAGAACTGGTGCCAGTCACAAAGTCATGTGTGAGAGGGGCATAAAGATTAGAAGGCCACCTGAAAGAATTTTTTTTTTGTATCATTATTTGTCCATTACCATTGTGTTTGCCTCCAGCTCCCATTAAGGGTCTCCTCCTAGTTGCATGGTGCCTTGCCCACCAACTTACCTCCCCAGCAGGGTCCCATTTCCAGCTTCATCACCTTACAGGGTACTCCTAGCAAATACGGATCACTGCAACATGGTCCCCAAAGGCCCATCCTTTCTGAGTGCTCAGTGCACATGAGCAATGATAGGCCTAGCCAGTCAACCTACCACCTATGGGATTTTATCCCAATTTTGTCCCTACCCACCACCATTAGTGTGAGCAGTTACATTTGGGATGGTCTTGTGGGATGCCACCAATGTGCAGTTATCCACACTGCAAGCAGCGCCTCCACCAAGTGTGGCTCTGTGGCGGTACTGTGCTAAGCCCTTCTCTCAACAGGAAAGAGAGGAGAACTTCTGAGCAGGTGCTCTGAATCCTTCCTTCGAACTCTCTGCCGATGCGCAACCTGCACTGCCAGTGTGGTCCTCCACCACTCAGTGGCACAGAGCCGCCTCTAGAAAGAGAAGAAGATAAATAGCTGCAGCTGGCAGGAATAAAATAACAAATAAAAAATAAATTATGATACACAGCACATCATCATCATCATCAAGACAAGAGCGAGACATGTACTGCCCTCCACAAATGCAGACTTAAGGATGACCCAGGGAATTACAGACCAGTCAGTCTGACCTCCACTGTGGGCAAGCTCATGGAGACCATACTAGAGGAAAGGTTGGTGTAATATTTAGAGGAGCATGGTCTTCAGGATGCGAGGCAGCATGGGTTCATGGGGGAGGGAGATCATGTCAATGAAGACTTCTTCGACTGTGTCACTAAGACAGCAGACGGGCCAAACTGTAGACATCCTCTATCTTGATTTCAGCAAGGCCTTTGACTGTGCCCCACAAGAGGTTGATCAGGAAGTTGGTAGATCATGGGGTTAGGGAAAAGACAGCCAGATGGGTAAAAACTGGCTGAGGAACAGAACCCAGAGGGTGGTTGTGGGGACAGTTATCTGGTACCAGAGAGGTAACCAGTGGGGTCTCACAGGACTCTGTACTGGGGCGGTGTTGTTCAATGACATTGGGATGGCATTAGGGCAAAAATGTGTCTATTCCTGGATGACACTCAGCTCTGTGGAGACAGCTGAAGGGATACAGGACCTAGGAAGTTCTGGAAAGCTGGGAAGGTGGTCCAGGATCTGGCAGCTTGGTTTCAATGCCAAAAATGCAGAGTTATGCATATTGGAGCCAAGAATCCCAGGACAGGGTACTATCTGGGTGGAGTCCAGTATCTGCATCAGAGGAGGAAAAGGACCTGGAGTGATGATTACTAGTGACCTGAAGCACTCCACGCAGTGCAAGAAAGCAGCATCTGACGTCAGCCTATCCTATAAGGGCGGGCAGTCCCCTACACCCACCTCAGTTTTTTTCCCACCGCTAACCCGTGCATATAAGACCTTGGGAGGATGCCACAGCCACAGCTCCACCGCCATGACCCACACTTTTTTATTTATTTATTTTTTCAGTAGTAAACATCACATTTTCAGTTTTCAGCCATCGAGTTTATGTCTTCTACATCAGGTTCATCTTCTGACTGTTCCACAAAGTGTGCCTGGGGCATACAAATTCTGGAAAAGGATGGCCACACTGCTTGCATCCTTTGCCTAGGCCCCAGCCATGACACCAAAGCCTGCCAGTTTTGCCAGAAATTCAATCAGGCCACTCAGAGATGACAACTTAAGTTTCTGGAGAGCCACCTTCTTAAGCAGAAGTTGGCCACCATGGAAAAGGAACTTCAGGCCAGGAGCTCATCAGACCCGCCAGCTCAGTCCTCCGGGATTCTTCTTCTCCACAAATATGGTGGGAAGTAAGAACACCAGGACCATGACCAGTCTGCTTCCCGCTCGTGGTTGCCCCATAAATCCATAACAGCATCGGAGTTGAGCTCCTGCAGAAGCGGCCCCATCAGCCCTCTCCTCCTCCGGGCTGCCGTTGGTGCAGCCACCTGCCCCCATCATTGCTATCTTAGGCGGCGGCTCCTCAGGGCTGGAGACTTTGCTCCTACCCTCAGCCCCTGATGCTCAGGCCCACTGCATCATACACTGGCTCTCAGCCAGGAGGCTCCAGCCAGTGTTGGCATTTCGGACATCGGTTCTTCTACCCGCAGGCGTTGCCTCGACAGTCCCCTCTGTGGGACCCGATGCCCTCCCGGCTAGGCAGTGCCGCAGCAGGCTATTGCTCTCTCTAGTCCAGCATCGACTCTGCCTGCACCTGGGAGGTCGCCTTCCCCCAGGCGCCGGACTCCGCCGGGTCCTCCCAGTGCTGGCAGTTCCCCTGGGTGCTCCCTGCCGACGCCCACTGGGCAGCCACTGGTCTTGACACTGCCACAGCTTGTAGGCCTGATGCCAGCATCACCACTGCCGCTGCCTACTCTGGGCCCGGCGCCAGATCCCCTAGCCAACATCGGTTGGCCCTACACCAGGGTACCCTTTTTCCGTACTTGTCGGTCTTTAACATTAGGTCTGTGGTGGACTACTTAGGGCCCTGTTTTCCACTTGGTAGTCTCTCATTCAGCAGCAGTTCCCAATACCTCAAGGGTCATCCCGGCATCTCCTCGGCGGCTTGACAGGGACCTGCCGCCATAAAACCCAGACAGGCCTGGCGCCAGTGAACCCCTGTCATTGGGGTCTTCTGGGTCTAGAACTGATGCTGGCTCTGGAGCTTGTCAAGATGAGTACCCACCGCCAGTCAGTGACCTGGATGAGTCCAGTGGTGAGGACTCTGACTCACCATGGTGTTCCTCCTTGCCAGGAGAGTCTTGGGGGGGGAGAGCCTGGGATCTGGTTCACACCTTGCCAGAGCATTCTGCCAAGACTCAGCTTTCCTAGCTCCTGAAGTCGGGCTCTGACATAAACAACCACATCCTTCAGGCTGCCTCGATGCGTAGATGGCTCTGGTGGAGGCGGCAGCTGGGGTTTGCTTCTTTCACCATTCTTGGCTTCAGGTTTCGGGCTTTACCCCAGATGTGCCAGCATTCTGGATGCTCTTTCAGGGTGCCGCCTTTTGGTGGGGACATTCAGGATCTGATCTCCATTCTACAAGAATCGAGGGTAAGTTCTCCAGACAGTTCATTCACTCTATCATACCGAGTCTAGGACCGGCAGCAGTCATCCTTTCACTGTTCCTCTGGCAAGCAACCCTGCCAGCTGCTAAAAGGTCAGGGCAAGCACAAGCCAGTGGCAATCTCTTCAGCTCTCACCGCCAGGGCCCCAGAGCACCCCAGATGCCCTCCCAGCGCCCACCCCACCTTTCCTGCCAGAAGGGGAAGGAAACATATTCATTTCAGTGCTTTACAGTAACTGGTAATTGTTATTTTTCTTCAAACTTAGATTGTGGGCTTTTAGTGACACTGTAATTTCTTTGCTGTCTTTACTTAGAATTGTGTTTGGGCTGTTGAAAACTTAAACGTAGTGGTGGTGTATTTTTGTTGTCTTTAATCCCTTCTCCAACTCTTAATTATATGCCCTGTTAAATCTGATTGACAGGAGCTAAACAAAAGGGATAGTAGGGGTGTGGAGTAGGAGGGACATAAGGAAGAAGCCCACCCTCAGCATGACAAGCGTTTTTACTTATTTATTTATTTTCTTTAAAAGAAAAGTATCTGAGGATCAGTGGCAGGATTTTAGGACAGTAAATTCATTAAAAGGGAATTAGGAGAGCTTCAGTAACAGACAAGTAGTGGATTAGCAGTATAATGTGAGTGGTGAATGCTGTGGCTGCGGGCAGCCATATTCAGGCAGAACTTCTGGACACTGAGGTGTTGCCCTATCTGCATGCAACTCTCTGACCGCGGGATGAGGTAGCCAGACTCAGAGCAGAAGTACACTGGGTCAGGAGTACCATAACCCCATCCAGTGACCACCCAGTCCAATGCCGCTGCCTCAAAGGATGCTGAGAATAAGGAGCACTTGGATGACAGTGGGCTCAGGAGGGTTAGGGCAGTCACAGAGGCACATCCCAGATCCTATTCCACTAAGAACTCATATGCCATACTGGCAAATGGAGACAACCAAATAGAGGTACCAGAAAAGTGGAAGGAAAGGATGTGGAGGTTAGCCAAAGAGGTGACCTCAGCGGGAGAGCAGTGGACCCCAGAGGAAGAGGAAGCAATCCTGGTGGGGGACTCCATCATAAGAGGGATCCAGCTAGGAACACAGGAGGGGAGGACAGGGAGGTGAGGGGCCTACCAGGTGCCAGAGCATGGAGGGATGGAAGGAAGATCCTGAGGATTGCTGGGAAGGCAAGACGGGAGGGTGAGCTGGATGTCATTATCCACCTAGGTACTAATGACCTGGCAAATGGGAAGCCAAAGGAAGTTCAGGAAGAGTAGGAAATTGGGAGGAGTCTCAAGAAAGTAGCTACTTCTGTCAGCTTCTCAGAAGTACTACCTGCAAGAGGCAAGGAGAGCAGGGTGCATACACTGGAACTTTAACTCATGGTTAAAGAACTGGTGCTGTGGAGAAGGGTTGGATTCATTGGTGACTGGGGATCCATCTGGATGGATGGAGGTTTGTTCAAGCCTGACGGCCTGCATCCATCCTGAGGGAATCCAGCACTCAATGATAAGTTTAAATGCTACACTGACAAGCATTTAAACTAGCCAAGGGGGCAGGCCAGCAAGGAGGGTACCTACTTGCTCACCCTCCACAGCTAGTAGTGGAACCAGTGAACAGGAGGAGGGCTATCTCTACAAAGCAAAAAGCAAAAGATGGAGATTACCAAGAGTGGATAGGCAGAAAGGGGCAAAATTCAGCAGAAGGGCAGACAGCAAGGGAGAACCAGGGATAAAGGACAACCAGGGAGGGGCTGGAGTCATGGCAAGGAGATGCTAGGGCACCTCACCAGGGAATTCAATGAGTGGTTGAAAACTGGTATGCAGCTCAGGGTTTTGGCTTCACTGGGACTGGGAGCTATCTGGAGGGATGCAGACCCATACTGGTGCGATGGTCTGCATCTGTCCGGGGGAACCAGGATCCTAGGGTGAGAGGTCTAAATGCTTCACTGGCAAGCATTTAACTAGCCAAGGGGAGGCACTGAAAAGGAGCAGGGAAGTCCCAGCCTCCCCCACAAAACACGGGTGATTAGTGAGGTAAACATCAAGGTAGAGAAATTATTAGGAGCAGAACAGAGGTAAATGTAAAAAAGGCAAAGGCAGTAAGGACAGGAATGGGGCTAAAGGGCAAGGCTATCAAAAAGTGGAAGGTGATGAGTACCAATGCTCTGAGTCTGTGTAACAAGCTCCCTGAGCTAGTGGCCTTAATGGAAGAGGGTTGCCTGGATATTGTGGCAGTCACAGAAACATGGTACACAGAGAACCATGACTGGGATGTCAACATACCAGGATACACGACCTACAGGAGGGACAGGGAGGGTAAAGAAGAGGAGGAGTAGTTCTCTATGTAAAGGAAGGGATCAAAGCAACAGAACTCAAAGAGTAAACAGGGAGCAGATGAGGCACTCTGGTCACCCTGGAGACAGGAAATGGCACTATAATCCGCATGGGGTTGTATACAGACCCCATCTCAGAGGGAGGGAATGGACAAGGAAATGATAGAAGGCTTTCTTAGAATGGCAGAAAAAGGGAGATATTGTTGATGGGGACCTGAATATGCTAGATGTTAACTGGAGCACCTTTGCAGCAGGCAATCCAAGAGCAGGGTCATTCTGATGCCCTACAGGGGCATGCCTCAGACAGCTAGTATTGGAACCCACTCGAGGGAGCAATCTTAGACCTAGTACTCTCAAATGGGGACGGAGAAAGAACTCAGATTTAGAAGTGGGTAGCCATCTGGGAACAAGTCATCACCAAACAGTGTGGTTCTCGATAAACACAGCCATACAAAAGCAAGAGTATTGGACTTAGCAGGCTGACATTGGGAAATGAGAGAGTGCCTCAGAAAAGCACTAGCAAACAGGCAAGAAGGAGGGTGGAGGAACAATGGGAGTAATCAAAACAGCCATCACAGAGGCAACAAGCCTTGTGTAAAGCAAATCAATAAAACACAACGAACAAAAAACGCTATGGTTCTCAAAAGAGGTGGCAAAGAAGGTTGAGGAGATAAGGATAGCATCCAGGAAATATAAGGAAACACAGAAGGAGCAGGACAGAGAACTTTATCAGTTAAAGCAGAAAGAGGCTGGGAAGGCAGTCAGAATAGCAAAGGCCCAAACCGAGGAAAGGATAGCCAATTCTGTTAAGAAGGGGATAAGACCTTTATAGGTACATTAGGAGCGAAGAAAGACCAAAGGAGGGATACTAAGGCTTAATAAAGGGAGGGAATGTGGGTAGAGGTGACAGTGAAAGCAGGGATACTGAACTAATATTTCTGCTCAGTACTCACAAAGGAAGAGGAGGAGGAGTTACTAAACCAAACAAGAGAAACACTCTGAAGATGGGGGTCAAAACCAGTTAATTTACAGAAGAAAGGGTTCTGAAAGAACTAATAAAATTGAAGGTGGACAAAGCAATGGGCCTGATGGGATTCACCCCAGAATTCTAAAAAGAACCAAGGGTAGAACTAGTGACACCGCTGACTACTCTCTTTAACAAATCATGGAAGGATGGGGTGGTACCTGAGGACTGGAAGAGGGCAGATGGGATTCTCTTCACAAAAGTGGGAGCAGGACAGAGGCAGAAACTACAGACCAGTTAGTTTGACCTCAGTGGTAGGGAAATGATGGAATCACTTCTGAAGGAAAGAATTGTTGAGTACCTAGAGGCCAGGGGCACAGGACCCAAGGCAGCATGGATTCACAATGGGAAGGTCATGTCACCTAATCTAATAGATTTCTTTGACTGGGTGACCAAAGTAGTAGACCAGGGAGGCTGTGGACATTGCTCACCTAGATTTTAGCAAGGCATTTGATACAGTCCCACACAAAAGATTAATACACGTTAGCCAGCCTTGGAGTGGGTCCCAAGGTGGTAGCCTGGATAAAAAATTGGCTAGACAACAGGACGAAAGGGTAGTAGTAAATGGAGACAGTGAGAAGAAGAAAAATTACTCACCTTAGTAATGTTGTTTCTTCTAATGGAGTCTTGCTATATTATGACAATTGCAGTTTGTCCCACCATTAGAACTGCTCCGGAGGTGAAAGAGTTAACTTCCATGCCAGGCATGGAGCTTAGAGCCGAAGCTTGGTTAGAGAAGCTCTGTCTGGATAATTTCAAACTGAAACTGTCAGATCTTTATGAGCAAAACTCACTAAGGTTCCTGTGGAGGCTGTAACTCACACTCAGCCAACTGGCTACTTAAATATTAACACATATTCCTGGTCCCAACACCAAGACTCAAGTCAGGGGCCAGAAAATAAGATAAGATAAAATAAAACACAACACCCGAAATCCCAAAAGAAGGGTGGAAAACATAAATGGCATAAACAAGTGCTCACACTGGACTGCCCACCCCATACCCAAGTAGAAGTTCTGAGAGGGCAGGTTGGGGAGATTATATATAGCAAGACTCCATTAGAAGAAACAACATTACTAAGGTGAGTAATTTTTCTTCAAACAACATGAAGTCTTGCTATATTATGACAATTGCAGACTACACAGCAGTACCTCCATGGAGGAGGGACAGAACCTACTTAGGGAATAGGCTCTGCAGCACGGTTGTACAAACCGAGCATCCCTCCTGGCCTGGACATCCAGGAGTAATGCTTGGTGAAAGTGTGTACCGCTTTCCAAGTAGCTGCTTGACATATCTCTAAGATAGGGATGTCTCTGCAGCAGCTAGAGACGCAGCTGTACCTCTGGTAGAGTGAGCCTCAGGCCTGAAGGCGGAATTTTTCCTAGTTTTGATAACAAATTGGATACAAGAGACAATCCATCTGGCAATGGATCTCTTAGTGGCAGGTTTCCTTTCCCAACCTCACCACAAGTGAGAAAAGTTGGAGGATTCGAACCTGTGACCTTGGTACGCCTATATAGTAACTTAGGGCCCTCTAACATCTGTTGTGCAACCTCCTCTCACCAGAGGAGGAATGGTCATGAAGAACACTGGAAGGAGATAGATTGATTAAGATGGAAATCTGAAACCACCTTAGGCAAAACTTCCTGTTAGTCCTAAGGACCACTTATCCCTGTGGAAGGAAATAAAGTCAGTCTCACTGACAAAGCTTGTAACTCATTTATGCGCCTGGCAGAAGTGATAGCTACTAGAAAACAGTTTTCCAAGTCAAATACTTAAGCTCTGCAGAAGACAGAGGTTCAAAGGGGTTGCATCAACTGAGCAATGCAAACATTAAGATCCAGGCAGGGGCCGGTCCCTGAAAGGTGGATTAGTATGAAGTAATCCTTTGAAAAACTTGAAAATACAGGGTGATGGAAAGAGAGGAGGGCTTTCCTGCTGAAATAAAAGCAGACAGCGCTGCCAAATGTACTTTCAGGGTAGCTGGTCTCAGACCCAAAGAATTAAGATGGACCTATAGTCCAAAAACAATGGGCAAGTCAGCAGATTCCAGGAAATATGTTTCCTAGAACACCAGATGGAAAACCTTTTCCATTTAGAGTTATAAGTAGCCTAGTGGAAGGCTTCCTAGAAGCCTTCAGGATTTCAAGAACACCTTGAGAAAGGTGTAGGTCAGCAATTCTAACTCCTCAAGAGCCAGGCCTTGAGGTTGAGGGATTTGATGCTCAGATACCAAACTCTCCCTGGGCACAAGTTAACAGGTTGTGATTCCTAGGGACACAGGGAAGATGGACTGCTAAGGACAGAAGGAGTGGTACCAGGGCTGCCTGGCCCAATCTGGAACAATCAGAATCATTTGCAAGGCTTGGATCTGATTTTGACTAGCACCTTGAATAGGAGAGGATGGGGAAAGGCATATAGAAACTTCCTTCCCAATCTAGGAGAAAGGCATCCAGGGAACTGAGCCCATCACTGGGGCCTGCAACAAAACAGTGGAAGTTGGTGATTGTCTGGGGCTGTGAAAAGATCTATCTGAGGGGTGCCCTATCTGGCAAAAACTATCCCCAGTACTCGGGATCCAGTGACCATTCGTGATGGCCCTGGGAACTCTGCTGACAGCATCTGCCAGGACATTGTCCTTTCCTGGGAGGTGAACTGCTATGAGGGAAGTTCCAGGAATAAGCCAGAGACCACAACTTCATTGCCTCGTGCACGTCAAGACAGAGTGCCCCTTGTTTGTTGATGTACCACATTGTAGTGGTGTTGTCTGTTCTGACTTGTACCACTTTGTTCTGAACAGATGCAGAAAACACCTAAAGTGCTAGAAAACAGCTCTGAGTTCCAGCAAATTGATGTGGAGCAGAGATTCCTGAGGGACCACACCCCTGGGTGGAGAGGTCGCCATGTGAGCTCCACATCCCAGAAGGGACGGATCTGTAGTAAGGGTCAAGGAGTGAGATAGAGGATGAAGGACCCCTAGTCTCAAATTGATCTTATCCTGCCACCACTGAAGGGCCTGGATCAGGGTTCGAGTCACTGGGATCAACTTGGAAAGGGGATCTTTTCTTTGAGACCAAAAGGCTCTCAAGTGAAACTGAATGTCCCTCATCTGAAACCTTGCTCCTTGCACTACAGCTGTGGGAAGCAGCCATGTGTTCTAGTAGCTGTAAGAAGTGCCTTGCTGGTCAAGAGACCTGCAGAGTGAAGGAAGAGCCAGGGCCACTAGGTTCCTTACCCTTCTAGGGCAGGACGGCTCTGGCCTGCTTTGTGTCCACCTTGCACCTATAAAGGTGAGCACCTGGACAGGTTCCAGAACTGACTTTGAAGATTGAGAAGAAAACCCAGAGAGGTGAGCAGCTGCTGGGTAACTTGCAGGTGTGATTTGACCTGGTCTAGACACTGACCCACAATGAGCCAGTCATCTAGGTAGGGAAAGATGGCAATCTTTGCCTTCTCAAATGAGCAACTGCTACTGCTAGACATTTTGTGAATACCCTTTGGGCAGAGGTAAGGTCAAGGGCATTGCTCTGAACTGGTAATGGCCTGAGGGCAGTTAGAATCTGAAGTACTTTCGTGGGAGCTTCTGATGAGAACATGGAAATAGGGATCTCCTGAGGTCCAGGGAAGCTAGCCAGTCCCCTGGCCTTAGAGAAGGTAAAATCATTGCCAGAGTCACCATTTTGAATTTTGGTTTCAAAAGGTGCTTGTTCAGATATCTTAGGTCAAAATGGGAAGTCATTCTCCTGTCTTTTTGGGTAAGGAAGTACCTGGAGTACAGACCCTTGCCCTGGTGTAGGGGAGAAACCCTTTCTACAGCTCTGAGAGCCAGGAGGGTTGAGACTTCTGTTTCTAAGGCAAAGGTCTCTAGAGGGTTTGCAGGTGAAAAGATCTGATTCTCATCTTGGAAGTTTTTGAAGCTGAGAACCAGACCCAGGCTTACTACTTCCAGGACCCACTTGTCTGATGTTAGAGACTCCCAGTCCTGAAACGAAGTAAGCCAACCTGCCCCTACAGGTAATGGAGAACTGCCCTGGGCACCCCATCAGGGTGCCTGTTTGCAGGGGCTTTAGGCTGAGGGGTGGGAGCAGACCTGCTTGCACCCTGCCTGCCTCTCCTCTGAAGAACCCCTCTGAGCATAAGCAGAGGAGGCCTGGGTTTGGTAAAGGCCTGTGAAAAGGCCTACCTCTACCCTGGGGTTCGCCTCTGAGGAGTGGCTTGCTGCCTTGGCTTGTGCACTCTATAAGTTGTCCTATATTCATCCATTTTTTCATGTAATTCTCGTCTGCTCCCCAACAGAGAATTTCCCACCACAGGAAAATCCATAGCCTTAGTCTGGGTATCCTGTGACAAGCTAGTACACCTGAGCCAAGCCAACCTACTAAAGGCCACAGATGTAGCCATGACTCTAGAGTATACATCATTAGAATCCACAGCAGCATGGAATTGCACCTGGATGCCTCAATACCATCAGCAGCCACCTGCTCCAGCCTCCTCAGCAAGCTGGCCAGGGGCCTGTTTGGCCAAAGCCATGACAGCGCCCCATCTAGATTTATGGTATCTTGCCACATAAGCCATGTAATTTGCTTGTCTGAGTCCCAGGGACGCTGCCATGTATTGTTTTAGCCATGGTATCAATCTTCCTGGAGTCCTTGTCAGGAGGATGTGAAGCCAGGGGAATATTAGTTTATCACAGGCTGCAGCCTGAACTACTCCAACATGCCTGCATTGCTGTGAAAGGAATTCTGTATCAGGACTCGACAAAGTGTACCTCCTGTCCATCTTCTTGTCCACAGGAGGCACAGAATTAGGAGTTTTAAAAATTTTTATTGTTTGTTTCCTAAATGATTTGTGTAAAGGGATAGACAATCTCCTAGACTCTGGGATATGCATCATTTCCACAAAATCAGGTTCCTCTTGCTCATCCACAGCTTCCTCCAATGGGAGCTGGAGGGTTTCAGCAACCTTTATAAAACAGAAAGTGAGAAGGGACTCGGAAAGCTGAGGGGAGATTCTAAAGGTCTGTCTGGGGAGATGTCCGTTCAATGGGCACATCCAGACTCTCAAAGTCACATTCACACTGTTCATAATCATCCTCCCCTCCTCTGGTTCATAAAACTCTATATCATATTCTGAACCGGTGGAACCGGCCAACCGACCTTTGCCAGACAGTGGTGGTTCGGACGGAACCGAGAAAGTGACTGGACAATTTGTATAGCTTTGCTATCTCTGCAGCAGTTGGAGAAGGGATTTTAGACCCCACACCTGCTGATTTTCTAGTTTTCTTTGCTGGAACTGGCTCCTCAGAGTCAGCTTACGCTTGCCGAGGAAGTCTCGCCCGGTCAGAGGGACTTTCCCGGTTCGGGTGGCACTCAACCGGGCTGGCCATCCGGGTCAGCGGACTTTTGGCCTCGATCAGCCTGCCAACTCTCTTATCCAGGGTGGCTGCAGGGAAATTCTTACAAACTGGCAGTCTGAATTGAGGTGGTCAAACCCCGGACAATATACACATTGGTGTGTGGGTCAGCCTTGGCAAAGGCTTCCCCACAGACACTACAGTTTTGAAACCCAGTGGGCCCGGGTTTTTCTTTTGCTTTCAGACATGATGCCAGCCTAACCAAAAAACTTGCCTTTTAACGGCAGTGTAAGGAAGACACCCTTATCGTTCCCAACCGTAGTCACGGGTCGTGGAAAAAACGAATGAAACTGCTTTTTAGAACCGATAAGAACTGAACCGCACTCTAAAAGCTTTTAAATGCTTGATTTTAAAGTTTTAAAATAACCTGATCGGTTCGAACCAACCGATAAACATTTACAAGTTCCACACAGAAATAAACCTGTTTATTACTTACAATACCACAGACAGAGCTTGAACCGATCGGTTTATGTTAAAATAATAATACTGTGGTTGAATTTAATCAGAAAATACTGTTTAAACCGAGAAATGAACCGACGCAGTAGGAGAAATTCGAGCGACTGTTCAGTGAGGCGGAGTAAAGATCTGACAGTTTCAGTTTGAAATTATCCAGACAGAGTTTCTAACCGAAGCTCAAGGCTTAAGCTCCATGCCTGGCATGGAAGTTAACTCTTTCACCTCCGAGCAGTTCTAATGGTGGGACAAACTGCAATTGTCATAATATAGAAGACTTCATGTTGTTTGAAAGGAGGGTTACTAGTGGGGTACCGTGAGGGTTCAGTACTGGGACCGGTCCTTTTAATGACTTTATAAGTGACATTGCAGAGGAACTGGAAGGAAAAGTATGTCTTTGCAGACGACACAAAGATCTGCAAAAGGGTTGATACACAAGATGGAGTGGAAAGGATGAGAAGGGACTTGGCAAGGTTGGAGGAATGGTCAAATGTATGGCAGCTCAGATTCAATGCAAAGAAGTGCAAGGTAATGCACATGGAAACAAAACCCAGGGGAAGCGACACAATGGGGGTGAGATACTGACAACAATAAAATGGAAAGGGACCTGGGGTAATATATCAGATGACCTAAAGGTGGGCAAGCAATGTGAGAAGGCAGTAAGGAAGGCTTGGGGATACCGGATGCATAGGAAGAGGCATCAATAGTAGAAAACGGTTGTTATCCTCTGTACAGACAGTTGGTGAGACCCGCCTGAGTACTGTGTGCAGTTCTGGAGACCCCATCTCAGAAAGACATAGACAGAGTGGAGGCTGTCCAGAGGAGGGCACTAAAATGGTGCAGGGTCTGCACCAGAAGAGATATAGAAAGACTAAAGGAGCTTAATATGTATACCCTTGAGGAAAGAAGGAGAGAGGGGACATGATAGAAACTTTCAAGTACCTCAAGGAATCAACAAAGTCCAAGAGGGTAGCATCTTTCAGAAAAGAGATGTGCAAGAACAAGGAAGCACAATTTGAAGATAGAGGGGGACAGCTCAGAGGTAATGCGAGAAGTATTTTTTCACAGAGAGGGTTGTGGATGCATCGGAACAGCCTCCTGAGGAGGTTGTGGAGTCAAGAACAGTGGGGAATTCAAGAATGCATGGGACAGGCATATAAGGCAGTCCTAGTGGGGGGTAGGAGGAAGTAAGCTGTTGGTTAACTAGGATCTGCAGCTTATCTGTTAGGTAGGAAAATGGGCAGACTAGGTGGGCCAAGCGGTCCATATCGTCACAAATTCTATGTTTCTATGGAGTAGAACAGCTAAACAGTCTAGGATGTCAAATCATGGAAAGTCTATGTGTGCCAATGCCAGGAGCATTAGCAACAAGATGGAAGACCTGGAGGCTGTCATGGTGCAGTCAGACCTGGACATTGTGGCCATCACTGAAACTTGGTGTAATGATAACCACGACTGGGAGATGGCCATACCTGGCTACAACACATTCAGAAGAGACAGGGTAGGTAGAAGGAGGAAGAGTGGCACTGTATGTGAAAATGACATACAGGCCACAGAGATCCAGGAGGAACAAAATGAGGGAGAGATACTGTGGTTAGCTGGAAAGGAAAATGGGGCCAGCCATCTGCACAGGTGTGGTCTATAGACCACCAGCCCAGGAGGAAGAAACAGATAGGGAGTTGATGCTAGCCATCCAAAGGATGGCAGACAAGGGTGAGGCAGTACTGGTTGGAGACCTCAATATTCCAGACGTGGACTGGAGCATCCCAGCAGCAGCAGCATCGACTAGGAGCAGATTATCCTGCACTTCCTTCCAGGGTGCCTTCCTCAAGCAACTGGTCATGGAACCAACTCGTAGAAGGCAATACTGGACCTTGTGCTCACAAACAGGGACAGTAAGATGGGGGTAACAGTGGTGGAGCACCTGGGGAACAGGGACCACCAGTCATTGTGGCTTCAAATCACAGAAGGAGCAGAACCAAACTACACAAAAACACGATCCTGGATTTTAGGGGGACAGACTTTGGGAAAATGGGGAGATACTTGAAAGAGGCATTAAGGGAATGGGGAAGGAATCAGGGGTTGAGGAACAGTAGGCAGTATTTAAAACGGGATTACAAGAGCAACAGAATTATGCATTAAGCAGGTTAGCAAGAGGAAAAGGAAGAGGAGACCATTATGTATTTCCAAAGAGGTAGCAAAGAAAGTGAAAGCCAAAAAGATTGCATTCAGGCAATACAAAAAGACACAGGCAGAAGGGATGGGAGAAGTACCAGGAGAAGTAAAGGGAGGCAGGGAGGCAGTAAGGGATGCCAAAGCTCAGAGAGAAGAACACATTGCAAAATCAGTGGGTAGAGGGTACAAAACATTTTACAGGTACATAAGTGAAAAAAGAAAGGCAAAGGGAGGGAGGATAGTGAGACTGAAGGGGAGGATGGGGGTATGGAGGATGACAACAGTAAAGCTGACATATTGAACAGGTATTTCTGCTCAGTCTTTACTGAGGAAGAGGAGGGTAATGGGTCTGAAGGAGAACAAGGGTGAGAAAGGTGCAGAAATGGACACAAGTCCTTTACACGAAAAAGGGTCCTGAAGGAACTGGAAGTAATAAGAGTTGATAAAGCAATGGGGCCAGATGGGTGCACCCTAGTGTCCTTAAAGAACTAAGAGATGTGGTGGCTGATCCTCAGGCTATCCTGTTTTGCCGGTCACTGGAAACAGGAGGTACCCAAAGACTGGAGGACAGCAGATGCAGTCCTTTATACAAGAGCGGGAACAAAGAGGAAGGGGAACTACAGACCAGTCAGCCTCACCTCGGTAGTGGGAAGATCATGGAAGCACTACTGAAGGTAAGATTGGTGAACATCTGGTTGTCAATGGACTACAGGACCCAAGGCAGCATGGTTTCACCAGGGGAGGTCATGTCAGATCAACCTCGTTGAATTTTTGACTTGTTGACTAGGAGGTGGATCAGGAGGGCAGGACATGGCTATCTGGACTTCAGTGAGGCCTTTGACACTGTGCCACATAGAAGACTATTACACAAACTGGGGAATATGGGTGGGCAGGACAGTAGTGTGGTGGGTAGGTAACTGATTGGGCGGCAGGACACAGAGGGTGGTGGTAAATGGCTGTCACTCCACAGAGAGAAGAGTGACCAGTGGGGTATCACAGGGATCAGTGTTGGGACCGTCCTATTCAACACCTTCATCAGTGACATTAGCAGGACCTAGATGGCAGAATTTCACTGTTCGCTGATGACCAAAGCTCTGTAACAGAGTAGACACACCAGAGGGTGTAGACAGAATGAGAAGGACCTGCAGAAACTTGAAGAATGGTCAGGGTTTGGCAGTTGAAATTCAATGCAAAGAAGTGCAAGATAATGCATATGGGGCACAAAACCCTGACTCAATATATATCAGTTGGGGGTGAGGATATAGCATGCACCAAGCAGGAAAGGGATCTTGGGGTTATCATCTCTGATGGCCTCAAGGTAGGGAAACAGTGTGACAAGGGGCAGGAAAAGCAATAGGATGCTGGGATGCATAGGCAGGGGCATCACCAGCAGGAAAAGGGAGGTCATAATTCCAATATACAAGACACTAGTGAGGCCCCACCTGGAGTACAGTGTACAGTTCTGGAGACCTTACCTACGTAAGAACACAGGAAGGGTACAGAAGGTTCAGAGGAGGGCAACAAAGATGGTACATGGATTTCATCACAAGTTCTATGAGGACAGGTTGAAGGAACTGAATATGTACTCCTGGGGAGAGGAGGAGGAGGAGGGGACGTGATAGAGACATACAAGTATCTTACAGGGAGGAACAGGGTGCAGGAATACACTATTTTTAAGCGAAAAAGATGTTCCAGGACTAGAGGCATGGGATGAAGTTGGAGGAAGACGATTCAGAGGAAACGTGAGGAAGAATTTCTTCACAGTACGGGTGGTGGACAAGTGGAACACCTGCCAGAGGAAGTGGTGGGGCTGAAACATGCAAGGATTTAAGAATGCATGGGATAGGTATAAAGTAATTCTGGAGGTCAGGGGTAAGGGCAACAGACTTCTAGGAAAACATAAACTGAACTTACAAGTTCAAATGGGCAGACTGGGTGGGCCATAGGCCCTTATCTGCTGACACTGTCTATGTATCTATGACTCCTTATCTGACCCCCACCTTCTAGCAAGGGATCTGGGTGAGGCTGTCGGGGTTTCTCCCTCCACCTCAATGGGTGGAGGGGATAACCATGGACAATTGGGTGCTTCGATTACAGAGTATGTCACACACTCAATTCTTGGAGTGGCTTCCAAGAAATTCTCCAGTACACTTTTCTATCCCCAGCCCACCTGCCTCTGGTCTGGGAAGAAATTCAGGCCCTCTTCTCAAAGAAGCCATAGAGCCTGCCCCTCTGGCTCAGAGAGGAAAGGATTCCACTCCCACTTTTTCCTCCTCCCCAAAAGACAGGGATCTTTGGCCTGACCTGAGCCATCTGAACCTGCACACAGAGTAGAAATGCTTCCAGATGGCGACTCTTCAGGGCTGTTCCCTTCTGCATCAGGGGATTGGCTCTGTCCCTGGATATGCAGGATGCCTACCTGCATATTCAGGTTTTTCCTGCCCTCTGTGGTTCCTCCGCTTTTATTTCCTGGGACCATTTTCAATTCTGGGCCCTGCCTTTGGCCTGTTCTCGGCACTGCAGTTTTTAACAAGTGCCTGGCAGTGGTGGCAGCTGCTCTGAGGAGGCAGGGGCTTCGCTGATCCCCCACCTCGACGGATGGCTGTTAGCTGCCCCTCCAGGGATTCTCTCATTCAGACCCTGGATTACACTCTCCATCTTTTTCAGATTTTGGGGATCACCGTCAATCTGCCAAAATCCTGCCTCTCTCCGTGTCAATGCCTCCAACCCATAGTGGCAGTTCTGGACACTGCCCATGGATGGCCTTTCTTCCCCAGGACAGGATAGACCGTTTGAACAGAGCAGACTTATCTGGTTTCCTCCAGTCACTGGGCCCATGCCAGAGTGTTTCTACACCTTTTGGGCCACATGGCAGTGGCAATTACCACGGTCCCTCTTGCCCGCCTCCACATGAGTGTTCTTCAGTGGATTACACGTGTCCTATGGCACCAACATATGGATGACCTGGACCAGCTGCTCACGATATCCGACCCAGTCCGCAGAGTCCTGTCATGGTGGCTGGACCCAGCCAACCTCCTTAGGGAGACTCTTTTCAACTTTCGACTCCCCATCAGATTCTCACGACAGATGCTTCCAACCTGGGGTGAGGTGCTCATCTAGCAGATCATCAGACCCAGGGCACCTGGATGGATGCTGAGCAGAGGCTCCATATCAATATCCTGGAGATGGAGTGGTCCTTTACGCTCTACAGGTCTTCAGACTCATCTCCTCTCTTATCCCCTGCTGGTGCAGACAGTATAGCGCAGTGGGTTAAGGCTCCAAGTTGAAAATCTGGAGACGCTAATCCTTACCTCCCGCCTGACTCCCGAATGACCAGAGTCTGTTCCCAAACCCAGGTCTCCAGCATGACGGGAGGTGTGACGCCCAGCGCCAACCCACAGTGCCACCGGGCAGCTGTTTATTGCTACCATAAGTACAACAAAGATCTTCTGAGAGTGGTTAAGGCCATTCCACCAGGGGTATGGCTTTGTTGCAGAAATGTGTCTGCTGCGGATATCTGTGCAGCTGCCACCTGGAGTGGTTCAGCCAGTTCTACTGCTAATTCCTTAAGTATCTTCGGATGTTGCCCATCTGGTCCTCAGGCCTTATATATCTTAAGAGCTGCCAGCCCTTCGAGGATCCTCTCACTAGTGAGTATTGGCTGCCTCATTTCAGGGACTCCTTTAGCGACTGCTTTGATGCTGCTTTCGGCATGGACCCACAGTCCTCCTCATTGAACACTGAGCAAAATCAGTCATTCAGGACAGCGCCTTTGCTTTTCCTCCTATCACCCTATCCCCTCAAGTAGCCGTCGATGCCCCTCCTCTTTCACTGATACAGCTTAAAAATGTTTTTCTCCACCCTTGATCCCTCCACAATATGGAGCTCTGTGTCTGCTTTTGCCTCCTGACGCACCCATCTTTGCCTCCCTATTTTTCTGTAGATAATCCTCCCATTCTGTCTCCCCTGCTTTTCCTTATATTTATAGAAGGCCTTCTTTTTTGGCACTAACCACTTCATTGACCCTAGCTGAGAACCATAGTGGCCTCTTAAATCTGTTTTTTGATATTGTTCTCATGCTTGCCTTTGATGCCTCAAAGATAGCTCCCTTTATTTCCCCATCTCCTCCATCCCCTTATGTCCTCCACCTTCACTAATTTATCCTCGACCAGTTCTCAACCTATCAAAGTCTGTCCTTCTAAAGTCAGGACTTTGGTTCCTGATTGTGGTTTGCTGGCCCAAAGGGCCAATTGAACTACATGGAGTTGTGGTCACTGCTCCCAGTGGCTCCCCCATTCACAGCACTCACCATCCTGAGTTGGTGAGCACCACATCAAGGACTGCATTCTGCCTGGTAGGTTTCTTAACAAGCTGCTCCAGTAGACAGTCTTGGAAGGCATCCAGTAATATCCGACTCATGGCACTTTTGGCCACGGGACCTCCCAATCGACGCCAGGCAGGTTCAAGTCATCCAACACCATTACTTTCCCTTGCTGACCTTCTTTAAGTTCTTCCTCAAGTTCTCTGTCCCTTTCCTCCCCCTGCCCTGGAGGCCTATAGATTACCCATAAGCACACTTTCTGCCTGAGGCTGCCATGTGAGTTGCACCCATACTGACTCAGCCTCCACGCTGCAACCCCTAATACTTCCATCTTATGCCACTCAATGCCCTCCTGACAAAAGGGCAACCTCCCCTTCTAGTCTTCTATCCCTCCTGAACAGTGAACATGCAGGGACCATCATCTCTCAGTCATTTTTATCTGTGGCCCATGTTTCTGTGATGGCCACCTGGTCCACTTCAGTATCTGCCATCAGCGCCTAGAGCTCACCAAGTCTGCTGCCTAGGCTACTGGAGTTAAGGCATACCCACCTCTATCTGACCCTGCTCTAACTCTGCTACTTCATTTTGCTTTTCACGCTTTCTTCCTCCTTGTTTGTGCTTGTATCTTTTACTTTCCTCCTCGCTGGTATTCCTACCCTAGGTCCTGTAAATCCTACTGCATTCCCTGTCTCTCTTTGCAGTCATTGTCTTCTTGATGTGGGGAATTCTATCTAGGGTTCACTCTGCTCACCGTCCACCATGGATACCTAGACCCAGACTCTCGCAGTCAATTTAAACATTTGATGTAGAAGTTAAACTTCTGCCCTAGTGCACTAGCCCCTCTTGGCAAGAATATTCTGGGGTTTTCCACGTAGATACCTTTTGTTTGTTTAGTACTTATATATGATATGGGATTATGGCACTAAAAACTGAAGTTCCTGCTTAAACCACAGGTCAGGTAAAATATACCGCAGGACTTCTCAGCCAAAGCACCTGAATGAGGCAATTATCTCCAATTGCAGAGAGGGAGGCTTAGCTTCACAACTACTTAATCCTAGACCTTTTGTTGTTGAAAATAAACATGGACAACAGTGCAATAACATGTTGATTCAATACAAGAGATTAGTCTTTGCTGCTTAAATTATTTATGACACACTGAAAAATTATTTTAGTTTGCTGCATTACCATTTGCTCGGAGCAGGGCTTCCGAGTGAACAGTGGTGCCTGAAGCATGTCTGCCGTCTCCACGATCAGCATATCCTTTAGTCTGCGGAGATCCTGAGGTCGCAAACCCTCGTATGGCTTTTGGAGAGAAGAAAAGAACATGTCAATATTTAGTCAGTCAGCGTGCCTTCTTCCTGACTGTGGAATGATGCCATCATAATAAAACATACTGAAAAACCTGGAACCTAAGGGTTGACTCCTAGGTTCTGTAATTGTATGGACTTGCACACACAGGCTGCTCCAGCAAATGTTAGAACACTTTTTCTGTGACAGAAATATGCCTGTTCAAAATTTCTAGGGTCCTTACTAGATTTTACGGTAGTTACAGAATCTGATGATGTTCCCAGAAATTCTGGGCTGGTATTTTATCTGCCAAAACATGTTTTCAAATGTGCTGGACTAACCAAACTGCACATACAAATGTTTTGAAGATCTTTCCTTATTTAGTCTTGTACTTCAACTTCGAAATTCCATCTGAACACTGAAAAGTGAAGATTAAAATTACTCAGGTAGTCACCCGATTCAAAACCCACAGCCACACTACCACTGGGTTGGTGCAAGCAGTACCAAAGCATCAGCTGTTTACTACAGATTTGTCACCCTGTTTTTGGGTGGTTAGAAACACAGAAACAGAGACAATCACAGCAGGAAAAGACCATTGGTTCATCCAGTCTGCCCATAAACCCTGACAAACCCAGTACCTTTTGTTGGTACAGGGTTCTAACCCACACTGTCCACCCCATGCTCCCTACCCTACTGCTACCACCCAGAAGAAGGTTATGGCCCTTCTCCATAATATACAGGTAATAACTTGTGCATTAAAGTAAGTTTTTGCTGTGTATACTTATACAATGGGAGTGATAAATAACAGTGCAGAATAAAAGTCTTATTTTTTCCCTGCAGTATAGCTGTGATGAAAATAACGTTATTTCCACCGCAGCGCTTGTCTTACTTCAACTATACCCTTGTCACAATGGCATGACAGAACCCGTGGTATAAACAGGACATTCTATACAGCATCTAAGAAAAAGGTTTACAGTGTATATTAGAGTATTGTTCTGTATAGAACTTCATTCTTCTCCAAAATGCTGTTTTATCACAGTTCAAAGGTCATGGAATATAAATGTACCTTTCTATAATACAACAGCATTCTGAAACCAGTAGAGACTGCAAGAGTCATTTTGCTTTCAAAGAGAAAGAACTGATGTGCAAATTTCACACAATACTATACACTATAAAAAATACAGGATGAGCACATACACAACCAGTGTGTTCTGCCTCTTCGGAGTTCTGATTCCAACAGACCTCTTGAGCTTCACCTCAAAGACAGCAGGAATCTGAAGTGCTCTGAGAAAGAACACACTGGTTGTGCATAACTGCCCATCCAGTATTCTCCACACAGTGTATGGACAGATGTTGTTACAGATAGATTTCAGTGAAGGCTCAAATGTTGCTCTGAGGTAGTAGTGATGCCTGTAGTGCAGCAGAATGACTTTTGCTCTGCTGCACTATAGATGGCACACATTCATGATGTGTGCAGCAAAATAAAACAGGCAGTTCAACTATACTTCTTGTGACAGTCTGTGCCTCTACAATGAACACTTCGAGTGTTTGTTTAAAAAAAACATTTGTCTAAGCACATATAGATTGAAACTCTTTCCAGTGACCGATATACAGTACCTCATTTTAGTGATGTCCGCTGGGATTCTTTTCAAAGCCCTTTCCAACCGCCAACGTTAATGTACTTGAATGTGGGTGGGAGGTATTAAAGAAAGTGTCAGGGGTCACAGGGCAGCTGAGCTTGGACATCCGTTGTTTGTTTTGGTTCCGTTTGGTACTGTGGCAGACACGGGGGCAGAACATACCTCTTGCGCTGTCACTGATCCCAAGACTCAGTCGGCTGGAGTGATTAGTACTGCTATGGAAGAAGTAAGTACTTGCAGCACAAATTGTCATGTCTTGTGATGCATGTGTTTTTTTTTTTTAAAGTTCAGTTTTTGTCCATACACTATAAAGAAAGTGTATGATGCCTATACACAAACAAAGGCTATTCTCCAATCTCGTGTTACTATGCCGATTGTGAGACCTCTCGAGGTCACCAGTAGGCATAGTAACCACTGCTGGAGAATAGCCTTGTTGTGTATAGGGCATCATACATTATTTAAGCATAGCAGCATGATCTATGTTATGTTATTTGTATGTTAATCACCTTCTAGGGGTACACTGTGGCACGAGGTGTAGCCGAGTGCCACATGCCCCTAGAGGGTGATTAACTGACCATTCAATATAATCCCTGGGAGTGCCTTATTGCTATTATAATAAAAATGTTTTTAAACAGTGTTAAACCTTGTTCAGCAAATGGTTAAGTTCTACATGTATATTAATAAAAGATTAACATAAGGCTACTAGAATGTTTACAGCCAATCAGAAAGCTCCATTTCTCAGACCCTTTTATAATCTATATTTATTCATTCTGAATGTTGCCAACAATGCAACATAGCCCTCCTAGCTTCACTTTGCTCAGTCACTTGTTGCTAGGCAGCACTGTTGGCAACATTCCAGAGTGAATAAAAACCTTATTCCTGGATGCCCTATAGAATATGTCCTACACATGTCATATTAGTAGTAAATAAACTGGGTGAATAGCTCATGTTATTTTGAGATAAATGTGTATTTTCAATTAGAGCACATGCTATTTCAGCTAGAATATGTTATTGCCACTCAGAATCTAAAACTGAACACAAAGAACAATAGGCCAGAAAAGAGAATTTACAATGGAAAGTAACACAGTTTTAAGCTAAAACAAGGTAAACAAACTAATACAAGCATTACAAACATGTGGTATATATCAAAGACATAATGGGTTGCAGTGGAATCACATTTATCCTCAGACATGACTAAACTCTTCAGAACGAACGTGTGGCTTCACTATTCATGGGTTACGGGCTTTACCACTCATTAATGGAGCAAAATGTGTTATTCCACTGCAACCTATTATAAATCAGGGTTTTATTTAACTCTAAAAATCGATTAGCGCTTTGCTCATAAAAGTTCTAAAACATTGTGAAAATGCATAGCACTTGCCTCACTGTGTTTAACAAACATAGCACTTCTAGAAAACCTATATAAATGCTTTCTGTACAGTTAATATTGTCCCAAGAAAAACTGCTAATCAATTATTTAAAACCATTTAAATTTTTGTATTACTGCATAAAAGACAAGGTGTTGCATCAGTGTGGGCTGAAACAAAACAACAAGGTAATATTAAATGCACGCTGAAAACAAAGTAAGAATCAACATTTTGACCATAGGTCTTCTTTAGTAACTATCTCTAAGAGATAAAAACAAAACAAAGTAAAGAGGTAAGGAAAACAAGGAATACATAGCACAACCTTGATTATCCGAATGTTCTGAGATATATCAGATTTCAGATAATCGGGGGTCCATAGCATTAGGCAAACCAGAGCTGGAGGACAATGTCAGAATCTGGATAATCAGGAGATCGATAATCGGGGTTGGATAATCGAGGCTGTACTGTATATGTGAAGAAAGGAAACAGTGTGAATCTAAGAGAAAAGTGTTAGGTAAGGTAAGAACAGAAGCTGAAAACTGTTACTGTTCTCATGCCTAACTCAGAAGCCTCCAGAATGGCCCCTTATCGCCCCCATCTCTCTTCCACACCTCCAATGCTGTCTACCCCAACTAACTTGTTCCAACCAACTTCCTCAACCTTCTGAAGTCTGCCCTTCTGAAATGAAGGACCTCAGCTCAACTGGAGGGCCTCAAAAGGTCAGGGAGGCTCAGTGTGCCACCAATCTAACCCTCAAGCTATGAAAGTTCCACTTACCATCTCCACTGACTCATTCACCAGATCATTGTTACCTAGGTGTACCCGGGACCCCAGCTCCCTCTCAGACATCCACCCTATCCTGTCTAAATCCTGGATGGCTGATGCACCAGAAAGGCAACTGACCATTCACCTCCTGTTCATCCTCCCTCCCACCACCCTCTCCATGCCCCTAATCACTGAGTTCCTGACCACTAACACTGCCAGGTAGATTTGCCCTGTACGCCCCTTGGGTGCCATCACGCTGTCCTGCCCCTTTCCTCCCACTGACTCAGAACCCCATCCCCCACCCCACCCCAAGCACAGCCAGGTACCTGAGCCTCTTCTAGGGGTACAAAGTAGTTTGCCATCTGGATAGTGTGTGGCTGCACAACTCCGTGTGGCTAACCCTGCCTCCCTTCCTCCCTGTCCACCCCTTTAGACCAGTGGCCTCGGGAGTGGGTATGTGGGCTCCAGCTGAGATGATGACGCAGCTGAGATATTTCTACCCTTGCTGCCACCAGCTCAGCATGGTGTTCCACTAAGGTCCTGCAGATGGGGCAGTGATCCCTCCTCCAAAGTATATACCAAGAGAAGAGCACCCCACAGCTGCCACAACTGTCTCTCCTAGGTACCCCTTCCCTATAATGTAGAAACATAGAAGGACAGCAGATAAGGACCAAGGCTTCATCCAGTCTGCCCATTTCTTTCTATCTTATAAATGTGCCATCGGGCCTTTGCTTTGTCAGTGGCCTATCTATTCATAGTCATTTGTATTGCTTCCTTATGCCTATCCCATGCCTGTTTGAAGCTCCTGCACTGTATTCATAGCCACCACTTGTAAGCCATTCCATGCATCCACCACCCTTTCTGTGAAAAAGAATTTCCTACATTCCCTTAATCAGCCCCTCTAATCTCATGCTGTGTCCTCTTGTCCTGCTATTTTCTTATATGTAAACATGTTAGACTCTTTCACCTTGTTAATGCCCTTAAGGTGTTTGAATGCCTCGATCATGTCACCTCTCTCCCTCCTTTGCTCAAGGGTATGCATATTGAGCTCTGTTAATCTGTCCTCATATGTCTTCTGATGCAGTCCCTGCACCATTTTGGTTGCCCTTCTCTGGACTGCCTCAATTTGGTTAATGTCCTTGTGAAGGTATGGCCTCCAATACTGCACGCAGTACTCAGATGGGGCCTAACCAGTGTCTTGTAAAGTGGGATGATTACCTCCTCTTACGACTTGTGATACCCCTACTAATACACCCTAACACCCCTAGCCTTACCTACTGCTTTAGAGGTCTGCTTGGATGATTTCAGGTCATCAGTGATGATAATGCCCAAGTCTCTTTCTTCCTTTGTGACTGCTAGCAACTCCTCCCAGCCTATAGGTGGCTTCAGGGTTTCTCTCCTATGTGCATGATTTTGCACTTTGCATTAAATCCTATGATACAGATCTATGAATGAGGCTATACCTAGCTGATTAGGATATGTAACTATCAATTTAACAGTTTACAACATACAAAGTCAACCTGGCCTATAATAATAAATAAAAAGTAGCAACTTCAACAGCTACAGTACAGTACAAAACTGATAACTTAATTAAACGAGTAGTGCCCACCCAGTTAGGTGCAGCAGAAAGTATCAACTTTAGCATACAAACAGATGACTAATTAAAGTACAAAAGCTTATTAACTATTAGTGCTCACCCAGATAGGGTGTAGCAGTAAACATCAACTTTAGCACAAGAAGTCAAAGAGGACTAATTAAAACAGACTACTAAATTAAACTAGTAGTGCTCACCCTGATGGGGTGTAGCAGTAAGCATCACCTTACCACAAACAGACTACTAAATTAACTAGTAGTGTCCACTAGATGGCGTTGCTAGGACCTAGCTTTAGACAGGATCAAACAGGAAAGACAGTTTCTTTATATACAGCTTACCAGTGCTGAAATGGGCAGAGTTCCTGGCTGCCGGCTGCTTCTTCTGACTGACTCTCCCTGGGATACTCTCCAACGCCCTTTGTACTGCAGTCCTAGTGCTCTGGACTGGATCGCTTACAAGGTGAACTCTAAAAGGAGACAGAGACCCGCCTTCAGTCCTGGAGTCCCACTTTCGATTGGTGGAGTGAGGGCAGTGCTGGGGTCACCACATCAGCTAGTGGTATGCTGGAATTCTGGTGATCCACTGGGGAAGGTCAGACAAAGGAGCTGCAGGGGACCATCTCAACCTTCGTGAGTCAGACGATGGAATGAACAAACTGCTAGTGTGCTGTTCCTATCAATTGTGCAATAGACCATTAGAAGAGGATAGTTGTGCTCTACTGTGACCTAAAATAGACCTGATACCTAAATGAAAGAAATACAGTAAAAGGGGAAAACAACAACAATGGCTAACAGCACAGGTTTAGATTACTTAAAAGGAAAAAAGGATACATAACGAACTTATTTGACACAGAACTAAATGTGAGGAGTATGGTAGTTCACACTAGGCATATATAATGGCTAGGCAGCTCAACTGTGCTGCTGCAAAAGCTCCCATGATGGAATGTAAGAAGAATCCTCTCTAAAAGAAAAAACATGCACTCGTTATTTTTTTTGTTCTTTCCTGTTCTAACGCGACTGACACTTTTGTTTATTCTGTGGCCCAACAGTCCACCAGAGGCTCCTTTTATGAGACAGAGGCTGACGCCTTCAAAATGCTCCTGCATTCTTCTCGATGGCATTCTTGGTAGCGCCTTGGTGTTTCTTTGCGCTAAAGCAGTAAACTAGGCAGTGTAGCATACAATTCAGCCTCAGTGGTACAGCAATACATTCAGCCATTGCAATTTTGGTAGCAGAGCCCTGCTTTTAGTTTGGTGATTTTTTTGTCTCTTGTTTTGAACTGTATGCACTTTTCAATACCCTGCCCTAGCCGGGTAATATTTATAATTCAATATGACTGCCATTAACAGCCTACCAGAATGTGCGAGTCTGGTGAACCCCAGGGCATATAATAGGTAACAGAAGCAAACAGCAAAGCTCAACAAGCTGCACCAAAATCTTCATTCCAGATTAGCCGTGAGCACTGTCTCATAAAGACATTGTCAGCCAGCCCGTGGCACAGAGGGTTGAGGCGCTCGCCACACTTTGAACCACACCAGCGACTCGGTTTGGGAACGGACTCTGGCACTGCAGGGGAAGGAGATGATCGGCATCCGGGACTGCCTCTCCTGGGAGGGTTTGGGGTAGCTCTGTTTGTAGTGGCCCCTGTGGAGACCAGGGCTACTATACACAGTGGTGCAGGAGGAATTAGAAAGTCGGAAAAACAGTCAGCACCACCAGATGACAGCTCTGTGCCCATGTTCCCAGAACTCCAGGAGCCTCTTCCACCACAGCAGCGCCCCAGACTGTGAAAAATAGTGTGCTGGGGTTCCCGGCCACCCGGTGCCTTCCCTCTTGGAGGAGGGGACCCACCTGACAATGGCTACGCCTGGACAACCTGGGGACGGTTGCATGTGTGTGTGAGAGGGAGAGCTCCAGAAGAGGACTGCCAAGGCATGGAACATTAGGCGGCCTGAAGGAGAGGTGGACGCTGGAGTGTGAAGGAGGTAACGAGATGATACAAAAAAAAAAAAAAGACGCTGCAGCTTTATTCTTGTGGCAGCTCACTTGCAAAACTCAAATTACCTGAAAGTAGCACAGTAAAGCCACTTGAACTTCAACATTACCTTCTGTTTTTTCATCCTCCATTAAAACAGCCACATCCTCTTTTAACTTAAAAAATCAATGAAAAAAATAAAATCAGAGTACTGTGACCTTTCCTTTTAGTAATGTATGTTCTAAAGCCAGGTTGCATCTGGAAACAAGCTTCGCTTAGTGTGCTACTCTGGTTAAACAATGTTCCCTAAATGAAACTACATAGTCACTGAACTGATTTGAGACAACTAAGTAAATAATACCCAGAAGGGACAAAACTGAATTAAAGTACTAAATAAAGTAGGAACAAGTAATCAAAAAAGAGGAGCTTAAGAGACTATTGAGCTGCAACACACTGACAGATGAAGCTAAACTTAAGAAGTTCATTTATTAATTACTTTCAACAGCCTAAGTCTACTTAACTTCATTTAAACAAGGCACAATGTACAAAGGTAAATTACTCTAGCTTATTTAAATTAAAAAAAAACCTCTGGATTTGTTGTCATTCCAGTAACTAACTGCTCATTTGTTACGTGTCTCACCCACCCACAAATCTTGCTCTGCCGACATCAATGCAGAGATATAGGGACAGGAAAAAGGAGGAAGAAAAACCTCTAATTCAAGACCAATACTGAGTTTGGTAATTTAAAAGATTAAATTACTGAACACCACTGAAAAACTGATAAGAAACTGGGTAATCAACAAACAAAACAACAAAAAAGATAAATATTTCACTAAACATCACCAAAAAGCCTAGTCAGAACAATGTCACAAACACAACTAATATAGATACATAGACTACACAGACATTGTCGGCAGATAAGGGCCTATGGCCCACCCAGTCTGCCCATTTGAGCTTGTAGTTCAGTTTGTTTTCCTAGAAGTCTGTTGCCCTCACCCCCTGACCTCCAGAATTCCTTTATGTCTATCCATGCATTCTTAAATCCTGTGATTGTTTCAGCCCCCACCACTTCCTCTGGCAGGGTGTTCCACTTGTCCACCACCCGCTTTGTGAAGAAATTCTTTCTCATGTTTCCTCTGAATCGTCCTCCTCCAACTTCATCCCATGCCCTCTAGTCCTGGAACATCTTTTTCGCTTAAAAAATAGTGTTTTCCTGCACCCTGTTCCTCCCTGTAAGATACTTGTATGTCTCTATATCCCCTCTCTCCTCCTCTCCTCCAGGGAGTACATGTTCAGTTCCTTCAACCTGTCTTCACAGGACTTGTGATGCAATCCATGCACCATCTTTGTTGCCCTCCTCTGAACCTTCTCTACCCTGTCTATGTCCTTACGTAGGTATGGTCTCCAGAACTGTACACTGTACTCCAGGTGGGGCCTCACTAGTGTCTTGTATAGCGGAATTATGACCTCCTTTTCCTGCTGGTGATGCCCTGCCTATACATCCCAGCATCCTATTTGCTTTACCTGCTGCCTTGTCACACTGTTTCCTACCTTGAGGTCATCAGAGATGATAACCCCAAGATCCCTTTCCTGCTTGGTGCATGCTATATCCTCACCTCCAACTGATATACTGTGCCAGGGTTTTGTGCCCCATATGCACTATCTTGCACTTCTTTGCATTGAATTTCAACTGCCAAACCCTCTGACCATTCTTCAAGTTTCTGCAGGTCGCTTCTCATTCTGTCTACACCCTCTGGTGTGTCTACTCTGTTACAGAGCTTTGTGTCATCAGTAACAGTGAAATTCTGCCTTCTAGGTCCTGCACAATGTCACTGATGAAGATGTTGAATAGGACCGTCCCAGCACTGATCCCTGTGGTACCCACTGGTCACTCTTCCTCTGTGGAGTGACAGCCATTTACCACCACCCTCTGTGTCCTGCCACCCAGCCAGTTACCTACCCACCACACTACTGTCCTGCCCACACCATATTCCCCAGTTTGTGTAATAGTCTTCTATGTGGCACAGTGTCAAAGGCCTTGCTGAAGTCCAGATAGGCCATGTCCACTGCTCTCCCTGATCCACCTCCCTAGTCACCCAGTCATAAAATTCAATGAGATTGGTCTGACATGACCTCCCTGGTGAAACCATGCTGCCTTGGGTCCTGTAGTCCATTGACAAACAGATGTTCCACCAATCTCTCCTTCAGTAGTGCTTCCATGATCTTCCCATTACCGAGGTGAGGCTGACTGGTCTGTAGTTCCCTGCTTCCTCTTTGTTCCCACTTTGTATATGGGGACTACATCTGCTGTCCTCCAGTCTTTGGGTACCTCCTGTTTCCAGTGATCGGCTAAACAGGATAGCCAGAGGTTCGCCACCACCTCTCTTAGTTCTTTAAGGACCCTGGGGTGCACCCCGTCTGGCCCCATTGCTTTATCAACTCTTATTGCTTCCAGTTCCTTCAGGACCCTTTCTCGTGTAAAGGGACTTGTGTCCATTTCTGCACCATTCTCACCCTTGTACTCCCTTCTAAACTAAATCAAGCTCATTCTATGCTTAATTAAGAAATGAAGACGCCAGCCCGCTTACACAGCGGTTGGATTTGCCAGACGCCAGCGACTGATTCGGGAACGAGCCCGGTCACTGGAGGGCTGGGCGGGAGAAAACTTGAGCCGTCCCACAACCGCTCGCTGTCTCCGGGGAGGGAGGGGGGCCACAACATGATGTTGGGCGACCACTGGTGGAGGCCAGGGGTAGGCAGCACATCAGGTTTGCAGGTGGAAGGTGCGTGGCAGACGTCGGCTCTCGCCTAGATGTCTGGACACCATGCACCATGGAAAAGCAGAGAAAATCACTCCGTTCGTCCAGATGATGGCCTCGGTCCTCCACCAACTCTTAGGCCCCAAAACAGCCTGCCTGTACCTCCCCAGCAGCACCCAGGCCAATGAATGCGCGCTGGCCTGTCCCCAGCGTGCCTTCTCCGGGGAGACCCAGTCTGGTGAAGGGAAATGCCGGGTGACCTGGGGCTGCTGATATGGGGTTGAAAGGCTGCAGGAGGGTGGTGGAGGTGCCTTGAGGCCTGAGGGAAGACCAAGGAGAGCTCAGGTAGGCAGCTAAAAAAAAAGAAAATGAAGATATTTAGCCTAAAATGGTTTCAAAAAATAACAGAGGATGAAAACAAGAAAAAGAAGCTAAACAAAACATCTTAATACTGACCAAAAAATGATAAAGCTGGTCTTGAAAAATAAAGTACTCCCAGCTGACCAAGACTCAGACAAGGGAGAAGCTTCCACTAGTGATGACATTTCAAATGCAGACACCTAATAACCAACATACAGAAGCTGGGAAATCTACAGGAGCTGCAGCTGACCCTGCTGAGGGGTAAGAATTACCACCTAAATGGGCTATGTAAATTCTTGTCAATTTATCCATATTAAAAGAAAATATGGGCAAACTTAAAAATATTCCTGAAAATATATAATGCATATGCCAGGAGGGGGTGAAGAAAAATTACTCACCACAGTAATGTTGTTTCTTCTAATGGAGTCTTGCTGTATTCTGACATAATGCAGTTAGCCCCAGCACTTGAACTGCCCCAGAGAGGAAAGAGTTAACTCACGAGAAGCATAGAACGTTGAGCTCAAGCTCGGTTTTCAAACCTCTGTCTGTGGTACTTCCCAGTGTAACCGTCAGATTCTTACGAGCAAACTAACTAACTAAATACAATAGCATGGAAATTGTTCAAACATTGGCAACCACGCCAGGAGGCAGCCAATAGAGCAGTCAGACATTTACAAGACGAGGGAGGGCACCAGCTACTATCTCCGGAAGGAAATTCTACTAAGATTTCAAACATTTTATACCAGACTGTATGAGTCAGTGAAGGTCCAGGGACATCAGGATGCAGTACAGTCATTTTTAGATAGCCTCCCAATTCCCACACTAGCAAATTCAGATACAAAGGCACTTAATGCACCTGTCTCCACTCAAGAAATCCGGCTAAAATTAAACAATTAAAAATGGTAAGGCCCGGTTTGGATGGTTTCCGACCGAGTTTTCAAGGGGTTCTCACCTCTCCTCCTAGAGCATCTGGTGGCCACATGTGATGAGATCTTAATAAATAAAACCCTATTCCGCCATCTTGTAATTTGGCTCAGATCTCAGTGCTCCCCAAACCGACAAGAACCCAGAGCTCTGTAGCTCATATCGTCCGATATCCCTATTGCCTGTAGACTTAAAAATCTTTTAGGATCTCGGCGGACAAGTTGCAAAATTGTATTTCTGCCCTGGCCCACCACGAT
This sequence comes from Neoceratodus forsteri, assembly GCA_016271365.2. Classification (NCBI taxonomy): domain Eukaryota; kingdom Metazoa; phylum Chordata; order Ceratodontiformes; family Ceratodontidae; genus Neoceratodus; species Neoceratodus forsteri. Next base: position 1,887,005,502 of record CM057456.1, on the reverse strand, counting down.
CAAACAGGGTTTATCCCTAGGAGATTTCTCCAAGATAACATTCAGCATCTGCTAAACATCACTAACCAGAGAGGCTCCACTTCATTGCAGTTGGCGATTAGTATGGATGGAGGAGAAGACGCTTGACAGGGCAGATTGGCAATTTATATCAACCCACCCTGTCAAAATTTGGGTTGAGGGATCACTTGTCTCAACTATAACTGCACTATACCACAAACTGGAAGCACAGGTTAAGGTAAACAGCCTCCTTTCAGACCGTAGATACCTCTCCAGAGGGGCACCAGGCAAGGCTGCCTCTTTCTCCTCTACTCTTGCCCTATCATTAGAACCCCTAGCTATTTGGATATGAAACAACCCAAAATCAAAGGAATCTGGGAGGGGAATTGAACAAAAGGTGGCACTCTATGCAGATGATTCACTATTTTTAAAAGACCCTCAAATTTCTTTACCCTCATCTACTGGAGTCCTAGGAAATCTGGCTCTCTGGCAAGTTATAAAACTAACCTGTCCAAATTGGAGGCAGTGGTGCTGAGCGGTGTTCTCCCTAGACAACTTAGGGATAACTTCCCTTTGTGTGGGCCAAGAAGGAACCTTTGGGTACCTTGGAATCCAGATCTCAGTAGATATGTCAAAACTTTTTCAAATAACTTTCTTAAACTATATCATGCCCTACAAGTGGACTTTTCCCACTGAAACTATTACCTCACCCTTTATGGAAGAACGCAGGTTATAAAAAGAATGTGGTACCTACTGTAGATTGCTATTTTTATTTCAGACACTTCCTATCTCTATTCCACTTCATTTTGGGTTAAACTGTCTAAGAACAACTCTAAATGTATTTGGGCAGGACAGCATCCTAGAATTTCCTAGGCACCTTGATGAATACAAGGGAAAGAGGACGCCTAGGCCTCTCTCATATGTACCACTATTATCTTATGGCTCAGGGTGCACAACTAATGACCTGGGCAAAGCAGCATATCGACTCTGGTTGGTATTTTATTGAATTGAGACAGTTAGAAATCATAGGATATGGACATTTCTACAAGTCCTATAAGTCCCCAAACGTGGCACTCCATCTCCAACCCGTGGGTAAAACATTCATTATGCATTCTCATTGTTGCACAGACAATCATATACTCCAAACACCTCGGCCCACTCTCCTTAGTCCGCCACCTGGACAACTTCACCCCCCACACACATTAGACATAGGATACGATATTGGGAGCTCAAAGGCCTAATCACCTTTAGGCAGATGACTGATAGCACGGATGTCTCCTTTTGCCACCCTTAAAGAATGCTTCTCACTTCGAAAAGATTACTATAGATTTCTTCAAGCCAGACACTTTAACAACACTGGTAACAACCTCCAGAAAGTTAGAAGAGAGTTAACAAGTTTGAGACTTACTGGTGGGACTCCATTAAAATTAGGGATAAACTGAGATATTTATCTATTCTTTATGGAGTCCCTAATTCCCAACCGGGGCACAGATGCTATAGGAGGTCAGACAGAGATGGGTAGCGACAGCAGAGGAGGATATCTCTAGGGAGGATTGGGCCCATAGACTTGAAGGGTTGGCAGGTGACATCAGCACCTGCGTGGAGGAATTTAACTGGAAAGTCCTGATTTGGTTTTTCAGGACCCCGGTGATTACCAGATACTTTAATCCACAGGCCTCGTCAGAGTGTTGGCATCTGTGTGGGAAAGCAGAGGCACACATTACCATATATTTGGGAGGGTGAGAAGTTGGGGAGGTTCTGGCACTCTATTCATGAAATCCTGGAACAAATAGGAGTATCTCCATCCCTTCAATTTTCAAGATTTAATCCTGGGCCTTGCCACTTTCTCAGCTAATCAACGGAAAAAAGTAGAATTATGTCCGAGGATTTATTTAACTCTAAAAATTGATTAGCGTTTGCTCATAAAAGCGCTAAATCTTTGTGAAAATGCATAGTTTGCCTCACTGTGTTTATCAAACACAGCACTTCTAGAAAAAATATATGAATACTTTCTGTACACTTAGTATAGTGCCAAGAAAAAACTGCTAATCAATTATTTAAAACCCTGATGTCAGATATTAAGGGTTGCAGCCCTGAAATGTATTACCATTAAGTGGTTGGTCCCGACTTCCAGTTATATCTCAATGGGTGTCTATGGTAGAAGAAATAGAATGTTTAGAGAACATTACCCACACCATACATCTAAGGAAAGAAAAGTTTCTGAACTCTGAGGCTCTGGCGGGATTGGAGGGAAGCCTGGAGGAGAGGAGGAGGGAAGGGAACCTGGACCATCGAATAGGTATGATTTTTCAGGAGGATGGCCTCACAGGGTCCTTGGGGGAGTGAGTAGAGTGTCCGTAGCATGATGTCTCTGTATGTTTCTTATAAGCGGAAGGGTCATTGTGTATATAAACACAGAGGTTGACGGCAGATAAGGACTGCAAGGCCCATCCAGTCTGGCCATTTCTTTTTACCTCATAAATGTGCAATCGGCCTTTGCTCTGTCAGTGGCCTACCTATTCATACTAGCATACTAAAATGCCAGCAGAATAGGCCTAACGGTCTTCGAGTCTGTTCGATTAGTCAGCCCCACCCTGGGTGCTGACCTTGCTGCCCCCCACCTTCTCTCTGGCTTCTCCCTTCCCAGTTCTGGATATTCTTGCTACATTGGATTTTGCTTCCAGAACCTCTCCTGTACCTGTCCCAGCCCCTCTTGAACCCTCCACCGCCTCTTCCTCCACCAGCCCCCTAGGCAGTGCATTCCATGGCTCCACCCACCTCTCAGTGAAGTAGCACCTCCTCGCTTCTCCCTGAATCTTCCCTCCAGCTTCCACCCATGCCCTCTAGTGGCCCCCTCCTCCTTCCTTCGCAGCACCCTGACTGTTCCTCCCTATTTACCCTCTTCATGTACTTGAAGACATCTATCATGTCCCCAGTCCCTTCTCTCTTCCAATGTGACATATTTAGCTCTTCGAGCTCTCCCTCATAGGTCCTGTCCCCAAGCCCCAAATTATTTTGGTTGCCCTCCTCTGGACCCTCCAGGAGTTTAATGTCCCTCTTTAAGTGTGGCCTCCAAACTGCACGAGTACTCAAGGTGTGGCCTTACCAAGCAGTTATACAGAGGGAGTATCACTTCTCTTCTGGAGGTGATCCCCTAGCGATGCATCCCAACATCTTGTTGGCCTTGGCTGCCGCCCTCCTACAAGTCTCAGAGTTGTTCATCTTGACATCCACCACCACCCCCAAGTCCCTCTCAGCCATCGAGACTTGTAGCATTTCCCCAGGGTTGTACACTTGGCCCGGGTTTCTGCCTCAGGGTGGAGTACCTTGCATTTCCCTGCATTAAACCTGAGCTTCCACTTTCTAGACCATCTTTCCAGAGCCTCCAGGTCCCCTGTAGGGCCAACCTCCCCTCCTCCCCATCCACCACTGCCACCAGTTTTGAGTCATCCATAAAGAGACTCATCACTCTGATTCCAGTCCTTATGTCAGAGACGTGGGCGTTGAACAGGAGGGCCCAAGGACTGATCCTGTGGGACCCCTCTAATGACTCTCTTTGGGGATGAGACTATCTCACAACTACGACCCTCTGGGTCTGGTCCTGTGCCAATTGCCTATCCATCTGATCATCTGGTTCCCCACCCCATTTCTCCCAGCTTATCCAACAGGCCCACATGAGGAACAGAGTCAAATGCCTTGCTGAAGTCTAGAAAGAGGACATCCACTGGTCTACCCAGGTCCAAGGCACTGGCCACCCAGTCACAGAACTCCACAAGGGTTGTCTGACACGATTTCCTGGGACGAATCCATGCTGTCTATCGTCCAGGCACCCTGACTTTTCCAGGTCCCCCCAGCCTCCTCCTTGACAATGCCTCCATCACCTTGCCCACCACCGCTGTCAGGCTGACAGACCTGTAGTTCTAGGCCACCTCCTTGATCCCCTTGTGGATAGGCACTATATGCGCCACCTTCCAGTCCTGGGGCACCCACCCTGTCCTCAGAGAGATGGTGAAAAGCTCCGCCAGGGTTTCGCCAGGACATCCGTGAAGTTCCTTCAGCACTCTGGGATGCAATTTATCCAGCCCGGTGCTTTCTCCATCTTAAGGGAGCTGAGGCTTCCTCACTCTCTCTGCTGTGATTTCCACTTCCAGTACCTCTTCTCCCTGCTTAGCCCTCCCTCCTCCTGCCAGTGATGCCTCCCTCTCCCCAGTCCCGCCGATTGGTAAGGGTCCCCTCCTCAGTATCTCTGTCTCTCCCATGTATGATGCAGCACCCCATTTTCCTTGATGAAAACTGAGGTGAAGTACTCATTTAGTACCTCAGCCTGCTCCCTGGGTCTTGTGCCCATCTCTCCCTGATTTAATCCTGCTAATCTGCCCTCATCCTTCGTTTTCCCCAATGTATCTAAAGAACCCCTTGTTCCCTCCTGATTTCCCTGGCCAGGTTCTGCTCCTTCCTTGCCTTAGCCGCCTCACCACCCTAGTGGCCCTTCTAGCCATCAGCTCATGCTCCCTCGATCCCTTTCACTCCTTGAGCACTTGAATTGCCTATAGGCTGCCTTCTTTCCCGTGACCACCTCTTGGACCTCTCTGGTCCACCAGCAGGGTTTTGGGCCCTACCGATTTCGCTTTAGTCTTGCACAGGTGCTGGTAGCATCTTGCACCCTCCTGATGATTTCCCACCTACTATCAGCGTCCATGTCTGACCCAATCCCATCCAAATGCTCCTTAAGGATCCTTCTCATTTCCTTAAAATCTGTCCCCCTGAAGTCAGTTACCGCCTTTGTGCAGCTTTCTAGCCCTCCCAGGTCCAGGCAGAACCAGACCGTAGCATGGTCACTCCCGCCAATGGGTCCCTTACCTCCAGGCCCTAATCTGGTCACTGTCTGCCAGGACCACATCCAGTACCCACGCCTCCCTGATTGGTTCCCCACCTGCTGAGTTAGGAACGCATCTTGAAAGACATCTAACAACCTCTGTTCCTGGTCACAGAAGATGTCATAGTCTCCCAGTCTGTTCCTGGCATGTTTAAGTCCCCAACACCACTGTTCCTCTGCCCAGTCTGCAATGTCTCCCAACATCTGCCACCACACTCTCCTCCAGCTCCTCCGCCAGGGCAGGGGGTCTATACACCACTCCTATTTTTACTCTCTTGCCCCTTGTTATCAAGGTGACCAAACTGCTTCCACGGTTCCCTCCGCCTCCTCTACTCCCCCATGCCAATGCAGTTTTTGACTATCATTGCTACCCCTCCTCCCTTCCCTTCCCCTGTCCTTCCTGAACATAGTGTAACCCTCCAGGTTCAGGTCCCAGTCGTGGTCCTGCAGTGGCCCAGGTCTCAGTGACCGCTGCCACATCTACTGTCCCTCAGTTAGCATCGCCTGGAGCTCAGGCATTTTATTTCCCAATACTCATCTGTATTGCTCTCTTATGCCTATCCCATGCCTGTTTTGAAGCCCTGCACTGTATTCATAGCCACCACTTCCTGAGGCAGGCCGCTCCATGCATCCACCACTGTTTCTGTGAAAATAATTTCTCACATTCCCCTTAATCAGCCTCCTCTAATCTCATGCTGTGTTCTCTTGTCCTGCTATTTTTCTTATATTTAAACATGTTACACTCTTTCACCTTGTTAATGCCTTAAGGTGTTTGAATGTTTCGATCATATCACCTCTCTCCTCCTTTGCTCAAGGGTATACATATTGAGCTCCATTAATCTGTCCTCATATGTCTTCTGATGCAGTCCCTGCACCAATTTGGTTGCCATTCTCTGGACTGCCTCAATTTGGTTAATATCCTTGTGAAGGTGTGGCTCCAGTACTGCCGCAGTACTCCAGATGGGGCTCTAACCTCCTGTAACAACTTGTGATACCCCTACTAATACACCCTAACATCCCCCTAGCCTTACCTACTACTTTAGAGGTCTGCTTGGATGATTTCAGGTCATCGGTGATGATGATGCCCAAGTCTCTTTCTTCTTTGTGATTGCCAGCAACTCCTCCCAGCCTATAGGTGGCTTCAGGATTTCTCCTCCCTATGTGCAAGAGCTTGCACTTTGCATTAAATCCCAGTTGCCACTCTTCTGACCATTTTGCCAGTTTATCCAGATCTCTTGTCATGCTGCCCACCCCATCTGGATCATCTACTCTGTTGCAGATCTTGGTGTCAACTGCAAACAGACAAATCTTACCTCTATTCTATCTGCAATGTCACTAATGAAGATATTGTAGAGGACTGGCCCAGGACTGATCCCTGAGGTACCCCACTTGTGACTTGCATCTCTTCTGACTATATACCATTTACCACCACTCTCTGTTTTCTGCCCGTCAACCAGTTTGTCACCCAGTTGACCAACTTCTGACCCACCCTGAGCCTACCCAGCTTATTTATCAATCTTCTATGTGGAACAGTGTCGAAAGCTTTGCTGAAGTCAAGGTAGGCGGCATCAACTGCTCCCCTTGGTCCACCACTCGGTTACCCAGTCAAAGAAATCTATGAGATAAGTTTGACAGACCTTCCTGCTGTAAACCCATGATGTCTTGGATCCTGTGCTCCTATGGATTCCAGGTGTTGCACTATCCTTTCCTTAAGGAGTGCCTCCATAATCTTGCCCACTACTGAGGTAAGACTGACTGGTCTGTAGTTCCTGCCTCCTCCCTGCTACCACTCTTGTGGAGCAGGATCACATAAGCCCTTCTCCAGTCTTCTGGGACCGCACCTGTGCTCAGAGACTCACTAAACAGTTCTGATAATGGCTCTGCTAGTTCCACCCTTAGCTCCTTTAGTACCCTGGGATGTATGCCATGAGGTCCCATTGCTTTGTCCACCCTGAGCTTAGCGAGCTCTTGTAGGACCCTTTCGCTTGTGAAGGAACAAGTGCACACCTCCTCCCACCTGTGTCGATGGTGCTGAGCTGTGGACCCTGCCCTACCTTCTCTTCAGTAAATACTGAGCAGAAGTATCTATTTAGGATAAATGTTTTTACATGGTCCTCCTCCTCACATGCCCCTTATCCCTCTGATCTTAGCAATACCCCTCTGGACTTTCTCCTTTCACTAATGTATCTATAGAAAGTCTTGTCGCTTCTTTTACTGTTCGTGCTAGTGTTTCCTCGGTTTGGGCCTTTTGCTTGCCTTATTGCCCTCCCTGCTTCCACTAAGGATGTTTGGTATGCCTTCCATCTTCATCCCGCCATGCTCCCTTATATTTCCTGAAGGCCAGCCTTTTGGCTCTGATCTTTTCTGCTACTGTTTTGAGAACCAAAGTGGTTTCCTTCTTCTTTGCACTTCCTTCTCTCTAACACAATGGGATGCTGCTTCAAGTATTGCATCATTAATGCTTGCCCACTTTGCCTGTACCCCTCACCTGTATTTCTTTTGGCAGGGCTAGCTTAACTCTGTTGACCATCTTATCAAAGTCAGCTCCTCTGAAGTCCCATATTTTTGCCTTGGATTAGGATGATTTAGTTCTAGTGGCTAAACTGAACCATACCACGTGATGGTCACTGGCCCCTAGGTGACATTCTACCTGGAGATCTCTGATCCTTTCCTGTTAGCTGGTACTAGATCTAGGATACCCCTGTCTCTTGTGGGTTGTTGCACTAGTTGTTTGAGGCCCTCCCCTGCGGAATTCACTATGTGTCTAGTTCTGGCAGATAATCCTGCTGGTATTGACCAATCTATATCTGACATGTTGAAGTCTGCCATTATCAGAACCTCCCTTTAGATGTCATGGTTTGTATATCTTCTAACAGTAATGTGTCTATATCGTCCCCTGGTCTGGAGACCTGTACACAACTCCAGTTTGTATGGCTGTCCCATTTCTTGTTTCTAGGGTGACCCACAGTTCTTCTGGTTCCCTAGTGTATTCTGAATTTCTGTAGCTTTGATATTTTCATTGACATAAAGGCCACTCCACCCCTTTTGCACCTCGGTCTTTTCTGAACAATACATAGCCAGGTACTGAAGTCTCCCAAGTGTGGTTACTGGTAAACCATGTCTCGCTAATGGATACTATGTCCACTTTAGCCTCTGTCATTATTGCCTGCAGGTCTGGGATCTTGTTTCCAGACTGCGAGCATTTGTGTACACAATTTTCCATTGGCCAGATTTCAGTGTGTTAGTTGTTGGCGAGGTCTGGCATTTCCAACGTGCATCGGATGGGGTGTCGGACCTTTCCTTACCTGGTGATGCAAATGAACTACAAACATGCTGAACTCCTGTCTGACCACTAGCTGAGGGGGGGTGTTCTACCCATTCAACGATCGGGTGCTGCACCCTCTTCCCATTTGCTAGTTTAAATATTCAGCAAAGACATCAAACTTCTGCCCCAATGCACTGACTCCTCTTTAGTCAGATGCAATCCATCAAATTTAAAGAACTTTCGCTCCCAAAACTGTTGCCAGTTCCCACAAATTTGTGTCTTTTTCCTGGCACCAGCCCTTAAGCCACAGGTTTAGCTCCTTATCTCCCCTTCTCTGACCTTCCATCTATCTGCCCCTCTCCCAGACTGGAAGGATCTCAGAGAAGGAGATACTGGACAAAATGGATGATAGTTTGTCGCCCAGCCCGGCCAGGTGTTCCTGGTCTACACAACTGACCAGCTGGCGAGACTGTTAGTCCTTATGTGTACCACAATGTCCATATTTTCTCCTGCTTCCTGTACAATTTTAACAATGTGGTCAGTGTCTCTCCATGCTGATGTACCTGGGAGACATTTGAGCATTACCGGGCTGGAGATAGGTATCAAGTCCCCGAATCATGGAGTTTCCTGTGATCAGAAGTTTTTGCATTTCCTTTTTGCTTTTTTTGTTTTGGGCGAGTTTTGTTGTGCTAGCTCCTGTGGTGCAGTATCCTGCTCTGCAGTGTCCTCTACCCCTTTGTTTGATTTTGGAGATAGAGGCAGATACCTGTTTGTAGTTTTATATGGTTTGTGGCGGTGATATGTTGGAGAGCACAGAGTGATGGGGCACCTGATTTGCCCTCCTAACCACCTGCCAACCTCCTGGACCAACTACCCTCTGCCTTTGAGGTGCTTCTGTTGGATGTTGGGGAAATGGCGGGTGGATCTTATAATATATGTCCTCCTGAATAAGCGATTTGAGGCATGCAATCTCTGCCCATGCTGCCTGGAGCTGAACTCTTAACTCCAATGGCCCAGCATGTAGGACAGTGTCCTAAATCCGTAAACTGCCTTTTGAAAAGTGTCCCACAGTACCTGCAGTTAATAATATCCATTCCAGATAGGTTGCTGGGTTTATAACCTGGTCAGAGTAATTAGAAGGAGGAAATGAAAGCAAAACTTTGATTTTGTGTTTTGTTTGTTTATTTTGTATAACAAGTTAAAATTACTGGTGCCCTGTAAATGAGGTCACTGTGTGGATACCCTCGGATCTGCCCTTCCTGTTTTAATTCAGGAAATGTCACAACTGTGCTACCCTATAAAAGCAGTGTAGTATGGGGTGGTTGGGGATGGAGGTGGGTGGCTGGGCCCTTCCCTGCCGAAAAAAAAAGAACCACGGACGAAGAAACAAGAAGGTAAGCATAGAAACAATCAGCCAGCAACAAATGCAGTAGCCCTGAAAGCTTATACTAATGATAGATAAAACTGTAAAACCTGTAAAGCACCACCTGTAATAATTTCACAGAGGATACCCTGTAAGAAAAAACCCAGACAATGTAGAGAACTACAGTTCGATTTCCTTCTAAATTCTGACGTTAAACTCCTGACCAAAATATCGGCTAATAGATTGTTTAATGTGTTACCTCGCTATAAGCCTGGAGCAGGTGGGCATTATGGCCAACCGCTAATCATTGATCACCTTCGGAAACTGGCCCATATCTTCTCTGTGGTCCAGGGACGCACCTTTCCTATTGTTTTGGTGACCCTTGATGTGGAGAAGGCCTTCTATAGAGTGGTCTGGCAGTTTCTGTTTGGTACTTTGCAAAAATTCGGCTTCCTGCTCAATTTATCACATGGATTAAATCCTCTATTCCTTCCCTAGTGCTCATATATATTGCAATGGCTTGTTTTCCTCTTCGTTTCCTTTGTAGTCAGGCATGCGCAGGGTTGTCCCTTGTCACCATTATTATTCAACTTATGCCTGGAACCCTGGCTCATTAGGTTAAGAGAACACCCAGATATAAGCAGGTTCCGAGTTGGAATGCAAGAACTGAAAATGTTGTAATATGCTAATGATATTTTGCTTCATATCTCATTTCCCACCACTTCCATACCTGCTGTACTCAACACTATTAGAACATATGGTTCCTTTTCCAATTATAAACTTAATTTAGGGAAAACTGTAGTAATGCCTTTAAATCTCTGTGTTAAGAAACCAGATGTAACCAATCTTGGCTTGTCATGGTCCCCAAGTGTCTTAAGTACCTAGGGATTAATCTGTCTCATATGGAGGTTAAAATGAAGGACTCAGATCTAGGGACTTTAATCCATGTGGTTCAACAAGACTTTTCCGTGGAAGGGGCTGCCTCTGTTGTTATAACGTATTAGTCTAGTCAAAATAAATGTTTTACCAAGAATTGTTTACCAGCTTAACTTGTTAAATGTCTGGTTACCCTATCCTGGTTTAAGCAACTGCATGCCATTATTTCAGACTTTATTTGGCTGGTAAGCACCAGAGGAAAGCATATGATAAGATGGTGGCCTTAAAGAATTGGTGGACTTCAGGTGCCTCATTTTGGGTTATATTATTGGGCCTGACATGCCAGTAAGTACTTGAGGTGGTTTTCTCCTTCCTTCGAACAGACTCATCTTATTACATACCGATCTGGCTTGCCAAAGAGCAGGACATGATTGTTTGCCTGGGGTGGTCCCTCCCCTGCTTCATATAGGCATCAGGGACCTCTTGGGCATGCTGCAATCTACTGTGGTTGTGGTGTCAGTTAAACTTCACGCTCAACTGTGTGCCTTTATTAAATACAGGCATAAGAAAGATATCTCACAACCCATCTTCAAAATCCTAATTTCAAGATTAGAAGCAAGTTACTCTTCCTGGTAGGTTACCCCCAGTTGGAAGGGGTAAGGGTTTGTGACCTGCTTAGGGATGGGGAATGCCTCTCCTCACCAAATATTATGCAATGTTCCACTTAGGTAACCCCTCAGTTTTCAAGGTATTTCAGACTCGCCACGCAGTGATGCAAGGTTCGTAGAGAAATTTGATTGCCCCAATGAAAGTGAATTCCTGCAGTTCCATAATGGAATTGGCCAAGTTGCCCCACTCAGTGTCCAAGCTATATGTCCTCCTATATGCTAAAGGTTTCTCACAGGTGAATGGGGTACCCAAGCATTGAACTCACTATTTCCAAGGCCCCTCTTGAGTGGCAGAGACTTTGGAAAGATACTTATAGATATGCTGAACAAGACTGGTTACGACTTATGCAATTCCAGATATTGAGCAACACATATTATACCCTCGATTAAGCTATTCAAAATGGGCAGAGCTTCATCTTCTGTCTGTGTGAGATGCGGGCAGGAGAAGGCACCCTTTGCATATTTTCTGGGAATGCCCTAAGGTGGCTTCTCTGTGGGTTACTGTTAGTCAGAGAGCAGACCCTTACTTGGAATAAGTGACCTTTTTCCCGGAAGTATGTGTAATGGGGACTACTCCACGGTGTCAATGCAGGAGCAAAGGTACTTCCTAGCCCTAATCCCTTATCAATTTAAAAACTGGTTTGCGCCATTAGCGTGTCTCAGTGAATCTATCTTATCATGAATGGTTGCAGGAACTCCTAGCCAATCTTAGAACTGAGAGGTTGATTGCAAGTCTGCAAAACAGATTACCATTTTTGCCAAGACCTGTAAACTACATGCTCTTTTATCTTACATGCTAGTCACAATCTCCCTGAAGTCATGGGTCCTGGTTCTAAGCACTAGTTAGTGTCTGTCCTTGTTTTTTAGTAGTGCCACTCTGCTGTAAGGGGAGGAGGAGGGGATGGTTATATTATTGTAGTGTTATTGTCTGCATGTTTATTGTTGTTTGTATGGTTGTTGTTTTTAAATGCAAACTCAATAAAATATCAAATAAAAAATGAAAAGGTAGGAAGTGAAGCACAACACTAGGAGTAATAATATTCAACTAAGGAGTGAAAAAGATAAATTTCAGGAGATCTTACTTTAACCATAGGGTGGTGACAATATGTAACCAGAATCAGTGGTCTGTAGCCCAATGGTAAGAACGTTTAAGATTAGGTTGGATACCTTTCTTTTTTTCTTTTTTTCTTTTCCTATTTTTGTCCAGCCCCTCTTTCATCAGGTCCCCCTGGCTGCCACCCCATGCCCAGGCTTAAGAGGGCCTCCCACTCCCTAATGGACATTGTGGGCAAGCCCCAGATTACCCCCTAGGTCAGGGCCACAAGAGCAGGGCCCCAGCAGGCGTCGGAGGCAGTGGGTGGCAGATGGAGCAGGCTGTCATGCGAGGCGGCATTTTGTTGGGTTTGCTGCCCTGGGGGCAGATGCGTGCAATGTCATCTGGCATCTGCCCCCGAATGGGTTGGCGCCAGTTGCTGCGTGTACCAGAGGCCTCCGCCGGGGTCCGTCAAGCACCAGACACTCTTCCCCCCTCCCCGGATAAGGACAGCAGTCCTCAGGACGCCCATCCTTCTCCCCCAGCCAGCCCTCCAATGCCCTGGGTCTGTTCCTGAACCCAGGTCGCTGCGCCACATAGCAGAAATCCAACCGCTGTACAATCGACGGCCACCCTTAGGTTGGATACCTTTCTAACAGTAAAGGGATTGGTCGGTCCATCAGCACAGGAGTAGGACTATCGCTTGTGGTGCCAACAACCTGGGTTAGCACCCTGAACTTGGGTCAGCAGTTTGGTCGGGAGGGTATGGATGAGGAGGATCGATCATCTGATGGGTCATTCTACTCCGCTAGGGTGGTGCAGGAGCAGAGTCCAGCTGGGGTTCAGACGCTGGGACCACACACAGGTGGTGGAGGCATAGCAGATGTTTGGCGAGCTGAGTACAGAAGCATGCACAGCTTGCCCAGTGACATTATTGCACACCCACCTCTGCACCATGGAGAAACGAGGAAATGGGAAAATTACCCTTTCTAGCAGGATGATTCTCCAAGCCCTCTCAGGCCCTGCACGGATGATCTGGTACTGCCCCAACTGGATCCTGTCCAGCATTTGAGCCTGGTTCTCCATTCTCCCTTCCCACTGGAAGGGGGAAGCTGAGCCTGTAAGCCTTGGGGGCAGAAGAGAGAGTTAGGCAGGAGGAAGAAAAATGAGTACAGAAAGAAAGTAAAAGGATAAATGGATACAACCACTGTTTGTGGTTGGCCAGACTTGTACTTGTAATGGTCTGTTTCTGTCTGTTTCTATGTTCTTGCAGCATGCTCCTATTTTTATTAAAATATTTAATTAGAATTTTGTTTTCTTTTCAGATGGGTCTTTTATAATCACAGTAAGGCACTCCAGAGCATGAGTCATTTTAGGATTTACCCACTTCTTGTGTGGTTTAAGGCACTCAGTGTACCAATAAATATTCTCATCTAAGGCCCATCCCTACCCATGGGAGAGCAGCTTTCACAATGCTTGATGACATCACAGCAGCTCTGTGCTCATTAATGCACCGCATAAACCACATTTATAAAATGGATAGGAGTTTGTGCATCCTGATTGGCTAAGAGGTACCAATTGCCATGTCCTTATTAGCATATAATGTGCCAAATGGTACTATAGTACTTACGCCAATCAGGGCACAGCACATCTGAAGATCTATGCCTGCCAGAAAGATCTGAATTTGGCAGTCATATTAGTATTGTAGAAACCAGAATTTGAGGGCAGAAAAGGACCACCTGACCCACACAGTATGCTCATTTTTCCTGCCTAACCTGTCACTGCAGACACTACTTGATCTCTGGCTCCCTCTCTTACTTCCCAACTAAGATCCTCTTGTGCCTATCCCATGCATGCTTGAAGACCACCACTGTTTCTGTCCACACCACTTTCACTGGCAGACTGTTCTAAGCATCCACCACTCTTTCAGTGAAGAATTACTTCCTCACATCTCTTCTAAATTCTTCCAGCTTTATTGCATGTAGCCTTATTTGTCCCCTTGTTTTCATGCATCTTTTCCTATGAAAAATACTCCCTTCCTGTACTTATTTAACCCTCTGAGGTATTTATCGGTCATTATCATGCCCACCTCCCTCATCCAAGATGTACATATTCAGGTCCTTTAGTCTCTCCTCCTAAGGCTCTGATGCAGCCCTGCACTATTTTAGTTGTCCTCCTCTGGAAAGCCTCCACCTTGTCTATGTCATTCCTGAGATGGGGTCTTCAGAACTGGACACCGTACTCCAGGTGGGGTCTCACCAGTGATCTGTACAGTAGCAACACTACACCCCTCTTCTGCTGGCGATATCCTCCCTATGCACCCAGCATCCCACTGGGCCTACACACTGCCTTGTCACACTGTCTTGCCACCTTGAGGTCATCAGATATGATTAACCATGGCCCTTTCCTGTTTGGTGGCCACCAATAACTCTTCTTCCATTTTGTACTCTGTCTCTGGGTTTCTAAGCCCAGTGCATGATTTTGCACTTTTTCACAATGAAACCCAGCTGCCATGCCCTTGACCACTCCAAAATTTTATCAGTTCTCAGCACATTCTTTCCACACCTCTGAAGTGTCTCACTTATTGCAGATTTTAGTATCATCTGCAAGAGGCATAGTGTACTTTCCTTCCAGTTCATCTGCAATGTCACTTATAATGACACTAAAGAGGACTGGTACCAGTACTGAGCCCTGAGGCACCCCACTGGTCACACCGCTTCCTTCAAGTGAACTCCATTCATCATCACTCTCTGTCACCTATCCATTTACCAATTTCTACCCAGCTTACTTAAGTTACCCAGTTTACTTATGAGCCTCCTATGCCGTATGGTGTTGAATGCTTTACTAAAATCTAGTAAGCTATGTCCACCATGCAACTCTGATCTAGCTCCTGGTCACCCAGTCAAAGAAATATATCAGATTTGTATGACATTAACCCCTCACTCCACCCCGTGAATCCATAGTGTAATGGGTCCTGTAACCCACTAGATTCACAGTACTTCCAATCCTTTCCTTCAGCAACAACTCTTTCCAGTGAGTTGTTGAATAGAGCTGTCAGAGTGTAGCCAGTACCACACTGAGCTCCCTCAATACCCTTGGGTGTATCCCGCCTAGCCCCACAGCTTTGTCTGTAAAATCAGTACTTGCTCTAACACAAAACAAACTCTGGTTAGAGCCAATACAGCTGCAAGATGATGTTGGTGATGGCTGTTGCATCCTAGCTGTTACATCCTTTGTAAACATTCACCTGTCTGGCCCTGAAGGTTCCATGGGGCGAATCTTCTGGTGGCATTCTGGGCTGCTGTCTGCGGTTTCAAATAGATCAACTGGTACCTGCATGCACATGATTTTATAATTTATTTACAAATGATGTAACAGCTAGGATGTAGGCACCAATAATAATATCATGTTTCAGTTGTACTGGCTCTGACAAGATTGTTTTCTAAAGCAACATACTGATAGCTATAACACACATATTCAGACTGATGACGCTTTTGAGGGTTTATGTACATAGGGGTAAAAGGGACTTGAACTATGGTTATATAAGTTCTAAGTTTCATATATACAGCACACTTCTCTTTCCCTACAGTCAGATTTTTTTTTAGTTAACATTTGGAATTTAAACTCTTTGAGTTATAGACTCCTTTACAAATGCTCCATGTCAAAGAACAATACAAGACTTACAAATAATATTAAACTGTACAGTGTTCAGTAGCTAAAGTAGACCGTAAGGGAATGATACATACAATGTTGTCCGTACTAATGGACAGGAGAGAAAGAGAGAGAAATACAAAATCTCCAACATGGAGGGCAACAGAGTAGAACTGACTTAGGGTGAAATGGACCCAGCATTGCAATTATACAGAAGACATAACGTGATTACAGATTTATGTCTGTGAATAGAGCATACTTCCTTCTTAGGTGATGTTCAATCTGGCCCCTAAAACACATGGGAGGGGGCAGGAGAAAAGAGGGTTAGGGACAGTCACAGGCTGGGATTCAAGCAGTAAAGATTTGAGACTAACCTTGAAAGGGCCAATCCTGGGCTCCTGGGAGGTAGAGGGAGGAGGGAGAGGAGGCCACTGAGCCATAGGGGCTCTGTGCAAAAGGCTCTTTGACCAAGTGAGGTTCGGCAGTAGGGATTCAGTAGGGCAGTCCCAAAGGCACTATGAGAGTTTCTGACCAGAGGGTCGGGTTGGATGAGGCTGTGCAGCCTGGACGGAGCTTGACCAAGGTGGATTTTCTTAGCCAAAAGGCATGTAAGATATTTAATGCAGCATCTAATGGCAGCCATTTGTTAGCCTTATACAAGTCATAGGAGGTGTCCATCTATCATAGCCAGTGGCCAGTCTGCACACTTGTTAAGGGCAAGTTTGATGCGTTGGAGTCAGTGAGGTCAGCAGAGCCACAAATGACAATGCCGTAATCTACCAGATAAAGATCGAGGAAAACATGGCTAGACGGATAGCCGATGGAGGGAGACAGTGTTTGTGTCAGTACAAGATCCCAAGCCTGGAGTTGACAGCAGAGGACAGCTGCTGGATATGGGCATGATAGGTGAGGAGGTGTCAAGGGTGATACCTAAGTATTTGAAGGACTCGACCTGCTCTAGTGGGGAGCCTAGTGAATCGATGATTAATAGTGAGAAATCACGATGAGGGCTTTGACAGTGAGCCAACAGCACTGATTTCATTTTCTTATAGTTAAGGAGCAGAACCATGCCTCAGCTTCAGTAAAGAAACCCTGCAAGGCATGTAGGAGGTAGAGTGGATTTGGATGGCTCCAGAAAATTACTGCATCATCTGCGAGAGCAAAATTTACCAGAGCAGGAGCTGGGTAGGGAGTAAAGGAAGAGGCTGAAGATGAGGAGTCCCAAGATGGAACCTTGGGGCACCCACAGCAGACCGGAGAATATTTGATAGTGTGGAACTGACTTTCACCTGCTGGGTTCTGTCATTGAGATACCATTTGAACCAGGATATTGATTCAACTGAGAGTCCCAGGGAAGGCAGGGACGCTTAGTATTGTAGCATTTCATGATTAACAGTGTTGAATTCATTTGTGAGGTCGACATACCACAAGTTACATTCTTACACACCGGAAGTTGGGAATTTAAACTAGGAGTGGGGGTGGCAGTTGGGGAAGAGATATGCAGAGACCACAAGTTGGGAAATCATATGAGCTTACCCCATAACAGTGACAAAGGACAAATGGCAAGTACTGTTGGTGATGCTAGGAAAGGAGGGCAGGATTGGGGGAATGGGTGGAAGGTGGTTACCCTTAATGCTAGGAGCCTTGGGAGGAAAACTGCAGAGTTACAGGTTCTCATGGCAGAGGGAGAGGTGGACATTGCAGCCATCACAGAAACATGGGCCACCCAATACAATGATTGGGACCTGTCTGTACCAGGGTACAGGTTATTTCAGTGAGGGACAGGATGATTGGGAAAGGAGGGGGTGGCACTATATGTGAAGGAAGGACTGAACTGTGTAAGGGACTGAAGGGGAGGAGGGTAGTACGGAGTCACTTTGGATGAATCCAGGATTCCAAGAATAGGATTCTTAGAATGGGAATGATGTATAGGCCACCATCTCAGACGGAGGAGTTAGACAGGAACTAGCGGGACAGATCAAGAGGACCTGTGAAAAGGGTAGTGTGGTGATTGTGGGGACTTCAACATGCCAGGAGTGGACTGGAGCACCCCAACAACCAGGAACAGAAGGGAGCAGATACTGCTGGATGCCTTCCAGGACAGCTTCCTGCTGCAAATGATCAGTGAACCAACCAGGTTAGGGAATACCCTTGACCTTGTGCTGGCAAATGGGGACTTTGTGAGAGAACTTATAGTGGAGGAACCGCTGTCAGGAGTGACCACCACTCAGTATGGCTCACATTGGATATGGGCAAGGAAGGAGGAATCTGGCACAACAGTGCTGGACTTCAGGAGGGCTGACTTTGGGAGGATGGGGAAGTGGTAAAGGGTACCTGGCCAGAATTCAATCTAGTATGGACACTAACCAGAAGTGGGAGCTCATAAAGTTGGGGATAGTGGAGGCAACTAAAACCTGCTGCAAAGCCCAGAGCAAGAAGGCTAGGGCTAAGAAACTGAGCTGATTGAGCAAGGAGGTCATGGAAAAGGTAAGGAGGAAAAGAGCTGCCTTTAGGAAGTACAAGAAAACAGGAGGGGGAGGACAGGAGGAGTACTTGACAGAATCAAGGAGGTGACAAGGGCAGTAAGGGGAGCCAAAGCATCTATGGAACTCAGGCTGGCACAAGGCATTAAGAAGGGAGAGAAGGACTTCTTAAAAGTACATCAGGGAGAAAAGGAGCTGTAAGGATCATATAGTAAGGATTAGGAAGGAGGGGTTGGGTGGAGCAGAGGTGCGATAAGGCGGAAGCACTAAATGAGTACTTCTGCTCAGTATTTACTAAAGAGAAGAGGGTGACACCCAAGATGGGAGAAATGGCAGAAGCAGGGTGGGAAGTGGTGACAGATGGGGAAATCATAGACAGCAGAGTTCGAGAGGGTTTGAAGGCACTGAGGGTGGAGAAGGCACCAGGCCCAGATGGCATCCACCCCAGGGTACTGAAGGAGCTGGCAGAGGTCCTTGCAGGACCTTTGGCAGACCTATTTAATGCCTCACTACATTAGGTGTGTACCTCAGGACTGGAGGATGGCTCATGTGGTGCCCCTCCACAAGAGTGGCCCCAAGGATGAACCGGGAAACTACAGACCAGTGAGCCTCACATCCATCATGGGTAGCTAATGGAGACCATCCTGAAGGACAGGCTGGTGGCCCTCCTAGAGGCCGAAGGACAGCAGACAGCAGCTTCATATGTGGCAGATCCTGCCAAACCAACCTGGTCAAGTTCTATGACTGGGTAACTAGGGCAACTGGACAGGGGCCATGCAGTGAATGTCCTGTATCTGGACTTCAGTAAGGCATTCGACTCAGTGCCACATGGAAGGCTGGGGAGGAAGCAGGCACAGGGGGTGTGCAAAGCTGGTGAGATGGGTAGGAAACTGGCTGCAGGGAAGGCAACAGAGGGTGGTGGTGGGTGGGGAGCTCTCACACCAAGGGCAGTGACGAAAGTGTTCCACAGGGCTCGGTGTTGGGACCCAGTGTTGTTTGGGATATTCATTGCAGACATATCATGGGACATCAAGAGCAAGATCATTCTGTTTGCTGATGATACCAAGGTAGGCGAGTGGTGGATGACCTAGGGGATGGCAGGGGTTGCAGGATGATCTGGCAACGCTTGAAACCTGGTCAGACACCTGGCAACTGGGCTTTAATGCCAAAAGTGCAAGGTGCTGCATTTTGGGATGAAGAACCCAAGAAGGAGTTACCAGCTAGGGGAGTGCAGCTAGCCCAGACAGAGGAGGAGAAGGATCTGGGTGTGCTCATTACAGGGTCAATGAACAACTCGCACAATGTAGGAAGGCAGCTGCAAAGGCCAACAAAATGCTGGGTTGTATTGCAAGGGGTATATCCTCGAGGAGGGAGGAGGTGATTCTGCCACTGTATAGGTCATTAGTTAGACCACACCTGGAGTGCTGGGCAGTACTGGCATCCGATTCGAAGAGGGACATTAAGTTACTGGAGGTGCAGCGCAGAGTGACAAAGATGATCAAGGGCTGGGGGACTTATCATACGAGAGGAGGTTGAAGGAGTTGAACATGTACTCACTGGAGGAGAGGAGAGACAGGGTGACATGATTGAAACCTTTAAATACATGAAAGGAATAAACAAGACAAGTACAGAGGGCTGTTGAAAGTAAGGAGGAGGGACACCAGAGGCCATGATATGAGACTGGAGCGAGGAAGGTTCAGGAGGGAGATGAGGAGACACTTTTTACAGAGAGGGTGGTGGCTGGGTGGAATGCACCTCCTGAAGTGGTATGCGAGAACAGTGGACTGCTTCAAACGAGGATGGGACAGGACAAGGGAAGGGTGGAAGGGAGGGGCAGCTGCAGAATATGGGGTGCTAGCTGCACATTCGAGCAGACTTGATAGACCTCTAGGCCTTTATCTGCTGGCACACCTCAGATGTTCGTATGGACCACAATAGTGACCACGCTTGAGAGCACCATGGATAAAGGAGGAGTATTCTAGGAAGGCAGTGGTGGTGCTGGTGGCCCTGGTGGAAACCATGCTGTTCAGGGCATAGTAGATTATATTTAGACAGATGGACCTGTAGTTGATCCACCACTATTTTTCTGAGGGCCTTAGAGAGGGAGGAGAAGGGAGATGGGACAGTAGTTGTTGGGGATAAACAATCACTTTGAAAAACTGCGTGATGATAGCCTGCCCCACTGTGCAGGGATTTGACCAAGGCAGAGGGAAAGGTTCAAGAGTTTGGTGAGGGGTTGCAGGACTTTCTCAAGGGTAAGGCGAGGGAGCTTCAGGTCAATGGAGTCACCACTGAAGTAAGTTTGCAAGGGCTTTGGAGAGATAGTCCTAGCCTCTCTGGCTGTGATGATTCAGAGGTGGAAGAGTGGGGTGTTAGAAGGTGGATCACAATCTGGGGAGGGGTCTAGGGGGCGAAGAAGTTAGGGGGCAGGACACTACTAAGGTCAGAGAAGGCGTTGTTTAGTGTATCGGCAATGTACTGGGGGTCCTAAGATAAAGGCAATCATTTTACCTAGAGCTGGGCAGGTGGGGAGTGGAAGCGCTCCCACTTAGTTCTTTAATGTTTTCCCACAAGTTCCCCACCCCTTGAGCCCCAGGAAGAGGACAGTGCTTGCTGGCAATGGGCCGCCTTGGCTTCGGCTAATGGCCCAGGTGCACTTGTTTCTAGCTTCTCGATACTGTTGTCTGTCCAGTGGGAGTTCGGAGTCTAAGGCTTTTGCCACAGGTTATCCCAGTGATGCATTTGATAGAGCAACTGTTGTGAAATCTATGGGGTGTTACGGCTTTTAGAGATTTGTTTAGAGAAAGGGTCAAAGATGTCACAGGCAGTGTTAAAGGTTTTTATAAAATGGGAGAGGGCGGTATCAATAGATTGGATGCTATAAACAGGGGCCCAGTCAGCAGTTAGTCAGGTAGGTTTTGAAGCGCTGAGCATAATTTTTAAATGTTCAAGTGTAAGGAGACAGTAGGGGAGCAGGGTGTTTTATTAGACCAAGAGTAGATTACAGGGCTGTGGTCGCTAAGGACATCTGGAAGTAATGTAACTTTAGAAATATTATTGAGCGGTTGGTGAGAATGAGGTCCAGCAACGAGGAGGTGCCCAACTTTCATTTGGCCTGGTAGGAGACTGAATATTCATGGGTGAGACTGCAGCAGCAGAGTCCAATAGGAGTGGCGGCAGGGGAAAGCCAATTGATATTAAAATACTCAAGACGATAAGTTCACTATTGAGGAAGTTAGAGATAGAGGATATGACTGAGGGAAAGTGAGTCTCTGATTACGTGGTGGGATGTAGACAACCATGATATAAAGGGTCTTGCCTGGTTTCCAAGGAGTATCTTCGCTGTAAGTGATTGGGCACTGTGTTGGGGGTGGAGTGAGACTGACAGGGATTGGAGGGTGTCCCTGATGTAGAGGGCGAGCCACCATCTCTACTATGCAGTCTGTTAGCACAGTAAAGAAAGTAGCCAGGTAAAGTAACAGCCGGGTCCGGGGTATGAGCGGAGAGCCATGGCCTCGGAGAGGGCCAGTATGTTTGGGAAGTGCTGAGCTACCCTCAAGCTAAAGTGAACTTTTTTGAAGGCTGCATAAATTAATAGCAGCTATCCGGAGCGATGCCCTATTGCTAGCGGAGGTGTAAGGGGGTGGTCCAGGATTAGGATGACTGTCTCTGATTAAAGGAGGAGGAGAAGGGCGACCTAAGAAGGGCAGTTTTAGTCAGTTTGCTTTTGGGGTGTTGGTATCTAAAAGGGGAGGATGAGTTGGAGGAACAGGGATTGGAAAGCAGAGGGTGAAGAGAGCAAGGAAGAGGGGTGGAAAGGGTGGGGGGAGAGAGGATGGGGCTACTGTGGGGGAGGGACAACTCAGGCTCTGCAAGGCAGAAGGTACCAAGAGGCACATAGTGGGTAGGGATAAGATATTGTGGAAAGAGGGCATTAGGAGAATGGAGGAGGGGAGACAGGCAGCAGAGTACCAACAGTATGTCAACGGTAGGGCAGTGAGAGGGCCCAGAGGAGGGCAAGGTACTTGGAGTAAGGGGAGATGGTCTAGTATCATGGTACAACAGCAGAGCTGCTGTCCTAGTGGGAAGGTACTAGATCGAGTCTCATGTTAGGGAGGAAGCAGCAGGTGCTACAAAGGAGTGTTTCCCTCCTGGCTGCAAGATCAGATAACCTGCTGCTGGAAAAGTGGAGACTTAGAAAAATGAGTGATGGGATCATGTGATGTCGTCACGTGACCCAGTGACATCAATAATTGTAGGGACGACCTTGGGTGGGAGGATGGCTAGGGCGCAGCGGGAGTTGACACTAAGCATCACGTGTAAACACCCCAGCAGACTAGCTCCATGGTGGGGATGAGGTATTACCTTTAGGCCTGCAGATCATCCACCTCACGAGTGTGCAGCCGATGGGGGTCTTTGGAAGCAGCCTATGAACAAAAGGAAGGGATTAGCAAGTTGGCCCTGGCAGTACATTTGAGAACAATGGGAGCCCTGTCCGACCCACTGTGCATGCGCCGCTTCCAATGGTGTGTGGGGCAGTAGGCCCCGAGGAGCAATCCGCATCTAGCAGGCACTGTAAGGCATGGATTAAACAGTTAACTCACACAATGCAGTAAGACATAACAAAATGGCTAGAAGTAACTTGATCCCCACAGAAACTTTCCTAGCAAGGCAGACAGTATTGACCCAGTGGTGTAACACCCAACACGCAGCAGGAACTAAGGCAAGGCAAAGTTTATTTAAAAAGGCGCCCAATCCCGAGGCTCTGGGTAACGTATCAAATAAAATTACACATTTAAAACAAGATAAAAAAAAACACAAGAGAAAATTATATAAACACAGAAATAATTAACCCATATAAGAACAAACATTCCCTAGAGAGACTAACTCTCTCTAAAGTAACGTCCCAAAAGCATTACAAAGGCCCATAAATCTCCAGTGTAAGGCAGGAGGTGAGTCAATCAGCTGATGATCTCTGATACAAACACTCCTGCAGACTAGCTCCGTGGTGGGGGTGAGGTATTAACTTTAGGCCTGCAGTCCATCCACTCCGGGCAAGTGTGCTGCCGATGTGCAGGGGGTCCTGAGGCAGCCTTTAGAGCCTGCAGTCCATCCTCTCCGGGCGAGTGTGCAGCCGATGTGGGGGCCCTGGAAGCAGCCTTTAGGGCCTGCAGTCCATCTGCTCCTGGCAGGTGTGTAGTCGATGTGGGGCTCGAAGCAGCCTTTAGGCCTGTAGTCCATCCGCTCACAGGCAGGTGGAAGCTGATGTGGGGGGCCTGAAGCAGCATTTAGGGCCTGCAGTCCATCCGCCCCGGCAAGTGTGTGCAGTCGATTGCTTGAACAGTGAAGGAACTATTAAGATGCTTAAGCGCAACCCTAGTACAGGGGTCAGGAATACTGTGTTTCAAATTACTAGGAGGTGAGCATAGAAACATAGAATTTGATGGCAGATAAGGACCACGTGGCCCACCCAGTCTGCCCATTTCTCTACCTACTGGATAAGCTGCAGATCCTAGTTAACCAGCAGCCTACTTCTTCCTACTCCCACCCCTAGAGTTGCTCTTACGACTGTCCCATGCATGCTTGAATTCCACCACTGTTTTTGAATACAAAACTCCTCTGGAAGGCTGTTCCACGCATCCACAACCCTCTCCGTGAAAAATACTTCCTTAAATTACCTCTGAGCCGTCCCCTCATCTGCAAATTGTGCCCCTTGTTCTTGCAAACCTTTTTTTGAAAGATGCTACCCTCTTGGACTTTGTTGATTCTCTTGAGGTACTTGAAAGTTTCTATCATGTCCCCCACCCTCCTTTCCTCAAGGCTATACATACTAAGTGCCTTAAGTCTGTCTTCATATGTTTTCCGTGCAGACCCTGCACCATTTTAGTTGCCCTGTCCTGGACAGCTTCCATCCTGTCTATGTCTTTGCAGAGATTGGGTCTCCAGAACTGCACACAGTACTTCAGATGGGGTCTCACCAGCTGTCTGTACAGAGGGATAACAACTTCCTGTTTTCTACTGGCGATGCCTCTCCTATGCATCCCAGCATCCCCAGCCCTCCTTGCTGCCCTCTCCTATTGCTTGCCCACCTTTAGGTCATCTGATATGACTACCCCCAGGTCCCTTTCCATTTTGTTGTTGTTAGTATCTCACTCCCCCATGTGCTCTTCCTGGTTTTGTTTCCCAGGTGCATTACCTTGCACTTCTCAGCATTGAATCTAAGCTGCCATACATTTGACCATTCCTCTAACCTTGCCAAATCCCTTCTCATCCTTTCCACCCCACCTTGTGCATCAACTCTGTTGCAGATCTTTGTGTCATCTGCAAAGAGACATACTTTTTCTTCCAGTCCTCTGCAATGTCACTTATGAAGACATTGAAGAGGACCGTCCTAATACTGAACCTCGTGTACTCCCACTAGTAACCCCCTTTCTTAAATGTGAGGTATAAAAACAGGTTAAACCTGAAAATGTGACTATCACTTTATTGCTTCACTTTTTAAATTAATTTCAGACCACCATTATTTTAAGGAAAGTACAAAGTGATACCAAATGTCAGCACAATTATAATATAGACAGGTAGCAACAGAAAATGGAAATGGTATCATAACTAAAATTAAAAAACATTTGATGAAAATAAAAAATGAAATTGGAAAATGAATATACTCTATAATGAATTATTTCTACTTTGTGCGGGGTTGTAGTCTCATAGGTGAAAACTGATACAACTGTTATATTCCAGGATCCTGAATGGGACAACCCAACAATTAAGATGGTTTAAAATCTAACAAGGCACAGAGGAGCTACATATTTACTAAAAGTTACATAGTTATTAAACGCTACATCCATGCTTAGCAGTGTGGAAAAGAACTGAGCTTTCTTTCCTCCCAGTCGGGTGCTTTTCATAGTTAGCAATATGCCACCAGTCTAGCCCTTTTACATCAAACATTTAAAGGTACAGTTACATTTGGTGCATGTGCTTATAGCTAGAAATAAACTAGTGAAAACTCGAGCCCATCATACAAAGATTTAAAATCTTCCTATGTTAAGTGGAAGGTGAAATACTAATAACTACATTTATCCTTGAACCATTATACTTATTTTTAATCCTATCAATATTTAAATCCATTGCTCAATTCAGCCTCATGATAAATACATAAATATTGAGCATACATTAAATCAAGTGTCATAAACCTTCAAAACACCATCTATCTGATTATGGGTGTTCTATCTAGATGCACTATAGGTGAGAACAGTTTCTTTGTCTAACTTACCAGACCGCTTCACTCCTGTGCAGCAGTAGTGCTGCAGTGATATCTCTCAGCCTGGGGCACTCTGTCGCTGCTGCCACCATCGCCAACCAAGCTCCTTCCATCTTTGAACCAGGAGGGAATGATGACACTTGTGGATGGGTTGGCAATCAGGAGAGGGGAGAGAGAGCTGGCAGAAGCAGCCATGGGGATAAGAAAAGTCTCCCTCAGGATTAGTAAAGAGAGGCTTGAGAGCTGCAATGCCTGTGTTAACATGGGGAGAGAGAGAGAGAGAGAGATCAGGGAGTGCCATCCAAGTGCACAGCAGAAGGACTACAGGAGCGCACACTGGGGAAGTGCAGGATACATAGCTAATGATCAGGACCGCGATTAGCTGAAAGGCCAGGGTGGGGATTGCTCATCTGCACTCGTATGAATGCGAGCCGACTCACGCGCTACTTCACATTCCATTATTAGGAAGGAGATTGCCCCCAGTAGTTCAAAGATTAGGCAGCACAAAAAAAAAAAAACAGCACAGAATGTAAACTAGGGAAACTCAGTAACTGACATAGGGACAGAGAAAAGTGAGACATGCCGATCGGGACGGGTGGGAGAGAAGCAATGTGGCAATCAGGAGAAGGATTTTTGTAGTGTGGGGTGAGACAGAAGTAGATCTGGATGAGGAGGGGAGACAGAAGGATACAGAGGGAAAAAGCGGACTGTTTCTCCACTATATGCGCTCGACTCCACGCACTGGGTGAAGTGCAGAGCAAACAATCTGTGATGCATTAGTCCCTTCCCTCCTGTAGAGCGGCAGTGTTGCAGGGATATTGCTTGATTTGGGGCGTTCTGACTAGCTGCTGCCACTACTGCCAGCCCAGCTCCTTCCATCTTTGCCCCAGCAGGGGACGACAGCACTCACAGACAGGCCTGCAACTGGGAGGGTGAGTAAGAGAGTTGGTAGTAGCAGGACTTAGAAACACAGATGTTGTCAGCAGATAAGGACCACTTGACCCACCCAGTATGCCCTAAATTCCCTACCCATAGTGCCACCAAGACCCCACTTGAACTCCGTCACACCCCACTCTTGCTTTTAAGATTCCCTTGTGCCTATCCCATGCATTCTTAAATCCTGGCTTTGACCATCCTAGCCATCACCACTTCACTCTGGGAGGCTGTTCCAGGCGTCCAAGACCCTCTCCATGAAAAACTACTTCCTCACATTTCCTCTAAGCCCTCGCGCCCCAGCTTCATATCATGACTCCTTGTCCTTGAGCATCTGTTTCTTTGGAAAATGCTCCGTTCCTGTACCTTGTTTATTCCTGTGAGGTATTTGAATGTCTCCATCATATCCCCTGTTCCCTCCTGTCTTCTAGGGAGTACATAGGTAAATCCTTAAGCCTTTCTTTATAGGGCTTCTGATGCAGGCCCTGCACCATTTTGGCTGCCCTCCTTTGCACTGTCTCCACCCCTGTGTCCTTTCGGGAAGGGGCCTCCAGAACTGTACACAGTACTCAAGGTGGGATCTCACCAGCGATCTATACACAGGTATTACTACCTCCCTCTTTCTGCTTGTGATACCCCTCCCTATGCATCCGAGCATTCAGCTAGCCTTTCCACTGCCTTGTCACACTGTTTAGCTACCTTCAGGTGTAGCAGTAGCAGTGGGGAAGACAGAAAAGCAGCCCTAAGGATTAGGAGACAAAGGTTTGAGAACTACAATGACTCCATGGCGGTGGTGGTGGTAGGGGGTGATCAGGAACTCCATCAAAGTGCACGGGGAGGGACCATTGGCGTGGCACACAGAGTGAGAGCAGGAGCCATGACTAGCAATCAGGATCGGTGATCAGGTGAAGGACCAGGGTAGGAAAGCGGAGCAAACAGTTGCAGAGTTTGACAGTGTAGCACTGAAGCCCCTACTACAGCTGTCTGGAAAAGCACAGATCCATACATGATTTTATTTGTGGAGAAACTGGGGCTCATATTTATTTTCTGGCAACAGTCTCTGGATTTTAGATTACTGTAGCTTGGACACAGTTGCTCATTTGCATGATATATTCAATTCAATTCAAACTTTATTTATAAAGGTGCCTTTCAAAATCAAGGTGCCTGTACATGACATAATAAAATAAATCAATAAATAATTAAAACCATAAATAAAATAATTCCAGCAGCAACATTAAAATCATAATAAGCAAGGCTAAAAGAAATGTCTGAGTGCAAGCTGATTAAGTGCTGCTCTACATTCCATTACAGGGAAGGAGACTGCCATCCCTCCTTTTCAGTAGTCTAAGGATTAGGAAGCATAAAAAAAGAGCATAAAATGTGATTGTAAGTAAAACTAGGAAACACGGTGATTGGGATGGGGAGAGAAAAAGGGAGGCATGCACCAACGGGATGGGGAAGAGAGAGAGAGAGAGAGAGAGAGAAAAGCAATGTGGCAATCAGGAGAAGGGACTTTTATGCAGTGTTGTGGGGGTGTTGAGATAGAAGTAGATCTGGGAAAGAAAGGAAAGGGATGGGGAGATAGAGGGAGAAAGTGGACTGATTTCTCCACTGTGTGTGTTTAACTCCATTCACTGGGCAGAGCATGGAGCAAACAATTTGTGATGCATTAGCCCTTCTTCGCTCTTCCCATTTACTACAGGTTAGCTCTAGCTATGCAGGTGCAAAATAATTTTTAACAGCTTTGAAACACTTCCACACTCTCACCACAAGTAACGGCACAAAATCAATTGATAAAGCAGTGAAAAAATATAATCTGAGCTTCCATTCCTTTGAGCTTTGAAAATGTTTTGTAGACCTTAAATCCTTGGCTCTCTAGCTTGTCATTGTTCACAGCATGCATGCACCATGCCTGCTCCCCTGTACCGCTGCCCATTCGCTCTACGCTTCCTCCCTGACCCAAAAGTGCTGCCACTGCTGACTGGACTAGGAGAAAACACTTTATGTGTACTTTTACAAAATTAACTGGACTGTGATTAACAACTGCCGAGCAACTTTCTGTGTTGACTGCTGGAGGCTTTCAGTTATGTGAAGTGCAAGCAGCTTTCACTAACACACCAGTGTGGGGAATAGCAGTGGAGCATACAATCTGGGCTTAAAGTAGCGCAGTTTTCAGTTATGTGAAGCCAGGCAACTTTCAGTAATATGCTTCAGTGGGGAATAGCAGTGGGGTATACAATCTGAGCTTTCAGTGAATAGCAGTAGGGTACATGATCTGGGTTGAGGACATAGGAACAGTTACATTAAAGCTGCCAACCGTCCCAATTTCCCCAGGACAGTCCTGTTTTGGGGTGCATGTCCTGTCCCCACAGTTTTGGCAAATTTTAAGAAATGTCCCGTTTCTCAGTATTTTCCCGGGCTATGATACAGTGCTGAGTCCAACAGTTTTGCTGCTGGCTGTGAATTTGCTTAAGCTGGTCAGAATTTAATTTCTCCACCCGTGTCTACGTCATTGCCTGGTAACTATAAAAATGAAAACACTGCTGGGTAGTAGGCAAGCGCAGATCAACAAAGTCAGGGAGGAGCTGAGCACTAGGAACAGCCACTGACTGTACAGCTTTCTTGTGTTCTAGGCGGCTCTTCCTCTTCCTGACTTCCTGTGACACTTGATCAGAGGCGGAGGGCAAGCATGGTTGTAGCGGTATCAGGATGGCTGTGCAGCATGCCTGGATGTAATAGTGAGCTGCGTCTTGGAGTCAGCGAGTCTGTGAAACTACTGACAAGTAGCAAGCAAGACACGAGTGTGGTCGTGGGACCGGGTTGGTCTGGGTCAGAAAGTCATTCTGCCTGACAGCAGCCAAGACAAGCCTCTGCAGTGGTAGAGAGCAAGCTCAGCAGCCCAGGGACTGAAGAGGCCATGACCTGGGGAGTCAGAAGTGGATGGAGTGGAGCGCCCAGTCGCAGTCGGAGCAGAAACGGAGCCGCAGCAGGACCTCTCTGGAGCTAAATTACTTGTTAAACTTGAGGCGAATGTGTCTGTGACTGACTGTGAACCGGAGCCAGCCAGCAGGGAGGTCAAGAGAGGGAGAGGGAGAGGGTGAGGTGGGTAGGGGTTCTCTTTCAGGGAGGAGGCCATGCCAGAGGTAAAGGAGCTTGCTTCCAATCATCTGACGTGACTACAGCACAGTAAAATGCAGCTGTGGATGGTGGTGGCAGTGAGAAAAGTTCCCAGCTCTATGTGTGTAAGTTCACTTAAAGCTAATACTGAAATTACTGGCTAGGCTAGTAGAGAAAAAAAGGCAGCTACGGTTTTATGGTAAGCCAGCGTCTCTTAACAGACAGACAAAAAGAAGGATGAATTATTTCTTTATTTCCCCACTAATGGCATGTCCCAGTTTTAGGCTTCAGGAAGTTGGAGCCTTAGTTACAGTACAACACTGATGAAAGAATAACAGCAACATAGCAACAACCGCTCCCTCTAGAGGCACTTTACAAACATTGGCACTGCTGTGCAGAAAGAGGAAAACATTTTTTTAAATCTTTTATTTCATTAAACTAACCTTATTTGTAAACATTTTTACCTGTGGGACCCATTTAATAACCTTCATGCCTCATTATGCATCTGGGGCATGCTCTTATCAGGCCATAAACCATACCATGTCATGTCTTATTCCTACACGCCAGGCCTGTTAGAAAAATATGCTGGATATTCTTCGTGCTGCATCCAGTATATTTTCTAAGAGGCATGGCATATTCCATAATATTCTGATCTATGTACATATATGAAAGAAACACAAACTTGCAGCTCGCTATGCTTATGAAGTGCACATACCCAAGAGTGGGAAAGTCACAGGGCACAATGGACTCCACTCAGCGGAAAGTGGATCAGCACAATAAAGATGACTGTGAGGTAAAACACCTCCCAATTCAAAAGTCATCTAATACAGTAACTTTACTGTAGTGTATCAAAACAAATTCAAACAGTGCAAACCATAACATACAGCTCACCCACATGAATAGGTACACAGGGCTTCCATTGTGTACTCCAATCCACATCAAGTAATTCCTTAATTGTGTGCAGAACAAAATCAGTGCCACAATAATATTCAGTTTCCAAGTTAAAGACTCATAATAGTCCATATAGAACCCAAAGAAACAAAACGTTCCTATAAAACCCAAAGAGACAAACAAAAGGCCCCAAGCTCACTGTGTCGCCTGCTATGCCACTGCAGTTGTGCTGCTCGTTTACATAACGACAAACATAATCATCATCTGAACTTCTAGTGTTATTGTGGTCCTGCTTTTTGTTCAGTATATATGATTATGGAATTACTTGTCTAAAAGACCTACATGGATTGGAGTGCCCCCTCCTTTAATGGATGCTGTGTGTATCCATGTGGATGAGCTGTATTTTATGGTTTGCACTTGTTCTGATGCACTACCTAAGCAATAATACCCAACAGGGTGGGCTTTACTAGAATACAGGACCACCCGGGCGTAATGAGGCCGACGCCACAGACGGAGGGCCTTGTAGCCCTGGAAGGTCCGCATTTCACATAAAGCCCACGCCGGAGAGTATTATTGCACTTAGAAAATGGACTCTGTGGCATTTGTATATGTGATTTACAAAATTAAAAAAAAAGAAAGAATGACATTTAAATCTTTATGTTGTAAAGTAGTCCCTGTGCTGTTCATCTCCTGTTCTCCCCCACAGAGCATCCTGTTCTAGTTATCACCCCCACATCACAACATCCATAAGATCTAAGCAGCTGGCCCCATGCGCAGAGGGTTGAGGCACTAGATGTCACACCTCGCTCCACCCCGCCACCTGGGTTCAGGAACGGACTCGGCGCCAGGGGCTGGCAGGGGAAGGAGAAGATTGAACATCCAGAGGACTGCTCTCCTCTCTTGGGGTGGGTTGGGAGCAAGCCTCGCTCTGTAGCATGGCCCAGTGGAGACCAGGGCACTACAAGTAGCGGTGCAGGAGGGACACAACCAGAAAACCGGAAACAGCTCCAGTGGGCTGCCGATGACATTCTGCGTTACCACCAGAGTCCTCCAGGAGCCCTCTGTCGGTCTCAGCAGCACCCAAACCTACTAAGAGTGTGCTGGTATGCCTCCGTGCCTTCCTCGTGGTGGAGGGGGACCCACCCGGCGAAGGGTTACTTCCAGGTCAGCTGTGATGTGGGCTGAGAAGTGGCCCAAGTGGGGACAGATGGGGTATCAGGGGAACTTGGCAGCTCAAGGAGTGGGGGCCATTGGGGCACGTGGGATAAAAACATAACACAAAAAAAAAAAAAATATAATTTTCCCAGCAACCTCTTAACATCCTTTTGAGGTTTTAAAAACAAGAAAACACAGTTCTTTGCCCTTAGTGTTATAACACTTTTTTTTTTTTTTGTCAGTTTGTGGTCAAAATAAGATGCGCAGTAAGGTACGCCACCATGTGATGTAAAAGCAGGAAGTGGAGCGCTTCATATACTGGAGACAGGAAAACGCTTAACATTCATAGGCTAAGTATTTATTTTTTCAGTTTTTTTTAATTGGTATCACTTACTTGTTATGGAAAACTATGGCTAGTCGCTACAGGTTCACTGAAACTGCACATTCGGATTGGAACGAAATCGAAGCAAATAGTCAGTGACACAGACATTTCTTTCTAGAGCCACCTAGTCAAATTTGAAGCTTTCCTCCTGCTTCACAGCACTGGCCTTGTGAACTTGGACCTGACAACAGACCACACCAGTATCCCTCAGTGTTTGTGGACCACAGTACTGTTAGCTAAGGAGAGACCCGACAGGGCGTGCCTGACAGTACCAGGAGGTTTCATGACTGGGAAGCTGTACAGAGCTCCGGACAGAGCTGCAAGTGAATCGTCTGACTAAAATAACTTGCAGTACTGAGGTAGTGTGATGATTTTTTATTTTATTTGGCGCTATGCTCCGGAGAGCCGCGCTTACTGGCTAACGGATTTTGTGCGGTAAGAGGGATCACAGGTCGCCTGTCACCCGCCAAGTGGGAGACAAAAAAAAATGGCGGTTGACAATTTAAAATTCGGGTGCCCTAAAGATATTCAAAGACAGGGCACCCGAGTTTGCACTAGTTTTGAGTGGGCTCTATCAGAAAATAAATGAATGCCTAGATGGCGTTTCAGCCAATCAGATTAATTTATTTTCCAAGCCCATTTTCTAAAACAAAGTTATCAGATGATTTGAGAATTGACAGGTGTTTTACCTTATTATCATCTTTACTATGCTTACCTAATCTCCGCTGAGTGGAGTCCACTGTGATCTATGTACATACAGTTGTGGCCAAAATATTGGCACCCTTGCATTTTTTCTAATAATGCACCATTCCTTCCAGAAAATTGTTGAAATTAAAAAATATTTTGGT
This sequence comes from Neoceratodus forsteri, assembly GCA_016271365.2. Lineage (NCBI taxonomy): Eukaryota > Metazoa > Chordata > Ceratodontiformes > Ceratodontidae > Neoceratodus > Neoceratodus forsteri. The sequence continues at coordinate 1,886,972,703 of CM057456.1, read as the reverse complement.
ATCCACATATGTATTTCTTTTGGTTTGCAGTGGAATAAAACACAAAAAGCAGAAAAATTTACTAAGTCTTAGCTTATTCCACACAGAAATCTTAAATGGTCCAGACAAAATTATTGGCACCTTTTAGAAGTAGTTAGAAATAATTAGATTTCAAGCAGGTGATTCTCCTTCACTTTGGAACTGAACTCACCTGTGGTGAGTTGCAGGTGCCTGCAATATAAAAATCACTCATTCAACCAGTCTGAATAGAGAAAAGGACTCATTCTCCTGTTTTGTGTCACTGTGTGACCGCAATGAGCATGGAGAAAAGAAAGACAGCCAGAGAATTGTCTGAGGAGGTCAGACAGAAGATTGTAGCCAAGCATGGACAATCTCAAGGCTACAAATCAATCTCCAGAGACCTTGATGTTCCTGTTTCCACCGTACATAATGTTATCAGGATGTTTAAGGCCCATGGCACTGTAGCCAACCTCGCTGGATGTGGCCGCAAGAGAAAACTTGATCAAAGATTGCAGTGCAGGATTGTTCAAATGGTGGAGAAAGCACCTTGATCAACTGCCAAACAGATTCAAGCTGACCTTCAGACACAAGGTACGACAGTTTCAACTCGCACCATCCGTCGCCAACTCGATGAAAGGGGGTTATATGGTCGGAGGCCCAGGAGGACCCCACTGCTGAGAGAGAGAGACATAAGAAAGCCCGACTGAGGTTTGCCAAAACACACCTGAACAAGCCAAAATCCTTCTGGGAGAATGTCCTGTGGACAGATGAGACCAAATTAGAGCTTTTGGTAAAGCATATCATCTCTATGTTTACAGAAAACAAAATGAAGCCTTCAAAGAAAGAACACCTTCCTACAGTCAAACATGGAGGAGGTTCAGTGATGTTTTGGGGTTGCTGTGCTGCCTCTGGCACTGGGTGCCTTGAGCGTGTGCATGGCATCATGAAATATGGAGATTACCAGGTCATTTTGGAGTGCAATGTTGAACCCTCTGTCAGAAAGCTGGGTCTCTGTTGAAGGTCATGGGTCTTCCAGCAGGACAATGACCCCAAACACACTTCAAAAAGCACCCAGGAATGGTTCAAGACAAGATGCTGGACTGTTCTGAAGTGGCCAGCAATGAGTCCAGATCTAAACCTTTGAAAACCTGTGGAGAGATATGAAAACAGCAGTTGGTAAGGCACCCTTCAAATCTGGGAGAACTGGAGCAGTTTGCACAAGAAGAGTGGGCCAAACTGCCAGTAGAGAGGTGCAGGAAGCTCATCCATGGCTATAGGAAGCGGTTGACTGCAGTTATTTTGACCAAAGGCTGTGCTACCAAATATTAAGTCTAGGGTGTCAATAATTTTGTCAGTGTCATTTCATTTTCTGATTTAAAAGGATATATTAAATTCTGAATCAAAACAAAGGTTCTGTAATATCAACAGAGAAATAAAGAATTGTGGAGACCAAATACTGTACTGTTGTTAATTTCAACTTATGTTTAGAGGAAATTGTGAGTTATTTGAAAAGTGCAAAGGCGCCAATATTTTTGGCCACGACTGTATATATTTTATACTACACAAGTGAGAATACATTTTGCCAGATAAATGGTGTTACTTTGTTGATGACATATTTACTAGCAAGACAAAAGCGCTGCTTGATAGAGATGCATCACAAACAGGATGATGTAGGTTATTTATTTTTTAATTGTTTATTTATAATATTTTTCAGATAAAAACAATATTGAGGTACATCTGGTAATACATACAATGTATACATAGCTTAAGTAAAACATCTTGTCCAAGTAATTCCCTAGGAGATATATTAGATGAATATAAATAAGACAGAATTCAGTGTTGGCCAATATCATAAATAGTGCAATAAGACAGGTTGATCGTCCAGTAAAATGTCCATTGTTCCTGTAAAAGCAAAACTGGTTATTCAACTGCAAAACTGAATCCATACAATGAGTAGCAGTCTTAATGTCCTTCTGGGATGTAGTAAGGTAGACTTTCATGGGACAAAAGAAGGGTCTAATGGTGAAATATAGCATACCCATTTTCTCCATCTCAGTTCAAATAAATCCATTCTATCTACTGACCTAGCAATTAACTTTTCTAAGGTATAAATCTCTGAGCATCCCATACCAATCCTGAAGGACGGCGGGGGTGGTCTCGCCCCATCTCTTAATACAGAGGCTTTCTGGTGGGACAGATAAAAGGACCAACTCTGGGGTCAAAACAGCTTCCTCTCCAACCAGTTCCACCAAGGCATGTGAGTGATATCAAACGCTAAGACCCTCTCAGACCTGGGCAGGACCAAAAACATGGTGTGGCCAGCATATTGTTCCCCGATTTCTCCAACATTCCCCAGTAACTGTAGCTGTAAATTTAGAAAGTTTTGCTGGGGATAACAAATCTGTTTCTGGTCTTCCATGCAAACTCCCTCCAGTAGCGTGCATTTAGAAGGCCGAAAGATTGCTTAGAGTATTTGTCCCACTCATCTATTTGGATTGGTGGGAGCTTCTATTTCAAGCCTCCAATATACCCCTAGTGGATGCTCTTGACAGTTCCTGAAGACTCTTATAAAGTAGCCCTATGAAATGTGGCCAGATTTGACTGGCTCTAGAAAGTGCAACAACAGAGGAAGGGGTTTAGGCAAAACCTGTAGTGGCAGCCCTTTGCCCTATCGATTCTTTAGGTCATAAAGACGACGAGGTTAAATATGTCATAATTCTATATTTAACCAATGGAAGCGTAGCTGAAACAGTACTTGATGACATCACAGTGGCACTCTGCAGGATTCTTACCACCAGAGCAGTGAAGTTAAACACACAGCTACAGGAACTTACAGCTTCAAAAAGAGCTAATTTGATAAGCTATGGTTTGAAACGTGTGGCATAAACCAGACAAACAATGGCTCGACTCAGAATCTGCCATTTATCTTCATCTGTGAGGAAGGCAGGATCTTCATAACTCCTTGTGGCTTTGCCCATTAATGATTTATGGTCCTGCCCTTTAGTCATGAAGATAAATAGCATATTCTGAGTCAAGCGTACAGACAGAAATTATAATGACTGATTTATGTGTCTGTTTTCAACCTCAATAAAAAGTCCAGGCGATTTAGTGCAGTAAGAAGTAGATAATTTAGCATTTCAGACATGACCGAACACACATTCATTAAAGAAAAAGATCTCAGAGGATGACTAATCAATCAAATAAATGAACAATACAAACAACTGTCCTACACTAATCATACCTAACATAATCTGCATAAATTTTACTATTTTAACTGGGTCAAAATGTCAGCAGAAAGAATAACATATGTAACGGTAATAAATCCTGACTTTTTGTGAACTATGGAAATACAGACATTATTAATGCCAATCTAAACTGCATATTTTGCTGAACATATGAATGGAGTTTTCTTGACCAAGAATATTTTCCTATTTAAGGTTTCAGTGATTAATAGAGTTGCCAGTTTTAAGAAGTCCCATGAGAAACATAAACGGTAATAATCTCAATGTCTGCAGCAACTGAAAGTATTACTGGTATACCTCCTCCTCAGACATGCTGCATATTTCGAAAGAAAAACACTGCAGGCTTATCTTGGAATCTTGAAAACAAAATTCACAGACCAAGCTACAACATTTTGCAAAAGCTAAAATCTAGAACAAAACTAGAATTAGCTAATGCCAATATCCTGTTTGATCTTGATGATAAGAATTAGCGGGGTACCGAAACATGCATGTACGGCATCAGACTTCTTGTTTCATTCCTGCTTACTGAAGGTATTTTGACTTGTTGGTTAGTCCTTCATGAAAAACTCCACAGGTGCTGGAGTATGTTAGGGTTAACTTATTAAAAAGCAAAACAAAAACAGAAAAGGGGCGGAGCGGCAGACAGCAGGAAAATGCATGATTCAGTTGAGCTCCTGATGCTACTGCAGTTTAACTTATCTAACTGCTAAACTTTAACATTTTTAACTTCCACTGACTGCAGTAAATGATAGCTGACAACAAGAGCAATCAAGAGATATCATTTTGGCAACTTACTTAAAGGGAAATCAAGCAGCCCACTGCACAATCAGCAGGAAAATATGTGCATCAGAAACCGTCAGATACTACTAAACATGGGGAGCACTGCAGGAAAGTGGCACCCTAACTGATGAACCCTCCAATGCAGCCTTATTACAGGTCATTAGGAACCTTGACAGAAAGGTGGAATCCTTTAACACCAGGATTGCCACAGTAGAGACTAAAATGGATGTGGTGTCCCAAGAAGCTAAATTAGCTACTGAATCAGCCTCCAAATCAACACTTGCAGTGGCAGGAATTCTTAAAGAAACAAACTGTTGCACAGCCGACACAAACAGCTTGAGAATGAAGTGCAGATGTTGAACATTTGTTTATTGGGTATACCTGAGAACTTGGAAGGGGATAATCCAGTAAACTTTGCCACAAATTTAATTTCAACCTTGCTGGAGCTAAAGGTCACTGACCTCATTTATAAGGTCTAATGTACAACACTGAGGAGATGTCCAGAGGATCCCAATCAGACTTGCAGTTTACTTCTAATTACACACGACCCACATGTTCATGATATGGTACTGCAAGCTGCTAAAATAAAGGGTACTCTATCACTGCAAGATGGCAACTGGGTGTTCCTTCTGGACCAGAGCTACTCTACAAGACCACGTCAAAAGCTTTCAATGCCACTAGGTCTGAACTCCGTGCATGGGGGTTTCTCATGCCTCCGACTGCCCACCAGGCCCCAGATCTCAAATTCAGGTAGAACATACTTGTTTAATGATCCAGTGGAGGCCAAGAAAAGCTCAAGGCTATTCAGATTTTGCGGCTAGAGGTGAAATACCCGACTCGGACAACAAGGACTAATTATAGACACAACCAGTAATGCATTTTGTACATATTGTCTGACAAAGTTATGCATGCCTTGTTTTATGCATTAGTCCCGATAACTACAGGGGACCATGTACACAGCTGGTATTGTGCACAGGGTCGGTTACTACCGATAGTGTGGATGCGGTTACCGATCGCTAAAACTGCTAATAATAAAATATGATTTGGTAGACTCAGGCAGAATTCCACTGTAGCTATTTTATCACTATTGGTGGTAGGATGAGTCCACCGCATGGCGAGCTAATGACACTATATGTGCTCAGCAACGAAACTACTCAGCAAGGGAATATGCCCAAGACCCAGACGCCACAGATTTTTATTACGTCACACACATTTATTTCTATAATATGCTACCTCTTCCAGGACCTAAAGTTTGGCATGTTTTCTAAGTTTGCTACTTGTTGTGGTTACAAGTTACAATAGTTAAATTAAGGTTATTACTGCACTCAGATAAGACTAATTTATTAGTTGTGAAAAATGTATAAGTTAGCAACAATTATAGCGATAAGTTTCACGCTTGTATTAAGTGCAATGTCAGGACAGGGCTGCTATTATGTCAACTATTCTAGGGCTGGTTTTAATTTCCCTACTAAGAATATTACCATCACTAAATATGATGTGAAGTTGTGAGTCACTGGGCTCAACGTTATCGGACAATAATCTACAGAATGCACCCTTGGTACTACTATATCGGCTCATCTTGAATGTTGACGTTACTGACTTTATTCTAGCCAGACCCTCTCTATGTAGTAACAGTGGATAAGGAGTTACATCTTCATTTAATAGACTACTGAATTAATGTCTATTTCTGTACTCTCAACCTGGGTATTACAAATGCATTTTATGTATATCTGTGTAAATTAATTAAAATAAAAAAAAGAATAGGCCACCAAAGAAATAAACAGCAGCCTAGATTTTCAAATCTCATGCCAATCTGGGTTGACTCTGCATCTGATGGGAAAGATGGCTATACTGAAAACGGTGCCCATTATGTCTACCTATGTGCAAAACATAAAGGGCTGCAGGAACGCTTGACAGCATGTTTACAGGAAGGAGGTCATATCAAATTAATCTCACAGATTACTTGACCGGGTTACCATGAAGGTGGATCAAGGGACAGCAATGGACGTGGCCTATCTGGACTTCAGTACGGCTTTCGACACTGTGCTGACAGGAGGCTAGTTAAGAAACTTAGTAGCCTGGGGATGGGGAGAAAGTGACAAGCAGGGTATCAAACTAGTTAAGGAATAGGAGGCAAAAGGTGGTGGTAAACTGTAGCCACTCAGGTGACAGGAGAGTGACAACTGGGGTGACACAGGTTTTGGTGCAGGGACCAGTCTTTTCAATGTCTTCACACGCCACACTGCAGAGGAGCTTGAGGGTAGGTGTGTCTCTTTGCAGATGATACAAAAACGCAAAACAGGGCTGACCTTCAGGAAGGGCTGGAGAGAATGCAAAGGGATCTGAGGAAACTAGTGAATAGTCTTGGGGGTGACAGCTGTGTTTCAATGCCAAGAAGTGCAAGGTTATGTATTTATGGCTGCTGAACCCAGTGGCTGTGTATAGGATAAGGGAGTGGAGTTTAAAGTCACCAAGTAAGAAGAGACCTGGGGTCATCATATCTGATGCCCTCAAGGTAGCTGGACAGTGTGACAAAACAGCAAGACAGACTAGCAGGATGCTGCTTTGCATTGGGAGAGGGATTTTAGTAGGAGAAGGAGGTAGTGCGGACGCTGTATCACTCACTGGTGAGACCCCACCTGAAGTACTGTGTCCAGTTCTGAGGCCACACCTCCGTAGGACATTGAGAAGGTAAAGGTGTTACAAAGGAGGGAAACCAAAATGGTGAAGAGGTTGCACGAGAAGCCATACAAGGAAAGGCTGTAGGAACTCAACATGTACTTCCTGGAAGAGCGGAGAGTAAGAGGGGATATGACTGAAACATACACGCATTCCTCACAGGAGTGAACAAGGTACAAGTGAAGGGTCTATTTCAGAGAAACGGAGGCACTAGAACAAGGGGCATGCAATGAAGCGAAGAGGAGGTACATTTAGGAGAGATGTGCAGAAATACTTCATGGAAATGGTGGTGGTTGACTGGAACAGCCTGCCGGAGGAGGTAGTAGGGCAAAGACTGTGGGGAGATTCAAGTATGCGGATAGGCAAAGATGCTATTAGGTTGAGGAATGGGGAGGAAGTGACACCTATGACAACTAGCATCAGTGGTGACAGAACAGACAGGGGACAAGGGTAGACTGCATCGGTCTGAAAGCCATTTCAGCTAACAAAATCTATGTTTCTGTGTAAATGGAGCTCAGCACACCACAAATTATAGCAAACTACCCAGCAGCTAATCCAGATATTGGCTTGGTAACAGCGACATATACACAGTCATGTGGAAAATCTGGCTTCAGGAGCTGGGTCTTCTTGCTCACTAGACTATTGGAGGGTGGGCATGTAATGTGACATACTCATTCTCTGAGGAGGTAAAGCTAAAATACATTACTCTACAGCAATCCCTGTTGTCAAGTTACAAGCAGAACGTAGTAGGGTCTGTGATGAGATGGACATCCAGGCCTTTCACAGACAAGACTGGATGCTACATTGGGCTCCATAAGGCTAAGAGTTGGGGTATAGGAACACAGGAAATGAAAGACCAAAAATACAATGGATCCAATATGTGTGTCTCCTGCCATCCAGGCACTGGCAGCATTTAATATTTATGTAAATTAGCTATATTCACTGTTCAAGGGAAGAGCTACCAGTAAATATTATGGAGAGCAATACTAAAAAGAGGAAAACCACCAATGATATTAAATATAACTCTGGAAATCCAAGGCCATGTGGTTTGTCTTTAGCATATGGTGAACTAGGTACAAATCAACAGGAAAACCAGGGTTTCTGGACTCAATTAAATAAAAAATACACAGTGCCATGGGTGCACCTGCTTTATGAGTGTAACCTATGTAATGCAAGAAAGCAATGGATTTCACTCTAAGCAATAACTGTAGACGTGTAAGAGGGATGGCTATATTAAGAGAAACCCAAGGGTCAAAATTTGCAGCAACCCACTAGCCAAATGCTGATAGATTCTGTATTGGGCAATTATAATTTTCTTTTAACTAGCCCTGATAGATGGAATTAGGGACAAGGGCTGATGGGGCATACAGATACCTTCAAAGCCTTGCAGAACAGTGAGTGACTGGAGGAGTAACATACATTATGAGGAAGGTTGTTCCAAACACTGGGCATAGACTGCAAAAGACAGTTTGCCTTGGCCCGTGGCACATCTCCGCTCAAGGAGAGGATTCAGCTGACCTCAGTGAGTAGGAGGGAAGAAGGTGCCTCAGACAGGTGGTAAGGGAAAACTGGGAGCCATTTCACACAAGTTTGTCAATTAAATGTCCTAATGCATAAGAACACTGGCCAGTAGGGGAAGGCCAGCACAGGCCAGAGTAAAGGTGGCAGTGGTGCGAAGTCAAGGGGTCAAGGGTAGCCAAAGCAAAGCAACATACACTGTCATAAGTTACGTCCCATTTTGAAAGGATGGTTTTATTTGCCCTAGAGAGCCAGGAAGCCATAAGTAAGTCCAGGAGGGAGAACTCCTGAGTTATGGCCAGGTGGGCAGCTGGGGATATGCAGTGTTTGACCCCAAAAGCTATGCCAGTTTAACATTCACCGATTTGTAGACTGAGGTAACATGGGGATAGAGTTGCTCAGATAACATCCTACCAGGCTGGACACTATAATTTTGGCTGGATAAGAGACAGAATCAGATGGCACAGACATCCGACCAAAGATCCAACCTGCCAGGATCCACATAAAGTATCTGAGGTATCTGTGGATCTGACTTGGATCCAGGGATCCAACCATTGGATCCAGGGATCTGACCAACAGATCCAACTATCTGAGGTTGGATCTGGTGGATTGAACCTCTGATCCACAACTATCCAACTACGGATCTGGAATCTGACTTTGGTCAAATCCTAGGTCGGATACCAGTACTATCCAATGGAGAGTAGTCAGATCCACAACAGCACTATCCAAGCTCCACTACATGAGGGAAAAAGTCGAGGAGGGGTCCACTAAGACTCCCAGGTACTTAAAACTGCTCTCCTCCTCCAATGGGGTCTCATTAGATAGGTAAGGGAGAGGTTGCAGGAAGCTACACTGAGCTTTGGTTTTCAGGCCATTTAGCATGGCTTTTGTCTTTCTGCCATTTAAGATCCACTTATTTGTTGTTAACCAAAACTGAACTGGAGCAAAGGAGTGAGGAATTTGCAGATATCAGGATAGTAGCAGCATTGTGGTAGAGGATAAGGTCATCTACATACAGTAGAAAGCAGCAACAGAAGGCAGTATCTGGGAAGCTATTTTATAGATGCAGAAAAGCAGCCGGCCCACAACAGATCTTTGTAGTACAGAAATACTCACTCACTCACCTGTACCACTGTAGTTGATTATGTCACGTGCTCCCAGCAAAATGCAGGAAATCCCTTGTAGCTCTGGGATAATCTGTCTTGAAGGACTTTACAGCTGCAATCAAATCTGATACCCTTACCTGATGAAGCAACACCTGCCCTTGCAGGGTATCCAGCTCTGCACCTATTAAGTCCAATATATATACTGGTTCTGTTTGTGACATCTGGACACTTATGAGGGAGCCTAGGTCCTCCAAGATGCCCCTGTCAGAGTGAAGGAGGATTTGGCCTTCTGGTGTGATTTTCCTGAGACTAGTTAGTCATCAAGCTAGGGGAAATCCACCACCCCTGCCTACTCCAATGTGCTGATACTAAGGCTAGGCACTCTGTGGACACTCTTGGTGCTGAAGATAGGCTGAAGGGAAGTTCTCTGAACTGGTACTGGCAATTCTGTATCCTGAACCTAGGTTCTTTCTGAGACTGGGCCTTACTGGTATGTGAAAATAGGCATCTTTCAGATCCAGTGACCCCAACCAGTCGCCTCTTCTGCAGTGACGGAATTACTGAACCCAGTGATACCACCTTGAATTTTTCTTTCTTTAAGTGTTCGCTCAGATATCTCAGATCTAAAATTGGTCGCCGCTTCCCATTTTTCTTGTGGGTCAAGAAGTATTCTGAGTAAAGCCCCTTTCCCCACTAAGAGGGAGGTACTTTTTTCACTGCTTTTGCCTGCAGCTATTTTTTTCACCTCCAGCTCCAAAATAATTATTTCTGCTGGGGGTGCGCAGGACCTTTATGTTCTGCAACCTTAGAATTTTCTGAATTGCAGGGACAAACACTGACTCACTATTTCCAGAACCCACCTGTCTTGTCCATTCCTAAAAACAGTAAGTCAGCCTTTCTCCACTGGCAATGGATGGGTGACCTGTGCAGACTTGTCAGGGTTTTCTTAACCTGAACTTTGCGGGCTGGTTGAGTAGCTGCCCGCTTAGTGGCCTTCTAACCCTACCTCTAAAGTAACCCTTTGACAGTTGTAGTCATAGGAGATGTAACACAGGAAATATCCTTCCCTCCTTTCAAATAAGGCATATTGAATTAGAGGCCTTTTTCTTTCAGTGTTGCTCTTCTAAGTGGTCTTGTATTCATCCACCTTTTCATGTAAGCCTCAGTCTTGTCACCAAACAGTTAATTTCCCTCACAAGGAAATTCCACTGCTTTGGTTTATGGTCCTGGGACAGACTGGCAGTTCTAAGCCACGCAAACCTTCTTAAGGACACTGCATGTGCCATGACCCTGGATGCAGTGTAATTAGTGTCCACTACCATGTTGAACTGGTACTGTGTTACATCCATGGCTGTGTTCACTGCATCAGCCAGGTCCTGTGCCAATCTCCAGCAGCCTTTTCATCCATCGCCAAAATGGAGATGCAAAAGGCTTTTGGTACTGAGCTGTGGAGGCCAAGTATGCTGCCTGCCTTAACAGCACAGAAGCTTAAGTATAAACTTTTTGCCCATGCTATCCAGTATTCTGGAATCTTTCTCAGTAGACTGGGAGGAAAGGGCACCTTGGCCTTGTTGCAGGAGACAGTCTGGACTACCCTATCATGATCAGTGTTGGAATATAGGTATTCAGTATCCTGTCTGTCCACCTGATACTTTCTCCTCAATCTTCTTATCTATGTCAGCAGCTGAGGCAGATGCTGGCATGATTTTACAGGTGGCTTTCTAGAGGGATTTGAATGGGCAGTAGTAACCTCTTTGCTTGAGTCAGACCCATCATATCCAGGAATTCCACCTCATCCTCATCCTCCTCAGTTTCTTGTGAGGTGATGTTGTAGGTATTAACCATAGGTCTCACAAAAGTATAGTGAAAGGTATAGTTGTCCAGGCTCAGGAGGGGAACCAAGGTCTTGTTCAGAAGAACCTTCAGGCGCTATGGGTTTCCCTCCTCCTCCTCCTCATAGTACATTTTGACCTCCTCCACAGGCACTGGAAAAGGAACTGAAGCCTGGGAAGGTGGCAGGATACTCATAAAATTCTATAGCCTTGAATGTTTGGAGGAATTGTCATGCTTCAATCATGTCCTCTATTGAGGGCATTTTGTATCCTGGCAGCTCCTTTTCTTCTTCAGAAGGTGGGACAGTGACATGTTTTTCTTTTCTTGGTAGGCACCATCTCCAGTGTCTGCTCTAAGGCTCTTTTATTTTTGCTGGATTCAGGGTTTATACGTTCAGATACCCCAATTCCTGAACCATCTTTCACAACTGTTTCCTTCTTATCTGTCCCCTTGACAGGGACTGTTGAATATTTTAAGGGTTAGACCCTACCACGGACTTTATGTGACATGGAGGCAAACTGAGAATCCATAATGTCTTCTAAATTCTGGCCCTTTTTTTGTATTTTAGGCAAAACTTGATACAATGTTCACAACTGACAAAACTGTGATCTGGACCCAGATACCTCAACACAACTCATGGCAATCTGCCTTAGCCAGGAGGTGAAAACAATTTGTACAATTTTTAAAGCCTGAGGGTCCTGTTTCTCTTGGGCCAGTCAGTCATGCCAAATGCTCTAAGGCAATGCAAACTGAATGAAACTGTATGACAAAATACACGTAGAGGATACTGACTGTTTTCTATTATGTATTGTGCTGCTGTTCTTCCTCTGTTCCCTCCCCATGTTGCACCTGGAAACGAACCCAGGCTCAATATGCCTCTGCAAGAGAGAAGTCCTGCAAGCCTACTGCAAAATGAGCAGTGAGTACATCAATATAAATCAACGTTTATTAGGCATATGCAGCAGTTAAATAAAACATACCAGAAAACACCGAAAACTCCTGATGACGCCTAGTGCGAACCGGTAGGAGGTTTGTGGTCCCACTGTGCTGTTCCTGGATGGGGTCTCAGTGTTTTCTGGTATGTTTTATTTAACTTGATGCATATGCCTCAATGAAGAGCATTGATTTATGTTACAGTGTAGTGCTAAGTTTTCTTGCAGTAGACTGTGCCAGATTTCTTGCCTTGGTATTTTCTCCTGAGCTGCAGGCCTTGGGTGGCTTTTTCTCAATTATAATCAGTATGCCCTCCCAGTTACTAATTTTCAAATAAACAACAACTAAAATAACGTCACCAGCCCCCAGTCATGCCCAGTTTAAAACCAACTGTCACTCCTTCCTCTTAGCCAGGTCTCCTGTGTTCTGCTTCAAACCCTCTGAATTTGCATTCAGACTTTGCCTCACTTCTCCACCGCTGCAAACTGTTCTCTACTCATCCTACCCATCCAGTTATTTTATTAGGCACTTATGTCTCCTTTGGTTTTGCTTTAGCTGCTCTTAATCCAGTTTGTGCTTAGCTACATGTGATTGTTATTCATTGAATTTTTGTTACTGTTTAGAACTCTGACCCATCTTGTTACCTTCTCATGTAATTGTCAAATCTTGTACCTACTCATGTATTGTCAAATCTTGTTTGTTCTGTATTTTGTTCTTCCTGAATTCAAAATGTAATTCCTCGTTTACCTATTGCAATCTCCGGTCGTGCCTGAAAATAATCATGTCTTGGCTATGGTACTTACCCGTAAACAAAAAAACTAACTAAATAAATAAATAAAATAATAAATAAAAGAATCTGTTATGATGGCACCATAATCTAGTAGTGGAGAAGGCTGCTTTGTGCTATACTTACTCTGGTGTTTGCTGTAAGGTGCCCTTGAATGCAGTAAAGCAGCCCTAGTTTCTGATACAAGCTCTAACAGTGTTGTTCAGATGGTTGTCAAGAGAGGCAAGGATCTAGGGTTATGGCCAAGTATTTAAATTCAACAACCTAGTCAAGCTGGATACCATCCAGAGTAAAAACGCCGAGGTCTTCAAAGTAGCATTTCATTTTGAAGCTGTGCCAAGAAGCATGGCTTTCATCTTGGCAACACTGAGGACCACTTTTTCCGCAAGAGCCAACATTGAGGAGAATGAAAGTTTTGCATAAGAGCACGCTGATGTCAACCACATCACTCCCATGGGTACAAGTAGATGCATCATTCATGTAACAGCAAGGATTTAGCACATGCAGGTTGAAGGCAGGTTGTTTATGAAGATCGTGAACAGGAGGAGTCCTAAGATAGACCCCTGTGGTACATCACAGGTGATGATGTTAGTGTAACCCCTAGATGGCGCTATCCCAGGGCTACTACCCTGCCTGATTTGCCACCAACAGGTTGAGGGGCCTGGATCCAATGGCGGGTGCTCCACCCAGAGGTCAGGGTTTGCAATAGTTAAACTAACTTGGTCACAGCCCTCTGGGACACTGCAACCCCTTTCTTCCCACTAGTGGCCCACACAATATATCAGAATTACCTTCACAGTATACACTTACCCCCAGGTCTGGTTCCGCACTGGGACCTCCTGTGAAATGAGATACAGTGCAACAATCACAGTACAGTATTTAACATAGACAAATACCTCAGGCAGTATAACTTTGCTGAAACAAGCAGCTCTGATTTATTTAGGGGATATAACAAGGACAGGGGAAATCAGGTTAATTAGCTTATCACTCTAATAATTCATTTATGGCTCTGTGCACAGGCCTATCCCTATCAGTTACTGTCCCTGGGTACCCAAGCCCTAGTGGCTAGTCCAAACCGTGGCAGCTGGTAGGGGCCCTTCACACAGAGAAAAGGAGAATTAAACAGTCAGCAGTACAGTAATTCCATTTGGATTTAATATGGCATCCAACAGGGAGCCACCCTGAATTAGTACTCACGACTCCAAATAAGATAGGGTCCTTCAATGTCAGCAGGGCTCACTTGAGGTACACAAACCTCTTCACACATCCATATAAAAGAAAGCACTATACCAGGCAGGCTGCATCTGTATCCCGATCGCAATTACTGCACAATACCGGGAGAACACACAGCAGATTCAGTTCCTGACAGACCTAATGCAATTTTCAGCAATTCCTCCAGTCTTTACAGGGTGAGCCTGGTTTCTACTCTTCAGAGATCCTTTGATTCTTTTCACAGGACGGATTCAGTCCTAACAAGCTGTTACACAAGCTGCAGACCGAACTCTGGGCCTTACATACACATTTTTGACTAAAACTGCACACTGAAAATGCACAGGGCTCCTTCCTTCTTCACTGCCAAAGCTCAACTGAAACTCCAACCGACAAAACCGAGCACTTCCTTTGAGTTCCTCCCAGTTCTTGACTGGATTGGCTGTCACCACAATAGACTGCTGCTGTTGGTCCAAAAGGCACTGAAGTCTAAACTACATCTCCCAGAGTCACTGCCCATACAATCCTCTTGTGGCTGGCTCAGATTATGAGTCCAAGTTCTGATTCGTCTAAGGCACCATTTTAGAGCTAGCTTACCCCACACTGATTGGTCCAGTTCAGCAGTTCAAAACTAGAATGGGGAACTAGCAGACACAGTTCTGACTGCAAAGAAAGCAGGTTAGACAAACTGTAATTTCATTATTACTCTAAATAATTTCTGGCAAACAGTTACATCTTTCAGATAGGTTCCCTTTGCACTCCTAGTGACTGCAAAATGAAGTGAATTGGCAGCAGCTCGAGTGGTACTCAGAGAAGCACACAGTCCCCCATACAACTAATTATGTCTGCAAGCAGACAGCTCTTAAAGAGACAGTACCAGAGGCTCTAAAACACTACTGATAAATGGCTTAAATGCCAAACACCATTCAGGCTTGGAGCATTCAAGCAAGCTCCTGGAAGTCTTTTGGGAACCCCATTTGCAGGGGGTTACACCTTCCTGGCCTGGGAAAGCTTGACGTCCGGCCAAGCAAGTACCCCATAAGTTTCAACTGCAACCATATACATTTGCATTAGGCTCACACATGTAATCATCAGTCAATATATCATTTTACCAAGAACACATTTCTGAAACATTGCAGCACGCCACTTTACACAGTATTACATACACATTGTACCATAACTCAAGCTATTACTCTTGTACATGAAACCTGAAGAGAGGGGCCCTTCCCTATCAGTTACCTTGGGGCTGGATGCAAGGGCACCATACTTAGAGGGCAACACAAGTAACTTGGAGTTAGCACTGACGCTCAGTTTGGGCAATGAGCCTCGGGACACATACACCTTTTATGGACAACATTGAGAGGCAACCACAGGCCTCCCAAGGGAATCATAACTGAGGTGCACCACAGGCTTTACAGCTCGACCAGTCTTTCTAGGGGAACTGTTACAGTCTCTGCACTCTGAGCCTCATTTTCAGCATTGTCCTCACTTGTCAGGGAGTCTCCATGGGGTAGAGAGGCTAGAACTTGGGGCACTTTCAGCTCCAGGAGTTACAGTTTCTGAGTCCACAACATTTGGCTCTGCATGGAAAGCTGACACTGGCAGTGGACTGTCAGGGCACTCAAAATACTCTTCTTGTTCGGGTGTATCACCAGTCTGCCCCAATCTATCATTTTCCTCCCTGAAAGCTCAAACAGTTCAACCATGCACAATGATTCCATTTCATCTGATCTGATGCTTTGCACTTCACTTTCTGGGAGCATTGGCTCAGGGATGAAGCTGGGAGCTTAGACAGTCCAGAAGGCCCAGCTTCATCTCCAGTATTGACTAGGGATTGCCCAAACAATTGACTCAGTTCAGTAGAAGGATAGTATTCAAAGTCACTCTCACTTTCTTCCGATATGGACTGACAGTCATGCTCAACTGGGACTTGTGGAGGGAACACTTTAACTTTGCTTCTGTAGGTGCAGACTTTCTTGATCTTTCTTAGCAGCAGCTCTAGTCACTGGTCCAGAGGGGGCATCTTCTAGAGGCTCAGACTCAATTAAGATTTGTCCAATGGGCAGTAAATGATTTCTATATTGTTTTTACATCTTTTGAATTATTCTCAGGCCTTACTTTGTACACTGGCAGATCATCTAGTTTGCCCACTACAATGTGAGGGAGATGGTGCCATCTGTCAGCAATCTTGTGCTTGCCATGCAGTCCCAGATTTCTTAGCACACCGATCTCCTCCTGGAGTTCCTGTGCTTTCACCTTTTATCATACCTTTCTTTGTTGGCCAGATTTCTTTGGCAGCCATGGTTTGAGCCAGTTGGTACGCATGAGTTAGCTGGGCCTTTAACTTTGCACATACTGTAAATAGTTGTCAGCTTGAACCCCATCAGGAGAGACCCAAACACACATCTACTGGTAGTCGAGCTTCTTCCAAACATCAGGCGGTAGGGGAGAATCCAGTGGCATCACTTTTGGTGCAGTTATAAGCATGTACCAGGGTGCTAATTTGTTGGCTCCATCTAGGCTTGTCCTTTGGGTGCAGGGTGCCTAGCATATCTAGCAAAGTGCGGTTGAAACGTTCAGGCTGTGGGTCCCCCTGGGGTGGTAAGGAGTGGTTCTGGACTTTCGACTCCCCACAGAGAAAGCATCTCTTTGATAAGACGACTCTCAAAGTCTCTCCTTGATCAGAATGGATTCTTTGTGGAGCCCCATAGTGAACAAAAAGTTTTCTACAAGTACTTTGGCTACAGTGGATGCTTTCTGGTCTTTGGTGGGGAAAGCTTGGGCATATCTCGTGAAATGGTCAGTGACCACCAGCACATTACTGATATTTCTTTGATCTGACTCCAAACTTAGAAAATCAATACAGACCAGCTCCATGGGTGCACTGGTGGTTATGTTAACAAGGGGCAGCCCTCTGGGGCAAAGCTTTCTCTGTAAGCAGCGACTACAAGTTCGAATGTGTTGCTCCACATCAGCCCCCATCTTAGGCCAATAGAATCTGGATCTCACCAAGTCAAGTGTTCTGTCTATACCAAGGTGCCCCATGTGGTTGTGCAAGGACCTCAGTACTGAGTCTCAAAGGCAGTGGCAGCACTAGTTGTTGTTTGTCTACTTGTCCCCCTGTCTACTGTTTCTCTGTATAACAGTTTATTGATCAGTTTCAACTTAGGACCTTCTTTGTATAACAGTGCAGTTCTCAAATCAGTGGAGCTGATTTGACACATCTTTTCCTGCATAGAGGGCTTCTAAAGCTGCTTGATCATGGGATCGCAGGATTGAGCCCACGAATACTGTCATTGTCCAGCTGAGGCAGTGCACCAATGTCTATTGCAGAAAAGTGGCAGTAAGCAGCAGGTATGCAATTCTCAGAGGCCCTGCCAATCCACCATGCAGTCCACTGCGCCCAGGACATTTGTTCCTCCCTGTCAAACTTCCGGCAGAGTGCCCGAATGTCAGGTTCTCGCCAATCGACCCAATCATTCTGGGGAACAGGCTCCGAAAGAGCATCAGCATCTATGTGGTTCAGACCTGCTCGGTATTCGAGAGCATAGTCATATGTAGATAATGCAGAAAGCCACCTATGGCCAGTGGCATCCAACTTAGCTGAGGTCTGCACATAGGTCAAAGGATTATTGTCAGTTTTACTAGTATTTTAGCCCCATACAAGTACTCATGGAATTGGTCAACAATAGCCCACTTCAAAGCTAGGAACTCTAACTTATGTACAGGATAGTTCTTTTCGGATGGGGTCAGGCTTCTACTGGCAAAGGCCACTGGTCTCAGGCCATTCTCGGTTTTGGTACAACATAGCCCCCAACCCTTGCAAGCTAGCATCAGTGTGCAGGACGGAGGTTTTCTTGGATCGGCATAGGCCAGCACTGGAGCATGGGTGTTGATATATGATCTCATGAAAAGCAGTCTCACAATCAGGAGTCCAGCGGGCCCCAAATACTTCACTCGGATGAAAATACACTCTTTCAGTCTTGAGGGACCTGTGACTTTTAGTATTTTTTGTGGGTTGGGGATACCTTGAGTAAGGTTAAGTAAAGGCGGATCACTCTTGAATAGTCCTGATGAGCGCCGATAATAACCACAGAATCCCAGGAATCTTTGCAGTTCTTTTAGATTTTTGGGCCAGGTGGTCAAGGCCTCAACTTTACTTGGTCGGTCTCTATTCCTCGTGGATACTATGTCCCACATACTTTACTGATGTTTGAAAGAATTGACACTTATCAATGGACAGTTTAAGGCCAAAGTCCTCCAGTCGGTCCAATACCTTAAATAATCTGCTCTCATGTTCCTCCAGTGAGCTGCCAAACACAATAACATCATCTAGGTATACCAGGCACTCTAGTAAGTTCATGTCCCCACTGCACGCTCCATCAATCGCTGAAAAGTGGCTGGGCACCTGAAATCCTTGAGGCATCCTCATGAATTCATAGAAGCCAAGTGGACAGATAAAGGCCGTCTTCTCACGGTCCTCTGGGGCCATCGGGATCTGGTAGTACCCATCTCGGAGATCCAGCACAGAGAACCACTTGCTCCCGTTTAGGCAGTCCAAAGCATCCTGAATGCAGGGCATTGTGTACTGATCAGGGATAGTCCGCCCGGTTTAAGATGCGATAATCCACACACATCCTTACTGTTCCATTCTTTTTCCTCACTACCACAATGGGGAAGCATAAGGGCTTCTGGATTCTTGTATTACACCAGCAGCTAACATCTCTTGCAGATGCCGTCTCACATCATCTATGTCAGCAGGTGCCAGGCGCGAGACCTCTCACGAAATGGTCTTTCGTCATGCAGCCGGATATTGTGCTCAGCTCCTTGCACGCATCCTACATCCCATTCCTTTAAAGAAAACACCTGGTCTCTCTGGGCAAGCTTCTCACTGATCCTCACTTTCCATTCAGCTGGCAGCGGGAGTCCGAAATCAAACAAGTCAGGCGTTACTCTGTCATTCTTCCTTGAACCTCTTGCTGCTGGGTAGCACTGCAGTGTCTGCACAATGCACATTAGCCAGGATGCAACCTCTGTTTACTCGAATGTCTCTTTCAGACACATTATGAACTTGGACCATTACCCTTCTGGCATAAGCATGGGCTCTAGCAGGCAAAATACTAGGCTTGACCAGCAGTCCTCTGGCAATTTTCCATCGCCTGGTGCATCCAACATTAATATTTTATTCTTAACATCCTTTCTGATACGGACCTCTCCCTGTAAGGTACACTGGGCATTTGGCGCCAGGATCAGAGACTCAGGATCCTTCTTCCATACAATTCCGACCGGTTCCTCTGGTTCTGTTTTTTCAGCATCTCTCTGTGCCTCATAAGCCTTCTTAATTAAAGCCGGAACTCTTAAAGCTCTACTAGTCTTTGACCCCTGTTTTTCATAACACAACTGTGCCAGCCTTCCGAACATATGAGCATTTGTTCCAATCAACAAAGGGACACCATCATACAGTCCAGTGGGGGACACACTAAGGCTAGGGTCTCTACTTGTTCGGCCACTCCAGCCACGGAGGTGGGGAAAGACAGCCAAATTCGGATATACCCGAATAGGGGTAGGCCTTCTCACTTAACCCCATACATGCAGTCCTTCTAATGGTTGTAAGGGCACGCCTGACAAATGCTTCTGATACCAATCCTGGAACATAATTGTCACTTGGGAGCCACTGTCTAATACAGCTCTTGTAGACACTCCATTCACCTTTACAGTGGTCTCCATGGAGGGACCCACTATTCTGGACCAGTCTGGAGAGGCGAGGGGGGCCTGGGCAACTGACCTTGCCACAAAAGGACGTGAATTAGCATTTTGGTGCCTCACTGGGATCATGTCGGCACCTCTTAACCACTGATTTGTTCTCCGAAGCTCTCCTTGTAGCCTATATGCAACTTTGTCAGTGTCTTTTGGGACTGGCATTCCCTTTCATGTGCCCATCTTTACCACAATTATAGCAAAACATACTTTCTGGAGTTTGAGCTGGCCGAGGCGCCACACTGGGAGCCACAGGGCGGGGTATTACTAACTGGAAACCTGGGTGCCATCTCTGTTCGCGGTGTGATAAGCATTTGAGACATCTCGTCAGTTTCTCCACTTCCATGGTCAAGGAATCGAGTTCGAGCTGTTATCAGCAGGAGATACATGGGTGGGTACCCCCCATAGCAGATGCAGTCGGATATAGGTCAGGTCTGCATTTGCAGGCGTGGGCTCTGCTAAAGGACTGTTTTTGAATTCCTGATCTCTCTCAACAGTTCGCCCCATTGTGGCATATCTTTTCCTTGTCAGAGCACTCATTGACTGCCAACCTCTGCCCCTGAACTTCACTTGATGGGTCACCCTCAGTCACTGGTCGTAGCCGCAGCTATTGGTGCAGGTCCCTCCCGAGGTCGCCTTTTCTCAACTCCTCGATTTCTCTCATTAACTCATCATAGGAGGGTGGGGATTCCAGTCGATCTGCCAGGCGAACTGAAGCAACAGCAGTTCTGAGAAGGGGCAGACTTAGGATCCTGTCCAGCCTGGTTCGGTCCAGTTCAATCGCTGGCAAACTACCTTTTCTGAGGCATTCTTGCAACAATTTTTCCAGCCGAGATACATACACAGACAACAACCCCTTGGTACTGTTGTGCATCTCTTACTCTCCACCATAGGTCCTCATCAGAATCTGGGCTCCCATACACATTCTCCAAGGCCTCAAGATAGGCCTGTGCAGTCGCTCAGGGTTACTGGCCCGCTTAGCACGGATGGTAGCCAGGCAGGACACCGAGGCCTCACTAACCCTCTTCGCCGCTTCCTAGTACTGCCATTCTAGCACTTGGGGGCAACATAGTCTATCCAGGTCTCCCAGTCATCCTCCCTTGGGGGTGGGGAGGGTGCCAGAGAAGATCCTCAACCTTCGGTAAGAGTCGTGACTAATGGCAGGTGCAGAAATAGGAGTCTGCATTGGTTCAGCCACCATTACGGGCACTGGAGCAGGAGAGGGTGTTGGGGAGGAACACCCCAGGTGGCAAGAATAGTTTCTTCAAGTCCTCCACAGTTTTCCCTCTCCCAGCAACCATTCAGCAAATTTCTCCTCAAAAGTTTCAGATAGTGGTGGGGCTGATTCCCCCGGTCTTTACTGTCCTTAGTTATCACTCCAAGCAGTGAGGGCTCCTCTGGGGTAATGGTCTGTGGCACTTTGGAGCTATCTATGGGATCCTTAAACTCTACTAGGGCCAGGAAAGTGTGGGTGAGCAGATTAGCATGCCGACCCACCACCACAGGGTTTTGTAAACCTTTCACCTTGGAAAGTACTCCTGCACAGTGTCCGATGATACCCAGGGATGTCCAGGATAAGCATAGCATTTGGGGTCGATCTCCTCCCCAGTACACCACTCCACCAGCCGGTGCACAGCCACTTCTGTCGGGTACCCATTTTTTCTTAACAGTGGTTCAGAATATGGCCACTAGAGGACACACAATCCCAGCGGTGAGCCTCAAGATGTAACCCCTAGATGGCGCTATCCCAGGGGCTACTACCCCTGCCTGATTTGCCACTAACAGGTTGAGGGGCCTGGATCCAATGGCGGGTGCCTCCACCCAGAGGTCAGGGTTTGCAATAGTTAAACTAACTTGGTCACAGCCCTCTGGGACACTGCAACCCCTTTCTTCCCACTAGTGGCCCACACAATATATCAGAATTACCTTCACAGTATACACTTACCCCAGGTCTGGTTCCGCACTGGGACCTCCTGTGAAATGAGATACAGTGCAACAATCACAGTACAGTACTTTAACATAGACAAATACCTCAGGCAGTATAACTTGCTGAAACAAGCAGCTCTGATTTATTTAGGGGATATAACAAGGACAGGGGAAATCAGGTTAATTAGCTTATCACTCTAATAATTCATTTATGGCTCTGTGCACAGGCCTATCCCTATCAGTTACTGTCCCTGGGTACCCAAGCCCTAGTGGCTAGTCCAAACCGTGGCAGCTGGTAGGGGCCTTTCACAGAGAAAAGGAGAATTAAACAGTCAGCAGTACAGTAATTCCATTTGGATTTAATGTGGCAATTCAACAGGGAGCGACCCTGAATTAGTACTCACGACCTCCAAATAAGATAGGGTCCTTCAATGTCAGCAGGGCTCACTTGAGGTACACAAACCTCTTCACACATCCATATAAAGAAAGCACTATACCAGGCAGGCTGCATCTGTATCCCGATCGCACTACTGCACAATACCCGGAGAACACACAGCAGATTCAGTTTCTGACAGACCTAATGCAATTTTCAGCAATTCCTCCAGTCTTCTACAGGGTGAGCCTGGTTTCTACTCTTCAGAGATCCTTGATTCTTTTCACAGGACGGATTCAGTCCTAACAAGCTGTTACACAAGCTGCAGACCGGAACTCTGGGCCTTACACACATTTTTTGACTAAACTGCACACTGAAAATGCACAGGGCTCCTTCCTTCTTCACTGCCAAAGCTCAACTGAAACTCCAACCGACAAAACGGGCACTTCCTTTGAGTTCCTCCCAGTTCTTGACTGGATTGGCTGTCACCACAATAGACTGCTGCTGTTGGTCCAAAAAGGCACTGAAGTCTAAACTACATCTCCCAGAGTCACTGCCCATACAATCCTCTTGTGGCTGGCTCAGATTATGAGTCCAAGTTCTGATTCGTCCAAGGCACCATTTTAGAGCTAGCTTACCCCACACTGATTGGTCCAGTTCAGCAGTTCAAAACTAGAATGGGAACTAGCAGACACAGTTCTGACTGCAAAGAAAGCAGGTTAGACAAACTGTAATTTCATTATTACTCTAAATAATTTCTGGCAAACAGTTACATCTTTCAGATAGGTTCCCTCTGCACTCCTAGTGACTGCAAAATGAAGTGAATTGGCAGCAGCTCGAGTGGTACTCAGAGAAGCACACAGTCCCCCATACAACTAATTATGTCTGCAAGCAGACAGCTCTTAAAGAGACAGTACCAGAGGCTCTAAAACACTCACTGATAAATGGCTTAAATGCCAAACACCATTCAGGCTTGGAGCATTCAAGCAAGCTCCTGGAAGTCTTTTGGGAACCCCCATTTGCAGGGGGTTACATTAGCACTAGGGATTACCTTGCCAAACCTGACTGAGGCCTGTTTTGAGGTGGCTCAAGAACCACTGAGTAGCTGCAGAGCCCAGCCCCAAGGAGCTTAGTCTTTGTAATAGCAGACTCGATGTACTATAATCCAGGTCGGGAGATGGATAGTGGGGCTACAGGTACTATCGTGTATTGTTCTGTAATGTCATGTATTGTACATTTTACTGAAACTTCAGTACAGCATATTGAATAAAAAAATCTAAACAGTGATTTTGCTTTAGTGGAGATTCCTCCACCTTTCAACTAGTGAGGCCCTTTGTGAATCACACAAAATCAGAGGCGCAACAAGTGGATGGTTTGCCGATTTTGCACTGCCACCCACTGAGACTGAGAAACAGGGCCATTTTCCAAGTCTATCGAATTCGTTCCTGCAAGACATCCATGGCACAGAATCACTCACAGATCTTAAATGGAAGCTCAAGGTTTTGTGTTTACAGTAATCATGTTTTAGATTCTCAGTGATTTTTACTTTTTTTTCTGTTGTCACTTTGAATTGTGGAAGCAGCATGAATACATGTTCCAATAAATAAGCAGCATACAGTGCTGCTGTGCAGTAGTGCTGGGTTCAAAGACATACTTGTAGCTGCCCTTTAGGACAGCTAGAAGTTAGAGGATGTTGTAGAGGTGATGAATTTAGCCTCTGGGCGGATCACAGCTGTTCACAGCACTACTGCAACCTCCTAATTAATGGCTCTGATTTCTGATGAATCTGCATGTAATTGCTAAAATGTAGGTAATCTTTCCAAGACTTCTCTTTTATTGTGTTTGCTTTGTATTGTATGATCCTTTTCCTCAGTACTGAGTTATACCTTGCCTCCCCACCCTACAGATTACTCCTGGAAATGAGCTTCAGCTCCATTTACCTTCTGGCCAAAACTTGTAAATGCTTTCAAATTATTTCCTGTTTTCTGCCTCACCCACCTCAATTTGAGGGCATGCACTCTAGTTCTTCTTGCATTCACTAGCTCAAATATCTCTGCTCGTCTATCTATCTCCTTTAGTATTTGGAAAATTGTGATCTATGTCCCCACTCAGCCTTCTCTTGTCTAAGCTAAATTATTTGAGTCTGTTTAGTCTCTCCTTGTGGCTTTTAAGTCACTAATCAGCTTGGTGCCCTTGTGCTGTTCCTCTTAAATCTCCATTAGAAGAAACAACATTACTAAGGTGAGTAATTTTTTCTTCAAACAACATGAAGTCTAGCTATATTATGACATATGCAGACTACACAGCAGTACCTCCATGGAGGAGGGACAGAACCTACTTAGGAAATAGGCTCTGAAGCACAGCTGTGCCAAAACGAGCATCACTCCTAGCCTGGATGTCCAGGGAGTAATGCTTAGTGAAAGTGTGCACCGTTTTCCAGGTAGCTGCTTGACATATCTCTAGGATAGGGATGTCCCTAGCAGCAGCCAGAGACGCAGCTGTGCCTCTGGTGGAGTGAGCCCTCAGGCCTGAGGGAGGAACTTTACCCAGTTTTTCATAGCAGAATTGGATACAAGAGACGATCCACCTGGCAATGGATCTCTTAGTGGCAGGTTTCCTTGCCAACCTCACCATAAGTGGGGAACAGTTGAGGAGTTAAACCTGTGACTTTGGTACGATCTATGTAGTATCTAAGTGATCTTTGACATCTAAACTGTGCAACCTCTCTCACCAGAAGAAGAAGAATGGTCAGTGAAGTACACAGGAGAGATATAGATTGATTAAGGTGGAAATCTGAGACCACCTTAGGCAAGAGCTTCAGTTAGTCCTGAGGACTACCTTATCTCTGTGAAAGGAGATAAAATCAGGCTCCACTGACAATGCTTGTAACTCACTTATGCGCCTGGCAGAAGTGATGGCTACCAAAACACAGTTTTCCAAGTCAAGTACTGAGCTCTGCTGAAGACAAGGGCTCAAAAGGGGTTGCATAAGCTGGGCGATGCAAATATTAAGATCCCAGGCAGGAAGGATCCCTGAATGGGGGTTGGTGTAAGCAACCCTTTGAAAAACTTGGAGAATACAGGATGAGCTGAAAGAAGAGAGGGCTTACCTGCTGACAAGAAAGCAGACACGGCTGCCAAGTGCACTTTAGGGTAGCTGGTCTCAGCCCTGAAGTTATTTAAATGAACCATATAATCCAGGACTGTGGGTAAGTCAGCAGATTCTGGGAGGTATGCTTCCCGAGCACCATATGGAAAATCTCTTCCATTTGGAATTATAAGTAGCCTGGTGGAAGACTTCCTAGAAGCCTTCAGAATATCCAATACACCTTGGGAAAGGCGAGGTCAGCAAACTCTAACCCTTCAAGAGCCAGGCCTTGAGATTGAGAGATTTGAGGTTCGGTACCAAACCCTCCCTTGAGCACAGGATAACAGATTGTGATTCCTGGGAAGACACAGGGAAGGTGGACTGCTAAGGACATAAGGAGTGGGTACCAGGGCTGTCTGGCCCAGTCTGGAGCAATCAGAATCATCTTGCAGGACTGAGACCTGATTTTTACTAGCACTTTGAACAGGAGAGGGAAGGGTGGAAAGGCATAGAGAAACTTCCTTCCAACTGAGAAGGAAGGCATCCAGGGGACTGAGCCCAACACTGGGGGCCTGCAACAAAAAGGGAAGTTGGTGATTGTCTGGGGCTGCAAAAAGATCTATCTGAGGTGTGCCCCATCTGGCAAATACCACCTCCAGAACTAGGGGATCCAGAGCCCACTGTGATGGCCTTGGGAACTCTGCTGAGAGCATCTGCCAGACATTGTCCTTGCCTGGGAGGTGAACTACTACCAGAGAGGTGTTCAGAGAGTAAGCCAGAGACCACAACTTCATTGCTTCGGGCACAAGGCCACAGACCGAGTGCCCCTTGCTTGCTGATGTACCACATTGTGGTGGTATTGTCTGTTCTGACTTGATAACCTTGTTCTGAACAGATTTGGAAAAAGCTTGAAGTGCTAGAAAACTGCTCTGAGTTCCAACAGATTGATGTGGAGCAGAGATTCCTGAGGGGACTATAATCCCTGGGTGGTGAGGTCACCCATGTGAGCTCCCCACCCCAATAGGGATGCATCTGTAGTAAGGATTAAGGAGTGAGACTGAGGGGTAAAGGGGACCCCTGTCTCAAATTGCCCAGGTCCTGCCACCACTGAAGGGCCTGGATCAGGGTTCAGTCACTGGAATTAATTTGGTTAGAGGGTCCTTTCTTTGAGACCAAAAGGCTCTCAAATGGAACTGAATGTCCCTCATCTGAAATCTGGCTCCCTGCACTACTGCTGTCGAGCAGCCACGTGTCCCAGGAGCTGTAGAAAGTGCCTTGCTGGTCGAGAGACCTGCAGGTGAAGGAGGAAGCCAAAGAAATCAGGGTACTTGCCCTTTCCAGAGGAAGGAAGGCTCTGGCTTCTTTTGTGTTCAGTCCTGCACCTATGAAGGTGAGAAGCTGGACAGGCTCTAGGACTGACTTTGGAAGACTGAGGAGGAAACCTAGAGAATTAAGCAGTTGCTGAGTTACTTGAAGGTGTAACCTGACTTGGTCTGGGGACTGGCCTACTATGAGCCAGATCGTCCATGTAAGGAAAGATGGCAATTTTTGCCTTCTTAAGTGGGCAACTGCTACTGCCAGACATTTTGTGAATACCCTTGGGGTAGATGTAAGGTCAAGGGCATTGTTTGAACTGGTAATGACCTGAGGGCAGTTCGAATCTGAGGTACTTTTGATGGGAGCTTCTGATGAGAACATGAAAATAGGCATCCTTGAGGTCCAGGGACACTAGCCAGTCCCCTGGCCTTAAAGAGGGTAAAATAATTCCCAGAGTCACCATTTTGAATTTTGGTTTTAAAGGTGCTTGTTTAGATACCTGAGATCCAGGATGGGCGCCATTCTCCTGTCTTTTTGGGGTAAGGAAGTACCTGGAGTACAACCCTTGCCTTGGTGTAGGGGTGGAACCCTTTCCACAGCTCTGAGAGCCAGGAGGGTAGAGACTTCTGCCTCCAGGGCAATAGCCTCTGAAGGATTTGCAGGTGGAAAGGATCTGATTCTCATCTTTGGAAATTTTTGAAGCTGAGAACCAGTCCTGGCTTACTACTCCAGGACCCACTTGTCTGATGTTAGAGACTCCCAGTCCTGGACAAAGTAAGCCAGCCTGCCCCACAGGTAGTGGAGAATCGCCCTGGGCGCCCATTAGGTGCCTGTTTGGCAGGGGCTTTAGGCTGAGGGTGGAAGCAGGCCTGCTTGCACCCCGCCTGCCTCTCCTCTAAAGAACCCTTCTGTGCAAAAGCTGAAGAGGAAGCCTGGCTTGGTAAAAGGCCTCATGAAAAGGCCTACCACTGCCCCTGGGAGGCTGCCTTTGGGGAGTGACTTGCCTTTCCTTGGCCTGTGCACTCCTATAGGTGGTCCTATATTCATCCATTTTCTTCATGTAATTCTCTGTTTGCTCCCCAAACAGAGAGTTGCCCACAACAGGGAAATCCATCGCCTTAGTCTGGGTATCCTGTGACAGGCTAGTACATCTGAGCCAAGCCATTCTAGGAGAGCCACAGATGTAGCCATGACTCTGGATGATGCATCATTAGAGTCCACTGCAGCATGGAATTGCACCTTGGATGCCTCAATACCATCAGCGGCCACCTGCTCCAGCTCTTTTGCCAGCTGGCCAGGAACCTGCTTTGCTAGAGCTAAAACAGTATCCCATCTGGATTTTGATATCTAGCAACATAAGCCATATAATTAGCCTGTCTGAGTCCTAAGGAAGCTGCCATGTACTGTTTCTTTGCCATGGCATCTATCTTTCTGGAGTCCTTGTCAGGTGGGTGAGAGGCTAGGGAACATTTGCCTTGTCACAGGCTGCAGCCTGCACCACCCCACATGGCTGCATTGTTGTGTAAGGAACTCCGTATCAGAGCCTGATAATGCATACCTTTTGTCCATTCTTTTATCAACAGGAGGTATGGTGGAGGAGCTTTTAAAATCTTTACTGTCTGTTTCAAAAAGATTTATGCAGAGGAATAGACAGTCTCCTAGACTCTGGGATATCCATCATTTCTACAAAATCAGGCTCCTCCTGATCATCCACAGCTTCCTCCATAGGGAGCTGGAGGTTTCAGCCACTTTTTATAAACATAAAATGAGAAGGGGACTCAGAAAGCCTAGGGGAGACACCCCTGAAGGTCTGTCTGGAGAGATGTCCGGTTCAATGGGCACATCCAGACTTTCAAAATCACATTCACTCTCCTCATACTCCTCTTCTCCCTCCTCTGGTTCATAAAATACCTCTAAATAATACTTTGAATCGGGGAACCACCAAACCGAGCTTAACTGATGATGCGTTCGGTCGGAACCAGGAGAGTGATTGGACAATTTTATTGCTTTAGCTATTTCTTCAGCGATTGGAGAGGGAAGTTTCACTCCACACCAGCTGATTTTCTAGATTTCTTTGTTGAACCAACTCCTCAGAGTCGGCTCTTCTTTTGCCCGAGGAAGTATCGCCTGGTCAGAGGGCATTCTCCTCCGGTTCGGGTTGAAACCGAACCAGGCTGGCCATCCGGTCAGCGGACTTTGGCCTCTCGCTCCTGAGTCTACCAACTCTCTTATCCAGGGTAGCTGCAGGAAAACCCTTGCAAATCTGGCAGTCTGAATTGAGGTGGTCAAACCCCAGACAATAAACACATGTGGTGTGGGGTCAGCCTTGGCAAAGGCTTCCCACATACAACACAGTGCTGAAACCCAGTGGGCCGGTTTTCTTTGGGTTTCTCAGACATAGTGCCAGCTAACCAAAAACTTGCCCGCTTACGGCAATCTGCCAAGCAAGACTCCTTATCGGTTCCCAACCGTGTCACGGGTCGTGGAAAAAGCGTAATTAAATCCGTTTTTAAAACCGATAAGAACCGGAACCGCACTTCTAAAAGTACTGTAATGTAATAGAAGTAACTTGATCGGTTCAAACCGAACCAATGGAAATGTTTACAAGTTCCACACAGAAAATAAATGTAAAACCTATCTAGTACTTACAATACCACAGACAGAACTTGAACCGACCGGTTATGGTTTAATTTCGGTTTAAACCGAAACTTTTATATTTTAACCGACAAAATGAACTCGAGCAGAAGGAGGAATCTCGGAGCGACTGTTCAGTGAGGCGGAGTAAAGAATCTGACAGTTTAAGTTTGAAGAACAACAGACAGAATTTTCAACCGAGTTCGAGTTTAAGTTCCATGCCTGGCATGGACTTTAACTCTTTCACCTCCAGAGCAGTTCTAAGGTTGGGACAAACTGCATATGTCATAATATAGCAAGACTTCATGTTGTTTGAAGGACCGCTTGGCCCACCCAGTCTGCCCATTTCCCTACCTAATGGATAAGCTGCAGATCCTAGTTAACCAGCAGCCTACTTCTTTCTACCCCACCCCTAGAATTGCCTTATGGCTGTCCCATGCACGCTTGAATTCAACCACTGTTTTTGACTCCACAACCTCCCGGAAGGCCGCTCCATGCATCTACAACCTCTGTGAAAAATACTTCCTTACATTACCTCTGAGCCGCTTCCATCTTCAAATTGTGCCCCTTGTTCTTGTACACCTCTTTTTGAAAGATGCTACCTCTTGGACTTTGTTGATTCCTTGAGGTACTTGAAAGTTTCTATCATGTCCCCCCTCCCTCCTTTCCTCGAGGCTATATATATTAAGCTCCTTTAGTCTCTCTTCACATGTCTTCCAGTGCTGACCCTGCACCATTTTAGTTGCCCTCCTCTGGACAGCTTCCATCTTGTCTATGTCTCTGGAGATTGGGTCTCTAGAACTGCACACAGTACTCCAGATGGGGTCTCACCAGCTGTCTGTACAGAGGGATAACAACTTCCTGTTTTCTACTGGTGATGCCTCTCCTATGCATCCCGTATCCCCCAGCCCTCCTTAATACCCTCTCACATTGCTTGCCCACCTTTAAGTCATCTGATATGACTACCCCAGGTCCCTTTCCATTTTTGTTATTGTCAGCATCTCACCCCATTGTGTACTCTTCCCTGGGTTTTGTTTCCCAGGTGCATTACCTTGCACTTCTTAGCATTAAATCTAAGCTGCCATACATTTGACCATTCCTCTAACCTTGCCAAGTCCCTCTCATCCTTTCCACCCACCTTGTGCATCAACTCTGTTGCAGATCTTTGTGTCATCTGCAAATTGTATCCATTCACATATCTGGAATGTGTAGATGCGAGCATGGGCGCCCATTGGCTCACGCTAGGACCAATGGGCGTACAGCCCTACTGACGGTGTCAGTTGGCGGGCGGGCAGGCGTGGGTTTGCCGCCGCTGGACCGGGGAGCGTTGTGGGAATCAGTGGGCAGTTGGGGAGGGGGATATAGGAATCATTATACTTTAACTGAAGCCCACGATCGGACTGACAGCGTCCACTGGACCACCAGGGAAAAGGAATCTTCTTTTATTTACTTAAGCCCGCGATCGGGCTGACAGCGTCCACTGGATCACCAGGGAAAAGGAATCTTCTTTATTTTACTTAAGCCCAAGATTGGGCTGAAAGCGTCCACTGACCACCAGGAAAAGGAATCTTCTTTATTTTACTTAAGCCTCAATCGGGCTGACAGCAGTCCACTGGACCACCAGGAAAAGGAATCTTCTTTATTTTACTTAAGCCCGCGATCGGCTGACAGCGGTCCACTGGACCACCAGGAAAAGGAATCTTCTTTTATTTTACAAATGCCCGCGATCGGGCTGACAGCGGTCCACTGGACCACCAGGGATATCGGATTCTATTATTTCATACCAATGCCCACGATCGGCATGGGGGGCACCACCATGGAGGTGCTGCCGGAGCTCGGGTGGCCACCCACAGGTGGCAGCTGGCGTGTTGCGCCCTGCAATATGGCAGCTCACCTGTGGGTGGCGGCCGTTACTCCTTTATTTTTTTTTGGATCAACTTTGTGCGGCGCAAGCAGGGTTGCGCATGCATGCTCAGCACAACCGGGCTGAATATCGGGATGTGCTGAGTATGCATGGGCACACCTCCTCCCCACCAGCACCTCAACATTACGATGTGTCCTGCACATCGGGATTTGTGCCAGGTACAATTCCCGCTGAATATCATGCCAGGGAGACATCAGTGGGTTGCGCCATGTGCAACCCTTTGAATATCTGGGCCCATATGTTTAGTGTTTAAGGAATGTTTTATCCTAATTTTTCAATAGTTTGTATGTCCAGAAATAACTCAAACATTATGTGTAGTATCAGTACTATATGTATTTCCTCATGGTGCAAGGTTATACGTGTGCAAAACACAGTGCTATGGGAAAAGCATTTTGTAGCAGTGGAGAGTAATGCCCCAAGATGTAGTACCTTGTACGCCCTTCACATTAATTGTAAGCTCCCATTTCTCAGCCACACCCCTAAGCTGTGCTGGTCCCCTGTACTGTATTTCCTCTCATTTGCTGTGCCCTGCTTCTAGTCAATTAAGTGTCATTAGACAACCCTACCCTCCTCCAGGTTGTTAATAAATAGGTTAGGAGTTAGGATAGTCAAATGAGAAGCAGCAACCATGGGGTAGCTGCTTCTACTGGGCTTTATAACATGGGGTAGACAGAGGCGCTACCTGATTCGGTGGATATGGGTCAGATGACAGTGTATTAACCACTCTTTATTGGCACAGTTGAAGTGATGCAGTGCCCTCTATCTGGGATTACTGAGCAGTACAGGTTTTCTTTTCACTTCTATGGCTCCAACATGAATGGCAGCCAGTTTGTCTCAGCCAGCTTAGTGAGCGGTGCAGTATTCTGCAGGGTACCGAGGCCATTTACGCAAGTTATCACATAGAGCAGTGTGAGTTGTGACAGCGCTATCTGCCTGCAGAAGCATCCAGTGATCCGTGATGCTACTCCTCTTGTAGCGCTTACACAATGCGATCGAAACAGTGGCACCCACCAGCAAGGTGCCCAGTTCCCATGCACTAATGCTGCACACATGTCACAATTGTCCCCACACCACTGTGTATGACTTCACCCACCCGCCCATATGAATCTCTGAGGACAGAGCTGATAGTAAAGCCCCCAGTGAATCGGAGAGAAGTGCTACTTATTCAGAAGCATGTGTTGGGTATGGTGGCACACTGTGCAAATAAGTCTTCCAGCATTGGTTGCTCTGACAGCTCCTGCCGCAGTGTTCCTGGGTGTTTCATGCAGCTTCAGCATGTTGTCCTTGCCCCACTGTATGGATCCTCACCCACCTGCCCTGCAGATCTTCAGGGACCAAGCGCATGTCCCCACACTGTGTGTGCCTCTGTCTCCCATCCCTGCCTGTGGTTGGGTCTCACAGGTTTAGGAACAGGATTACAGGAGTTTCTTCCAACCAAAAAACCCTTACGGACTCTCCACCTCTATTTTGTCAAAAGTTGTTCTAATATTGGTATTCCCTTTTACTTTCAACATATTCATAGAAGGGGAGCCATCTTGAATTGAATTGGTCTGTTTGAAGCCCAAGTTGGGCTGTCAATGCTTCTGTTGCCTTAATGCTATTCACATTTGTCCACCATGTTGAAAAATATAAGATATTTGATGTTAACCAGTGTTGTGTAATTGATGGAGGCTGCTGCAATCAGATTATAGAATAAGCATTTTGTGATTTGAATGCACTCGGAGGGAGGCTAATACCATATGTGGAAGTTCTGGCAGGTTTTCCAGTTGCAAAATTTCTTTAATAGCCACAGCTACTTCTGTCCAATAGCCTCTTATCTTGGGGCAGCTCCAAAAGATATGGAACTGGAGCCTTTTTCTTCACATCCTCCAACACCTGTCATTATGAGATGTCACGTATTTGGATGTAATGTCCAGGGTGAGAAAGTGCCTTGTTGCTATTTTCCATCTGAACTCCCTCCATATTGAGAGTTTGTTGTTTTGTGTATTCCTGCCAGATTTGACTCCATTCTTTACCTGATGTTTGGCTCTTGTATTCAGCTTGCCACTTATTTTCTATAGGCTGAATATATAAGGACCTATGCCTCCTGTAGTGTTTGATATATATACGAAATAAACTTCCTCGTATTCGCCATATAACTTTTCTGATGTATATACACCAATGGTGGGGCTGGATTGTTTTGTATAGCATTAATCTCAGTAGTGTTACTTATATAATGCCTACACTGTAGGTATCTAAAAGTCTTTATGGGGAATTCAAAATTCCTCTGAAGATTTGCAAGTGTTTTGATACCCTCTTCATTGACTATTTGGTGTAAATATTTAAGCCTTTCTTTTCCAACGACACCAGTAAGGGTCATTATGGCTAGTTGGAAATTGTGGCAAGTAGTTCAGCAGGATATATCTCCACGTGGGGAAAATATCTCCCATCACTGCCTCACGCTAAGCCAGGTTTTAAGTGTGTTTTTGTCCAGATATTTGTTAGGTCCTTGAGAGCTGAAGTTTTAATCACCCAAGGTAGAAACCTCAGTGGTATCCGAGGGTGTGCCCATTCTTCTAAACCATACCAGCCCCCTCCATTTCTGGTCTCAGCATTTTAATATTGAGTTGTCTGTGCGGCTAGATAATCTTTTGTAGGTCTGGAACTCCCAGACCCCCTTTATCCTTGGTTTCTACCAGCATACCCACCTTTTGCGAGGATGGCCTGCCCAAATAAAATTAGATAATTTTCTTCTCAACTCCGTAATTCTGCCCTACCGACTGGGAGGGAAGGGTTGAAATAAGAATATGAATCTAGGCAAAATATTCATCTTAATTGCCTCAACCCTATTTATAAAACTGAGAGTTATAGTTTGTCATCTATGCAGGTCTTCAAATACTTTTCTTTTAGCAATTGGTAGTTGTATTGATGGAGTTCTGACAGGTCTGTAGGGATAGTTATCCCAAAATATATAATTTTGTCTTTAACCCATCTGAAGGGCAGAAGGTTTTGTAGTCCTCATTGTGGGGGTCCATTAAAGCTTAAGACTTCAGTTTTATCTAAATTCACTTTAAACCCGGATATTCTCCAAATCTATTTAGTAGTCTAAGTACTTCTGGGACCGAGTCTCTGGCTTTTCTAAATATATCACAGTGTCATCTGCATATAAGAGATCTTGTTCTCTGTATCACTGATTTTATCCCTTTTATGTTGGGGTTTTTCCTGATAGCTCGGGCTAGGGGTTCCATTGTAGTGCGAACAACAACGGGATAAAGGGCATCCCTGTCTTGTTCCCCTTTTATGTCAAAAAATCTGAATTTGTGCTGTTAATTCTGACTCGTGCCACGGATCTTGATAGATAGGGTCACCCACTTGAGAAAGTTTCCCTACTCCCATCCTTGACATTACTTCTTCATATAAACCCAGTTCACCTGATCGAATGCTTTTCAAGCGTCTAAAAATATAGCCATGGGGTTTGAATTTGGAGGATGTTTATGTGTGATAATATTTAAAAGTTTTCTGATATTGTCTTGTAGCTGCCTCACGTGGGATGAATCTTGTCTGATCTGGGTGTACTACTAATTCTACATACTGCTGTAGTCTGGATGCCAGGATACGAAGTTAAGATTTTAGATCCTGGTTAAGGAGAGAGATCAGTCTGTATGATTCACAATGGTGTCTGGTTTTCCTGGCTTCAGTATGACTGTGATGAGGGCTTCCCACCATGACCTCGGAAAATCCTCTTCTAAGCTGGCATTGTAAATATGCACTAAGTGGGTGCTAGGGATTTATCAGCTTCTTATACCACTCAGCGTTAGGCCATCGGGTCGGGCGTCTTCCCGGTCGGGAGGTCTTGTATGGCTCTCATAATTTCCTGTATAGAGATTGGGGCTGAGAGGGCTTCTTGTGCACTTGAAGGTAGGGTTGGTAGGCCAATGAGTCCAGAAAGGTAACCGTTTCCTTCTGACCTCCTGCTCTGTTTTGTTTTCAGTGTACAAACCTCTGTAAAATTCTCTGCATTGGGAGGCAATATTCCAGGTTTGGTCCACAACCTATCTGGGTCTGATATGCCTCTTATGGTTGAGACATGTCTTTCCACCTGTTTTTCCGCAAACGGAAAGCCAAAAGTCTCAGTGCTCTCCCACTCATCTTGTGGTATCTTTGATTAGTGAACCTGAGGTACCCCTCTGCCCTTCTATTTTCTATTTCATGTAATTCTGATCTAGTCTAGTAGTCTTTCAAAACTTGTTTGGACCCTGTGTTTTTTTTTTATGCTTGGCCTCTAACTCAGACAGTTTCTCTCTTAATAATAGTTCTTTAGCTCTAATTTGTTTTTTCTTGGCTGATGCATAACTGATTATCTGCCCCTAACTATAGCCTTTAAATTATCCCACCAGATCATCGGGGAACTGTTCTCTATAGGCAAGTCTTTCTCAAGATTTTCTATTGTTGTGATCGTAAGGTTCCTGAAGGGTTCCTCATTTAATAGTGAGACATTTAGCTTCCATAACGGTGATTTACATTCCAGCCCAAGTGAAAGTTTGGTCGAAATTGGGCTATGGTCAGATAGAGTAATTGGACGTATTTTGAATGCTCAAATAGGTGTGTGTCTGTTTTGAATGTGAAAAGAGATCTATGCGAGAATAGGAGTTTTGTGCCTTTGAGAAGAAAGAGTAATCTCTCTCCCTACATGTTGTGCTCTCCATATAACCACCATCCCAGCCTCTTCTATCAGTGCCCTGAGTTTCTTCCTCGCTGCCTTATTAGTATGCAGATTGCCTGATGAACGATCCATCTGTGGAGAAATTACCGTATTAAAGTCTCCACCTAATAGTACTCGGCCTTGGGGCAGACCTGACAGTTTATTAAAGACCCTTCAAAGAATCTTTCTGTACCTGTATTTGGAGCATATATGTTTATTAAATGCAGCATATTATTTTGTATAAGGCATGAGACCCTTACAAATCTGCCTTGGGAGTCCTCTTTAGTAGAGTGTATTTTCAAAGGACTGTTGTGTTTAATTAAAATCGCCACTCCAGCTTTTTTGCTTACAGGGTGTGAAGCAGTCACCACCTGACCCACCCACCTCCTCCTAAGCTTAATATGCTCAATTCTGAGAGATGTGTTTCTTGCAAGAAGGCGATGTCACACCTTCGATGTTGCAATTCCGTTAGCAGTCTGGATCACTTAACTGGAGAGTTAACCCCTTCACATTATATGAGACGATATTCAATGGTGACATCTTTTATATAAAAGGACATCATTTCTGAACCCATAGCTCCTCTGCCCTTTGTCCCTTCCTGCCCCTTTGTCCAACCTGTGAGACCCAAAATAAAAAGAGAAAAGGAAAAAGATTTCTGAACTTTAAGTTGCAACAGGCAACTCGCTAACTTAATAACCAATAATATTAAAACTATATACAACATCATTGTACCCATTCCCATGACTTCATGTGTAACCCACGGCTTAACCGTGAGGGTCAATTTATTGGCCCAGGAAGTGCCCTTTAAATTGGGGCAAGAGGTATAGGTTAGCCCTCAAATAGGGAACTCTTATCACCCCTCTCCAACTGTCACCAGAGGAACAATCCCCAAGCTATTGGTTTTGATAATCAGTTTCTCCAGGCTTCCCACCCCTGCTCCATCTTTCTTTATATTTTACTTTATCCCTACCATGCTCTTCTCCCCGTTGTCCCCTTCCATTAACGCCTTAAGATTCCTATATTCCTAGCTGTGCCCAATACCGCTGTCACTCTTCATCTTTTCCTGCTCATTCTCCTCTTCCTCCTTTCTTTCTGAGGGAGAGTTAAACCTAGGATCAGATTAGGTTCATCAAGCCATTCTCTACTTCAGGCGAGTTGGACAAATAATGAGTATCAGATGGCAGACCCCTGGCATCTCTTAGCTCACCATTAATCGGACCTGCCACAGGGATTCTTTTTATCAACGCACTGCTGTCCGATTCTCTGCTCATTTATACTCTTCCCCACCTATCTTACAGGATAGTCTCTTCCTTAGATTTGTGGCTCACGTGAGTCTCAGAGATGGCTCAATGGCATTAGGACTGAGGTAAGTTCTATAAAATCCTTGCCTCTGTCTGTGGGCCCCGGCTCCCTAACATCCCAGATACCCCATTTCATTCCGCCAACCCCTACGATCATGGATTTGCAACTTTCTATACACTCTATCTGATAAAACCACTGAATTGCATTTACATTTAATAGTGCACCTCCCAATGTTTAAATGTATTCATTTTGGGTCCCCTTCCCTACCATCCCTCCTCCATTCTCCCAACAGACCCTGCTTGAGATTACCCTAATCCTTACTTAAAAATACGGAGCATGTTACAGAAGACCTCCGAGATAGTGCGGTCAGCGATTATGTTTTAACGTAGGGTCGCATCATACCTGACATAAAATCCCATCCCAAAAGCGAGTATTTCCTCTACTCCAACTCAATGCTTAATTGATTAGGATTTAACCGATCCAGGTTAATTTCTTAACTCCTCTCGCTACCCTTTTACTGTATGCCATTTCTAACCACTACTTATTGCTTTCTCCTCCTCCCCAAAGAGTTCCATCTATTATTGTTTCTTAAGGTTGAATAGTGCACTTTCCCAGTGTTTAAAATTAATCCTCTTGGGTCCCCTTTCCGCCAACCCCTCCCCCAGCCTCCCCAAGAGACCCCTACTTGTGTCGCACCAACCCCTCATGTAGAAATATGAGGTATGTTGCTGATGACTTCGCAAAAAGTGTGACCAGTGGTTACGTGTTTACTTAAAGCTGCATCCTACACGGCATAAAATCTCATCTCAAAAGTGAGTGTTTCCTCTACTCCAACGCAATGCTTAACTGATCACTACTTACCTTTACTGTATGCCATTTTAACCGCTACTTCTTGTTTTCCTCTCCTCCATAGGTCCCATCCATTTTATTTCTTAGTTGATTTCAGATTTAAAATTTTATATAACAGGTCTCAACTTATTACACAGGTTTTACATTACACTCTGGGTTTTAGTCCAGTCTGTTCCTAGAAACGGTTCCTGCTGAATCCCTCGGTCTCCTTTCATCAGCAAAGTGATTTCTCAACTGGTTTCTTCTGGCTGCCTTCCTCATTTGGATGTTGTTTTGCCTTAAAAGCAAGCCTCGAATGTCTGAGGAGGCTTCTTGTGGGTAGGTACCAGGGATCATTCTTTTCTGTTTTTCGTGGTTGGAACCTTCGACCACATCTCCGATTTCAATTTGCTTTCCAGCTTCTGCATTTCCAGGTCAGGGAGAGGTATGTCTAGGTTCTGCAGTACTTGTGGGCCTCTACCAGGTTACAGAATATTTTGATGCCCGTGTCCAG
The DNA here is from genome assembly GCA_016271365.2 of Neoceratodus forsteri. NCBI lineage: Eukaryota > Metazoa > Chordata > Ceratodontiformes > Ceratodontidae > Neoceratodus > Neoceratodus forsteri. The sequence continues at coordinate 1,886,934,273 of CM057456.1, read as the reverse complement.
GTGAATTTTAATTCTGGCTGGGAAAATCAGTTGGGCTTTGATTCCTTTTTAAACTTTAACTCTCTAATAACATTTTAACTGCTTGGCGCTCTTGCTTGCAATGCAGACGAGAAGTCCTGATCAAAGAAAATTTGCATTCCCTTGTACTTGAGGTCTCTCTGCTGCCATGCCTCCTGCAGGATCCAATCCTTACTTTGAAAAAGACCATCCACACGATCAGTGAGCTGCCTTGCAGTTGGACCTTGGGGCTTCGCCACGAGGGACCAGTGCGCCGATCTATGTCCAGCTTGATATCTGAGGGCAGGATAAAACCGATCGCAAGACGTGTTGCACAAAGTCCGCTGTCGAAGGGAATCCTCCTCTGCCTCCAGTATACCATGTATTCTAAAATTATTTCTTCTGGACCTATTTTCTAGGTCCTCTAATCGACATTGGGTTTCCTATCTCTTTGCAGCAACAACAGCATCAGTCTGTCTCGAACTCTCCTGGGCCTCCGACACCAGGTTAAGGTTAGTAGCATCTGCATTACTTTCTTGTTTAAAGTTTGCACATCTTTTTAGATCTGCTAGTGAGGCATCGATTCTGTTTACTGTAGAAAGGATTTGTTGTGGGTTCTGATGCATGTTGTCAGTGTCAGTTGCCTCTGACATTTCTTGCTCTCCGGTGGATTCTGAGGCATTCTTCTGCAAGCGACTGGACGCAAACCCCTCCATGTCTTCATCCAATATCAACTGTTTTAATTTAGATGAATTGGTTGGAGTTTTCAGATTTTTCCCTCATTGCTGCTTGCCTGCATTATAAGCTCGTCCGAGAGAGTGTTTTTAGAAGAATACGAACCTCTAAATTGGTAGGATATATTAAATTTTTGTTAGGCAGGAGGCGGAGCTGTTTGAATTAGCCTGAAGTCATCCTGGTGACATCGCCGGAAGTCCCACGCCTCCTGCAATCCCCTCCTGAATGAGACAGTTTCTGAGGCAGTCTTCATTTCTTTAAAATCTACATTCCTAAAGTCCATGACCCTTGTTCTTGTGTGGTTTGCCTTATCTATTCTCCTTCCCTCCCATCAACCCAGCTTCTGACCTTTCTGCCCTCAACCCTACGAAGGTATTAATAAGGCGAATTGGCTTGACATTAAGAAAAATTACTCACCTTAGTAATGTTGTTTCTTCTAATGGAGTCTTGCTATATTATGACAACTGCAGTTTGTCCCACGATTAGAACTGCTCCGGAGGTGAAATAGTTAACTCCATTCCATGAATGGAACTTTGAGCATGAGCTCTAAAATAGAAGCTCTGTCTGTGAGATTCAAACCTGAACTGTCAGATCTTTACGAGCAAAACTCACTAAGGTCTGTGTGGAAGCTGTAACCTACACTAGCCAACTGGCTACCTAAATAATAACCCACTGCTGGTCCCAACACCCAATACTCAAGTCAGGGGACCAGAATTACTAATACAATTTTAACAAAATGAGAATAAAACAAGAGAATAATAAAACACCACCCCCAAACCCCAAAAAGGGGTGAAACGCTTAAAAAAGGGCATAAAATAGTGCCCACACTAGGTTGCCCACACCCTACCCAAGTAGAGGTTCTGAGAGGGGCAGGTTGGGGAGGTTTGAATATAGCAAGACTCCATTAGAAGAAACAACATTACTAAGGTGAGTAATTTTTTCTTCAACAACATGAAGTCTTGCTATATTATGACAATTGCAGACTACACAGCAGTACCTCCATGGAGGAGGGGCAGAACCTACTTAGGGAATAGGCTCTGAAGAACAGCTGTGCCAAACCGAGCATCTCTCCCAGCCTGGACATCCAGGGAGTAATGCTTGGTGAAAGTGTGTACCATTTTCCAAATAGCAGCCCGCATATCTCCAATATAGGATGTCTCTGGCAGCAACTAGAGACGGCTGTACCTCTGGTAGAATGAGCCCTCAAGCCAGAGGGGGGATCTCTGCCCAGTTTCTGATAACAAATTGGATACAAGAGACAATCCACCTGGCAATTGATCTCTTAGTGGCAGGTTTCCCTATCCCAACCTCACCAAAAGTGAGGAAAAGTTGGAGGATTCAACCTGTGACCCTTGGTACGTCTATATAGTAACTAGAGCCCTCTTAACATCCAGGCTGTGCAATCTCCTCTCACCAGAAGAGGAGTGTTCAGAGAAAATACTGGAAGGGAGATAGATTGGTTAAGATGGAAATCTGAAACCACCTTAGGCAAAACTTCCTGCTAGTCCTGAGGACTACCTTATCCCTGTGGAAAGAAATAAAGTCAATTTCTACTGACAAGGCTTGCAACTCACCCTATGCGTCCAGCAGAAGTGATAGCTCACTAGGAAAACAGATTTCCCAAGTTAGATACTTCAACTCTGCAGAAAACGAGAGGTTCAAAGGGGGTTGCATTAACTGGGCAATGCAAACATTAATACCAGGCAGGGCCCAATCTCGAAAAGTGGATTAGTATGGAGAAATCCCTTAAAAACTTGGAAAACACAGGGTGAGTGGAAAGCGAGGATGACTTTCCTGCTGAAACAAAAGCAGAAACAGCTGCCAAATGAACTCTCAGGGTAGCTGGTCTGAGGCCCAAGGAATTAAGATGGACCATGTAATCTAACACAATGGGCAAATCAGCAGATTCTGGGGAAATATGCTTCTAGCACACCAAATGGAAAACCTTTTCCATTTAGAATTATAAGTAGCTCTAGTGGAAGGCTTCCTAGAAGCCTTTAGGATTTAAAGGACACCCTGAGAGAGGTGTAAGTCAGCAACTCTAACCCTCAAGAGCCAGGCCTTGAGGTTGAGGGATTTGAGGTTCGATATCAAACTATCCCTGAGCACAGGTTAATAGGTTGTGATTCCTGGGAGGGAAGGGGAAGATGGACTGTCAGGACAGAAGGAGTGGGTACCAGGGCTGCCTGGCCTAATCCAGGGCAATCAGAATCATCCTGCAAGGCTGAGATCTGATTTGACTAACACTTTGAATAGGAGAGGAAGGGGGAAAAGACAAAGAACTTCCCTTCCCAATCCAGGAGAAGGGTGTCCAGGGGACTGAACCCAACACTGGAGGCCTGCAACAGAACAGTGGAAGTTGGTGATTGTCTGGGGCTGCAAAAGATCTATCTGAGGGTGCCCCAACTGGCAAAGACTATCCCCAATACTTGAGGATTCAGGGACCATTCGTGATGGCCATGGGAAATCCTGCTGAGAGCATCTGCTAGGACATTGTCCTTTCCTGGAAGGTGAACTGCTATGAGGGAAGTGTTCAGGGAATAGGACAGAGACCATTAACTTCATTGCCTCGGAAAACGAGGTCAAGACCGAGTGCCCCCTGCTTGTTGATGTACCACATTGTTGTGGTGTTGTCTGTTCTGACTTGTACCACTTTGTTCTGAACAGATGCAGAAAATGCTTGAAGAGCTAAAAGACAGCTCTGAGCTCCAGCAAATTGATGTGGAGCAGAGATTCCTGGGGGACCACACTCCCTGAGTGAGAGGTCGCCCATGGGCTCCCACCCCAGAAGGAGACATCTGTAGTGAGAGTCAAAGTGTGAGCAGGGGAATGAAGGGGACCCCAATCTCAAATTGCTCTGATCCTGCCACCAGTGGAGGGCCTGGATCAAGGTTAGTCACTGGGACCAACTTGGAAAGGGGGTCTCTTCTCTGAGACCAATAGGCTCTCAAGTGAAACTGAATGTCTCTCATCTGAAATCTGGCTCCTGCACAACAGCTGTGGATGCAGCCATGTGCCCCAGGAGCTGCAGAAAGTGTCTTGCTGGTCGAGAGACCTGCAGAGTGAAGGAGGAGGCCAGAGCCACTAAATTCCTTACCCTTTCTAAGGGAAGAAAAGCTCTGGCTAGGTTTGTGTCCAATTCTGCCCCTATAAAGGTGAGTACCTGGACTGGTTCCAGAACCGACTTTTGGTAGATTTATAGAAAGCCCAGGGAGGTGAGAAGCTGCTGGGTGACTTGCAGGTGAGATTTTACCTGTTCTGGGGACTGGCCTACAATGAGCCAGTCATCTAGATAGGAAAAACAGCAATCCTTTGCCTCCTTAAGTGAGCCACTGCTACTGCCAGACATTTTGTGAATACCCTTGGGGCAGAGGTAAGGCCAAGAGCATTGCTCTGAACTGGTAATGACCTGAGGGCAGTTCAATCTGAGGTACTTCGATGGGAGCTTTGATTAGGACGGAAAATAGGTATCCTTGGAGGTCCAGGGAAGCTAACCAGTCCCCTGGCCTTAGAGAGGTAAAATCATTGCCAGAGTTACCATTTTGAACTTTGGTTTCAAAAGATGCTTGTTCAGATATCTGAGGTCTAAGATGGGCCCATACTCCTGTCTTTTTGGGGTAAGGAAGTATCTGAATACAGACCCTGCCCTGGTGCAGGGAGGAACCCTTTCTACTGCTCTAAGAGCTAACAGGGTTGAGACCTCTGCTTCTAGAGCAAGGGTCTCTGAAGAACTTGCAGGTAGAAAAAACTGGTTCTTATCTTGGGAAACTTTGAAGCTTGAGAACAGACCCTGGCTTACTACTTCCAGAACCCACTTGTCTGAGGTTAAAGACGCCCAGTTCTGACTGAAGTAAGCCAACCTGCCCCCTACTGGTAAAGGAGAATGGCCCTGGGCACCCCATCAGGGTGCCTGCTTAGCAGGTGCTTTAGGTTGAGGGGTGGGAGCAGGCCTGTCCACACCCCGCCTGCCTCTGCTCTCTGAAGAAGCCCTCTGAGCATAAGCAGAGGAGGCCTGAGTCTGATAAAAGGCTCATGAAAAGGCCTCCCCCCCACCCCTGGGGGTATGCCTCTGGGGAGTGGCTTGCCGCTCCTTTGCTTGGGCACTTTGTAAGTGGTCCTATATTCATCCATCTTTTCATGTAATTCTCTGTCTGCCCCCAAACAGAGAATTTCCCATCACAGGAAAATCCATAGCCTTAGTTTGGGTATCCCAGACAGGCTAGTACACCTGAGCTAGGCCAAACCTACAAAAAGCTACAGATGTGGCCATGACTCTAGAGGAAACATCATTAACATCCACAGCAGCATGAAACTGCACCTTAGAAACCTCAATGCCATCAGCAGCCACCTGTTCTAGTTCACTAACCAGCTGGCCATGGGCTTGTTTGGCTAATTCCATAACAGTATCCTATCTAGATTTCTGATACCTTGCTACATAAGCCATATAATTTGCTTGCCTGAGTCCCAAGGAGGCTGCCATATACTGTTTTTTGCCATGGCATCAATCTTCCTGGAATCCTTGTCAGGAAGATGGAAGCCAGGGAATATTAGCTTTATCACAGGCTGCAGCCTGAACTACTAACATGACTGCATTGCTGTGAAAGAATTCTGTATCAGGACCTGACAATGTGTACCTTCTGTCCATCTTTTTATCTACAGGAGGCACAGAATTAGGAGTTTTTAAAATTTTTATTGTTTGTTTCTAAAAGACTTATGCAAAGGAATAGACAATCTCCTAGACTCTGGTATATCCATAATTTCTACAAAATCAGGTTCCTCTTGCTCATCCACAGCTTCCTCCAATGGGAGCTGGAGGGATTCAGCAACCCTTTTATAAAACAGAAAAAGAGAATCAGAAAGCATAGGGGGAGATTGTAAGGTCAGTCTGGGGAGATGTCCGTGTCAGTGGGCACACCCAGACTCTCTCAGTCACATTCACACTGATCATCATCATGCCCCCCATGCTCTTGGTTAATAAAATCTCCATATCATATTCCTGAACTGGTGGAACCGGCCAACCAACCTTTTACTAGACAGTGGCGGTTCGACTGAACCGGAGAAAGTGACTGTACAATTTGTATAGCTTTTGTTAGTTCTGCAGCAGTTGGAGAAGAAATTTTGGACTCCATACCTGCTGATTTTCTCTTTTTTTTTTTTTAGTTTACTTTTGCCCGAGGAAGTCTCGCCTGGTCAGAGGGTACTCCTCCGTTCGGGTTGGCACCGAACCGGCTGGCCATCCGGGTCAGCGGACTTTTTGGCCTCTGCCTCTGAGCCTGCCCACTCTCTTATCCAGGGTGGCTGCAGGGAATTTTTACAAATCTGGCAGTCTGAAATGAGGTGGTCAACCCCAGACATAAACACATGTAGTGTGTGGGTCAGCCTTGGCAAAGGCTTCCCCACAGACACTACAGTGTTGAAACCCAGTGGGCCCGGTTTTTTCTTTTGGGTTTCTCAGACATGATGCCAGCCTAACTAAGAAACTTGCCCTTTAACGGCAGTGCTAGGTAAGACACCTTATCAGTTCCTCAACCGTGTCACGGGTCATGGAAAACCGTAATGAAATCCATTTTTTAGAACCGATAAGAACCGGGAACCGCACTCTAAAAGCTTTAAAATGCTTACTCTTTAAGGTTTAACCAACCTGATCGGTTCGAACCGAACCGATAAACATTTACAAGTTCCACACAGAATAAAACCTGTCTGTTACTTACAATACCACAGACAGAGCTTGAACCGATCGGTTTGCGGTTAAAATAATTATACTCATGGTTTAATTTAACCGAGAAAATACTGTTTAAACCGAGAAATGAACAAAGCAGTAGGAGAAATCTCCGGAGCGACTGTTCAGTGAGGCGGAGTAAAGAATCTGACAGTTCAGGTTTGAATCTCCACAGACAGAGCTTCTATTTTAGAGCTCGTGCTCAAAGTTCCATTCATGGAATGGAGTTAACTATTTCACCTCGGAGCAGTTCTAATGGTGGGACAAACTGCAATTGTCATAATATAGCAAGACTTCATGTTGTTTGAAGTTCATCTACCTCTCTGCTCCTGCTATCGTTTCCCCATCTCTACCATCATTAACATCTCTTTTCTGATGGGTAAAGTTCTAGTACTTGAAGAGGCGCAGGGAGGCATGCACTGCCCACACTGTGCACCTCCTGTGGATAATGGGGTGTTCCTCTTATGACCAACTGACACCAGCTCCTCTAGAGGATGGCATGAGTGTAGCAGAGGACGAGGGCATCTTCTGGAAGGAGAGAGGGCCTACACAACTGGGGAAGAAATCCATCTCAGGCTGTTAATGACAGCTGACTCTTGCACCATGCCATCATTCCTGCCATCACCCATGCCTCCCTCTGACCCAGCATCATGCAGATGAATGTTCGGTGGGTCAGCACCCCTCAACCCAACCTGGGTCACGCAACAGTGGGCAAACTCTGGGTGCTTTCTGGTTAGAGGTCTGTATAGGTGAGGTGAACAAACCAAAAAGTGGGCCTTATGGAACTAGCAGAACTAGTCCGTGTCTAAGAAGAAGGGATAATATTTTAAATTAAAATTAAAAAAAAGACAGCATCCATGAGCTTGAACCAGGCAGAGGTTGGCAAAACTCAAGACCAATTCAGGCTTCATGACCTTGGATGACACTCCACTGAGGAAGTTTCCTCCTTACATGTTGGGATGTGGCTGGACAATCACCTTGACTTCTCCAGTCACATGGATGCTATCTAAAGAAAACTCCTACCCTGCTACACTATGATGGAACAAATCTTGTACTTCCCTCCCACCATGTCCCGAGACTGTGGTAAAAAATTATACTCCCAGTTTTCGATTCTGGTGATGTGGTGTACACTGCTGCCACCAACTACATCCTGGCCCTCTACTTCATCCCTTCTGTAAGTCTGCTCTTGTCTCTCCACCCATACCAACCACTGCTCCTGTAAACCACCTCCTCTCCTCCCGAGAGGGTCACTGCCTCTTCCAGTGTGTACTTCTTATTGCCTAATTCTGGTCTGGTTCTCTTCCCTATCTCAATTCACTACCTACCTCCCTCCCCTGTCTTCCTCAGACAGAAGCCAGGGTCCTGCTCCTTCATCCTCCTCTTTCCAAATTTCTCAGCTGGCCTCGCTGCTTTGCTTTCAGACTACTATGTCTGTGGTCTCACATCCCTCTCCCCTTCCTCATTCCCTTTGCCCTGCATCTCTCAATCTGTGTCCACATTACGCATGTCTGTTCCTGTACCTAACATCCCATATCCTTCTCTCCCCCATCTGTCTGATACTAACTTATGACAGTTTGCAGCTTGTCTCAGTATCCTTGTTCCTTTCTTGTTTATTAGACTGACCACCAATTTTTTCCTTGATTCCTGTTTTTCCTCTCGAGTCAAATGTCATCTGCCAGGCTTACCGGCAACTGCCCAGTCCTGTCACTCACCACTGCATGCCAGATGTTCCCTACAGCACCCTCCCCCACAGTAGGGCCAGGAAAAGTGCTTTCTCTCTACTGGCTCCATGATGGGGCCAGTAGAGAAGCAGGCATCGCCACCTTCCCTGCTAGAGCACTATCAGTGTGGTGGAGGAGCAGCAGGCACAAGTCCTGAGTGTGCCAGTACCATCATCCTGAAGACCACTAATTTGTTCTGGCTTTCAGACCCCTGTATGGCATCAGCCAGGGCCCCAGGGCGCACGTATGCCGAGACAACGCCATGGAAATGACACTATTCACGTGTTGTCTTGCATGCTTTGCTCATGCTGACTCTGTGGTCACCTGCTGCCAGACTACTCTCATGATGCCACAGTAAGAGACGCTATAATGCTGCTAAAGTATGAAGACGAATAGAACTAGATATGTCAGTCTTCTGGTAAAGTACTGCTCTTTACATCACATCTTGTTTATATTCTTTATCAAGCTACATCCGCTACCCTGCCTACTTCAGCCCTCCACTGACCCTGTTTCCATAACACATCTTTTCTGGGACTTACCCCAGCTCCAGCTTTCACCCCATGGCTTACCCCTACAGCGTGGCTCTTTCACCAGGGACCTTTAGGGGATGCAGTCCCCTCAGGCAACTCAAGCCAGCATTGGTGGAGTGGTGCCATAGTCAATGGTGTGGGGCCTATGAATCAGGGCGGGCATCATTCTGCCCAGCTGGGGTGTTTTTCCTTAGTTTTGTCCCTAACCCAAGATGCATGTGCACAAGGAAGGCCAAGGGAACGCGATGCTGAGCATACATTATGATCTGGCCTTCGCTTGTGTCTCCCTCTCCAGCACCCTTAGCTACACCACCACCTGTGGTCACTCAGCTGACAGTGTTTCAGTGGAGCAGCAGCCCACTGTCCCTGAAGGAGGTGAGTGTCTGCTGGGATGCTCGACCATCCCCACCCAAGAAGCCCCAATGACTCGAGATCGTTCCCGACCTTGAGTTGCCAGTGTCATGAGTGGTAGCTACTCACTGCACTGTTGGCATCACATCTAATATTGTCAGGTAAAAACTTAATAATGAGCGTGAGTAAAAGAAAATACTTAAGAAATAAGAAGTAACAAATGACTACTTTTAAAAATTAATGCCATTTTCTGCCTGCTATTTTGGCACTACTAGCTTGTCATTTATACAAGGCACACATAAAGGACTGCACTGAAACATATTGTTAAAGGTGCAAGAAACATTATCTGATCAAGTGTGCAAGCTAATAATTTCTTGAGACGGCAGCTTAATTCCATGACCAAGCTCTTTCATTATTCTGAGAGTCAAGGCCTCTGATGGATATACTTTATACTGTCTGACCCAACGCTAACCCCACCATCACTCTTATTATAATCATGTCTCGCTGAGTTCCTACAGATAGACAGAATTAATTCCAAGTCAACTGTGGAGAAATTCATGTTTTTTCTGTTTCGGTCTGAAGTAACCCAGTTTATTAGAATCCTGCCCTGTGTAGCAGGCCATCCTGTAAGGAAGGTGAAGACAGAACGTAACATGTTTGGACTGCATCAGTATTTGGTACTCAGCTCCAAAAGTAAATTCTATTTCATATCTCTCAAAGGAAGGCAGTATTTTTCAGCGTCTGATGCTGCCTTAAAAGAATGTTAAGGTCTAACAAGCTGTTAACCATTCTTTGACAGTTTTGTACTATGAGTTTGGTAATTTTTAATGCAGGGTTGAGTTTTGTTGGAAACTTCACCACTAGTTTAACATTACCACACTCAGAGCAACTGAAAATGCTGTTTGGAAAGTCTGTCATTAACAATTAAAACGTTTTTGGCGGGGCGTAGCTAGCAGCCAATCAGACCAAATTCCACATTTCATAGCTCTGCAGCACAACTGGGGATCTACTTGAGATGCATTCTACAGAAGATATTACCAATTTAAATTATAGATCTTACTAGCACTTTGCCAAAGGAACATTTTAAAGGGCACTATCAGCTTTGCCCCTCGGTTTACTTCAATATGCAAATGATGATCTGTGGACACAAACTAGCACCAAGTATGCTCTGGAATGGCCCTGCACAACAGTAAAAGTGATCTGTTTAACTGCGTTTAGTATTTTCACTGTTTTCTTTACATTTGTCCAGACTGATATCTCAGTCCACTGGAATCGATCCGCACCGAGAGCGGCGTCTATTGCAGCTGTGCAGGTGCACATTTTTTAACTTATCCCAACAAACATGTAATCCAGGGCTGCTGGTATTTATGACAATAAAACAAGCGCTGGATGAGCCATAAAATCCTACTAATGTGTGGCGCTTGGAATCTCGCAGATGCGCGCATTTCTGCGCCAGAGGAAAGATCCCACGCGCAAGAATGTGCCGCCATTGGCGCATGCACGGATTTCAGTGCCAGACTTCAGTAGGATTTAGCGGCTCATCCAGCACTTGTTTTATTGTCACAAATACAAGCAGCACTGGATTATATGTTTGTTGGGACAGGGTTCTTAAATGTGACCTCGCACAGCTGCACAGTAAACGCGCATTCCTCGACGCGGGATCTGCTTCCCAGTGGACAGAGGTTTTGAGTCAGGATTAATGTAAAGAAAACAGTGAAAATATTAAATAACAGGTAAATGGATCACTTTTACTTTTATGCAGGGCCATTCCAGAGCATACTTTAGTGTTAGTTTGTGTCCACAGATCATCATTTGCATATTGAAAGTAAACCGAGGGCAAGCTGATAGTGTTCTTTAAGCTCAAACTTGAGCAAACTGAATGAGCAAACTCTGGTATGGGGTGCAACAAAGGAGGGCGACTGGGGCAGCTCGAGGCAAAGAGTGGAATATCGATCCTCGAACAGGAGGAACCAGCAGAAAGCGCAACCACTCAGCCCACCAATGCAGCCCTTCAAAGGAGATCCAGGCTCTTGATAAAAAAGTTGAGCACAATTCTGCTTAAATGACACTCATCTGGTGATTAATCAAGGGCACCGGTCGACTAACAAGGGCTCTGTTAATAGAATGGTGCCTGTGCTTAATCACCAAATGACCATTACAATAGATAAACGATGTGCAAGCTGTCCCCATAGACTATAACGGAGCTTGTCCCTATGCTCTCCCTGGGATCACATCACAACTTTGCTGGAGCGAGGGGCTAAATGTGAGCGGCTCCAGAAACCGTTAGTCGGAAAGACCCTTTAGGGTAACTTTAAGAGGGCTACTACTTTTAACCTGTTGGAATATTTTTGATAATCTCTTGAGCAGGATCATTTCACAGATGCAAGGCACCGATCTAGCAGGTGCAAATCCCACTGTATTTAACTTGGTAGATCTCTTTAATGAAACTTTCTCAGGAGTTTGCATTGCGTCAGATGGAGCAAGAATCGAGTGAAGAGTCTGGGGAAGAAAAGTAATCAGTAACTGTTTGATTTACTAGGTGGCTCGGCACAGAGGGGAAAACATTATGTGTGCTGAATTTATATATTTTTTTTTTTTTACTTTTTGGTATATTACTGTAGGTTTAATGTTGAGTGATTTATGGCACTAGATTTTATATAAAGATGGCCCTCAAGAGGATTCTCCTCTTGTCCCTCTCCTCCTCAGGGCTGGCCTTATCGAGCATGTGAGGTGGGTTTGTTTAATTGTATGTTGAACGTAATTGTTGCAGACAGGTATACTTTAAGGAATGAGGACTCAAGTGAAGAAAAGTGAAATCCAACAGTACCATGTTAGAAAGGTTTGGTCTGAAACTGCATTAAAAGGTTTATTTGTGATGCTGCTAAGACCACTTTCATTATCAAGTGCATGTCATTTCTTTTGAATCTTAGATTCCTGCCTTTCAGGTCTTTCTTTCTTTCACCCTTGTGCTATTCCTGTTATTTTATTTTCCACAATGCTAATCAGTTAGCCATGGAACAGAAGAAAAAATTACTCAGCACAGTAATCTTGCTTTTTCCCAGTGATACACAGGTATTCATAACTTCTGCAGCAGCCCTTTAAGACTGAACTGCCCAGAGAGATGGAATGCTATGTAAATGATGGCATCTTCAAACATGCTAATTTTCAAACACTTACTCTAACCAACTGTCTTGGTTCTAAACCTTCAGATTTCCTTGGAGCCTGGAAAGACAGGTCTCAGAACTACAAAATTATACCTACCACCCAAATTACTGGAATTATAGTAATAATTAAGTAATACCCATAAAAATTCCTCCAAGGGAGGTCATAAACCCCAGAACTGAGGATAAACAAAACACCACCACCCCTGGATGTCAGAATCACCTGAAGGGGAAGAAGAACAAGAAAGTACAGTTACGTAAGAACTTACCATAACAGCAGATCTTCGAGAGGCTCCTGAAGTAGTTAATTACATATAGGACTGATGCCCGGCAGGCAGCAGGACCTGAGAAAAATTTCTAGCTAGCAGTCCCTGGTGAGGACGCCCCGACATCAGGTGACCAGCGTCAGGAGGCCGTCCGGTATAAAGGGGCAGTCCCTGACGCCCGCCTTCAATTCTTTCCGCCACAGGCCGAAAGAGGCGGATGAGAGAGAAGCAGATATTTCTATATGGAAAAGGAGCTGAAAAAGCCTAGTGGGATGGAGGGTAGGAAGAGCTACATTTAAAGAGCCCTCAAGATCTACTGTTGTAAGTTCTCAAGTAACTGTACCATCTTTACTCGAGAGGGCTCTTGCAGGTAATTACATATAGGCTGAGTCCCAAGCAGTCTGGAATAAAGAAAGGCACTCGAGAGGAAACTACTCTAAGAAGTGAAGCTCGCCGCGGCAAGCCCCAAGACAGGAGGCCTTGCAAAACAGCTAGCCCAAAGCCTGCTCTACGCATGACAGGCAATATCCAAACTGTAGTGTTTGTAAGGTATGGACAGAAGTCCAGGTGGCGGCAGCACATATTTCTGCCACAGACACATTCTTGAAACAAGCTGCAGAGGCAGCTACTCCTCTTGTGGAGTGGCCTCTGACGACCTGGGAGGGTCTTGTGGTACTTGTCATAACAGAAAGTGATGCAATGAGCTAACCACTTAGACAGGCATTGCTTGAAACAGCATTGCCTTCCTTTGTGAGCAAAAGAGACGAACAACTGATCAGTCTTTCCGAGATCCTTTGTCCTGTTGGTGTAGTATCTCAGAATCCGTGAACATCCATAGTGTGGAGTAAATATTCCCTTGGTTAGAGTACTGAGTAAAAAGGCAGGTAGCTCTATGGACTGATTTAAGGTAGACTCTGCTACTACTTTAGGTAGAAACTTAGGATTAGATGCGAAGAGCAACTCATTCCTTGCGAAAATCAAGTGAGGGATTTTCACATCAGGGCCTGCAGCTCAGAGACTCTTGAGCCAAAGTAATGGCCACCAAGAACAGCGTCTTCCACGAAAGAAACTTAAAATCTGCAGAAGCTACCGTTCAAGGGAGGAAGGGTAAGTTTTGGAGAACAAAGTTCAAGTCCCAAGGAGGCAGGAGTATGGATGGGGGCCTCAGATGGAGGACACCTCTGAGAAAGGTCTTAGAGATCTCAGTTGACCAGCTTTGTCTCTGAGAGGAACATGATAGGCGAGATGGCGCCATGTGTACCTTCAGAGAGGAATGGCTGAGACCCAGGTCAACAGATGACGAATACTCCAACAGAAGCCCCGCTGAACAGAAGAAAGGGTCCACATTCTTGAGGCGGCCCAAATAGTGAATCTTTTCCATTTCATTGCATAAGTGGATCTGGTGGAGGGTTTCTGGCCTCCACTAAAATCTCGCCACTTTGGGAGACACACCAAACGGGATTGGGCTAGGTCTGCATGAGCCATGCATGCAGCTGAAGGGATTTGAGGCTGGATGGACCAGGGTCCCTGATCCTGGGTCAACAAACCCTCGAGATAGAGGAAAAGGAAGAGGAGGAATCTCTGAATATTGTTGTAGAAGAGAGAACCAGATTTGTCCTGGGTCAGAAGAAAAAAATTACTCACCTTAGTAATGTTGTTTCTTCTAATGGAGTCTTGCTGTATTCTGACTAATTGCAGTGATCTCCAACCTTTGAACTGCCCGAGAGGAAAGAGTTAACTTTCCATGCAAGGCATGGAACGCTGAGCTCAAGCTCGTTGAGCCTCTGTCTGCTGTTGTTTGAACCCCAACCGCCAGATCTTTGCTAGCTATACTCACTGGGCGTCCTGTGTGGAAACTGTAAACTCACACTAGCCAACTGGGAACTAAATTTAATAAAAGGGTTTTTGGTTTCAAAGCAAAGACTCAAGTCAGGAAACCCAAAACAAAACACAACACACACCCAAATAGTAGAGAGGGTGAGAAAAGGCGGCACCTCTAGGGTGCCAACACTGCTCCTGCCCATCCACATGCCAAACCAGGTTCTGAGAGGGAGGCAGGGAGGGAGGTCAGAATACAGCAAGACTCCATTAGAAGAAACAACATTACTAAGGTGAGTAATTTTTCTTCAAACAACATGAAGTCTTGCTGTATTCTGACTAATTGCAGACTACCAAGCAGTACCTCCATGGAGGAGGACAGAACCTACTTTGGGAACAAGCTCTGAAGTACTGCTTGTGCTAAACCGAGCATCACTCCTAGCCTGGATATCCAGAGAGTAATGCTTGGTGAATGTATGGACTGTTTTCCAGGTGGCTGCTTGACATACCTCTAAGATAGTAATATCCTGGCAGCAGCCAGGAAAGCAGCTGTACCTCTAGTAGAGTGAGCCCTCAGGCCTGAGGGTGGAGTCCTACCCAATCTTTCATAGCAGAATTGTATACAAGAGACAATCCACCTGGCAATAATCTTTGTGGCAGGTTTTCCCACCGACTTCACCATAAGTGAGGAACAATTGAGGGAGTCAAACCCAGACCCTTGTGCGCTCTATGTAGTAGCTAAAGGCCCTTTTCAGTCCAGGCTGAGCAGCCTCTCTCTCTAGAGGAGAAATGGTCAGTGAAGAAAACAGGAAGAGACATAGACTGTTAAGGTGGAAATCTGAGACCACCTTGGGCAAAAACTTCCTATTAGTTCTTAGGACCACCTTCTCTATGAAAAGAGATAAAATCAAGCTCCACTGACAGGGCCTGTGACTCACTGATGCGTCTGGCAGAAGTAATGGCTACCAAGAACACAGTTTTCCAAGTCAAGCACTTAAGCTCTGCTGAGGACAAAGGCTCAAAGGGGTTGCATAAGCTGAGCAATGCAAACATGTAGGTCCCAAGCAGAAGCAGGTCCTTGAAGGGAGGATTGGTGTGCAGCAATCCCTTGAAGAATTTACAAAATACAGGATGAGCTGAAAGAGAAGAGGTCTTACCTACTGACAAAAAGCAGAAACAGCTGCTAAATGTACTTTGAGAGTAGCTGGTCTGAGCCCCAAGTTATTGAGATGAACCATATAGTCCAGAACTGTAGGCAACCCAGCAGACTCTGGAGAAATATGGCTACCAGAGCACCAAATAGTGAACCTTTTCCATTTGGAATTGTAAGTCTTTTGGGGAAGGCTTAGAAGCCTTTAGAATATCCAGAACACCTTGAGAGAGATGCAGATCAGCAAGTCTAACTCTTCAAGAGCAAGGCCTTGAGATTGAGAGATTTGAGATTCGGTGCCAAACCCTCTCCTGAGAGGATGTCAACAGGTTGTAATTCCTGGGAAGAGACAGGGAAGGTGGACTGCTAAGGACAGCAACAGTGGGTACCAGGGCTGTCTGGCCCAGTCTGGAGCAATCAGAATCACTTTGCAGGGTTGAGACCTGATTTTGACTAGTACCTGAACAAGGGGGAGCATACAAAACATCCCTTCCCAATCGAGAACTAGAGCATTCAGGGGACTGAGCCCAATACTGGGGTCTGCAGCAAAAGGGCGAGTTGGTGATTGTCTGGGGCTGCAAAAGATCTATCTGTGGAGTGCCCCATCTGGAGAAAATCACTTTAGAACTGGGGATCTAGGGACCATTCATGATGGCCCTGAGATATCCTGCTGAGAGCATCTGCCAGGACATTGTCCTTCCCTGGGAGGTGCACTGCTATCAGAGAGGTTTGCAGGAATAGGCCAGAGACCACAACTTCATTGCTTCTGTGCACAAGGCCGTAGACTGAGTGCCCCTTTGCTCCTGATGTACCACATTGTGGTGGTGTTGTCTGTTCTGATCTGGACCACTGTGTTCTGAACAGACTTGAAAAACTTGCAGTGCCAGAGACACTGCTCTGAGTTCAAGAGATTGATGTGAAGCAGAGATTCTTGAGGTGACCACAGCCCTTGGGTGGTCAGATCCCCCAAGTAGGCTCCCCAACCCAAGAGGGAGGCATCTGTGGTAAGGATTAGAGAATGAGATTGAGTGACAAAAGGAACTCCTTGCCTTAGATTGTCCTGATCCTGCCACCACTGCAAAGCCTGGATCAGGGTTCAAGTCACAGGGACTAGTTTGGTCAGAGAATCCTTTCTCTGGGACCAGAAGGCTCTTAAGTGGAACTGAATGTCCCTCATCTGAAACCTTGCTCCCTGGACCACTGCCGTAGGGGCTGCCATGTGGCCCAGGAGCTGCAGAAAGTGCCTTGCTGGTCAAGACACCTGAAGGGTGAAAAACAGGCTAGTTTCATAATGGGTCCTTACCCTGTCCAGGGAAGGAAGGCTCTTCCCTTATTGTATCCAGTTCTGCCCCAATAAAGGTGAGGAGCTGTACTGGCTCCAGAACTGACTTTGAGAGGTTTAGGAGGAACCCTAAGGAAGTGAGCAATTGCTGAGTTATCTGGAGATGTGACTTGACTCTGGTCTGGAGACTGACCCACTATGAGCCAGTCGCCCAGGTATGGAAAGATGGAAATCTTTTTCTCCTTAGGAAAGCAACCACTACTGCCAGGCATTTTGTGAAAACCCTTGGGGCTGATGTTAGCCAAAGGACATTGCTCTGAATTGACAGTGGCCTGAGGGCAACTCGAACCTGAGGTACTTTTTGTGGGAGCACCTGATGGGAATGTGAAAATAGGCATCCTTGAGGTCCAGGAGACTAGAAGGTCCCCGCCTTAGAGAGGGCAGAATTATTTCCAGAGTCACCATTTGGAATTTTGGCTTTAAAAGGTGCTTGTTTAAATATCTTAGATTCAGGAAGGGCCACCATTCTCCTGTCTTTTGGGGTTAGGAAGTACCTGGAGTACAATCCTTTTCCCTGTGTAAGGGAGGAACCTTTCTATGGCTCTGAGAGCTAAGAGGAAGAGACCTCTGCCTCTAGGGCAAGGGCCTCTGAAGGATTTGCAGTTGGAAAGGATATGGTTCTCATCTTGGGGAATATTTTGAAGCTAAGAACCAGTCCCTGGCTTACTACTTCCTATAAAACTGAAGGTGGACAAAGCATGGGGCCTGATGGGATTCATCTCAGAATTTAAAGAACTAAGGGTAGAACTAGTGACACCACTGACTACCCCTTTAACAAATCATGGGAGGATGGGGTGGTACCCGAGGACTGGAGGAGGGCAGATGATTCCTCTTCATAAAAGTGGGAGCAAGGCAGAAGCAGGAAACTACAGACCTGTTAGTTTAACCTCAGTGATAGGGAAATGATGAATCACTTCTGAAGGAAAGAAATGTTGAGTATCTAGAGGCCAGAGGGCACAGGACCCTAGGCAGCATGGATTCACAGTGAGAAGGTCATGCCAGACTAATCTGATAGATTTCTTTGACTGGGTGACCAAGTAGTAGATCAGGAGGGCTGTGGACATGGCCTACCTAGACTTTAGCAAGGCATCTGACACAGTCTCACACAAAGATTAATATACAAGTTAGCCAGCCTGGGAGGGGTCCCAAGATGACAGCCTGGGTAATGAATTGGCTAGAGAATAGGCACAGAGAGTAATAGTAAATGAGTCCACTCAGAAGAAAGGGGGTTACTAGTGGGGAACGCAGAGTTCGGTATTAGATCGGTCCTCTTCAATGTCTTTATAAGAGACATTGCAGAGGACTGAAGGAAAAGTATGTCTCTTTGTAGATGACACAAAGATCTGCAACAGAGCTGATGCACAGGGTGGGGTGGAAAGGATGAGAAGGGGCTGGCAAGGTTAGAGGAATGGTCAAATGTATGGCACCTTAGATTCAATGCTAAGAAGTGCAGTAATGCACCTGGGAAACAAAACCCAGGGAAGAGTACACAATGAGGGGTGAGATACTAACAACAAAATTGAAAGGGACCTGGGGTAGTCATATCAGATGACCTAAAGGTGGGCAAACAATGTGAGAGGGCAGCGAGGAGGGATGGGGGATACTGGGATGCATAGGGAGAGGCATCACCAGTAGAAAACAAGAAGTTATTATCCCTCTGTACAGACAGCTGGTGAGACCCCATCTGGAGTACTGCGCAGTTCTGGAGACCCAATCTCCGCAAAGACATAGACAGGATGAGCTTGTCCAGAGGAGGGCAACTAAATGGTGCAGGGTCTGCACTGGAAGACATATGAAGAGAGACTAAAAGAGATTAATATGTATAGCCTCGAGGAAAGGAGGGAGAGGGGACATGATAGAAACTTTCAAGTACCTCAAGGAATCAACAAAGTCCAAGAGGGTAGCACCTTTCAAAAAAGAGGTGTGCAAGAACAAGGGGCAACAATTTGAAGATAAAGGGCGGGCGTCAGAGGTAATTTACAGAAAGTATTTTTTACAGAGGGGTTGTGGATGGCTGGAATCCTTCGGAGGAGGTTGTGGGAGTCAAAACAGTGGTGGAATTCAAACATGCATGGGACAGTCATAAGGCCATTCTAGGGGTGGGTAGGAAACAAGTAGGCTGCTGGTTAACTAGGATCTGCAGCTTATCCAGTAGGTAGGGAAATGGGCAGACTGGGTGGGTCAAGCGGTCCTTATCTTCGTCACAAATTCTATGTTTCTATGTTTCTATGACCCACTTGTCTGATGTTAAAGACTTCCAGTCCTGGACAAAGTAAGCTAGCCTGCCCCTACTGGTAGTGGAGAATCGGCCCGGCAGACCCATCAGGTGTCTGCTTGGCAGGGGCTTTAGGGTTGAGGAGGAGCAGGCCTACTCATAGCCTGCCTGTCTCTTCCTCTAAAGAACCCCTCTGAGCAAAGGCAGAAGAGGAGGCCTGGGTTGGTAAAAGGCCTATGAAAAGGCCTGCCCTGCCCCTGAATGCTGCCTCTGGGAGTGGCTTGCCTTTCTTTGGCCTGAGCACTCCTGTAGGTGGTCCTGTACTCGTCCATTTTCTTCATGTAGTTCTCTGTCTGCCCCCAAACAGAGAATTACCAATGACAGGAAAATCCATGGCCTTAGTCTGGGTATCCCAGACAGACTAGTATATCTGAGCCAAGCCATCCTTTGAAGGGCCACAGATGTAGCCATGACTCTAGATGAAACATCACTGGAGTCCACAGCAGCATGAAACTGCACCTTGGATGCCTCAATCCCACCTGCAGCCACCCACTCCAGCTCCTTGGCAAGCTGGTCAGGGACCTGTTTAGCAGAGCCATTACAGTGTCCCACCTGGACTTCTGGTATCTAGCTGTGTAGGCCATATAATTAGCCTGCCTGAGTCCCAAAGATGCTGCCATGTACTGTTTCTTTGCCATGGCATCAATCCTCCTGGAGTCCTTATCTGGGGTGTGAAGCCAAGGGTATATTTGCCTTATCACAGGCAGCAGCCTGCACTACTCCCAACATGGCTGCACTGCTGGGAAAGGAACCCGATCTGAGCCTGGAAGAGTATACTCTTGTCCATTCTTCTGTCCACAGGAGGTATGGAATTAGGAGTTTTATAATTTTAAATGTCTGTTTCCAAAAGACTTATGAAGGGACTCGACAATCTCCTGGACTCTGGGATGTCCATCATCTCAACGTAATCAGGCTCCCTTGATCCTCTACTGCTTCTTCCATAGGAAGCTGGAGGGTTTCAGCCACTTTTTGTAAAACATAAAGTGGGAAGGGAACCTCAGAAAGCCTAGGAGGAGAAACACCTGAAGGTCTGTCTGGGAGAAGTCCGGTCAATGGGCACATCCAGACTTTCATAATCACCATCACTATCTTCATACTCTCCCTCCTCCTCCTCCGCTCATAAAACTTTTCTAAATTATAATCCGAACCGGGGAACCAACCGAACCAAGCCCCTAACCGATGAAACCGGTTCAGTCGAACTGAAGTTAGCACTGAACAACTTATCGCTTGGTTATTTCATCAGCGGTCGGAGAAAGAACTTGAGGATCCGAACCGCTGACTTGTCCTTCTTTTTCTTTTAACCGAACCACTCCTCAAAGTTGGTTCTCCTTCTGCCCAAGAAGTCTCGCCCTGGTCAGAGGGCACCTTCTGGTTCGGTCGGAACTGAACCGGGCTGGCCATCCGGGTCAGGGACGCCCCGGCCTCCCTTCCCTCAGTCTACCTACTCTTATCCAGCGAGCTTTGGGAAAACTTTACAATTTGGCAGTCTGAATCGAGGTGGTCAAACCCAGACAATAACACAGGTGGTGTGGGACTGCCTTAGCAAAGGCTTCCCACACACACACACTCACAGTGTTGAAACCCAGTGGGCCTGCTTTTTTTGAGTTTCTCAGACATGGCCAGTCCTAACCAACCTTACTTTTTTCGGCAATCCGCCAGGCAAGACACCCTATCGGTTCCTGACCATGTTATGGGCCCCTAGCAAAACACAATGAAATCCGCTTTTTAGAACCGATACGTACTGGTTACCACACTCTAATAAATCAGAAAAACTTTTTCACAAACCTGATCGGTTCAAACCGAACTGATCTGATGTTTACAAGTTCCACAGAGAAAACTAATATAGAAACCTATCTAGTACTCACGGTACCACAGACAGAGACTTAACCCCAGGTTAGATTGTAGAAATTCGGTAGAAACTGAGAGGAAAACACACTTTAATCGACTTTTTTGAACCGAGCGAAGGAGAAATCTCCGGAGCGACTGTTCAGTGAGGCAGGGTAAAGAATCTGAGGTTGTGGTTCAAACAACAGCAGACAGAAGCTCAACCGAGCTCAAGCTCAGCTGCTCCATGCCTTGCATGGAAAGTTAACTCTTTCTCTCTGGGGCAGTTCAAAGGTTGGAGATCACTGCAGTTAGTCAGAATACAGCAAGACTTCATGTTGTTTGAAAGGAGCGATCAGAATCATTCTCGCTCCTTCTGAAGCTAGTTTGCAAGACCTATGGATAAGAGGAATTGGGGAAAGGCATGATCAATCTGTCCATCCAGTCTAGAGACAGAGTGTCGTTCCAGAGAGTTTACCCGCCTGGAACGAGCGAGCGAGCAGAAGGTGGGAAGTTTTTGCTTTGGGGATGCAAACAGGTCGACCTGTGGTGTTCCCCAAAGTTGGAAGATATTGTCTCAGGACCCTTGGTCCAATTCCCACTTGTGAGTCAGAGCAGAAGAGTGACTTAGCCTGTCTGCCAGGGTGTTGTCGACTCCGGAACGTGAATCGCCGTGAGATGAAGGTCATGTTGTGTTGCCCAACTTAAACCTCATTGTCTCCCGCATAGAGGTGGTGGACTGAGTTCCTCCTGCTTTGCTGATGTACCACACCACGCACATGTTGTCCATCTGGCCGCTAGGTGGCCAGGAAGGATGTATTGGGAAGGGCTTGGACAGCGACAACACTGCCCAAAGCTTGAGCTCACTGATGTGAAGAGCTTGTTCTAGCCTGGACCAAGAGCCCTGGGTCCGACGGGGGCCTAGATGGGCCCAAACCTTCGCCTGAGGTGTCTGTGGTTAAAGTCTGGGAGGGGACGATGAAAGAAAGGGACCCCTAAACAGGTTCTCTAACCATCCACCACTGCAAGTCTCGCATCATCGGGCGAGATCAGAACTGAGTGATCCAGGTCGCCTACTAGTTGATCCCACTGAGAGCGTAGAGTCCACTGAGAGATCCTCATGGGAGTCGAGCGAGGGTCTGTTGGTACAGCAGCCATGAGTCCGAGATACGAAGGACCGACTTTGCCGAGACCACCCTCAGGTCGGATAACAGACTTATCTGGGTCTGAAGGGAGGCCACTCTGCCCGAGGCAGAAAGGCTCTTGCCCATGGTCGTACGAGGATCGCCCAATGAACCGTAGTCTTTGGAAAGAGTCCAGATGAGACTTGAATGGTTGATGGTAATACCCAGGCAGGCAAAAACCTGCTGGGTGAGGGAGAGGAAACGAGGAGTTCCTCCTGACGAGGCCGCCAGGAGCCAGTCATCCAAGCAAGGAACACCTGTACTCCCTTGGTACGCAGGTGGCCGCCGCCACTGCCAGGCATTTGGTAAATATTCTGGGGCCGAGGATAGACCAAACGGGAGCACCTTGAACTGGTACTGGTCCTCTGGAATGCAAAACGAAGGTATTTATGGCGAGATGGCGAATGGGAATGTGCAGATAAGCATCCTGCATATCCAGGGCACAAAGCCATTGACCCGGCCGGAGAAGGGGTAGAAGGCTCTGCAGAGAGAGCACCCTGAACCTTTTGTACTCTACATAAAGATTCAGGGAACTGAGATCTAAAATCGGTCTGAGATCTCCTGTCTCTTTGGGACCAGGAAGAAATGGGAATAGTAACCCATTCCTGAAGATGAAGGGGACGGGTCTATCGCTTGCTTCAGCAGAAGAGCCAGATTTCCTCCTGACCAAAGGAAGGTGTTCCGTGAATACGATGACTTCAAAGTCGGGTGGCGGAGTGGTTCTGAAGAAACTCTATGGAGTGTCCTTCTGCTACGAGTTGGAGCACCCAAGAACTGTGGTTATCCTCTCCCATCCCGGAAGGTGGAGGGAAAACTTCCTCCCACCGGTTCCTCCGGAAGTCCTGAGGCAGTGGGAGAGGAAAGGAGTCAGGTGTGTGGGCAGCGCCAGAGCTGAAGCACCCTGCTTTTTGGGCAGGGGCTTAGCAGCCGCTGGGGCCCGACGCTTTGTGGCACGCCTCTGGGTTTCGCTTTCGGCCGATCTAGTCTGCGAAAGGGATGCTGCTGATGGGGTACAGTGAATAACCGATTTCTGAGCTGTCCCTTCTCCTGTAATTGCAATGATGTCCTTGACATCACCCCCGAAAAGCACTGACCCCCAGAAAGGTGCTTCCTGGACAGCAGATTGCACCTCCGGGACCAGACCTGACATGGAGCCAGCATGACGCTCGTGAGGCCCACGGCGAAAGCTGAGCTCCGCCCAGCAGTGTCCACCACGTCAGATGTCCGCACGTAGCATGTGGCGCACTGGGCGAACGAACAGAGCAGATTAGATCAGCCTAACCCTGTTTGACTTAGGAGTCAGGCAAGGAGTCCAGCTTGGCTTCCACCTGAGTAAGGATGGGCTTCTGTAGTCCCCATGTGGCCGACGAGTTCAGGGCCCTAATCCCCAGTGTGGAGAAGTGTAAATCTTCTCCCATACTGGTCCAGAAGGCTAGATTCATTATCAGGAGGTGACGAGCTAAGATGTTTTGGGTTCGCCAACCGCCATGAGCTGCACTAATCACGACCGAGTCGGCACGAGGGTGAGAATCCAGGAAATCAACACCCTCAGGAGTCTGATATGCCCGCTTGACTTCCTAGGAAGTGAGGCCAGGCCGACGGCTGTTTCCATATCGTGGTGACAAGGTCGGGCGTGGAGGCTCTCATCTAGGGTGGCACTGGTGTAGGAGCTGTCACGGGCAGATCCAGATGTTCAGCGAAGCTCACATGCTGAGGATCTGGTTCCAAAGGCGCCACTGATGAACCTCCTGGATTTTTCTAAGCAACTCCGTAAAAGAAGGATCCCCTGAGGAGATTTCGAGAAATCCTTGGCTGGGGCTTCGACGCAGAGCGAGGTTCGTTGTCTCTCGAGCAACCGTCAGAGGAGTCTGAGGAGTCCAAGAGTGAAAAAGGAGGAAGAAGAAGAATAAGACTCCTTCCCAGCCCGGGAGGAATGGGTCTTGGTAGTCCCCTGGGACGATATGTCCTGCCCCTCTCTGGACCCAGATGGAAGAACCCTGGAGTCCAGAGGAGGTGAGGAGGCCGCCTGGGGCGAGGGGGAACCTGGAGTGCACTGTCGCCGGAAGGTGGCTCGACCTCTTTGGTGAGCTGAGCCTTGGCCTCAGCCCACCAAGAGGCCAGAGTCTCCTGCAGGTCCACCGCGTGCCAGAGAGCAGTGGAGGAGGAGGAGGGGTTTAAGAATATGGCTATACCCATATGGAGCATATCCAAAACCCGCTGCAGGTAACCCGTGTCAGGTATTGAGACGCCGAGTACTGTGGTATCAGGAAGCCCGCATTGGATACAGCATTCCCAGGTACACGAGTGTCAAATAAGACGGTGAGTACCTGGCTGGGGGCTGCCCAGCAGACGGTTCCGGCTGGGAACCTCATGGTGGTTCCGGTGATGGAGAGCCCAGAGGGAGGGCCCGATGGGAGCAGGAACTCCCGAGTCGGAAGGTCGGGTCAGGGCCGACGGCGGAGGCCCTGACTTGGGAGGTACCGACGCCGGAGCCGGCCATCCGGGAGTTGATGTCAGGTCCATCGCCCAGACGGAGGAGGGACTAACAGAGACAAAAATCCCTAGCTGTGCCCGGGACGGAGGAGAAACGCCCCTGGGGTCAGGATGGGGGACTTGGTTCCTCAGACAGCAGCGAAGGCTGCAGTGAACCGGGAACGACAGACGTTGGGAGGTCCATCGTCAGTTCCCCACCGCCGGATGAGCCAATGTGGGTGTAGAGGCGAGCTCGGCGGGCGCCGGAGGAGCCGACGTCCGACTTACGAGAGCCATCACCGGAGACAGGCCGAGAGGAAGGGTCGGCCTGGTCCAGTGGGGGAAGAGGCCGCGA
The DNA here is from genome assembly GCA_016271365.2 of Neoceratodus forsteri. Taxonomy (NCBI): domain Eukaryota; kingdom Metazoa; phylum Chordata; order Ceratodontiformes; family Ceratodontidae; genus Neoceratodus; species Neoceratodus forsteri. The sequence continues at coordinate 1,886,909,373 of CM057456.1, read as the reverse complement.
TCGCCCGGAAGGTTGGACATCTTACCAGCCCTTCCGGGCGGACGCCAGAGAGTGACGCCTGGCTACCAGAGTCGCCCACACGGTAGGGCTGTAAGCCTGCGGCCGAATCAGGGGCGGAGGTCTCTAACTGCCCGAGGCGCTCGCAAGGCCCGAGCGCAGCCAGACGGGCGGGCCGACGCCGCCTAGAAACCTCCGGCGCCGTCGAGGAGCTTATCCTCGAGGGACAGTTATCAGGTGCCCGCTGACTCCTGAGGGAGACGCGTGGAGGAGCTTTGTACCGTGCCTCTCCTGTCCTTCTTCTCGATGGCCTTTGGGGAAGTGGACACCTGCCTTAGCTTCTAAGCTCCTTCTTCATAGAGCTCATTTTTTTAGAATATGGGCCGCCAGGGATTGCTGCCGCTTTTTCGGTGGCTGCGTTAAGCTAAGGCAATGCTGGCACTTCTCGACTTGATGATCCGGCCCAGGCAGAACAGGCACAGGAGTGGCCGCCCAGCGGTAGTTTGCCGCCGCATGAATCGCACTTTGTTCTGTGCTCGGAGGGTGTAGGGGACGCATACACCAACGTTAGTACTGACGTTGTCGAAAAATACGATTTTTTGGCAAAACGACGAAGGTAGAGCTGACAAAGCACACTTTTCCGCGAGGCACCTGCATGAGCTAACGCTGGGAAAGAACTGGAAGGCGGCGTCCGGACTGCCCTTTATACCGACGCCTCCTGACGCCGGTCACCTGACGGGGCGGTCCTCAGGACCGCTAGCTGGAAATTTTATTGGGTCCCAAGCGCTCGTCGGCCGCCAGTCCTATGTGTAATTACCTACTGCAAGAGCCCTCTCTCGTAAGATCATGAAACCAAACAACAGTGCCTGATTGTGGCATCAACATAGTAGGCCAGATACATACTCCCAGGAATGCAGAGGCTGCTGGTTCTTGAAGGGGATGCAGGGTGGGTAGTTATAAAAACCTGAGTATCACTGGAAAGAAACAAGATTACCATGGCAATTTTTTTTCTAACCCCAGTAATATTCGGGTATTCATAACTTCTGCAGACTATGAAGCAGTACCTTTGGAGGTGGGCACATAACCTATTTTGGAAACAGACTATGCAGGACTGTTGGGCCAACCTGGCATCACTCCTGGACCAGATGTCCAAACTGTAATGCTTTGTGAAGGTGTGTACTGATTTCCAGGTACAGTAGCTGCTTTGCATGTCCATTAATGGAACATCTCTGGCAGCTGCTAAGGTAGCAGCTGTCCCTTCGTGGAATAGGCCTTCTCAACCCTGTTGGGGGTTCCCGTCCGCTTTAGAGTAACAACACTGGTGCACTTGAGCTATCCAGCGAAATTGACCTTTTAGATGCTGGGTTACCTTTCCACATCCCCATAAGTCAGGAACAGTTGTTTTCTGTCCTGCATATGGTCCTTAGTGGCTGTCATGTAATAACTAAGGGCTCTTTAACATCCAAACTGTGGAGCCCTTTCACCAGACGTGGCGTGTTCTGTAAAAATACAGGCAGAGCAATGGTTTGTTCAAATGGAAACACAAAACCACTTTGGAGAAATTTCCGTTTGTTCTCAGGACTACTTTGTCATTGTAGAAAGAAATGTAGTCCTTGTCACACAAAGCGCGAAGCTCACTGATTCTTCTGGCAGAAGTTATTGCCACTAGAAAACTGTTTTCCAAGTGACAAATTTTAGATGAGCTGAAGACATAGGCTCAAAGGGGGTCCCATGAGCTTGGCTATACACACATTAAAATCCCATGCAGGCAATGGTTCCCGTGAGGTGGGCGAATGAATTTCTGCACAGTGTCTAGCCCCCTGACTCAAGAATCCTCACCCTTTATTCTATCCAAACCTACATCAACAATTCACCTCCCATTCAACTTACTCATCTCTTGCTAAAAAGGATGCCTACTACCTTGGGGTATTTACCTGAACCTCCCTGCACTTGTTATGTAGGATTAGCATAAATACCATAGGCCTTTACTTCTAAAGTTAACTCCGGCCGTACACTTGTCCCTACTCCTTCTTCTAGCTGGTGAGCAGAAGTTAACGTGGCCCTCAAAGTACTCTACCTGCTTCTGCCCTTACACGTCGAGGAAAAGGCATTAAAATTGCTCATTTAACGCTAAAGCCTCCGGCTAAAATTGCTGAGATTCAGGCATGGGCAACTAATCTCAACCGGACATCCTTGGCATAACAGAAACTTGGTGAAGCCTAGTAAACAACAACATGAAATTGATCTCCTGGCTACTCCTGTCACAGGCATGACCATTTAGCTAGAAGGAGGAGGTGTCTAATATATGTTAAGTCTAAATTTCAATGTCACTTTGATCTCTTCTCCCTGGCATGCCTCCCAATGCAGAATCTTTATTTATCTCACTAACTTTAGGCAATGTTAAGAAACTACTTATTGGATGTAAATACCTACCTCCTGGACACCTCCAATGAACTGCCTTACCTTATGTCAGTATTGTCAGCTCTCTCCCCTCATGACATGGTAATCTGTGGAGACCTCAATGTTGATTGGCTGTCCCCTCAAGAAAAACAAGGCCCATAAGCTAGTCTCTGTCACAAAGTTCACCCAACTTATCTTCTTGCCCACAAGACATAACTCCAAAGCAGGTACCACAACGCTGTTGGATTGGTTACTATCTAATTGCCCACAAAGGATCAAAACAGTCAGTGTCTTACCAGATTGTAACAGTGACCACTCTCCTACCTACTGCGTGTGGCATAATAATTTTGATGCCCCACCAACCATAATACATGAATCCAGGAAAATGTCTCAGTTTAACGTAGACCATTTCTCAATGTCTATTAGAAATGCTGATTGGACACCCATTACTCGCCTCCCTCAACTGACCAGGCACGCAATTATTTTATTCTTTACCTTTAAAACATTATCAACAAACATGCTCCACTTACTAGATGTAGATCTAAGGTATTAAGGCATCCTGACTCTCTACTGAAATCAGGACCCTCGTGAAGAGTTGTGATGCAGCCTGGAAGACATATAAACACAGCCTCCTTCACTCTGATTGGCTATATTATCAACAGCTGAGAAATAAGTGTAAAAGTCGGATACAAGGTACTAAACGTATCTATCTCCACTCATTTCAGACTGAGAATCTCAGCACGCCAAAGAATTCTGGAAACATATCAATTCTTTGATCAAAGGTAAATCAACCCAATGTCCAAGCTCCATATCGTCCAGTGGCCATCTCCTTCAAGATCCCCAGTCCATTGCAGAAGGAATTAATCAGTTCCTCACTGACACTGATAGGTGCACAGCTCATCTACCACCAGTCTCGGATTTCTATCCCTACTCAGCATCCTGCCGCCTTGGCTCTCAAACCCTTTCCACACAAAACAGCCAGTAGAAGAGAAGTCCTCAGGTTGTTATCAAATCTCAACTCAGACAGCTCCCTGGCCATGACACATTAGAACCCAGGTTTCTCAAACTAGGGGCAGCAGCACTCACTGTACCTGTCTGTGATCTTCTAAATAGATCTATCCTCCCTGGTGAAGTGCCAAGTCTTTGGAAAGGCTGTGGTGGTCCCCTCCGTAGGGGGAGGACCCACACTGTGGAAAATTATAGGCCTATTTCAATCCTCTGCCCACTGGCTAAGATCCTGGACGCGGATCCTGCACAATCAGCTACAGTCCTACCTAGTCCTACATCATCTTCTCACAGACTGCCAGCATGGCTTCAGGAAAGGCCACAGTACTACCCAGCCCTTGTCAAAGTCTTGACTGACATTCTTAATGCAAGTGATGCTGGTCTTCTAACCAGTGGAGTATTCGATGATCAAGGTCTTTGATCTAGTCAACCACCACCTTCTCCTTGGTAATTTGCATCAATTAGGTCTAGATCCGAAGCACTCACATGGTTCCATGACTACCTCACTGGAAAGGGTAAATGGTCTGTTCACTCTCTCCTCTTCAAGGCCTCATCTCACATGGAGTACTCCCAAGGTTCTATTCTTGGCCCGTACTATTCTCGCTTTTATCAGTGATCTCCTTAATCTCTGTGGCAGCGTGTCCGCGGCAATTATAGTGCTGATGATGCAATCTTATACCACTCATCTAACAATATAGGTTGGCTTAACCAAAGCTTTAACTCTGATTTCAATGCTTTCGAGACCTGGTTCTCTGACAATCACCTAATTCTAAATACAAAAACAAACAAAAGCAGTACTTTTCCATAACCCATCCCCAAACCTACCAAATAGCTGCAGATCAGTACACAGTCAGGAGACCCCATAGAGGTGGTTAGTACTTTCAAATACCTTAGGGTTCACTTAGATGCCTCCTTCTCAATGGAGCATCATGCAACACAGCTTACCAAAATGGTAAACCAGAAGCTTGGGTTATTATACCACCTCTGCCCTCTTTATCCAGCGCTACCTGTAAAAGACTGAGTCAACATCTCTTCTCCTATTTTGTTCTATGGTGCTCCTACTACTCTCCGCTCAATCCTCTCTCTCTTGCACAGGTGCATCAACCTATCATAGATTGACATTTTGCCCTGGTGCGGACTCCAGAAAACACCACTGTGACGCCCTGTATTCTCTTCAATGGCCTACCTATAACTCGAGGTTACAGTTTCACATTATGCCTTGTGTTCAAACTTACCAAGCTCTTTAATCCTTCCTTAGGGAATCGTTCAAAAAAGTACCCACACGCATGCTTAGATCTACTTCTACCCTTACTAGCAATCCAGAAGACACCATCTATCGGGTAAGCACCCAACGCCTTCTTAGCTCCCTCTGCTTGGAATTCTCCCTAACTTACTCTACTGCCCCATCCTATCCTCCTTCAAAAAGAGCTTACCTCTTTCCTACTAACCCCTCCTCTGCAATTGTTAAATAACCCTTATAGCATCACTAATGCCTAGTCTATGTACTCTGATAGACTTATCTTGTAATCCACCTGCTCTCGTGTTCCTGCTATGTATATATATTGTATAATATTAGTTATCCTGTTTATTTATATATGTTTAATGCCTGATCTGTTTAAGTTACTTACCTGGCTTTCCACTATAATAATTTTGCAACATTGTTACATATCTCTGTATCCTGTATATGATTATTGCATGTATCTATTGTACTGTGTTCACCATTGTGCCAGTGGTCACTGAAAAGGACTGCATGGTCTCAGTGGACTTACCCAGTTACCAAAATTCTAATAAATACATAAATGCCCTTAAAGAACCTTTTGAAAACAGGATATGAAGTCAATGAGAACTTTGCCTGGCTGAAATGTAAGCAGATGATGCAGCCAAATGTACCTTCAGTGTACTGGCCTGAAGGCCGAAAGAATGTAAATGAGTGAGATAGTCCAACATGACCCATATCCTGCCTGTGTTGGTTCAATATCCTGTGGAACACCAGATGGAAAACCTTTTCCATTTTGCAGACCAAGTTTTCTTAGTGGAGGGCTTCTAGCCTTTAAAATATCCAGAACACCTTCTGAAAGGTTTAGTCCTGCATATTCTATGTCCCCAAGAGCCAGGCCTTGAGCCTTAGGGATCTGCGGTTCAGGTACAGAAGCCTCCCGACTGGGCGTTAACAGACTGTGCCTCCTGGGAAGGTGTATTGGTTCAGCCACTGACATGGAGGGCAGTAGACAGTACCATGGCTGACTGGGCCAGTCTGGTGCTATTAAGATCATGGATGCTGGCTGGGACCTGAGCTTGAGCAAAACTCTGCATACCAGATGGAAGGGAGGAAAGCATGTAGGTACTTCCTGACCAATCTAGAATTAAGGCATCCAGAGGATTGTTCCCTCTCTGGTGGTCTGCAACAATATTTTGGCAGGTGGAGGTTCTGGTGGGATGCGAACAAGTCCACCTCTGGAGTGCCCACCTCTTGAAAATTACCTGTACCATTTGCCCGTTCAGGGTCCATTCATGATGGACCTGGTTGATCCAGTTCAAGGTGTCTGCCAAGGTATTGTCTTTGCCTGGCAGATGAATGGCTTGAGAGAAATTTCCAAAGAGTAAGCCAGACTCCATATTTTCATAGATTCTGTGTAGAGAGGACTGGAACTTGTCCTCCCTGCTTGTTTATGTAGTACATGGTGGTGATATTGTCTGTTCTGATCTGTACCACCTTTCCCTGTAGTAGAGGCGTGAAGGCATTCAGTGCTAACAAAACTGCTCTGAGCTCCAGCAGGATTATGTGCAAGATTGACTTTGCACTTGACCATGTGCCTTGGGTAGTGTGATCCCCAGATGGGCACTCCACCCAGGAGAGATACATCCGTTGTGAGAATTACAGATGGGGGCTGCTGTTGGAAAGGAACCCTTCTCTCAGGTTGCTTTCCTCTTCCTACCATTCGAGAGCATGTAACAGAGTTCCTGGTACTGGAATCAATTTGAAGGAGGCTCTCTTTCTGGTACCAGTGAGCCCTTAGGTGAAACTGGATGTCCCTCATCTAGAACCTGGACCCTAGTACTGTGCCAGTGGCAGCTGCCATGTGGCCCAACAGTTGAAGGAACTGTTTTGCAGTTTTGACTTGTTCAGGACAAAGCGAACCGCCAAGTGTTGAATGCTTCTAATCCTGTCTAGTGGCAGGTAAGCCCTGCCCTGCAGGGTATTTAGCTCGGCTCCTATAAACTGCAATATCAAAGAGGGTTGCAGAACTGACTTCTTTTGATTTATTATGAATCCTAGAGACTCCAGGAGTTCCTGAGTAAGAAGCAGCTGCTCCCTGACATGCTGGGGGACTTTCCACCACCGCCAATCATCCACGATGGAAAACGTGACATCCTGCTTTCAAAGCTGTGCCACCACTACTGCCAGGCACTCTGTAAACACCCTTGGTGCTGAAGTGAAGCCAAATGGCAGTGCTGAGAAGTGATAGTGACCTGAAGGGAGTCTGAACCTGAGGTATTTTCTATGAGACTCCCTTATGGAGATGTGGAAATAGGCACCTTTTAGGTCCAGTGATGCCAACCAATCTCCTTTTGGAGGGTTGGCAGAATCAGTGCCAAGGTTACCATTTTGAACTTTGACTTTGTTAGGTATCTGTTTAAGACCCTGAGGTCTAATATGGGCTGCCACTCCCCATTTTCTTTGTGGTGAGAAAGTATCTTGAATAAATCCCTTTCCCTTTAAGCTGGTTGGCACTGGTTCTACTGCTCGAACAAGGATCAGCTTCTGAACCTCTGCTTCCAGAAGTTTTCTTTCTGTATTTGAAAATGGTTTGAAAACCAGAGTTCTTAAAGGTGGAAGGATTTGAAAGTCACAGCCCTGACTCACTACCTCCAGGACCCACTTGTCTGTGGTGATGTTCTCCAAGCATGAAAATAGAAGCCAGTCTGCCTCCTACAGGCAGTAGAGAGGTGGCCTGTACAGACACGTCAGGTGCCTGTTTTGCTTGGGACTGAGCCTGGGGCTGGGAAGCATGCTTGAACTCCATCTGCCCTTCCCCTAAAGTATCCTTGCTGTGGATACTGCTGGTATGGGGTCGTAGCCATGGATTGAAGAAGGCCTGCTTTAGGCTCTGCCCAGCCTCCCTCCATATGGTTCAGTGGATGGGGACACTTTTTCCTTGTGGAATTGCTTCTGTAAGTGGTTTTATACTCATCTACCTTTTTCATGTAAGCCTCTGTCATTTGCCCAAAGAAGGAATGTTCCTCAAGTGGAAAATCTAATGCTTTGGTCTGAGTATCTTGTGTCAGGTTTGTGGCTCTCAACCAAGCAAACCTTCTTTGAGCCACAGTGTTTGCCATCCACCTGGCAGCTGTGTTGTAAGAATCTGCAGCCATCTGAAATTGATACTTGGCTGCTTCCAGACCAAATCTAGCTGTTTCAGCTGAGACAGGAGGCTGTACCTTTTCAAACCTGGCAAGCACTGACTGCCAGACTTATTTCTGGTATTATGCAGCAAAGGCCTGAAACTGGCCTGTCTGATAGCCAAGGAAGCTGAGAGGTAGCCTTTCTTGGCCATGCAATCTATTTTCCTCGAATCCTTGTCTAGAGGATGGGAGGCTAGGGGACCCTTGCCTTGTCACAGGCGCACCACTTGCACTACTCCTTGGTGGTCAGGGTGAGAGAATAAAAATTCTGCACCTTGTCTTTCAAGTTGGTACTTTTGTCCAACCTCTTATCCAAAGGTAGGGCAGTATTAGGAGTCTGCAGTGTTTTAAGGCATCTTTTAAAGAATTTATTAATTGGGAGAAGATGCTTTTGGTGGGTGTTAACCCCATCATTTCCACATACTCTACTGCTTCATCCTCAATAACTTCACTTGTGTGGATGTCTAAGGCATCCACCATTTTCCTTATAAAAGTGAAGTGAGAGGAAAAATCCTCTGATGCCCTAGAAGAAGAACCAAATTCTTGTTCAGGAAACTCCCGTTCGATGGGGTCCTCTTCCTCTCCTCCTCAATGTCCAGGTACTCTTCTTGCTCATAAACAGAAGACTGAGAAGAGACAATCTGTCTGGCTGGTGTCTGAGGCAAAGGGTAGTCAGCCCTTGTAAAGCCTGGATCACACGGAAGGTCTGTGCAATCTCTTCTGCACTTGGCATTTTTATTGCATGTACAGAAGTCCCCAAAGGCTTATCAACAGGGGTTCTGTGTGCTTAAGTCATTTTAGACTTTTTTGGAAATGAAGAGTCATCCGGTTCAGCAAGCCTGTTTGAAACTGCTTGAGTACCGCCCCAGGGGTGGCAGTTACAGTAGCTGAAATTGATGTGGTTTCACCACAGGCATAGAGGGTGTCGGCTGATCAGAGCCAGGGACCCTTTGAAACAGACATCTTTTCTTTAGCCTTTCAAGGCACTTTTCCACATTTTTTCTGGAAAAGTTTTACAAATATCAGAGTCTATTTTAAATATTCAAAACCCAGACAGACCACACAAAGGGTGTGCTTGTCTGCTTTAGAAAAAATCTCACCGCAGTCAGTACATAGTTTAAAACTGGGTTCACTGGTTCTTCTTTTGGTTTTCAGACATTCTGAGAGGAAAAACAGAATTAGTAAATAACCACTACGTAAGAAAGGTTTTAAAACCTTATTTAGCGTTAGCGGTCAGTTCCTGAACCGAGAAAAACTTACTGGAACCAGAATCGAACCGAGAAACTGAACGGAGTTAGCAGTTCAGATAAGGTATAAAACTTTAAATTTAAATAAAACTAATGGAGTTCCTTAGTCAGGGAACTCAAGGCCCGACTCCCACCGATTATACGAACCGGAAGAAACTGAGAAGACAAAGAATTTAAAAGTAAACGGTTTAATAACTAATAACACTAGTTAGAGGTAGTATAAGAAAAGGATAAAAAAAATACTTATGTATTTTATGAAATTTTAAGCATCAGGACTAGATGATGAGGAGAGAAACTCCGGGCTTCTGGTCTTGACAGGCAGAGAGTGAAATCTGAAGGTTCAGAACCAAGGCAGTTGGTTAGAAGTAAGCATTAAGCCACGATGGAGGTGGGCTCTAATGCTGGATTGATGCATGGGGGGCAGTGCGTGCCGAGGCCCAGGGCGAGGCTACCGCCGACCCATGCATCAATGCATTAGAGCCCACCGACGGAGTGGCTTAATGCGCTTGTAACATGGGCCGTGGGTCGGGGACGGATGTCGAAGGGGCCCACTGTTACAGGTACACAATACCAGGCGGAGGCGGTCAGAACTTTTGAGAATTGTACTGCACTTTCAGAGACTGGTGTAACACATTACATACATACTGATGTGGTCAACACAGAGTGTCGTACGAGTGGCACAGAGGGCCAGCCAACAGTACTGTGCTCTTGTGCAGAGTTCCGTGCGGGTATTGCTGTTATACCCGCAGTGGGAGGTCTACCTGCAGGGTTTCGCCGCCGAGCAGCGCTGGACCCGCTGTGCATGTCGGTCGCCATCCCTTTCTGCTGCCTCCATCATAGTCATCCGCAGTGTGGTCCTCCAGGTGCTCTCTGCATTATGCCTCGGTGCTCTGCGCCTGTGCTGCTGTGATCGGGCGCTTGTCCTTCCCATCTCCGCGGACGGTCCCATAGAGGAGGTTCACCATGCCATGGATGGTGACCGTGTGGCAATGGCATCCTGGTGGTCGGTGCTGCGCCTGAACGATCGCGTCCTCATCGCAGTGTGCGACTCGGTTCCCTGCCCCTCACCCCCAGCTGCTCTGCTTCCCACCTCAGATTCCTAGTAGGGCTGCAGAAGCGCCGATCATTCCGCTCCTCCTCTCACTTCCCCAGGCGACTCAGTGCTGCTAGGCAGGGGTCTGGCTGTGACGATACTGCCGAAGTGGGCATGGCATATATGCGTTAATACCCACTTTGGCTGCCGTCTCGTGACCTCCTAGCCCTATCGGCTTGCTCCCTCAGAGGTGCACAATTCATGCCATGTTACAAGCAGTGTTTGAAAATCAGGACGGCAAAGATTCCATCATTTGCATAGCATTCCATCTCTCAGGCAGTTCAGTCTTAAAGGGACACTGCAGAAGTTATGAATACCGGAGTATTACTGGGGTTAGAAGATTGACTCAGCGTTATTAAGCAGCTATCAACTGCTTCTCTCAAAATGCACATGCTTAAACATTTACAACATGTAACCTGTATTAGGTATAGATAGATGGTGTGTGATAATTAAAATGTTCTAGTGACTGGGTAAATACTGTAGAACTCAAAATTTTACTGCAATTAAATTTTGTGCTAACGTCCCTGCCAATCAGTTCAATCTCAATCTTTATTTATTTGTTTAAGTAGCCTTTCTAAAACCAAGGCGCCTGTACAATACTAGATAAAACAATTTCAATAAAATACAATACTAAACAAACAATTACAAGTACAACAAACACCAATTTAAAAATCATTGTATGCTTTCTTAAAAGGTGAGTCTTCAAAGATTCTTTAAAACTATGGACAGTAGGGCTTTCCGCACCTGACAAGGTAGAGAATTCCACAGGGTTGGAGCCATAAAACTAAAAGATCTAGCTCCTGAGGTTTTAAACGAACCCTGGGAATCTCTAGCAATCCTCGTCAGTGGATTGGAGAGAGCGGGGACAATAGGGATGAAGGAGATCTTTCAGGTAAACCGTCCCTGATCATGTAGGGCCTTATAGGTCAGCAAACCGACTTTAAAGGTGATTCATTAGTAACCGGCAACCAGTGCAGACCACGGAGCACTGGCGTTATATGACTGGCTCCTGGAAGAGCCAGTCAACAGCCTGGCTGCCGATTCTGCACTAGCTGCAGACGGCATCTCAACCCCAGGAAGCCCTAGGTAGAGCGAGTTGCAATAGTCAAGGCAGGAGGTAATGAAAGCGTGAACTAAAGTTGGCAGATCGCTGGGGAACCAGGTGTTTCACCCGGCGATGTTCCTCAGATGGTAAAGAGGTTTTGACAACCGCTGACACCTGGAATTTAAATGTCAAGCGGTCACAAACACAACGCCCAGATTCCGCACTCCAGTCTGAGGTATTTAGCGGAGTATCCCGAGTTATAAACCTGAGGGTGATCCAACCAATAAACCCGCCTCCCGCATCCTGGCCCACAACCAACACCTCAGTTTTAACAGGATTCAACCTCAGCCAACTCACATTCATCCAGTCCTGGATTTCAGCAAGACAGTTATTAAAAACCGACAAGGCAGTATCATGACGGGCGCAAAGGACATGTACAGCTGAGTATCATCTGCATAGCGGTGAAAACTCAGACCATACTGCCTAATAATCGCTCCTAAGGCAACATATATACTGCAAACAACATGGTGCCAAATGGAACCTCGCGGGTACTTCACAGGATAGGGAGACTGATGCTGAGGAAAATCCCAGACACCACTCTCAGCGCCCTACCCTCGAGGTAAGATCGAACCAACTGAGGACTGTACCAGACAGTCCACAGATAGACCGCAGGCGCTCCAGTAGCACACCATGGTCTACAGTATCAAATGCTGCAGAGCGATCAAGAAGGACCAGAATGGAAGTGATCTTCGATCTCTCGCTATTAGGAGGTCATTTAGCACCCGAATCAACACTGTCTCGGTACTATGTCTTTTCCGGAATCCGGACTGGAGAGAGTCGAGAGATTGTGGCTGGTCAAATGATCATTCAACTGCAGAGCAACCACCTTCTCAATAACTTTACCAACAAAGGGTAAGTTAGAGACAGGCCTGTAGTTTGCCAGACAGTCCGGATCCAAGGAGGATTTCTTAAGGATAGGCTGAACCACCGCCTCCTTTAGAGGATTTGGAAAATCCCCATCTCCAAAGACCTACAGACTATCTCAGCTAGGATGGGGCCAATTTTATCCACACACCCCACTAAGAGACATGTGGGGCCTGGATCCAAACTACAGTTGGTCGGACGCAACAATTGTATGATCACACAATTTCCTCAACTGTAGGAAGGCTGAAGTCAGACCACTCAAACTGGGTGTCCGACATCTCCTGCCGACTATCACCACTCCGCTGGAGAGAGTTTGATGGATGTCTGATCTAACTGTGGCAACCTTATCTGAAAAGAATAGAGCAAACTCTCACACTCGTTCTTGAGAAAACACTCTTCTGGACTGCAGACAGATTGGATTGCACAATCTGTCCACAGTCCTGAAGAGCTGAGCTGGTCTATTCTGTGCAGCAGCAATCTCTCTGGACAGGAATTCTGCCTTCTTAGAGAGATTGCTGATTGATAGGACAATGAGTGATCCATCAATCTAAGTTTGTCACAATCCTGGCCCGACCTCCGCCAGCACCTCTCCAGCCTTCGGCCAACTCTCCTCAACTCCCCAAAGTCCTCATCAAACCAAGGAGACTTAGGTCTAAGGGTGAGAGGACGAACACGAACAGGAGCAATGGAATCCAGGGCCCCTGCCACCGCCTCATTATAGGAAAATACCAGCTCACCTGGATCCATGCACTCTCGGTAAACTCGATAGGTCTAGCACCGCCATCAGACCATCAGGGAGACAACCCTTAAAGGGCGATACCGGACCATCTCCTAGTGAGGTCAACACAAGGGTGGCCCAAAACTGAACCCAATGGAGTGATGGTCAGACTATCCGACCCGGTTCCACCACCAAATCGGATATATCTCCATCCCCAGAAGGAACACCAAATCCAATGAATGACCACCAATATGGGTCGAGGAGGAAATAACCTGTGTGAAGCCCAGTGACATCATTAACTGGAGGAAGTCTTGACCAAATCCGCGAAAACCCTTATCGTTAACCCAGGCATTGAGGTCCCCAACACCAACCATCTGGGTGACCCCAATGTCAAGTCGACAACGAGGTCCACCACTTCCCGCAGGAAAACATTCCCGTCACCTGGTGGATGTGATACTAGAAGTATCCTGCACCCCACACCCTGGCCAGGATACATTCTCAAAGGATTTGGAGTTCCCACTGGTACCTCCACTAGGCCCAGTTCTGATCTAAAACAGATGGCAACACCCCGCCTCCCACGATCCAACCTCAGGTGATGTATCACTGAGTATCCGGCTGGAATCTGCTGCCTCCAAAACTGGTCCAACATTTCCACCAGCCAGGTCTCAGTGATGCACGCCAGGTCTGATGTCCCAACAAAATCAGCTATAATAGCGCTTTTGTTCCTAATAGACCTGGCATTGCATAACACGCCCAGTAGGATGAGACACCGAGGATGATGTGTTACTTGCTGGACCATAGTCAGAACCTTTGGTATGGGAACCAGGCATGGGAACCCCTTTCCTGGACCCATTTTACCAGGGCCTCCTAGTCCCTCGTACTATCCCTATCCGCCTCGCTTTCCATTCCCTCCAAACCCAGGCCCAGTCCTCTTCTTCTTCTAATAATCCCAAGGCCCTACATCGCTATAAACTTCTATTGGTCAAGGGGCAGAAAAGGACGAAGGTCTCTGAGTTCGGAGGGGAATAACGCCCACTGTCCTCGTACTATCCCAACACATTTTTAAAATTCTAATATATATCAAATAAAGAATCCTAGATTTTAAGATTATATAACCCACTCTCTAATTCCAGATAAAATCAATCCTAAATAATAATTCCACAAACCTCTCACCCTCCAAATCTATATAAAACACTAACAATAAAATAAAACTCTACATTACTTCCCACCCAGTCCTCTCACCACTGGGAGAAAATAAAATATACCTAAAATTAATAAACTAAGATAATAATAAACTTTAAAATTAAATAAATATGTCCAAACAGACAATTGAATCAACTATCATCCAGTGACAAAATCATCCTCGTGATAAAGAGATAGTTCAGTCAGATTAACACTATAAAATGTCCAACTCAGATATAACAATAAAACCAACAGGTCCAAAGTGAGCTAGCTAGAATAAGCTAGTAAGTCAAAACTCACAGTCAGATCAAGAGACCGAATGAGGCAAAACCAAGGTAATCCAGGTAGAACCAAGATTAATCCGAAAACCAAGGGCCAAATGTCAACCCTCCGACTCCGGCTTATCAGGCAGTAAGATCCAGAATTCCAACAATGACTTTCAGGAGAGTCTCGCCCATCTCCTGATACCTCTTTCAACCGCTCCCTGCAACGGTCACCCACCGGCTACGAGCAGGAAAACGGAAGAGCTGTGGATACACGCCCTACAGCAACAGAACCGCAGCACTGCTGGCTCGAGGTCAGGGCTAGGAAAGGCTTCCACCCCAATGAACCTCTCGGTCTGTCCGATGAAACAAACACCTGGAAAGTTATCTTCCATCCAGAAACTCATCCCAATCTCAGCCTCCAATTTCACCACTGGCAGACTGAAATCACCTCCTCCCTCTTTCACCGACTCAAGCACTTCTTACTCCAAAAGTTATATGACAATCCACCAGTAGCAAAAACTTGGACCCGAGTTGTAGGCACCCAAACCAAGAACGGATAGCCAGCGATTAATAAACCAGTATCCACATCCGCAGATCACAGACAGGAGCCGGGAACACACCACTACCCAGGCGACTCAGCTTTCCTTACGCAGATGATGGCAAAACACACCTGAATGCCTCAGCTCAGCCCCCTGCCCGGCTCGCTTGATGTAAACAGATCCAAACACAGAAATTACTTCATCCTCCACCTCCTTTAGCAAATGCACACACTCTCTTGTTCCCAATGTAAAACAGCCAGCTGAGAACAGAGGCTTGGTCCCGATACACAGAGAGCTTGGTCCATAAATGACAGAACCGAAACCGAAAACCAGGACCGTGGACCACCTCAACAGGCTAGCGCTAAAATGCTAACATCCAAAAACGTCAACTAAACAATAAAATAAACATCAGTTGTAGTAAAATTTACAAAACAAACGGAACGAACGGAACAAACAAAATTGAACAAACGGCTAGCCCAGCATGGCCGCCATCTTTGTGAATGAAAGTGTACGTGTACTTAAAGTTGTGTTTTGCCTCTTCAGGACTCAGCTAAAACCAGAGTTCACTGTAATTTGTGTTCAAGGACGGCATTCTGACCAAGTTTCCAGAAAGTTGTCAGTTTTAGTCTGAGGTCTGATATCTCAGATGACAGCTTAGCTGAGCCAGCAGTCCATCAGTAGCGCCCACAATCAATAATCAGTTGCCAGGGTACAGCAGAGTGACAGTAATTACCCGTCAGCTGCTAGGCTACTGAAGTCATGCAACCGCGCCAGTTGATTAGGACAGTTAACAACAACATAACTAAATAAATAAATAACACTCACTCTTACTCCTGTTTGCATTGTCTGCCTACTCATACTTTTTACTGTTTGCACCATCTGACCAGTCTACAACCATTTACTATGTCTCTGGTGCAGTGGCTGCAGCATAAGGTTGTCAATAGACTTCTCTTCAGTAGATCCAGTATACCCAACCCAAAATGTTCAGTACCACTAACTGTGGCAGAGTCTGTAATAACACAGAATCTGACAGCAGATAAGGATCACTTGGCTCACCCAGTATGCTCATTTTGTTACTGTCTATATGTCACCACAGACCCTACCTGGTCTCCAGTTCTCCCCCATTGCTTCCCACTAAAGATTCCTTGTGACTATCCCATGCATGCTTGAAGCCCACCACAGTTTTCACCCCAACAACTCCACTGGAAGACTGTTCAAGGCGTCCAAAACTCTTTCAGTGAAGAAGTACTTCCTTATATTTCTTTTAATTTGCCCTTCAGCTTCATTGCATGGCCCTTGTTTTCTTCTCTCCTTCTCATTTTCATTTCATTTTTTTGTAAACTTTATTTAAATCGAGTTTTCCAGTTTCCAACTTTACTAAAAAAACATTATGACGTGTCTGTTATACCATATATTGAATGGGACAGAATTAAGCACAATATTTAAGCAAGCACAGAACTTACTCCTTGCTCACCTGAGTGTTCAGGTGATCCTCAACTAAAAGAGAAACATCGTACCAGAGTCCTATAATATTGGAGGATTTATATACCCCTAAAAGACAGATAGTACAGAAAAACTAAAGGACTTGGGGTCATAACAGATTATTGGTGTTTTAACTGCAGGTTAAATATAATATACAGAGTTATTGGAATGTCAACGGGTGGCTGTATTAAACATGGAAGTTACCAAGACTCACACCAAGGATTGAGTTCTCTGTAGCAGGGGCTAGAAGGTTGGGAAGCTAATGCTGTTTACAGGCAGCCCCACATTTGTATATATTTTCTGTCTTGGTTATTTGCACTATACTGTAGATGTTTTAATTTCATACAGTGTAGCAGGGCCTGCACCCACTGGGACAACGTGGGCACTCTCAGACCCCAGTGCTGTGCCATGACTTGTTTGCCACTACTATGCCAAAGTTCCATAAGGGGTGCTCCACCTTACTCCCCCACCCATACTTCCCGGCATTCCAAGAGAATATGAACTGTATCCAGGTCCTACGGGACCCACTATCTCCTCCAGTAATGATACTATCCCCTGCCAAAATTGGTTCACTAAGTGGCATCCCACATTAGACAGGAAAAAGTGCCTGTGTTGACTTTGCATTTAAGACATAGTTCTGATTTTTCCTTATTTATTCTATTAGCTAAAGCAGGGTGAAATAAGACTATGGAGGAAGTTATAATGTATTTCCTAAGTCTTATTATTCTTGGAACACTCCATCCTCTTTTCATTATAACAGTCCAATCTCCTTCAGTCAAACAGTTTGGCAACAGATCTCTTCCCATTTCCTCTTTGTACCCGCCATAGGATCTGCCAGTCTCCCAGAAGGACCTTGCAGATTTTGGACATAGACTTCGGTCTAGGTTTGTTGCCCTCACTGAGCAGGACCTCCTCTATTGTGGATCTTTGGGGGTTAGATGGGGCAGAGGTGTCCTGATTGTCATACAGCTGGGCCCTAACCTGGAGGTATGCAAAAATGTGTAGGTGGGAGGAGGAATTCCTAGCAAGGTTTTGGTATGTCTTTAAGTCCTGTCCTCAAACAACTGAGAGATCATCTCAAGTCCCCTTGTTTCCAAGTATTTCAGGACCCAAGAGGTCAAGCGTGGGATGAGGCTGTCTTCCCAAAGTGCGCATAATTACTGCATCATTCTAAAAGGTAGGGGTAGACCCAAGTATGACAAGTGTCGCAAGCCATGCTCTGGCGGTGGAACTTCAAACAGGGCACTATTGAAGCGGCGCCTGAAGGCCACCTCCTCCAGAGCTAGCCATGTCCTCTGTGGTTCAACCTCTGGTAGCAGATCCATCAGGAATGCTATTTACGCTGCCTGATAGTAGATCTTCAAGTTTTGGAGGCGAGTTCCCCTCTTGAGGCGGTTGCCAAAAGGTCTCCTGCTTCACCCTCGTCTTCTGCCATTCCATAGTAAAGTGGTAATGCAGTTCATAAGCGATTTAAAGTACTTATTCAGTATGTGAGAAGGAAGAGTCTAAAACGGATACAGACACTGGGGAGCACACACTCTTGATCAGGTTCACCTTCCCTGTCAGTGTGAGTGGTAGGGATCGCCATCTATCACAGTCCTCTAACTTTCTTTAGGAAGGGTTTGTAGTTAACCTCTCCCAGCTTTGACAGTGTCCTAGGGAGCAAAATTCCTAAATATTTAACTACAGACGCTGGAGGCAGGAAGGCACCACTTACCTGAATAGGGGTATGTTTCCCAATGGGGAGCCTTCAGACTTGGACCAGTTTATTTTGTGGCCATACAATGGGCCATAGGTGTTAAACAATTCTATCAGGGCAGGCAAGACCCTCTGGGTTGTCTATAAATAACAAACGCCTTCTGCGAACAGCGAAATGACATGCTCCCTCTGCCCTGGCTAAAACCCTTAATATCTGGGTGTTGCCGAATAGCCTGTGCCAGAACTTCTATCATCAGGATGTATAAGAGTGGGGAAAGCAGATAACCCTGTCAGGTGCCTCTAAAGAGCCCAAAGGGAGTGGACAAGGTATTGCTAGTAAATTTGAGCTCAGGGTGACCTGTACAATGCAGCTATCCAGCTCAAATTTTAGGCCCAAATCCATATTTATTAAGGACAGTAAACATAAAAGCCATTCCACTTCGGTCAAGGCCTTCTCCATGTCCAGTGTAAGAAGGCCTGAGCTCCAACTCTATTCCCCAATGCCCATCTATTCATAATGATAAAGGTCTCCTGATGTTCTGCTTGGCCTGTCTACTTTTACAACCCCTCTGATCGGGATGGACGAGCTGTGGCAGAAACCCCTCAATTTCAGCAGCCAACAGTTTAGCCAGGATCTTGTAATCGGCATTTAATAAGGAAATGGGCCAATATGAACTACATTTGACAGGATCTTTACCTGGTTTCGTAAGACCTGTAATGGTTGCCAGGGACTTGGACTCTCACAGAATACCCTTCTCCAGTACTTCTTGCATCATCGAATACATTCAATGACAGGACACATCTGGAATTGAGTGGTACTCTGAGCAGCATGCCTTCCTGGTAAAACTCTTAAATAAATAAATTTAGGTCCAGCCACAAAGTTTATAGATTCCAAAGAAATTCCTTCTGGTCCTGGGCCTTACCACATTTGAGAACCAAATGGCCTGTCAAAGCTCTCTAAGAGTAATCGGAGTCAAGCTTCACTACCACCACCGCAGGGTCTGGGGTATTCACAGGGATGCCTTGGATAAAAGTGTCTAAGGTTAGGCCTTGTAGGACTTCTGAGGTATAAAGGATCGGTAAAAGCCCGGAAAGTGTTATTTATAATCTTCTGATCAGTTGTGACCTCCTCGTCTGGCCCCTCCAGTTGCAGGATCTGTCTCTCTGCCTTTTATTTTGTTTTACCTGTCAGGTGAGCCATTTACCCTCTGTCCCCTCAAATAGCTCCCAGCCTTGGTAATCAGTACATTTCTTTCAATGTTTCTGGAAGAAAGCTGGTTCAGACTTCCTTTGAGCCTTCTGAGTTCCCCAGATTAGCCCTCTCCCTTCCCAGACATTATGTTTTCTCTAATGCTATGACCTGGGCTTCTAGATCTCTTTCCTCCTGGGACTCCTTTTTCGCTTATGGGCTGCATATGAGATGGATACTCCTGGAAATAAGCCTTTACTGCCTCCTAGGTGGTCATCATGGACATGTCTTCCACCCTAATATGGACAAGGAAATCTCTAATTGTGGCAGGCACTTGGTCCCTATAGGCACCATCTGTTAGAGGCAGGATTGAGGCGTCACTGATGTCTTGGTGGCAGGCCTTCAGATAAAATCAATTTCACCTCCAGAGGAGCATGGTCTGAGATGCAAATTGGCCCATAAGATGCCGTCTACATGCTCTCAGGATTTCCAGAGACAACAATGCCAGGTCAGTTCTAGTGTGACCTTGGCATGCATGAAAAGAAGGAAAATTCACACTGGTCTGGATGCAGGTGTTGCCACACCTCTATCAGTACCCTCTCTGCTAGACTCCTGAGGGCAGCCACACTCCTGGGTGGTAGGCATACCCACATCCCAAAATGGTCTAGTACGGGGTCCTAGAATGTATTAAAATTCCCCAATAGCTGGCCCTGGTGGCGCAGAGGCTGAGGCGCCGGATGCCTACTATTACTGACGCAATTCGTGCCTGTAAATGAGCGAGGTCATTGGAGGCCTGCACGGGGGTGTAGTGCAGGATTGAGCTGCCGGCTGACAGCTCCCCTCTCAGGGAGGATCAGTGCTTAACTCGCTCTTGGGTGCCTCATGGTGGAGGCCAGGAGGCAGCGCACCCAAGTGAGCCAGGGCACTAGGTCAATGGGGGCGGGAAGAGGCCGTCACTGGAGCAAGAGGGTGCATGCGTGCCTCCACGCTCATGTGTCTCTCTGTCTGGGGCCTCGAGTAGCGGGAAGTAAAACCAGGAGGAAAAAGTCAGGGGCCCACGGAAGGATGAAGCTCTGGGGGGTCCACCAGCACGACAAGTGTTAGAAAGCTCCCGAAGACCCGTGGAGTCTGGTAGGTTGGCAGACACACAGCTATGGCCTCATGGAAGGAGTATAAATACCTGACAGAAAAAAATCCCCCATACATACATTTTATCGAAGAGGCTACCAATAAAGCCAGTTTATGGAAAAATTCTGGGCTATCAAAGTTAGGACCGTATAGCGAAACAAAATAAATCTCTTCCCTCAGTTAAGACTTTGGCTGCAATATATCGACCCTGGGGTCAGAAAGAGATGAAATAATTTGCACATGAAGGCCCGGCCTAAACCACACCGCTGCTCCTCTGGCTTCTGACGTGAAGCTGGCCACAAGCAGGTACCCCCCAACAATCTTGCCAATTTATCAGATTCATCTTTAGTGAGGCTAGTCTCCTGCAGTAGAAAACATCCCCTTGACTTTTTAAAATATGTTAACACCCTTTTCCTCTTCACTACAGTCTTGAGACCACTGACACTCCACAAGATACATTTTAGTTGATCCATGACCAATTATAATATTTTATATGGACACCTAGGAGCCCATATCTAAATGCATTCCCCATTCACTGTCTATGCTGTAAAGTGCTGGAAATTTAGTTAAACATAGAACATTTTCATTTCATTTTTATTTTTATACTTGTAAGCCAACAGGCATAAATGCTTGTTTTCATTAGCAACAAGTCTACAAAATAACAATACAACGAGTACAATAAAACAATACAAATAGCAGGTACAATGATACAGTCATGATGATTCATAACATGTACAGACGGTTCTAGAATTTAGCCAGTCCTTAAATAGCACTAAATATTTGTAGGTAGAAAAATTCTTAATTGCAGTTGGTAAAGCACTGTAATACAAAGGATCTCTGTAAAGTATGATCTTTGGCTTTGTGACTCTTTAAACCATGGAACAATATACTCCTGAAGGGAACAGATTAGTATCATGTACATTTTCATTTCTTTTAAATAACAAGGAAACAGAGGATGGAAGAGACCCAAAACATTTGTTTTTGCATTAAAACAGCAAGATTAAACTGACATTTGTTCTCTAAGGAACAACAACCAAAAAGAGGCATAAAGGACAGATGTGTCTGGGTAGATTAGTTAAAATCTGCAAAAGTCATTATAAGCTACCTGTCATTTGGAAAGGGCACACTTGTTTGCTGCAGACTAAACTGTAAGACCATAGTCTACTACAGAAAAAGACTGTGAGCCAACAGTTTCCTAGATTCATGGGTCAGAAAGGACAGTTATGCTAGAACGTACCATAACTGTAGATCTTCGAGGGATCTCTTTCACCAGGTCACACCATATGAACGTCATCATCAGTGAAGGAGGATCCACATGGAAGATTTTCCAAAAGTACAACTGGGGCAACCCATGCCAACGTCATCAGCCAACATCATCAACCCTATAAAGATGTGAGCAGCCCCTCTCCTTCCTCAGTTCTTTCCCGGAGACCAAAGGAGCAAATGCGTGCCATGGAGGACTGAGGAGAAAGAGACAGAGACAGAGAGAGAGACAGAGAGGTGCCCAGGCCAAAATAAAAGGCAGGATACACCAGCTAGCCAGTTCTGAGAAAAAGACCCCCAAAAGGGGATGGTGGGAGGGAAGGCTGACTTGATGACTCAGATCCCTCAAAGATCTGTTACGGTAAGTTCTTACGCAACTGTTCTGTCTTTTCAGGGGTATATCAGTCATCAGGTCACACTGTAGGAACGAGTCCCAAGCAGCTACAAGCACATCAGACAGTCAGAGAGGCAGGCAAATGGAGGACTAAGAGAGAAGGCCCTGAAGAATGGCCCGCCAAAGCTGTATAGGCTCTGGAAGCAATGTCCAGACTGTAGTGCTTGGTTAAAGTATGGACTGTACTCCAGGTGGCAGTGGTGCACATGTCAGCTAATATAACTTTGAAGCAAGCCACAGAGGTAGCAATGCCCCCCATGGAGTGGGGTTTCACCACCCTGGCAATATTTTTGCCAAGTTTGTTGTAGCAGAACACGATACAGTTGCCAACCATTTGGACAAACATTGTTTGGAAACCTGAACACCCCTCGTCCCTGGGCAAAAGAAACAAAAACTGCTTTGATTTCCTGCAGTCCTTACTTCACAGCAGATAATACTTCAGAATTCTGTGTACATCTAAAGTATGGAGCTGTGCTTGCCCTGGATTGTACGCTCTGGGAAATACACAGGAAGGTGGAGACTGATTCAGGTTAAACTCAGACACCATCTTGGGAGAAACTTAGGGTTCATGCACAAGGACACCATGTCTCTGTGAAAAATCAAATAAGACTCCTCACACCAGAGGCCTGAGGCTCGGAGTCCTTGACCAGAAGTGGTAGCAACTAAAACAATACTTTCCGTGCAAAAAGCGTAGCTCCTCAAGCGGAGACGTGGTCAATTTCTCCAAACAAAGTTTAAATCCCACACTGGGACAGGGGTACGGATTAGAGGTTTCTGGTGCAAGAGCCCTTGAGAAAACTATGGGTGGCATCTAGCAGAGCCATGATATAACCATCCACAGGCTCGTGAAAGGCAGAGATAGCCGAAAGGTGCACCTTGAGGAGGAATACAGGAGGCCTGAGTCAAACAGTGATGTCAGGTAATCTAAAATCTGACTCACTAGACAGGTGAAAGAGTCCAGATGGTGCTTGGCAGCCCAAATGGTAAACCTCTTCTACTTCAGGACATAGGCAGCCCTCCCTAGCCACCACTAGGGCAGGGTGGGACAAATCAGTTGGAGCTGGTGGTCAGTTTGGCCACTAGCTCTCAAACTCTAATAGCCAAATTAATATTTCAGTGGCTATCCTTTATAAGAGTTCAAAAATCACTTGGGGTCAGGTAGCCAGTAACTCGAAAATCTAGTAGTTAAACCAATTTTTAGTGGCCATTGGTACCCTGCCCAATTTGTCCCACCCTGCTAATATGTCAGACACCTTCTGGGAGACTTCAAATCGAGCAATGGCTATGTCCTCAGGAGCCAGGCATGCAGATGAAGGACTTGAGGTGTGGCTGGACCAGGGTCCCCTGAGCCTGTGTCAACAGATTCCTGCAAAGGGGCAGAGGCACAGAGGTTCCACTGCTCAATGTTGCAGCAATGGAAACTATATCTGCTGTGCCAGTAGGGTGCAACCAGGATCATGCTGATCCCTCCATCTGAAGCTTGAGAAAATGGAGGGAAGGGATAAGGTACATCCTTCTCCAGAGAAGGACAAAGCGTCTCACCAGAAGGCTCCAGGCCCTGCATCTAGCGAGCAGAAATTGGGTAGTTTTGCACTGAGTGGGGATGCAAAAGGTCCAACTCTGGATGACCCCACCTGTCAAACAGACCTTCTACAATGGACAACAGAAGCTCCCATTCATGCATCCTGGACGGAGTCTGACTGAGGCTGTCCACCAGAGTGTTGGCACACCTGGGACATGGACTGCCAACAGTTCCAGGCTATGGTCTAGTGCCCAGTACCAGACTCTCACAGCCTCCTTGCAAAGGGGGGTACGAATGCATCCCGCTTGTTGATATAGTAGACCACACTGAGATTGTCTGACTAGATCAACAACTGGTTCAGAGAGAGGTGGTTTAAAAGGCCTGAATGGCATACAGAACCCCGCACATCTTGAGGACATTCATATGGAGGGACATCTTGAGCTGGGACCAGGTACCCTCAGTCTGGAAGGGACCTAGGTGCAAGACAGAGGCATCCATAGAGAATCTGCTGGGAGATTAGATCAGGAATGGGACCCTCTTAAGAGATTCTGGGGATCCATCCACCACTGGAGCACCTTGCTGGACCTGAGAGGAGACCAGCACTAGCTGTTCCAGGCTGTCTGTGCATTGCTCCCACTGTACCCAGATGGTTCAGTGGAGCACCTGCATATGTAGTCTGGCCAAGAGGACAGTGGCAATGGCTATGGCCATGAGGCCCAAGAGCCTCAATTAAACCCTTATGGAAACATAACTGCTCTGAGCCACCATCTGAGCCTGTGATATAAGGCACTCTGCTCTGTCTGGAAGAAGGAAGGCCTTGCCCTGTACCAAGTCCAGGACCACCCCTATATACTGCAGCCTCTGGGATGAGATCAATATGGACTTGGGCAGGTTGACAGTGGTGCCCAGGGGTAGAACAACTGGAAGGTCCTCTCCAGAGTTCGGAGGAGCTGATCCTGGACAGGGATTTGAAGCCAGTCATCCAGGTAGGAGAAGACGTACAGCCTTCTCGGCTGAAGGCCAGCAGCTACCACTGCTAAGCATTTGTAAAATCTGCAGTGCAGAGGATAAGCCAAAGGGCAAAACTCTGAATTGAAAATGATCGCCCTGAAAAGAAACTGGAGAAACTGCCTATGTGGTAGACACACTGAAATATGCAGGTAGCGTCCTGCATATCGACGGACCACAGTTAGTTGCCCTGTTAGCAGAGGCAACAGGCCTGGGATAGTGACCATGTGTGAACTTTTTATACTGAAGGTAAAGGTTGAGGTCTTTGAGATCTAGGATAGGCTTCAGGTCTCCAGCTGTTTTAGGGACCAAGTAGACCCTGGAATACAACCCCTTCATTCTTCTACTGCCTGGACACTGGTTCAATTGCCCTTTTCTGCAGAAGGAAGTACCTCCTCCTGAAGAACCACTGCATCATCTGGAGGGTAGGTGAAGGGTACTTGAGGAGTCTCTGGGGTTGTTTCAAAAGCTCCTGAGGTGACCTCTTTCTAAAATTTGAAGAATCCAAACATCTGAAGTTTGGTTCTCCATTGACTGAGATGGAGGGAGAACAGACTTCTGACCACCACCTCTTGGTCAGGAACCGAAGGGGAAGCTGTCCAGGAGTCAAGCAGAGGTGATCCGGTCACTGGGTCTGATCCTCGCCTCTGGGCCATTTCATGGCAGGAGCTGAGTAGGATGAGGGGAAGACAAGGTAGAGTTGGCCTTCCTTTACCCTGTAGACAGGAGCTTGCACTGGACTTGTGGGACACCTTGTTAAAGGATGGTTGCTGTCTACTCCTGGGCTGGGTATGGCAAAGTGAACGGACAGAATTAATAGCCCTACCAGAGGCCTGTAAGTCGTTAATGATGTCCTGGACATCCAGCCTGAAGAGCACTGAAGGGGCATTGAGTACCTTTGCTGAACAACTGCTGCAAAACCCAATACCCTCAGCCAGGCATGCCTATGAAGGCAAATACTAGTGGCAGCAGCACTGGCACCAGTGTCAGATATGTTATACAAGGCCCTGAGGAGGTGGCTGCTAATATCCTCGACAGCCAGGACGGACTTAAGGACTTACTGTTTCTGGGAACATTCTGGGAGGGCTGAGCAACCGCCTTGCCCATCTTCCATATGGTATTCTGGTACTTGACCATATGGGATAAATAATTAACAATCTGGAGCCCCTAGTAGAGAAGGAATAAACCTTGTTACCCTAAAGGTTGACCCTTCTGGATTCCCTATCAGGGGAAGAGAGCTAAGGTGCCTAGGGACCTTGGACCTGTCACGCAGTGCTTTGATGACCACAGAGTCAGTCTCAGGTTGGGCAGCATAAAAGGACAGGCCCTGTGGGGCATGATAGAGCTCATCTGCCCTCCAAGGCATGGCAGGAACCATGTCATGGTGGTGCCATGCCACAGTGGTGGCATTCCTCAGAGCTGGCAAAACAAGAGGAATGACCTTAAGGAGGAGATTCTGGGATCTCCAAAGTCCGCCAGGTCTTTTCTGGTGACATCCTCTTCCTCAGTGTGGAAGCCCATAGTTGTGGACAGCTGTTTCATAATGTTAAAGAAAGTAGGATTTTCAGGAGGGGCCTGTGAGTACACTTAACAGAGTCCTCACTCACTGAAGAAGCAGCAGGTTGGTCTGAGATAAGAGGTCCTCCTCATCTTCTTCAGGAAGATAAGGTCAGGTGTTATTCCTCCTCGATGTCAACCCATTCCAAGTCAGGGTCCAATGAACATGGGACTGACGGTGACCTGAAGGGTGCAGGCCGAAAGGCCAAATTGGCATTGGCGATAGAGCAGCTGGCGGCACCAGGGATACCAGTTTATCGTACCTAACTGGTGCACCAGAGCCGTAGTCAATTGGGTCAAAATAGTATTGAGGACAACGGCAGGTAAGAGCTGCATTGAAGGCAGAGGAGTGGTGGGATAGGGCACAACTAATTATACATTGGGTCTTGAGGCCGAAGGCCCGCCAGCTGAGGACCTGGAGGAGCATCAGGCCTTGACAGAGGGACTGGAGTTGATGCCCGGGGTCCGACGACAAGGATTGATGACCCAAGGTTGATGGATGGCCTCCTGGGAAGCAGGAGGAGGAGCTGTTGCTATGTGCCCAATACAAGCAGAGGCCTGGACAGCAGAGGACACCAGAGTGACCGCAGCTGATGGAGCACCCCAGAGAAAGAAGAAGAAGCCATCAGGAATGGGAGGCGTCACGGGGAGCAGTTCGGTTGCATCTTTCTTGTGACTTTACCCTGAGGACTTGTCTCAGGCCTTTGAGACCTGGAAGCTTGGCGAACCCACTGGTGACTGGGAAGGACGGACCCCAGAGAACCCCTGACCAGAACTGGCTACCTGCTGATCCATGAGGAATTTCTTCAAAGTCTCTTGTCACCTGAGGGTTGTAAAGTTGAATTTTGGCAGACCTCACAGTCTGAGATGTCACAGTCAGGCCCACAGCAGACACAGAGGTTGTGGTCATCTGAAGAAGTAATCTTCTTTCCATAACGCATGATGGGAGAGAGATGTGGAAGGAGTAACTCTTGACATAAACAAGGTAAGAGAATCTCTTTCCTAAAGAGATTCCATAAGTAAACACTGAAGAAAAGTGTAGGCAAAAATGGTGCGAACTCGTCAGAGCATCCGTGGAGACCCATCTCGAGAGGAATTGATGGTGGAAAAGAACGGGGAGGAATTGGGGCCCTCATGGTCCTTTATAGGGTTGATGATGTTAGCAGGTGATGTCGATGTGTGGCTCCAGTTGTACTGCTGGAAAATCTTTGTGTGGATCCTGCTTCACCGATGGTGAAGTTCCTACGGTGTAACCTGATGACTGAGAGACAGCTCTGAAGAAGATAACTCTTTACTCTGAATAAAACAGCTGGTGTCTGGTATACGTCCAAAATCATATATCAAACCTCCTCAAATCTGAACCTCCCTATCTAACAAATGCCTGTTATTCCCCATGTAAATCACAGTAATTGACACCTGCTGTTTGCTGTACATTTTATTGACTCACTGATTGCCATCAATTTACTCCGCTTAGCGCCTGTTCAACCAATTAACACAGATGAGAAACAGGTGCCACCTGCAATTCAAAGTCAAGCTGACAACTTTACTAGCAGTGCTAGTTGTCTGATCTGTGTGATCATGGCCTACAAACTAAAGAGAGTTATTCTCACCCTTTCTGAAAGCTCTGAATTCTCGATCACCTAAAAAATGGAGAAAGGGCTGTTGTTCTGGCAGGCTTGTATGGGTTAGGCAAATCTACCATCAGCAACATTAAAAAGCCAAGGAGAAGCTGAAGGTTTCACTATGAAAATGGAATCAGCAGCGGAGCGTCGGATCGTCAAAACATGAGCACTTACAATGACGACCATTGGGATTCAACAATTTATTTATGGCTTTGCCAAGAGAGACAGGCACTCAATATCCGTCCCTTGCTGAAAGAGAAGGAGCTGCAATTCCACAACAGACTTGGCAACCCTGACTCATTCGTAGCTAGCGAATGATGGCTAAGCTCATTTAAAAAACAGCACGACATCAGGTAGCTGAAACTGTGAGAGAGCAGCTCAGTGCAGCCGACCAAGACATCACCCCTTGACTGAAAAGCTACTGGATACAACTGACAGTGAGGGGTCGTGTTCAGAGCAGATCTTCAATGCCGTGAGACCCGGTCAGTTTTGGAGATGCCTCCCAGACCGCAAACTTGCCCAAGGCTTAAAATAAGATGCCCCGGCTACAAAAATCAAAAAGAGCGGTGACCATACTGAGAATAATGCTGTGAGGCACAAGCTGCTCCTGCTCAATGGGAAGGCCAGCGAACTGAGGTGTTTTAAACACCTTAACAAAGCAACCCTGCCTGTACAGTATGATACACAGAGGAACAGTTGGAAGGATGCTCATATTTTAAACTGTGGTTTCTGATCAGTTTGTGCTACAGGTGGAAGTCTGCCTACAGTCCAAAGGACTTCCTCTCAAAGTAGTTTTACTGCTGACAACTTGCTAGCCATCCAGACATTCCACAGTCCAGACACAAGGTGGCACAATCAGGGCAATGTTTCTGCCCGTTAACGTGATTCACAAGCTCCAGCCCTATGATTAAGGGGTACTGGAGATTTTTAAAAGGGGTTACCGTAAAAACTTCTTCAGACAGTCCTCGCAGAGGACATAAAAACTCATCCCATAGCAGCATTCTGAAGGCCATTAACTTAAAAGATGCTGTCTATGTGGCAGCTGAAGCTTGGGATCTGCTCAGAGCAGAGAGCATCCAAAAGCCTAGACTAAATCTGACTTAAAATCTCCCGTGACAAAGTCAGCAGTCTCCTGTCGGTGATGCTTTGAGCACCAGCAGATCTCTCTGAGCTGACATCACTTGCATCCACCCTCCTGATCATCCGAATGAGTAAGAGATAAAGGGGGCAGATGATCAGGGACACATGCTGCTATCGGAGGATGCAACTGTGGAAATGGTGACACAGCGGAGGGTCAGCCAGTGAGTCCAGCGAGGAAGAGGATGAGACTGCAGCTCCCGTTCTTGTACCTTTACATGGTGAGGCAGTAGACATGTTTGAAAAGTGTATGCTCTATACAGAAGCACAACCAGACTGTGATCCAGTCCAAGTAATGCTGCTCCATACCATGAAGTAGCGAGCATCGTAAACAGTGAAAAGTAGGAAACAAAAAACAATGCTTGACTTCTTTACCTGATTTTTACTTTGCCAAAGTACAGTACAAGTTTTTTTGATTTTGTTCATGTTAATTGATGTTGTCCCCTTCCAATGAAAAAGTTATCTAGTGAGTGTTATTTTAAAATGTTTATTTTCAATTCTGAAATAAAGATTTTTTGGTTGACTGAAACTCTGTTTCGATAACCTCTCTCTCTTAATCGATCCCGTTTATGTCCAACAAGCAGTTCGGATAAATGGGGTTGTACTGTAAATACAGGTTACTCACCTGTAACAGGAGTTCTAGGAATGGTATATGTTGTTCATCCACACTGTCTGGCAGGTTCCTTGCGCTTTAAATCTTGCGGAAGGTCTTCAAGCTGGTCCTCCCACCCACCGGGTGGTAAACTCGGCTCCGCCCCATGGCGCCAGATCTGGCCGCTGGAAGCTCAGGTTGTGCGTCGAAGCGGGGAGGTCGGGTGGGTCGTGTGGATGAACAACATATACCATTCCTAGAACTCCTGTTACAGGTGAGTAACCTGTATTTCTAGGGACATGGATATGTTGTTCATCCACACTGTCTGGCAGACTCCTAGCAGTTCTCCGGAGGAGGGAGGCAAGTGCACACCCCTACTTAGGGAATAAAGACTGGAGAACCGAGGCCCCAAACCAGCATCCCGGCGTGACTCAAGGTCGATGTGGTAATGGGTAATGAAGGTGTGCTGACTTCCAGGTAGCAGCCCTGCAGATTTCCTGGATAGGGGCGTCCTGGAAGCAGCCACCGATGCAACAGTATGGTGGGTAGAATGAGCTTTTCATCCTGGGAGCTCCATGCCCGCCAACTTATAGCAGAGATCTATGCAGGAGGTGACCCACCTGCTTATCGTCCGCTTGGTTGCAGGTCTGCCAAGTGCGGCTTCAGCGTGGGTGACAAACAGCTGGCGAACCTCTCCCCAATTTCAACCGTCGCTCCTTATAATAAGCGGCGCCCTTCTCTAGGGTCAAAGTATGGAGCCTGTATTTGGCCTCCGAGGTGTGATTGGGGTAGAATACCGCAGAGTCAACACCTGGTTAAGGTGAAACTCCGACACCACCTTGGGAAGGAATTTCGGTGGGGGCGCAGGACACCTTGTCCCTGTGGAAGACCAGGTAAGGAGACTCGATGCAGGCGCTGGAGTTCTCCATCCTTCTGGCTGGCGTGATAGCCACCAAGAAGGCGGTCTTCCACGACAGGTGAGAGTTTTCACACCTGTGCATTGGTTGAATGGCTTGCCCATGAGCTTTGCCAGTACCAGCAGTAAATCTCACGGAGGTGGAGGTTCTGTACCGGAGGAAATGTGATCAAGGCCTTTGAAAAGCGCCAGACCACCTTCTCCTGCGCCACTGACTGCTCCCCGGCCCGCGCCTGCGTAAGCAGAGATGGCTGCCAGGTGCACCCTTAGGTCATCGACCTAAACCCTTGACTAAAAGGGACCATAAATAGTCCAAGATGCTTGCCAAAGGACAGGAGGAAGGGTCCAAGCCCTTGCCCTGACACCAAATGGAAAATCTCTTCCATTTGAAGGCATAGCATTTCCTGGTCGACTCTCAGGACGCCTCAACAACATTGAGGACCTCTGCGGAAAGACCCAAGGCCTGGAACTCTAGCCGCCAGGAACCAGGCTGTCAGGTACAGGGATTGAAGGTCCAGATGGACACCTTCCCTGACTGACTGAGAGCAGGTCCGGGCGAGCTGGAAGCTGCCTCGGAGCCTGGAGCTGAGGCTGAGGAGATCTGGGTACCAGAACTGGTGGGGCCAGTCTGGGGCTATAAGAATCACCTGCGCCTTGTCCTCCTTGCATTGAGAAGCACCTTGTGAATCAAGGGAAATGGGGGAAAGGCGTAGAAGAGCCGGGGTCCACAGCCTCAAGAAGGCATCCCCTGCAGCGAGCCCTGCTGAGGGGGCGGGCAGGAAACAGCCTCAGCTGACGTTCTCCTGGAGGCAAACAGGTCCACCTGAGGTGTGCCCCAGTGGGAGAACAGATCTTGTACTACCTCCGCAGGAGAGACCACTCGTGAGATACAGCCCCTATCCGGCTCAGGGCATCGGCCAGGGTGTTGGAGGCTCCTGCCACATGAATGGCTAGGAGATCCGCCCAGGCTGCACATGAGTGACCAAATGCGGAGAGCTTCCTTGCATAGAAGCATGGAACGCGTCCCACCCTGGCGGTTTAGGTAGTACATGGTCGTGGTATTGTTCGTCTGGACTCGGACCACTTGACCCTGGAGAAACGGAAAGGCGGTGAGAGCTAGGCGGACCGCCGGAGCTCCAGCAGGTTGATGTGGCATCGGGACTCCACGAGGAACCAGGAGGCCGTGCGCCTGTGTTCCCCAGATGGGCACCCCAACCCATCAGAGAGGCATCGGTCGATAGAGAGCGTCGGCTCGGGCGGACAAGCGGATGCCCTCCTGCAGATGAGATGGAACGGTCCACCACCGAGAGCGTTCCACATCTCCTGGGTCACCATCACTAGCTGGTCCAATGGATCGCAGCGCTGTGACCACTGGCTGGCCAGTCCCCACTGAAGGGGGCGCAAGTGCCAGCGTGCCCAACGGACCACGCTGGTACAGGGCCGCCATGAGACCCAGGAGGCGCAGGAAGTCCCGGCAGGAGCGTTGCCCAACCAGAAATGATTGGGCAAAGGAGGTAAGAACCTGCCCTGTCCGCCGGGAGCCATGCTCTGGCTCGAAGAGAGTCGAGCTCTGCCCCGATAAACAGAATCACCTGCTTCGCTCGAGTTCCGACTCTTGCTTGATGGGAAGGCCGATTTGAGAGCAAACCTGGAGGGCCAGATCTCTGGACCGCTCCACCTCCTGTCTGGAGGGGCTGCTATCAGCCAATCGTCCAGGTGAGGGTACACCTGGACCCTCGGCGCAGAAGAAAGCTGTCACCACTGCAATGCATTTGGTGAAGACCCTGGGAGCTGGAGACAGGCCGAAGGGCATGGCTCTGAACTCAAGAGGGATCCCTCCGCCGAAGCGGAGGAATCTCCGATGTGGACGGACGGATAGGGACGTGAAAGAACGCGTCCGCAGGTCCAGAGAGCAGAACCACGCCGTGTTCCAGGATGGTATTATCTGAGCCAGAGTGACCATCCTGAAGGTTCGAGACCTTAGACTCTTGTTCAGGCCGTGTAGGTCGAGAATGGGCGCCATCCCCCTGTCCGCTTCGAACCAGGAAGTACCTGAACACAAACCCTGAGCCTGAGGGAGGGTCCACACCTCCTGATCACCTCCTTTGGAGGAGGGAGAGCTGCGTCGGCCCGACGAGCCAACAGTGAGGGTGCGGACCTCTGAGGCCCCCAGGTGCGACGGCTCTGAAGGGTGGGGCCTGCTCGAATTCTAGAGGCAGGCCTTTCCCACCACCTCCAGCACCCACCTGTCCGTGGTAATAATGGACCAGGCAGAAAGGAAGTGCTGGAGCCTGCCTCGGGGGAACTCTGGGGTGAGGTGGACGGGGTTGGGGTGACACCTTCAAGCCCATCACTGCGTGGCTTGGAGGAGGGACCGCCGAGGGACCTCCTGGCCTTACCTCCTGCTTCCTGTTGGAGGAAGCCCGGGCTTGGGTTTGGGATGCCAAGCCCGAGCCTGCTAGCCCTGACGTTGCTGGGCGGGACGGCCACGGGCGCAGAAGGACTAAGGGCTTAGGCTGTGGTTTGACACTTTGTCCTTCTGAGCGGAAGAGACCGAGTCCAAGGTAGCACTGGACGTCTCGATCCTCTGCAGGTGACCTTCCACCCCAGGGCCGAAGAGGTCAGTCCCAAGGGGACATCCGCCAACTTGTGCTGGGTATCCGGTAAAGGTGGATATCCTCAGCCAAGCCCGACGATGCATAGCCACCTCGCGGCCACCACAGACCTGGCACATGAGTACCCAAAGTCTAAAGCAGTCTGGAACTGCTGTTTGGCCACTGCCTGGTCCCGCACCTGCCTGACCGTGGGTCTGCAGATCTGCGGGAAGATGAGGACGACCTCATCCAGGAGCCCAACAGGGCATGAGAAAAATGTGCCATGAGGACGGCCGAACTGGCCTGGCGAAGGCCGAGGAGGACGCATAGACTTTTCGCCCGCATAGTCCAATTTCTTGGACTCCTTGTCGGAGGTTTGTCTACATCCCTAGCGCTCCTTCGCACGCCTGGAAAACGCTGTCGGTAACCAACCCTCGGCCGAGGTGTTCAAAACCGGATAGGAACTGGTAGGGACCGTGATACTCCTGCCATCCTGGCCGAAGACGAGGACAGGAAGCAGGCGCTGCCAGAGCTCAAGGCCGGACTCCACTGTGGCCTCGGCCACCGGAAAGGCCTCCTGAGGGAATCCCTCGTCCAGAATCTCCGTGAGGGATACCTGGCCCATTTAGAACGGGTTCGAGCTTCATCCCGTGGACTCCAGATGAGCCGGCAATCCCAGGAAGGACGAGGCTATCGCCACCACTGTCCTCCTGAGGACCCAAGTCCATTCGCTTGGAGAAAAGGAGGAATCGCCTTCGGACTCGGAAGAGTCCTCAAAGAGCTGCCTGGGCCTGAGCCACCTCCACCTGCCGAGGTCCATCGGGAGTGAGGGTGACAGACAGCCTATGGGCAGTCCCTAAGCCGACCGAGAATTTTGGTCGGAGCCCCAACTAACGGCTGTGGAGGCGGAGGTTCCACCGAATCGGTGGGGCAGCTGGTTTTGGCCGAACAACCGCCTGGGCACAGGCTCCTCGGATAAAACGAGGGGTTGTTTCGGCCCGTGACAGCCACTTAATGGCCGGGAAGATGACAGCGCCGCTTATTCCCGTCAGAAGGAGCTGTTGCCCCATGAGTTCTCATATCTTCAACGCAACTTCGCGAAGCTTCCCTCGTCCGAGGGGAGGAGGAAGAGGATGAGTGGCTGCGCCGCTTGCTGCGGTGCCGAGACCGATCGCCTATGACGGCAGGATCGGCTGGACCGCCAAGAGCTTCGAGACCGGAGAACCTCGGTATTGCCGGGACGGTGCGGAGGTGTCGCTGGAACCGCACTTTCGTTCGAAGATTCAACCAAGGCCCGGAACTGGAGGCACAGACAAGCCGACGGATCCTCAACTCCCACCGGGGAACCGGGAGAGGGATTCTCAGCTTCTCCAGCCGACAACCCATCCAACGGGTCGAGAAAATCTCGACCGCCGACGGGAGTCTCGGTCAACTGGCCTGATGGGGACACCGTGAGACCTGTGGCGAAGCCGAAGTCGATCGAAGTCGACGGCGGCGCTAGCGAGAGGGATCTTTCCGCTCCCAAGAGCGCCGACGGTGAGACTCACCTTGTCTCTTTTGGACCAAGAAATGGACCAGAGAAGTTGGGACCTCACCTTTAGTCGAGAGGGTCAGACAAAGCTCCTTAAAAGAAGCTGAATAAGAGGCACCGAGAGAGAGCGGGACAAATGCCGCAGGCCGAGGTAGCGGCCCGCCGCTCCTTCTTCGAGGTATCATCTTGCTCGAGCTGATCCGCTGAGCCTCCGGCCATGACACCGCCAACCGGGCCTCTTTGACTTTACCGGAGGAAATCGGCTCGACGCCCCAGTTGTAAACGGGCAGCACGCTCGGTGACGAGGCTGCATGAAGAGCACAGGTCGCAGGGCCTGCGGGTCGTGCTCAAGGCCCAAGCAGTAGACGCACGTGGAGTGCGGATCCGTCCACATCTTCGCCCGAAGGGCATCTCCGAAACGGGAAGTCGATTTGTCCATCGCAGCCGAGGGAGAGAAGACCAAGTCTTTTAGTAAAACTTTTAATTTCGAAAATTCGAAGAATTAGGAACCAGTCTTATATGAGCGTTAGGAGGAAACCTGAGCTTCCAAGCCGTAAGGAAGATCTAGGCCATGGGCAGAGAGAGTTTACCACCGGTGGGGTGGGAAGAGCTAGCTGAAGACCTTCCGCAAGATTTAAAGCGGCAAGGAACCTGCCAGACAGTGTGGATGAACAACATATCCATGTCCCTAGAACGTATTTTACAAGCTGCTCAAAAGATAAGGTTTCATCTATGTAAACCAAGATACTAAAACAATTAACTTGTTCAAGTGGTTCACCTCTGAGATCAAACCGGCCAAGTTAAATTCTCTGACTGTCCTAGGCCTGTAAACATCATAAATATATTTTGGTAGTATTCAGGACCATCTTATCCATCAGGAGCCAGGTTTGAAATGAATTAAAATCTGCTTGAACATCATTAATAGCTTTCTTCACATTGGGGTTAGAGTTTACTATAACTGTATCACTGGCATACAAAATGACCTCAGATCTATTACATGTAGAGGGATGATATTTAGCAACAAAAGAAAAAAGAAGGTCCTAAAACTGACCCCTATGGAACTCCAAAGCTGATGGGATAAGAACCCATAAACAACCAACAACTGATGTAATTTGAGATCTCCCAGAGAGATAATTTGAGAATCAGTTTATGATATCAGATACGAAATGACACTCAATTAAAGCCTTGGCTAGTAGTTTGTAATCAACCAGATGATCAAAGCCTTGGTAGAGAGTCCACGAAATAACCGCAGCTCAATTGGCCCTTATCAATGGCACCACTGAATGCTACTGGTGAACTTCGCCAAGGCTGTTGAAGTACTATGAGGAGCCCTGCACCCATGGTGCGACTTGTAATAATATTATATTCCTCCCAAAAATGGAAACCTGATCAAATATTATTCTTTCTAAATTTTTAGACAGGGTGCCAATACAGAAATGGGACTAAAGTTAGATACCAGATCCTTGCTACGACCTTTATGAATGGGCTTGAAAGCAGCCACTTTCTATTTTTCAGGTAATAAACCAAATGTTAGAGAATGATTAAAAAGTAGGGATATATATTTTGCCAGCTGGATGATAACCAATGTAAAAATTTTAAAATCAATGCATCAAAGCCAATATTAGGCTACTTGGACTGAATTTCTTAACATAATCCATCACAGTACTAGGAGAAATAATATGAAAATTATCCCACCCACCCCCACCCCATGATCCTATTATTCAATTCAAGCATCCCTCACTAGGTGTAACCTAAACTTCTCTGAATTGCCAAATAAGCATTAAAGATCTCAGCAACCAATTCTGGGTGACTAACTGATCCTTGTTCATATCTTATAATAGAAATATTTGTCTTACGCTCTACTCAAGAGAGAATTAACAGTAGTCCATATCTTTCTGGAATTTCCAAACTCATTAAATTCTTCAGTTTCACATATATTTTGCAAAAATTTGAAATCGATTAACAATTGCGGTCCTTAGTAACCCTATACTTTTCCCAAACTTTATCTCCTTTCCATTAAATCTAAAATTTCTGGGTAACCCATTCCTTTTAGATGCTCTAATTCTCATTTTTCTTCTTGGGTATGATCCTGCCACAGGCGCCACTGAATAAATAAGTGGCAGAACTTGTCCAGAGCTATGTTTAAATCAGAAATCAACTCAAAAAGACCAATCAGCTTCAACAAATGCAGATTTCAGATGGACAATATTAAGTGGATTAAGATTTCTTGTGTAAATCTATATCGGTGGTAATCGAGCTCTCTTCACAGACCAATCACTGAAGATTGGGGTGGGTCACCAATACATCAGGGAGTACTCCAAGTTAAGTACCCTAGATGGATGGTGACCACCAGCCATCTATATGGTACCAAGTCCAGTTTTGTAACTAGGTCTGGTAACTTCCTTAATCAACTGTTGGACCCTCATTTCTTGAAATAAATCCTGTGTAAGGATAGTGAGTCATCACTCCAGTTAACATTAAAATCTCCAACTACTATCCAGTGACAATTAATAGGTACTGTAGGATTTTTATTAGCTTCAACCCAAGCCTCAGAAAATACCCATTTGGCAAGAAGGCTGTGGATTTTGATATAAACACTCTTGGAGTATTCGAAGATCTGTTGAATGTTTGAACCTTTACAGGATAATCCTGGTTATTAGTGCCTGGGTGGGGTGTACCAAGTGGGAAATTAGTAAGAGCAGCTGGAAATTAGTAAGAGCATTATAACTAAACACCTTACTCATCATCAGGTAGAACTCCTTTCTTTCCTAATTTTAATAAGAAACAGCTGAGGAACCCCTAGCAATCAAATTTAAATAATTTAAAATAATTAACATCCAATTCAGAAAATGTAAGTAAAAAATCGTTAGGAAATAAAGGGAACAGCGAATCATACATCAATACACCAATACCCCTGTTGAAAAAATCATATCATAGTGACTGGTTTCATACAGAGACTGGGAAAATACCTCCCTATTTTAAAGAATAACATGCTAATTCAGTAAATAAAAATAACAGAAATAAAATAGCATTAAACATTGTGCACCGATTTGTCTGCCACATAGCTACAATGTCTAAATCTATTAAATATTAAATAATGGTAGAGTACACCTGATAAAATCACTGAAACTAACCCAAGAACCTGCAAACATGAGAGTACTGCTACTGAGCCCATGCAACAGTCTCTATAAAAAGATACTACAAGGTTATGATGACCTTACCACTACGGTTTCCAAACTGAACTGCCACCAACAGTTGTTACCCATGATAAAACATTAGGTAAAACAGAATGATAACATAGCTTCCTAGGTTTCCAGGTTGGGTTGCCACCATCAGCTGTTAACCATGAAGCGCTAAAAAGAAAATAACTAATAAAAGTAACTAAATATGCCTGCTCAAACACGATGTAGCTTCCCTTTACACCAGCTAGGCTGCCACCACCAGTAGTATACAGAAAAGCACTGAGCAGGTAAAATATACTTAATTAAAAAGGCAAACTGTAACCACAGTAATCTAAAACCCTCTCAAATACTCAAAAATGACGAATAAATTTCCACTGTTCCAACATCAATACCACCAGGCTTACAAACTGGGCTGCTACCACCAGTTGTAGGCCTAACGTGTGTGAATAGTTAAATTTAGATTATTATGCAACCCTATAAACAGTTGGAATGAGACACAAAGAAAAAATTACTCACCTCAGTAATTGTGTTTCTTCTAATGGAGTCTTGCTGTATTCCATTGCCAGGATTAGGCCCTTGTTCCGCCTCTGGACCTCCCTACCTTGATACATGCCTTAGTCATATCTAGGCTGGAATACTGTAATCGCTCTATCTTGGGGTCATAGGGGACTTCTCCGCAGACTGCAGCTGGTGTAAAATGCAGCTGCCCGTTTATTGACTGGGCAGCAAAATTCTGTCATATTACACGGTACTGTGCGGTGCACTGGCTGCCAGTCAGGTGGAGAATCCTCTTTAAGGTGGGTCTTCTCACCTTTAAGCCCTACACAGACAGGGCCCTGGTTACCTGTCAGTCCTCCTGACACCTACCCCCTCTGTCCGCCCTCTTGATCCTCCAGTGGTGGCCTCCTGACCGTTCCTAGAGCAGAGGCTGAAATCAGCCAGTGACAGAGCCTTAGTGTTGCGGCTCAGCTCTATGGAACTCTTTACCAGCTGCGGTCAGACAGGCCCCGACTATAGATGTTTTAAGGCCCGCTGAAGACACTACTATTTTCTCAAGCATTTGACGTTTAGATTATGACTTATTTCATAGTCTGTGATTTTATTTATTCTGTTCATGTTAATGCATTATGTTTTTAAAAACTTTATAAGGCGCCAGAGCCTCTGGGATTGGGCATCTTTTAAATAAACTTGCCTTGCCTTGCCCTATTCTGACAATTGCAGTTAGCTCCAGCACTTGAACTGCCCGGAGAGTGAAGGGTTAAAATTCTATACCAGGCATAGAATGTTGAGCTCGAGCTTGGTTGAAAACTCTGTCTGTGACACTTTGAAACCAAACTGTCAGATTCTTATGAGCTAAAACTCACTGACCATATAATGTGAAATTGTAAAATTCCTACTAGCCAACTGGCAACAAGACTTTTAGATTCCCAAAAGACTCAACTCAGGAAACCCAAAGACCAAAAACCAAACAATAAGAACTAAAAACCTTAACTAAACAAACATAAAGCACCCAACGCAACAGGAGTGGGCTAAAGACACCCCTGGGTGCAACACTGCACCTGCCCACCCACTTCCCAAAACAGGTTCTAAGAGGAGGCAGGGAGGCGGTCAGAATACAGCAAGACTCAATTTGAAGAAACACAGTTACTAAGGTGAGTAATTATTTCTTCAAACAACATGAAGTACTTGCTGTATTCTGACAATTACAATTTCTCAGGCAGTACCTCCAGGAGGAGGGACAGAACCTACTTTGGAATAGGCTCTGAAGCACTGCTGTAGCAAACCTAGCATCACTCCTAGCCTGGATATCCAGAGAGTAATGCTGATGAAGGTATGAACTGTTTTCCAGGTGGCTGCTTGGCAAATTTCTAACAAAGGAATATCCCTGGCTGCAGGCAGAGAAGCAGCTGTACCTCTAGTGGAATGAGCCCTCAGGCCTGAGGTGAGTTTTCCCAGTTTTCATAGCAGAACTATATACAGGACACAATCCACCTGGCAATGGTTCTATTGGAGGCAGGGTTTTCCTTACTACTTCCCCATAAGTGAGGAACAACTGGGGTGAGTCAAACCTGTGACCCTTTATACGTTCTATGTAGTAACTAAGGGCCTTTTAACATCTAAACTGTGTAGCCTCCATTCCCTGAGGAGGTGTGATCAGTGAAGAACACAGGAAGAGACACAGATTGGTTTAAGTGGAAACCAGAAACCACTTCAGGTAAGAACCTTCTATTGGGTGGACGCTCTGGAGCCCGAGCTAGCAAGCAGCAGCAACTGAGAGCTCTCTTTCCTAACGCTATAAAATACTAAAGTTTGCTTTTTAGAGCAAGAATTTATAAAACCCTTGCTTTCCAATTGAAAGAGCAAGTTTTGAAACATAAAATGGCAACCCTCGTAAGATTGCTCAGGAGCTTCAGGTGGGAAAACTTCCAGTTCGTCCCAGCCCACAAGGCTAGGCCAAGCTTTGCAGGCCATATCTCAGCCCAGCTCAGAAGAAACTATGAAACCATCAGCACATTATCCCATCCTTGCGGTTAAATGCAAAAATAGACTCTTTTGTAGTCGAATTACTGCAGTGGAGAAAGCGGTGGAAACTTTGCAGGCGGAGATGGTGGGTGTTAAAGATCTTCGATTCTACTTCTGTGACCACTATGCTTATAGTAAAGGAAAATGGTCATCTTAGGGCCAGACTGGAGACACTGCAAAATCAGGCCCGCTCGTCTAATAATGTGGATTCTTGGGATGCCAGGGGGATCAAGGAGATCACCGCTTATGTTTCTGCAGGACTGGATGAGCAAAAACTTGTGCCAGAGGGTCAAAGCATAATTTTGGGCTACAAAAGCTTACAGAATCACATGGGGCTACAGAGAGGACACAAACTCCACATACCCACAGGTAATTCCCGATGGTATTGGGACACGGGATGAACTGCTCAGGTTGGCGAGACAAGCGGGCCAGTTAACCCAGGACGAACACTCCATTTATCTTTTTCTGGATTTGAGCTATGTGACTCGCATGAGCAAGATCGATGAGTCCATAGGAAACTGCGAGCTTCAATTCCTCATGCAGTGGTGTTTCTGTGAGCTGCATGAGGTAAATGCTGGTAGTGTGGGTGTTCAGCGACCTGACAGAGGCAGGAAAATGGGCTGCTCGATTTGAGAATAAGCGCTGCAATGCTAAAGCGATGCCTGAAGACAGTGACCAAGAAAAGACCGAAGGGACTGAGCTTGTAGACTTTATTTCCTCTCATTTACACAATGTTTGAGGGCATTCTGCTCTATTGAGGGCTAGTTAAATAATTTGTATTTCTGGGCTAAGTTGAGTAGGGCCACGTTAGCCTATTGCTGGCTTTAACATGATTTTAGTATAAAATAGCATAGTTAAATAGTGCTGGGTTTAAGTAAAATATAATTTAAAAATTAGATAGCCCCTCATTTATTGGATTTATGCTGGGGAGGCAGTAAACTGGGAAATGCATGTGGTGTAACATGTTAATTTAAAAAGGATCTCTGCTTGATTATTTTTACTCAGAAATCAGTTAAGAGAAGCTAAATCTCTCATGTTTGTGCTGTAGCTTGCATTATTATGTTATAGCATTTTAGCTTATAGGAGGCATAGTGTGACACCTCTAGTCCTCTTGGGGATGTGCAATGTTGGACTATATTATGGACTTTGGTATTTGTATTAGTCACACTGCTCATGGACTCCATCACAGCTGGAACTATTGTTTACTAATTTTAGTATCACCCCCTCCTATGAGGTATCACAGTATTTGAGATACATTAATCCTATTATTAAGGAGACCATTAGTGTTTCTATGTTGTAATGTCTTATGTAATGTAATTGGTCTGTCTCAAATATGGAACTGTTATATAAATTATAACAAATGAAAATAAAAATATAAAGCATAAAAATAAAAAGAACCTTCTATTGGTTCTAAGGACCACCTTATCTCTATGGAATGAAATGAAGTCAGGTTCCACTAACAGGGCTTGCAATTCACTGATACGCCTGGCAGAAGTAACAGCAACACAGTTTTCAAGTCAAGCACTTGAGCTCTGCTGAGGACATAGGCTCAAAGTGGGGTTGCATAAGCTGAGCAATGCAAATATTCAAATCCCAGGCAGGAGCAGGATCCCTAAAAGGGGGATTGGTATGAAGCAATCCTTTGAAAAATTTACAGTACAGGGTGAGATGACAGAGAGGAAGACTTCCCATTGACAGGAAAGCAGAAATAGCTGACAAATGAACTCTGACAGTAGCTGGCTTTAGGCCTAGGCCATTAAGGTGAACCATATAATCCAGAACTGTAGACAACTCTGCAGTGTCTGGGGATATATGATTCTTGGAACACCAAATACTG
Source organism: Neoceratodus forsteri (assembly GCA_016271365.2). Lineage (NCBI taxonomy): Eukaryota > Metazoa > Chordata > Ceratodontiformes > Ceratodontidae > Neoceratodus > Neoceratodus forsteri. Next base: position 1,886,867,378 of record CM057456.1, on the reverse strand, counting down.
AACCTTTTCCACTTGGAGTTGTAAGTTTTTCTGGTGGCAGGCTTTGAGAAGCTTTGAGAATATCAGAACCCATTGAGACAGATGTAAATCTGCATACTCTAACTCTTGAAGAGCCATGCCTTGAGACTGGTGACCGGAGACTGGGGTACCAAATCCTCCTCTGAGAGGAGGTTAGCAGATTGTGATTCCTGGAAGAGACAGGGGAAGATGGACTGCTAAGGACAGCAACAGGGGGTACCAAGGCTGCCTGACCCAGTCTGGAGCAATCAGAATCACTTTGCATGGTTGTGACCTTACCTTGACTAGAACCTTGAACAGTAGAGAAAGAAGGAAGGCATAAAGAATATTTCCCTTCCCAGTTCAAAATCAGAGCATCCAGAGGGACTAAGCCCAAGACTGGGGTTCTGCAACAAAACAGAGGAAGTTGGTGATTGTCTGGGGATGCAAAGAGATCTATTTCTGGAGTGCCCCACCTTGAGAAAATCACTTTCAACACCAAAGGATCCAGAGACCATTTGCGATGACCCTGGGAAATCCTGCTCAATGCATCTGCTATCACATTGTCCTATCCTGGGAGGTGGACTGCTACTAGAGAGGTCTGCAGGGAATAAGCCAGGGACCATATTTTTATTGCCTCTGTGCACAAGGCCATGAACCGACTGCCTCCTGCTTGTTGATGTACCACATGGTGGTAGTGTTGTCCATCCTGACCTGAACCACCTTGTTCTGTACCGACAGAGAAAGCTTGCAGGGCAGAAGTACTGCCCTGAGCACCAGGAGGTTGATATGGAGAAGGGATTCCTAAGGGGACCACAGTCCCTGGGCCACTAGAGCCCCAGATGGGCTCCCACCACAAGTGAAGCATCTGTGGCAAAAACCACAGAGTGAGTCTGAGTGACAAATGGAACATCTTGCCTCAGACTGTCCAGGTCCTGCCACCACTGAAGGGCCTGAATTAAGGTCAGAGTAACAGGAACTAGCTTGGTAAGAGGACCTTTCCTTTGGGACAAAAATGTTTTCAGATGGAACTGAATGTCCCTCATCTGGAACCTGGCCCCTTGGACCACTGCTGTGGAAGCTGCCATGTGGCCCAGAAGCTGAAGAAAATGCCTTGCTGGTCGAGAAACCAAGAGGAGAAAGGAAGAGACCAGCTGAGCAATGGCTTTTGCCCCTTCCAAAGGAAGGAAAGCTCTTGCCTTGAGTGTGTCCAGCTCTGCTCCTATAAAAGTGAGGAGCTGTACTGGCTTGAGAAGACTGAGAAGGAACCCCATGGAAGTGAGAACTGCTGGGTGACCTGCAGATCTGACTTGACTTGGTCTGGAGACTGGCCCACAAGGAGCCAGTCGTCCAGGTATGAAAAAATAGAAATCCTTTTCCTTCTAAAGGCCACCACTACTGCTAGGCACTTTGTAAACACCACTGGAGCTGAAGTTAGGCCAAAGGGCATTGCTCTGAACTGATAATGGCTGAGAGGCAATTCAAACCTGAGGTACTTTCTGTGGGAGCACCTGATGGGAATGTGAAAACAGGCATCCTTGAGGTCCAGGAGGCTAGCCAGTCTCCTGGCCTCAGAGAGGGAAGAACTGTTCCAGAGTCATCATTTGAATTTTGGCTTTAGCAGGTGCTTATTTAGAGATCTCAAATCTAGGATGGGTCGCCATTCCTCTGTCTTTTTAGGGTAAGGAAGTACCTGGAGTACAGACCTTTGCCCTGTATAGGGTAAGAACTCTCTCTAGCTCTTAAGGCCAGTAGAGAGAAACCTCTGCCTCTAGAGCAAGAGTTTCTGATGTATTTGCAGGTGGAAAGGCTCTGGGTCTCAGTTTCGAAATGTTTGAAACTGAGAACCAGTCCCTGAACTTACAACCTCCAGGACCCACTTGCCTGAGGTAACAGACGTCCAGTCCTGGATAAAGTAAGTCAGCCTGTCTCCTACCAGAGTGGGGAGTCGGACCGGGCTGACACATCAGGGTGTCTGCTTGGCAGAAGCCTTAGGCTGAGGGGTGGATGCAGCCCTGCTCATCCCCTTCTGCCTCTCCCCTCTGAAGAACCCCTCTGAGAAAAAGAAGAAGAGGCCTGCGCTTGGTAAAAGGCCTGTGAAAAGGCCTGCCCCTAGCTTTGCTGCCTTTGAGGAGTTGCCTGCCTCTCCTTGGCCTGCACTCCTGCAAGTGGTCCTGTACTCATCCATTTTCTTCATGTAATTCTCTGTCTGCTCCCCAAACAGAAATTACCCACCTACAGGAAATCATGGCCTTAGCCTGGGTATCCTGCAAAAGGCTAGTACATCTGAGCCAAGCCATCCCTTGAAGAGCTACAGATGTAGCCGCGACTCTTGATGACACATCATTGGAGTCCACAGCAGCATGAAATTGCACCTTTGATGCCTCGATCAGTAGCAGCCACCCCTCCAGCTCCTTGGCTGGCTGGGAAGCCTGTTAGCCAGTACCAGTACAGTGTCCCATGTGGACTTATGGTACCTGACTGTATAGGCCATAAAGTTAGCCTGCCTGAGTCCCAAAGATGATGCCATGTACTGCTTCTTTGCCATGGCATCTATCTTCCTGGAATCTTTGTCTGGGGTGTGAAGCCAAGGGATGTTTGCCTTGTCACAGGCAGGAGCCTGCACTACTAACATGGCTGCATTGCTGACAAAGAGACTCCATATCTGAGCCTGACAAGGTGTACCTCTTGTCCATTCTCTTGTCAACAGGAGGTACAGAGTTGGGAGACCTAAGAATTTTTTGTGTGTTTCCCAAAGGACTTATGAAGAGGAATAGACAGTCTATTAGACTCTGGGATGTCCATCATCTCTACAAAGTCAGGCTCCTCTTGATCCTCCACAGCCTCCTCAATAGGAAGCTGGAGGTTTGAGCCACTTTTCTGTAAAACAAAAAAGTGGGAGGGACTCAGAAAGCCGGAGGAAACACCAGAAGGTCTGTCTGGGGAGATGTCCGTTCCACAGGCACATCCAGACTTTCACCGTCGTAATCATCTTCTTCAAAATTCCCTCCTCATCAAACTCCAGTTCGTAAAATCTTCAGGAATAATCCTGAACGGGGAACCGACCGAACCAAACCCTTGCCAGAAGGTGCCGGATCGGTCGGAACGAGCAACAATTCCACAATCGAATTGCTCTGGCTATCTCTTTGGCGGTCGGAACATGAAGTTCTGGATCTGAACCAACCGATTTATCCTTGCGTTTTCTCTTTGTAGGAACCGTTCCTCAGGATCAGCTTGCCTCTGCTGCGAAGAAGTATCGCCCTGGTCAGAGGGCACTCCTTCTGGTTGGTAGGAACCAAACCGGGCTGGCCTTCCAGGTCAGCCGGATTTCTGCTCCTTATCTCTAAGTCTACCCCTACCTAACATTTTTCCAGAGTAGACTTAGGGAAATACTTACATATTTGGCAGTCTGAATCGAGGTGGTCAAACCTCAGACAGTAAACACAGGTGGTGTGAGGATTAACCTTAGTAAAGACCTCCCCACACACACACACTGCAGTGTTGAAACCCAGTGGGCCTGTTTTTTCCTTGGGTTTCTCAGACATAGCCAACCTAACAAACTTACCCTTTATTCGGCAACATGAGCAGGCAAGACTCCTATCAGTTTCTCACCGTGTTACGGGTGTTGGGAAAAAAATATTCAAATCACGTTTTTTTAAACCGATACAGACCGGTAACCACACACTAACTTTTAGAAAGATTTTGACTAAAGGATCGGTTCAGCCAAACTGATCGGACAAATTTACAATTTCCACACAATAACTGTCCACAATACTATCCTATGTATTTACGGTACCACAGAGTCTCAAACCGACAAATGGAATGAAAAGCGGACTAAAACCAACACTTTAACAGCGTTTTAACCAAGCAGAAGGAGGAAATCTCCGGAGTGACTGTTCACTGAGGTGGAGTAAAGAATCTGATGGTTTGGTTTCAAAGTGTCACAGACAGGGTTTTCAACCGAGCTTGAGCCTAATGTTCTATACCCCTGGCATAGAATTTTAAGCCTTCACTCTCCAGGGCAGTTCAAGCGCGGGAGCTAACTACAATTGTCAGAATACAGCAAGACTTCATGTTGTTTGAACCACAGCTTACAGTTACAAACCCTATAATGTGAATACCTACTATCTAGTCCCTGTATTTTTCAGTACCTTCTATTATTTTCTATTACAAAAAGTGTTGAACAAACAGATTTTTTTTTTTCTGAGTGATGCTCGTGCCACTCATGTGAGCAATGCTTGTGCAGCGTGGGCTTCTATGGAGTAACACAGCCCTGAGTAGACATGCCTGGCTCCTGGTATCCCCCATACCCCATAGGTAGCGGCGGTCAGTCCAGCAACACAAAGTTCGGCATAGAAGGTCAGTCCACAATAAATTGATTGCCATAATCACTCTGCAGATTTAGATAGATGGCTTGGAGGATGCAGATGTCAGATTTCCCCTCATAGTAGCAGACTCTGAACCTGCTTGTGGGCATGGGCTTTTATGAGTAACACAGCCTAATTAGATACACCCGACTCCTTGTATGCCCCGTATCCCCACGGCGGCGGAGGTCAGTCGAACAACACAAAGTTTGGCACCCAGTCAGTCCACAATAAATTGACTGCCATAATTACTTTGCTGATTTAGCTAGATGGCTTGATGTACACCCTGCACCATTTTAGTTGCGTTCCTCTGGACTGAGGTTTAGCATTCTACTGCTATGATTTGAATTTCAGAACTTTAGCAAAGAAGAGAAGTCTGAACATGCCACACATAGACCTGCTGTAAGATTTAAGATTGGAAACTACTCTGTGAAAGACAATGCTATGAAGACTGTTCAGTACTACAGTGAACTGTGCACAAGTTTAAAGCTGATTATCTTTGCCCAACTAAGTAAAACCCTGAACCATCCGGATCAACTCCTGAGCTGCCTAAAAACCCTAAGGAGACCACCTCTCTTACTAGAAGAAGTGGAAATGTCACTGAAGGACATTCTCCATGATAGAAACAATGGGGCTGTTGTTAGCATGGTAGCTACAGCTGTGGCCCTCGGTACTGTCAAAGCCCAAAACCCACAATAGCTGAGAATGGTGGGTGGCTGCCATTTTCGAGGCAGTGGGCAGAGCTGTGCTGAGCCGAATGAGGTATGTAAGAAAGACACAAAAGCCACTGTAAGACTCCAAATGATTTTCCAGCAATCCATGAACAGTCCCTATCCAGAATTACTGAAGCCTACAGACAAGAGCGTACTCCTCCTGAGCTTACAGTTATCCTTGATGAACAGGTGTGAATCTGACTCCATATTTCCAGTGTACAATGGAGATCACTGGGGCAAAGCAGGTTGAAGTACAGTGTCGTGGTTAGATGACAAGCATCAAATGACAACTCTTGCTTGTACTGCAGTAAGAAATTTTCTGCTGCCACAACTGGTTTGTAAAGCAGAAACCAGCTTATGTCACAAAGTCTTCTTTCCTGCAAGTTGTACAGACTTACTGCAGCCCCTGGAAGTGACTGTGAATAAACTATTTAAGGATGCACTAATGTAATAGTTATAGGTGTGCAGAGCAGATCCCAAACCAGCTCAGCCAGGAAAATCTTTCTTTAGAGATCATGGTAAATCTCAGAATACTTTTTTTTTCTTGAACAGGCCATGCTTCCTGGCACCTCTCTCCTTCAGGCTCCCACAATGCCACCTCTTCTGCCAGATTCACCCCTCATCAAGCACCCTGCATGGTCATGCTCCAGTCCAAACCTCCTGATGCCTTCTTGGGCCAGCTTGTCCCTGCTGAGGGTCTCCTTTGGCTATAAATTACCATCTCTGAGATCACTTGTAGTACTTCTAGTTCCTTGGTCTCTGGTATAAACAGATGGTTACTGAGAACTAAAACGTTCTACTGGTTGGGTAAAATTATTTTGTAACTCATATTTTATATTTTAACATAATTAACATAATTTGGCACTGGTAGTTCCAGTGCTTCAGGAACATAGAAGCTGCCTTTTTAATTTGTTAAAAGCTTTTTTAACAGAACTTAATACCCTGTATAGTGGGAGTTCTATGAAGTTAAAAATGTTACATTTGTGTTCTGTTTTTCTAGGCACTGTCTTGCCTTCGTGATATAAACAAAGTTATAAAATGTTATGGTTAAACACTGCAGATGATGGAACTAAAGCAGAAGACTGTGGTAAAGCCTGTCATTATACAAAGGATAAATAAAGCAGGTTCGCATCAAAATTTGCAACTAAAGAATCGGGAAATGTGAGTCAATAGCCAGCATGATTAGCAGTGATTGCTAATCAGTAGAGATGCCAGTCCCCTAATTATTTTAATTTTCCTTTGTGTCTAGTAGCGCTCCCCCTTCCGATTGCCATCCTTTTTTATTCAAGTTTATTAACAACAAGCAGGTACATCATGTTTATACATTCAGTTTAAATCCATTCATGTCTCATTTTAGAAAACAGTTTTCTCTTGGTCTGGACATTTTGTCTCAGTTTTAATCTGTCAAAGTTACTATTTTATCTTTATCTATAGCAGCCAAGGTTCTCTCTTTATTACAATTCTAATGAATTCATCTTCACATCTTTTAAATTTACTTCAATTCATAACCCATTCCTCGGCTCAGTCACCCCACCCATCCAAAGACCACCCCTATGGAGGTGACCACTCTGTCTCTATTATAGGACAGAACAAGGGTTACTCACTACTTTCATTATTGGAGGTCTGCCAAATCTCCCATCTAGTCCACCTTCTCAAATAAATAGCAATTCTGTTGTTCATTTTGTAGGTAAGTTCCTCCAGCTCAGATATGGTGGCCACTACCTTTATCCAATCTTGTTTAGCAGGAGGGTTAGGTTTAGCCATCTTTTACGTGATGGCCTTGTGTGCCGCTGTTATCAAGATGGACCAGAGATATAATGAGTTTGCATCTCTTATCTCTTTGGGGGTCCCAATATCATTGAGGACCACCCAACAGTGTCTGTAAAGAGAATATGACTTCAAGCGCCCCAGTGATCTCCCCAAAAGGTCCGAAGACCGCTACAGGACCAGAAAATGTGTAGGTGGCCGCCTCTAATGTTCGCAGCCCCTCCAGCATTGTGCTGCATTGTTTGGGTTTATTTTTCTGATTATTCGAGGGTAGGAAATATCGGACCTTGATTCAGGAGAATTCCTGTCAGTGAGGAACTGGGTTGTTTTTGGCCATATAGGAGATACGGTCCCAGTTAAGTTCCACGGGTCATGAGGAGTTTCTTCCCTCCATTTTGTTTTTATTTTAATCAGTGGGTCCCCTTTCAGTGTTGACAGAGCTTTATATAAGTATGAAATCATTCCTCTTTGCTTACTAGCTCTGCTGCTTTCCTGAATGGCCAAGAGGATTGACTGGGCTCTCACTGAATCAGTGTCTTTTTCTGTATTCTAGAGATGTAGTCTCTGGCCTGTAGGTACCTAAAATGGTCTGAATTTTGTAGGCCATATTTATTTTAAGAGATCCGAAGTCTAGCAATGTATCACCTTGCCATAACTGGGACAGGTATCTCAGACCTTTCCTCTCCCACATGTAGAAGATGCAGTCTAAGTGTCTCGGCTGAAAGTCTGGGTCCCATGCCAGTCTTTTTAAGGGCCATATGGAGTCTTTTAATTTATATTTCTGCCATATTCTGTGGACAGATCGAGTTGTGTCTCTAATCGAGGTTAGGCCCAGGAGAGGACATCTATGTTTGTTGGTGTCAGCAGTCTGGTTTCAAATGGGAGTGACTCTCTCTTCTTTCATCTTCTCTTTCCATAAGCTGCCAGCCTGAGGAGGCACTGGGATTGGACCACATTATGGCATTTTTAGTTGTGCAGCTAAAAGTAGTCCTCAAGATCTGGGAGAGACTGTCCTCCTTTGTCTTGGTGGATTTGTAGAATTTTTAGGTTTATTCAAGGCCTCTTAGAATTCCAAATGAATTTAGTAAACAGTTTGTTCCATGTTTGAAAGGTCGATTTGTGTATATAAAGTGGCAAGCATTGGAACAGGTATAGGAACCTGGGAAGCACATTCATTCTCAAAGTGTGTATCTTAGAGTGTATTGGGAAATTTATCAAGGCCCATCTTTCAAAATCTTTTTCAGGTTGTTTATTAAAGCGTATAATTCGCTGCAAGAGTTGGGAGTATTGCTTTGTGATATAGGCCCTAGATATTTCATTTTATCGCCTTCCAATGTAGGGAAGAGAGAGCACGTCTCCGCAGTGGGTTTATAAAGAAGGTGAGCACTTCAGTTTTATTTTTATTTAGGAATATCTAGCATGTCTCGAATTCCGTCAGTATTGCCCAGACTTGTTTTATAGATTGATGGGGATGGGTGAGGCTTAACAGCATATCCTCTGCATATAATGATATTTTTTATGCAGCTCTCTTACTGTCACTCCTTTACCTCCTCCACTCTCCGCACAGCTTCAGCCAGTGATTTGATGTAGAGGGCAAACAACAGCGGGGCTAGGGGACAACCTTGGCGTGTACCTCTGCCCAGGTTAACCCTTTGAGAACTGAATATGTGTGAACGTATATAGATTCTGGATGTATATATCGTCCACAGTCTTCTAAGGTTAAATCTCTCTGATATTCCGCCATTCATTCGGACGTAGGCCTGAGGTCTAGTATAAAGTGTCTAAATGACATTTATGAAAGACTGGGAAAACCTCTGTGCTCCAAGACCGCAAATAGGAAGCACCAGGAAACTTTATCAAAGGCCTTTTCAGCGTCTAAGTTCATCAGGCATGCTGGAGTGCAGATCTTTGAATAATATCTATTAGATTTACCATGGACCTGACACTGTCGGAGCCTGACAGCCAGTAATAAAGCCCGCCTGGTCTATATGTATTAATTCAGGTAATATAGGGTTCAACCTGGAGGCTATTATGGCTGTGAAAATTTTATAATCTATGTTTAGCAGGGATCTGGGGCAGTAAGATTCACAAAGTGTAGGATCCTTCCCCTCCTATGTATGACAGAAATGGTGGCGTATTGTCATGAGGAGGAATAGGGTTGGCCTCAGCCCAAATGCTAGTGAATACCTCCAGAAGGACAGGGAGATCTCTGGCTTGAAAGTTTTACAGAATTTGCCAAATCCATCTGGTCCTGGGCATCTTGCTGTTTTAAAATTCTTTATTGTGTGTTGATCTCTTGTTGTGTGATGTGTCTGGCTAAGGCTTTCACGCATCCTGGGACAAGAGGGGCGGGAGCAGGAGTCCAAGTATTTCTTTTCTCCTGGGGCAAAGATTCATCTTGGGGTGAATATAGCTTAGTGTAGTAGTCCACCAAAGCCTCCTGATTTCGTTGTTTGGGTAATTTTCTGACTACTATCAGAAATTATTTTAGTGATCGTTGCCCTAGCTGCATATTGCCTAAGTCTGTAGGCTAATAATTTAGTCCCTCTAAGGCCTCCTTCATAATATTTTTGTTTCAGATAAAATAAGGCTTTCTCTAGTTCTAGTTTTTGTCGTTTCTGTAGTTGGTTCTTACTTTTGGTTAGTTTCTTGTCCCTTTCTGGGTCCCATCTAATTTTCTGAGCTCCTTCCCACTCTTTAATCTGGGAAGTAAGTTCCTGTTGTTTCTGTCTCATCATCTTTTACTTATGGGTGGCTATAAGTATCAATTTGCCTCAAATAGTTGTCTTGAGGGAGTCCCACAAGATCTGGGGAAATTCCAGGTGTGTTATTGTCCTCTAAGGATCTTTTAACGTGTTGTCTAAGTTCCTTAATAATCTCTTTTGTCTTGGAAGGGAGGTATTCAACCTCCAGAGGGTTTTCTTTAGGTCACCCCAGGTCTAGTTCCAGGAAAAGTGGGCTGTGGTCTGATAAGACAGTGGTCCCCACCCACATGGATGAAAAGCAGGAGGTCCCTTGAGAGCGTAAAGAACATGTCTAGTCTTGAGTAGATGTGGAACCTCGGAGAAGCTATTAGGGTATCTCTCTCTCCATATATCCACTATGCCCAATTGTTGCATTAACAGTTTAAGTGCTTTAGCCCTATTGAGCTCTGGTCTGGATATTTGAGATGTGGTATCCACATCTCTACTCAAGATTATGTTCCAGTCTCCGCTCATTACAAAATACCTCTGGCCTTCTCAGCAATTTGTTGCAGCAGGGCCTGTAGAATGAGACTGGGAACCCGGAGGGATATATACATTAACTAGGGTGACCAGTTGGTCTTGGACCGTCCCTATTACAATGAGGTATCTTGCAGGGGTCCTCAGTCACCTCCTGTACCTGAAAGGCAGTCACGGCGGAGAAAAGTTTTACCACCCCCTTCCTGCCTACAAGCAGGGAGGAGTGAAACAGCTGGGGAATGCACTGCATTTCAATTTTGGGCTTCTGCGGGGTAGTGTGTCTCCTGTAGAAAGACTATTTCATATCTTTGGGTAGTCAGGAACCTTTGTATGTCGTTTCCTTTTAACAGGACTTGAGCATCCATTTTTGTTAAAGGAGACTACTTTTGATAGTTAGCTAGCCATTTATAAATCCTCTTATTTTGGCTGCTAGTTTCCGAGACATTGTGCTTTTACAGTAACATAACTGAACCTCATATGTACCTTGTAGTAATTTAAACAATGTAACTTCATAATAAATCAACTCTCTTTCTATATCTAACGCTGATTTTACTAAATAACTGAACAACTGGCTCTGGCCTCATCCAATTTCGAACCTTAAGCAAGGTAAGTGTACTAATCCTCATAGCTGAGAAACCTCGAAGCCATGAATTCTGATATTCTTTGTAAGGACTTCTAAGGTGTAGCTGAGTGGTGGTCTTCAGTGGAGGAACAAGTGTCCTTACTGGACTTGTAGGGGAGCTCTGTAGTGCAATGAGGACTCCCTTTGGCCTCAAGAGATAGTCTCTGGTATGGCCATCCTCCCGTTTGTCACATTTCTTGTGTAGCACCATTCAAGGCACAGCCCCCTCTCCCCAAACAAGTTTTTCTTTTTTTAAGTTGAGATCGCCCTCAACCTGGGAAGTGGGCGGTTAAGGCCAGGCCTAGGTCCTTTGCAGCCTCTCCAGCCCTCTGAGTCTCATCACCCTCCCACTCCACCTATGTCTCCTCAGTCCCTCCCGACCTCCTGTGCATGCTTTGATGTAGTCAAGGCTTTCCATGTCCCAGTCCTCGGCGTGGCCTCGACCACTCCGCAGTGTCTCTAAGCGAGAGGGATATGGAGTAGTCAGGGGAAGGGGGCCCGCAGAGCAAGAATCCTGAATTGACAGTCCTCCTGTGGGTGATGTCCCTCCCCTGTCCCCTCACCTCCCCCTCCCCGACCCCTCTCTGCCTCACCTCCCCTTCCCTACAGTGAAGGGAACAGCTGCCCTCCTCTTCTTCTCCTTCCTCTCTCTATAGGGTGCATCGATTATCCGGGTACTTGGTTTTGCCTACTGCAGACTAGCTGTCAGCAATCCAGCTTTAGCTTGCTGTGAGTTTCCTTAAATATGTCTGGAAAGGCTCCTTGAAGGTGGCCCTGTCTGCAGCCGCTCACTCTCCTCACGGGTAGCCCTGTCTCTCCCTCTCCCTTGTGGGAGGAAGGAGCTAAGCAGCACCACTTGAAATGGAAAGCCTCTCAATTGGAGGCTGAAATCTTCCGTCGGGTTCAGGCAGTTGCTCTCTTCTTCCCTCCCCCCTCCCATCGATGAAGCGTCTCAACTCATGGATTACTCAGTCTGGGGGTTCCCTCTATAGCTGGGTCCTCGGTGGCCCCATTTACATCAGCTGCCAGATCGCCCAGTACAGGGGTCACGAAGAAGACTACGCACACTCACACGGGAAATGAGCAACAATGTTCCTCTGGGTATCCCCCTGTGCTAGGATGTTAATAAACAAACATCAGGCATAGCTTAAAATTTCAACTTCCTTTTCACTCTCTCCTATCTTCTTTCCTTTTTCTGACTATCCTTTTATTCATATCAGGGTGGCCAACCTGATACTCTTCATTCTTATCTATCCCTTGTCTGAAATGCAGCCTGAACCCCCCATTTTGTCTTAAAGACATCCTTAAAACATGTTCCACATTACACAAGTTCCTTGGTCGTAGTTAAGAAAACAAAGGTATCTGTGTACTAAGAGTCCAAGGCTACTCTTCAAAAGTTATCATTGGTTTTCTGTTTCCAAATGAAGAAAGGAGACATGGTTTTTGTTTAATTAGGCTGCCATGTGTATCCTAAGTCCTTTGCAAATGAAAATGTTGATTCTGCCTTCTTAATGGTTCTGGAATAGAAAGTCATACCCTTGCAAAACAAACAGATAAAGGAGCGGCCCTTGTCTGTTTGGGTTTAAAGATAAATGCCCTTTCTTCTAGTAAAAAGAAAAAGGTATAAAAGGTAACATGATTCCATAGAAATATCAAGTATAGTTACCCTGTTTACTGAGATAGGTCCTCAGTAGCTGAGACAGGTGCTGCTACAGGGCTGGCTGCCCACAGACTGACAGGTTTTATAGACCCAGGAGAGAGTGATGTCATGAGGGGAGGAGCTAAGCTAATGCTTGACATCATTAACCCTATAATTAAGCATTTAGCTCCCTTCTGTCTTGGTGTGCTGCATTAAATGAACATATGTTCAAATGATAAGGACTTGAACACATTGTCTGATGATGTAAAACATATGTATGGTGTATCCAAAGGCTCCAGTAGATCTTTTTGCCTTAATAAGGGTGTCACATGACTTATGAGGTCACCCTGATTGACTTAAAAAGTGCTCCTCTAGGGGGCTCAGACAGGTGTGGTGATCAGTAGCTTGCTGATCACAGTGAGAGAAGGTCCTAGTGAGGTGTGCCAGTTTTCACATTGTTCCATGGAAAGAAGAGACTGCAAGAATTCTTTTATGTTCTCTGAAGGAATAAGAATAACATCCTGTGTTCTGAAGGTGTGAAGGACTAACACTATTTATTTTCCTTTCTGTATACAAGTATTTTTATTTTTTTGATTTATTGAGACAATAAAATGATAAGCATGAAGTATCGTTTTTATGCATCTTATACTGGTTGTAAGATCTGTTATTGGAACCCACACTACCACAACTGGTGTCAAGTAGGATTTCAACCTCAGGGGTATCAGAAGGTACTCCAGAGGAGTGTTGCACTGTAAATACCCTGGCAGATGCAACAACCAGAACAAGTGGAGCTGGATGCAGTACATTTGACCAGGTCGGTCAGATTGAAGACTGCAGTGCAGTTGTTGTCGGGATTGAACCTACTACCAGACCAAAGAAGATGATGGAAGAAGGAGCCATGGCAGCGGCTGGTACTTCAAAAGGAGGAAAGCCAGATGACCCCAGCACCAGAGGACCCGGCGAATTACTGAAATGGCTTTGTCTCGCCAAATTGAGATGGCGCCAGAGAGAAGAAGACCAGAGACAGAGGGATGAAGATCGGAGGATACAGGCAGAAGAAAGGCGGAGACAGGATGAAAAATGGACAGCTACTCTAAAAGCTATACAGGACATGACACAGAGACAGACAGAAAGACTGTCCCTAGAGACATAAAATTAACTAAATTAACGGAGGTTGATGACACGAGGCCTACCTGACAACCTTCAAGAGGGTGGCTCAAACCTGCAACTGGCCCAGAGATCAATGGGTGATTCGTTTGGTCCCATACCTCTCTGGGCGGGCACAGATAGTTTATAGTCGGCTAAGTGGAGCTGACAGTACCAACTATGACAGAGTCAAAGAAGAAATAGATATAATATAAATGCAGAAACATATAGACAGCGGTTTCGGTCCCAGAAAATGGCCAACCTGGACACCCAAAGGAAACTCAGCTCGTCTGAAGGACTACTGTGGTAAGTGGTTGCAGCCCACCTCCAAAACCGTGGCTGAAATAATGGAACTGATAATAATAGAACAGTTCATCCAGATACTACCAGGGATGTTCAATTGTGGGTGAAGGAGTATAAACCGAGACAGCTGAAAACACCATCAAGTTGGCGGAGGACTACTTGGCAGCACGAAGCACTCGAGCTAGAGGTAACCAGGACTATCCAGCACACTGGTAGGCCACTTTTTATCCTTCTCATAATCAAAGACAATTTTATCGAGAGAGAGGTGGGAGAACTCCTCACACGAGATTGTATATCTTATGGTTGCCTTGAAAAGGACATATTGTGAGGAACTACCCCAATAAAAGTGATTTGGCACATCTTGCCTAGCTAATTTTGGGTATGTGACCTCAGTGGGTATGAGGAACAACAGACTTTGGGCCTGCTGGACTCTGGGAGTATACAGACTTTGGTTAGAGCTGATTTAGCTCACGATATGCCTAAAATGACTCAGCTACCACTGTCCGTTGTGTTCATGGAGACATACATAAATACCCACAGCATGTCTAAACATAACTGTAAACAAAAAAGCCATGACATGTTGGTAGGCCTTGTTCCACGCCTTCCTGTACCCATAATTGTTGGACAAGACTTTCCCCATTTTGATTTATTAATGCAACAACATAAAACCTTTCCAGAAACAATGTGGTCACTAGATCCCAGGCCAAAACACAGCCCTTACAGGAAGTTTTTCCTTTTGAAGAGAACTATTTTGAAACTGTTAGTGCAACCAAGAAATCCAGAAAGGCCAAGAGAAGATAAAAAGGGCCTGGAAGGAACTGCAACAGGCTGAAGGTCAATTTTGTATTCAGGGACCACAGTACAAGACATTGTACAGGACCAAAAATGTGATAAAACTTTACAACCTTTATTTTCACAGGTAGACAAGGCTGGACATCCTGGACAATTTCATTTTATACTTAATCATGAGATACTGTATAGAGTTGTTATAGATCCTGATACAGCTGAAGAGATTGAACAATTGGTAGTACTTAGCAAATACAGGAGCAGATAATGCACCTGGCCCATGATATCCCCATGGCTGGACATGAGGGCAGAGATAGGACAGACAGCGGATCTTATCGTTTTGTTGGCATGGGTACATCAGGATGTTGCTGCTTATTGTCGGTCATGCCCACCATGTCAGTTAGTAGCAAAGGGAGAAAGAAGGATTTAGTACCCTTACAGCCCATTCCTATGTAACTACTCCATTCGATAGAGTAGCAATGGATGTGGTAGGTCCCTTATTAAAGAGTTCAAAGGAACCAATACATTTTGGTTATATGTGATTACACCACTCGATACCCTGAGGCGATACCAATGAGAACAGTCACTGCCCTCGTTTGCTGAGGAATTGGCTAAAGTATTTGGCGGATGGGTATACCTAAGGTTATTTTGACAGATCGTGGTAGTAATTTCACGTCTATAATGTTACAGGAATTATACAGTTTATTAGGGGTATCTGCTGTTAGAACATCACCGTACCATCCCCAAACTGATGGGTTAGTTGAGCGTTTAACAAAACCATGAAATGTATGTTGCAGAAATATGTGCGGAGGAAGGTCGAGATTGGGATAAGTTTTACCTTACTTACTGTTTGCATACAGGAGGTACCCCAAGCCACCACTGGGTTGTCCCCTTTACAATGCTGTATGGACGTAACCCTAGGGCCCATTGGATGTTGTTAAGGAGCATTGGGAACAAAAGGATAATGTGGCCTGCAAGAACATATTGAATATATGACCTCCTTAAAGAAAGCGATTGGTAAAATATGTGTCCATAGCACACCAGAATGTAGACCAACGGCAAATGAAACAGAAAGAATTATATGATGTGGGGCTAAAACCAAAACATTTGTACCAGGAGAAAAAGTATTGTGCTACTACCTGCCACTGAGAATAAATTGCTGATCGTTGGCAAGGGCCATATATGGTATTACATCAGACCAGCCCAGTAAATTATGCCATTGAAATGCCAGGGCATAGGCCATTTAAACGAATTTACCATGCCAATCTTTACGGAAGTGGGTAGAAAACCATCAACCCAGTGTTATTCATACATCCTGAACAAGGGAGGACAGAATTAGACATGGCATATGACAGGCTGGATAGAACAGGGAATGAGACTGAAATTCAGATTAGTACAGAATTGACCCAGTACAAAGGGAAGAGATTGATTATCTCTTGGGTATTTTGCAGATGCATTCACAAGAAAACCAGGGAAAGCAAAAGGGGTGGTACATGAGATAAAGGTTACACAATCAAAACCAATCCATCAAAACCATATAGATTGCCGAAAAGATTAGACCAGATGTAGTTGCAGAAGTTAAAAGAATGGAGCAAGCTGGAGTTATTGTTCCATCTTGTAGCCCTGGTCTTCACCACTGGTAGTGGTACAAAAAAAAAAGGAGGAATCAGGCTTTGCCTGAGACTTTGGAAAATTAATGAAGTTTCAGAATTCGATGGGTATCAATGCCGCACTGATGATCTGTTTAGACCAGATAGGTTCTGCCAAGTATATTAGCACACTTGATTTGACTAAAGGGTATTGGCAGATACCCTTAGCACCCCAAGCTCAAGAACTCACTGCTTTTTGTACTCTTCTTGGTTTATATCATTTTACCACTATGCCGTTTGGTCTTCATGGGCCCCAGCTACTTTCCAAAAGTACATGGATCATGTTTTAAGACCATAAATGTTACAGCGCAGCCTATTTGGATGATGTTGTCATTTACAGTACAGACTGGGACTCTCACTTAATACACCTTAGTGCTGTCATACAAGCATCAAAGGCGCTGGTCTTACCATCAGCCCGTCTAAATGTGCTATTGCCAAAACCGAAGCGTGCTATCTAGGATTCATAATTGGACATGGGGTGGTTAAACCGAAGTGGACAAAGTTGAAGCGGTAGCAAATAGTCCATACCCACCACCAAGCGACATGTCAGATCTTTTCTTGGACTGGCGAGTTATTACTGCAGGTTCATCCCAGATTTCTCAGTAATTGCCACACATACTGACCTCACTAAAAACAAATTTCCAAACAAAGTAAAATGGAATCCAGCCTGTGAAGAGGCATTCCAAAAGATCAAGGCAATTCTGTGTTCAGCTCCAGTGTTGAGTAGTCAGATTTCTCTAAACCCTTTGTAATACAAACTGATGCCTCTGACACGGGTATAGGAGCAGTACTAACCCAGCATAGTCAAAGAGGAACACCCCATATTGTTCCTCAGCAGAAAATTGCATGAAAGGGAGAAAAAATATTCCACGGTGGAAAAAGAATGTTTAGCCATCAAATGGGCAGTAGAGGCCCTTAAATATTATTTATGAGAAATCGGTTTACAATAGTAACAGACCACAACCCATTATGCTGGCTGAACTTAATGAAAGATAAAATGCACGTATTTTACGGTGGTATCTGTCATTACAACCTTATAAATTTGTTGTAAAATATAGAACTGGTTCTCAGCATCAGAACACGGATTTTCTATCACGTTTTGGTGCTGATCAGAATAATGCATCCATTCCGGGTATGAAAATAGAATTAAAAATGGAATGCATGGTGCCAAGAAGGCACAACCCAGGAAAAGAATGAATACAAACAGTATTATTATAGGTATAGTAATGTGTTGAATACTGTTTATCTTAAGGGTCCCTGGGGGAACTTCTGGAGTGGGTGGCGGAAGTTCCAACCCTTCACAGGGTGGGGGTCTTAAGGCAAACAACTAGTTGGTTGCCTTCTTATGTGGGGAGGAGTGTGCTAGGATGTTAATAAACAAACATCAGGCATAGCTTAAAATTTCAACTTCCTTTTCACTCTCTCTATCTTCTTTCCTTTTCTGACTATCCTTTTATTCATATCAAGGTGGCCAACCTGATACTCTTCATTCTTATCTATCCCTTGTCTGAAATGCAGCCTGAACCCCCATTTTGTCTTAAAGACATCCTTAAAACATGTTCCCGTTACACAAGTTCCTTAGTCGTAGTTAAGAAAACAAAGGTATCTGTGTACTAAGAGTCCAAGGCTACTGTTCAAAAGTTATCACTGGGTTTCTGTTTCCAAATGAAGAAAGGAGACATGGTTTTTGCTTAGTTAAGCTGCCATGTGTATCTAAGTCCTTTGCAAATGAAAATATTGATTCTGCCTTCTTAATGGTTCTGGAATAGAAAGTCATACCCTTGCAAAACAAACAGATAAAGGAGCGCCCTTGTCTGTTTGGGTTTCAAAGATAAATGCCCTTTTCTTCTAGTAAAAAGAAAAAAGGTATAAAAGGTAACATGATTCCATAGAAATATCAAGTATAGTTACCCTGTTTACTGAGATAGGTCCTCAGTAGCTGAGACAGGTGCTGCTACAGGGCTGGCTGCCCACAGACTGACAGGTTTTATAGACCCAGGAGAGAGTGATGTCACAGGGGAGGAGCTAAGCTAATGCTTTGACATCATTAGCTCTATAATTAAGCATTTAGCTCCCTTCTGTCTTGGTGTGCTGCATTAAATTAACATATGTTCAAATGATAAGGACTTGAACACACTGTTTGATGATGTAAAACATATGTATGGTGTATCAAAGGCTCAGTAGATCTTTTGCCTTAATAAGGGTGTCACATGACTTATGAGGTCACCCTGATTGACTTAAAAGTGCTCCTCTAGGGGCTCAGACAGGTGTGGTGATCAGTAGCTTGCTGATCACAGTGAGAGAAGGTTCTAGTGAGAGTGTGCCAGTTTTCACATTGTTCCATGGAAAGGAGAGACTGCAGGAATTCTTTTATGTTCTCTGAAGGAAGAAGAATAATATCCTGTGTTCTGAAGGTGTGAAGGAATAACACCATTTATTTTCCTTTCTGTATACAAGTATTTTTATTTTTTTTATTTATTGAGACAATAAAATAATAAGCATGAAGTATGTGTTTTTATGCATCTTAAACTGGTTGTAGATCTGTTATTGGAACCACTACCACACACCACCCGTCAGGGAATTCTGCGAAACATCCGTCCTTCAGCATGGCATCTGTGCCCCTCGGTTGCGCCAAAAGGCAGTCCGAGTTCACTTTCCCATTGCTGCATGTTCATATGGGATGAGCTGTACCCTACCACCATGGAGCCACCCGATTCCACCACCTTTCAGCCTCCAGGTCTCGGGCAGTCGCCAGCGGAGGCCTCAGCCCAGGGGTCCGCTTGGGCAGAGGCGGCGACATGGTCCCAGGTCTCTGAGAGGCCCCGGCGCCTCTGCTCCACCGGGCCGTCATCTCACTCCCAGCAGTAAGTCTCTCTTCTCTCCCGACACGAACCCAGGTGAGCGCAGTCGGCCTATCCAGGCGCCACATCCCTCCCCGGTTCCCTCAAGGTGGTAATCTCCTTCCACCCACGGACAACCAGTGTCTCTACCTCCCTATCCCCCGGTCACCCTGAATGGGCACAGCAGGCTTCATGAAGGCACTCATGACTTCAGGTTCGATTCTTCTGCTGGCATTCCCCTTCCCCCCTCCGTTTCAAGACACAGGGAGACACTCCAATTTACAGATTATGCGGAGAAATATAAAATTAACAGCTATAAGTCAGTGGAACAGTTCTCTGTTGCGCCAGAGTCTTGACTTGTAGTGAGGATAACCTCTTTAAGGCACTTTTAGCAGTAGGTCTTGAACTGAATTTCCCCATGGTCCCCCAATCGCCAGAGCCCTAGGAGAGTCTTTGTTTTCAGGTTTATAAATTAACAAAACAGTTTATATCTGGCAGTGGTAAGAAGTTCATCCTTCTGTTCTCACATGTTCATATAACTGGGTTGTTCATACTCACTGCAGATCCAGCTAATTTTATCGGTGAGAGTTATCGGGACTCAGGCAGTCGTTGTGGGAGTCATCTGAGGCGGGACCGAGACATGGCAGTGGGTTTACTAGTGCATTGGCATACCATCAGCTCATTTGGTGTTCGGTTTCCCTCGTCGATTATTTCTGCAGTTGAGGAGGATCCACACTCATCTTCAACCGATCTGTCTCTTGTAGATGTTTTGCTCCTCTGTTCACCGTGAGTCGGGTCTCCATATATCGGATCATCGTTGCAATGTCAGCATGAAGGGATGTTTGTGGGATTCATTGTGAAGTCCCTTTCTTTGTTGTGCCCTTCTGGCGATTGTCCAGGCCAAGGAGAGGAGATCTTTTCTAATTTTCTTTCACCATTGGGGTGTGGAGATACCGAGGCCTTCAAGAAAAGGCGCCGCTGCCAAGAGCGTCTTTGAAGACTTTGCTGCCTTGTGGGGTGTTGAGCTTAATTCTGGCTGGATGTAAGACCTGCGCTTTCAGGCCTTTATCCCTCAGCTGTTTGATTATAGGCCAAAGGGTTCTCACGGGCCTCCTGTACCTCAGGTGGTCACTGTCAAATGCTATCTTGTGGCCTTTAAAGGTAAGGGTGTTTTGTTGCCAGGCTCTTCTAAGTAAGTCTTCTTTTCTTTTAAAGGAAGTTAAGTCGGACGATGAAGGACCAGGGCCTCGTGTCTGGATTTCTTGGGCGTAAGGCCAAGGATCGATGTCTTGATCTATTTCAAGGTCTAGCTCCTCTGGTAGCAGGCGTTTCTCTCAGGAAGGTTTGGATAAAGTTGATACTATCTGTAGCTTTCTCTTTGAGTCTCTCTGGTACCCCATAGATTCGGATGTTCTGTCTTCTGCTCCTTCCTTCTAAGTCGGCAATCCGCGGATGAGTTCCCGTCCCTGGCCAAGAGACAGAGAATGAGGCGGTCCTGTCTGTTTGTTCCAGTGCCTGCATGAGCCCCAATTCTAGTTGTTCTGTTCTGTGGTCAATTTGATTGAGGCCGAGCATGCAAATCTGTGAGTGTGTGATCTATTTTGGCCACAGTATGTGCTGTTGCTTGATCATTTCTACAGTGTCTTCCTGCAGAGGATCGTGTTGTGGTGAGGCCTGTTGTGGATCGGGCTGCATCTCTCGAGTCTCCGGAGAGCATCAATGTCGGCTTGCAGCATTTCCTAAGCTTCTGCATTGGGGTTCCGGAAGCTTCCCTGGTTTATTTCTTTTTGTTTGGCAGGAGATGCCATTTCTAGATTGGCAATTAAATAGGATTGTTGTTGGTGGGAAGAGGAGCTCTAGTTTAAGGCACCATTTGGGACCATTGTCATCCCTGTTGTTTATTTTTCTTTCCTGGTGTCTAGTGCCCTCCCCCATTGCTGTCCCCATTATACATATATATTTTTATCCCTGGTGTTTACTGGCACCAAGCCCACCATCAATCGCTGTCCTGTTATTTTTCTTTCCCTGGTGTCTAGTGGCACCCCACCACCATTAGATCACTGTCCCTGTTATTTTTTCTTTTATTGGTGTCTAGTAGCACCCCCACCCCCACCCTGGATTATGGCCCAGTATCTAAAATAAAAAATGGTCCCTTGATTTTTTATTTTTAAACCTGCAAAAGAAACAGTCCTCGCCAATCTGACCCCACCCCACCTCTCACCACCCCACACACCCACACACTCTCACTCACCTGAACAGGTCACTGGGTGAAGATCCACTCTCCGATGGAAGACACGTGTTGCTCCTGGAACCAACGATTACAATATGAGAAACTAAAATGTACAGTAAATGTGGTTCAATGTATTTCAATGAGGTTTTCAACTTTGGTGCATAACTTTGCCATTTTGCATATCAAATTTTCAACATGGCTTTTGGGACCCTATTTCATGAACAATATGACTGTCATTAGAGAACTCCTACCAGACAGGTGATTTGAGGCGCTAATGAGCAGCCTACATGCGACAGACAGCGTCTTCACGTCGCTCCCAGTCTGCGGCGAATAAATTGATAATTTAAGTTTAAATTTACTCGAGTTAGCGAGGTGTAGCAGAATCACTTATTGGAAGTGATAATGAATATTTGGCTCAAACAGCCAGATCCCAGTGGGGTGCAGGAAACAGCTGAAAAGGCATAGGCAGGGGCGCTGGAGATAACACAGGCCTTGTCTCCCTTTCAGCTGCAGAGGTTACCGGACTCAGCCAGGAACTGACTGGCCAAGTCATAGCAGCTTTAGAGCCCGCCTGATTAAAATGGAGAGTAAATTAGATTCCCGTTTGCAGGAGAGGTACTTGAGCAGCAAGTTCAACAGGGAAGCCGAATAGCAGAGGCTGAAGAGAGAATCTCCGGGGAAGATGAACTGCTGACAGTCCCTGGGCAAGTGATGGCACTGCAAAGCAGAACTCGAGAAATTCAAAGAAGCCTCGACTATCAACAAAACTATCAGAGCGTCTCAATCTGCGTCTGAGGAGCTTGCCAGAGGGCGAAGAGGAAGGAGCCCTGGATTTTGTAGTAGAAAATTACGGAGGTGTTGGGTCTGCAACTAAAAGGGAAAATTAAGCTGGAGAGGGCCCATAGGGCTGTTATGCCTCGACCCCAGGTGGATCAACCCCAAGGCAGATTATTATGATATTCCACCACTTCCAGGACAGGAGATGGTCCTAAAGGCATACAGAGAGGAATACTAATGTATGAAGGTATCGCCTCTTTCTTTCACAGAATTACTCAGCTCATCTACTTAAAAAGAGAACTATGTTTAATGCTGCTATGGCCCAGCTATGGAGCCTGAAAGTGAAAAACTATTTGGTGTATCTGGCTACCTTAAAGATTCGGCATGAGGGAGCAACCTTTTTATTCTGGGAAATGGAGAGAGTGGAGCAATTCATGAAATCCCTACAAAAGAAAGCAGGTTGAAAGGAAAATGGGTGACCGTACGAACATTCTTCTGGTGCGGCATGCAGCCAGCTGTTTTTTTTCCCACGAATGTTTGTGGAGTTAAAAGTTAAGAATAAAGCTATGTTCTACATTTTATTAGACTGTGATGTACTTTTGGTGCCTTTAAGAAGGTGGTGGTTCGAAGGACAAGGAAGCTTAATATGTTGGGAGTTAAAGCAAGTCTTTATATGTGGTGGGGAGGCCGATCGATGTTTGCTGAAGTAGGGAGCAGTATGCAATTGATGGAAACCATAAAATCGATGAGATCAGAATGAATGGTTGGATTTTGACAGGAGAGGATGTGGCATCATGGTACAGGTAGTACCCTGAGGCCCTGCTGATGTGGCGGCGGGGAGGCCAGGCGCTGCATGTTTGTTCTGAGGCGTGGCCTGGTCTCTCCTGTGCGGGCGCTCGAGAGGCGGTGCTATCTCACAAGGACTCTTGACAGAATTATGGATCTTGGATGGGAGCGTGGTGTCTTTTGGGATATAGGGCGGATTAATGGGAGGTACAGGGTGGAAAGGTGGGAGTGGTGGGGTAATGGAACACAGGAGAGATAAAAGAAATTATAGTTAAAGTAGAGGTGGGATTAGTATAGGAAAGAAGAAAATTACTCACCTTAGTAATGTTGTTTCTTCTAATGGAGTCTTGCTATATTATGACAATTGCAGTTTGTCCACCATTAGAACTGCTCCGGAGGTGAAAGAGTTAACTCCCATTCTAAGAATGGAACTTGAGAACCGAGCTCGGTTGAGAAGCTCTGTCTGGGTTATTTCAAACCCAAACTGTCAGATCTTCTGAGCAAAAACTCACTAAGGTCTGTGTGGAAGCTGTAACCTACACTAGCCAACTGGCTACCTAAATATTAACACCTATTGCTGGTCCCAACACAAAGACTCAAGTCAGGGACCAGAAGTAATAATATAATATAAAATAAAAACACCACACCCAAAAACCCCAAGAAGGTGTAAAACATGTAATGGGCATAACTAGTGCCCACCAGGCTGCCCACCCCATACAAGTAGAAGTTCTGAGAGGGGCAGGCTGGGGGAGGTCATAATATAGCAAGACTCCATTAGAAGAAACAACATTACTAAGGTGAGTAATTTTTTCTTCAAACAACATGAAGTCTTGCTATGTTATGACAATTACAGACTACA
The DNA here is from genome assembly GCA_016271365.2 of Neoceratodus forsteri. Lineage (NCBI taxonomy): Eukaryota > Metazoa > Chordata > Ceratodontiformes > Ceratodontidae > Neoceratodus > Neoceratodus forsteri. The sequence goes on along the minus strand of CM057456.1, from coordinate 1,886,843,679 downwards.
CAGCAGTACCTCCATGGAGGAGGACAGAACCTACTTAGGAATAGGCTCTGAAGCACAGCTGTGCCAGAGCGAGCATCTCTCCTGGCCTGGACATCCAGGGAGTAATGCTTGGTGAAAGTGTGTACCGTTTCCAGGTAGCAGCTTGACATATCTCTAAGATAGGGATGTCTCTGGCAGCAGCTAGAGGCGGCTGTACCTCTAGTAGAATGAGCCCTCAGGCCAGAGGGAACTCTCCCCAGTTCTGATAACAAAATTGGATACAAGAGACAATCCACCTGGCAACTGATCTCTTAGTGGCAGGTCTCCTTTCCGACCTCACCGTGAGAAAAGTTGGAGGATTCGAACCTGTGACCCTTAGTACGTTCTATATAGTAACTTAGGGCCCTTTTAACATCTAAACTGTGCAATCTCCTCTCACCAGAGGAAGAATGTTCAGTGAAAAACACTGGAAGGGAGATAGATTGGTTAAGATGGAAATCTGAAACCACCTTAGGCAAAACTTCCTGTTAGTCCTGAGGACTACCTTATCCCTGTGGAAAGAAATAAAGTCAGTTTCTACTGACAAGGCTTGCAACTCATTTATCGCCTGGCAGAAGTGATAGCCACTAGGAAAACAGTTTTCCAAGTTAAGTACTTAAGCTCTGCAGAAGACAGAGGTTCAAAGGGGTTGCATTAACTGGGCAATGCAAACATTAAGGTCCCAGGCAGGGGCCGGATCCCTAAAAGGTGGATTAGTATGAAGTAATCCCTAAAAAACTTGGAAAATACAGGGTGAGCGGAAAGAGAGGAGGGCTTTCCTGCTGAAACAAAAGCAGAGACAGCTGCCAAATGTACTTTCAGGGTAGCTGGTCTCAGGCCCAAAAATTAAGATGGACCATATAGTCCAAAACAATGGGCAAATCAGCAGATTCCGGGAAATGTGTTTCCCAGCACACCAAATGGAAAACCTTTTCCACTTAGAATTATAAGTAGCCCTAGTGGAAGGCTTCCTAGAAGCCTTTAAGTTTCAAGAACACCCTGAGAAGGTGTAGGTCAGCAAATTCTAACTCCTCAAGAGCCAGGCCTTGAGGTTGAGGGATTTGAGGTTGGATACAAACTCTCCCTGGGCACAGATTAACAGGTTGTGATTCCTGGGAGACACAGGGAAGATGGACTGTTAGGGACAGAAGGAGTGGGTACCAGGGCTGCCTGGCCCAATCTGGGGCAATCAGAATCACCCTGCAAGGCTGGGATCTGATTTTGACTAGCACCTTGAATAGGAGAGGAAGGGGAAAGGCATAAAGAAACTCCCTTCCCAATCTAGGAGAAAGGCATCCAGGGAACTGAGCCCAACACTAGGGGCTTGCAACAGAAAAGTGGAAGTTGGTGATTGTCTGGGGCTGCAAAAGATCTATCTGAGGGGTGCCCCATCTGGCAAAAACTATCCCCAGTGCCTGAGGATCCAGAGACCATTCGTGATGGCCCTGGGAAATCCTGCTGAGAGCATCTGCTAGGACATTGTCCTTTCCTGGAAGATGAACTGCTATGAGGAAGTGTTCGGGAATAGGCCAGAGACCACAACTTCATTGCCTCGGTGCAGAAGGCGAAGACAGTGCCCCCTGCTGTGATGTACCACATTGTTGTGGTGTTGTCTGTTCTGACTTGTACCACTTTGTTCTGAACAGGCATGAAAACTCTGAAGTGCTAAAAGACAGCTCTGAGTTCCAGCAAATTGATGTGGAGCAGAGATTCCTGGGGACCACACTCCTGAGTGGAGAAGTCGCCAATGTGGGCTCCCCACCCCAGGAGGAAGCATCTGTAGTGAGGGTCAAGGGAGTGAGACAGAGGAATGAAGGGGACCCCAGTCTTAATTGCTCTGATCCTGCCACCACTGGAGGGCCTGGATCGGGTTGAGTCACTGGGACCAACTTGGAAAGGGGTCTCTTTCTGAGACAAAAGGCTCTCAAGTGAAACTGAATGTCCCTCATCTGAAATCTTGCTCCTTGCATTACAGCTGTGGGCGCAGCCATGTGCCTCAGGAGCTGCAAAAAGTGTCTTGCTGGTCGAGACCTGCAGAGTGAGGAGGAGGCCAGAGCCACCAAGTTCCTTACCTCTCTAAGGGTGGGAAGGCTCTGGCCTGCTTTGTCAATTCTGCACCTATGAAGGTGAGCACCTGAACTGGTTCCAGAACTGACTTTGGAAGATTTAGCAAGAAGCACAGGGAGGTGAGCAGCTGCTGGGTAACTTGCAGGTGAGATTTTACCTGTTCTGGGGACTGGCCTACAATGAGCCAGTCGTCCAGATAGGGAAAGACAACAATCCTTTGCCTCCTTAAATGAGCAACTGCTACTGCCAGACATTTTGTGAATACCCTTGGGGCAGAGGTGAGGCCGAGGGCATTGCTCTGAACTGGTAGTGACCTGAGGGCAGTTCGAATCTGAGGTACTTTCGGTGGGAGCTTCTGATTGGGGCGTGAAAATAGGCATCCTTGAGGTCCAGGGAGGCTAGCCAGTCCCTGGCCTTAGAGAGGGTAAAATCATTGCCAGAGTTACCATTCTGAACTTTAGTTTCAAAAGGTGTTTGTTCAGATATCTGAAGTCTAAAATGGGCCGCCATTCTCCTGTCTTTTTGGGGTAAGGAAATATCTGGAGTACAGACCCTTGCCCTGGTGTGGGAGAAACCCTTTCTACAGCTCTGAGAGCCAGGAGGGTTGAGACTTCTGTTTCTAGAGTAAAGGTCTCTAAAGAGTTTGCAGGTGGGAAAGATCTGATTCTCATCTTTGGGAACTTTTGAAGCTAAGAACCAGACCCTAGCTTACTACTTCCAGGACCCACTTGTCTGAAGTTAGAGACACCCAGTTCTGAATGAAGTAAGCCAACCTGCCCCTACGGGTAAGCGAGAATCGGCCCTGGGCACCCCATCAAGGTGTCTGCTTGGCAGGTGCTTTAGGCTGAGAGGTGGGAGCAGGCCTGCCCACACCCGTCTGCCTCTGCCTCTGAAGAAGCCCCTCTGAGCATAAGCAGAGGAGGCCTGGGTTTAGTAAAAGGCCTGTGAAAAGGCCTACCCCTACCCCTGGGGTCTGCCTCTGAGGAGTGGCTTGCCGCCCTTGGCTTGGGCACTCTTATAGGTAGTCCTATATTCATCCATTTTCTTCATATAATTCTCTGTCTGCTCCCCAAACAGAGAATTTCCCATCACAGGAAAATCCATAGCCTTAGTCTGGGTATCCTGTGACAAGCTAGTACACCTGAGCCAGGCCAACCTCAGAAAAGCTACAGGCGTAGCCATGACTCTAGAAGATACATCATTAAAATCCACAGCAGCATGAAACTGCACCTCGGATGCCTCAATGCCATCAGCAGCCACCTGTTCCAGCTCATTAGCAAGCTGGCCAGAGGCCTGTTTGGCCAAAGCCATGACAGTGTCCCATCTAGATTTTGATACCTTGCTACATAAGCCATGTAATTTGCTTGCCTGAGTCCCAGGGCGCTGCCATGTATGTTTTTTAGCCATGGCATCAATCTTCCTGGAATCCTTGTCAGGAGGATGTGAAGCCAGGGAATATTAGCTTTATCACAGGCTGCAGCCTGAACCACTAACATGACTGCATTGCTGTGAAAGAATTCTGTGTCAGGACCTGACAGTGTGTACCTCCTGTCCATCTTTTATCCGAGGAGGCACAGAATTAGGAGTTTTAAAATTGTTATTGTTTGTTTCCTAAATGATTTATGCAAAGGAATAGACAATCTCCTAGACTCTGGTATATCCATCATTTCTATAAAATCAGGTTCCTCTTGCTCATCCAGCTTCCTCCAATGGGAGCTGGAGGGTTTCAACAACTTTTTGTAAAACATAAAGTGAGAGGGACTCAGAAAGCATAGGGGAGATTCTAAAGGTCTGTCTGGGAGATGTCCGGTTCAATGGGCACACAGACCCTCCAAGTCACATTCATACTGTTCATAATCATCCTCCCCTCTCTGGTTCATAAAACTCCTCAACATCATATTCCTGAACGGTGGAACCGACCGAACCGACCTTTTACCAGACAGCGGTTGGACGGAACCAGAAAAGTGACTGGACAATCTGAATAGCTCTTGCTATCTCTGCAGCAGTTGGAGAAGGAATTTTGGGCTCCACACCTGCTGATTTTCTTGTTTTCTTTACTGGAACTGGCTCATCGAGCCAGCTTTGCGTTGCCTGAGGAAGTCTCGCCTGGTCAGAGGCACTCCCTCCAGTTCGGTTGGCACGAACGGGCTGTCATCGGGTCAGCGGACTTTTGGCCTCTGTTCCTGAGCCTGCCAACTCTCTTATCCAGGGTGGCTGCAGGAAATTTTACAAATCTGGCAGTCTGAATTGAGGTGGTCAAACCCCAGACAATATACACATGTGGTGTGTGGGTCAGCCTTGGCAAAGACTTCCCCACAAGCATCACAGTGTTGAAACCAATGAGGCCGGTTTTTCTTTTGGGTTTCTTAGACATAATACCAGCCTAACAAAAACTTGCCCTTTTAACAGCAGTGCCAGGCAAGACACACTTATCGATTCCTAACCGTGTCACGGGTCTTGGAAAAAACTTAATGAATTCCATTTTTTTAGAACCGATAAGAACAGGAACCACACTCTAAAACCTCTAATTTTGTAACTTCAAGTTTTAAAGCAAGCTGATCGGTTCAAAACCGAACCGATAACATTACAAGTTGCACACAGAAATTAAACTGAAATTATACGATACCACAGACAGAGCTTGAACCGATCAGTTTTGCGGTTAAAATAATAATATTCTCGGTTGATTTGAACCGAGAAAACACTATTTAACCGAGAAATGAACGAGCAGTAGGAGAAATCTCCGGGCGACTGTTCAGTGGTAGGAGTAAAGAATCTGACAGTTTGGGTTTGAAATAACCCAGACAGAGCTTCTCTAACAAGCTCGTGCTCTAAGTTCCATTCTTAGAATGGGAGTTAACTCTTTCACCTCGGAGCAGTTCTAATGGTGGGACAAACTGCAATTGTCATAATATAGCAAGACTTCATGTTTGTTTGAAGGGAAAAGGAAATGCACGCTGCATTGAAGAAAGGCAAGAAATTAGAGGCGAGAATGTGAAAAGTGGATGGGTTTGGATAGGGAGGCTACAGTGAAAAGTTCTGCTATACAATTAAAGGAAGGAGACAATAATCGGATGTGCTCACCAGGGCAGAGGGTCTGCAGCTGGGGGCGCAGGACACAAGCGTCTACTGGCAGAGGTAGTGACACTCATGCTGTTATGGCGATTAGTGTCAGGAGACAGTGGAGGTGAGGCGAGAGCGTATATAGGGGAGGGATAAGAAAAAGAGGTGAGCAGAGGACAGAAAATCAGGAAAGGGATTCAAAAATATGGGAACTACAGGAAGGAGAGAAGGGAGGGGAGGGTGGAAAGGGAAGCGGCAGGGAGGCAGAGAGGGTACTGGCAAGGAGATAAAGTAAGGAAAGTTAAGCATAACAGGACCTGTGGAAGAGGGAAGAGGGGAGGAAAAGTTGGGTATATTTGTTAATAGTTGATTGATTGTTTACAGATCTGGTCAAAGGTGTCTACATTTATATTGTCATTATACAATGTGATGGGGTCTAAAGCATAGGATAGACAGTGCAGAGAAGATAGGAGGGAGGAGTGGAGGGACATGGTGGGAAAGATATAGGGAAAACAAGGAACTAAAATATGGCTAGTATACATGATATAACTGTTGTCTCTTGGAATGTCAAGGCATTGCAAATCCAGTGAAAGAACTTCGCTTTGACAGCACTAAGGGGGGCTCGAGGTGGCCTGATCCAAGAAACCCACCTCACAGAGGTGGAGCATGCCAAACTGGCTCAGACGTGGGTAGGTAAGTGTTACTTGGCCTCATACTCTTCCCATAAATGGGAGGGTGGCAATATTACTGCATAAAATCTACCCTTGAAGTGAAAAAAGAATAGTAAAGAACCCTGAGGGGAAGATATATCTTACTTCTGGTATTCTGAATGGGCAACAAATCACTTTTGATGTATATGCACCAGCGGTGTATGAACCACAATTTTTGTATCTTTACTGGATTTGCTTGTTAGAACAGTTTCCTGGGCTGATCTTGGGGGGTTGATTTTAATTGTACAATGGATGCTAGTTTGGACTATTCAGAGGGAAGGGCAGAACCTTTGAGCTCTGACACAGTTGCAAGTAGGGCTAGCGGACTTAGACCTGGTGGATGGATAGCACACTTTTCACCTGGGGGCTAGGAGTATACATTCTATTCCAACCCACATAAGGCGTGGTCCCACATAGATTACATTTATTTACCAAGGAGCTGGTATGATAAAATCCAGGAGGTGTTACATAGCCCTATCCATGTTTCTGACCATGCTATGGTGGTTTAACAATACAAAATAGTAAAGCTAAGGAAGGGCCTCCACGGTGGAAATTTCCTACATATATGGGGCAGGAAATTTAAGGAATACCTTGAGGAAGAATGGCGGCTCTATGGGAAACAAAGAGACTGCAGTGTCCAAGGTGATCTTTTGGGAAGCAGGAAAGGCGTTTATGAGGGGGCAATATAGCATATATGGCTAAAATCAGGAAGCAGAAGCATGGGAAGAGGGGAGTTGGAGCAGCAATTAAAAGTTTAGAAAAAAGAGTGGGGAGGAGAAGGGAGAATCGGTCAGGCTCTTAGCAACAGCTAGGACAGCCTTGAATGCGATGCTCAGAGAGAAGCAGGGAAAACATGGCAGTATTGCCAATGCCAGGTATTTGAATGGGGAATAAACCAGGCCCACTGTTGGTGCGACTAATGAGAGGTGGAAGGGGAGCAAAACATATTTTGAGGGTGAAGAATAGGGAAGGAAAATATGTGGGAGCTTGAAGGAGACTGGAAGCTGTTTCAAAGCCTTTATGAAAAATTATATTCAGCAGAATACAAGGGAAAAGGAATGAAGCAAAAACTTCCTGAAGGACTTACCGCTCTCTACATTGTCAGATTCACAAAGGAGGCACTGAACCAGCCTTTCACCAGTGCAGAGATTATGAGGGCTAGCCAGAAAATGTGTCAGGTGAAAGTAAGTGGCCCAGATGACTTCCCAGTGGAATATTATAAAATGTTGGGAGGGGGCAAATGGCGAGCACATTTGTGAACTCCTGGCGAAGGAGGAATAGAGATGCCAGTCCTGCCCAGGACTTTCTATGAAAGCTACTATATGCCTCATACAAAAACCGAGCAAGGATGACACTGACTGTGTGGCGTACCAACCCATATCCTTGCTCAACTGTGATTTGCAAATTTAGCAATAAGTATTAGCAACTAGACTGGAGGCCATTCTGCCAGAGTTAATCCACCCAGACCAAACCAGGTTCATTAAAGGTTGTCAATCATATCATAATATGCAAAGATTACTTAATGTTATTTGGAAGGCCAATCAAGAGAAGGAAAAGGTGGGTATTGTATCAATGGATGCTGAGAAAGCATTCGACAGAGTGGAATGGGATTACCTATTTCAGCTGATGCCGGTTTGATCTGGGGATTCATATATGGCCTGGGTGAGGAAATGTACACGTGTCCTAAGGAGAAAGTCTTGGTGAAGGGGGCCTATCAGAGCAGTTTCAATTAGGTAGAGGGACAAGGCAGGGCTGCCCACTGTCTCCCTTCTGTTTGCACTGGCAATCGAACCCTTAGCAGTGGCTATTCGTCAGCACAGTAGGTGGAGGGAATGAAGAGGGCAAAAGAATCGGTGTACAAAATTGCTTTATGTCCGGATGATATGCTATTTGTGCAAAACTCAGACATCTCTTTCCCCACTGTCTATAATAGAGAAATTCTCAAGTTTCTCAGGTTAGAAGATTAACTTACAGAAATCGGAGTTGATCTGCTTCCCTGAAAGTGACAGAACAGTAGAACAGCTAGGTTTAAAGATGGCACAAATGGGTTCACATATCTAGGAGTCAGAATAGGTGGGGATAGGCTCCTGTATAAGTTGAATTATCTCCTTCTAATAAGAAATATCATGGCTGATTAAAGGTGGTGGGCACAGTTACAAATATCCTGGATAGGAGATAAATTTGATAAAAGCGAATATTCTCCCAAGATACTGTATCCCATGCAGATGCTGCACTTGGGGTTAACTAAAGGATATTAAAGGTTAGAGAAAATCTTTACTGAATTTATCTGGCGAGGAAAAGACCGAGATTATCTTATGACAGCAAAGCGGAACAAGGTGGGGGTCTCAATTTTCCAGACTCGATAATTATTATCTGGCAGTACAACAAAGGTGTATGGCAGATTGGGGCCTGAAGGCCGACGGTGGCTAGTTGGGTCAACTTGGAGCCAGGATGGTACACCTGGTAGACTTACAGCATACATTCATATTAAAAGGCGTACAGGCGCTGGAGAGGCGAAACCCTTTAGCGGAGCAGTACTGGAGGCGTGGGGGCGGCTGAGGAGACTGGCGGTGGGGCAGGGGAGACTCTGCTTATGCGGTGGCAGGAACCCGTTCTTCTTGCCTGGTTGAGAGGACGGGGCTTTCGGGTATGGGAGAAAGGGGTGAACAGTATAGGGCACCTAGTAGACAAAGGAGAACTGTGCACCTTTGAGGCTTAAAGCAGAGGATCAGGCTGGCAGATTGGCATGAGTACCGTTACATGCAGGTCCGGGTGTATGTGGGAAACTGGACAAGAAAACAGACCTAGATTACACTTGGATCAGGCTGAGCAGTTGATTTATCAGGCTAGGACAAATCCAAGGGCTTTTTGGGAAAAGCAACGAAGTTGGGAAGCAGAGATTACGGATGGGATGGGTAACACTAAAGTGCTGTGGGAAGAGACCTGGAACAGGACATCTCAGAGGAAAATTGGAAACTGGTCCTTCGTATGCCGAAGGAATTATGGTATGTAATAAATTCAAAGAAGCCTTCTATAAGTTCTTGCATAGGCTGTATTATCCCCGGGCCATCATGCATAAGGCACAGCCCTAGTGTCCTCGATGTGTGGAAGGTGTGGGAGAGGTAGGAGCACGATTTGCACTGCTTCTGGGCGTGTCCAGTTTTGGTTAAGTTCGAAAGCGATAATGGAGAAATATCTAAGATGGCAGGTGTACCCCTGAGGAGAGATCCAACCACATGCCTATTTGGGGTGACTGTAGATGGGAGGATTGGGATCCCCTGCCAAGGTGGATGAGAATGCCACTGGTGTTGGCACGCCACTGTATTCAGAATACATGGGTATCTAACATAACTCCTACGGTTCTTCAGTGGCGCCAGATGACGCTACATGCCTTGGCACTGGAAAGACTAACAATGGTGGTGCAAGATAGAGAGGAAGCATTCTTAAAAGAGTGGACCCCATTCTTGTCTTCCCTGAGTTTGATAGAGGAATAATGTTAAGGGCGGGCCTAGGATGAAACAGTCATGGATATGACATGAGGGAAAAGACCTGTTGACTAGGCTCATATAGGGAAAATGGAAGGTCTACAGGGAAAAGGAATATGGGAGATGGAAATTTTAAAGGACCCTATTACAGTAACAGAGTTAAAACAAAAGAAGATGACAAGTTATAATGTGTTAATGTTATTTTAAAGGAATATGACAAGATTCAGAGTATATGACTGACCGCATCTGTGTGTTCTTTGCTTTTTCCTTATTTGTATGTATATTTGTATCTGTGGTTTTCATTGCCTGCTTGTATTTGGATGTGTTGTATAAATGAAATTTGAATAAAAGAGTATTCAAAAAGAAAGGTGATTTTCACAGATACTTGGCAAAAATCACCTATTGGACTGGATTTGAAAATTTGCTCCAACCTTGTTCATGAGGTGGGGTCATGATAAGTCTCGTTGAAAATTTGGGATCGAATATGTAAAATGACAAGTTATGTGCATATGTTTAAATTTTACTACGCTCGCTCGTAGCTGAGGTAATTTTAAATATTTGACCCAAATTTTCAACACAGCCATTTTTTACACCACCTCAGGAACATGACAGTTTTTCAAATCCTGCTAAACTGTCTTTTCACACCTGTGGTGTGGAATGACGCTATGGTGGTGCAGAAGGAATCATGTTTTGGTGGTGATTTTAACAATTTTAGTATCAGGTACATGAAGTGGGGTAATAGGAAGGCTATGCTGACAATCTGGTCAAAATGGCAAATAAACAGATACAGTCTCAAAAACTATGTATGCAATGTCTATTTTATCAATATGTACAATTATAAGTAATAATTACTATATACAGTTCAAAGTAAAAATACCCATTTTAGAAAACTGCTAATCAAAATCGGCTGATTGGTAATCATTTTCATTCTGATCAGCAAAGGCCCTAATCAACTCTCCGACACTAATTTATGCCTTGTTATATGCTGACTGTAATATGAATATCTTATATTAGAATGTGCTTCCATTGGGATAACTTGTATTGAAGTTGTAAAACTCAATAAAATATAAATTAAAAACATTACCGTGGGCCATATTTTTTAGCACTGTCCTATCCTTCAACCATTTCTTAATGCATTAAGCGGAGGACTGAGGATCTGATGTACACTAATCCATTTAACTCGATTGTTTCCTATTTACAAATTTTGAAGGTCCTCTATGAGCCTCTCCAGATAAGAAATTTTTAACTATTGCCTTTCTAGCTGCCAAATTACAGGTTACTCACCTGTAACAGGAGTTCTAGGAATGGTATATGTTGTTCATCCACACTTATTGGCAGGTATCCTTGTCGCTTAAATCTTGCGGAAGGTCTTCAAGCTGGCTCCTCCACCCACCGGGTGGTAAAACTCTGGCTCCGCCCCATGATGCCAGATCTGGCCGCTGGAAGCTCAGGTTGTCGTCGAGCCGGAGAGATCGGTATCGTAGGGATGAACAACATATACCATTCCTAGAACTCCTGTTACAGGTGAGTAACCTTTATTTCTAGGGACATGGACATGTTGTTCATCCACACTATTGGCAGACTCCTAGCAGTTCTCCGGGAGGAGGGAGGCAAGCGCACACCCCAATACTTACTTGGGAAATAAGAGCTGGAGAACCGAGGCCCAAAACCAGCATCCCAGCTGACTCAAGGGTCGATGTGGTAATGGGTGATGAAGGTGTGTGCTGACTTCCAGGTAGCAGCCCTGCAGATTTCTTGGATAAGGGCGTCCCTGGAGCAGCCACCAATGCAGCAGTATGGCAGGTAGAATGAGCTCTTATCCCTCTGGGAGGCTCCATGCCCGCAACTTATAGCAGAGATCTATGCAGGAGGTGACCCACCTGCTTATCATCCGCTTGGCTGCAGGTCTGCCAGGTGCGGCTTCAGCGTGGGTGACAAACAGCTGGTTAACCTCCCCGAATTCCAGCCGTCGCTCCTTATAGTGGCGCCCTTCTAGAAGGTCCAAAAATGGAGCCTATATTGACCTCTGAGGTGTGATTGGGGTAGAACACCGGCAGAGTCAACACCTGGTTAAGGTGCAACTCTGACACCACCTTCGGAAGGTGGGGCGCAGGACAACCTTGTCCCTGTGGAAGACCAGGTAAGGAGACTCGATGGAAGCGCCTGGAGCTCTCCCATCCTTCTGGCTGACGTGATAGCCACCAAGAAGGCGGTCTTCCATGACAGGTGAGAGAGATTAAACCTGTGCATTGGTTCGAATGGCTTGCCCATGAGCTTTGCCAGTACCAGCAGTAGATCCCAAGGAGGTGGAGGTTCTCGCACCGGAGGGAAATGTGATCAAGGCCTTTGAAAAAGCGCCAGACCACCTCTCGCCAAGCAAATAACCTCGGCTGGCGCCAGTGGCTAAAGGTGGCTGCCAGGTGCACCCTTAGGGTCGCAACCTAAGCCCTTGCTGAGAAAGGGACCATAAATAGTCCAAGATGCTTGCCAAGGAACAGGAGGAAGGGTCCAGGCCCTTGCCTGACACCAAATGGAAAACCTCTTCCATTTGAAGGCATAGCATTTCCTGATGCGACTCCTTATGGGACGCCTCAACTACATTGAGGACCTCGTTGGAAAGACCAAGGCCTGGAACTCTGGCAGCTCAGGAACCAGGCCATCAGGTGCAGGATTGAAGGTCCAGATGGAACACCTTCCCTGATTGACTGAAAGCAGGTCAGGCGAACTAAAAGCGGCCTCGGGAGCCTGGAGCTGAGGCTGAGGAGATCTGGATACCAGCATTGGCGGGGCCAGTCTGGGGCTACCAGAATCACCTGTGCCTTGTCCCTCCTCGCCTTGAGAAGCACCTTATGGATCAAGGAAATGGGGAAAGAAGTAGAAGGCCGGGGTCCACAGCCTCGAGAAGGCATCCCCTGCAGTGAGCCCTGCTGAGGAGGGCGGCATGAAACAGTCTCAGCTTCGCATTCTCCCTGGAGGCAAACAGGTCCACCTGAGGTGTGCCCCAGTGGGAGAACAGATCTTGTACTACCTCCGGCAGGAGAGACCACTCGTGGGAGACAGTCCCTATCCGGTTTAGGGCATCGGCCAGGGTGTTGGAGGCTCCTGCCATGTGAATAGCTAGGAGATCCACCTCCAGGCTGAGCATGAGTGACCAGATCTTGAGAGCTTCCTTGCATAGAGGCATAGGCGCGTCCTGCCCTGGCAGTTTAGATAGTACATGGTGCGTGGTATTGTCCGTCTAGACCCGAACCACTTGACCCCAAAGAACGGAGTGAAGGCGTGAGAGCTAGGAGGACCGCTTGGAGCTCCAGCAGGTTGATATGGCATTGGGACTCCCATGGGGACCAGAGGCCGTGCGCTCGGTGTTCCCCAGATGGGCACCCCAACCCATCAGAGAGCATTGGTCGATAGAGACCGTCGTGGCAGGCGGACAAACAGAATGCCCTCCTGCAGATGAGCTGGAACAATCCACCACTGGAGAGCATTCCACATCACCTGGGTCACCGTCACTAGCTGGTCCAAATGATCGCAGCATTGAGACCACTGGCTGGCCAGCCCCCACTGAAGGGACGCATGTTCCAAGCAGACCCAACGGACCACGCTGGTACAGGCTGCCATGAGACCCAGAAGGCGCAGGAAGTCCCGGGCAGGCGCGAGCCCAACCAGAAATGATCGGGCAAAGGAGGAAAGAACCTCGGCCCTGTCCGCGGGAGCCGTGCTCTGGCACGTGAGAGAGTCGAGCTCTGCCCGATGAATTATATCACCTGCTTTGGCACGAGTTCGACTTGGCCTCGTTGATAAGAAGGCCGACTTGAGAGCAAACCTGCAGGGCCAGATCTCTGGACGCTCCACCTCCTGCTTGGAGGGGCTGCTATCAGCCAATTGTCCAGGTAAGGGTACACCCGGACCCCTTGGCGCCGCCAGAATGCTGTCACCACTGCTATGCATTTGGTGAAGACCCTGGGAGCTGGAGACAAGCTGAAGGGCATGGCTCGGAACTCGAAAGGGATCCCTCTGTTCGAAAGCGAAGGAACCTCTGATGTGACGGACGGATAGGGACACGAAAGAATCGTCCTGCAGGTCCAGAGAGCAGAACCACACGCTGTTCCAAGGATGGTATTATCTGAGCCAGAGTGACCATCCTGAAGGTTCGAGACCTTAGGAACTTGTTTAGGTCGTGCAGATCGAGAATGGGCACCAGCCCCGTCCGTTTGGAACAGGAAGTACCTGGACACAAACCCGGGTCTGAGGGAGGGTCCGCCACCTCCTGATCACCTCCTTCTGGAGGAGGCAATGTCGGCTCGGTGAGCCGACAGTGAGCTAGGACCCCGAGGCCCCCAGGTGCGACAGCTCTGAGAGGCGGGCCTGCTCGAACTCCAGAGGCAGGCCTTTTCCTACCACCTCCAATACCCATCTGTCCGTGGTAATAACGGACCAGGTAGAAAGGAAGTGACGGAGCCGTCCCACAGGGGAACCTGGGAGTATGGAGGCGAGGTTGGGCGTGCCCTTCAACCCGTCACTGGGCAGGCTTGGAGGAGGACCGGCCGAGGGACCTCCAGACCTTCCTCCTTGCTTCCTGGAGGAGAAGCGGGCTTGGGTTTGGGGTGCCAAGTGCGAGGCCTGCTGGCCCTGATGTTGCTGGGCGGACGTGCGTGGGTGCAGCAGGACGAAAGGGTTTAGGCTGAGGCCTCGAGTCCTTTGTCCTTTGTGCGGAAGAGACTGAGTCAGGGTAGCATTGGACTTCTCGATCCTCTGGAGGTGGGCTTCCACTCCAGGGCGAAGAGGTCGGTCCCCAGGAAGGGGACATCCGCCAACTTGTGCTGGGTATCCGCTGTGAAGGTGGATATCCTCAGCCATGCCCGACTCGCGCATGGCCACTGCGGCAGCGACTGACCTGGCGCGCATGAGTCACCGATGTCCAAAGCAGCCTGAAGTTGCTGCTTGGCCACTACCCTGGTCCCGCACCTGCTTAACCATGGTCTGCAGGTCGGCCAGGAGATGAGGGACTACCTCGTCCAGGGAGCCCAACAGGGCATAAGAGTGTGCCATCAGTTGGCCGAGCTGGCCTGGACGAAGGCCGAGGGAGGGCAGCACAGACTTTCCGCCCGGCATAGTCAATTTCTTGGACTCCTTGTCGGGAGGTTTGTCCACATCCCTAGCATTTACGCGGGCTGAAAACGCTGTCAGTAACCAACCCCTCGGCTGAGGGTGTTCCGAAACCGGACAGAGAACCGTAGGGACCGATACTTCCTGGCCATCCTGGCTGAAGGCGCAGGGCAGGAAGCGGGATGCTGCCAGAGCTCCAAGGCCGGGCCCACTATGGCCTCGGCCACCGGAAAGCCTCCGTGGGAAATCCCTCGGTCCAGAATCTCCATGAGGGGGTACCTGGCCCGCTTAGAGACAGGTTCGAGCTGCATCCCGGTGGACTCCGAGATGAGCCAAAGCAATCCCAGGTAGGACGAAGGGCTATCGTTCAACGACTGACCCCAGAGGACTCCAAGTCCACTCGCTTGGAGAAAGGGAGGAATTGTCATTGGACTCCGAAGAGTCCGCAAGAGCTGCCTCGGCCTGAGCCACCCTCCACCTGCCGAGGCCGATCGGGAGTGAGGGTGACAGACAGCCTATGGGGCAGACCCTGAGCCGACCAAGAATTCTTGGTCGGGGACCCAAATCTGGCTGTGGAGGTGAGGGTTCCACGAGTCGGTGGAGCAGCTGGTTTTGGCGAACAACTGGCCTTGGAACAGGCGCCTCGGGAAGGTCGAGGGTTGCTTCAGCCGCTCGGTGACAGCCACTTGATAGCAGGGAAGGCGTGAGTCACTTGTTCCCGGCCAGAAGAAGCTGTTGCCACTGAGATCCTCGTACGCCCCGGCGTAACTACGCCGGGTCTTTCTCGCCAAGGAGGAGGATGAGGATGACGGCGGCATGCTTACTGCGGTGCCGACCGGGTGACCGCCTGTGACCAGGCGGGATCGGCTGGACGCGAAGAAGTCCGAGACCATGAACCTCGGCTTTCGAGGGGTTCGGAGGAGGGATCGGTGGAACCGGCACTCCCCGGCTCGGAGGGTTCACCCGAGGGCTCCGGAACCGAGGCACAGGCAAGCCCACGGATCCTCAACTCCCCTGGGGAACCGGAGAGAGGATTTTCGGCTTCACCAGGCGACAACCCCGTCCAACGGGTCGAGAAAATCTCGACCGGCCGACGGGAGTCTCGGTCAACTGATCTGGACGGGGTACCGTGAAACCAGTGGCGAAGTCGAAGGATCGACCAAAGTGGCCGACGACTCGGAGAGGGACCTTCCGGCCCCAAGAGCGCCGACAGAGGGACTTACCCTTGTCTTTCTTTTGGACCGATGAGAAGGTCCAGCAGACGCTGGGCCCTCTCCTTAGTGGAGAGGGACATACAAAGCCCTTAAAGGAAGCTGAATAGGAAGAACCCAGTGTGAGCCGGATAAATGCCGCGCCGAGGAAGATGCGGTCCGCGCCGCCTCCTCTTCGAGGGCGATCATCTGCTCGAGCTGATCCACCGAATTGCCCGCCGCGGACACCGACCGGGCCTCCTTAGACTTCACCGAGGAAAGCGTTTCGGACGCTCCAGTTGCAATCGGGCAGCATGGTCTTCAAGGATGTAGGCCGAGAAGGAAGAGCACAAGTAGCAGGCCTGGGGTGGTGCTCAAGGTCTAAACAGTAGACACACGTGGAGTCCGGATCCATCTCGGACATCTTCTGTCTACAAGGGCATCTCCGAAACCGAGTCGATTTGTCCATCGCAGCCGCAGAGGGATAGAAGACCAAAGTCTAATTTAGCAAAACTTTTAAATTCGCAAAGACCAAAGAAATAGGAACCAGTCTCAAATGCAGAGCATTATGAGGGAACCTGAGCTGCCAAGAAGAAGATCTACGCCATGGGGCGGAGTCGAGAGTTTTACCACCCGGTGGGTGGAGGAGCCAGCTTGAAGACCTTCCGCAAGATTTAAAGCGCAAGGATACCTGCCAATAAGTGTGGATGAACAACATATCCATGTCCCTAGAAAAAGCTATTACACAAAATGGCTATCTAAAACATACCTACCATCTCTCAGTGGCAGGAGATACAGATTCAAATTTATAAAATGGAGAAATTGACAGCAATAGTAAACCATAATAAAACTGAAAAGTTTTAAATATTTTGGAGGTGGATCCTTTAAATAACTAGGCAGATTTTACCCACTGTGTGATGAACCAAAGGCCCATTTGGAAATACATGCATAAGGCACTCAGCACGCTATTACGACACCTTGACCCTGGACATACCTACTCCCCTGATTAGCTATGGATATATTCATTTACCGTTATCTGCTATTTATGGTCCCCCATCCTCCCTTTATAGAAAAGAAACAGTTGAAACTTGATTGTTCCATCCCCTAACTTAAACACCACATTCTCGCTACACTAGTAACATCAGAGGAATGAAATAAGAATGCACCTCTCTTTGTTAACTTTTAAATGTTAAGTATATTTTTATTATGTAAATTAATTTAACTGGGCTATTTCACATGCTGGCAAGAATTTACTCTGGGCTTATGACTATGTGATGACTTACAATACAGTTACTGGTTTAACTGCAAAATATATAGCCCTTACAACTGAATTGACATTATTGTGAGGATGGTCTCTGTTTCATGTATTGTAATCTGTTCCATGCTATTATTGAATTAAAAAAAAACACTACTGTGAAAATACTCTCTCCTCAGAGAACAGTTCTAAGTACATTTATTTTATATAATAACATACTGTAGTATTGTGATGATGAAAGGAATTAGGGTCCATCTCCAACCCTCCTGCCGGCAGTAACTACTATACCAATCTGGCGAAGGACATTCATCCGCTTAACAGCTTAACCCAACAGGGATACCATGGGGCCAGTGGCCTGACCTGGTTACAGAGGTGTCAGTTTAGGCTGACCAAGCTCGCAAGCCACGAGCCAGAAGCAGAATCATGGGGAATGGGACTACAAGCCCACTCCCGACCCCATGATCTGTAGACAGGACCTCTCAGGCTTAGAGGCCCATGAAGATTTAGACCATCTGGAGGCCCTCCCCAAGAGTAGGTAGGGAATGGCACAAGTCCCAGAATGTCCAGTTAACAAAGTGCCCAAGCCCATTGGTAGCAAGGTGGATGAAGCTACTGGCTGAAGCAACCTGGGCTGCGACCTCTAAGAAGGCAAAAGCTGTGCAGCAGATCTGCGCCACAGAAACTGCCTGCAGGCATCCTTGGACCGAACAGGCGGGTCCCATTCATCCGGGTGACCTAAGAGGAGGCGGATGTAGTGATCCTCAGTGTGGAGGGCTGAAGGATCTGGCACAGGCTGCAAGCATGTGGATCATGCTAGGCTCCCAGGCAATACAGAATGAGGGATGCGATGGGTGTGCAACATTTTCTGGGAACAAGCGGTGTACCGCTTGAACCCGGACATGATTTGTGGTTGTCACGATCCATCGGTTAGCAGAAAAGGGGTAGTCAACCCAAAAGCAAAAACAACTGCAACAGCTCAAGACTGAGAAAGTTAGGCCTACATCAAACAGAGCTGCAAGGAGGGAACTTGATGCTTCTAGCGGAAAGGAAGATCTACTGTCAAGGGGCATTGCTGAGAAGGATACCACCTAGGTGGGTGAGAGGAGCTAGCTTGAAGATCTTCTGACAAGTTTTAAAGAGGAAGGAAGTACTGCCAGAAGTGTGGATAGTTCACCATATCCACATCACTAGAAAAGCTGTTTCACAGCCGAAATAGCAGTCTTGAATTGTAGGGCTCATGAAGTGCTACTGAGGCGGCAGACAGATCGTGTTCTGCTCCATATTTGGGTTCTCTCAGCCACCATGGTGTTATTACATGCCCGCTGCTCTCCAATGCTACAGTGCCATCAATGATGATACCCTCCCATATGTGGCCACCTGTGCTGCAGTTTGCCAGTGAAGCCATTAAACTGGTACGATCTTCAGTACACCTGTTGTCAGTGGTCTGTTTGCCATACACACATCAGTAATAAATGAAAGCTATGTTAACTTCACATGCTTAACTATTTTGTGTAGAGGTAAAGAAATGGAACTTACTCTAATTTACAGCACAGACATCTACTTTTATTACACAGAGTCATTGCATAGCAGAATATAATGCATAATCCCAGATTCACCCATTTGCTTTGGTCCCGCTCTAAGATGGCAGCCAGCTTGCCCACAGATTGGAACTGGTGGTCATGGGACGATTCCTTTAGTCCTTGTATTGGATCTCTGTCCTTGCAGTGACCCATTTTTTGGGGGCAGTGCTGGGTATATTAACACAATATTATCCTCAAAATGAAAGTGGGTGCTAAGTTATGAAAGCTAACTGTAAACAATACTCTTCCCATGATTCCACTATTCACATACTGGGAAACACTGTGGCTCCAGTTCCCAATTAGTTAATCAAAAAGTTATTTTGGGAGAAGGACTGTTGATTATGGGATGGTGTGTGTGGGACTTCTGAGTTATGATTAGAAAGGAAAAAGTACATAATTATTTACTGACCCTCCTAAATTATTTAACAACTTTATCTAGACCCTGGGCAGGCAGCACCAAATGACATACCTGCCCTGAATGTGTCGGCGTTTCCTTAAGTAGAGATATAACACTTAGAAATCTTGTACTGGAGAAATATATTTACTATATTTACCAGATTTTAGAATTCACGTAATTAAAGAAAAGGCATAATATTAGGTGCTCAGCAGTTCCTGTCCACACAACAGATAACGTGCTCCAGATGCTCCAGATACGCTGCCCGACAACTTTTAACATAGATTTTCTGAGACTGTAACATTTTATTTGTGTATTCTATCCACAGCCCTGTTCCAAAGCTATAGTAGTACCATAGTCTCCCATAAAATGTGTTCTTGTGAGTTTGGAGCTCTTCCAGGGATGCTAAAAGTACTGTACTGAAGAATGCCTTCACTGCCAGGACATTAAAACCAGTGAGTAAATTATGCACACAGGAATCTGGTTGGAGCAAGCCTGTCTAACTGGAGGCCAGATAAGGTCTGGAAAAAAGTAGGCACATGGATGCTTTGATTTCACGGGGCCCGCAGCAGCTCAGCTTGTACTGACTAATGGCCAAGGTCCGGTGAGCCAGAAGCAGCCTAGAGCCAATCTGCAGTGGTGTAAACATATCTGGTCATACCTAGCGACTGAGACAAGAAGCATGGTTGGGACTGGGAATAATGCAATCATTTCTAAATAAGTACAACTGTGAGCTGCATACATCATTCACATCTTTGTTTCAATCCCTGTAGATGATATTCATCATCGTCATCACTTTATTTATTAAGCACACTTTCTTATTGAACTCAGGCGCTTTACATAAGCAGAATAAAATACAAATATTACATGTAATAATAAAACCTATGATACACATATTTTAAGTTACTTAAACTAGGTTAACTAACTAATCAGATGGAGAGGCCTGACTGAATAAAAACATTTTAATTCCCATTTAAAATTTTCTAGGGACTGAGAATCCCTAATAAAGCAAGAGGGCATTCTAGAGCATTGGGGCACTGAATAAGAAAGCTTGAGCACCCAAAGTCTTAAGGCGGACCCTCGGAATCTTCACAAATCCTCTTCAGTTAGAGCAGGATGGATGCGGGCAGAGGGTGGGAGCACAGAAGGTCTTGCAGGTAACCAGGCCCCTGACTGTGTAGGGCTTTATAGGTCCAAAACTGACCTTGAAGGTGATCTACCACCTAAACAGCAGCCAGTGCAGAAAGCGCAGCACAGGTGTAATAATATGACATGATCTCAGGAGACTAACCTGGCTGCGATTCCACCAGCTGCAGGTGGCAAAGATCAACCCCTGACATCCATAGGTCGACAGCACTGCAGTAATCTAGCTTTGAAATTAAAAAGCGTAGATTAGAGATGGAGATCGCCTGGGGAACCAGACATTTAATCCAGGCAATATTTATTAGACAATAGTACACGATCTGAACCACAGCCGACACTTGAGATTTAAATGTCAGACTGCAGTCAGAACAACACCAAGATTCTTCACCCTGGATGAGGTCAACAACTGAGAGTCCCCAAAGCAACAGCCCAGAGACCTGGGCAGACTGCAGCCTCACCCCCAAGCGATTAGGTCCCACCACCAATACCTCAGTCTTGTCCAGATCCAACCTCAACCAGCTGGCTTTCATGCAATCTTGGATCTCAGAAAAGCACTGATTAAACACTGACACTGCCTCCTGTTGTTCAGGAGCAAAGACGAGATACAGCTGAGTGTCATCTGCATAGCAGTGAAAACTCAGTCTATACTGTCTTATAATATCCTAGTGGCAGCATATCCACGAACAACACGGGGAAAATGGAGCCCTGCGGGACCCACATGGCAGGGGCAGGAGAGACAAGGAAAAATCCCCAACACCACCCTTTGCATCCTGCCAGTGAGGAAAGATCAGAATCGGTTGAAGACTGTACCAGTCAGTCCAAAACAAACCAGGTGCTCCAAAAGCACCCCATGGTCCACGGTGTCAAATGAAGCTGAGAGATCGAGGAGAATAAGAATGGAACAACTTCTTCAATTCCTTGCCACCAGGAAATCATTCAGCACCCGAACAGGGCAGTCTCAAAGCCGCCTTCCTGAAACCCAAGTGGAGAGGGTTGTAGATGTCATGGGTTGACAAACAGGTCTCCAGTTAAATGGCCACCACCTTCTCAAAAACTTCCCATAAAGGAAGGTTAAAGACAAGTCTGTAATTGGCCAGGCAGTCCAAGACCAGTGAAGCTTTCTTCAAGAGGTGTTACCACCATCTCCTTTAAGGGCTAGGAAAACCCCGACACTAGAAAGCACTGACTATCCTGGCTAAGACCGCCAATGACATCAACACACCCCACAAGGAGGCGCCTGGACCCGGAAACAAATTACAGCAGGTTGGCCTCATCTCCTGGATGACCCTCACGACATCCACGACAGCCAACTGGTTGAAGAGACCACAGAAACTGAGTGTCTGAGACATCAGGCTGATCACCGCATGCTGTTTTGAAGGCTGCTGCTGGATCTCAGATCTAATGGCGTGCAACCTTATCAGCAAAAATCAGAGCAAATTCTTCACACTTTTATTTTATTTATTTACTGAAAAGTTTCTCCAAGAAAGGCACACTGAACAATATAAAATTGCTCGTCCCATAGAGTCCTGGGGGAAGGGGAACATGGGTGTACAGTAATCAAAAGCACATTTCCATGCAGGTTTATAGAAAAGTATATATACAATAATCAAAAAACATTTCCAAAGGTAATATTAAACAGAGAAGCAACAGAGTAAAACAACAATACATCAGTTAGTAGCATTGGATAAACACTGGGATTTGATGAGAGGAGCAAATTAACAGCACTGCAGACTTAACACATACAATGCGGACAAGGAAGTGCAATAAAGTACATTGGTTTCTCCTCACACTAAGTGCTAGGCTGGGAAAGGGATCGGGAAGCCAGAGGAGAAATTCAGAGCAGCTGCAGGACAGAGAGAGGAGATTGAGGAGGGAGGTCGAGATGGACCACAGGGAGGAGGAATGCCTGATTTGATCAGGCACTGAGTTCCAGAGCTTAGGAAACCTATAGGAGAACGACAATTGGCCTATAGAGGTGGTGTGCCGTGGTATAGCTAGGGTGCGGGAGTCAATGGATCTGAGGGAGAGAAGGGCAGTGGGGAGGGAGGACAGTGAGCAGGCAAGGTACAGTAAGGAGAAGCGTGAACAAACCAGAATTTAGAGACAAATTTTATGCAGTGGGCTACACGGTGGTTTTCAGGAAGAAAAGCTAGAGAGCGATATAGACCACAGTGGTGAGTAAAGGAAGGGCGTCCAGTGCAAAGCGACAGAAAGCATTGAAAAGGGCTTCCAGTCTGGTTAAGGATGATTTCGGTGTGGCACTGTAGATTAAGTCACAGTAGTCAAAGATAAGTAGTATTATTTTCTGGACAATCTCCTGCCTGGTCTGTCGAGGTAGACAGCTTCGGTTCCTGTAAAGGGCACCTTATTTGGGATGCAACCTTTCAGGATGGAGTCTCGTGTCCAGTGAAGTTTAGGTGCCGTCTAGCCAGACCCCAAGATACTTAAAGAAGGAGATGTCCTCCAGAGTAGAGCCATCAAAGGTGTGGAGGAAGGGCAATTTAGTTAGCCTAGAGAGTCTCTGCCTAGTGCCGTGGGTCATGGAGACTGTTTTCTTGGCATTAAGGAAAAGCTGATAGGAGCTTAGCCGTTGTTGAACTTTCTCAAAGTCATGCTGAAGTGTGGAAGTGACATCAGTTGGCGATTGGCCAAAGTAGAAAAGGACAGTATCATCGGCATATATATGAATGGAAGGATGTGCACACTGATGGGAGGTTATTAAGGAATATGGAGAACAGTAGGGGCCAAGGACGGAGGTTTGGGATACGCCAGCATTAATATGGAGTGGGAGGGAGCTGGAATCAGCAATTCTGACTGACTGTGTCCGCCTGTTAGGTAGGAGCTAAACCAGTTTGTGGCTGAATCAGACAGGCCAGCAGACTACAGATCATCTAGGAGGAGAGGGTGGAATGTCAAAAGCCTTGCAAGGTCGAAAAAGATCGCAGATGTGATTAGACCACTGTCCATACCAGACAGTATGGAATCGGTGAGCCCAAGTAAGGAATTGGTAGTGGAGTGATCTTTCCTAAAACTAGATTGGTAAGGATTTTGATTGTGAAAAGTTCCCCAGACTGAAGACAGGTAAGATTACATAGCCTGTCGATAGTGCGGAAGAGCTGAGATGGTCTGTTAGCTGCTGCAGCAATCTCCTTGGACAGGAACTCTGCCTTCTTACAGGAGATTGCTGACTGATAGTCCCTGTAATGGGACATCAATATAAATTTGTCATCCACCGATCCAGATCTTCGCCAGTGTAGTTCCAGCTTTCAACCCCTCATCTTCATCTCCCTGAGCATCCCATCGAACCAGGGAGACCTCTGAGTGAAGTGAACAGTTGCACACAGACAGGTGCAATGGAGTCAAGAGCCTCAGTAACAGCCCTGCTATAGGTTAGAACCAATCTCCCGGCTCATCGTGACATGACAGGTCCGGCACCGCCATCAGACTCTGTGAGTCAAACCCCTTAAAGGCGGTACCATCTCCTTAAGGTAAGGCCTGCTGTTTAATTATTTTGTTTGCCTTGTAACTGTCACCATCTGAGATGAGAAATATGTTATCTCATAAGTATGCTAATCACTAATAGCCAGGGAATTCGTCCAGGAGGAGGGAGGTGATCTTGCTCAGGCCGCAACTCGAGTACCGTGTACAGTTCTAGAGACCTCATCTGAAGGACATAGCACTACTGAAGAGGGTCCATAGGAGAGTGACCAGGATGATTCAGGGCATGGAGGGAGGCCTATGAGAAGAGTCTGGAAGAGCTTGGGCTGTACACACTAGAGGAGAGGAGGGACAGGGAGACATGACAGGGGTCTTCAAGTACCTAAAGCGAATAACCGAGAGTGGAACCAAGGAGCTGTTCAGGCTAAAGAAGTGGGGAACAACCAGGGGCATGGTGGAAGCTGGAGGGGTTGGAATTACAGGGGAAGCGTGGGAAACATTATTTCACTGAGAGGGTGGTGGAGTGTGGAATGCGCTGCCGGGAGGCTGGAGGAGGAGGGCACAGTGGAGGGCTTCAAGAAGGGGTGGGACAGGTACAAGGGAAACTGAAGCCAAAGAAGACCCTCTCGGGAGCTAGGGGCGGGAAGGCAAGCACCCACTAGGTGGCTGGCTACCGAGCAGACAAGACAGACCTTTAGGCCTATTCAGCTGGCTGTTAGTATGTTAATGAACCATTTTCAAGGCATGTGCATAAATCATTCTCATTGGAACAAATGGTGTTCCATCAAAATCTCCAGCATGCAGTCTTACAGAAAAAGTGAGATGTCACTTAATACTCAGAAGACATAACAGGTTGTTGCCACTCCACCTAAGGACAACAACAATTTCAATAAAGACACAGTAGGTCTGAAAAATGTAATTAACATACATATTACAGATAGGTTAAGGTTGCATAAAGTCAAACTGGTGTGAGGAGTGCAAATGTTCGTAATTTAACAATCTTGTCAGCTGAATAGCAGGTTTGTTCCTGAATGACATTTAATTGGATGGTTATGACAACTTGCAGAATGCCTGTTATTTCCATGAGAAAGACATTGTTTAGTAGATACAATTAGAATAGACTAGACACGCTAAGGCAAATCTTGAGTCACTTAATTTCATCTCTGCAGAACTGTTCCAAAATCCCCAGTAAACACAGATGTTCTCAATACTCAAATACATTTACTCTGTTGTAGTGCCTCTTGCTGCTGTAACGTTTGCTGTTATATATAAATGGCAGCGTGAACAAAAAGTCAAAAATAACAATGTTAGTTTTGCTTGTCGAGGACTTACAGTGAGACTATCATGATACAACAGTATATGGTTATCTGCTGTATATGGATTTCAATACAAAGCTAATATGCTGCTGTACTATTATTCTGATGTCATGATTCTGTTGTACCATTGTTCAGATGTCAGAACTGGAAGTAAACTCCTACAACAGCATAAAGGCATGTGCCAGTTTTTCTACGAAATGTTAAATAAAAAGAAAAAAACACCCTGCACCCAACTGCTGATAAAAAGACCCACCTGTGACTCAAAACAATATTGGTATTCGCTTACAGAAATTATTTGCCATCTGCCTTTTTGTTTAACAAAAGTCAGCCAACTACTCAATAGCCTACACACATCTCCCACACATGTCCCAAACTAAGATGCTGATTGTTAACAAAAAATTGTTTACCTTTTATTTATTTTGAACAGTCCACTGCTGCAAAATGACTCATCCCAGTGTGAAGGAGAATTAAAATTTCCTTGCCAGTAATTTCAGTTGTGTGTGGGCTCTGTCCATGGGCAGGCACTAGAAGGTATAGGTTGTCTCCCTCTTTCAGCTGGGACAGATTAAAAAGTCTGAAACTGTAAGGAAATGCACCCTATCCCATCAACCTCAGTCAACTCTTCTGTCCAAGGCTGTAGGCCAAACCCTGTAAAACTATCATAGATGGCATGAACTTCAGAAACATAAGCCCACAACTAAAGTGACACTTGTACTAACGGAACTATGTACAATATAGAACAGAAGAAGTAAGTCACTAGGCATATAGCACTGAAAACTGGGAAAGCCTGTCTGCCCCAGATGGAGTGTACACACATCCAGTATTACCAGTAAGAGAACTGTAATTCCCTTGTATGTCAGTTCCTAGGGGAAGGCAATAGAAGGTATCAGCCCAATATGCATTCAAAACCAGGAGGATCAGTGCTGTACAACTGAGCTCAACACATGTTGCAAGCTCAACACACGCCTGAAAACAGCATCAGCGGAGCTAAGCATGTTCAGCGATAACGCCTAGTAAAGCACAGAGATCCAAGTGGTGGCCTTGCAAATGTCCTCCAGGGACACTGATGTCCGTGCAGCGTAAGATGTGGCCACAGCTCTAATGGAATGAGCTTTGAGGCCTGAGAGAGCCAACAGGGCTCCAAGATGTGTAAGCCAGTCTACGGCAACACAGAGCCACTTGGCTAAGTACGTTTGGCTGCAGCAATCCCTTTATTTCCTGGCCACAGTAGGACAGAAAGTCTTTCAGTATTCTGGAAGAATTCTGTACACTTCCAGTAAACTCTGAGTGCCCTTGTCACATCAAGAGGATGCAGATGCTTCTCCTTCATATTCTTGAGGTCTGGGCAGAGAAAGCAGGGCAATCTCCTGCTGCCTATGAAAGGTGGAAACCACTTTAGGAATGAAGGAGGAACTGTACAGAGAACCACCTTCTCCTCATGGAAAACCACGTATGGTTCCTTGTGGGATAGTGTATGGATGTCCTCAATCTTTCTCACGCAGCAAATTTCCACTAAAGGGTTAGA
The DNA here is from genome assembly GCA_016271365.2 of Neoceratodus forsteri. NCBI lineage: Eukaryota > Metazoa > Chordata > Ceratodontiformes > Ceratodontidae > Neoceratodus > Neoceratodus forsteri. The sequence goes on along the minus strand of CM057456.1, from coordinate 1,886,817,392 downwards.
AGCTAGAGGAGACTCTACAAGGAACCACAGGAAGGAGCAAGGTCGGGACTGGCCACCTGGCTACCTGAAATTTCAGTGGGCCCTCTGTCTGCAATTCCTGGCCACCTTCTAAGCCCTGAAAATCTTTGGTTTTATCTTCTATTTTTTTATTAAATAGGCTCTGTAAGTAAATTCATAATGCAAACACAGAGCTGGTGTATCATACTGATGTGGAATACTTATGAGTGTGAAACCCTGGGCCTTTCTTATTGATTTTCTAGGTGGGCCCTTGTGCCAACTTTCCAGGTTGGCCCTCTGTAGCCAGTCCAACGCTGGGAAGGAGTTCAAAATGTACGTCTATTATGACATCTAGGGGCAGGTTCAGTTTCCAGAAAACAGAAATCTGCAGGATGCAAGGACAAAGTCTGTGGAATGCTTTTCATGAATAAGGCAATACATGGGTGAGAACCTGGGGATAAGAATCAACATATCCCAGCTGGCAGTTTGTGCCACCAGTTGAATCCTAAAGGAACTAGCAAATCCTTGTCTAGAACCCTATCAAGACTACTCTAAAGGTCTTGTTAAGTAGAAGTCTTCATGGAGTGCATCAGGATGTGGAGCACCTCTGGGAATATCCTGCTTTCATGCATATTATGCGCTCAGAGGCGACAGCTGAAACCTCTGCAGATCTGGTTGCAGGACTGGACTCTGTTGAAGAAGGTATTGCCAGAGTGGGAGCAGAATTAGTTCGCATAATGCTAGGTGAATCAGTTCTTAGTACTATAGCACACTCTTCATGGTCACTTTAGGATGAAAGTTGCCGACTCCCTTTGCAGCTTCCTTACTACTTTTGGGATCATTGATCATGGAGGAAAAGCATACAGAAGTGCACCCTGCCATGGCAGGAACATGCGGTCTATTCCCAGTGACTGATTTTTCTTGAAAAGGCTGAAATACTGTGGTATCTTTGCATTTGCCATTAGGTCTAGGGCAGAGTGCCCAACCTCCGACATGTAAGCAATAAGGCACAACAAGGTGTGCAATGTGCTGGAGATAATCAAACAAAGAGGAGAGTACACGGCATGTGGCCACAGGTTGACTGCCTTCAGCCCCTGGATGTGCAGTTATCTCAGCACACTGTATACTCCAGAGGGTCTTACTGCACTTATATAAAATGAGTTTAATTTAAATGTGTTTTGGAATTTAAGAAATTAAATTAACATATTTAAAATGAAAAACTACACCTTCACTTTATGTTAAATAGTTCTTCCACCTGCTGAAACTACAGTACATGGCATTTTGGCTTTGCCTAAGGAAAGTTGTCCTAATGTGGCATCAGTATGGGTAGTTTTTCTGAGTTATGTAGTGCTGATTACAAAGTCTTTGATTACAAGACAATCTGCCGTATTTCTATTTTTGGCTTACAAAAGTTTCTTTTTAAGCTCAGCAACAGCTCTTGAGCCAGTGTGAAGTTCTATAGTTTTGCTGTCTGTTGCTGTTTTCCTTCACCCACCTCGCTGCTGCCTCCCACCGCTCAATCTCTTCACTTGCTGTCTCTTAAAAAAAAATGTTTTTAATAATTTTATATACATCATTTGGCCTTGTGTGAGAAGTGCTATAAATACCATACAGGCTGCCCACCTGCAAAATCGGTCCCAGACCACCTGCCTAGCCATCCACTGGCTTGGCCCACCCATTTGCTCAATTACTGTAGTGGGAAAGAAACCGAGTGGTTAGAAGAGATTCAAGAGAAGCTTTTATTTAAAGAGGACAGGATATGATCAACGGTTTGTTCACCAGCCTATTAGGTTTCATTTATATACACCGATACACTGTCATTACTGGCATAATAAACTATTTACAATGAATTAGAAGTGTTTTTGTTTGTTTTTGTTAACATGGGAAATCAAACATCGCTGATTATATTACCTGATAAGTGGCAGTTTCATTCACGTTTTATTTTGTTGGAGGCGGCGTCAGATTTCAATGATGATGTTGTTTGTGCCGTGGTGCCTTCCACATCTGTGTAAAAGCGTGACGGTCTTCATTGTCAGTCATTAAACTGCTTCACTGACAGTCACTGAACTTCATTTCAGAAAGCTGTCAATTACCACTCATTTTCAGATGTGTTCTCTTTATTTTTGATCTAATTAGGTATTTGTCAATCTGTAGGTTATGTTATGTCAGGTTCATTACGTGATCATGGTTAACTAACTTTTTTTTTTTAACTTTATTTCATTCATTTTCAAATAAGCACTGAAAACTCTCTGCAGACATCAGAGCTGGGTTACATTGCTCCATCACTAAATGCAATACATATATATTAGCGTCAGTATTGTTAGTCGATGCCAAATGATACAACATGTTGGGTACTTACTTAATAATGTTACAAGGAGTACATATAGGATGGCTAACGATGTTAAACTAGTGGAGTATAAAGCAGATTTAGGTGAGATTCTTAAGGATACTTAACACCGTGGCCCCTTATGGTCACTGTCTCCACTTAAAACATTCTCTTCCTTTTTAGGTAATGTAAATCTTCCCTTTGCTCAACCCTCCCTGCCAAACATCTTAAGAAATGGTTATTTTAATTTCTAATACCTTAGAGAAAGAATAACCAACAGTTCCTCAAAGCATCAACATCCTTACCCAGCTCCATTAGCCTAAACAGACAACTGTATCTTTCCCCATTCTTCGTTTTAGGGATTACTAGCTTCTCGGTAATGGCCATCCTCAACTCTACACATGTTAAAATCAAGACAGGCGCCTCATGGTTGGCGCCATTTTCCTGATTTAATACTGTATTTAATAAATGCTTCACCAGCCAGCATACATTCTTAACTGGAGAAGTTGGCTTATGACTCAAACTCCTCTGCATTAATCAAACAGGCTTCCTAATAATTGCGGGAGAAAAGGAACATTATAGTAAATTAGTATTCAATGTTAGTACTCGAGTGTGTGAGTTCAGAGTTTCAAACCTACCACTCTCCTGTTCAGAGTGGGAAAATACACAAAGTCAAAGACATGAGCAAAATTACTTTACTGACTGCCAGTTAGTCTTCGTCGCCTTCAGAGAGTCGGATGGAAGGCCTTGTGGCTCCATGGACTTTTCTGAAATTCTTCCATGATTGCTGATACTCTTTTGGCGGCTTCCTTTGGGTGTTGAATTGGAAGGTTTTCCTCCACAGGTCAGATGTAAGCGTGCTGGTGCCAATAGGGACTGGGCCACCCCTGGCTACTCAACTGCCGTCGGAGATCGAACAGCCTCCTTCCCAAATGTGTAGTGCAGGACGAGCCTGGGAACAGCTTTATTTCTTGTCCTTCTATTGCCACTTGATAATTGATTCTTGCCCATTGAAGGATCCAATCCCTTGTGTTCACACCATCAGTGATCAGCAATATTGTGCGAGGCAATTCTGTATTACTCTGTGCCTCACGGAAGTTAATTCAAAAAGCTTGCTTAAGAGAGTCACCATCCACTTTGTAAATCATGTGGCAAGCTGTTCATTAGCCACCCTTTAGATAACACAGCAGGTCAGCTCTCTCTATGCCCTCTGGAGCCCCAACCAGCCTTATGTTCATTGCTTTTGATGAATTCTCGATTGTTTCCATTCGGGCCCTCAGATAGCTGATTTCCTTCATGGATTTCACAAATGCAGCCTGGGTTTTTGAGGCGGTTCTCCACCCCATATGCAGCTTTGGTTGCCACCTTAGTTTTGGCATCTTCTGCCTAAAGCGCTCAAAACACGCCCAGTTTCTTATCCATGTCTCGTACTGTACTAAGGACCATTTTCCAGGGCGGAAGCGGGCTGTGGAACTACTCAGAACCCGCTATGGTCCGCCCACCATGCTGAATTTGTGATGGTTGAGGCACTGATTTTCATTTGTGCCAGCGGCTGCTCCTTTGTTTTGCCCCATGATGATTTTGGTATTGTTCCAATCACTGAGTTTAGGCTTTCAAGTACTGTGACCTGTTTTAAACTAAATCTCTATTTATTGAATCTTTGTTAGATAATTGTCAAGCTGAGACTCGGTGCGTCGTGAAGATGTTTCCTGTTCCAAGCGTGGCTCTCTAGTGCTCCCAACTGTCTAACATTTTTGATCACCAACTGCAGGTCCCCACTCACACACACACACACACACACACACACACACACACATATCCTTCCTGCTTCATTCAATCACCAGATAAACTGTCATCTTTTCCACTAGTGTAGTACAACGATACTTTATCTTCAATATTAATTCTACTTCTGTGGATTTTTTGTATGTCTGACTATTATCTTGATATTTTGTTATTTGCACCAGGCAGGAGATAGACAGCACATAGCCTAGGAGCAGAGGGCAGAGACCAGATTGTTCCATGCACTCAACAAAGAAGTGTTAGTGATACTCATTAAATACTAGAGTGCTGCATGCTGAAACTCCTTCCCAGTAGCAAATCAATGAACACTGGTGCACTACAGAGCAAAAGTAAAGCAAAGGTACCTCACATAATGTTCAGACAATTTTTATTTTCACCAAGCAGTTTTCCACAGGGCGGGGGCTGAAGGTTCATTCATTCCCTGCTCTCTCTCTCTCTCTCTATCCGTGATCCATGTCTCACTGCTTGGTGAAATTAAAACTCTCTGAGCGTCCATATGTGGTGCCTTTGCTTTATTTTGCTATTCGCTAACATCTGTTGATTGATCTGTACACACCAATACGGACAGCCATCACATCAACACAGTATTAGAGGGGGTGTTCTCCCAACAGCCATCGTGAACATTTCTTGAAACATAATACTGCTGTAACCCATTTGGATAGCGTAAACTGATAAAACTAGTATCTTTTCACAATGACTTATTTATATCAATAATCTGATCTGATAGACCTGTAAGTATGTTCATTCAGAAATTACAAGATTAAGGGTAAATCGTCTGCTTCTAATAAACACGGTTAGAAAGTAATAATCAGTCTGAACAAATGCGATTTGAATCTGTTCTTGATCTAAAAAAACAAAAACAACTACTTATGGCAGCTGCCTGAAATTTTAAAATTGTATGAACTTATTCAGAATACTGGAGTGATGCACATATGAACAGCATATTCATGAATGTTTCTTCATCTGTAATACAGAATTGTCAGTTCTGTACTGTACATGTATCTGTCTTCCGCAGTGGCACCATGTATGTTTACTGATCGCTTGCAGACAAGCAGCACAAACTGTGACATTAACACATGACATTCATTTCATTTTCATTTTACTTTTTATACTTGTTGGCTGATGAGCAATATTGCCCGTTTTCTAGCGACAAGTTTTAAAACATTCAGTATTAGTACAACATATACATACAATTGTTAACATACTAAAGTATATGACATATCAACACTTTTAAACACACAGATTACGTTAAATTACAAGTGCAGTTATTGCTCGCATCAAGCCAGTATTTCAGTCTAAATTTAAAAATCTAACAGTTGTACAACTTAATGTTTCTTCCGAACAGAGTTGAAAAACATGGGTGCCCTAAAAAGTAAGGATTTTGACCAACAGTCTTTTAAACAGCAGTATTCTATAGATGTGTTTACTTTGGGACCTGGTCCCCTTTGTATTAATGTATCTAGGGAACAGTACCTGAACTGTGAGGTAGAAAACCTAGGGCCCGATTTTCAAAAGGTTTTAGAGGGACTCAGGGACTTGCAGTCTGGGAGCAGGATGCAATTCTTAACTGTGTCCCACACGGGTTCGCCGCACAATTTTCAAACTGCAGTGCCACCCCCCACCGTCAGTGAGGTCCCCAAGGCCCCAACAACACACTTGTGACCCCACTGGGAGATCACGGATACAGCAATCTCCCAATGGAGATGTACCGGCACACCTACAGACCTCTAAGGTGTATCAGGCAGACATTCCCTGTGTGTCCATTCCCCTTCTCCGCCATTGTGAGGACCCAGTTCCTGATACACCAGGTCCCCTTGGCATAACTCTGCGGCGCGAGGAAGTGGGGCTTGCGCCACAACTTTGGGTGCAAGCTGCCATAAAAGTGCTGCATGTGTCACAACTTTTTGTCCGTTTCCAAACTCAGGGAGCAAACTGCACCACAAGCAGGCGCAGCTGCGGTAATGATAGGGGACACAGGGCATGATCAAGAAACCCTGTGACCCGCTTTGAAAATCGGGCCTCATTGTTCTTTGAAAAGAAAAAATACCCATCCTTAAGTTAATCATATTGTCCACTGAAAGACTGTTGGATTCTTTTTAATAAATTACAGTGATGAGTTCAAAAGAGTAGTTTTGCCATAAAACGAAGGTCACTATTATTGGATACCTTTAACTTTGCTAATATTCTCTCATTAGCAGCCAGATAAACAGTTAATCCATAGTCAAATACACTAAAAAGAAAACTGTGGGTAAATACTTTTCACATCCCTTCCCTTTACGTTGATACCATCTGGTCAGAAACATTTTGTTACGTAGTCCAGTCTAAGGACGGGTAAAATCACAACCATCACAAAATAGAAAGGAAACATATACAATATTGTATAAAATATGTTTATTAGCTATACTTATCCATTTAAACCTACTAGAAGTGCCTGTTACTCTTTCCTGTCCCTCTAAATAAATTGGGAGTTAACAGAGATCATGAGAGGCACACGAATACTGCAATTGTGGCAGATTTCTAACACCAAGAGAGTGTGTGGCGATGTGCCTGCCTGCATGATGCTATCTGCAGCTGCATGAGTCAATAAAGTACTGCTGCTCTCATGTGATTCAGCAAACCGGCAGAACTGGGGCCATCTGCGAACCAAGAGATATTTACCAAACACAGATCTACTGTAGTTTGTTTTTTCATTATATAACAGAGAGACAGCACAACAAACATAATATGGATTAGTCCTGAGCAGCTCTAAGTCTGTGCTGTGTTTCTGAGTGTCGAAACAGGACTAAGGTTTGGGATTTAACAACACCAAAAATATCTGAGATCCAAGAAAATGTTTTGTATTACGATGCGGAAATGGATGCGTTATGTGGTAAACTTGGAGAGGAATTAGTTATTTCTTCCAAGTCAGGTCTCTTGTAGAGTTTAGAAGTTGCTTATTTACTGAGAAAAAGGCTGCCAAACATGTTTTGTAAGATTCTATATCGGCATACTAATTTGTGAGAAGGCTAGAAACCAGGATGACCATGCACTGTGTAAGGAATAAGACATGACAAGATGTGGTTTATGGCTTGATAAGAGCACGCCCAGGTGCGAATGAGGCACGCAGGCGCTGCGCCGAGTGCCTTTAGCACCTGGGAAGTGCTCTACCAGGCCATAAACCACACCTTGGAGTGTCTTATTCCACTTATAAAATGGGTCCCTCTGCAAAAAAAAAAAAAGTTTAAAAAGAGTTCTAATATAAATAAAAATAGAAAAATAGTCCCTGTCTTTGAACAGTATTTGTAAAGATATACAAAGGAAGGCACTAGAGGGCATTGGTGTCCGCCCCTTCAACACACACATTTATTTTTAGATTTTGTTGTATTTCATGAAATTATCAGGCTGTGTTTTGTCCTGAGTATGACATGAACAGATTTCAGTGGGAACAGGTGGGAAGTGAACATGTCTGACCCGTTGGTAGCTTCCGATCCGTGTTGAGCCAGTTCCAGTTTTATGGTCGGTTTGAATTTAATTATTTTCATATTTGTGCCATTTTATTTTAGGAGGTTTGCTTCTGTGCCTGTTCATGCCACTATTTTCTGGGGTACATTTTGGAAACGGAAGACGTGATTACAGTGCCGCCAACCACTGACTGAGCTGCCGCTTGAGCAACACATTCTCGGTTTTGGGTCGGCTTTGTATTGCGATTGGGTTGGTAATGTGCACTAGATGCCAGTACAGTTAAGAAGAAAGCGTTTAATTACTGTACGTGGCTACATATTAGAGGACTGTATTCGGAAGATCAAGAGTGCTGGAGCTGCTAGGTATTCGCATATGCATGTGTGAGCTGCTGGTACTGAGGAGCCTTGGACCATTTGAATAGCCCTTATGACAGCTGTGGAACTGAGTGCAGAAACGGTAGCACTGAAAGGTAGTGACGATTTCAACTTTAACTGTTGTTCGTGGAGGGGTGGGACAGGGACAGAAACAATCTCTGTTGGTGGCACTGCTCTCCCGCTGTAGCTCTTGTGGTATCATGACATGCTTGGAGCTTTAGGGATAGCCGTTGGATGCATGATTTTAGAATGTGCTGCGTTTTGTTGGCATAAGTAGTGCCAGTTGCCAGTATATGTCCTGATAAGGACATGGCAAATGGTACCTCTTAACCAATCAAAACACAGGACATTTTCTACCCATTTTATAAGCTGCATTAATGCACGGTCAGGTGACTGTTTTTAGCTAACAAAGATAGGGACTTTTGTACCCATTTTATAAATCATACTAAGACTCCTAACTGAGCTCCCACTCGCCCAGATGAAGAATCTGATGACTGAGCCAGTCGGCCTGCATGTTCAGAGCCCATTCAAGATGGACTGTTGATACAGATTGTAGGTTTGCTTCTGCCCAGAGCAGAACCTCGAATACCTCTGCCACCAATGCCTTGTTCCTTGTTCCTCCTTGTTTCTGAAATAGGCCACTGTCATTGCCATGTCTGATCATGCCAGTACATGCCTGTTCTGAATCTTGGTCCTGAAGAACAGCATTGCTCTGAATACCACTGAATACCACCCTTATCTCAAGGATGTTTATTGTTAATTTTCTCAATAGCAGGCTCCAGCTGCCCTGCACTGATGCAGTGCCAGCACTATGGTGCGTTCTGTGATCCTGTGTCTGCCATCAAAGTGAGTTGTTCAACAGGGTGAAGCGGTGGGCGTGGCCTATTTCAGTCAGGACGTTGGACACCGTTCTACACAGGAGACCAGTAAGCAAGTTGGGTAGGTTAGGAGTGGGTCCAAAGGTGGTAAACTGATTAGAAATTGGTTAGGGATAGGCAACAGAGTGGTGGTAAACTGAGTTCACTCCAAGGAAGGGAGGGTGACCAGCAAGGTGCCTCAGAGATCAGTGCTGGGACTGGTCCTCTTTAATGCCTTTACAGGTGACATTGCAGAGGAGCTAGAAAAGAAGGTCTGCCTCTCTGTGGATGACACCAAAATCTGTAATAAAGCAGATACTCTGAAGGGGTGCATGGAAAAAGATGAGCAGAGACCTGAGAAAACTAGAAGGGTGGTCAAGGGCATGGCAGTTGGGTTTCAATTGAAAAAGTGCAAAATAATGCACTTAGGGCACAGAAACCCAGAGGTAGAGTACAAAATGGGTGGAGTAGTATTGATGACCACCAAGCAGGAAAGAGACCTGGGGTCATCATATCGGATGACTAAAGTTGGCCCAGACAGTGCAAAAGGCAGTAGGGAGGGTGAGTAGGATACTGGGAGTTAGAAAGGGGTATCACCAGCAAAAAGAGGGAGGTGGTGTTGCCCTGTATAGATTGCTGGTAAGACCCACCTAGAGTACTGTGTCCAGTTCTGGAGACTACATCTCGGAAAGACATAGACAGAGTACAGGTGGTCCAAAGGAGGGCAACTCAAATTGTACAGGGTCTGCATCAACAGCCCTATGAGGAGAGACTAAATGAACTCAATATGTACACCTGGAAAAGAGAAGAGAGAGGGAGATATGACAGAGACCTTAAATACCTCATGGGGTAAACACAGAACACAGACTTTGATGGCGGATAAGGACCGCTGGGCCCACCTAGTCTGCCCATTTCTACCTATTGAATAAGCTGCAGATTCTAGTTAACCAACAGCCTACTTAGTCCTACTCCCCACCAGAACTGCCTTATTTCTGTCCCATGCATTCTTGAATTCCTCCACTGTGTGTGACCCCATTATCTACTCAGGAAGGCTGTTCCAAGAGTCCACCTGTGAAAAAAAATACTTCCTCACATTGCCCCTGAGCCATTCGCCATCTATCTTCAAATTGTGTCCCTTGTTCTTGCACATCCTTTTCTGAAAGATGCTACCCTCTTGGACTTTGTTGATTCCTTGAGGTACTTGAAAGTTTCAATCATGTCCCCCTCCCTCCTTTCCTCAAGGGTCTACATATTGAGCTCTTTTAGTCTCTCTTTGTATGGCTTCTGTTGCAGACCCTGCACCATTTTAGTTGCCCTCCTCTAGACTGCCTCCATCCTGCCTATGTCCTTGCGGAGATGGAGTCTCCAGAACTGCACGCAGTACTCCAGATGGGGTCTCACCAACTGTCTGTACACAGGATAACAACTTTGTTTTCTACTGGTGATGCCTCTCCTATATGTCCAAGTATCCCCACATCCATCCTTATTGCCTTCTTTTGCTTGCTTACCTTTAGGTCATCTGATATGACTACCCCAGGTCCCTTTCCATTTGTGTTGTTGTTGTTAATACCAGCCCCCCACTGTGTACATTTCCATGGGTTTTTGTTTCCCAGGTGCATTACTTTGCACTTCTTTGCACTGAATCTAAGCTGTCATACTTTTGACCATTCCTCCAACCTTGCCAAGTCCCTTCTCACTCTTTCCACCCCTTGTGTATCAACCCTGTTGTGGGGCAGGGTCGTAAATAAGGCATAGGAGGGAAGTATCTTTCAGAAGAAAAGGTACTCAAGAACAAGGGGACATGCTATGAAGCTGGAGGGGGGGTAGAGCGAGACCGGATGGGCCAAGTGGTCCTTACCTGCCATCAAATTCTGTTTCTATGTTTATAACATCCTATAAGCAAGGCCCCTAGAATTCTGTGGCTGCCAGAATTTTATCAGAACTTTGCACTGCCGCAGAATTCACTGTTCATGGTGATTCTTTATTAATATTTCCGTTTATCCATAGAACTTGGTTCCCTCACCTCTTTTATATCCAAAACTCCTCTATGCTCAGAATGTGATGTTATCAATGTTGTAACATCATACATTAGCTAATGAAATGACTGCATTCTGCTACAGAAATGAATAGTTACTTATCTACCACAGCTCACACTGCCAGGCGGCTAGCAGCACATCAGGCATGGTGATATTTGCTCAACCTGCACTATAGCCTAAAACAATTTTCAGTCTTACGTTATTACACTAGGGCCAACTTAAACAAAACCTTGATAATAGCATAGACCTGTTAAGTCCATACTTTACTTTGTACAAACTTACTTTTGCCTTGTAGGTATTGAGATGCCATCTGAAATGAATAACTGGTAAAATGAATTAACCTGTCATTTTAAGAAAAATAATTATGCCCAGAAAAGAGAAATATAATAATGTGTAGACCTGTTGAAAGAATAGACCTGTTAAACAAATAATTGCACTGTACACATTTTTGCCAGTGTTACTGATTACATATTGTCACTGGTTGATAGAATCACCTAAAAGTTATGGAGGAATGTGTGTAAGGCCAGAGGTTAGCATGTTGTGTTCAAGTGCTGGCAACTCAGGTTCAGAGATGAGCTCTGGGAGCCGGCTGGACAGCGCAAGGATTGGGGAACACATCACTGCTCTGAGCCTGGGAAGGTATGGTGCAGTGTTTTGTCACATGGGGGACATATTGTGATGGGCTGGAGGCTTTATCTTACAATGGGCTCACATGCATGTCATGGCCTGATGGTGTTCGTAGTGTGTCAGGAAGCAGGCTGGCATGAAAAATGAATTTTACAATATCTCCTCTATTCTGTTTAATCCATTTCCAAAGGGACCTGTATGAATGAGGATGCAATTTCACAGAAATTAAATATATATACACACACACACACATACAGTATCTCCTTTCTTACTGCCTCACATCCTGGACTCCATTATCCTCCAAAAGATCACCAATCTCTTTTCAGGATGGTCTCCATCAGCAGGCCCACTGGGGTCAAGCAGACAGGCCTGTAGTTCCCTGATTCATACTTTGGCCCACTTTATGGCGAGGCACCAAATGTACAGTTCTCCAATTTCGGGGCATGATCCCTGACTAAAGAAGTGTTAACCAGGTCTGCCAGCGGAGCTGCCAGAGCCTCTGCAGTTCCCTTAGGACTCTTAGGTGCCGCCATCTGGCCTGGCGATTCATCCACATTCAGTGCCTTTAGGTCCTTAAGTACCATCATTGTCTATGTTTCTATGTCTCGACTTCACAAAGCTTACTACCACCTACAATAACATCTGCAGATTTGCACTTATGGTGCTCCTACTCCATACACCATTGCTCCCTATAGCAGGCCATGAGCTGGCTACCTCCCCAGCCACAAATGGCTACTTCCTTGGCTGCACTACAGATAAAGCCATCAGAAGTGGAGATATGTCCCACTTTTCTCCCTGCTCAAACATAAAGCCTGCCCCGCAACCTTGGGAACTCCAGCATCCTACCCTTGAGAGGTTCCCAGATATCCACCTGCCTTGGTAGCAAAGCCTTCATGTTTGTCGCACCCAAGCTATGGAATAATCTACCTGCATCCCTCCACTCTCTAGACTCGCACTCTAACATTCAAATCACACTATAAAACTGAACTGATGGCGCTTGCCAAGTGTAACTGCCCACCTGGGTGATAAGGCGTAGTTCCTTACTTCTGTTATATATTCCCCAAATTGCTGTACTTGCATCTGTTTCACCCTGATGTGCTGCACTGAACATTTTATTGTCATTAGCTTAGCGTGCTGAAGTTATTGCTCTGAAATCACTGCTGTATTTTTGCACTTTATAGTTCTATGGTTCTGCTGTCTGTACCATTTGTACCCATGTAAATGTATTTCCTAGCTGTATTACCTATAGAAACATAGAAATATAGAAGCTGACAGCAGATAAGGACCACAAGGCCCATCCAGTCGGCCCATTTTTCTACCTTATGAATGTGCCATAGGCCTTTACTCTGTCAATGGCCTATTTATTTATACTAATCTGTATTGCTCCCTTATGCCCATCCCATGCCTGTTTGAAGCCCTGCACTGTATTCATATCCACCACTTCTTGAGGTAATCCATTCCATGCATCCACCACCATTTCTGTGAAAAGAACTTCTCGCATTACCCTTAATTGACCTCCCTCTAATCTTATGCTGTTTCCTCTTGTCCTGCTATTTTTCTTTTACTGAAACATGTTGGACTCTTTCACTTTGTTAATGCCCTTAAGATGTTTGAATGTTTCGATCATATCACTTCTCTCCTTCTTTGTTCTAGGGTATACAGTACATATTAAGCTCCATTAATCAGTCCTCATCGTTTTCTGATGCAGTACCTGCACCATTTTGGTTGTCCTTCTCTAAACTGCCTCCATTTTGTTAATGTCCTTGTGCAGATCGGCCTCAGTACTGCATGAAGTACTCTAGATGGGGCCTAACCAGTGTCTTGTAAGAAGGTTATTACCTCCCTCTTACAACATGATACCCTAATAATAACCCCCGCATCCCTCTAGCCTTACTACTGCTTTGAGTGGTCTGCTTGGATGATTTCAGGTCATCTGTGATGATGATGCCCAAGTCTCTTTCTTCCTTTTGATTGTCAGCACTCCCTCTCAACCTATCGTAGCTTCAGGGTTTCTCTTTCCGATGTGTATGATCTTGCAGTTCTTTGTAGAAACCCCATTGGCCACTCTTCCACCATTTTGCCAGTTTATCCAGATCTGTTCTCATTCTGCCTACCCCATCTGGATCATCTACTCTGTTGCAGATCTTGGTGACATCTGCAAACAGACAAACCTTCCCTCCAGTCCATCTGCAATGTCACTGATGAAGATACTGAAGAGTACTGGTCCCAGGACTGATTCCTGAGGTACCCCACTTGTGACTTGCATCACTTCTGACTGTATACTCATTTACCACCACTCTCTGTTTTCTGCCCGCCAACCAGTCTGCCACCAAGTTGACAACTTCTGACCATCCTGAGCCTATCCATCTTTATGGCCCAGGACACACCTGAAAACAGTCCGTTGGATCAGTGTACCCACCTGGTAAACAAATACATAAATAAATTAATGTTTCTACCCTGTCAGCAATGGCGCTGTCCGTGACATCCCCTTCCTGGTCACACACCCTGCTCCCTTGTTGGTACTGGTCCACCTTTCTCTCTAGTGACGACTAAACAGAAGTACTTGTTAAGTATCTCTGCATTCTCTTCACTACCCTCTGCCAAACCACCTTCCTTTTTAATCTATCTCGTCCCTTATGTTCCTTTTCTCCCTTACATATTGGAAAAGGCCTTCTCCCCATTTTTACTCCTGTGCTAGCTGCACATCCCTTGTAGCCTTTACCTCCCTAACCACTGCCCTCGCTCCTTGATTTAGCAGAGTAGTCCACCCTATCCTCCTCCTTTTGAGTATGTTTCCACTTCCGGGAGGCTGCCCGCTTGTCACCTACAGCTTTTGCTATCACCTTGCAAAACCAGCTGGTCTTTTGGCCACGGTTTTCTTACTTTTCATTTTGACACATTCTAGTGAAAGCCATCAGTCTCTCCTTATTGCCCATTTCTGTTCCACACCTTCCCCTTCTGATCCCAGCAAGGTGTCCTAATAGAAATTTTCCCATCCTACCAAAGTCTGGCTTCTTAAAGTCAAAACCCTTGTCCTGGTCCTTACCATCCCCCTGCCAATATCCAGGTGTGGAACTACATCGATGTGGTGGTCAGTATCTGCAAGTGGTGCTTCCACTTCACATCCTGAACATGCTCACAGCTGGACAGGACCAGGTCCAATACAGCCTCTCCCTAGTGGGTTCCATGACACCTTGTTCCAAGAGGAAACCATCCAGAAAGTATCCAGCAGTACTTGCTCCCTAGTACAGGAGGCAGCCAGGATTTTCAGTCCACCCCAGATACACTGAAATCCTCCATCACTACTACCTCTCATCTACTGGCCATTTCCATGATTTGAGACCTTAGTACACTGTCCAACTCCTCTTCCTGAGAATGTGGCCTACAGATCATCCCATCCTTTGTTTCCTCCCCTCGTGGATTGTATCTGTACCCATAAGCTTCAGTCTTACCCACCTCTTCCCCTCTGGCACAAGTTATACCCTTTTTTCGTGGGGCCACTCCCTCCTTCTCAACCCCTTATCTTTTCTATACAGTTTATACCCAGAAACTGCAAGGTCCTGATCATGGTTATGTGTGGCCCACATCTCTGTGATGGCGTTGTATCCACCTCTCCTCAGCCATCAGTGACTGCATTTCTGCCATCTTGTTTCCCAGGCATCTGGCACCCAGAGACATCACCCTCACTGCAGCTCAGGGCTCGCTTATCCCTGACCTGCCCTCCATCACCCCCTACTCTCTCAGGCATGCCTCCCTAGCTCCACCTTTCCAATCTACTTCTTCCCTATGCTGTCCTGATTGGGGAGGGGCATCTCGACCTTCTCCACCAGGAGACTAGAGTGCTGTGCACTCTGCTAGCCCATCAGTTTAAATTGAAGTTTTTCCCTATGAATTCCTCCAGCTTGCCCTTCAAGATACTTGTACCCCTCCTACTCAGATGCAATCTGTCTGGTTACATACCAATCCTTGTTACCCCAGGTCCTCTCCAGCCATCAACGAGCCCATACCACTCTTTTTCACACCACCACCCCTAACAAATCTGTTAAATTCCTCTATTCTTGCCTTCCTTGCTGTGCTAGCCCTCAGGATGAGAAGCATCTCTGAGAAAGATACCTTTCTCACTGCAAATTCTCCCCACTATATCCATGAGGTACTGTATCACATCCTGCACTGCTCATCGTGGTGGGGTCAAGTGACACTAGAGACTGAAGAAAAAATGTTGTGCTGGAGGATAGAAAATTTATTGAGGCAGCTTTACCAACTTCAAATGCCCATTGGTCTGAATTACTCTTTGTCCACCAGTCCGAAACTGCATCAATTTTAGTCTGAGTTGGGGTGCAGAATGGTGGTGGGTCTGATCTTAGTATGATTGACTACTCTTGAGGTCTTGGTTGTCTCTAAGTTTACCGCTGTCTCTCTTCTGTTGGGGCGAAAGGAGCTCTGAATGTAGGAAATGCACGATCTTCCCTTGGTAAAGTTTGAATATCTGCAAGGCCGGAAAATATTTTTCATCTCGAAAAGAATGGTTCCCTCCTGACTTCATGTCTTGAGAAGTGCCCAACTGAGTCATGTATGTACTTAATGAGAGTTTCCATCCCTGGACCAAAAAGCAGGTCTCCTTGGAAAGGCATGTTTAGTAGGGAGGCTTTTGAGGTGTTGTCAGCCACCCAAGGTCACAGCCAATGCACCCATCTGACAAGGATGGAGTATAAAACTGCTTGCAGCAATCTACAAGATGACATAGGAGGCATCAACCATGAGAATGTAGAGCACAAGGTCCGGAAGGACATCTGAGTTGAATCCTCTGAATCTGGAAGCATATCAAATTAATGGTCTGTGAGCCAATAAGACATAGGTCAGAAGACATAAGCCAATGCTAGGGCTGCCTCATTACTGTGCCAGACACTCCATACAATCCCTTTATAACAGATTCCAATTTTTCGTTAATGTGGGTCCTTGATGGCGCCTCCCTGGGCACTGGTATGGTAGTCTTCTTGATGGAAGCCAAAATTGGTGTGTCCACCTTGAGGTTCTATTTCAGGACATAATGTATGCTGCAGAGTCTGGCATATCACATGGCCAGCAGTTTTGCGATCTTGTGAGCTCATTCCTGAGCAATAATTTTTTCTCTACATCTCATACCGGAAAGCATTTTCCTTTTACTGGCATTCATAAGCAGGTTTGCCATCTTCTTAGAGGCATAGAGTGAGCTGTTAGGTGCCCTGGCTCTCAGCTGAGTGGGGATGGTGGGCAAGCATATGAATCAATGGTGAAGATATTCTAAAAGATCAAAAATTATAGCGAGTAAGTCCAGAGGAGGGCAACTAAATGGTGCAGGGGTTGCATCAAAGCCCTATGAGAAGAGACTGAGGATCTAAACATGTATACCCTGGAAGAAAGGTGAGCAAGAGAAGACATGATAGAGACTTGTAAGTACTTCACATGGGTGAACAGGGTACAGTAGGGGTGTCTCTTTCAAATGGGAAAGAGTACCATGACTAAAAGCATGCGATGAAGCTGGTGGGAGGGAGGGGCAGTTTAAGAGGGATGTGAGGAAGTACTACTCCACTGAAAGAGTGGTGGATGTCTGGAACACACTGCCAGGGAGAGTTGTGAGATGAAAATAGTAAGGGGCTTCAAGCATGCATGGACAGACACAGGGAATATTAATGAACAGATAGGGATGAGGGAGGGCTGCCAGAGACAGACTAGGTAGGGACCATATGGGCAGACTGGGAGGACCCCAATCCTTTTTCTGCAGATACATTTTAAGTTGCTATTTATACAATTAAAATTACCAGACATTTTCACATACAAATTATAAGTCAAAGGCAATAAAATATTAGTTGCTACATGAACTACATACACCAACAAGTTGTTAATTCTGTTTGTGCACACACACACACACACAGTGAAACTGCTTTTATGCATTTAATAATCATGTTGTAGGGGAAAAATATTCCACAAGTTGAGAAGCTTCAAATTTATGTGTCTTAACTCTCTGGGACAGCACAGGAAGAGGTGATCTCAGGGAAAGCATAAGGAACATTTTGCAAGCAATATTCTCATTCAACACCCAAAGAGGAAGGATGAGCCAGTAGTGTGGAGCTGTAAGGTGTGGGATATGCCTTACCTGCTGCCAAGCTGCAACCTGGGTTTGGATATGGACACACGGGTTGCCAGGGCCAGCCAGGGTAGGGAGAGGATTAAGTATCCCAGGGACTGTTCTCCTCTCCCAGGGTGGGATGGCTTGCTTCCCAGCTCTCGGACTGACACCAGGTAGTGGCCTGGTGGTAGTGTAGGCAGGGGAGTGGCATGTAGGAGGGCTGGGGATTTTGTGATGCGACAGGTTCCACACGCACGCATTTATGTTGGTCACAGCAGTGGAATGGGCTGAAACATAGAATGAAGATACTGGCTTTCCCAGTTTCGCTGATGCAGTGTGGAAGGGATAGGCACACAAGTAATTCTTTGTGCTTTCGAATCTTATCTTTCACTTTTGGAGCTCTCCCATGCTTTATTTTCCATCCAATCCCTTCCATGCCACCAGCAACATACTCATTTGGTATTTACCATCTTTTCACCTCTAGTCCCCTGCCATTCTCTAGGACGCCATACTGATTTTGTACCATTTTGCACAGCCATGTACTTGCAGGTTACGCCAAGATCCAGGACAGCACGAAACCCCACCCTTACCCACCCTTGTCCACTCCACTCCACTCATTCCGATGAGGAACTAATTGATATATCCAGTGAACTTGCAGCTTATGTTTGAGATTCAGGATAGCACCCTCCTCTTCACCTCCTCTGCTAGCTTTTAAATGTTATTTACTTTAACACATGCCACATCCCATGCACTGCAATTTTTGGATATACTCCCCCACCCCACACACACCTCTGCCTTTCCTATGTGCAACTCGCCTGCTCTGGGGGATTCTTAATTTCGATGCTGTTATGATGACAATAATTTATTCCATTTATTTACATTTTTATAATTCAACATTATGCCAATATTAGACCGGTTTAGTATATATACGCTACTAATCTCTGAATTAGTGACTTGTTTTTGGCATACAAATAATTTATTAATTTGTTCACATTATTTATATATGTTTAAGTTATTATTATTAAGTTGCTTATAGTTTATCATATGCCATTATTTTTGTGGTTCAGCTCCTTCATTGTTTGTGTTGTGCTTGTTTTATTGTTTAGGGCACTTTATACATGTACAAGGTTCATAGTTTGGAAGGAGGCGAAAAAACTGTGTTCTCTATATGCTCCTATATTAACCTAATAATATAATGTAAATCACACCAGGCATGCCAGCAGTTATGTCTGATTGGCTACAGAGATTTTAAATGTTCATGATGTCATGTTGGACTGGGTATTTAAACCCACTGGTGATCCAGTAACCGTGCTCCCTGAAGAAGGGTCACACTATGACCAGATGTGCTGGGGCACCTTTTGCAGCCATTTACACATGAAATTAAAGTTTAGCCTACACATGCATACCAACTGGGTTTTTATTTTACTTCTTGCCTAGTGCAGCTCAGTGGTGTTACTTAGGGAGTGCTAGTTGGGTCTCCTTCACCCGAGTTGTCCCTCGCCAGATGTCCCTAGTCCCAGACTCCTCATTGCTAGTTTACATGCCTCAAAATGCATGCTCAAACCTCTACCCCAATGCCATTGTCCCTCCCAACTAGGATGAAGACCATCTAGTTTAGACAGGCCTTTATCCCACCCAAAAAATCCCCATCTCGCAGGAAGTGTAACCCATCCTCGGCGCACTACCCTTCAAGCAACTGTTAAACTGGAAGATTTTCAGCTTTCCTTGCCTCCCCTGCCTAAGCAATGAGAAGGTCACAGTGTCACCAACCCCTTAAGTCTGCAATCCAATATCCTGAAACCAGTGCTTCACTGCTACCAAAGCAGCTGCAGCCGAAGCTACTGGGTGGGGCTTGTATCACTGTTCTGTTTAGGCATACTACACAGAGTAAAGTCAGTCAGAGGACCTGCCTGTTCCTTTTGGAAGCTGAGAAACTGGCTATACTGCAGAGGAATAAACTAGAACGCATTTGAGGAACTGGTAACTTGGTAAAACATAATATTGTAGGGACTAGGAAGGTAAGCTACACTTTCTACAGAAAATTTCATTATTTTCTTATTGGCATCAAGAATTGCAGATTCCATTAAAGTGTAGTAATTTTATAACCAGAGGGTTGTAATACAACTGAAGTTGCTTGATTTCTGTGCTAGACACATAGGATTTGGAAGGATATTTGTGCAATATTTTGGAAGTGTCCTGCTGGCTGAACAGTGAATTTGTTTTTATCCCTGGACTCAGTAGAGTGGTTTGTGTAGGAGCTGTGGTCTAGCACATTGTGGTGTTGGTTGACTTACTATAAAGGGCAGTACTCACCAGGGTGGTGGAGCAGTGGTGTAATTGATTGTTTCTAACAGTCACCAGTGGTTGTGGCCTACCCACCCACCCCAGGCGTGGCATTTCCTTTATAGCCAAGGTTCTGACATCACTTCCTCAACAGGTCTTGAGCAGAACTGTCATATTCTTAATTACCCAGCACAGTGCATAAAGCGTAAGTATACACACACCCAAAAAAAAAAAAAAAAAAAAATGTGTATATTACTCATTGTATATTTGAAGAAGAGGACATGGGAGGGTCAAATGCACTGGCTGTGGGGCAGCAATTTTCCGAAACATTCCAGAACCTGCTGTTGCTGCCCTGTTTGCAGGCAACTGTCAGCTCTGAGGGAGGAGGTTGCCCACCTCCAGGCTGAACTGGCAAGGACTAAGGAGGACCCCCCACCCAAAGAGCACCAGTTCCACAACCACTGCCTCAGAGGTTGCCATGTGTGAAGAGCAGATGGACCACAGTAGGTTCTGGGAGGGTGAGGGTGGTAACAGAGGCGTAGCCCTGAGTTGCACCTCTACACAAATCATATGTCGGTCTGGCAAATCAAGGTTCCTATGATGACACCCTCATTGGAGACCAAGAAGAATGCTGGGGACAGCCACAAGAGAGACCCACAAAAGAATGGCAAGGGACAACACGAGGGAAAGAAACAGCTTCTGATAGGGGACTCAATTGTTAGGGTGTAGACCTGGGGAAGGGAGAGGAGAGGAAGGGCGCCTGCCTGGTGCCATGGCTTGAGGGACAGGAAGCGAATCCTCAGGATTGCAGAAGCAGCATCACAGGAGAGGAAACTAGATATCATTGTCCACCTCGGGACAAATGACCTAGCTAGGCATGAGATCAGTGCAGTGCAGGATGAATTTGTGGAGTTGGGGAGGGCCTCAGACAGGTAGCAAGCACGTAACTTTCTCAGAGGTGCTGCCAGTCCATGGCAGGGTGAGGCTGGGGTACTGCACACCATGCAGTTTAATGAATGGCTGCAAACTGGTGCAGAGCACAGGGCTTTGCTTCAACGGGACTGGGGGTCCACCTGGAGAGATGAAGGTCTATACTGGTATGATGGTCTGCATCTGTCCAGGAAGGGAAACACGCCCCTAGGTGACAGGTTTAAAGGCTTCCTTGGCAAGCTTTTAAACTAGCCAAGGGGAGGTGCTGATAGGAAACAGGAAAGTTCAAGCCTCCCCACAAAGCATGGCAGGTAGTAGGGTAAACACTGAGGTACAGAGCTTGACAGAGGGCAGGACAGGAGTAAATGGAAAAATGGACAAGGGCAATAAGAGCAGGGATGGGGTAAAAAGGATAAAGCCAACATTAAATGGAGGGCAATGAGTACCAATGCCTGTGAGTCTGGGAAACAAGTTTCCAGAGCTAGTAGCCCTGATGGAAGTGGAACACTTGGATATTGTGGCAGTCACAGAAACATGGTACACGAAGAACCATGACTGGGATGTCAACATACCAGGGTACACAATCTACAGAAGGGACAGGGAGGTAAAAAGGAGGTGGAGTAGCTCTTCACAAGGGAAGGGATCAAAGTAACAGAACTAAAAGGTAAAGGGGAGGACAGAGGAACTTTGGGTCACACTGGAGACAGGGAATGGCATCACAATCCGCACAGGGGTTGTATACAGACCCCGTCTCAAGGAGGAAATGGACAAGAAAATGATAGAGGGCATTTCAAAATGGCTGAAAAAGGGGAGATACTGTTGATGGGGACCTGAATATGCCAGATGTTAACTGGGCAACATGGACTGCAGCCACATCCAAGAGCAGGGTCATTCTCGATGCCCTACAGGAGCATGCTTAGACAGCAAGTGGTGGAACCCACTCGGGAGGGAGCAATATTAGACCTGGTACTCTCAAATAGAAAGAGGATCACAAACTTAGAAGTCAGTAGACACCTGGGAAATGCGACCTCTCTGCAATAGTGTGCTTCACAATAAACACAACCATGGAGACAAGCCATACAATACAAGGATACTGGACTTTAGAAGGGCTGACTTTGGCAAATGGGTGAATACTGAGGAATGCATTAGCAATTGGCCAGAAAGGAGGGTGGAAGAACAATGGAGAAAAATCAAACTGCCATCATGGAGGCAACAAGCCTTGTGTGAAACAAATAAAGAAACAACGCGGAATAAAAAACACTATGGCTCTCAAAAGAAGTGTCAGGAAGGTTAAGGAGAAAAGGCTGCATTCAAAAAGTGTAAGGAATCACAGACAGAGCACTACAGGAAATCACATTAAAGCAGAAAGGAGTTGGGAAGCAGTCAGAAAAGCAAAGGCCCAAACCGAGGAACGGACAGCCAATTCAGTTAAGACATGAGATAAAACCTTTATAGGTACATTAGGGAAACATAGAAAGGTTAGGGAGGGATAGGGAAGATTAATAAAGGAGAGGAGGTGGCAGAGGGAGACAGTGAAAAGGCAGAGATAATGAATGAATACTTTGCTCAGTATTCACAAAAGAAGAAGAGGAGGAGTTACCTAAACCAAACAGTAGAAGCACTCTGGATAGTGGGGTTGATACCAGTCCATTTAAAGAAGAAAGAGTACTGAAAGAACTTCTAAAACTCAAGGTGGACAAAGCAATGGGCCTGACGGGATTCACCCTAGAATCCTAAAAGAGCTAAGGGAGGACCTAGTGACACCACTAACCACACTTTTTAACAAATCATGGGAAGATGGGTGGTACCTGAGGACTGGAGGAGGGCAGATGTGATTCCCTTCACAAAAGTGGAGCAAGGCAGAAGCAGGAAACTACAGACCTGTTAGTTTGACCTCAGTGGTGGGGAAAATGATGGAATCTACTTGAAAGAAAGAATTGTTGAGTACCTAGAGGCTAGCGGGCACTGGACCCAAAGCAGCATGGATTCACAGCAGGAAGGTCATGTCAGACAAATCTAATCGATTTCTTTGACTGGGTGACCAAAGTAATAGACCAGGGAGGGGCTGTGATATGGCCTACCTAGACTTTAGCAAGGCATTTGACACAGTCTCGCACAAAAGATTAATAATCAAGTTAGCCATCCTGGGAGGGTCCCAGGGTGTGGTAGCCTGGGTAGAAAACTGGCTGCACAACAGGACACAAAAGGTAATAGTGAATGGAACACATTCTGAAGAAAGGGGTTACTAGTGGAGTACCTCAGGGCTCAGTACTGGGTCCAGTCCTCTTAACGCCTTTATAGGTGAAATTGCAGAGGGTCTGGAAGGAAAGGTATGCCTCTTATGGATGACACAAAGATCTGTAACAGAGTTGATACACAAGGGGTAGAAAGGATGAAGGGACTTGGCAAGGTTGGAGGAATGGTCAAACATAAGGCAACTTAGATTCAATGCAAAGAAGTGCAAAGTAATGCACCTGGGAAATAAAAATCCAGGAGAAGAGTCACACAATAGCAGGGAGGTACTAACAAGAACAATAATGGAAAGGATCTGGGTGTAGTACATCAGATGACCTAAAGGTGGGTAAGCAATGTGAGAAGTCAGTAGGGAAAGCCAGGGCATACTGGGATGCATAGGGAGGGGCATCACAAGTAGAAAAAGGGAAGTGGTTATCCCTCTATACAGACAGTTGGTGAGACCCCATCTGGAGTACTCATGCAGTTTGAGACCTCATCTATGCAAGGACATAGACAGGATGGAAGCAGTCCAGAGGAGGGCAACTAAAATGGTGCAGGGTCTACATCAGAAACCATATGAAGAGAGACTGAGAGAGCGAATATGTATACCCTTGATGAAAGGAAGGACAGGGGGACATGATAGAAACTTTCTGGTACCCCAAGGGAATCAACAAAGTCCAGGAGGGTAGCATCTTCCAGAAAAGAGATGTGTAAGAACAAGGGGGCACAATTTAAAGTTAAGGGGGACGGCTCCAGGGGTAATGTGAGGAAATTCTTTTCACGGAGAGAGTGGTGGACGCATGGAACCGCTTCCTGAGAGGTTGTGGGGCTAAAACAGTGGAGGAATTCAAACATGCATGGGACAGACATAAGGCAATTATAGTGGGGGTTGCAGGAAATAGGCTGTTGGTTAACTAGAATCTGCAGCTTATCCAGTAGGTAGGGAAATGGGCAGACTGGGTGGGCCAAGTGGTCCTTATCTGCCGCCAAAGTCTATGTTTCTATGTTTCTAAAGGCCTTCCTGCCAGATCATTCATCGCCAGACAGACAATCAATCCTGGTATTTCTCCCACATCCCTATCCAAACCATATACCTTGGGGATATTATAATATATAACATTATCATCTATCTTACTAACTTCACTGCATCATTCCACTCCGTGTAAATAACACACAACAGGTGTACATTTCTAATAGGATACATGGACACCTCAGAGGTATTTTGAGGTAGGAAGTAAAGTGCCACCTAAGAAGTCCATACATTCCAGTATGAGTATACACCCTAGTGTATGCCATCAGGCTTTTGAAGTGGCTTTTGAAAGAAAAATTAAAAAGCCAGTGTCTATGCCATGTGGAAATAAGAGGTGTAGTTGTACAAGAATAGTTACACACAGTTGGAATCCTGTTGATATTCCAGATTGCTTATACATTTTAATTTTTTTACTAAAATCTCAAAACAAAATTTTCAGAGAAAGTTTCTCAACAGTTTCAGCTCAACCCTCCACACAAAACACACATTTTCACTTTAAAAGCAATAGACTTTCATAAAAATGGTTTCACTTGAAGCCCCCAAATGCATATTTTAGTTTAAAACCTTAAGACTTTCACAAAAAGTAGTTTTACAACAGTTTGAGTTCACACATCCCCTCACCAAAACGCAGATTTTTCATATTTAAAAGCAACAGACTTTCATAGAAAATGTGTTTTCCAAACGCTTGCCCCAACAGGCTTAAGTTAGAATCGATAGACTTGTATAATAAATATCTGAAAAGAACCTTGCATCTTTATTCCAGTTACAACACACACACAGTTACTTAATTAAACATTTCCTCATTCTAACAATCAGCAACAATAACAGCAATCAGCTTACTAAATCTCGGACTACAGCTTGTCTATCAGCAACCTTGGCAACAATCAGCAACTACTAACAATTTGAAAAGCTTAACATTTTTTTACTGCGGAAACTTGTTTAAAAAAATTCTTTAAAAAGTTGAAATCAGCCGGCCTGGTGGTGCTGAGGATTGAGGCGCTGGAAGCCACACCTCGCACCATGCTGGCAACCCAAGTTTGGGGACTTGCTCAGGCCGCCAGGGGTCAGCTGGTGGGGTAAGAGTCAGACTGAGCAGCCGCAAGGCAGCCTCTCTCTGGGGAGGGATGTGAGGCCTCCGGCCTTGGCTGCCACTGTTGTGGCTAGGTAGCAGTGCCAATCCACGGGGAGCCAGCATTGGCCGGGAGGGAGGAAGGGGCTGATACCACAGCTGTGGAGCGCATGCACGCCCCACACGTGACCACAATCTGGGGTCCTAGGTAATGGGAGAAAATCAGAATACCATGGCTCCCCCATTGCCAAGTAAGGCATACAGGAGTAATGGGGAGCAAAAGCTTCCGAAAAAAATCTGAAATCAAGCCTTTTTGACTAACCAAATGTAGTATATTAAACAAACACTAGAAAATGTTAGTACTTATGAAATAATGCTATCTCGGGGCGGGAAGGATTGTGTTTTGTTAGCTTAGTCCCCCATAGCATTATTTCCTTGTACACTCAAATGTACAGCATGTATTCAATATCTCTGTTATCTATGTACCGTGTGTCTGTCTGTCTGTCTTCCTATCTAGACACACACACACAGGGTGTGCATTAAAGATCACGACTGTCGCCTATGACTATAATTAATTGAATCTGGCAAACATTTTATATATGTTCCATTCACCACTTTGACCAAGGCATTCTGGCACTATGAATTTTTATTTATTGAATTTTGTTGACCCAGTAGAGCCACTGAGACTAGAAGTCCTCTTCCAGGAGTGACCAGGGGAATACAGATGGTAACCAACTGAAACTGAACCAGATTAAGCTGTTGGTGGTATTTTTAGTGAAGTAGTTTACTGTTCAGTTTACCTGACATTGTGGCTAATCCAGTTCACATGCGGCTAAAATATTTAGTGCATTTCAGCCAAAGTGTTTAACATTTTTAGACCTTAGCACTCACCCAGATTCACACACATATGTATTACTGAATTTCATAACTATCTATCTATTGGTCTACCTATCCATCCTCTCTCTCGCTATCTATCTATATCAAATAAAATACATATATATCATAATCATTGCAAAACCATTAAGGTTGAAGAATACAAAGTGTACAAAGTAAGAAATGAAAACATTAGGGTCTGGATTCTTTGACTCTTGGCAAACTGGTGGGTGGTGTTCCTTGGGGTTGTCAACCCTACCAGCCTGAGTACAAGGTACAGATCCAAACCCATGCCTGAGGTCATACGGTGTCTGGAGGTAGAGAAGTATGGCTCACCACCTGTAGCAAACAGAATCAGTTGTAACTTTCTTTTTGACCCTGTGTAAATTAGGGTGTCATGTAACAGTTTATTTGCTCAGGGGGTATTAGGTTGATAACTCCAGGGAACACAACACCACCAATTAGCCAAGACCTCTTGCACCAAAGGAAGAGTCCATCTGGCTGCAGACGTGAAGGGCCCTCTGATCCTGCACTTCAATGATGCTACGGATGAAGACGCTTACAGCCCTCAAGGCCCTGTGCCAAGGAAAACCCTCTTCACTATATGGTTATTTTCTTTTTCCACTAATGCACTTTTCAGTAACTTTATTTTCCGAATAATGTTCTGCATTTGTTTCACTACCGTGATTATGAACTGATTCACATGAAAGCAGGTTTCATGTAACGACAACAAAAACACGAAAATACTATTATCACAAAAATCCAGCTATCCCAGAATGTTCTTTTTTCGCATTAACATTTTATTGAAGTTTTAACACATAACATATGCCAATAATACAGGGAAAAAGGAGAAGTATTCCATATTCAAACACTAATACAAACTAACAGTAGCACATTAAACAACACAGCTTAAGTTCATATTGTTCACTAAATAAGATCATTCTACAGGTTGACTTTTTTAATCTTGACGCCTTTAAAATACCATTAATATAAACAGGCAGTAGGAAAAACACTCATATAACTAGTCATATGGATATCTGTGTTAACTCACCTTGTTATAAATCTAGATTTTGTATACACAAAGGAATATCACAGTCAATAATAAACAACATGCACACAAAGACAGTTCTCTTCTTCTCATCTTTCCTCTATTATGTTCCTTTTTGAGCATGCTCAGAAAACGATAGTGTTTAGCTTATGTTTTTAAAACTATAAGGTTAGAAACTTGAAACTTTTGAAAGCTGTACTAGTATCAGATTCTACCAAACTGGTGTATTTCAAGTTTTAAGATAAAATTATTTTTTCACTACAGGTGAGCAAAACACAAAACGCTCTAAAATGGTGAATTTTAAGCTTTGCACCTCTGTAACTTTGTCTATCCTGAACTGACCGACATAAAAATTTCAGGATCCGGAGACCCTATCCCAGACTCAACGCCTATGAAACTCCAGGCAAATCAGTTGAAAGCAGGCAAAGTCATTAAGGTGCAAACATAAGTTTAACATTAAAGTGCTTACTCAGCCCTAATATACAGGTGCTACCGTAGCTGTATAATAGATATAAACAATGGTTAAAAACACCCCTGACATATTGTTTTATAATCATACAACTTAAAGCAACAGTACTAGATAAATAGAATAACAGATACCTAAGGCCCTGTCTACATTACAAAATGTTGTGCAGTAACGTTTTCAAAAACATTACAGCCCTTACCATTATGATGCGTCCATATCGCGCGGTAGCGATTTCTGAAAACGTTACAAGCTGGTAACTGTTGCATCCACATTGGTGTCATTCTCCATACTTGCTGTACTAGTTTTAAGAATGGTATTTCCCTCGAGTGGCAAAATATAACTAGACTTCACCAGATGAGCATCCGCACTGGTAAGCAAACTGTTACTAACTGTATATTGAAATATTCCGATCTCAAGACTACCTCTGAACAGGTCTTGAGATCGGATCCAAAACGGGCTGCGTAACGCTACAGATGTGGATACGAACCATTTTACGCAAATTCTGTAATGGTTTAGTCCGCCTGTAACATTAACGGAAGGTGGTGTGGATAGGGTTAATGGTATATAAAGGCAGTAATCCCATTGAAGGTTTTTGGGGACTTGGAACCCCGAGAGCAAAGCTCAAGAGGTTTCCAAAGTCCCCAAAACCTCAAGATGGGATTACTGCCTTGCAATACACACTTAGGTATTTGTAATATATGGATCAGAGTACAAAAAACAAAACCTCGAGCTTGACAACGGCACCCGACCACTTCAGTGCATACTCTGTCAACAATGGTGCCCGAACACAGTGAACACTCATCATGCTATTTACCTGTTTTCTGCAGAGGTCAGTAAAAGCAGGATCAACCAGATAATGATGTTAAATTAAAACCAAACAACAACAAAAATGCCTATCATGGGATGCGGGGAAATTCTCTCTTGCTAGCGAGAGACGGCCACCATGTTATCAAAAGTGTTTGGCCCACCCACAGACTAAAAGCGCCAATCAGAATGCACAGTTTCAGAAATGTTACGCTGCATGTCTAGGAAGGGCACTTGTCAGCAAGGCAACCAGGTTAGTGTGGGAGGAGTCCTGTGCATGTGTTTTCACTTTTCTGATAATACTATCTCTCAAGAGCTAAAACAATAGTATTATCAGCATGAAACATGTATTATCACAGCAAAAACATGTATTATCACTGGAGAAACCATGTATTATCATATTTGTGGCAGTGTATTACAGAACATTTTGTATAGGCTAAGATGGTCTTATTATGGCATATCCATATATTACAAAATAAAATCAGATATTTTGAACAGTTTGTTCCTGTGCTCTGTTGTGCACTTTACCTGTAATATTTTTGTTTTCACTGTACTATCACCCTGTAATTTGCTCGCAGTACTATACAGGGACTGTCCGGGACAGCAGGAATGCACAACACAGGGTCCTAATGGAAGTAAACAAAGGATGTGATGTGAGGGGGAGCTCGGCTGCAGATTGGGCACCAGTCAGATTTACTGTGGATCCACAACAATGGAAATACATTTTGAATATCTAAAAAAACTAAAAATCACTTGAAAAATTATTTACAGATATGAAAACGAACTATGGCTGCACGCTTCCAGCCAAAAAGCAGAATTCTGATAATCACTTTCTGACTATCCAGTACTGCTGCTTTAATGCGTAACCAAGTTTGCTCCAAATAAATATATTATTTCTGCTGTTAGGCAATCTGATATATCACTTTAATTTATTTGTACTTTGGAGATGTCATCAGCTGTTATTCAACTTGAATGACAGTCAACCAGACCATTCAGCGCTACAACTCATTACCAAACCTAGTCAATGAATGCACTAGTTCAGAAATACACCTCATACTGAGTGCCACCATTTTTCCTTGCATCTGCAATGTCAGTAGTTCAAAATAAAAAATAAAAGCTCAGAACCACTAAAGTTTTGTCCCTGCTTTATCATGGATTTAAAAGCATTCCTCAAGCCACAGTAACCCCATTTTCCCACTCTGAAATAAAGAGCCAGCCTCCCAACCAGTGACACAGCTCTATGTCACCCAGCAATGTCTGTGCTAAACAGCCATGCTTCTCAATCCCAGCAGCTTCTGCAGTCCACAAACAACCAAGCCCTGTCCCCTGTAACATCATTTCTGCATCGAGCCCTATAAAACGAAAAATAAGCAAACAAGATCAGTACGATAATGATACTGAACTGTGTCACTACACAAAATAAGAATCAAGACCGTGACTAGTAAACTGTTGGTTTTATGCAGAGGAGCAACTTTTGTCACTGAATACTATCATTAGCTGTTTCTTCGGTGGGGAAAATGCAATGAAGACCATACAAATAAAGAAAGCATCAATGAATGCAGGCTGTAACATTAACTGTAACTCACTGTCCCAGATACACCACAACAATAAACCCATACCACAACCCCGTCACTGCTACTGAGTCTAACTCACTGTGCTGCTTTTACACTAGCCCACTGTACTCCCCTGATCCCATTTCACCATACAGTGCCTTCAGAAAGTATTCACCCCTTGGATTTTGTCACATTTTGTGATGTTGCAAACTCAAATTAAAATACATTTATTTGGGATTTTTTTGTCACATATCTACACAAATTACTCTATAATGTCTAAGTGGAATTAAACTTCTCAAATTTTTTGTACATGTAATTTAAAATATAAAACCTGAACTGTCTTAAGTTGATAAGTATTCACCCCTTGCTATGATACTCCAAATTGAGCTCAGGTGTATCCAATTTCTTTGTGAGATCACTCTAAAACTTGAATGGAGTCCACCTGTGGTCAGTTCAAATGGTTGACATGATTTCAGAGGAAATACACCTGTCTATATAAGGTCCCACTGTTGACAGTGCATGTCAGAGCAGAAACTCACCATGAAGACCAAGGAGCTGTCCGTGAGAACTCCGTGATAGAATTGTGAGGAGGCATATATCTGGGGAAGGGTATAAAAGCATTTCTAGGGTGTTGAAAGTTCCCAGGAGCACAGTCAAGTCCATCATTAGAAAATGGAAAGATTACAGAACCACCCAGACTCTTCCTAGAGCAAGCCGTCCTCCCAAACTGAGCAACTGGCAAGAAGGACCTTGGTCAGGAAGTGACCAAGAACCCAATGACCACCCTGACAGAACTACAGAGTTTCATGGCTGAGATGAGAGAACCTGTCCAGAGGACAACAATCTCTGCAGCACTTCACAGATGTAGCCTCTTTGGGAGAGTGGCTAGACGGAAGCCACTCCTGAGAAAAGGCCACATAATAGTACGCCTAGAGTTTGCAAGAAGGCATGTGGCAGACTCTGAGACCATGTGGCAAAGATTCTCTGGTCTGATGAAACAAAAATTTAACTCTTTGGCCTGAATGCAAAGCGCTACGCCTGGCACAAACCGAACACAGCTCATCATCTGTGTAACACCATCCCTACCATGAAGCATGGTGGTGGCAGCATCATGTTATGGGGATGCTTTCAGCAGCAGGGACTGGGGCACTTGTCAGGATAGAGGAACAATGAATGGAGCCAAATACAGGCACATCCTTGAGGAGAACCTGCATCAGTCCGCAACAGACCTTGGACTGGGGCGAAGATTTATGCCCAACAGGACAACGCACCTAAACATAAAGCCAAAGCAACACTGGAGTGGCTTCAGAACAAGAAGGTGAATGTCCATGAGTGGCACAGCCAAAGCCCAGACTTGAATCTTATTGAGAATCTGTGGAAAGACTTAATGATTGCGGTTCACTGACGATCCCTCATCCAACTTGATAGAGCTTGAGCAAATCTGCAAGGAAGAATGGGCTTAAAATCCCCAAATCCAGATGTGCAAGCTGACACAGACATACCCAAGAAGACTCAAAGCTGTAATTACTGCCAAAGGCACTTCTACAAAGTATTGACTCAGGGGTGAATACTTAAGTAAACAAGATATTTCAGTTTTAATTTTTCATAAAGTTTTGTTACAAATACAAATATTTTGCCCCTTTAAATTGTTGAGTATGCTGTGTGAATCAAGGGATGAATCAAGGGGAAAAATAATTTCAATGCATTAAAATTCTGGTAGTAACACAACAAATGTGACAAAATCCAAGGGGATGAATACTTTCTGAAGGCACTGTATGTCATCCATACTGCAAAAACAAAGGAGATCTTACAACTACATGCCTCCCACTCAGTCCATCTGCAGAATAGTTCCATCAGTAAAACAAATCCACAGCAAGTAAGTCAGAGTTATTTAAAAACATGACAGGCCAGAGCATAGGAGCTGTAGGTATGCATGTTTTTAAGCAGGGAGCGGAAACAATACCCAGATCCTTAAGCATACACAACAAAAATAACTCTAAACTGTAAAATTCAGTACAATAGGTTGTATAAATAAACATACAGCACAATGTCCTGACTGAAAATATGACATTTATATTCCATTTGATGCGGGGCAGGATTTCTATAACTCACTTGTGACTTCACCACATATTATGTGGACCCTCCACATAATAATAATATTATCATATAGCAATGCCACAAATCCAAAATGTAAAATATGGATTTGTGTCATCGATCCTGATCCAATCTTGTTCCATTTACCTACATAAATGTTAGCATAACTGGAATCATAGTGGCCCCCATAGCTGTTCCCTTAATTTGCTTATAATAGCTACCTTGGAACCAAAAATATTTGAACTTAATACTAACTCAGCTAAATGAAGCATAAATGTGGTTGGGACCTCATGTGGATAGGGCCACTGATCTAAATAGTATTCAACTGCCTCCAATCCATCAGTGTTGATGATAATATTATTATTGTGTGGAGGGGTCCATATGATATGTTCCATGAATTTGTTATGGCTGCACACTACAAATGAGCATCTACGATTTAAATCAGTTGTGAGTGCAAATGAGAGTAACTTTCCTGACCTCAGGATTTTTAGGATGGATGGGGTGGTGAGACTGGCACTTCTCTGTACACGAAACCTCACAGAAAGAAACAGCTTGCTTTTAGCTAGTAGTTTTCTACCATAGGCATAAACCTCAAAATACACCTAAGGGGCAAATGATTAGGCAGTAAGGGAAGATTCTGAAAGGCATAAAGATCTACAAATTCAACAATTTAGGAATGTGGTTGTGACAGGCCACACAAAAAGCTGTAAATGTTGTGGATGTGATGCCAAAGGCAACCATCTTGGTTCAGAAGAATTTGCCCCAGGAATTTTAATCAGTATCAGGTAACTGGGTTTGTCACTCCATACAGTACTAGAAGTATAGAATTAAGAGATATTTTGCCAAACAATTGAGGGATCCTTAAAACAGATGAAAAAATCAGCAAGCATATTAGTGAAGTGCCAAAATTAATTTTCAAACATGCACCAACAGTGAAAGACAAGGTTGTGAGGTCATATTTACCATTGGAATCTAAAATACAACTCTTTGGTCAATGCAGCCTCCAGTGGACACTAAGATATGTGAAAATTGTAAATTTTGTCCCTCTGTTACAATTACAGATACATTTCAAAACCCGATCCACCACATGTCTTTAAATTAAGGATCTCAATTTGTGCCACATCACTGCGGTGGTATATTTACTGCAATATTTCTGTTTTGTTTTTTTATTTACTATACTTTTGGCTGCCAGCAGCTCGTCCCATCAGCGCCAACCCGAGCACTTGCCTTGCTCTCCGATTGCCATGCCCCTGCAGATACCCCCTGGCTTTACCCCCAGGGCAGGGCTGCAGCACCAAGCGGACCTATCTATGACAGGAGAAGGTGCCGGTGAACCGACACTGCCTCCCTGGCTCCCCCAGGGCTGAGTTCAGGGCCGGTGCTGCCACAGGGCTGTAATTAGATGGCAAGGAGGCAGAGAGCTATGAAGGCAAGCACCAGGGCTTCATCTGTGGTGGCTGGCAAGTGTTTTCCTAGGCTACCCCTGGGCAGGGGCATGCAAATGATGTCCCACGCCTTCCCCTCTGCTGCCATACCAGTTGCTTAGTTCCCCCAGCCTCCACCAGGGTCCATCAGGCACTGGATACTTTACCCTCCCTCCCCAGGAGAAGGAGAGCAATCCATGGATGCTCAGTCCTTTTCCAGCCAGCCCTCTGACTCCTTGGGTCCGCTCTCGAACCCGGTTATCGGCACTGCAAGCAGAAATCCAACCGCTGCACCAGCGGGTCGGGCCTGTGGGTTTTATTATATAGGAGAACAACAAGAGAATTCAAGACCAGAACTGGAGAACATTTGAGGGCTATGGAAAGAAAGGGCATGACCTACGCCATAGTGCAACATGTAGTAAAATGCAGGGATCCACAGAAAAAGCATGACATCATGTTCACTGGCCTTGAGAGCGTGACAGTGGCCCAAGAGGAGGTAATTTAAAACAGAAGATAGGGCAGAGAGAGAGTTTCTGGATCTTTGCTTTAAGATCCAGAGAAGGTCTGGGCCTGAATGAAAATATTGATCTGGCAGCCTTTTGTAAAGCAGTAGGTTGGCTGTAAATAAGAATGAGGTTCTTGTTCATTATGCTTTCCAAATACAATAATATATTTGATAGTTGTATGACAGTGTCCTTTTAAATTTAATGTAGTAGTTGGCTAAAAGAACACAGGAGCATATGAACAGTAATATATAAAGGATTTTAACACATATTATTAAAACCCTGTAGCTAAATGAGCAATAATATGCATAGCCCTTGTTTTCTTTGGTACTTTTGAAGAGACAATTTAATTGTTGTTAGTAACTATGGTATCCTAATAGCCAATTTGTGATCGCCACCAGTATACTCTGCTTGTATGAAAATAATTGCAGGAATTCAGGTTTTAATTGTTTCACAATTAGTTTACATATACATGTGTATTAGCACTATTGCCACAGATCTCTGATGAAGCTTGGTGGATAGCTGAGTGAAACATAAGATCTCTTTGTAGCCTGCCTGTGGACATTATGTCTATGAGCCAGCAATTTTGCACTTAGGCACTTTTGCTAAATAAAGCACTTTATTTGTGACCTAGACTGGTAACAGAGAGGCCCACTGAGCTGAGGCTCGTTTCCTGTTGTGAGCTGGGAGAATGGTTACTGAAGGAAACAGAAAACATAATACAGTACGTTACATAGAACAGAACACAAAGTGTCAATAGAGTACAAAAAATTAATACATTTTGGTATAAACTTGGAACAAATTAAAGTGCAAGCATGCTGTGCAAATACATCAACAGGTGGAAAACTGGGAATTCAACAAGCAATGCAGTATACCAGAGATCAGTAACGGACTAGGGGACCCAAAATCTGAGTTTCCAAATATAACTAGCGGAAACCTACCACAGGAAACGGGTGCAGGGGTGGGGTAGGAGGAGCTTCAGCTGGAGCCTGAGGAGGCGGAGGAATGCTGAGGAGAAAGGGGATCTGGTTCCAGGGTGTTGGCAAGTGACAGGAAAAGGATGACTACCAGCAGAGGAATGGGTGATGAGTGGAGAAGATTCTCTGGACCCTGAGGGAACATGGAGAAATGAGAACAGGAGCTAGAAGAGGTAAGAAGGAGCCAGACCAATACTTGGGGATGAAGGATGAGTAGTGTAACTGGTGATGTGAAGGTAAGGAAGGATGGAGAGAGGGAATATTGGGAGCAGTGGTTCATATGTGGAGGAGAGTTTGTTGCAAATTGGCAAAGGCATTCCAGAGTGTCCAGTCTGGCAAGGGAGGTGGAGGGTGCTGTACCATAGACAATGTCTGCGTAGTCAAAGACCGAAGCACCATTCAGGTAAACAGCTCACGGAAGACCAGCAAGAGTAGGCAGTCTCTGTTACGTGCAGGGCACCTAGCTTTGGGCGGAGTTTCACATGGATAGCAATAGCATCAATATGGGCCAAGAAGTCAAGCTGTTGTCTAGCCACATGCCAAGGTACTGAATGACTACATCACTTTAAGGAGTAGCCATCCAGTGTGGTGAAGATTGGAAGTCTCGAGAGCCTGGCCATTTGTTTTGGCTGGTACCAAAGTCATGGAGAGCATTTTTGGGGTATACATACCTCTCAACTGTCCTGATTTTCACGGATGTCCCTGATTTTGCCTCAGAAATTTCTTTTGTCCCTCCTAAATTTGGCATTCCTATCACGGAAGAGTAGGGATTTGAATCACAAAATAACGCCAGTCATTGGTGTTACAGTCTAGTTCTCATTAAGAAAAGGCTATTCACACTAAGAAGCATGTTGTACACAGCTTCTGGAGCAATTTTACTATTTTTCAGCTGTGTCCTGATTTTGGACATTTGTCCCGATTCATGATAAGGGATGTTGAGAGGTATGGGGGTATAAGAACATTAAAAAACTGCGGCAGATGGGGACCGTGCAATCCACTAGCCTGCCCTAAAACTACCCCCCTCCCTATGTAGCCTTCGGCCCCTAACTTGTCCTTTATCTCTGTCCCATGCAAGTTTGAACTCCCTGATTGTCTTTGATGCTACCACCTCCTGGGGCAGGCTGTTCCAAGGTCTATCACTCTCTCTCTCTCTGTGAAGATGTATTTCCTGAGGTTGCTTTTGAACCTTCCTCCTACCAGTCTCATATCATGCCCTCTTGTGCTTGCTTCCATGTTCTGCTGAAATAGATTGCGGTCTGAGCTGCGTCTCAGTCCCCTCACATACTTAAATGTTTCAATCATGTCACCTCTGTTTCTTCTCTGCTCAACAGAGTATAGGTTCAGCTCCCGAGTCTTGCTTCATATGACCTGTGATGCAGTCCATGCACCATCTTAGCAGCCCTTCTCTGCACCATTTCCAAACAGTCAATGTCCTTCTTGAGGTGAGGTCTCCAGAACTACACACAGTACTCCAAGTGTGGCCTCACCAATGACCTGTAGAGGGGCATGAAAACCTCCTCTTTCTACTAGAAATACCTCTACTTATATATCCAAGGATGCCATCAGCATTCTGTGCTGCTTTCTCACACTGTTTTCCTACCTTTAATTCGTCAGTGATGATTATGCCAAGATCTCACTCTGTTTGTGTCTCCTCGTGTTGATGCCCTCCCAGTGTGTACTTTTTACCAGGGTTCCTCTTACCTAAGTGCATTACCTTACACTTTTTGGCATTAAATTGTACCTGCCAGTCCCTGGACCAATCCTCTAGCCTTCTAAGGTCAGCTTCCTTGTTGTCGCCCTTCCCTTCTGTCCACTCTATTGCAGAGTTTTGTATCATCTGCAAACAGGCAAATCTTCCTGTTAGTCCTTTTGCTATGTCTGCTATAAATATATTAAACAGGATCAGTCCCAGTACCGATCCCTGTGGGATGCCACTGGTCACTCTACCCTCCCTTGACAATGATCCACAGACTAGCACTCTCTGGGTCCTATCGTTCAGCCAGTTACTGATCCAGCTGACCATTTTCTGACCAACTCCGTATGTTCCAACCTGTTGGTTAGCCTTCTGTGAGGATGGTGTCAAAGGCCTTGCTGAAATCTAGGTATACAACATCCACCGCCCTCCCTGATCCAATGTTCTAGTGACCCAGTCAAGAAGTCGATCAAGCTGGTTTGACAAGAGCGTCATGGTGTGAAGCCATGTGGCTTTGGGTCCATTTACCAGTACCTGTTAGGATGCGCCACTATCCTCTCTTTTAGTAGTGACTCCATCATTTTACCCACAACTGAAGTCAAACTGACAGGGCGGTAATTTCCTGCCTCTTCCTTGTTTCTGCTCTTGTGTAAGGGCACAACGGTTGCCTGTTTCCAGTCCGAGGTATTTTTCCACTGTCTAGTGACTTGTCGAAGAGCTCAGCCAGCAGTACAGCCAGTTCCTCTTGGAGCTCCTTCAATATCCTAGGGTGTATGCCATCCGGTCCATGGCTTTTTCCACTGTCAGTTTATTAAGCTCTTTTAGGACCCTTTCCTTTGTAAAGTGGAAATGATCTGCTCCATGGGTATCTTTCTTTGTCCTGTTCAGTGTGGACCTTTGCCACTGTTTTCTATGTGAAAACAGAGCAAAAGAACTCATTTTGGCACTTCTGCCTTGTCCTTGTCACTTTCATAGAAACATAGAATTTGATGGCAGATAAGGACCGCTTGGCCCACCCAGTCTGCCCATTCCTGCCTCTGGATAAGCTGCAGACCCTAGTTAACCAGCAGCCTACTTTTCCCCCCCCAGAATTGCCTTATGACTGTCCCATGCATGCTTGAATTCCACCACTGTTTTTGACTTCACAACCTCCTCCAGAAGGCTGTTCCATGCATCCACAACCCTCTCTGTGAAAAAATACTTCTCAATTACCTCTGAGCTGCCCCCATCTTCAAATTGTGCCCTTGTTCTTGCACACCCTTTTTGAAAGATGCTACCTTCTTGGACTTTGTTGATTCCTTGAGGTACTTGAAAGTTTCTATCATGTCCCCCTCTCCCTCCTTTCCTCGAGGCTATACATATTAAGCTCCTTAAGTCGCTCTTCATATGTCTTCCGGTGCAGACCCTGCACCATTTTAGTTGCCCTCCTTTGGACAGCTTCCATCCTGTCTATGTCTTTGCGAAGACTGGGTCTCCAGAACTGCACACAGTACTCCAGATGGGGTCTGACCAGCTGTCTGTACAGAGGATAATAACTTCCTGTTTTCTACTGGTGATGCCTCCCTATGCATCCCAGTATCCCCCAGCCCTCCTTGCTGCCCTCTCACATTGCTTGCCCACCTTTAGGTCATCTGATATGACTACCCCAGGTCCCTTTCCATTTTGTTGTTGTTAGTATCTCACCCCCATTGTGTACTCTTCCCTGGGTTTTGTTTCCAGGTGCATTACCTTTCTTAGCATTGAATCTAAGCTGCCATACATTGACCATTCCTCTGACCTTGCCAAGTCCCTTTTCATCCTTTCCACCCACCTTGTGCATCAACTCTGTTGCAGATCTTTGTGTCATCTGCAAAGAGACATACTTTTCCTTCCAGTCCCTCTGCAATGTCACTTATAAAGACATTGAAAAGGACCAGTCCTAATACTGAACCCTGTGGTACCCAATAGTAACCCCCTTTCTTCAGAGGGACTCCATTTACTATTACTCTCGTGTCCTATTCTCCAGCCAATTTTTACCCAGGCTGTCATCTTGGGACCCACTCCCAGGTTAGCTAACTTGTATATTAATCTTTTGTGTGGGACTGTGTCAAATGCCTTGCTAAAGTCTGATATGGTCATGTCCACAGCCCCTCCATGATCTACTACTTTGGTCACCCAGTCAAAGAAATCTATCAGATTTGTCTGGCATGACTGTCCTGCTGTGAATCCATGCTGCCTCGGGTCCTGCCCTCTGGCCTCTAGATACTCGACAATTCTTTCCTTCAGAAGTGATTCCATCATTTTCCCTACCACTGAGGTTAAACTAACAGGTCTGTAGTTTCCTGCTTCTGCCTTGCTCCCACTTTTGTGAAGGGAATCACATCTGCCTCCTCCAGTCCTCGGGTACCACCCCATCCTCCCATGATTTGTTAACCAGGGTAGTCAGTGGTGTCACTAATTCCACCCTTAGTTCTTTTAGAATTCTGGGATGAATCCCATCAGGCCCCATTGCTTTGTCCACCTTCAGTTTTAAGAGCTCTTTCAGAACCCTTTCTTCTGTAAATGGGCTGGTATCAACTTCTGTATCCAGAGTGTTTCTACTGTTTGTTTTAGGTACCTTCCCTCTTCATTTGTAGAGCAAAAATATTTGTTTAGTATCTCTGCCTTTTCACAGTCACCCTCTGCCCCCTTATTAAGCCTCACTATCCCTCCCTTGGTCTTCCTTGGCTCCTAGATGTACCTATAAAAGGTTTTATCCCTTCTTAACTGAGTTGGCTATCTTTCCTCAGTTTGGGCCTTTTGCTGTTCTGACTGCCTTCTCAGCTTCCTTTGCTTTAACTGATACAGTTCTCTGTTCTGCTCCTTCTGTGATTCCTTGTACTTCCTGAAAGCTTTCTTTTCTCTAGAACCTTCACTGCCACTTCCTTTGACAACCACAGTGGTTTCTTACATCGTTTAGTTTTGTTTATTTGCTTCACACAAATGCTAGTTACCTCTGTGATGGCAGTTTTATTATTCCCCATTGTTCTTCCACCCTCCTTCCTGCCCATTTGCTAGTGCATTCCTTAGGCACTCACCATTTTGGCAAAGTCAGCCCTCCTAAAGTACAGTACCTTTGCCTTTGTATGGTTTGACTTATTGTTGTGTTTATTGTGAACCATACTGTTCGATGGTCGCTAGTTCCCAGATGGCTACCCACTTCTACTCTGTGATCTCTCTTCATCTCCATTTGAGAGAACCAGGTCTAAGATTGCTCCTTCTCGAGTGGGCTCCAATACTAGTTGTCTAAGGCATGCCTCTGTAGGGCATCTAGAATAACCCCACTCTTCAAGTGGCTGCTGCAACTGCACTCCAGTTAACATCTGGCATATTCAGATCGCCCATCAGCAATATCTCCCTTTTTGCCTTACTAAGTATACTTACTTTCATTTCCTTGTCCATTTCCTCCCCTGAGAAAGAGTCTGCTCTAACCCTGTGCAGATTGTGGTGCCACTGCCCGTCTCCAATTTACCCCAGTGCTTCTTCTCCTCCCTGTTTTCCCTTTTTTCTGTTGCTTCGATTCCTTCCCTTATGTAAAGCTACTCCTCCTCCTCTATTACCCTCTCTGTCCCTCCTGTAGATAGTGTATTCTGGTATGTTTATGTCCCAGTCATGGTTTTGTGTGAACCATGTTTCTGTGACTGCCACGATATCAGATGTTCCTCCTCCATCAAGGCCACTAATTCAGGAAGCTTGTTACTCAGACTATGGGCATTGGTACTCATTGCTTTCCATTTTTTGATGGCTTTACCTTCAGTTGCAGCATCCCCCACTGACCTTTCTACCTTGGTCTTTTCTCATTTAGTACCCTGTTTTGTAGGGAGAGGCTGCGATTTTCCTGCTGGTTATCAGTGCTCCCCTTGACTAGTTTAAAAGCTTGCCAATGAAGCATTTAAACCGATTGCTCAAAAGACTTGTTCCTTCCTGGACAGATGCAGACCATCCTGCCAGTCTAGGCTGGTGTCCTCCAGATGGAACCCCAGTCGCCAATGAAGCCAAACCCCTGTGTTCCACACCATTTTTTCAACCATTCATTAAACTGCATGGTCAAGGTACCTCAGCCACTCATGCCATTGACAGGCAGCACCTCTGAGAAGGATATTGTATGTGCTACTTGTCTTAGGCACTCCCCAGTTCTATTAAAAGTCCTTCTGCACTGCTCTAATCTCATGCTGAGCCAAGTCATTTGTCCCTAGGTGAATATGACATCCAGCTCAGACTACCCATTAGCTGTTCGTGATCCTGAGGATGCGCCTGTCCCTCCAAGCCATGGCACCAGGCAGGCACTTTACTTCAGTTTTCCCTGCTCCTCCAGTTCTATCCCCATAATTGAGTCCCCACCAGGAGCTGCTTCCTTTCCTTGTGGTGTCCTCTGCCTCCTTCCTGTGGGCCTCCTTGTGACAGGTGTCCTCAGCCTCCTTAATCTCCTCTGTGGGTGCATCCATGGGGGAGCTGTGCCATCTAACTTTCTGCCATCTTACCTTCCTTGGTTGCTAGTCGGACTATTATTCCCTTAGTTTTCTTTTTTTCTTATGTATCTATAGAAGGTTTGTCTTCCTCCTTCAGATGTTGAAAAGGAACCAGCCCAGGATGTCGTGAAATCCTACTTGAGGACTTTTTCATGGGAGCACCAGAGGGACCAGAGGTAAAGATGACTGTATCATCTTCATACATGTGTATATGCAAATTGACACAGGCTGAGGGGAGTCATTTAGAAAAACTGAGTAAAGGATAGGGCCTAGGATTGGCCATGTGGGACCCCAGCCTGGATAGGAATGGGAGGTGATAACATGCCTTCAACCTGTACTGACTGTAGGTAGCCTGTTAGATAGAAATGGAACCAGTCAACAGTGGGAGCTGAGAGGTCGGCCAACTCATCTTAACCAGAAGCAGTGGGTCAGTCACTGAGTCAAAAGCTTTGGCCAGTCTGATGAAATGGCCACTGTCATTGCTCCAGTCCATTCCTGAAAGGATGGAGTCAGTAGCATGCAACAAAGAGGAGATGGTGGAGTGGTGCTGGGGAAAATGGGACTGTGGAGTGGAATGAGGGAGAGAAACAGGAAGCAGGATGGTAAGGTAGAGGGCACATGGTAAAGAACTCACTGAAGTAAGCACCAACAGAGGAAGGGTCAGATACAGATGAACCATTAATCAAGATGGTAGAGGAGCAGACTGGGTAGGGGGTCAAACAAGGTGAAAAACTGTATATTTTCAGTGAGACTGTTACATATCCATATATATCCATGAAGTGAGAGAAGTTACACACACACACACAGCTGTCTTTAGCCTTGTTTACACAGTTGCATTTGCACTGGAGAAACCTGACTGCTTGTGCTGCGCCAGCGCAAAGGCTTCCCTGTAGACATTTACCTCATCACAGTGACTCAATCACTGTGGCACTCTGGGATCCTCTGAAAGTTGGGGACGCTGATCTATGCAAGCGTGAAGCAATGGCTAAAG
The DNA here is from genome assembly GCA_016271365.2 of Neoceratodus forsteri. Lineage (NCBI taxonomy): Eukaryota > Metazoa > Chordata > Ceratodontiformes > Ceratodontidae > Neoceratodus > Neoceratodus forsteri. The sequence goes on along the minus strand of CM057456.1, from coordinate 1,886,775,368 downwards.
CAGCTGTATGGACAGGCTGCACCACTGCTCGATATAACTTAAAGGGTAATGTCAGATTTTTGTCATAGTCAAAAGGATATGTAAATATTTCCCCTGTGGTCCCTCCATGTCTGCTAATTGCATAAGTACACCAGCAGCAAAGTCCATCGCCCAGCTCAGGTACCTGTGCTAGGATCAAAAAGCGAAATGCAGCACAAAAAGATCCTGCACTGAATAAACAGTAAATAATCAGACTTCAATGAATGAGGCTAAAAAACTTACAATCACATAAAGAATGTGCCACGCAGTACAGAGCTTACAGCGATCCATAAGTACCATTGCTTGGCCAGAAACATAACATTTTATTATTTCACTGATAAAATCACATTTTAGGTGACCAGGCCTATATGCCGGCTGGCTGGTGCTCCCACATGTCTTTAAGCTTAAAATGGCACTGAGCCACAGGTAAGCACATTCAGGAATGACATGGACATATTTTAGCCATATGAAACAAAACAGTATGCTTGTTAGAATGTGCAGAGTCACAGTTTCAACTTTCCTTGAACAAATTCAACATGCAAGAGAGCTCATTTTATCTGGAACTAACTTGCTAAATAGAGAAACTTAATTCAAGCAAACACATTATACAAACATATGAAGATACAAAAGCGCCAGCAGAAAAGGTCCATAGGTTCTATCAAGTCTGCCTGAGTGTGCAGCTCGCAGTTTACGCCTCCTGCATCTGCCCCCCATTCCCTTTGCATCGTCCCCTCCTGACTATCCCCCCACCTTTTTGTTCCTTGTCTGTACTTATTATCCCTTGACTCTCTCCCATCCCTCTTAAAACTGTCTACTGTCTTCTGTACAATCAGCTCCTCCGGCAGTGTGTTCCACCCAGCCACCACCCTCTCTGTGAAGTAGTGCCTCATCTCCTCCTGAATCTTCCCCATCCAACTTCAGACTGTGCCCCTCGTGGCCCTTCCTCCCTTTAATTTGATTGACTGATAACATTTTATTTTTATCCAGGTACAAACTTTAGGATGATATCCCTGTTTTCAATAAGAATGCCCTGTACGATATTACAATACTACATACAACAGTTTATACAACATTCAGTACAGTGCCAAATACAAAAATAAAAATTTGTTGGACATACAAAAACTATTGTACAATTATCCAACCCATAAAAATCATGTATAGCAATTACACTGCAATTTAAAATGTTTTCTCAAAGCTGTCTGGAATTCAGATAATGAGTTTTTGGCCTTTAATTACATAGATACAGAGATACATAGACAATGTCGGCAGATAAGCCTGTGGCCCACCCAGTCTGCCCATTTGAGCTTGTAAGTTCAGTTTATGTTTCCCTAGAAGTCTGCAGCCCTCACCCCTGACCTCCAGAATTCTCTTTATGTCTATCCCATGCATTCTTAAATCCTGATTGTTTCAGCCCCACCACTTCCTCTGGCAGGGTCCACCACCTGCTCTGTGAAGAAATTCTTCCTCACGCTTCCTCTGAATCGCCCTCCTCCAACTTTATCCCATGCCCTCTAGTCCTGGAACATCTTTTGCTTAAAAATAGTGTATTCCTGCACCCTGTTCCTCCCTGTAATTCTAATGGTATCGTATTTACAGTGTGAGTGGCTCAGTAGGTAGCACACTTGCCTCTGAAGCCGGGAGATCAGAGGCTGTGGGTTCAGTTCCCACATCTGGCACTTGGGTTAATATCCCAGTACTGACACTGTAGTGCAGCATGAGAGGTGCTGCACTTTGAGGTGTCGCTTTCGGATGAGACGTTAAACCGAGGTCTCATCTGCCTGGATTGGTGGTAGTTCAGGTGGATGTTAAAGATCCCATGGCACTTATCGAAAGAGTAGGGGAATTTCCCGTGTCCTGGCCAAATTTCCTCATTCACTAAAAATACCACCAACAGCTTAATCTGGTTCAAGGTCAGTTGGCATTCATCTGTATCCCTCCTCGGTCGTGCCTGAAAATAGGCAGGATTTGTCTAGTGCACTTACCCGTCAACAAAAACTAAATAAATAAATAAATCAAAGTATTCCATGTTGTCATGGAGGCACAGGTCAGGAAGTACAGGATGACCAAGAGCAGTTGTAAAATTTGCATTGAGTGTTTTATTATTATTAGCAGCAACATAAAAAAATAAAATTGCTCAGTATAACTATTTACAAAGGCAGTACAAACAGAGAAAATAAAGTCCTTCATCTAAGGGTATCTCTAATTCCAAGTTTCAGTCTTGCTCTGCTGTTCTTCTGTCTGGGAACTTGTTAAGAAGACATCCTGTTTTTCAGAAAATGTTCTTGTCAGTTTCCTTCCTTGGGTGCGAAAAAAAAAAGTACATGGTGTCCCAGAACTGACCTCCTGTTTACAGTTCTGCAAACAGTTTCAAACCAGCATCTCAGGTTAACACCTTGAGCTCCAAATAGCTTTTTGCAATCATTTCAACAACATAACCATATACATTTTCAAACCAAAGATTCCAGTTTCACATAAAGATTCACTCATATTTTATTTTCAGATACACAAGGGGAAGGAAAGATAGAAATATGCTGATGACCCAGGTTCAAGAACGGACCTGGGTCGCTGGGGGCCTGCAGGATTGAGCGCCCACAGACAGCTCTGCTTCCTGGGAGGGGACAAGTACAGTGCGCTGTAGACTGACACTCAGCGGTGGCTGAGTGCTGGCACAGGCACATCGCCTAGTTAGAGGGAGGCCCACGTCCCGGTCGGTGACTCTTCCATGGAGGCAGGCTAGCCACCCCACCCACTGCACAGTTTGGGGCCCAAAGAGAGAAAAAAGAAATGCCGGAGCTGACGGGGTCCATGCTAGCTCGACTCATTCTTCCTCAAGTTGCGAACCCCAATGTCTGGATTTGTATTCTGGGGAGGGAGATGACAGCACTCTCTCCTTGGCCCCACCATGGGAGGCAATGCAAGGGGAATTAGGGATGCGTTATGTGGGGATGGTCAGGTCGAGCCACAGAGGAGTGGAAACACTACTAATGAATGAAAAATAGAAACAGTAACTGAAGGCGGAGAGATAGCGGGGGATAGCAAGACCATCGGAGTGGCCAGTTCCTAGGTCTCACAAGAAAATCTGACTGCTTGTCAGACAGACAACACAGAAGAGGATAAAACAGATCCTTGCATTTAATTCTTTCTACATAACAAATCTTTCTACATAACAAATGGGACAGGGTCTTATTCAACCCTGTCACATGTGTTTGTGCCACCACAGTTTGCAAAATAATATCACCAAACCGGTTGTTGGATATGGGCCAAGACATATATGCTGTATTTTCCTCAGTAAATATTTGTTTTCATGCCTAATTCCAGTAGATACCAGATATTGTAAGGGATGTACACTTTTAGTGTTAAATAATTTAAAACACTAAACTATCCATCTAACGCTCTTTTCTGTTCAGGACCCATTCAACCCAAAATCCCCTGCGCTTTTTCTCTTTTTCACCTTCCCTTTCCCTCAATTGCTCTATCCCTCCACTAGCTCGCCAACTCTTCTGCCCTCCCTTCCTACTCCCCTGTCCACTAGCCCAGGTCCTGAATGTCTTCTGACCTCCCATCCCCCACACCCTAAACTACCTCCCTACACTTACGCAACCCCTCTCGTATGCCTATATCAGTCTGTATCTTCAATCCCTGCTACTTTTGAAACTCTTCTACTCAGATGACAAGGTTTAATTTTGCTTCACTATAATTCTCTCTGTATAACTGTGTACATGAACTCCACTATTTGTAAAGATATTCCCTGTTTTTTCATTGCATCTAACCTAGCTGCTATGCCTAACCGTACTGTTTCTTGTGTTAAGTAACCCTGGACTGTCTAAACCAATTCCAGTGTTTTTATTGTCTATTTTATGAACTTTCGATGTGGAACATTTGTAAAAGAGCCTATGGCTCAAAGGTATTAATTCTGAATTCCAGTAAGTAAATAAATAAATCTGCACAAACTTTACAGTGGTGTGTTTCACATTTGCTAAAGTTAACAAATCTAGCTAACTTATAGTAAGTTTGGTCCACCTTTTTTCAAGCACACCTACAAACCGCCCCATATTCTAAGACAGGTATTATCAATTGTTGAACAAGCACAGTTCTCACTGATTTTACAAGACAGGAAGAAATTCTTACGTAATGCTGAGAGTTTCTGAATAGATTTTCTTACTACAGAATTTATATGTTCTTCATATGTGAGTTTCTGATGTATTACAACACCTAAATATTCATATGTATTAGTATTTAAAATGTTACGATTATTTCTGGAATAGCATATTTAGATCTTTATCAGCCTTAAATTTATTCCTGTCATAAAACTCATGCATTGTTTTTTTTTTTTTGAGATTCATTGATAGTTTGGATTCTTGAAACCACATTTCCATCCTAACAACATCCTCCTGTAATTTTTGTTCTAGTGAGCTACGCTGTCTCATGGATGCCAAAAAAACTGTGTTGTACACATATAGTTGTAACTATTTTTTAAGATTTCTGGCAACCTGTTTACGTAAACATTAAAAAGTAAGGGACCTAAAATTGACCTGTGGGACTCCTCGTTTACCTCTCCTAGTGTAGACATTACTGTTTCCACAGAAACACACTGCCTCCTATTTGCTTAATATGATTTAAACCATTGTAAAGTTTCTATGTGGACCCCATTTCATGCAGCTTAACAACAAAATCCTATGTTCTACCAAATCAAAGGCTTTACTTTTTTTTTAACTTACTTTGCTTTTTGCACTGGCAGCCATCCCCTCTGCCCCCCACCTTCACAGATGGACCCAGGACCCGCCAGTGCCCCTGGATTACACCCAGGGCGGAGCCACAAGAGCTCCTTTCCCTGTTAACCCTGGTGGATCAGTGTTTGCTAGGACAGGCACTCCAGGTCCACCACACGCCGGGGCGCCACTGGGCTCACTGGGAAGAATTTCTCAGGTAGTTTTTCGGAGAAGTGTCAGATGGATGCCACGGCACTCCCTCACCATGGGTCCAACATGCCTCCCATATTACTTGGTGCTCCGGCGCCAAGCGGAGCCCTAGGACCGAGACACTGTACCCCATTCGAGGTGGCGGATGTGTGATGGACAGTCAGTCCACCTCTGCCCTGGCCAGCCCTCCAGCATCATGAGTCCATTCCTGAATCTGGATGGCCCATGTCGCAGCAGTAAATCTTCCCGCTGCACCGACAGGCTGGCCCAATCAAAGGCTTTACTGAGGTCCACAATCATGGGCCCTGTGCTATGCCCTGAATTTACAGATGTTGCTATAAGATTGTTAAACTCCACCAGGGCCGTGTCTGTGGACCTCTCTATCCTAAAACCATGCTGACAATTCGTTATTAGACCATACTGGGCCATACACTGGTTAAGCTGCTTATGCATTAACCTTTCTATCAATTTTGAAATATAGGGAGCAAAGCTGTCAGTCTATAGTTTGAGGCAACTAGGGGTCCCACCCTTAAAATTGGGGCCACCTATCCTACTTTCCATACATCAGGAAATAATGCTGTGTTAAGACTCAATTTAATACGTATATTACCGGGTGCTAAAATATCAGCTCCCAATTTTAAGAATTTTGATTCCACCCCATCTAGACCACCAGATTTGTTAATATTTATTCTTTTTAATTCTTTTCAACTTCTTTTATTTTAATTATTTTAAATCTGCACCAAGGTCATCACTCTCCAATAATCCCTGTTGTTGTAGCTTCTTAATAAGTTCTTGTAGTAGTATCTCAGAAGTGTCCATCCCAGGGTTTTCCAGTCCTAAGTCAGGCAACACGGAAATACTGGTTTAACATGTTTGCTACTCTCTTCTCATCATCTATTAATAAATTATTTTCAATCAGCTGTACTGAGGTCCTTGAATTGACTGGTTTTACAATTTCTTGATGTAAAACCAACATTTCCTGGGGTCTTTCACTTCTGTGATACTATTTTTATAATACTGTGATTTAGCCACCCGCACCACATATAAACACTTATTTTGACACTTTTAAATGTATTTCAATCCCTGAAACTTTGTTTTTTTGGCTTTTTCCATAATCTATTTGTTATTCTTATATACATTTTGATTTTTTCAGTTATCCATGGCAATTGTTTTTATTCAGGGTCCTTTGTTCTTTAGGACCATGTTTATCAATAATGGAAATTAATGTATCATTAAAATCCTTCACTGCCAGATCCAGGTCTGGTATCAGGGTAAGGTGACCCCAATTTACACTACTCATGCTCTCCCTAAAGCATCTATATTGAAATGTTTCAGTGTGTCATCCAATAGGATGTACTTTGTTTTTATAGTCATCTACTCAATATTACTTCTAGTTGGATAATGGTCCCCAATGTTTAGTGGCATTATTTCAACAGATTTTACCAATAATGTTATTTGATACAAACATGAGAGATAACGGATCCCTGTTCAATATTTCTTGTACATCTGGTTGGTCCTTGTTTAACCTGTTTAAGTCCCAGTACATCCAAACTATCCTTCAATCTTATTCTCCTGTTTGATTCCAGCCAGCATTAAAATCCCAGTAGGCCCAACCTTGAACCATGCGGGATCCGGGTTCTGGAGCGGACTAGGGACACCGGGGTCGGCAGGGGAGGATAGGATTGAGCATCCGAGGACTGCTCTCCCTATTCTGGGTGGGGTTGGGGACTGCCTCGCTAAGCAGCGCCCCCAGTGGAGACTGGAGGCACTGCATGACGGGCGCAATGAGGGAATCTGGAAAACCGGAAATACCGGTGGTGGCCGGCTGGATGACGGCTCTTCATCCCATGATTCCTCTGGTGCCTTCGATGAGCTTCCTTCCTCAGAAGCATCCCTGGGCCCTAATGAGAGTGTGTTAGGACTCCCCACCAGTGCCTTCCCCTCAGAGGAGGGAGACCCGCCCAGCAAAGTGTTACGTCCGGGATATCCCAAGGACCAGCTACGTTGAGGTGAAGGAGCTCGGGTAAGGCCAGTGGGGATCGGTGAGGACTTGTAAAGAGCCTGGACGGAGTGGGGTTCACTAGGAGCATGGAGGGGGATGAACAAGTAATGCAAAAAAATAAAAATCCCCAGTAATTTAAAATCTGCATGCTTGACTTCATCCAATAACTCACCCAAGAACATCAAAGTGAACCAATTTAGTTCTAGGGGGCACAAACTTTCTACCATAAGCTTATTTAATGTCATTTCAACTACAAGGCAATCCATCCCTCTAAATTTTCTGAATAAATAATCCTACATAACTCCCCTACCTCTTTTGCCCCTATCCTTTCTGGATAATCCATACCCTTCTATCTGCAACTCTATCTTCTATACCATTATGTAGCTAATGCTTCAGTGAGTCCCATTATATATGATTTAACATCTTCTGCCCAGACTCTTAAGTGCATCAATCTTTTGTAGAAGGCTTTGGACATTTTCATGGGTTACTTGTAAAACAGGAAAATGTCCAGGCTCCGGTTCATTTCTATGTTCCGCTTATTGTTAAAAGAAACGATAAGCAGTGGTTTGATCTCAGACACGTACATTTGTAAAGCTACATAAAGCTTTAAAATGCCTTTCTTATATTGATTCCAGTTATCTGTAAAATTCTTTCTTTGTTTCATAATTATTGGGTTTTGTGAAACCCTAATTGTTTGGGCAGTGCCACTTTATCATTTTATTCTGCATTTCAATTGTTTTCTTTAGATCTCCATTAGTTTCAACATAATTTCCTTCATTTGGTTTTGTAAACCTTACCTTTAATCTCCTTATCTCCTTTTAATTCTTGCAGGAGCACCAACAAAAATAAAAAGTAAATAATAGCAATAGTTTTCATTTTACCTAACTGATTTCTCAACAATTACATACAGTTTTCTACCCAGCAACAATTTGTAATTTGCTTGCTTGCTTTCCTAGCAAAGTTTTTATTTAAGGCCCTATAACATCAGGCCATAAAACATTTTAAGGTGCTTAAAACGCTTTAAGTCGTGCAAACACGGCGCGTGCCTGCATTTAAGCACGGTTTCAAAGCGTGTTAGGAAACGCGTTTAAACCCTGCTGCAAGCTAGTCTCAAGTCCGTTTTAAAGGAGGAAAGCGTGTTACCTTGTGGTGTGGACGGGCGGCAATTTTTCCGTCAATTAGGGTGCCAACATAACCGCGTATGATCGCGGAGGATTACCTAGTTTAAAAGCGTTACCGCTGCTGATGGAGACAGAAGTTCACCGTGTTACAATCGAGTTCAAACTCGTGAACAATAATGTGGACGGGCTACTGTGGTGAGTTTTAAAACGCTTTGAAACCGTTATTTAAAATGGTACAAATCTTCACTTGTAATGTGTACAGGGCCTAAAGTACACAGTGATTTGTTATGCCACCACAATCCTTCTAGTCCTTTACTTTGGGTGGGGAGTCCAGAGTACAGCAGAATGCTATTAAACAAACAACTTAAATTTCAAGTAACAACTCACTATCAGGAAGCTCCTACCCAAAGCTGCCACTTTAAGGAATTGGGCTCCTTGATGTTTCAAGTAAAACTAAATTCACCTGGTCTCCCACTCAAGGTCAACTATATTTCTAGACTTACTTGTTATTAAGTGAAAACAGGTCCATTACACCAAAGTCTCTCACTCAAGTGGTGGTTTTAAATGAAAGTACTAAAACTCCACCCTCTCTCTCTATTGAGATTTCCTAGTAACAGAAGGATTCTCAGTAATCATACTGAGAAGTAAGTAAACAATAATACAAGAAGCCCATTTCCTAACCCCTTTTTGAGTCTGTAGTACGTGCAAGTGCAAACAAACTCGTTGAAATGAGAGTGGCTATACAGGAGTGTGAGGGGGTGTGTCCACTGTAGAGCTCAGTTCAAGGGGCAGGTCAGCAGCAGGCTAATCAGTAGGCAGGCTGGCAAGGACTCACTTTAATTTCTGGGGTGGAGTTGGCAAACTTTTCAAGGACAGAGCTGAACCAATAGTGGTGTGGCTCAGTCCTTTGATGTGTAAAGACCTGCATTACATTGACTTTCTGGTTGCATGTTCACATTGCCATAGCGCTAAAATATGAATGCACTGAGCCTGCCCACTGCTCCTGTCCTCTCTCCATTCCCTGCTCGAGCCCCCACCAGCAAATCACCTTCCCGTTTCTTCCCACTGCTGCTATCCTCCCCACACCCTCATTCTGTTCCAGGCCCCCGCAGGCAAATCAATCCGTCCCACTGCTGCTGTCCTCCCCACACCCTCCATCCCCTGGACATTGGGAAGCACACTGGAGAGTGCTTCCCAGTGTCCAGAAATGTTCACATCCTTTCCTATATAAAAAGAAAGAAAACCATCCCCAATGTCTATTTGTTTAAACCTGAAAACAAAAAACAGTCCATCGTTGTTTCCCATCCCCTCGACCCTCCCAATGCACCCTCCTCCCCCTTACCCATACTTACCTCTGGAGGTCGGGAGCAGTGATTTCTCTGGACCGGGACACATCTGCACACTTCAAAACTGAATGGCAAAGTGAAGATTTCAAGGTAAGCCATATAATGGGAATTAATTGGGGGTTCAACTTATCATCATCACTTTATTTTTCCATTGAGTGCCCTTCCAGAGCTCAGAGCCCTTACAGTCCAAACATCAGTAGCAAATAAACAAACAAATTCACAGCAACATACATCATAAAAACTTCTAAAATATAAACCAATAAAGAAACAGATTAAAAGCAGGGGCAATAGTGCGTAATACTAGGCAAAAATGACCCCATTTCTATCAGTAGCTAGCACAAGGGCTTTCCTCCTGTAGACCAGAGAAGGCCTGATTAAAAAGGTGTTTTTAAAGATTTTTTTTTGTGTCATCTATTTTTCTCCTCTCTTGGCACCCCTGCCATCCTCTCCTTTGGTGTACCAAGGCCCCACACCCCACTCAACCTCACACCACCATTCTCCAACCCGCCATGCAGTCTTACCTTAGGGTAACCTGACCTAACCCTGTGTCAGGAGGGTCCCTCTCCTCAAGGGTAGTGCCTGTCAATGAACTCCGTGTATCCTTTGGCAAGCTGCTGCAAAGGTCATTCCGGGCTTTGTGGTGGTGTAAGCCGGTGTTCGTCATCCAGTCAGCAGGGAGCCGTATTTCCATTTCTTCCTTTGGAGCTGGCGTGCCATGATATATAGGCATAAGCCAGCGTCCGCTGTGCTTCTCCCCAGTTGGGTCAGTGTGCTGCAATACCTCGGTCCCCACCGTGGGTCAGCAGACATTGCGCCCCCGAGAAGGTGAGCAGTCGTCGGACGCAGCCTTCTCCCGGCCGCCTCCTGCGCACCAGAGTCCATTCCGAGCCCAGGTTGCTGGCGTCATAAGCGGAAATCCAACGCTGCGCCGACAGGCCGGCAAAGATGGTTTAAAACCTTCTACGGTCAGGCTAGCTCATATTCAACGAGGTAATGAGTTCCACAGGGTTGGAGCCATAAAAGCAAATGCTCTTCCTCCAGATGTTTTCAAATGGACCCTGGAATTCTAGCAATCCCCCACTGGAGGATCGGAGGGGCAGGAGGAACAGTAAGGAATCAGAAGGTTCTTCAGATACTGTGATCCCTGACTGTGTAGGGCTTCATAGGTCAGCAAAGCAACCTTGAAAGTTATCCGCCACCATACCAGCAGCCAGTGCAGTTCACACAGCACAGATGTTATAAGACTGGATCTAGGGCTCCAGTTAACAACCTGACCGCCACGTTCTACACTAGCTGCAAGCGGCAGTCATCAACTCCTAGTAGCCCTAGGTAGAGGGTGTTACAGTAGTCAAGACGAGTGGTGACAAAGGCGTGGACCAAGCTAGGAAGATCTTCAGTTGGAACCAGGTGTTTCACCCTGGCTAAATTCCTAAGATGGTAAAGGAAGATCTGACTATGGCCAACACCTGAACCTTCAGGGTCAAGTCTTCATCATAATCACACCAAGGTTACACACCTGGTCTGAGACAGTAGCGGTGTCCCCAGCTATAGACCAGAGGGTTGTCCTGCCAACATCCCGGACGACCTAAGGTCTGGGTCCACAACCAACACCTCTGTTTTTCCCGAGTTTAGCCTCAGCTAACTGGTACTCATCCAGTCCTGAATCTCAGCCAGACAGCTGTTAAACACTGATACAGTGATGTCCTCCTCGTCCGCTGAGAATCATCTGCGTGAAAGAGTGAAAACTCAAATCATACTGTCTTATAATGTCCCCAATGGTAGCATATACACTGCAACAACATGGGAGACACCACCGAGCTCTGTGGCACCTCACAGGGTAACTCATAGGGGCCAAGGAATAAATCCCGATACTACCCTCTGAGATCTACCCATGAGGAATGATCTAAACCAACTGAGGACTGCCTATCCCCAGTTCACAGAAGAACCGCAGATGCTCGAGAAGTACCCCATGGTCCACAGTGTCTAACGCTGCCGAGAAATCAAGAAGAAGCAAGATGGTTTGGGATCTCCAATACAAGCCGAGCGATAACATTCAAGGTCCCTGTTACCGCCTTATTATAGGCCAAAACCATGGAGCCTGGGTCAGTGCAATCAATCGATTCACGAAAGGTCCATCACCGCCATTAGACCATCTGAGGTAACACCTCTTAAAGGGTGGTAATGAATCATTTCCTTTGGGGCAGGCCTACTAAGAGGAGTCATAAAACTGAACCTCAGGGCATGATGGTCAGACCACCTGACAGGATCCACCACCATGTCAGTGATTTCCATCCTCAGGAGAAATACAAATCTAATGAGTGCCCCCAAACAAATGGGTGGCAGCAGTAACTACCCATGTCAGGCCCAGTGATTCAATCAACTTGAGAAGATTTTGCCCAAAGAGTGTGAGCTTGTCGTCCACCCAGGCATTGAAATCCCCAGAATCATCCATCTGGGGAACTCCAAGACCAACCCGCGATGAACTCAGCTACTTCTTGCAGGAAAACCCTCTCATCACCTGGTGGACAGTAGATGAGAAGGATCCTGCAGCCTGCATCTGCCCCATAATACTTAAAGGAGTTGGTAGAATCCACTGAGATCTCCCTGAAATCTAGTTCTGATCTAAAGCAGATCACAACTCCCGCCACGATCCACTCGGGCAGTGTATAACTAAGAACCCAGCTGGTATGGTAGCCAAAATAGGGCCTGCATTTTCATCCAGCCAGGTCTCAGTAATGCATACCAGGTCAGCAGAGGCTACCAAATCAGCCACCAATGCGGTCTTATTTTAATTGACCTGGCATTGCATAACACTGCCCTAAAGGGATGAGAGCCCAGGGATGACTGCACTACCTTCCAGGCACAAGGCAGGGAGGACACCTGTCCTGCCCATTTTGCTCCAGGGTGTCTCCTGGTCCTCACTATCTCTATCCGCCCACCCTTTCCCATCCACCACCCAGGCCAAGGGCCCCCCCCGCCTCCTCATAATACCTAATGCATGGCATCTTCTATAGACCTCTGAGGAAAGCGGAGGGGTCTCAAAAGGACGGAGGTTCCTAAGCCTGGAGGGGAGTACTGCCTGACCGTATTAATCCTCCCCCAACACATACTGAATACACCCACCTCTTTTACAAATTAACACCTGGTCCTCCCAATCTATTTCCAAATCCTATCAATTTCACATTCATACACACACTCACCCCACATACATACATATGTCCTCTAATCCAACCTAAGAATAAACCCACTCCCAATCTGAGCAGCGGCAGCAGAAGAAAGAAGTCACGATATAGGCAGTCCTTAAAAGTCACTTCTAATGAGGTCCAGTCAGGAGCTCCCACCTCTGCGTTGAGACTACAAATACCGAGCAGATTCCTCTCACCAATCTGCTCTAGTTCACAGTTAAAATTTGAGGCAATTTACAATCCAGTCACTGACTTTAAACCTCCCAATCCAGCTTTCTTCCCAACAATATCAGAGGTATCAGTTTAATAATAATAATAATAAACTTTATTTATCTCGCCTTTCTTAAAACCAAGGCGCATTACAATAAAATACAGAATAAAAATATACTAAAACATCATAAAACTGAATTAACAGCAGGGCAATTAATAGGCATCAACATTATCTAAAAATGCCTTATTCCATAAAAAGACTTTAGGCCCTTTTAAAACCCTCCACCGTCATGCACTCTCGAATCCAACGTGGTAGAAATTCCAGAGGTCGGCACCACGAACATAAAAGCTCGGCAGAGAAGATTTTAAAATGACCCTCGGGATCTCTAGCAACCCCTCGTTGGCTGAGCGGGTGGTCGCGTCGGTCAGTAAGGCACCAGCAGCTCTTTTCAGGTAATCCGGCCCAACCGTGTAGGGCTTTATAAGTCAGAAGACCAACTTTAAAGGTGATCTGCCACTGAATTGGCAGCCAGTGCAGATCTCGGAGCACCAGTGTAATATGAGAGGAACGAGATCCCGTTAACAACTGTGTAACAGTACCTTCTTGCAGACAAAGTTCAGGAATCACTGACCTCCTTTAAATTCTCCATGAAGTCTGCCAGGTCACTCTCCACCAAACCCTCGTCACAGGAAAAATATGCCTGAACCTTCCCTTTTGAGGGGCCGAAAGCCTGCCTCCAGCCAGCTCGACACCTCTTAAGTCAGGGTAGAGAGTCCCCTTCAGGAGCGCCCATCCTACCTCCGGTCCGGCTCAAGTCACAATGCTTTCACCTTCCTTTTGAGGGCCTGGATAGCCTGCCTTCTGGCCCACCCATCCCCACCTCCAGTCCAGGTCTAGCACGATTCTAGACCACGCTCCTCCTATAGTGACCCTGGCCCTTTCAGCAGTTCCACACTCCTTGCACCACTCTCTCAGAATCAGGCCGTGACTTCCTTGAAATCCCGGTATCCACTCCGACTGAACTCTCACCCCAGTCGGAAACAACACCCACTGGCTACAAAGTTCCCTCACTTGCTGCTCGTTGGCTTCTCTCTACATTACAATTCCAGCTGGTGGATGTAATTCATGTAATCCTTCTCCACAGGTCACCCTCACACAGCGTCCCCCAGTCTTCCACAATCACCGGAAAGATAAAGCTAGAAAACGGTATGTCTGTACAGAAATGCTCAAAATGTTAAACCCAGCGAGTCTTCTATAGTGCACTCAGGCCCCCTAGACCTTATTTACCCATAATCTCACCACTACTCTGGGCAGTATCGGGAACTGCCGAATGTCTCTAGTGCACATTTCAGGGTGTTTGTGAAGTTTCCCAAAATGCTCAGCACACTCACTGACTCACTTTTTCCTCTAACTATCCTTAGTTTAAACTAATTCCAGCTCCTGCACCTAAAAATATCTCTTGCTAAAAGTACTAAAATGCTGCTCTATACGGCTCAATACAGCCTTTGCAGACTTATATTAAATAAAAACTTCTGCTGCTAACTTAGGATGATATCTCAGCCATTTTAGGAATTTTGACCTCAAAGTTTCAACATGGGGTTCTTGGGACCCCACCTCCTGAACTACTGTCACTGTCATTTCATATTGGGTCCCAAAAGGTGATTTTGTGGTCACTGCAGAATCACCTTTCGGACGATTACTGAAATGACAGTGCCACTGGTCATGAGGTGGTGTCCCAAAAGCCTATGTTGCGATTGTGAAAAATTCCAAAAATGACTGTGTTCTGGCGTGTGTTGCGTGGCTTCTATGCCTTCTTAAATCGATTTAAATATTTTCCCTCAGATTTTCAACATTGCCATGATTTCACACCTCCTTATGAACAGTATAGCTGTCATGTTTCATATCCTGCCTGAAACAGGTTTTCACACCTGTGGCACAGAATGGCGTGGTGTCTGAAATCACCTTTTAGGATGAGTAAACAAAATGACATGGACACTTTTCCTGAGGTGGGTCATATGAATGCTACATTGAAAATCTGCTGTGAAATATTAACAAACAACAAAGTTAGAGCATGCACTTAAATTAACAAACACAGGCTCGCATTTTGGTACTTTTCATTATTTTGACTCAAATTTTCATCACAGCCATTCTTCACTGCACCTCATGAATGTGACAGCTACCATTTTCAGATCCTGGGCAAAATGTTTTTTGCATCCCGAAGGTGATTTTGCAGCCACTGCATGAAAGTACCTTTAGACAGGAGTTGAAATTGTACTTCTTCCTTTCTTCATGAGGTGGTGTAATAAGACGCTATGTTGAAAATGTGGTGTAAAATATTAAAAAACAATGAAGTTATGAACCTGAGTTGAAATTTACCAACAACGCTAGTAACCCCCAAAATGGTACCAGTGCACACGACAAACTTTCAGCATTGACAAATGCTTGTTTTGTTAATATAACAATGTTGTATTAGGCTGTAATACTATTTAATGTTGAAAGCCTATAAATGTGCAGATAAACTTACTCATTAATCCACAATTGCTATAACATCAGCTTTAGAAACATCAATAAACATACTATGACTTTAAATTGCATTCCTTACCTATATAATAACCAAGCCCTCAGTTTACATATAAGGTAACGAACTACCAAGATCGTTGGAAAACCTAAAATATTTCTGCTGAGTGGCGCTTGTGCCGTGGCGCTCACACTGTGGTGCAGTGCAGCTTTTTAAAGCCCACTAGCCCCTCCTCCACATACCTGAACACATAATCTAACTGGCAGAACCATCCTCCCATTTTGACCTTGTTTATGCCTTTTAAGTATTTAAAGGTCTCTATCATGTCCCCCTCCCTTCTGTCCTCCAGCGAATACATGTTGAGCTCCCTCAATCTTTCTCATGGGGTTATCCCATGACCCAGGATCATTGTTGCCTTCTGCCCTCAACAACCTTATGTCCTTTTTAAGTAAGGGCACCAGTACTGCACACAGTACTCCAAGTGCAGCCTCACCAGTGATCTGTACAAAGGCAGGATAACCTCCTCTCTTCTGAGGTGATACCTCTGGCAATGTACCTCAACATCCAGTTGGCCTTTGCTGCTGCTCTCTAGCACTGTGTTGATAACCTCATGTCTCCTGTGACTAGTACCCCAGGTCCTGCTCCTCTTCCAATATTAATACCTGCACTCTCCCCAATATGCTTGGACCTGGGGTTTCTGGCTCAAGGTGCACATGACTTTAAGCTCCTTACGCATTAAACCCCAACTGCCACATATCTGTCCAGTACTCGAGGTTCAGCTAGATACTCCCTGAGTTCCTGCCTCCTTCTGCACTTTCCACTGTTGCACATATCTTTGTGTCATCAGTGAACAGGCTGATGTTACTCTCGATCTCCTCTGCAATGTTCTCGATAAAGACATTGAAATAAAACAGGGCCTAGGACTGATCCCTGCGATACTCCACTAGTCATGGGTCTTTGCTTGGAGGTCTCCACTTATAACTATCCTCTGCTGTCTATTCTGCAGTCAGATACTAATCCACCCACTAGTTTCTCCCCTGCCCCCAGGTTCCTCAGCTGGCCCAATAACTTTCCTGTGGTAGCAGGTCAAAGGCCTTGCTGAGGTCCAGAACAGGACAACCACAGCATGGCCCAGCGTCAACCGCTCTTGTGACCCAATCAAAGAAGTCAGTAGGTTAGTCTGACATCATCTTCCCAGACAAACCTGTGTTGTCTTTCATTCTGTAGTCCATTTCTACCAGGAAGGTTATCAACCTCTCCTTTATAATGGTCTCCATTAGCTTCCCATGATGGAAGTCAAGCTTACGGCTTATAATTGTCCGGTTCGTCCCTGGGACCACTCTTTGTGAAGGGGTACCATGTGGTCATCCTCCAGTCCATGGGCACGCTCCCTGTCTCCAAAGAGGTTTTAAACAGGTCTGCCAGTGGGCCAGCCAATACTCTGCATCCCTTCAGGACTCTTGGATGTACACCATCAGGTCCTGGTGCCTTGTTCACTGCGATGCTTTAAGGCCTTTTAGAACCCTATTCTCCTGGATGACCCCATCCATTACCTCTGCTCCCCACACCCATCCCTTCTTTCTCGTGTGGTATCGGCACGCCTTTTCTTTTAGAAAACACTGAGCAGAAGTACTTGTTGAGTGCCTCCGCTGGTCTTCCCTTTTTCTGTTCAAACCCCCATCCGCCTTGATTATGACAATCGTGTCCCTACTACTTCTCTTCTCTCTTATGTACTTGAAGAAATCTTTTCCCCTCTTTGATCCCAAGCCAATCTCAGCTCCTTGCTGTTTTAGCTGCCCTGACTGCTCTAGTCACTTCCCTAGATTTCTTAGAGTACTCCTCCTCCTCCTTGTCCTCCCCACACTCAGATTTCTTGTACTTATTGAAGGCCTCTCTCTTCTCCTCACTTTTTCCGACACTTCCCTGCAGAGCCAGCTAGGATGTTTAGACCTGGACTGCTTACTTTGTGTCTTGGCACCCGTGTGCATGGCCTCTGTCAGACCCCTCTTTATGATGAACCATTTCTGTTCAGCATCCATCCCTGGGCAAATTTCAGCAGGTGCCCCTAGGATGCTGCCCATTCTAGCAACATCCAGCTTGCTGAAGTCTACCACTCTTGTCCTGGTCCTGGCAGACTCCCTACCCATGTGGAGGAAGAACACACTGAATGGTGATAGCTTCCCACTAGAGGGTCCTGTACACCACATCCTGGACTTCGTCCCCATTTGCTAACACAATATCCAGTATGTTACCCTCCCTGGAGAGCTCAGTCACCCCCTACACTAGGTAGCTGTCTTGGATAACATCCGCAGTACCTGTTCCCTGGTGTTCATGGTAGTCATGGTTCACCAGTCAATCCCAGGTAGACTTAAGTCGCTTCCACTATGACCGTATCCCTCTATCACTGAGATCCTGATTTGCTCCCCTACTCCTTGTCATTTTCCTCGTTCTGTGAGGGTGGCCTG
Source organism: Neoceratodus forsteri (assembly GCA_016271365.2). Lineage (NCBI taxonomy): Eukaryota > Metazoa > Chordata > Ceratodontiformes > Ceratodontidae > Neoceratodus > Neoceratodus forsteri. The sequence goes on along the minus strand of CM057456.1, from coordinate 1,886,757,583 downwards.
TACACCACCCCATTCTCATCTTCCTACCCCTTGAGTTTTGGAACTGTACCCATATAGCTTCTGGCCCTCTTGCCCCTCCTCCCTAGTATATAGTATCTCATCCTCACATAAATAGCTACCCCCATTGCCCCTCTCCCGTCTTTCTTGCTATCCTTGTATTATGTGTTTCTATGGCTCCAAATATGTCATACTTGTTCTTGAACAAGCTTACCCGCAGCTCAGTGCCATTTTATACACACAGACATGCGGGAGCATCGCTACATGGCATTTAGGTCTGGTCACCTAAAATGTTGTTTTTTTTTAAACTTGAAACTTTTATCAATAAACTTGGTTACATAGACCAGACATACCATTCCAGCACAATTCCAGATATACACACTGAATTACTTCAAAAATATTATTGACACTTAATACAAAGTATGAATTTCAGAATAAGTATAAGACAGACTGTGTCTTTACTATGTCCTTTTCTTTCAGAGAGACTCCTGTCTGACTATTTATCCCATCTGAAGAACTGACATCCGTCCCAGAAACCCCCTGAGTAATCTAGTCACATCCGACCAAACATCCAGAGTCTCCTATCCATCGGGACAATGAGTCTGATTCACCCATGAATCTTCAAGAGTCCTTACATTATTGTTCAACATCAATCTTGTTCTCTATTTAAGGTCTAGAATAATATGTTACGAATTTCACATCGTCCGGCACTGATGGCGCTGAGGGTTGGTGCTGGGCGCCCACTCCTCGTGCCATGCCCGACTCAGGTTCGGAACGAGCCCAGGCCGCCGGAAGTCAGCAGGGGAGAGAAAGAATCTAGCATCCAGAGAACTGCTGTCCTCTCTCAGGGTGGGGGTGGGGGATCCAGGGTTCAGTCCTGCACTGCAGTGGCTCCCCGTGGAGACCAGAGGAACTGTACTGCTCAGGGCTTAATTAGTGGTTGCAGAGCCGCAGTGGATGTCCCTGGCATCACTGCACACCCGGCTCTGCTGGGTGGAGGGGAGAGAGCATAACCATAAACTACCAGGGGAAAAAAAAACTCTGCCTCCTGATAGGTGACGGAGGGTCCGGGGTGCCTGCCTACCATGCTCAGTGTCAGGCTCCTCCTCTCGCTCCTCTGCTCTCCATTTCAGGCTCTGACTGGATTCTAGATAGAGTGCCAGGAGGAGTATCTGGCAGTCCCACCTGGGGGACCCAGAGCTGGGGGCTGGGTGGCTGTTGGGAAGGCTGGAGAGTCTGAGTCCCAGAGGAGCGAGAGGGAGCTTCAGGCAGGCAGGATCAAGGTGGTCATCCTGAGTCCATTAATGAAAGAGTTCAGGAGGTAGAGTGATAAATAAAGTGTAAAAATACACATCTCTGTAAACCAATATTAAATAAAAATAATAGGGAATAATACAACAACTGGTTCCACTGTATAAATCTGTCCTCTATATCCTCTGAATAATGGGAGTTTTAAATCTTGGTTCACCACATTTATCTGTATTTAATACATACATTCACCAGACAGCTATCAAATCCACACCTAGTCTGTGTGCCCTCTGCCCACCGCTGAGCCACAGACGTCCCCTCCTCCCCAAACACAGATATTAGTCTAGAACAGGAATATTTTCTGTTTCTTCAATACAAGAGTAGAATGATAACCATCTAGTATTGGGAGGCACCACAGAATTTCAAAGACATTCTGCAGACATCCCTCACAGCAACCGCTGATGCCAACACTTGGCATGGGGCCGTCAATGTTTCAAGTGTTTTTGCGGTGCTGCGCCTATGTGAGGGGCTCTGCCTCGCACCCACTGCATTTAAACAGAATCAACTACAGGTCGGAGTTGTTTCGGGAGGTGTAGAACACTGGGAGAAACCACGCCGGTGAAACCCAGACCACTGCAGTGACTGTTGCTGTAATGGTAGTTTTTCAGGTTTCGCTGTCGGGTGTCTACCTACTGTGGGTCACTGTAGTATTGCATTTATCTATTTGTAATTTCAGTCTAGCCATAATTGCTTCCATTCCTTTAATATGTTCCATTGTACGCACAACTGTTTAACCTTTGGTACCTTTTTGTCATCCAATTTCGTGTGATTGTCTTATCATGGCTGTAATCAAAATAAAAATATATATTTTGATCTGGTCTCCGTAGGCTCGCAGGAGGCAAACCTAAGACCAAGTTTTCAAATGTAGGCATTACTATTAAGAAAGAAAATCTTCCTTAGTCTGGTTTTAATCTCTTCCCAGAATTCATCCAGGAGAGTACATGACTAAAAAATGTGAGAATGGTTACACCTTTCCCCACAATTATGCCAATAGAGATCTGCTGAGTGTGTCCAATAATGTTTGGAAATAACGGGTTAATAAAGAATCCAGTGCAGATCCTTCCAACGGAATTCCTCCATGATATGGAGTATGAGGTTTTATGAATGCTCTCCCATATTTTCTCCCAACATTAGGGGTATAGGATAACTCAGTTTCGACTCCCATTTGGTTTGGATAGCTTCCTAGCTAATTCACCTTCTCCTACCATCAGTAATGGAGTATACCTGCATTACTAATTGCTTAGTTTCTACAGTATAACTTCTATTCCTGACCAGGGTAACTCTTATGACATCCTGATGAGTCCCGGATTGTAATTTCTGTAATATAGTGCCTACATTGTAAACATTTATGAAAGTCTACCCTAGTAAGGCCATACTTGACTGCTAATGATTCAAACAATTTCAAATTGCCAGTGTCATCTATCATTTGAGATAAGTATATTAATACTTTTCTGTCCCAAGATTCAAAACTGATTCCCTCCACTGAGCCCATCACTCCTGGTAAGTACTTCAAGGGATGTACCTCCATACCCTACCTGGCACCTCCCATCGCTGCCTAGCTTGCAGCCATATTTTTAGACTATGTTTTGTCCAGGGTTATTAATTTGTATCAGGGTTTGAAAATTCACTGTCCATGGCAATATTCTCAAGGGAGATATGGATGTGCCCTTCTTCCATTTCCGGCCAACCCCTCCATGTCTAGGAGCTAGCATTTTAGAACAGGAAGCATCTGGGCCACCTCATAATATTTTTCTAGGTTAGGAAATCCTATCCCCCTATGACTTTGACTCCATAAGAAGGTGCCACCGAATTCTTGGTTGCTTTCCCACCCAGATGAATTTTGATAATGTTTTCCTTCTACCTTTCCACCTTAGTTGGAACAGGTAGAGGTAACATGGAGAAAAGAAAATGGGGTAAAACATTCATTTTAACACTTCTATTTGGTTAGCAAAACTCAAAGGAAGCACCTCCCACCTAGTCAGATCCTCCCGACCTGTTGTTTTAAGGCTCTATAATTATATGTATATAGTAAACTTAATTTCATAGGGATCTGAATCCCAGACATCTAACCCTACCCTTTACCCATACATATGGAATTTGACACTTTATGTGGGTAAGACTGGGCCATTCATTTCCAAAACTTCTGCTTTATCCGAGTTCACTTTAAAACCCGAAATGTTCTCAACTTATTGAAGTAGGTTAGAGAAGGGTAGAAAGGAATTCTCCATGTTGGAGAGGTATACCAAGGCATCATCGGCATATAATGACACCTTAATGTTCAATCTGCTGACCTTGATAAAGTACAGTTACGTAAGATCTTACCATAACAGCAGATCTTCAAGAGAGGCTCTTGCAGTAGGTAATTACATATAGGACTGACGCCGCAGGACCCCATGGAAAAATTTCTAGCTAGCAATCCCTGGCGAGGAACCGCCTCATGTCAGGTGACCGCGCCAGAAGACATCGGTATAAAGGGCAGTCCCTGCGCCGCCTTCCAGTTCTTTCCGCCATGGGACAGAAAGGCCGACGAGAGAGGACGAATATTTCCCTCACTGGAAAGGAGCTGAAAAGCCTGGGGGGATGGAAGGCAGGATGGTGGCCACCTGCAAAGCCTCTCTCGAAGATCTACTATTACGGTAAGTTCTTACGTGAATTGTACTATCTTGACTGAGAGGCTCTGCAGTAGGTAATTCCATATAGGACTGAATCCCAAGCAGTCTGGAACAAAGAAAGCACTGGGAGGAGGAAACTACTCAAAAGCTGTTCTAGCTGTGCAAGCCTCAAGATAAGAGGCCTTGCACAAGAGCCAGCCAAGCCTGATCTACGGCGTAGAGGCAACATCCAAACTGTAGTGTTTAGTAAAGGTATGGACGGAAGTCCAGGTGGCGGCAGCACAGATGTCTGCAGACACATTCTTGAAACAAGCAGCTGAGGCAGCTACTCCTCTGGTGGAGTGGCCTCTTACTTAGCCCGGAAGGGTATTGTTGTATATGTCATAACAGAAAGTAATGCAATGAGCCAACCATTTAGAAAGACATTGCTTGGAAACAGCATTGCCTTCCTTTTATGAGCAAAGAGACAAACAATTGATCAGTCTTTCTGAGATCCTTCGTCCTGTTGGTGTAGTATCTCAGAATCCGTGAACATCCATAGTATGGAGTAAATACTCCCTTGATGAGAGTACTGCATGAAAAAGGCAGGCAACTCCATGGACTGGTTTAGAGTAGACTTGCAACTACTTTAGGAAGAAACTTAGGATTTGTATGAAGAGCAACACGCTCCTTGTGAAAATCAAGTATGGATTTTGCACATCAAGGCCTGGAGCTCAGAAATTCTCCAAGCAGAAGTAATGGCCACCAGAAGAGAGTCTTCTCACAAAGGAACTTCAAATCCGCAGATGCTGCAGGATTGAAGGGAGGGAGAGTAAGTTTCTGAGAACAAAGTTCAAGTCCCTAGGGGAGCCGGAGTATGGATGGGGGGCCTCAAGCGGAGGACCTCTCTGAAAGCTTAGAGACCTCCAGTTGAGCCAAAGCTTAGTCTGCAAAGGGAACACGGTGAGGCTGAATGAGCCGCCATGTGTACCTTCAGAGAAGAATGACTGAGACCCAGGTCAAACAGATGACGAGATACCCAGCAGAAGCCCGCTGAACAGGAGAAGGGTTCCACGCTCTTGGAAGCAGCCCAAATAGTGAATCTTTTCCACTTCATGGCATAAGTGGATCTGGTGGAGGGTTTTCTGGCCTCCACCAAAATCTCAGCTACTTTGGGAGACACTCCAAAATGGGATTGGGCTAAGTCTGCAGGAGCCATGCATGCAGTTGAAGGGATTTAAGGCCTGGATGGACCAGGGTCCCCTGATCCTGGGTAAGTGGGCAGGAAGGAGGGGTGAAAGAACAATGGGAATAATAAAACTGCCATCACAGAGGTAACGAGCCTTGTGTGAAGCAAATAACAAAACAAGACGATGTAAGAAACCACTATGGTTCTCAAAGGAAGTGGCAGGAAGGTTCAAGAGAAAAAGAAAGCATTCAGGAAGTACAAGGAATCGCAGAAGGAGCAGGACAGAGAACTGTATCAGTTAAAGCAAAAGGAGGCTGGGAAGGCAGTCAGAACAGCAAAGGCCCAAACCGAGGAACAGATAGCCAACTCAGTTAAGAAGGGGAATAAAACCTTTATAGGTACATCAGGGAGCAAAGGAAGACCAAGGAGGGATAGTGAGGCTTAATAAAGTGGAGGGAGGGTGGGAAGAGGGAGACTGTGAAAGGCAGAGATACTAAACAAATATTTTGCTCAGTATTTACAAATGAAGAGGGGAGGTACATAAAACAAACAGTAGTAACACTCTGGATACAGAAGTTGATACCAGCCCATTTACAGAAGAAAGGGTTCTGAAAGAACTCTTAAAACTGAAGGTGGACAAAGCAATGGTGCCTGATGGGATTCATCCCAGAATTCTAAAAGAACTAAGGGTAGAACTAGTGACACCACTGACTACCCTTTTAACAAATCATGGGAGGAAGGGTGGTACCCGAGGATTGGAGGACGGCAGATGTGATTCCTTCACAAACGCTGAGCAAGGCAGAAGCAGGAAACTACAGACCTGTTAGTTTAACCTCAGTGATAGGGAAAATGATGGAATCACTTCTAAAGGAAAGAATTGTCGAGTATCTAGAGGCCAGAGGGCACAGGACCCTAGCAGCATGGAGTCACAGCGGGAAGGTCATGCCAGACTAATCTGATAGATTTCTTTGACTGGGACAAGACCAGTAGATCAGGGAGGGGCTGTGGACATGGCCTACCTAGACTTTAGCAAGGCATTTGACACAGTCCCACACAAAAGATTAATATACAAGTTAGCCAGCCTGGGAGTGGGTCCCAAGATGACAGCCTGGGTAAATAATTGGCTGGAGAATAGGACACAGAGAGTGATAGTAAATGGAGTCCACTCAGAAGAAAGGAGGGTTACTAGTTGGGTACTGCAGGGTTCAGTATTAGGACGGTCCTCTTCAATGTCTTTATAGCGACATTGCAGGAGGACTGAAGGAAAGTATGTCTCTTTGCAGATGACACTAAGATCTGTGGAAAGGATGAGAAGGGACTTGGCAAGGTTAGAGGAATGGTCAAATGTATGGCAGCTTAGATTCAATGCTAAGAAGTGCAAGGTAATGCACCTGGGAAACAAAAAACCCAGGGAAGGATACACAATGGGGGTGAGATACTAGCAACGACAAAAATGGAAAGGGACCTGGGGGTAGTCATATCAGATGACCTAAAGATGGGCAAGCAATGTGAGAGGGCAAGGAGGGTTGGGGGATACTGGGATGCATAGGGAGAAGCATCACCAGTAGAAAACAGGAAGTTATTATCCCTCTGTACAGACAGCTGGTGAGACCCCATCTGAGTACTGCAGCAGTTCTGGAGACCCAAACTCCGCAAAGACATAGACAGGATGGAAGCTGTCCAGAGGAGGGCATCCAAAATGGTGCAGGGTCTGCACCAGAAGACATATGAAGAGAGACTTAAGGAGCTTAATATGTATAGCCTCGAGGAAAGGGGGGGACATGATAGAAACTTTCAAGTACTTCAAGGGAATCAACAAAGTCCAAGAGGGTAGCATCTTTCAAAAAGAGGTGTAAGAACAAGAGGGCACAAATTGAAGATGGGGGGGGCGGCTCAGAGGCACTTGTATATATTTTTCACAGAGAGGGTTGTGGATGCATGGAACGGCTTCCGGAGGAGGTTGTGGAGTCAAAATCAGTGGCGAATTCAAGCATGCATGGGATAGTCATAAGGCAATTCTGGGGGTTGGGGGTAGAAGAAGTAGGCTGCTGGTTAACTAGGATCTGCAGCTTATCCAGTAGGTAGGGAAATGGGCAGACTGGGTGGGCCAAGCGGTCCTTATCTGCCGTCAAACCTATGTTTCTATGTAAGTAAACCCCGAGAGATGAAGAGGAAGAGGAGGATCCTCTGAGTATTGTTGTAGAAGAAAGAACCAAACTTGCCTGGGCCAGAAAGGAGCAATCAGAATCATTTGTGCTCCTTCTGAAGCTGGTTTATACAAGACTAGGTGGGATAAGTGGAATTGGGAGAAAGGCCTGAGTGCTCACTCTACCAGAGGTACAGCTGCTTCCCTGGCTGCTGCCAGGATATCCCTATTCTAGAAATATGTCAATCAGCTACCTGGAAACAGTTCACACTTCACCAAGCATTACTCCTGGACATCCAGGCTAGGAGTGATGCTCGCTCTGGCACAGCTGTGCTTCAGAGCCTATTTCCTAAGTAGGTTCTGTCCCTCCTCCATGGAGGTACTGCTTGGTTGTCTGCTACTGTCAGAATACAGCAAGACTTCATGTTGTTTGAAGAAAAATAACTCACCTTAGTAATGTTGTTTCTTCTAATGGAGTCTTGCTGTATTCTGACCCCCGCCTTTCCTCTCAGAACCTTTGTTTTTGGGATGTGGGTGGGCAGTGGCAGTGTTGGCACTCAGGAGGTGCCCCACTTTTTTGTTATCACCCTTTCTTTGGGTGAGTGGTGTTGTGTTATTTCATTTTGGGTCTCCTGACTTGAGTCTTTGTTTTGAGACCAAAAATTTGTTATTATGTTAGTAGCCAGTTGGCTAGTGTAGGTTTACAGCTTCACACAGGACCTCAGTGAGTTTAGCTCAGAAAGATCTGACGGTTTGAGTTCAAACAGCAACAGACAGAGTCTCAACCGAGCTAGAGCTCAGCGCTCCATGCCTGGCATGGAAAGTTAACTCTTTCATCTCCAGGGCAGTTCAGGTTGGGAGTCACTGCTACTGTCAGAATACAGCAAGACTTCATGTTGTTTAAAGAAATGGAAATAGTAACCCATCCCTCGCAGATGAAGGGGGACAGGTTCTATTGCTTGTTTTAGCAGGAGAGCTAAATTTCCTCCTGGACCAAAGAAGATGTTCCCGTGAATACGACGACTTCAGAGGGGTGGAGAGGTGGTTTCTAGAAACTCTATCAAGTGTCCTTCTGCATGAGCTGGAGCGCCCAAGAATCAAGTTATCCTCTCCCATCCTGGAAGGTGGAGGGAAAACCTCCTCCTACCAGTTCCTCCGGGAGTCCGGAGGCAGTGGGAGACAAAAGGAGTCCGATGGTGTGAGGCAGCCGCCGCAGCTGAAGCATCCGCTGCTTTTGGGGTGGAGTGGCTTAGCAGCTGTGGGGCCCAGCGCTTATGGCCTGCCTTCCTGGGTTTCACCTTTCCGATTCCGCCTGCGAACGGGACGGCCAAGCTGCTGATGGGGACGGTACATGGAATCAACTGACTTCAGTGCCGCCCCTCTTCTGCAAATCGGGACGATGTCCTGACATCACCCCGCAGAATCACTGACCCCGAAAGGTGCTTCCTGGATAGCAGATTGCACCTCCGGACCAACCCTGACACACGGAGCTAAGCGTGACGCCAGAAATTTTATGCCAAAGCTGAGCTCCACCCAGCAGTGTCCACTGCATCGACCGCACGGCTAATGTGTCAACTGGCCAAACGAGCAGAGCCGGACAAGATCAGCCAACCCTGCTTGACTTAGAGTCAGGCAGGAGTCCAGTTTGCTTCCACCTGAGTCAGAATGGCCTTCTGGTAGTCCCCATATGGCCGACATAGTTCAGGGCCCTGATCCCCAGCGTGGAGGAAGCATAAATCTTTCTCCCATACTGGTCCAGAAGGCGCTTCCTTATCAGGTGGTGACGAGCTAAGATGTTTGGGGTTTGCTGACTGGCCGTGGAGCGGGCGCTTAATCACGACTGAGTTGGCACGAGGGTGAGAATCTAGGAAATCAACACCCTCTGGAGCCTGATATAGCCTGTTTGACTTCCTAGGAAGTGGGGCTAAAGCTGACGGCTGTTTCCATATTGAGGTAACGAGGTCAGTGTGAGGCTCTATTCAGGGTGGCACCAAGGTAGGAGTTGTCGGGCAGATCCAGATGTTCAGCGAGTTTCAGATGCTGAGGATCTGGTTCCAGGAATGCCACTGTTGAACCTCCTGGATTTTCCTAAGCAACTCCGTAAAAGGACCCTCAGGAGAAGACTTGGAGTAGTCCTTGGCCTGGGCTTGACGGAGGCGTGGCTCGTGGTCTCTCTCGGAGCAACCGTTGGAAGAATCCGAGGAGACCGAGGGTGAAGAGGAGGATGAAGAGGAAAAGACTCCCTTTCCCGACCTGGGAGGAATGGACCCTTGGAAGTCCCCGGGAAGCATGTCCTGCCCTTCTCTGGATCCAGACAGAGAACCCTGGAATCCGGAGGTGGTAGAGAGGTGTGCCTCAGGCGTGAGGAACATGGGTTGCTTCCAAATCTCATCAGAAAGGCTCTCGTGACCTCTTTGGTGAGCTGAGCCTTGGTTCAGCCCACCAGGAGGCCAGAGTCTCCTGCAGGTCCACCGTGGCCACGAGGGCAGTGTAGGGAGGAGGGGAGGTGGGGATAAGGAACGGGTTATAACTGTATGGAGCGTGATCCAAACCCAGCTGCGGGTAGCCCGGCATCAGGTATTGTGGTGTTGGGTACTGCTGCATCGGAAACCCAGCGCGGCACTGTGGCGCCGGATACTGTGGTCCTGGGTACGACGGCATCGGATAGGTAGGAGGGTACCCGCGGCCTCACGGTCGGGTCCACATTGAGGGCCGGAGGGCCAGACGGGAGCGGGATGTCTCCTGGAGTTGGTAGGACCGGCCAGGGCCGTGTCAGAGGTACCAACATCGGAGGGGCCGGTGTTGGAGTCACGTCCGGGGAGCCGACATCAGATCCTGCGCACCAGGTAGAGGAAGGACTGATGGAGGAGGAAGATCCCCAGCACGCCCAGGAATGGAGGGAGAAATCCCCGGGTTGAGCTAGGGAGACTCTGGGTCCCTATAAAGGCAGCGAAGGCTGTGGGGAACCGGATACGACGGACATGGAGGGTCCGTTGTCAGTTCCTTCGCCAGCCGAACGCCAGACGAGCAGGACATGTGGCTTAAGAGCGAAGCTCTGCAGGTGCCAGAGGAGCTGCATCCAACTTATGAGAGCCATCACCGAGGTAGGTCGAGTAGAGGGATCGGCCTGGTCCAGTGGAGTGGAGGCCGATGCTGCCCCAAGGGTCGGGCATCTTACCGCCCTCTCCGGCAGACGCTAGGAGGAGCCGACGCCTAACTTACCAGAGTCGCTTCCCCGCAGTGGTAGGGCCACAAGCCTGCGGCCGAACCAGGGGTGGAGGTTTCCAAATGCCCAGAGGCAGCTGCAAGGCCTGAGCACGAGCCAGAAGGGCGGGCCACGCCTCAGAAACCTCCAAGGTGGCTCGCCGAGGAGCCGGTCCTCGAGGGGACGTTATTTGTGTCCCAGCAACTCCAAGGGAGACGCAGAGGAGCCCTTGTCCCGTGCCTCTCCTTCTCCTTTTCTTCCGATGGCCTTCAGGGAAGTGAACTCCTGCCTCAGTTTTTGAGCTCCTTTCCTCTGAACTAATTTTCTTCTTCAGAATATGGGCTTCCAGGGATTGCTGCCCTTTTCCGGTGCAGCTGAAGCTGAGGCAGTGCTGGCACTTCTCAACCGGGTGATCGGGCCTAGGCAGAACAGGCACAGGAATGGCCATCCTTGTGCGGTAGTTACGCTGCATGAATCGCACTTATTTTTGTGCTCAGAGGGTGTAAGGAAGACACACACCAACAATGGTACCTGACGTTAGTCGAAAAAGCAATTATTTCAGTAAAAACACAACGAAGATAGGGCTGACTTAAGCACGAACTTTTCCGCGAAGGCGCTGCATGAGCTTAATGGCGGAAAGAACTGGAAGGCGGGCGCCAGGGACGCGGTCACCTGACGCAGGGGCGGTCCTCGCCAGGGACTGCTAGTTAGAAATTTTTCTGCGGGTCCTGCCACCTGCTGGCGCCAGTCCTATATGTAATTACCTACTGCAAGAGCCTCTTGAAGTAAGATCTTTAACTTCCTCCGCCTGTTGAATAGCTGTGGCCAAAGGTTCCATGCTGATGGCAAATAATAACGGATAAAGGGGGACAACTCTGCCGGTGCCCTCTCTATGTTAAGTTGGTCTGATAAGGTTCCATTTACCTGGACCCATGCCTTTGACTGTCATATAATAGTTTTATCCATGTCAAAAAACTCCCCATCCCCATATGATCCATAACCTGTTATTAGCAGGTCCAATTAAGGCAAAGAAATGCCTTTTCTGTGAGAAAAAACAGCCAGCTGAGGTACTGAGCAACCAGATGTGTAGACCACAATACTAAGCAGTTCACTTAATATTATGTGTTAAATAACGTTATGGGATAAACCCCATCTGATCAAGGTGGTAATACATTTTTGAGCCTTTAGCTAGAATTTTGTTAAGATTTTTATATCCTAGTTTACCGATATCGGATGATATGCTGAACATCTGTCCAACTGTTTTCCTGGTTTGGGTATAACGGTTATGACAGTATCTCACCAGGTCTGAAGATAACTTTTCTTCTAAACATGCATTAAAACCTCTGTCAGAACTGGTACAAGCACCTCTTTAAAAGTGACATAAAATGTTATACTGTAATCGCCTGGACCTGAGACTTTCTTGGTTTCGCAGCATCTAAGCTATCTCTGACTGCTAAACTCAGCTTGGGGAGCTGCAAACTATTCAGAAAGGTTTTAGTCTGTTCATGAATCTCATCTGAAGTAGCTGACTCCATATATAATCCTTTGTAATAATTTCTGAAACTTTCAGCTATCCCTGAAGGAGTCCAGCATTTTTCTACTCGGCTTTCCTAACTTATGATACAGGACACTGTTCTATCAGATGCTGCTTTTGCAGTCAAAATGCCAACAACCTAGCAGCCCTCCCCCAACTCCTGATATTTCTAGTTGATAAGACGAGTGCCCTCTGCCCGCTCTTCCTCAAACCGATGGACATCATCCCTGGCACGCTCCTGTGACGACAGTTTTTGCATTTTTCAGATCTTTTTATGTTCTAATTCTAGCTCCTGAATCAATTGTAATAATCTAGTATGCTAAATGGGCTAATTTCTTTTCCCAGATGCACAACTATCAGTTCACCCCTAACCACCACTTTAATAGTTTCCCATCTGATCCTAGCTGAACATTCCTGATTAAGCTCTGCTGTGTAAAGTCCTTAATACTATCCGCCATTTTAGGTACTAATTGTTTATCATTCAAAAGGGACACATTTAGTCACCACAATTTTTCCTAGTACCACATTTAGGAATAAAATGTGATTTTTATCAATGAAATCGTAAAGTGTTACTTTTCTGGTGAAACAATGGTACTTATGGAATTAGCAGACATGGAGCAAACTACAGGGCAAATACTTACATAACCTTTTAAAATATGACAAAAAGCTGGCAGTGCCCTTTAATTGTGCAATCTGCCTCCCAGGATTCTTTACTGCTGCTTCCTAGGCAGATTGATGGCCCTCTCCAGCATGGCTTGCACCAGCATGAGAGGGGCTGTCTAGATGAAAATGATTGTCCCTGGTGTTCAGGTCACAGCAAGTTGGAAGTACTGCAGAAGTCACAGTGCATTGGCCATGTAAACATAGTTCTTCGTGTTACTACGTAACATTTTGAAATACTTAACTCAGAACTAAATGTCTTCTTCTTATGCATATCTGCCAGGAACTATTTTATTTCACTAATTTATAGCACTACCACTTTATAAACATTGCTGAAAATTGATGGAACAAGCTGAAAATGACAACTCACCTCTCTTTTGTCTAAAGCAGCATACTCAGCTTCGATGTCATCAGCTTCAGGATCTCGTGAGAAAACCATTTGAGACTCCAGACTCAGTGCCAGTTCTTTATGGTGCTGTTTTTCAGCACAATCACAAGGAGTGTCTTTGTTTTCATTTTCCGCAAACAGGTCTGCACCATGTTTCACTAAAAGCTGAAAGAAGAAGAAAGGTCAGCTCTCTAATCACAAACAGGTCTTCTCAGATTTTAAAATCTAGTCTGCTTTACCAGACTTTGGCCACTAGGAATGAAAATCACTGGAGGATCCATGAGCACATAATCTGTCCACAATCTGCAAATTTTTTTTTTTTTTTTAAGTCTTTGGTAACTGGTAGGCACACTAGGCACAAGTGCCTGTTTCAGGGGTGACCTGGGAGCACTGGGTGGTTAAGACTTGCCAGAGTCACACAGTATGCAAGTGGCTGTTGTGAGAATCAAACTCAGGTCTAGTCTGCTGGATGTACCAAGCCTGCTCACACCTCATTCCTCTAACCTCTAGCTTATACTGCCAGCCCACAAATCACATACACGTGTTCTGGCCTGACTTATGGAGACCCTGGGTTTGATATTGGACCTGAAATCCCTCTAGAGCTGAGAAGCTCAACCAACATCTCAGCAGCATCACGTTATAAATCTGTTTGTGTCTGCACAGAACACTTATTCAATCCCTGGTTGCAAAGCGTGTGTGTGTGTGTGTTGGGGGAGACAAGATGGACCTAGAGTCCCTCATGACCTTAAATTACTATGTTAGATGTGCTGGCTGGCATACAGTTTATGCTGCACAAATAGCACCAAAACTTTGTGCTGTGATTTTGATGTCTTAGTTAAACAAGTGACAAACTCCGATAATATGGTTTAGCAAGTATTGTTTTTAATATTAAAATAAAGGACCGCCCGGGCACTGAGGGTTCAGGTGCTGGGCGCCACACCTTGCGCACGCCGGTGACCCGAGTTCAGGAGCGAGCTCTGGCACTGGCAGGAGGGAGGCGGATTGAGCACCCGCTGGGCTGCTCTCCTCTCCTGGGAGGGCATGGGGACGTCCGGCACTCCAGTGGCCCCCAGTGGAGACCGGGTGCTGCAGCAGCACTGGACCGCATGTATACTGCGTGGCTGGACGCAAGCAGGGCTGCCATGCACCACAGCATCAGGAGTGCAACACGCTCTGGGGTGGGTCAGGAGAGGGCTTCGGGACTAAAAGCAGAAAACCCTTCCAGCCCCAGACAGGCGACGGCCCTTCTATTGCCTCCACCACAAGCCCAGTGCCAGATCCCTGCCACTGCCACTGCCCCTGCCCCTTCGGTCTCCCTGGGTCATAGCTGTCCCGGCCCAGGAGAATCATAACGACTTTGAAGATGGCAGGTAGCACAGGCGGTACAGCAGACGGCGAGTGTAGTGGCCAGAGAGAGTTCAAAAGTAGGGGTGAAAATAGAATGGAAAAAAATAAAAGAATATTAAATAAAGGTGTGTGTGTGGGGGGCCTGATTATACATATTGGTTCCAGGTACCAGCACACACAAATGTTGGTTTCCACATGTTTGTGTAGTACAAACTGTATCTGCTTGAATGTGCTTTTCAAGATAATTCAAAACTAAAACAGTCACGCACAAGCTAGAATTCATACAAAACTGGGTCATGACAGCTGGCAACATGGTACCCTCATGGACTCAAAACAAAGCATATCCGTATGTTTGGTGATTATCTGAAATTTGTTTTTAAGCCAATCATAAAAGAGAACTCATAAAATTAGATCAACTGGCAGCTGCTGCAATACAAACAGGCAAAAATGTAATCCAGTCACAGAACTAGAACTTCATCATGAGTATCTTTAATTTATTATTTATTTTATTTAGTTTTGTTGACCAGGCAAGTGCACTAGACAAATGTTGCCTCATTTTCAGGCACGCCCAGGAGGGGATACAGATGAATGCCAACTGACTTTGAATCAGATTAAGCTATTGGTGGTATTTTAGTGAATGTTTGGTAACAATCTGATAAGTGGTTTTAAAGATACAGGCAAACATATAAGCTACAAATTTTGATCCTTAAAAGGTTTCTATATTTATACACTGCTGCTTGTTCAATAACATTTAGGGTTAGGTGGGATTCAGCATTGCCCTAAATGCTGTACTGTATAACACGATAATGCCTTCTATCTCGTTTGTCCTAAATGAACTTCCAAACCAAGAAGTCTGTGTGTGTGTGTGTGTGTGTGTGTGTGTGTGCTGTGTAAACTCATTTTATTCTATTTAACATTATCAGAATTTCAAGGTTATCATAAAGAAATGTATCAAATTATAGAAAACACTGAGATCATACTAGGTCACATTATATATGAATACAGAGCAACAAATACTAGTTATTTGATACTAGCGGAACTATCTATAAATGAAGAGTAAATAGATACAGTAACCCTTAACCAATGCTTAATACAGCCATTTCTAAAATCATTACATATGTAGTCCATTACTCCTTATCAAATTAATATACTGAATGCTCCATACTAAAACCATAGGGATGGAACTCCCACACTAAAATGATTAAATAATTCAACCTCTGCCTGACTTACAGGGACACTGTCAGCCTGTTTTTCATCATATTATTTTTAGTTAAAACCTACATTTTATGATTGCCCACCTTCTCTAAAATTCATTGATGTTGCTGTTTGTTTTGTCTGTCTCCTCATTTAGTAGAACTAAATGCATGCTAATGTGTATTAATAAATAACTTTGTTTGGTTTCAAATCCTGAACCTATTCTTACAGAAACGTCCTGAACATTAGAAACACCTCAAAACAGTGCAGTCACTCATGATACAACAGCCTCCTAAACTCCACTGCATCACAAGTGGCAAGGCTGTGTTGGGGTGTTCCCAAGCCCAGGAAATATGCCGTTGGAATTGTCCAAGGTATGTAAACAAAACCGTGTTTGTGTGGTAACGCCAATAAGTTGGGCAGTCTGTTTTTCAATTTGTCAGCAACCTTATATAATGCTGGCAATCATAAAGGTATTTTTAAACTAGGGACACTGAGGCCTAAGGGGTTGACAGTGTCCCTTTAACACCAGTTTTCAGTCTATTTAGTAAGTACATCTTCAAGCTCTGATGGATATAAAGTTGCTTACAATTTTAAACAGAAATAATCCTTGAACACCTATAGAGAAGGAAGGAAGGAAGGAAAGAGAAAGATAAAGAAATGTTCAAATATTTAAGTCTGCTATAGTATTATTTGTCATTATTCATTAAACATATGTTGCTTCAACTGATTCTGCCAAATTAAGCAAGTCCAGATTAGGTGCATTTGGGAAGCAATGCGCTTATTTTGGTTTTAGGCAGATAACGAGTCCGTTTACAATGAAGAGTACTTTTGCACATATGGTGCCCTAAGAAAGGCAGTTAAATGACTGACTTCGAAAATATATTGGTTTTGCCATTTTTGCTACTTTAGCCAGTCCTAAAAGTTGAAAGTGTACAGATTCTAAGATCTCCTCTCAATAGGCGACAAATCTCTATATCTTTTGCTGCGCCTGAAACGAATAATCCAGGAACAAGTAGTAAGGGATATCAGTGAACAACAGGATTTTTCACAATCAAGCAGTTTAAAGATTACTTCCCAATCTATTTCAAATGCAAAAGTAGCCAGACTTGTTAAATTATGTGAATTAGTCTGCAACACAGTATTTTTTTTAAAGGGACATGAAACATTTTAACCAACAGGAAGGATTATCAGGGAAGGTCAAAAGTTTGAAATAATATGTCTTTAATCATTTCACATGTTGATGGGCAATTCAAATCTAAGGACTCTGTTATAACGGCTACCCTGACATTTTGGTAACAAAGTTGGTTCTCTAATAGTTCAACTTTTCTTTGTGTGTTTTAACCTTGTTTCACATCAGCATTAAAAGCGGCCTCAAAAGATGTGACTTGTGATTCAGTTTTAGAAATACCGTTAGCCATAGTAGAAAAATTCCAATTTGTAAGTTTCAAATCCTCTTTTGTTTTGACAATCTCCTTTTCAAAAGAGTAGTCTTTTCTGTGACTGCCTTAAATTTATGGTCAAGTCTTTCCATCCAGAAAAGGATTTTGTCTGTTGAATGATCCACTGAGGGCCCAAGCTGGTTACTGCATAATCTTTAGAATGCTGAAGTGAAATAAGAGAAGAAGCTGGTACTAGCTAAACTGTTGGCAAAGTAGACAGCTATGTTTCTTATACTCATAAATTGCAGTGATGCCCACCAGGATCAGATGCCTTATACTGCAAAATTCAGAGCAATTCAATGGCAGATGTCATGCAGGAAACTTTGATGCACTGTGACACTGTGTCTGATCCTTGCAGACACCACTGTAGCATGAGACTTAGTTTCTGGGCAAGTCAAAGGTTTACTGGGCTCCACAGAGTGAAGATTTACAACAGTCTGCCTGGAGACCCTGAGAAGTGCCACAATACACTCAACATCTGCCCCAAACTGATCAGTGAAACAGGACAAATACAGTATTTCTGTTCATAGAATTTTAGTCAGACAAAACTCTTCAGAGGAGGAGGAGGATGATCTATCCTCGTAGTTTTTAATACCTTTATCTTTGTCTGACATTGTTCAAGTGTTTAATCTGTGTTTAAACTGTGTGTTTTGTAGTTCCTATCTTCAGATAAGGGTTGATAAAGATATTAAAAAACACAAGGAGAGATTATCTTTGACATTGTTCAAGCACCTAATCTGTGTTTAATCCATGTATTTGTCATTCCTATGCTTAAAGTTGTGTACCACAGACTTCCAGTTCCGCATGGATCAACAAGGAAGCTAGAGAGAGAATCCGCTCCTGCCTGCAAAAAAAAAAACAATTTCTTTATTATATTTATCAAAAACAATTACCATGTCAGGAGGGGTTCTCGAAGGACAGGGGCCCCGGATTCAGGTTCCCCAGCTCAGAAATGGGAAGGATGCTGAAGGATCAAACACTGCTCACCAACTCGCATGGCTGGCCAGCTATGAGCTGGAATCTAACATTGTCTTCCATACAGATAAGGAACATGAAAAATTGTCCCACCAGAGATTTGACACAATCCTGAAGGAGATCTGAGAGATGAGGGCACAGAACAAGAGTGAATTTCACCAAATAAATCAAAACTGACCTAAGTGGAGAGCTGGGTCCAAGAGATGGAAGACTGACTCTCACATACAGAGGATGGCGATACAATACTTAGGGCTGAGCAGTACAAATACTCTGCCAGCACACAATACACTTGGAGCAGAAATGCACTGACCTGGAAAGCAGATCCGAGGAAGAATCTAAGACTATACGGATTAAGGGAAGGTGCTGAGACAGGCCTTATGGTGGAGTTCATTTCGGACCTTCTTCGGGATGTGCTTGATCTCCTGCTAGACACGATCTGTGCATACAGCATGCCCACAGAGCATTGCTTCCTAGACCAAAAGATCCTCAGCCCGACACGCTCTATAATAACAACATTTAACAGCTACTAAACAAAGGAGGACATCCTACATCGAGTATGGCAAAAAGGAAGTGAAGTATTTTGAATCCAAGCTTTTTTTTTACCAGGACTATCCACCGTGATACAATGTCAGCATGTGGAATATGGTGATCTGATTAAAGTGCTGAGACAGAAGCAAATTAAAATACAGACCCCATACCTGGCAAGACTTAGGGTGCACTGGAAGGAGGGCCTGAAGGTCTATGGATTCACCACGGAACTGCAAGAGAGGCGATGCGGAAGCAAGGTACTGAGGCTCCGCACCTCAGAGATCCTTCCACAGAAAAGGAAAGACCCAACCCGGGACGTAACTGGTTTTGCCACACTGCTCAATGATTCCAGTGATGCAAAACACCTCAAAAACAGTGTCACTTCTGCAGGACTTAATTAAGAAATTACCCGGGTCTCAGAAAGTGACTCAGACACGCCAGATGACTGATGCAGTGGGTTTGAACTTTTCTTGTCACAATTCAATGTCTATCTGCCCAGCGAGTAATCTTTTTAAGTCTTATTAAGGGAACTTAACCACGTGACTGTTGTGCCTAGTGGCTCACTTGGTGGCTCCCCATGTAGCCTAAGATGACTTTAAGAAAATAGCTTTATGTATACTTCCTGATTGGATGTCTGTTTAGTTCTGGTCCCACTGAGTGGAAATGACCGGGCGGAGGCTCAAGATCCAGACAAACATCTTGGCATATATAAACATTTCTATAACGTACTGTTATAGGTATTAGCTTAGGCCTTGTTGTCAGTGCCTTTCCTCTGAACATTTACATCAGGAGTGGGCACTACACAGAGGAGGACACAAGAGTACATTGGTGTGTGGGGGCCCTTTGGGGTGGGGTGGAACAAGACATTTAAAATTTGAAAAGGTTATATTCTAATTTAATTCACTGATACGGAGTGACTTTGTGAAATTTCTCTAGTTTCCATAAATGTTCTACTCATCTGGGCAGATACAGTCCTGTGCACCTGGACAGTGGAAACAGGACTTTACCACCTTTTCCTGGAGGGGCAGAAGTGGTGGGTCATTCTGGGGCCCTACTGGCTAAAGACTGGAGGAACGGGATCGAGGGTTGTGGTACCATCTGCACCTCCTCCCACCAATATTGAATATGTAAGGTGGAAAGAGGATGTAGATGACCTTATCTTTCTACCTTTCTCCATCTGGATACTTAATCTAGACCTTACCACATTGATCCAGTGGCAATTATTTCACTGAGAGTCCCATAAATTAGTGTGGACTCGGGAGGAGGGCCCTACTAAGTGAGGCATACATACCTCTTCCTCCCTCCCACCCCTTAATATACCATACCCATTGTGGGGTGCACAGGAAGGGACAAAGGCCAAATTTCGCTGGCCTTCTGCCTTGGAAGCAATAAACAGATAAAATAATTTTACAGTTTATCCAGTTCTGTTTTTCTTTTAACAAAGGGTTTATAGATATACAGTTTATATGCTGGTTCATTTCTGTTTTTATTTCTTTTATTGCAGATTATCTCCACACATATACAGAAGAACAGCGTGCATTTTTAATGAAGAATCCATTAAATAAGCAGAGCTTAACAGGCTTTACACTCAGTTAATTATTAAGCATAGGGTGGGTATACATATGAAATTAGAAATTTATAAAGAGAACGGGGCAAGTCCATCTCCATGGTGACAGTTCCCAATGGAAACAACTCTAAACCCGAGCCAAAGACATGCTTATAAGAAACTCAGCCCTGAGTCCATGAAACTTCTCGGACAGCATTAACATTTCCAATGTTTCCACCCCTTAATTATTGTCACAGGCAAAGTTGGGGTCAGATAAAGAATTATATTGTATCCAAATCTGCCACTTTGAAATGAGAGATGGACCTCTACCCTGTATTTCCGCATTAAAACTTTCTGATTTATATATTTCGACATTATCCCTTCCAATCCTGTGTTGTTGGTATTTGGTTTGTCATCCAGCGTCTAGTAATAGCTTTTAGCTGCAATAAGCAAACTGGTAGCATGGTGCGACTCCACAAGGGAGCGTGGTCCGGATAAATCACCCAAGAAATTGTTCGGCTGTAAGCTCTATAGGTTCCGTGAATAGACTAGAGAGTACATTTTGAGAGAGAGCCAAACAGCATAAGACAGGAGCAGAGCCAAAACACATGACCCAATGTAGCAACCCGCAGCTATAATCCCTCCAGCACCTCCCATAAGTCTCTGGGAGGTATTTAAGGAGGACAGCAGGGCTCAAAACAAAACAGGAGCAGCACTTCCACGCAAACTCCCTCCAATGTGGGATGTAATAGACCTCAGCTCAATCAAAGTAGATTGAGGCGACACCTCCACAGTAACCTCCAAGCCGAGGTCCTTGTTCCACCCATCAAGTATAGTAGCAGTGGACTCTGGGAGCCCGTTCTTAGCTCTCCATAAATTAAACCAATAATGTGTGATCCCAAATTACCCTTAGTTGCCTCCATAAAGAGCTTTAGTAAGTCTGGGGTTGGGGAAGGTATTCTGGGTTGAATAATGCTATTACAAAGTATATGATTATGAATTTGGAAATAGCAAAACCTTTCAGAGTTGCTAAGTGGGTACTGGGGCTGAAGTTTAATATGTTGGTTCATATTGATTATAGATGGGTTGCTTCATGTCCGCTGGTCTGCACTCCCTACCAAAGCCATCCTACCAAGACATACAACAAACAAGGGACAGAGATTCAATGGGGCAGATCATAAATTGGCTATAAATGGCTGATACAAACTCCCTATTTCTTTCACATAACGTTAATGGCCTCACTAACCCAGTGAAGTGTAGTAAAATTATGTCATATATGAAGAAATCCCGTGCTGAGTTCTGCCTGTTTCAGGAGACCCACCTATTGAAAGTCAAACATGAAAAACTGGCCAAATTCGGTTTTACACATGTGATAGCCTCAACGTACAGAGGAGCCAACATAGAGGCACTGTGATTTTGGTGCCTAGGTGGGTCTCCTTTGAGCTGAAAGACTCATTGACTGATACAGAGAGATGCTATGCATTCCTAAAAGGAACTGATAATGGGCAGTTAATCACTATAGCCTCAATGTAGTCCCCACCAGGCTCAGACTATAGGTTTTACAGAATGCTACTAATGAAGATCACTGCCTAGACAGAGGGTACTTAATTTTCGGGGAGATTTGAACCAGGCACTTAATGACCATTTGGCTCCACCTTGGGGGTCCCTAGGGCAGACCACAGGGTGCTTTGAAGGTGAGTAAGCTATTGAGAGAACTAGGGTATGTAGATCAGTGGAGACAGGTTCAGTGGACATGAAAGAGACTATACCTTTATTCAGCCGTACATAAAGTTTATAGAAGAATAGATTATTTTTTATCCAAAAGAGAATACTGCATGACTGGGAATGGTAGACATAGGTGAGATCCTTCTGTCTGACCATGCCCCTCTCCTTATGCAGATAAACTTGGGCGGATCCTGAAAACACTTTGTGGTGTCTCAATCTATCTCTCCTGCAGGGAAAGAGCCAAGAGCTAGTAAATAAAATGATTTCGAAACCCTAGAAATGAATGATTCCCAGAAATTTCACCCACGGTCCTTTGGGACACATTGAAAGCGGTAGTGAGAGGTAGATTAATCTGCTTTGGCCTCCCATCGAAAGAGGGAGAGGAAGTCAGGAGGAATAAACTGCAAGGTCAGATAAGGGACGTGAAACTAGACTGAAAGCCCATTATGACTCCCAAACAGAGACGCTACTCAAACCTTAAAAGAGAACTTAATTCAATCCTAGATTACTGGGTGGAGCAAAATATTGTGCCCTCAGATTGTTGGCCAGCAGGTTAAGACAGAGGATGGCCAATGCCACAATAAACAAACTAACCCATCCAGTTACAAAGCAACAATTAGTTGCCAGTGATATTGCTGAGGCCTTTACAGTGTACTACAGAGACCTGTACAGTGTGGGCAACCCTCCTGATGCACACAAGATTCAAACATTTTTAGATGCACTGCATCTCCCAAAACTTAATCTGGAGGAGACAAATAGATTGGTAGCACCTGTTCGAGCCTCTGAGACACACTCGGAGATTCGTCGCCTCAAAACTGGGAAGTGCTTGCTGATGGGTTCCATTCCCAGCTGAATTTTATAAGCTCTGCCGATAACAGGTTGCCCCTATATTAAATAGAGCTTACAATTCTCTTCTACAGAAGGAGGGAGAGACTGCTCTTCCTGGACGAGGTAATAGCAGTAATCCCCAAACTGGACAGGCACCTCTATTATACACATCCTATAGGCCTATTTCAATACTAAATACAGACTACAAAATTCAGGCATCCTCACCAGGTACTTAGAATCTATAGTACCACGGCTTATATATATGGATGAGACTGGATTTGTACCGGCCATCAGGCACAGGACAATATCCGTCAGACAGTACACAAAATAGAACGCTTAGCAGCCAATAAGCAGCCAGCACTGGTGATGAGCCTGGATGCGAAAAGGCCTTTGATAAGGTTTTGTGGCCTTTCTTACAGGTATCCCTGTTGGGCTTTTTTTTCCCCAGAGGTTTTTGTCGCTTAATTTCCCATCTGTACTCTGACCCTAAAGGGTACGTTGGTTAAATGGCCATGTAGGCCAATCGTTTCCACTGGAGTGAGTGCAGGCAGGGTTGCCCTCTTTCCCTCCTTCTCTTTGCTCTTTTCATAGAAACCTTGGCCCAAGCCATTCATCCTAATCAGGGATTCAGGGGTGGTGTTGCATGGCACCAAGCATAAGTTGGGCTTGTGTGCCGATGATATTTTGCTTTTTTAAATCATCCTGAATCTTCCCTGCAGGAGATTTCTGAGCTGATACGACACTTTTCAGAAATTTCTGGTTACGCCTGAAAACTTCTAAAACAGAGGTCCTAACTTTTTCTTGTCAAATGTCTCCTGAAATACAGAGGAAATACCTGATGAAGTGGGACATGACTAAAATGAAGTATTTAGGTGTTAACTTGGCTATAATACATCCTCTCTTTTCCAAGATAGTGATAAAGGATTAGTGAAAAATATAACTCAAGATTACAGGAGGTGGGCCTCCTTCCCCTGCCCCTACACTCTAGAGTACAGCTCACAAAATTAACATATTACCACGATTTTTGTATTTATTTCAAAGTGTCCCATGCTTAATTCCCCAACAGGCTTGATGGGTTGGCAGAAACAGCTGATGTCATTTGTCTGGGGTCCCATTAAGCCACATCAAAAAACTTGTTTTATACTTACCTAAGGGAGGGAGGGTTGGCTGTCCCGCACTTCCTAGGATACTGGATAGCTGCCCAAATGAAACTAGTCTTGATGTGGCAAACCTGAACTGCCCCCAGTGGAAGATGATTGAAATAAGACCCCCACTACAGGCCAGACCATTCTGCCCCCACTTGAGGAAAATCATGAGGATCCTTCCTTTGGGGGTACTGAATGCACTGGGGGATAGAGGAATGGAGACAGGGACACAAAAGGGCCATACAATGCAGAACACGTGGAGATATGTTTGGTGGGCCTGGGATGAGAAATTTCTCCTGCCTTGATGGACCCATGGTTTAAGCAGCAAGCACAACTGGGAATTTAAGCCCCATGGCAATTTTGAAGGATGGCTCTTTGATGCCATTTGAATCCATAGTCTAGAAATTCAACTTGAAGCCATCAGACAGGCTTAGATATTATCAAATTAGAAATTATGTTCAAACTATTCTTAAGAAACCTACAACCATAAGAGTCCTGGATACCACCCCTCCCACCTGAAACAGTGTGGCCTCCCCACAGGGAGAGGAGCAATCACTCTTTTATATAACAATTACCTGCAAGATCTTGAACACAATACACAGTTAGTGAAAACTACGTGGAAGGGAACTTGAATTCAGATTGCACCCAAAAATGTGTTCTAAAATCTGCTTAAGTTACAAAACTGTACATGCAAATGGTCTGCATATCAGGTCCAGTGACTTTAACAGGATCAAGTACAGAACCAAACAGCTACAGGCTCAGCCCCCACCTATTTGTTCCCATTCCACACCCTGTCAACCAGAGTCACGCCAGCTACATTCTTCCTCCAGCACAACAAATAAGCAAGTGACTGCCTTGTAAGGCAATGCTATTCCACGATAAGACATTTAAACAGCAGCTGACACCTTCAGGAGAACTTTAGCAAAACATAATAATAAGATACAGTTTAGCTTATTTTTAACATTAGTTCTGTATTTCTCCTCCCATTATTTATTACTGAGGTCATTTGCATGAAAACAGGGTCTTTGCTCCTGAACAGTTTATCAACTCCTGTTGCTTTTTCCCCATCTGAAGTCATACTCATAATGCACTATTTGTGACATCACAGTTACTCGTATGACAACAGATTGTCATGTCACAATACAGGATTATGACTTGAGGTAAGGAGTAAACTACAGAGGCAGATGAAGTCTAAGGATAAATAGCATGTATTCAAGTAAATTTCCAGTAATTCATAATGGTGAGAAGAAATATATAGAATATATATGAAATGTAAGCTGAATTGTACATACTGTAGGCATTATGCCTTTCAGGGTTTTCTTTGAGACGCTCAGCAGCTCTTTAAGAATGGTGGCACCTCACATCCTCCCTCCTCCCTCCCTCCATCCTCAAAAGCTCAACTCACAATGCCCAAGCCTTGCTTCAAAAGCAGCACGGAGGCAAAGAAGCATGGGCAGACATCACCCTCTCCATAAAACAGGACAGCTCTCAATGCAAATTTCCTAGACTCTCCTAGCCTGGGAAGTCAGATTGCTAGAAGTGACCCACAGCGGACACAACAATAATAAAAGTTGATACAGCATCCGACTGCCACACAGAGACCATGGTTCTGAAACATTCATGTCAGCCTAGATGTGTCATAGATACATATATATGCAAAATCTTCAGGGAGTGCTGAATGCCAAACATATGAGTACCTTCAGCTGGCTGACCTAGAAATGGTTTCATTGTTCTGAAGGCAGCTGCTCAGTTCACTCTCCAAGTCGCAGGTTACTACAGCACTGGTACTTGCTACAAATTGGAGGAGGAGAGCAAAGGCAAGAAAAGCTATTTCTGAATTAAGAAACTAGGGATAAAGCCTCAATCATATGGCCAAGTAGAGCAGCTGGGCGCTGTCCAGGTCTGAAGGAACCAATCACACTACAACAGTATTAAGTCAAGTCAAATTTATTTCTAAGAGGCACTTTTCAAAATATTAAAGTGCCTGTACAGATTAAAATCACAACAATTTAACAATAAATTACACTCATTAAAATGGATAATAGACTGTGGCAATTTTAACTATCTAATAATGTCTGGTTTAATAAACAAGTTTTAATGCAGCTTTAAAATCTCAGTGGTAAGACACTCTCTAATCTGACGAGGTAGAGAATTCCACAGGGTCGGGGCCATGAAGGCAAAGGATCTCACCCCTGAGGTCTTCAAGACGGACCCTGAAATCTCCAGCAATCCCTCGTCAGTGGAGCAGAGTGAACAGGGACACAAGACAGCTTAGAAGTAACACGGCCCTGTCCGTGCAGGGCCTTATAGGTCAATAAACCGACCTTGAAGGTGATCCTCCACTGCACCGCAGCCAGTGCCACCCATGGAGCAGAGGCATGACATGGCAAGATTGCAGTAAGCCAGTCAACAGCCTTACTGCCACATTCTGCACCAGCTACAAGTGGCGGAGGTCCACTCCTGGAAGCCCTAGGAAGAGAGCATTGCAGTAATCAAGGCAGGAGGTCAGAAAGGCATGGATCAATGTAGGAAGGTCATCTGGGCGGAACAAGGAGTTTCATCTAGGCGATATTCCTCAGGTGATAAAATTAGGACATGACATCAGCCGACACCTGAGATTTAAGTGTCAGCTTGTCGTCAAAAAATAACACTCAGGTTCCGCACCTGTTCGGAGGATCTCAGATGAATGCTCCCCAGCATGAGTCCAGAGGGCTGAACATCCAAGGGCCCTCACTGCCCCATGACCTGGATTCACTACTCAACACCTCAGTCTTATCTGGGCTCATCCTTAACCAGCTGGCACGCATCCAATCTTGGATTTCGTGAGGCAGGTACTGAAGACTGAGACAGTATCCTCCTGATCGGTGCAAAGACATGTAGAGCTGAGTGTCATCTGCATAGCAGTGAAAACTCAGCCGACACTGACTTATAATGTCCGCTAGTGGGAGCATGTACACCGTAAACAACATGGAGATAGCACGGAGCCCTGTGGAACTCTACAGGTCAAGGGAAAGGGTGAAGCAAAATCCCTGACACCAATCTCTGAAACCTGCTGTGAGGAAAGAATGGAACCACCTATGGACTACACCAGTTAATCCACAAATCGACTGCAAGTGCTCCATCAAAATCCCATTGGTCCACGGTGTCATATGGCAGTGTCAGTGGCTCAGTAGGTAGCACACTCGCCTCTGAGGCCGGAGATCAGAGGACTGTGGGTTCAGTTCCCACATCTGGCACTTGGGTTAATATTCCAGTACTGACACTGTAGTGCAGCATGAGAGGGTGCTGCACTGTTGAGGTGCCGTCTTTCAGATGAGATGTTAAGCCGAGGTCCCATCTGCCTGGATTGGTGGTAGTTCAGGTGGATGTTAAAGATCCCATGGCACTTCTAAAAGTGTAGGGAATTTCCTGGTGTCCTGGCCAAATTCCCTCATTCACTAAACATACCACCAACAGCTTAATCTGGTTCAAGGTCAGCTGGCATTCATCTGTATCCCTCCCCGGTCGTGCCTGAAAATAGGCAGGAATTGTCTAGTGCACTTACCCGTCAACAAAAGCTAAAAAAACAAATAAAATAAAAATAAATGCCGCTGAGAGATCAAGAAGAACTAAGACTGAACGGCTCTTCTGATCTCTCGCCACCAGGAGATCATTTAGCACCTGAACTAGGGCTGTCTCCATACTATGCCCTTCCTAAACCCAGACTAGTGAGGATCATAGACATCGTGGGTGGTAGGCTGGTCTTCAAGATGCAACTTGACTACCTTCTCAATAACCTTGCCCACAAAGGGCAGGTTAGAGACAGGTCTGTAGTTAGTGAGGCAGTTCGGGTCAAGGGAATATTTCTTCAAGAGGGAATCACAACCACCTCTTTTAAGGGGTCAGAAACCCCTCCCTTTTCCAACAAACTCCAGACTATCTCAGCAAGGACCGGTCCGATGACCTCCACACACTCCACCAGGAGGTGGGTTTGACCAGGATCCAAATGCAGTAAGTCGGTCGCACACTCTGGACAATCTTCATGATGTCAGTGATCGCCAGCCAGTGAAAGTCAGACCAAACAGACCGGCACTAGTGACCTGCCACCCACCACTGCTCTGCTCACTGGAAGGTGCTGAACAGATCTCTAACCTGATGGTGGCAACCTTATCTGCAAAGAATTGAGTGAACTCCTCACACTTCATTTGTGAAAGCTCTCCGATTCTCAAGGCAGGCTGGATTGCACAGCCTGTCGACAGTTCGGAAGAGTTGAGCCAGTCGATTCCTTTGCAGCGGCAATCTCCTGGACAGGAACTCTGCCTTCTTACGGGAGATGGTCGATTGATGGTCCCTATAATGGGACGCCAATCTAAGTCTTCTCATCCACCAGGCCGGATTTCTGCCAGTGATGTTCCAGCCTTCACCCTACTCATCTCAACTCCTTCAAGGTCCCATCATACCAAGGAGACCGAGGCCAAAGACTGAGTGGGTGAACATGGATAGGACGATGGAATCTAGGGCTCTCAGCACAGCATTATTATAATGCTGTACCAGGTCACCGGTCCTCGCATCCCAATGGCATACTCGACAGGTCCAATTAGACCAGAGGAAACATCCCTAAAGTGGTTACGGACCATCTCCACAGGAGCAAGTCTACTGGGGGCCATGAAACTGAACCCTATAGTGTGATGGTCAGACCAACTGACTGGTTCCATCACTAAATGAGAGACCTCCATCCCTAGGAGGAATACCAGATCCAAAAGGTGTTCACATTTATGGGTAGCAGTGGTAACCACCTGTGTGAAGCCCAACAAGATCATCAGTTGGAGGAAGTCTTGTCCAAACTGTGATAGTTCATTGTCAACCCAGGCACTGAAGTCACCAGGACCAACCACCTGGGTGACTCCAATGCCACGTCAACGTGAAGTCCGTGACTTCCGGAAGGAATCTTTCTCATCACCAGGTGGACAATAAATGAGAAGTATCCTACAGCCCACACCTGCACCCAGGATACACTCAAAGGATCTGGTAGTCACCACAAGCACATCTACAAGGCCCAGTTCCACCTTAAAACAAATGGCAACACCCCGGCGCAGATCCAATCTCGGGCGGTGTATCACAGAGTACCGGCCGCACAACTGCCTCCAAAACATGACCAGCATTTTCGTCCAGCCAGGTCTTGGTGATGCATGCCAGGTTTGATGTTCCAACAAGATCAGCAATAATTGCTGTCTTGTTTTTGATTGACCTGGCATTGCATAACACCGCCCTAGTTGGATGGGTAGCCACGGAGAGCGTGTCATTTGCCCACTCAAGTGGAGCCCTTGGGTATGGCAACCAGGCAGGAGAATCCTTTCCTGGACCCATTTTGCCTCAGGGTGCCTCCTGGTACCCACCACCACAATCCGTCCATCCCACACTGCCCCCACCCCCATGCCAGGAGCCCACAGACCTCCCCCACCCCCAGGCCAGGAGCCCACAGACCTCTGTCCCTCCAAGCTATCCCCATGGCTTGACAACACCTATAAACCTCAGGGGAAGAGAGGGCAGAAACAAGGCACAGGCCTCTAAGCCGAGGGGGGAAGAGCTTGACCAACCAAGAAGACTGCCAACCCACAACGACAACCAAACAGGCAGCAGTATCAACCAAATAAAACAAACAAAAATAACAATGCACAGACAAAACCTACTCCCAATCACCCCCAAATTAACTACCAATAACACAAAAAATCACAATCCCCAATTGAACAAGTCCCAAGAATAAAGAGGAGTTAGAGTTTTCAAATATTAAAATAGACCAGTCACTTATGAATCCACATGAACTCGACTTCAGTGGGCGACTTCATGAAGAAAGTCTCAGAAATAAGTCCAACTCTCACTTGGACTCGTAGTAAAATACAGAATAGAATTTGCAAAATGAAAATTAACAGTCACAATATTTGAAGGAGAAGGCACACTCATTGCCTCTGGCCAAACGGGAAAGTTATTCACAAAGTGTTCACAAGTTCTGATGAGAAGTAGAAGATTCAAGGATCCCTTGTCAGGTCAAGGAAAGTATTCCACCAGTCGTCACCAAATAAAATACGCCACTAATCCTTTTGTGAAGTACTGCACAAATCTAAGTCACCCCTCCTCTTTCACTATTCAACACACAGCCTCTCCCTAATAGCCAACAACATGGCTGCTTTGGGGTCATAACTCAGGCCATAGTTGAAAAGATCCACTATAACCATGAGGCAGGGACCCCACTTAAGTCAGAAACCAGGGGCACAACTAGCTCAAAATAATCCCACCAGAGGCTTGGGACAGTGTCCGACCTCCACTGACACCTCAAAACCCAAGACACCGCAATGAGGCCAACCCTCCAGAGGTCCAAAAGCCATTCTAAGGACTGAGCCAGCAAGCCCCCAGAAATCAACCACAGAGCCCTGAACCCCACAGGTCAAATTAAACAAACACATGATCACTCAAATGAGGGAGACGACCCTGTGTAGACACACTCACATTGATGGAAATCCACAAACTGTCCAGCAACAAGCCACTCCAAAACCAGGAATCCAACAGGTACAGTCCCAGCCCAGGAGTATCCAAAACTCTTCAGGATCACACTAAGGAAATCCCAACCTTCTTGCAGGTGTCCTGCCAAACAACGACTGTTGGCGAAGTCCGCCTGGTTCAGATGGAAAAAACAAGATGAAAACAGCAGGACCTCAAAGGAACCCGCAGATGCAGACCATGCGAATAGCTCCCTGTAGCAGATATGTTAGTGGGTAATTTAACAAACCCAGTGACAGTCAGTTAAAAACAGGTAGATATAGCCAGCCCAGTGGCGCTGAGGTTGAGGCTGGATGCCACACCTGTGCCATACCAGCGACCCAGGTTCGAATGGACTCGGGTCATCGGGGTTGGCAGGGAGAGGAAGGATCGAGCATCTGACTGCTCTCCTTCCTCTGGGGTGGGAAAGGTATCAATCACCCTGCAGTGGCGACTGGCAGAGCCAGCCGCACTACAGTGGCGCATGCAGGAAAGGGGGGGAGCATGGCAGGTGTCAGCACCACGTGACTGGACGCCATTGCATGTCCGGCTCCCCAAGGGGTGAAGAGTGGAAATATTGCGTGGGCGATCTCTGCATCTGATGGCCATGCCCTGCACCCCTGGGACCTAGAGAGGCGCCTATCCAGGGGCGTGGAGCAATGAAAGGCCAGTCGGTGTGGGTTCATGTGGCCCGTGCACACCACTCAGGTAGGGGGTGCAGGCATCAGGCCGGAGATCATGGGGCTGCTCCTTCGAGGTAGATAAATAGCAGTTGTGACAAAAAACAAAAACAGGCAGATGAAACGGCAGGTTAAGAACTCTGTCTCCATTTCAAATTTGAAATGAACAATAACACCCCATTAAACTAACCCCAAGAACGCCAAATAATGATACCTTCCTCACTTGTGTACCCTATTATATTAAAATCTACTGCTATACTAGCCACAGCCACTCTGCTCTGTGCCTCCATTCCAGGTTCTAGCCCAGTCCATCACATTACCCTCCACCCATTTGCATATTATCCCCATAGACATAGTACAGACTATTTGAATATGATGGCAAAGAAATCCTAGTACTCCACGTGATTTACTCCCATCATGTCTCCTCTAGTTTTTATATATAGGCTCTCTATGACATCTTACCAATGACATCATTGTCTGCAGACAGTCTGAGCTGGGGCTGGACTGAGAGCACTGCAGCACAGCAACCAGAACCAGCACGGACCAAAAAATGCAGTATTACTTTTACAACTGGCGATTTATAAGTGTACACAAAGTCTAAAAAGGTCTGAAAAACATATGTAACATAACTTCTGATAAAAAGTCTTAACTACATTATAGGTCTTATATAAAATAAAAAATACGTATAAAACATCGATCTCATTTGTGCACTGGATGCAAGAATATTACTTATAGTTGCAGCCTGTTTTTATTCCCAAAGTTGCATCAAAATTGAAACATTTTTGTTCGCTTCCTTCATCATTCCCTGCTCCTTCCTGTCAGATACTGTTGCTATCAACCTCCTAACCCCATCTGCAGCTCCACTCCCCGACTGTCAATGCCAGTGAGGATCCACTGTCCACCATTCTTGGCTGTAGGAAACAAGACCACAGCAGCATGGATTTATCGCGGGAGGGCGGATCTTGCTAGAAGAATCTGACTTCTTCACTGGTGACCAGAGAAATAGATTGCAGGAGGGCAGTGGACGGACTATCTGACTTTAGCAAAGCCTTCAATACTTTGCCGCACAAGAAACATGAAGAAACTGAGCACCATATGGGTGGGATCCAAAGTAGTGAACTGGGTTACAAACTGGTTAATGGATAGGAGAGAGAGGTGGTGGTTAACAGCACTCACTCTGATGAAGAGAGGGTGACCAGCAGTGTACCGCAGGGCTCACTACTGGTCTAGGCCTCTTCAATGTCTTCATGTTTACATTGCAGAAGAACTGGAAGAGAAAATTTGCATTTACTGCAGATGACACAGAGTCATAGAATGGATAGTGGACACTTGGAATGCGCTGCTGGAAAAGGTGATCTCGTTGAAGACAGTGGGCAGCTTTAAAGAGGCATGGGGAAAGTAAGGATCATTGGTAGGGAGGATGGGAGGAGCGGGATGGGGGCAGGGACAGTAGCTCAAGCTGTGGACCTGTAATATGAGCAGAATAAATAGACCAAATGGCCTTCTTCTGCTGGCTTCTTCGTATGTTCAGTATGACACCAATAAATGTAATAGGTGGACACTCAGGAGGGGTGGAGGAAATGTGAGGGTATCTTGGGAAACTCAAGGAGTGGTCAAGAGCATGGCAGTTGGGGCTCAATGAAATAAAATGCAATATCATGCACCTAGAGCATAGGAACCCAGAAGCTGAGAACAGGATACGGGGAGGTACTGACAGTCACTAAGCAGTAAAGGGAGAAAGGCACCTCTGGGGTTGTCCTATCTATTGACTTCAAAGTGGCAGGGCAGAGTGACAAACCAGGGGCTAGGGCCATTGGGAGAGGTATACCCAAAAGGAAGAGAGAAGTGGGTGTTGCCACCATATCCGCTTGCTGGTGAGACCTGTCACAGTATTGTGCCAGGTCAGGCTGCACCTCAGAAAGGCCATAGATCAGGTGAAGGAAGTCCAGAGGAGGCAACTAAAATGGTGCTGGGGCTGCATCAAAAGCCCTATGAGGAGAGATCATGGGATCTCAACATCTGCACGTTGGAAGACAGAAGAGCGAGAGGTAAAATGACAGAGACCTACAAGAACCTCTCTGGGGTAAACAGGGTGGAGGAGGGAGTCTCTTTCAGATGAGAAAGAGTAGCAAGAAAAGAGGCCATGCAATGAAGCTGGGGGTGGAGGAGTTTGAGAGGGATGTAAGGAAGTACTACTTTACAGAAAGAGTCATGCACTCCAGGAATAGACTGCTGTGGTGGAGGTAACAAATGGTAGGGAGCCTCAAGCATGTATGGGACAGACATATGGGAATATTAGTAAACAGGCAGGAGGAGGGAGGATTGCTGGAGACCAGTTAGGGACTGCAGAGACAGACTATGCAGGGACCATCTGGGCAGACTGGGTATGCAAAACTATAATCCTTTTGCTGGCAAATTCCATGTTTCTGTGTTTGCTTCATTTTCTCCTGCACCTGAAGCCCTCCCGTGTCCCCTGATGTTGAGCAGATACCCTTGTGAGCAATGCACACACACACACAGTGATGTCCCTGCAGAGCAGACAACCTCCCTGGCCCACAAGGGTCACTGTGGCAGTGGAAACTCAGCATCAATCCTCCGTGACTGGAAGTGCTGCCTTGCGACAACACCATCCCAGCCCCTGGCTGGTCAAGCCAACCCCACCACCCAAGTTCGCCACCAAACCCGCGTTACAGGCCGGGGTACAACACTCTACCCACTGTGTTACTGGGCTGCCTTTATTTGGAACATTTAATTTTCCTTCTAAACAGGATGTCATACTTGGGTTCAACAGTCTGTCGATTAATATTTCTTGACTTGACATGAGCTTCACTTGGTATGTCTGCCTTCATTTGTCATGACTCATTTAAGCTCATTGTATAAATTAAAGAAAAGGGCACCCTCCCCAAAGGAATCATCCAACCTCACAGGGCTGCATATTATCTGTCTGCATTTTTTCTGTTACTCTCTTGTGACTTGCTCTATTACAGGAGCCCTAACCCTTTCTCCTTATTAGATTTCACGATAGGCATTAAATCTCCTTACCTCCCAGAGACTACAGCTCTTGCTCCATACCAGCAACAAAAGATGAAGCTTCTACTGAGCCTCTCAACCCTGTTAACATCCTTCTCCAGCCCAATGCCCCTCCTCTGACCAGCCCAACTGCCAAGCCCTGCATAACCTATCATCTAACTATACAACAAACACCCCAAGATCAACAGCCCTCCAGTCTGCTCCACCTGATGCCAGCTACAATAAATCCTATTTAGATCCACGCATCACAGCAGCGCCCCCCTTCCCTCTTCCCCACTAATCTACTCCTTACCACAAGCAAAACCCCAAGACAGCCCATGTCCACAAAAAGTTGCTCACAAGCCATAAGGCAACTCCAGCTGCAAGCCACCTGGGTGCTCTGGATACTCTAACTCTTATCAGGAACATGCATCCTAGCCCAGGCCCCAGGGGCTTGGAAACTAATACACCAGTGAAACAAAATTGTCTCAAGATCGCTTCTATCAACATCTGCCGCTTGTCGGTCAAACTTGATTCCCTACAAGTGTGGGTCACCCAATACAACCAGATATATCTGTAGTAGAGCGTGGCTCACCCTAGAACACATGACACTGACATCTGTCCGGATGGCTAAAATCCTTTAGACTGGACAGAGTGGGAAAAGTGTGGAGGAGGCTCTGTAGTTTATATGAAAAATCACCTGCAGGGTCAGGCCCTCCAACCAGTAAAATCTAGCAGCAATGTCCAAATCCTGCCAGTTAAAATTATCCTAGGGGAAAAATGGAAAGAACCTTACCTTAATCCCACCCAAGAGCAGGAAACAGGATTTAATGCCCTAATTGAATACCTCATGACCATCATCTAAACTCAGAGGTAATCGTAGTAGGGCTCTCAGTCTAAACTGGCTGTCCCCAGATGCTGCTACATGCAGAGATGCCATCAACTCCTTAAACATCTCTCAGTCATTTGAAACCCGACACACACTAACTACAGAACCGGATCTAGTACTCTGCTGGACTGGTTACTTACCAACCGCCAGAGCAAATTACCAGTTCAGTCGTCCTCCCAGACACCATTAGCGACCACTCCCCTATCCTCTGTACATGGTCAAATAAGTACCCAAAACTACCAGCTAAAGAGATAACTACCGAATCCTACAAAAGGGCAACTAGGTCACCCAAAGAACACCTTAGCCAACAGTTGGTCCCCTCTCAACAAGTAGTATGTGGACAAGGCATTAGACTGTTTCATCAAGGCCTTCAACTCAGCCTCGACATCTTCACTCCCTCACCACTAAAAAGATTAGAGGCTCCACAAGACATGGATAACCCCATCATTCATTGATCTCATGCATGCCAGACACAACCTCTGGCATACAGCCAAAAGCACAGATGCACAATCTGACCTCCAAAAATACCGGATAGCCTGCAATAAATGTACCCAGGCAATCCGTCAGACCAAATGTAGCTTCTACACGACCGAGCTGGACAATTCCTGGGGTGAGAGCTGCAAATTCTGGACAAATATAAAACACTAACAGGGACACCCAATCGAACCTCCTGACCTGCTCAACATAAAAGGGAACACTACCCAGGCCCCAAAAACATTGCAAACACCTTTAATACAGCTGTCACTGACCTTAGTGAAGTGCTCCCGTCCAGCTACCTCAAACCTGTCATCAATGCACAGAGTACAATGTCAGCTGCCCCATTCCCAATCAGGATACACTTACCCCACCATTCTATCTCAGAGTCATCAAAACCTTTGAAACCCAAAAATATCTACTGAAGGTACTCCATAAATCTAGACACAGTACTGATGGCCTGATTTGAAACTGCTAACACTCACCATAAATGAGGTCCTGGCCCCTTTAACTAGAATTTTCAACCTCTCGTTAATCTCAGGTCAGTTCCCCAAATTCTGGAAAGCAGCAACTGTAACACCTGTCTTTAAAGCGGAATAACCGTCCCACCAGTGCAGCGGTCGGTTCCACTTGCGGCGCTGATGACCGGGTTGAGGCGGACCCGGATCGTCGGAGAACCAGCCAGGGGAGAAGGATGGAGCATCCTATGGATGGCTTTCCTTCTCGGGGAGAGGAGTAGTGTAGTGCCCGGCAACATGGACCCCTGCCGGAGGCGAGTCACTCAAGCTACCGGCGCTCATAATACAGGAGGCAGGGCAGATGCTGGCATCATTGCCGTCTCTGCTTCCAGGAAAAATGGAAAAGGAGCAGGCGAGGTGGGTCCACTGTCTAAATGAAGCCCTCCCTGGGGTTTGATTGGCGTCATCGCCGCACTCCCCGACCAGTTACTAGTACTGCGGCTGGGATATGGGGTCCGTGCCACAGCCCTGGCCTCTTGGGGATAAGCCGGGGTAACTGGGGGAGAAAGTGGCTATAGATGGCGGTAGAAGTCCCAGGGGCTGTGACTAGTGCTGAGGGCTGACACTGGACTCACCAAGACTATAAAAAAGTGGAGACAAAGCCATCCATACCAACTACCGGCCAATCTCAGTTCTACCCCCAATCTTCAAAGCCCGAACGAATAGTTTATGACCAACTAATCAACCATCTCGGTAAGTACCAAATCCAGTGCAAAGAACAGCATGGATTTACGTAAACTTCACAGTACAACAACTGCCCTAGCTGAATTCTCCAGCTTCATACATGACTCACTGGATTGAGGACACTTAGTGGCGGCTACTTTATTAACCTCACTAAGGCTTTCGATATAGTTAGCCATGAACTCCTATGCCCAACTATGGGAGGCCACCGTGTCCCCCACCACTGAACTGGTTCCACAGCTATCTCTCCAGCAGGGTCCAACAGGTTAAAATCGGCAAAACCCTCTCTGACAAACTGAAAGTTGGTACAGTTGTCCCCAAGGATCCATATCAGGTTATTGTTCAGCCTTTTTCTGAACAATCTCCCCAGTAAGTCATGACAAGAAACCCTACTGTATGCGGACGATGCTGTCCTCTACTCTAGCCACTTAGACCTTGTTACTGTTAAGCAACACCTTCAAAGTAATTTCAAACTGGTCAAGACTGGTTTACCAATGCACGGTTGCTACTCAATTACAAGAAAACCAAAAATAAGCTTTTCTCTTCCCTCACAACAAAATAAATCAGCCCATCTAACTTTCCGCAACAAACAAAATCAGATGGTGCATAATTTCAAATACCTAGGAGCTGTATTGGATAGCACCCTGCCATACACACAGCTCATTGACACTGTCTCTAAGACCATGAGCAGCAATATTGGACAACTATATCTATAAGTACTTATATCTATATCTAAATATCTACATATACAAGTACCTATATATCTATATCTAACTATATCAACTATAAAAAAATCGCCCTCAGTGCGGTGCTGGATCGAGCAGACTCGAGAGACCGCTAGGCGTATTCTGCTGGCATTTTAATGCGTTAGTATACAGACACAGACATTGCCTCACTCCCGAAGCCCTTAAACTAGCAATCACCTCCTCAGTGCTTTCCACAATAGACTATGGCTTTGTCGTTTACAGCTCAGCTCCAGAATCAACCCCTGAAAAGAATTACCACTGCCCTAAACAAGTCTTGCCACCCTAGCCCCTGGGGTCCCGCTACTCACTCACTCACACTGCGTGACCTGTACACACCTACAGACTGGCTAAACTTAGACAATCGCATTCAATACCAAACCTACCTCTTAGCCAAGAAAGCCACGCTTGGCCTCACCCCACCATATGTCCACTCTATGCTCTTCCAAGTAGCCCCTCCAGGCTGATCAGAGGATCTCTCAAAACTCAATACAAAGTACCCTTCCACTGAACGACCCAATGGCAACTATCCTTTGTCTATCGTGCTAAGTGGCTTAACCCACTCCCATCTGACCTCCTGGCAGAACCAAAACTAGGGCATTTCAGCACCGAACCCAAGGGCAACACACCACTGCAGGCGGCTGCGGCGCGGGAGCTCCATCGACGCCCACCCTCCTCTCTCTGACCCAGCAAAAACTCCGATTGCAGGGACTGAACCCAGGCAGCACACCGCTGCAGGCGGCTGGGTGTGGAGCTCCATCGACCGACCGCCCTCCTCTCACGGCCGACCTAAACTCCGTGCACAGGTATGGCTCCCCGAGGTGTAGAAACCCTAACAGGACTGGTCCCTGCTATCTTGCTTGCTCTGCCATTGGCTATGTAAGATTTGCTCCTGGCCGCGACTGGCTGTGGCACCTTGGACTGGCGCGCCTATTTTAAAATTACCTAGCTGCTGTCTGAGACTCTACGAATGGGAAATTTCATCCCACACCACGCGCCTGACCCCGCCTCTATTAAATACACTCTTGCCCCTCCCACTTTTCGTCTGGACATGGTATTGGTTCCAACTCTTCACACGGTTTTGACTGAACAGGTTTTCTGACTAGCCACACCTCTCTCTCTCTCTCCCCGATTCTCTGAGACTCACTGCCCCCGGTCCAGCTGTTAATGCCTTTGCCATACCAAATTATTTCACTGCAATCTAAGTTTATTGGCACAAACTAAACAAAATTACCTACTCTGTCTCCTCCCAGTGCCCTTACTCCTTCCTGCCCCCCTTGTCCCTAGGATTTTCTTTAATCCCACTCTAAGTCTACACCTCATTTTAAAGATACTCTCCCATAGCCAAACTGTAATTTCTTTCACAAACCTTGCCCTCTAGCCCAAGTTGCAAGTTAGCTTCTAAGCATCTACTATTTTTCTAGCCTGATCAGTTGATCTAACTCACTCAACCCCAACCTATTTTATGGTTGCAGAATCTACTAGGCAGTGATCTCAGGTAGTTGCCTTCCTGCCTATCCTAAACGCAGACAACCATGGGGCACAGGTTTCCCATGTGACACAGTTAATACCTCCAAATCATGGGTCACCTAAAGTTCATAATCACCGCTGCTATGGTTCTATCACTACTTTACTTAGCATCCTTGGTTGGTTACAATGCTAATAGTGCCCACTCAGCCATCATCCAGTCTCTTGATGACTTCCGTTTCTCAACCTCCTTCTCCACCATGACTCACCTTGATTCTACCCACTCTGGTAAACAGGTGAATAATCTACCAAACCATATTTAATCCGAAAAATGCTTCCTCCATCGCCTAATCCGCTCCCCATGTACCCAGCGGAAGCTATGGTTACTCCTGCTCCTGGCTATCCTGCTATCCAGGGATAGAGAGACAAACCCTGGCCCTCCAGACCAGTTCACCCACTCAGATGTGCTTCAAAGGACCTCCAAAAGTCTCCTTATAGCCCACCACAATATCCGACTTAGAGCATAATTTACTGAGCTTAAAGCCTGGATCTCCTTTACAAGCCAGACATACTGTGCCTATCTGAAACTTGGTTAAAATTCTATATAAATCCCACTCTCGCGGCGATACCATCCTATAACCTCTTCGGAAGGACAGACCATCCTCCAAAGGGAGGGCGCTGCCATCTATTTCAAAACCACCTTTGTCTCACTGCCCTCAATACGGATCCTCTGACTCACTGTGAGTTGCTACATGCCTCCTTACTCTTGGGGATAAAAACTTCACATCATATGTGCCTACAACCCCCCAAAAGTGGCCTCTCTGGCCTGGAAGAGCTGTTAAACCAAATATCCCTACTCTGTGGCAAAACTGAAACAATTCTACTAGGTGACATTAACCTAAACTGGCAAGGAAATGCCAGACCACCTTGGCTCACCAAAATCCAGAGCCATACCTACATCAACTTATCCACAGAACCCACAAGGTGTACTTCTCGCTCGAACAGCTGCACCCTTATAGACTGGATGTTAGCAAACCACCCTGTGCACATACAGTCTGCTGGACTCTGCAGATACCATTTCTGACCACTCCCTATTTTCTGCATCTGGGGATCGACCCTCCACCTCCCTATAAAGCCACGACTCATCACCTGAAACTATGCCAACCTGAATCAGCAAAATTTTCTTCAAGATGTGGCAAACATGGACTGGTCCAATCTCTACAGTGCACAAGATGTCCAGACCACACTGGACATCTTTATCGTAATTTCTTAGCACTACAAAGAAAATCACATCGCTCTCATAACTCGCCGTGTCAAGGGTAAACATACTAGGTGGCTCAAAAGATATACTTGCCAAAATAAAATAAAGAGATAGGAGTTGGAGTTGTTTCAAGTCCTCTGGACTTCAGAGGACCACAATACCTACAGAATGTTAAGAAATACTTGCAAAAGGCAATGAGGTCTGCAAAAGCTCCTATTGCAAAAACCTACTAACCAGTTCCTCGAAAGACCCTAAGAAGTTCTGGTCCCACATCAAAACTTTCCTGAGATCCACTCAGTCTCTACTCCTAATGATATGATCCTTAATGGAACTCACCGTGACAATCCTCTGACCATTGCAAATTTCCTTAATAATCAGTTCTCAGACCTAACGAAATTCATATCCTCCTTCCCCACCCCAAATCAAGCGCCTACAGTCCATTCTAGCAGTGCACTAGTACCTCTACCTTTCAATTTAGAGCTATCACCCAAGGAGGTTACCCAAATTTCTTAGCTCGATCTCTGATAATACAGCCATAGGCTCAGACAGTACTGAGCCAAGGCTACTAAAAATAGCTGCAACTCTTATTGCAGCTCCTCACAATAAACTTTTTACCCTCTCCTTGTGTCAAAGCAGGGTACCTGACATTTGGAAAATAGCGAGTGTCACCCCTGTCTTAAAAGGATGACCCCAGTGACCGAACTATAGGCTCATAGCCATCTTGTCGGGTGCTAAGTAAAACCTTAGAAAACTAGTCGCCACCCAAACCATAGAATTTCTCTCCAAGCATGGCCTACTAACAACCGCCTCAGCACGGCTTTCACAAAGGCCACAGCACCTCTACTGCTCTACTAAAATTTACTATGGACACTCTCACTGCTATGGACTCTGGTCTTCTAGCAGGGCTGTCTTCATTGATATGATGAAGGCTTTCACCTGGTGAACCACTCCCTTCTCCTTGTCACCCTATAATCTATGGGCTTTGCATCCAATGTAGTCAGCTGGTTCTGAAGCTACCTATCAAACCGAGTCCAAGTTGTTAAGTTCAACTCAACCTATTCTGATAAGGCTACAGTGAATATTGGAGTACCCCAGGCTCTATCCTGGGTCCACTTCTTTTCTCAATATTTGTTAATGACATCACCTCCAAACTCTCCACTCCTCCTCCATACTCTATGCAGATAACATTGTCCTCTACACCAATGCAAAAATGTAACTGACATCAATCACGGCTCTCTGCAGACTTCCAATGCCTACAAACCTGCGCTCTGAAGAGAAACTTGTTCTTAATGAGACCAAAACCCAATCCATGCTATTTGGGACCCCTCTAAACTCAAATCTTACCAAAATCTCCAGGTCTCCTGCTTAGATAGCTCACCCATTGGCATAGTCACCTCTTTTAAGTACCTTGGAATCACACTGGATCAATCCTTAAACTTTGATCATCATAATGAACATATGTATGTCTGTAAACTCTAAGCTAGGTGTAGCTTACACTTTAACTATGTTCTAACCCCTCTGCAAGACTAGCCATTGCTGAGGCATTCTCCACCAACCCTAACCTATGGGATATCTTCATTTGTTGCCATACCTAAAACAAATCTATATAGGTGGGATGTTGCCTATAATAATATATGCTGATACGCTGCCTCATCCACAGGAGAAAACACCACTGCCTCCTCTACTCTGATCTTAGCTGGCTATCCCCAAATGCCACCAGGCTCTATTCCTTTGGCTCCACTATAGACAGTATTATGAGGTCTCAAACTCCCAAATCACTGGCTGAAATACTCACTCCACAGACCTTCAACTATGGACTACGCTCAGCGGATAAATCTTTCTTATATGTGCCAAAATACACAACCACCAAAGGTATTAGCGCTTTGCCCACCATGCTTCTCGGCTGTGGAACTCCTTCCTCTTGAGGTCCGCTTAGCACCCACTCATGACACCTTTAAAAAGCACTCCATCACCACCTCATCTCCTGTGACCTATGCTCCTGTTTTAAACCTCCTTAGCTCCTATCCTCCTCTCCGGCGGAGTTCTTAACTTGTTGCTGCATTATGCCACTATATGTCCCTCCTTACGCCTCCCTACCAGGTTACCCCTTTTACAGGCCTGCATATCTCTAACTCACCTATCATCAGCTCGATATCCTCTGCATCAACCCCTGTGCACTTATTCCTCTGTTCCTATTTCCTCTTAATCAGTA
Source organism: Neoceratodus forsteri (assembly GCA_016271365.2). NCBI lineage: Eukaryota > Metazoa > Chordata > Ceratodontiformes > Ceratodontidae > Neoceratodus > Neoceratodus forsteri. The sequence continues at coordinate 1,886,715,388 of CM057456.1, read as the reverse complement.
TAAATTCTGCCTATATACCCTTGCGAGATATATCCTCTCGCCGGTCCCGACGCCCACTACTTGCCTTGGCTGATATCTCCAGGCTTACCCTACTCCAGTCATGTATAATCCCCTGTTGCCCATCTCCTACATCCACCCTAGCACTTAGCAGCCCTGTTTCCTTTATCTTACTTGTCCATTTGTCTACCTCCAGGGCTTACCTGCTGCATGTCTATTCTTTTGTATTGTCTGCCCACTGTATTCTCTGTTCTTACTGTATTTCTCTAAATGCTGCAAAACCAACTGTGTAACACTATTATTTATACCTTGCTGTAACCACCTTGTTGTATATCTGTAATGTTTTACCCTGTACCCTCCCAGGTCATGCCTGAAAATAGTCATCTCTATGGCTAGCGTGCTTACCGGTAAAACAAAAACTAACTAACTAACTAAATAAATAAATAAAAATTTCAAGAAAAACTCCAATCCCACCTCCTCAGCCGCATGGCCTGCTCATGCCCCGCTGCTAATCTGCCCCTAGCCTAGGTCACTGAATCTACTTCAGCTCTAATGACCCTTTCTGTCTACTGACCTTCCCTCTACCACTCCCATTCTCCTCCCTCTGAGACTCCCCTACAACCTGTTTTCATCCTCTTAGTCCCTGGCTGCTTCGCTCACTTATTCTACCTCTACCCCCTTCTCTCGTCACTGATCCCACCCTTCTGTTGCCCTCTATTCTCCCTCCCCCCCCTCCCCCTCCCTGTTCCCCATTTCTTCTGGCTCTACTTAACTACATACCTCCCTCCACTCCCTCCTCTTCTACTGCTCACACATAATTAAATGGCACCACTCTGCCCCCTTCCCCATAGACCTCTCCCCACTGTTTTAACCACGCTCTCCCTACCTCCTCCAGCAACTCTCTCCCTCCCTACACCCTTATTAATGACAAGGGAACCTCATGTCTGAGGATTCTCCTAGACCCCTACTTTTCCTCTGTCAAATGGCACCTTGGTCCTCTGGCCCCCTGCTCTGAATCTTGTCGCACCCTCGCTTTTCTCTCTCCTGCCAAGCACTTTACCGCTGCCATAGGCTCTCACTTAGCCTCTATGAGCTTAGCCCATCATTGCTCCATATGAAGAGACTTCTATCCTGAATTACTTGAAAAATGTCAATTACACTGTGTGACATTAATGAATCTTATTATGTACCCACCTTTTATTGTATACCCTGTATGTGCCTCATTTCTTGGCATTGGAACCTTTGCAAATGAGCTTGCAGCTCAAAAGTTGTAATTCAAGACTTTAATAAATAAATAAATAGGCTGTTGTACCAAGGACAAGTAAAAAGGATATGGGTTAGACTTTCTCCATGGCCATTAGCACAGAGATACAGTTTGTTCTTATCATTTTTGCTACTTTGCCATATCCGATATCCAAGATTTGACTTGAATTGGTGTTGAATCTGAACTGCGTTATGCCACCCATCAATGCAGTGGTAGCACTACTGCTCGTGACCCTGGTGACCCACGGTCAGGAACAAGCGTGAGTCATCGGGGGCCAGTGGGAGAAAGAGATCCAGCATTCTGAAGGATGCTCTCCTCCTCCTCCAGGAGGGAAGGCATCCAGCTCTTCAGCGATACTACCACCTGGGTGACCACAGGTGGCAGTGCAGCCGCAGCAGCTAGTGAGTGGGAGAATGTCAGTGGGCACCACACTGCACAAGCTCATGTGTGCATACTTGGTACACCTTACACCAATGTTCTGAGGGAACAGGGAGGAAAATAGGAAAAATCTCCAGCAGCAGGATGAAGCTGACCTCATCACCAGGCCCGTGCCAGTACTCAGGCCCTTCCTCCCAAAATTGGACCTGTGTGCGGCAGGGGTATGGGGTCCCTCTGCCCCCAGGAGGGAGAAAGCTCTGGAAGATCGCAGGATGGCAGGTAGATCCTGAGGAACACCAGGTTGATGGGGCTGGGGCAAGGCAGAGCAAGATGGGGCCAACCAGCATAGGGAGAAAAAACAAGAATCTGAACTGTGTTAATGTTTTCCTGATTTCTAGACTACTAATTAGATCAAGGCACAGTTCAGAGATATGGCATTTTTTAATCTGGTATGCTGTGGGTGAAATCTATTATTACGTACTCCGGTTATATCAGTTTGTGCAGCTATGTCAGATATTCTAGTTTTATTGTGGTAGGTAACTTGTAGTTATGATATTTTGTAGAGCCCAAGACCATATGTAACCAAAGTCAAGTGAGTTATAGGTAACTCGAGATATAATATTTTGAAGAGCCCAAGACCATATGTAACCAAACTTTCTAAAAGTTGGGGATGGTAAACATTGTGGAACAACTTCAAAGACCTCAGAGGTAAAGAAAACAAATCCTTCCTCTATGCTTCTAGTAAATGGAGAAATCTTGCAAGATCCTAAAACGACAGCAGACACATTCAATGTTGTTACTCCAATCTTAGTATTGTACTCCCAATGAACTTCCTAGAAGGTGACAAGTTTAATTCGGATGATACCCTGTCTGTCCATAACAGGCCCCTACCCCCAATTCGACTTTAGGAAATCTCCCACTCCAAAGCCAAAAATACCCCTGTGAACCCTTGGCAAAACCAGAAAAAGCAATGACTCCCCGACTGAAAACTGATTGCCCTCTCTCTTGATGAAATAGTACTGCATCACAAAAATACTTAACATATCCCTTAGATTTGCACAATTCCCCGTGGAGGTGGAAAGCTGCTGTGGTCACTCCTATATACAAAAGCACAGATCGAGCCTCCCACATTAACTACCATCCCATTTCAATCCCCCCCTCTCTACAAAGCCCTAGAATGCATTGTCACTGACTAGCTTGTTGATTACCTTAACTGTATGGTATCCAATGTCCCCAACAACATGGATTCAAGAAGGCACATAGCAGCACAGCATTACTTGAGTATTTTGACTTTCTCCATGAGGCACTAGACAGGAGCCAACCAGTGGGGTCGATATCATCGAACTCAAAAAGCCTCTGACACTTTGACACAGTCAATCACACTATTCTGCTCAGCAAACTCCACACCACTGTCCTCTCACGGAAACAGTTGGGTGGTTCCAACTTCCTTGCTCACAGAACACAACAAGTAAAAATAAATTATACCTTCTCTGATGATAGGCAGGTGAACACTGGCATTCTGCAAGGTTCCATTCTGGGTCCCTCTTATTCAGTCTGTTCCTCAACAATCTTCCCCTAGTATGCCCTGAAAAAATCCTACTCAATGCAGATGATCGTTCATCTTTTCCAGCATTCCACACCCACGGAAACTAATATTCAAAAGCTCTGCAATGGTTGAGAGTGGTTTTCCAAAACAAACTCCTTCTGAACCATAAAGTAACAAAGGTAATGCTGTTCACAAACACAGGGTTTTAAATAATTGATCAGCAGTTTTTTCTTGGGACTATACTAACTGTACAGAAAGTATTTACATAGATTTTCTAGAAGTGCTGTGGTTGTTAAACACAGTGAGGTAAAACTATGCATTTTCACAAAGATTTAACACTTTTATGAGCAAAACGCTAATCAATTTTTAGAGTTAAATAAATCCCTGAAACCACAAAGTAAATATAAATCCTGCCAGCAGACAATACTAAACAACAAAAACATGATCTGCTTGACCAGGTCAACACCTTTAAGTATCTAAGCATCTTGCTTGATAGTTCCCTATCCTAAGCCCATCATACAGATCATGTTGTAAAGACTGTCAACACCAGAATCGGCTTGCTCTATAGACACCGGCTTAGTATGACCACTGAAGCACTGTAGCTGGCTGTTAAAAGCTCAGTCTTCTCTGTCATAGATTATTTGGGCTAGCTCTGTATGGCACAGCCACTGACACTGCTCTTAAAAGGGTCAGAATGGCCCTACACAAATCCTGCAGACTGCTCCTAGGTGCGCAGGCTTACCCATACCTGTGACCTTTATGCCCAGACCAATTGGCTAAACCTCCAGGGTAGGACAAAGTACCAGGTATGCCTCCTTGGGAAAAATCCATGCTTGGATTAACCTCTCCAGTTATCCAAAATCTCCTCAAGCCTGCAATCAACCCTCACCAAACAAGAGGTAAAGCTAGAAAATGTTCTACACATCCCCTTTTGCCACACAGCTTTAGCACAGTGTTCCGTTGCCTACAAAGCACCCTACTGGCTCAATGAGCTCCTTTTGATATAGTTACTGAGCCTAAGCTCAGACCTTTAAGAAAAACTCCTCCAGCACCTGGCTACATTAAGTGTCTGTGACTGCCACTCCTAATTTCCCACCCCAGACCTAATTCCAGCCATTATCCCCCCATCTACCACACCCCTCCCTCTAATTCTCCCTTCCTCCCTTACAGCCCACTAATTACTTCCCCCATTCTCACCTCCCACTACCTACCACTCCCCACCTGTTCCCAAACTCCCTCATCCACTCCTTACCCCCATCTCTGCCTTCTTGACAAAGTCAAACTCTGGCTGCTCTCTACTCAGTGCTCTGTTACTAGTTATTTACTGACTCTACTGTCTAAACTAGCCTAGTTTGTCACAATAAAAAGCATTATGTACATAAAGAATATGTATAAACTTGTACTGTTATAATTATATTCTTTTCCTGTTATATCATATGTCTATCTGTACCTGTTACTGAACATTTCATGTCGTGGACCCAGTGTAAAAGCGCTCCAACTCAAAGGTGTTACTCCAAGATGATTAAAAGTCAAGTGAGTTTAATAATGTATTGATTGATTTATACCAAACAATAGAACAATTCGTATTTTACAGTTTGATTTTTTCACTTCAGCACAAGTAGGAAGCCTTATCCATTTCCACACTGATCCTAGGCCGTAGCTAACTGTCCTCGTATCTGCTTGGGCTGTCAAACTGATCAGATCCAGTTCTGCCCTAAAGTCAGTAGCAGGATTTCATTTTGATTGGCCTAACTGCTGTCTGTAAAACTGAGATATCGCTGCATCTAAACAAGTTTCTTTTCCATCACAGCCCCAGATTTCTGATTCAAAAGAGTTTGGAGAATGGCCTTGTTGTTACAGGTCAATAATGAAGAATTTATTGAATGACCATAATACTTTTTATTAAAACTAGCTAGTGCTCTTGTGGTACAAATGAGTTTTGATTTCTGTCTTGTCCAAATGATTAGTCTAATATTCTTTGAAAAGGTAAGGCCCAGGCAGGCAAAATAGGACACCACATCTAAGGCACGCACTGTTGTCTAGTATTTAGCTACCCTTTCTTGGGCTTTTGTTTTTCGTCATTACCAAGACTGCTTTTTGGCATAAATTTCAGAAGTGAATGTTTTGCAGTGATTTGTAATAAATTCAGCTGTTCCTGCAAACCCTTCACCTTACGTGACAGTAGATGAGACTGTCCGTAAATGTTAAATTGCACAATTGATAACCTATTTTAGAAATAAAATAATATTTTTCTTTGTTATAAGAAATAACAAAATATATGTTCAAAAGTAACTGTGATATCACTGCCCAACCTTAACCCTTGGTTCAAGTAAACTTTATCAGTCAAATTCCTACTCTGTCATATTTGACTCTTGATCATACATACACAAATGCTGATAGCAGAAAGCCCTTGGCCTATGGGCCATCCTGTCTGCCTATCATACTTAAAGCCTAACAAACTCATCTGGAGTAAATTTAGATCGTTTCAGTGAGTTCAGCTTGCTTTTATAAGCAGACCTCAGGAAAAGTGGTCAAAAGCTCCCCTTAGCAAACACTAAGAAACAAACAAAACAGACTAATTTTGAACAGATACGCATTTCTCAGCAATATGGTAGATCACAAAGCAGATTTTAGTTACCAAATAACATTTCCTAAAGCTGTTTGGTTTTCTGAGAGATTTTTTTTCCTGGATCCATCTCTCAGGTGCCTTTCAATTATTTGCATACATACAAAATGAATAACAACATTTTCTTTCTTATCTTTTATTTTATTATTATTATTCTTATTAATAAATTCTACAGTAAGTGACCCTCAGAGGCATTTCTCTATATAATATATGCATCTTATATGTGCAGCTTACTGAAAGCTGCTTAAAGCTTGGACTTTCCTAATCATGAATAAACTATGCATTTTCATAAACAAACCATGCACTGTAACAGAAATGCAGTTGCAAAGGAGGCCTCATTGGAGACCAGCGAGGGAGGTAAACTCAGGAGGGATATGAAGAAGTTCTTCTTCATTGAAAGGATGGTGAAGCCATGGAACAATATGCTGGTGCCAGTGATGGGTCAGGTACCCTAAATAGCTTCAAACACAGTTGGGGACACAGCAAGGGATTCACAGTCCCACTCTGGGGAACCAGGGAGGGAAGGGATGCAGGGAAACCCCCAAAGACACTAGGTCAAGGGTGAGGTAGAAACATGAGACACAGAAACATACACAGTGATGGGAGAAAGCGACCACAGGTCCATCTAGTCTACCCGGAGTTCCCTGTCTGCCCCAGGACCTATTGTCCATACAGGGTTTTATCCCTCCCGGTTCACCCTTCTGCTCCCTCCCTACCTTACCAACCTGAACAACCACCCAAACCCTTCACTCTGTCCCAGCCATGCGTGAAATCATTTACAGTCTTGGCACCATTACCTCCGCTGGCAGACTGTTCCACGGCCCACCACCCTTTCCACAAAACAGAACTACCACACATTCCTCTAAATCGCCTCCACCAGTTTCCATGCATGACCTCAGGTTCTTGACTCTGTACTCTTGTTAAACAGTTCCCATAGTTCACCTTGTTTATTCCCTTCAAGAGCTTGAAGGTCAATGATATTCTCCACCCCTGCCCCGGTCTCCAGTAAGTACATGTTCAGTGCTTTCAGATTATCTGTCCAGCTGGCCCTGAATCTTCTTGGTCACCCTGCATTGCACTGTCACCAGCCTGTCCCTGTTCTTTCTTAGTTGAGGACTCCAGAACTGAGCACAGTATTCCAGGTGTGGCACCACCAGCGACCTGTATAGAGGTAGTAGTAGTAGTACTTCCTTTTCCTGTTGACACCACTTCTGAAACACCCCAGCATCCAATAAGCCTTATTAGAGGCTCTGTTAGACTGGCTTGATTGTTTTAGGGAATCACTAATGATGACTCACAGGTCTCTTCTCTCCCATCCAGTACTCTGACCTGTTTATTTTCTTTTTTGTTGTTTAACCCCAGGTGCATAACCTTGCATTTTCTGGCATTGAATTTCAACTCCAAAGTGGGAGGAAGATCCAATTTCAGTCACACCTAATAGTGACAGCAAATGATGGTCGATCGAGACAGAGCTCCAAAAACAATAGCATCCAAAACAGCACAGATAACTCGATCAACCAGTTAACTAATGCCATGGGCTTAGATTCAATTTCACAAATTCAGCTTTATTTTCATACTGGCCACCAAATGTGCTTGCCCTCAACAGTTTTGTTGGCTGCCTGCCAGATTTTTCAAGGGGAGTGGTCTTATGAATTGAAAAATATATACAATATATGTTCAGGTAACAATTCAAAGTGGTAAATACCTGTTGCATTTAAAAACAAGTTACCAAAAGTGTTCATATTATTTGCATTTATCTTATTTCAAAGCATTAAGAAAAGGTGCTACCAACTCAGCATGTAGTTTTAGCTTTTATCTTTACCCAGCAGCTCACACGGCTTGCGTGTAGCTGTTAAAGGGAACACTACCAGCTTTGTCCCTCATTTTATTGCCAGATACCATCAGTGTGCCTCTGTGGACACAGTGATCACATATGGTCCACAGAATACCCTATATATGCCATAATCGAAAATTCTTACTAATTTCTGTAGTTTCACAATCTTCTACTTTCCTTGTACCACCCGTAAGTATACTGTTCACCAGATGCATAAGCAAGATGAGAAGCGCATCTGACACTGTCTTGCGCCAGCACGAACATCAATTTTGCACATGGCCATACTGAAAAGTTAAATGCAGCCTGTATTTTCCAGCGCTGTACTAGATTTGCTGTTTTTAAGTGAAACTGAGTGCTGGGAAAGACATAAAATGCATTTGAAAGCAGGGCGAAATCCAGCATATGCGTGAAAGCAGGATGCTATTGCACATGCGTGGGATTTGTGCATAGTCCGGCTTTCACGCAAGGCGAGATTTTGATGCCTCCTTTCAAAGCATTTTATGTCTTTCCTAGTGCTTGGTTTCAGTTAAAAAATGGCAAATCTAGCGCAGCATGGAAAATACACACTGCATTTAACTTTCAGTATGCTATGCAAAACGATGTCACGTGCGGCGCGACAGTGTCAGATGCGCCTCATCTTGCTTATGCTTCCGTGCACAGTGTACTTATGGGTGGCCCAAGGAAAGTAGCAGATCATAAAACTACAGAAATTAGTAAGAATTCTTGATTATGGCATTATAGGGGTATTCTAGGACCATATGTGACCACTGTGTCCACAGAGGCACACTGATGTAATGCAATAAAAAGAGGGACAAAGCTGACAGTTCCCTTTAAGAGCACCACAACCATTACAATGCAGGATCTGGCTGTTAGACACACAGCTACACAGCACTACAGACATAAACACACAGTTACACAGCATTACATAGATGTGCACACATAGCACTACATACACAGACCCACATACAGCACTGCATACTTAAACACACAGAGATACACATCTCTACTGACTGTGAGCTCCTCCTGGCTAGCTTTTGGAGCTGCTGCTGTCTAGAACATCATGCCATCACCCCCTAAATCTCTGGCAGTGATGTACTGGCCCTCCCACTCCAACTGGAGTGATCCATGAGAACAAGCGACTACATTTAAAGTCACAACCTCCCGGAGTTTCCAGTTATGGATTTTAAATTTTTACATTCAGGAACCTTTTCATAATCTGCAGATTATTAAGCATTTGTATATTTCAATAGAAACATATTACTTGCCAATAAGTTTCGTTTCTTTCTTAGAAGCAAGGCAGGGCAGTGCAACAAGACAGTAGGCAAGGCTAGCTGGATGCTGGGGTGCACAGGAGGGGATTTCTAGCAGAAGATGGAAAGTAGTGTTGCCTCTGTATCGCTCAATTGTTAGACCCACCTGCACCTGGAGTAATGCATCCAGTTCTGGGGCTACAGCTCTGCAAGGATATCGACAGGGTGGAAGAGGTCCAGAGGAGGGCTACTAAAATGATACAGGGGTTACATAAGAAACCCAAGAGTGGAGGAGAAGGTACCTGTGACCAAATAGGGTCCATGGTGTAGTAACAGGCAGGAAAATAGGGCAGACTGGATGGGCCTACGGTCCTTTTTCGGCACATTCTATGTTTTCATGTTTCTATGCTTTTAGCTGGCTCTACCTCTACTCTCCTTTTGCACTGCTTCTGAAAGCAGAAACAAAATGTTAAAGCTGGGTGCTTACTCTCCTCTGTCAGCAATTCCAACATTTCCAGTATATAATGGTAGTATAATTACTGGTTGCGTTTTTCTAAAGGAAACCCAGTTATAATTTGCCATTATAACCATCTGGTTATAACGGCAAACACACCTGGTTTCCAATGCTCACGCATGTGCCAACCTCAGTCTCTCCTTCCTCAGCCGCCAACCACCATACTTACCACTGGACACTTTACAGCAACTTCGCACACAGTGTTAAGTTAAATTAAAAAAAAGTAACTGGATGTTTCATGGACTGCCTCCACTAAATAAATGGATTTAAAAAGAAAAAAGGGAAATTTCTTGACCACAGACCATGCTTCTTAAGGATCGGACAGCGGCTGACAACATATAGGGTAGTGTATGGGAGCCCATACACAACCACGCTATTCTATACGGAGTGGCTTCCATTGATGATGAGGACCTCGACAGCTAAGCTCAAGAGGTCCTTATCATCATGGAAACCACAAGGTATTATAATAGCTGGTTGTGTATGGGGGCTCCACACTTTTCTATATAGTGTATGGCCCCCAAAAGAAGTATGCTTACTTTAGTATTTCTCCCGATCAGTCCTTGCCACTGGACGATCCTTCTCATGTTGCCGTTCACAGAGTTGGCTCGCACAAGCAGCTCATCAACGCCCCTATCCAATGAACAGCGCTGTTTGGCAGTGGATGTATTGTGGCGTCCTCCTGCGCCAAAACAAAAAGTCGTTCTGTTGCATTGAGGACGTCACTACAGAAGAACGACTTTTGCAGTGTATGGATTCCATACACAACCGCATTACCATATACTGTAGCTGTATCCTTATTTTATAGAATTGCTGTGGCAAAAAGCGGCTCCCAGCAATTATATAAAATAAGAGCTGAAATAGTGTGTAAAACTCAAATTTTACACACCCTCGGTGAGGGATGCTTTATAAACCCCTCAAGCTTCGCTGGGGTTTATGGCATCCCACAGCACAGTGGTATGAAAAATTCTCATCATAGCCCCCTACCCAGCCATTATTCTCTATGAAATACATAATCATAGAATAGAAGGAAAGTTTACATAGAGGATAATGGCTGGGGATGGTGATAACCACACTGTAATCACACCTCGAGTGGTTACTGGGGCAACATGGTAAACCTAGAGCGCAGCCGAGAGGTTTACTGCAGCCCTAGCAACCACTAGAGATGATTTCAGTGTGGTTGTCACCTGATCCCCAGCCATCATCTTTTATAGTGTAGGTCAAAAACACGTTTGCATTCTATGTGGAGAATTATGGAACTCTGGTGCATTCTTTTGTTATGCCACTGTTTGGAAGTTCTGAAGAGTGGTTAACAACTTTAAAATTCTAAACAGTTCACAACAAAGCTGTGTGACTGCTGATTATGGTGGTTAATAGGCAGTTTATCATACATTATATAGAGGATTATGTATGAGCAGTCATACATAAAAGGATATTCTTGTATGAAAGGGTTCCTTGGTAACAGATGACCTCGAGAGCACAGCTTCGAGAGGTGCCTCTATTACCAAGGAACCTCAAATGATAAAGAATGTCCTTATTTAAGATTACTGCATACACAATCTTTTATAATGTATGGGCAGTCACAGCATAGAAAATCGCACAAAACCAACTGAGAAGACAACAGAAAATAGAAATTTTTAACATTTTATTGTTTTTAACTGACACAGTGTGCTGCAGATGTTTCCAAGTTCAAGTTAAAAACAGCAGTTTACAGCTTAACTGGATTGAGGAAAGCAACTATATGGCAGCATTCCAAGTTGTTACGCTGCAGTGGTGATATAGCTACTGCAGCATAACAACTCCATTCTAGTTATGGATTTCTATCCATAACAGCATTCTACCATACACTATATAGGGATAATGTATAGGGGCGCTGTCTGCTTAACAAGTATGTAAACTCTTGAGAGGTTGTCATGGCGACGTTTGAAGCTCAAGAAGTTCGTCTCCATGACGACCTCAGAAGAGTTTTCAAACTTGTTACAGATAGCGCCCTATATTCTTTTATAGTGTATGGGCTGCTATCTACACTCATAATTTACTTAATATGTGGAGTCTGAAGCTGTACTTCACCGAAACTACGCGACCTGCAAACGGAACAAAAAGATTTTGAGCCAAAGGTCACAGGAAGTTAGTAACATGGGGTTTACAAGAGTGATTTACTCACCGTTTTAGCTGGGGTGACACTGCAGTTAGCCCGCTGTCCGCCTGCAAGGTAATTGATGATTTTACATTAATAGTCCCTTGCTGGAAAAATAGTTTCTTGGATAAACCTCTCACGATTGGATAGCTCCCAAGAGAAAACAGCCGTCGACATAGTTTTCTGGGACTCGCATTTTGAAATTACCACACGGTTAACTGTATGATGGTGCTGTTCGCTGCGGTTTGAGAATGCAGCTCGAGCTATCAGATCTCAGTTTAGGGTTCTAAGCTGTTATGCTGCAGTAGCTACGTATCTAGTGCAGCATAACAGCAAGCTACTGCAGCATAACAACTTTTTGTCAGGGACAGATTTTTATGCATAACAACGTTCTACCATACATTGTAAATACTTAGCTTCTCAGAAGATTCCAAATTCTGACTTCTCTTGTTTTATTGAGAACAATTGGTTGCTATGGACTGATGTAATAAGATTCCAAACACAGTGTTCTTTGCAACACAAAAAAAGTTTACAGTTTTAAAATCTGAACAAATACAGCAGAAAAATCAAACCAAACTGATTTCCCAAAAGTTGGACTCTCCAATTAGATGGCAGTAGAGCGGAATCTAAGCTTCAGCAAGTACCAGATGATGATCAGCAAAACAAAGACCAACAAATCTCAGTAACAACTGCAGATGGAGCGGTCCAATAACCAAATCCTTGAAGTGCAAAATTAACCCTGCAGGGACACCATGGACATTCAAAGCTACTGCTGGCCTCCAGTCACACTCCACACAGGAAAATAAGCAATTAGGTGGTGGTTCCAAACAGCCCACAAGATTTCAGCCTTCAGCTGGTCAGAAATACTGTGTACAGCAAGTAGTAATATTATGGGCAGACACGACTGGCCATTGGTCTCTTCCTGCGGTCAGAGTATATATTTCTCTTATCTGCGGTTATATGAGCAAGTGTAGCTGAACCCCAAACAACTGTACATTACGGGGTCCTCGGACTGAGCATGGTAGCCGCCAGAGTTCTGATAACTAATTACTTGGGAAACATAAGCAAAGGAACCTGAAGGGGATATCTGGTTATATTTAGTAGCATCAGGGGCCTTCAGGGTTCCTCAACTCTCTCAGGATGTTTGGCTCATTTGGAGGCAGGGTGTTCAGTAGGTGTGTGGCCTGCGAAGAGTCACCACATTGTTCTGATTGGTCTGTGCAGTGTTTCTGATATTCTCCTTGAAGCCCCCAGATGCCACATGGGCATGAATGGCAGTGGTGCTAGCATACAAGTGTGCTTATCACGGCATCAAGAGGTACCCACTAGGCCCAGTGGCGCTGAGGGTTGAGGCACCAGGCGCCACCTCACGTCATGCTGGAAAGCGCGTTCGAGGAACGGACTCGGGTCAGCTGGGAAGGAGAGGATTAGTATCCGGAGGACGGCTCTGCTCTCCCGGTGGGTACCAGATCTTGCTCAGTACTTGGAGTGACCCCTGATAGAGATCGGGGTCTTGCATGGGCTGGCGAGTAAGGGGTGGGAGCACGGCAGATGCCAGCAGCGTGCCTGGGCGCAGGCGCCATTGCACAGTGTGCTCCTGGGGAAACCACGGAAAAGACCCTTGGCAGTGGTAGAAGAAGGTAGGGTCCAGAGGCCAACCTCACACCCAGGCCGGTTTACAGTCCACCTTCAGTTCTGCTCTCGCTCCCTGGCAACCTGCCTAGATTACAGAAAGGTCGCTGGGAGGAGTTTCGATTTGCTCTGAATTTCCAGCACATTCTGGACTGAAAAAGCAGCCGCCATGCTCACCCACCAGTACAAATAAATAACCTCATCACGTTCCTGGCGTTCAGTGCCCTCCCTCACTCCACCCTGTATAAATAAAAGTCCCTTCCCAAAAGGGGGCCACCATGGTTCTCTCCTGGGAACTCCAGTCCAAGAAATGTCTGGCAGGCTGCACTTTAGGGGCTGGGGATCATGCAAACCAGCAGCAGCATTAGTTTTCTCTTCAGCTGGCAGCCGCAGGGCATCCTCAGCCCCGCTGCTGACCCAACAGACTCCGCAATCGTTGGGACCTTGAGGGACAACACTTGGTAACTTGCTCCCCGAGCCCCCCAGATCTCGGTGGGTGGCCAGCAGGCCACCTGGGCATCCTTCCTTCCGCCCAACAGACACAACAACCAGGGCAGAATCAAAGAATACAGTCACCCTGAGTCCAACCACTACAGCCATGCCATCAGGGTCGAGGCCTGCAGGAGAACCACTGCATGGCCTTGCCAGGGTGAGACAGAGGCGTGTGACTAGAGGACAGAGAAGCATTTTTTTTTAAACTTGCACTAACTGGGTTCAGTTTGAATCAGCTGGATTTTGCAAAGTCTGATCCAAGACCAAACCTGCATCGAATCTTGGATCAGAAAGTGCAAAATCTGACAGAATCTGACATCTGAGACAACGCTCGGATCTGGATGTACCTGATTTTTTGTCAATTCTTTTATTGAATAGAACAAATATAGTCTTACACAGTAACAACCAGGCAATAATCAGAAAACAACAACATACATAAAGAAATGAATATAGATATGACCACTGTTAATTATAACAGTCTTTCAAAAATCAAACACATAAATCTGTGGTATAAATCTATGAATTAATTTGGAGTGTGAAAGATAATTTAACATTAATAGGCTAATGTACTAAACCAACAATGTCCACCAAGATGTGACTGTACCATATGAGTATACGGGATAAACACATATCAGGGAGCTAATGTGGTTAACGGGGCCAGGGAGAAATGCGGATGTATCCTCCCAATCCACATGGAAGTTGGGGAGAGGAAATGGGATGACCTCAGGGAATCAAGTAAGGCAGGTAGGGCAGGACCCATGCCCGTCCACCACTAAGAGCATTCACTAAAGGCAACCACATGTCTAAGAAAGCTGCTTTTTTTTTTTTTTCCCCGTTGGCAGACAGCTGAGCTCTCTCCAAAGTCATACACTGTTTAAGGTTATTAGCCCACTGCTGAATAGAGGGAGGAGTAGGACATCCCAAATTGTGCTATTGTTTTATGGCGTAACCAGAGCTAGTGACCACAGCGGATCACTCGCCCCACGGCCCTGGTGTGTTTAGGGTCTGCTCCCAGAAGTAGCTCATGGAGGGGGATTTGGCAGGGGAATATCCCAGTACTCCACACATCACCCTGTGTACCTCGTACAAAAGGGGCAATTCCCTCGGACAGGTCAGGAGCATGTGTAACAAGTCACCCTTCTATGGTACACTTGGGGCACTCACTAGACTTTTCAGGGTTATGTGCATGTAAACATTTAGGGTGAGATCACGCCTGTACAAAAATATTGTTGAACTTGTTGAGTTTAATACTCCTTGAGCATGTAAGAAAGTGCCTTCCGCCAACTTCCATGTCTCTGTACTGACTGGGGTGTCCAAATCCCCTACCATGTAGCCGAGTCCCTGCTGCCTGACGGTCCCTACCAATGTGGTCTGGTGTAGTAAGTCATCAGGGTTCCTTCAGGTTGTAGTCTGTAAAGTTTTTCCTCGAGAGGAGATGTCGCCTCAGTTGTTTACGAGGTCCAGTGAATCCCAAGAGGTTTCTAATAAGTCAGCAGCATCTCTCTGGGCAGAAAAGGAACTCTCCAGCCGCTAGGAAGCAGGTCAGGGCTTCAAGTCAGGGCTCAGCAGCAGCTCTTGGAGCCAAAGATTATATGTTCCCAGCTGCTAGGAAGCAGGCCAGGGCTGGCAAGAGTGGAGTGAGGGGTGTCTCTCGGGCAGAAAAGGGACTCTCCGGCCACTAGGAAGCGAGTCAGGGCTTCAAGTTGGGGGATCAGTAGTGGTTCTCGGAGCCGAAAAGGTGATGTTCCCAGCCATTAGGAAGTGGGCCAAGGCTAGCAAGAGCGGAGCATCTTTCCGGAGGAGCAAGAGGAATCGAGCAGCGACACTGGCTGTCACAGGCACACCGGCAAGAAGAACTTCCAGGAGAGCTGCAGTGACTGGTGTTTGGGTGTCAGGGTTCGAGGTGACCAATCGCATTACAGGAAGGGGCGCTGTGTGAGCTGTCCGGTGGCAAGGACTGATGCTCAATCAGGGCCACAGGCGCGTAACCAAGCTACTCAGGCTTTTAAAGGTGCGCTGGTCTGCAAGTTGGGTGATCAGTGGCGTCTCTCGGGCAGAAGGGACTCTCCGGCCGCTGGGAAGCGGGTCTGGGCTTCAGGTTGGGGGATCAGCAGCGGCTCCGGCCGCAAAAGGTGACGCTCTCGGCTGCTAGAAGTGGGTCAGGACTGGCAAGAGCGAGCGAGCGGTGTCTCTCGGGCAGAAGAAAATTACTTACCATAGTAATCTTGTTTCTTCCCAGTGATACTCAGGTATTCACAACTTTCTGCAGTGTCCCTTTAAGCCAGAACTGCCGGAGAGGATATACACATGCAAATGATGGAACTCTTTGCATGTGACAACTATTCAAATGCTGCCTTGAACTAACTGCCTCAGTTCTAAAACCTCTCAGATTTCCTGCCCCAATAAAAGAAAAACTATGAATACTGAGTAGTATTAATAATCAATAATAATAATAATAGTTAAACCCATAACCTAAATAAACCCTCCAACTGGAGGGAAAAACACAACAGATACCCTAAAATGTCAAAGAGTTACCTGAAAGAAGGGAAAACAACATGAACCTTGTTCACTAAAATTGTGCCAGAAAGTGGCATCTATACCCTGAAGGCATAGTATGCAGGAGTGCATAGGCTAAAGGTTCTAGAAGAGGAGGAAGAGGAAGTTATGAATACCTGATTATCAACTGGGAAGAAACAAATTACTATGGTAAGTAATTTTCATCTAACCCAGTAATACTCAGATATTCTAACTTTCTGTAGGCAACGAAGGAGTACCTTTGGAAGTGGGCACAGAACTTATTTTGAAACAGATTTTGCAGGACTGCTGAGCCGAACCTAGCATCATGCCTGTACTGAATGTCCAGGTTGTAGTGCTTTGTAAAGGTGTAGCACTGTTTTCCAGGTAGCTGCTTTACAGATGTCCACTAACGGAATATCCCTGGCAGCTGCTAAGGTAGCAGCTGTCCCTCTTGTGGAATGGGCCTCAAACCTGTTTGGGGTTCCCTTCCAGCTTTAGTGTAACAGAACTGATACACTGGACTATTCATCGAGAAATGGACCTTTTCAATGCTGGTTACCCTTTCCCACATCCCCATAAGTCAGGAACAGCTGTTTTCTGTCCTGCCTATGGTCCTTAGTGGCTGTCATGTAGTAGCTGAGAGCCTCTTGACATCCAGACTGTAGCCTTCTTTCACCAGAAGTGGCATGCTCAGTGAAAAAGACAGGCAGGGTGATGGATTGGTTCAGGTGGAAATCAGAAACCACTGTAGGAGAAATTTTTGTTTGTCCTCAGGACCACTTTATCACTGTGGAATGAAATGTAGTCCTGTTCAATACAGAGAGCCTGAAGCTCACAGATTACTTCTGAAGAAGAATTGCCACTAGGAAAACTTTTCCAAGTGACGTATTTCAGATGAGCCAAGGACATGGGCTCAAAAGGAGGTCCCATGAGCTTAGCTATGCACACATTGAGGTCCCATGCTGGCACGTTCCCTATGAGGAGATGCAGATGGGTCAAACCTTGAAGAACCTCTTGAAGATAGGGTCTGAAGCTACTGTCACATTTCTTCCAGCAGAAATGTAAGCAGATGCTGCAGCCAAGTGTACATTAAGGGTGCTGGGCTGCAGCCCCAGGAATGTAAATAACAGAGGTAATCAAGAACAGGTGGAACCCCAGCCTGTGCTGGGTCCTAGCTCCCTGGCTGAGCACCAGATAGAAACTCTTCCATTTTGAGGCATAGGTTTCTTAGTGT
Organism: Neoceratodus forsteri; assembly: GCA_016271365.2. Classification (NCBI taxonomy): domain Eukaryota; kingdom Metazoa; phylum Chordata; order Ceratodontiformes; family Ceratodontidae; genus Neoceratodus; species Neoceratodus forsteri. Next base: position 1,886,697,970 of record CM057456.1, on the reverse strand, counting down.
AAGGCTTCCTATAACCTCTCAGGATGTCCAAAACAGCTTCAGAGAGGTGTAGACCCTACATATTCTAGGTCTTCAAAGCCAGGCTTTGAGATTGAGAGATCTGAGATTCGGATACAGAAGTCTCTCCTGATTGGAGGTTAACAGGTTGTGCCTCCAAGGAGGTGTACTGGCTCTGCTACAGACATGGAGAGCAGAAGAGAGTATCATGGCTGCCTGGGCCAGCCTGGGGCTATCAAGATCATTGATGCTGACTAGGACCTGAGTGTGAGCAACACCTTGTACACCAGAGGGAGAGGAAAAGCATATAAGTATTTCCTAGCCAGTCCAAAGCCAGAGCAACCAGAGGAATATACCCTGATCTGGTGGTCTGCAACAGTAGTGAGGCAGATGGTGGTTCTGGTGGGATGCGAACAAGTCCATCTCTGGGATGCCCCATCTCCTGAAGATTACTTCCACCACTTGCCTGTTCATAGTCCATTCGTAATGGTCCTGGTTGATTCGACTCAGAGCATCTGCCAGAGTGTTGTCCTTCCCTGGTAAGGTGGACTGCCTGCAGGAAAACTCCTGTAAGCCAGGCTTCAATTTTCATGGCCTCTGTGCAGAGAGGCCCCAACTAGATGCCTCCTGCTTGTTTATGTAGTACATGTGGTGGTATTGTCTGTTCTGACCTGTACCACCTTCCCTTGTACCAGTGTTGTGAGGCTTTAGTGCCCAAAACACTGCTGTGAGTTCCAGTAAGTTTATGTGCTTAAGACACTCTGCACTTGACCAAGTGCTCCTGGGTTATGTGGTCCTCAAATGGCACCCCACCCAATAGAGATGCATCTGTTGTGAGAACAACTGATGGAGGCTCGTTGAAAAGGAACCCTTCCTCAAGTCGGATTCCTCTTTCCACCATTAAAGTGCTTGTAACAAAGTTTTTATTACTGGAATCAGCTTTGAGAAGGAATGTCTTCTCTGGCACCAGTGTGCCTTTAGGTGGAACTGGATGTCTCATTTGGAACCAGGATCTTAGGACAGTGTATGTGGCTGCAGCCATATGGTCCAGGAGTTGTGGAATTGCCTTGCCATTTTTTTTTTCTCTGCAGGCTGAATGCGCTCTGCACCAGCTGAGACTTCTTAATTCTGTCCAGAGGCAGGTAGGCCCTGCCCTGCAGAGTGCTGATGTCTGCTCCCATGAACCAACTCCTGTGCAGGTAGAAGGACTGATTTTTTGTGATTATCAGGAACCTCAGGGACTCCAGAAGCTCCTGGGTGGTCTGCAGATGCTGTCTGACCTGGTCTGGTGATTTTCCACCACCAGCCAATCGTCCAACTATGGAAACACCGTGACACCCTGTCTTGAAGGTGTGCCACAACCACTGCCAAACATTTGTGAATACCCTTGGGGCGAAGTTAGGCCAAATGGCAGGGCTGAAAACTGATAGTGACCTGACGAAGTCTGAACCCAAGATATTTTCTGTGAGACTCCTTATAGGGATGTGGAAATAGGCATCTTTTAGGTCAGTGATGCCAACCAGTCTCCTTTTGGAGTGTTGGCAGAATCAGTGCCAAAAGTTACCATTCTGAACTTTGTTTTTTCAAATGCTCGTTTAGTAAGTACCCTGTGGTCCAAGATAGGCTGCCATTCCCCATTTTTCTTTGTGGTAAGGAAGTACCTGGAATAGAAACCCTTTCCTTTCTGCTGAACTGGGACAGGTTCCACTGCCTTGACAGCAGCAGGTATCGAACCTCTACCTCCAGCAGGTTATTTTCTGCGAGGAGGTAAACTGAACAACCTGGTTCTGAGAAGAGGAAGGGATCTGAAATTCAGAGACAGTCCCTGACTCACTATCTCCAGGACCACTTGTCTGTAGTGATCCTTTGCCAAGCCTGCAGGTAGTGAGACAGTCTGTCTCCGACAGGAAGAAAGGAGGTGGCCTGTGAAGACATGTCAGGATGTTTGCTTGCTTTGGGGTTGAGCATGGGTTTGAGATCCCAGCCTGGAACCCTTCTGTCCCTAACTCTGAGAGTACCCTTGCTGGGGTACTGTTGGTATTAAGGTGCAGCCACTGCAACAGAAAAAGGCCTAGTATGAAAGGACCTTCCCCTGCCTCCCCTCCACAGGGTCTGGTGGATGAGAGGTTTTCTCCTTAGCCAAGTTACTCTTGACAGTGGCTTTGTATGCATCCACCTTCTTCATATAAGCCACTGTTGAAGCACCTTCCCTCAAGGGAAATCTAGAGTTTTGTTTGGGTATCCTGTGTAAGATATGTAGCTCTTAGTCAGGCAAACCTTCTTACCTTCTTTGAGCAAAAATGTTTGCCATCCATCTGGCTGCTGTGTCACTGGTATCAGCAGCCATTTGGGAATTGATATTGCTGCCTCTAAGCCAAATCTGGCAATCTGGCACTTTCTTCCAGGTTATCAGACAAGGGTGAAGGGCTTTTGTGCCATGGCCACTACAGACTGCCATAAGGACTTCTGGCACTGGGCAGCGTAAGTCTGATATGTGCCTGTCTAATAGCCAAAGAAGCTGACAAGTATCCTTTTGGCCATATTGTCAATCTTCCTGGACTCATTATCCAGTGGATGAGAAGTCAAAGACACCTGAGCCTTGTCACAGGCAGCTGCCTGTACCACCCCTAGTGGTCAGGGTGGGAAAACAGAAACTCTGCCCTTCCCTTTCCAATTGGTACTTCTTATCCAGCCTCTTATCAAGAGGGGACAGAATTAGGGTCTGCAAAATCTTCAAGGTAGTCTTCTTGAAGAATTTATTGACAGGCAGGAGGAGTGTATTTGTGGGTGTTAACCCCATCATTTCAAGGAATTCCACCTCTTTTTCATCCTCTATTTGTTCTCTTGTGGTGATATCAAGGCATTAGCCATTTTCCTCACAAAAGTAAAATGTGAGAATAATCCTCAGTGGTTCTAGGGTGAACCAAAATTTTGCTCAGGGAGACCTCAGGCTCAATGGGTTTCCTTCATCATAACCTTCTTCCTCAATAAAAAGGATCTACCAGAGCTGCCAGTCTGTCCTGCTGGCCAGTAGGAAAAATACCTTGTAAGGCCTGGACCGCTTTAAACACCTGAGCAATTTCATGAGGAGAAGGTAGTACTTGAGCACTTACAGAAGTCCCTTTTTCTCAGTTGGGGTTCTGTGTGCTTTTTCTTTGTCTTTTGAGGGAACTGAGAGCCAGCTGGTTCAACAAGCCTCTTAGTGCCCTTGTCACCTATCTCAGGGGTTGAGGCAATTTTGATGAAGTTTCACCCACAGAAGAAGAGGGTATCAGTGGTCAGGCCAGAGGGACCCTTAGGTGAAGGACGTTTCTTCTTAAGCCGTTCCAGGCATTTCTCCACTGTTTTATCTGGGAAGGTTTTACAAATATCACATTCTTCATTAAGTTGATCGTATCCAAGGCAAGCCTCACACAAACCATTTTTTGTCTGCCTTAGCAAACACTTCCCCACAATCAGAACAATTTTTAAAACCAGATTCACGGTTTTGTTTTAGGTTTCTCTGACATTTTATTGGTAACCGATAAAAATGTTAACTGATAAGTTATTTAAAGGTTTTACAACAATTTAGCGGCTGTGGTCAGTTCCCAAACCGATAATGAACCGATGGAGCGAGAACCGATGCAGATAAAAAGAGATTAGCGGTTCAGTAACCAATAAAGCGGCTACAAAAATAAATATTTAAAATAACTTTTAAAGTAAACTAACAGGGTTTTTAGTGAGAAAACCCTGAAAATAATAAACTAAATCAGTTCCCCACTGGTTATACTGAAACGGTGGAACCGACAAAAGTATTAAAATAACGCTAAATTAGTTACATTACTAATAACAAATAGTAAAAGGCAGCAAATGAAAGAAAAGACAGTTATATGTTTTTATAAGTTTCTTCACATCACAGGAACAAGTTGAAGAGCGAGACTCCGAGCGACTACACTTACAGGCAGAGAGTGAAATCTGAGGGTTTTAGAACTAAGGCATTTAGTTCAAGGCAGCATTTGAATAGTTGTCACGTGCAAAGAGTTCCATCATTTGCATGTGTTCTGTCCTCTCGGGCAGTTCTGGCTTAAAGAGACACTGCAGAAAGTTAGGAATACCCAAGTATTACTGGGGTTAGAAAAGGTACTCTCCTGGCTACTAGGGAAGCGGGTCAAGGCTTCAAGTCGGGGATCAGAGGCAGCTCTTGGGGCTGCAAAGGTGATGTTCCGGCGCTAGGAAGTGGGCCAGGGCTGGCAAGAGTGAAGCATCTTTCCCGGAGGAGCAGGAGGAATCTAGAAGCAGTGCTGGCTGTGTGGCACACCGGCAAGTAGAATTTCCAGGAGGAGCTGTAGTGATTGGTGTTTGTGTCCCACCTGCCCTCCCTGGCCCCAACCTCTAGTAAATGCTCATAGAGAGAAAGCTAGATAAAAGGGTTTGTGGCTACAAATAGGGAGAGTGAACTCTGGGGGTAGGGCTGCAGGACTGGTGCAGTCATGTCAGGGGTAGCTATTCTATTTTTTGGTCCTGTATTTGTGCTTTGCTGTTTTTCTAACACGCCTAAGAGGGCAGTCTTTATATGTGGTAACTGGCCTTACAGACACTGGTTGGGGGAGTCCAATATGCTCTGGCATTGCTAGGACAAATGAGGGAGGGGCAGCTGACCTGGAGGAAATGGGGCAGGGTCCACAGACCACGAGGGCCAGTATCTTTGTAAGGGTAGTGGGGTGCGAGGGGTGTGGGTCACATAGTACTAGCCCTAGCCTGGAGGATAGGGGTTGTATGGTGGCCAATGATTGGCACATCTCAAGGAGGAGGTCGAGTGGCTAAGATGGTTGTTGGGTAGGGAGGAGGAGGAGGGCGAAGAGGATGGTGGCTTTGTGGAGGGGATGGGTTGGGGAAAAGAAAAATTACTCACCTTAGTAATTATGTTTCTTCTAATGGAGTCTTGCTGTATTCTGACAATTGCAGTGATTCCCAACCTTTGAACTGCCCGGAGAACAAAGAGTTAATTTTCTATGCAGGGCATAGAATGCTGAGCTCGAGCTCAGTTGAAGTCTCTGTCTGAAGTGATTCAAACCTAAACTGTCAGATTCTTACGAGCCTAACTAAACTAAAAATTCTATGTGAAAATTGTAAAATTTTACTAGCCAACTGGCTGAAAAAGTTTTGGATTCCCAAGGAAGACTCAAGTCAAGAGACAAAAACAAACCCAATGTACTAAAATAATAATAAATCAGCACCCAAACAAAAGGAGGAGGATGTAAGCAAAACACCCCCTGGAGTGCAACACTGCACTGCCCACCTACTTCTCAAAAACAGGTTCTGAGAGGGAGGCAGGGAGGGAGGTCAGAATACAGCAAGACTCCATTAGAAGAAACACAATTACTAAGGTGAGTAATTTTTTCTTCAAACAACATGAAGTCTTGCTGTATTCTAACAATTGCAGACTACCAAGCAGTACCTCAAGGAGGAGGGACAGAACCTACTTTGGGAATAGGATCTGAAGTACTGCTGTGTTAAACTGAGCATCACTCTAGCCTGCATATCCAGAGAGTAATGCTTGGTAAAGGTATCGACTGTTTTCCAGGTGGCTGTTTGACAAATTTCTAAGAGAGGGATATCCCTGGCAGCAGCCAGGGAAGCAGCTAGCACCTCTTGTGGGAATGAGCCTCAGGCCTGAGGTGGAGTTTTCCCAGCTTTTCATAGCAGAACTGTATACAAGACACAATCCACCTGGCAACAGATCTTTGGTGGCAGGTTTGCCCTTTCCCACGCTCCATAAGTGAGGAATAACTGGAGGAGTCAAACCTGTGACCCTTGGTACGCTTCTATGTAGTAACTAAGGGCTCTTTTGACATCTGAACTGTGTAGCCTCCTCTCTCCTGAGGAAGAATGATCAGTGAAGAAAACAGGAGAGACACAGACTGGTTTAAATGGAAGTTTGAAACCACTTTGGGCAAGAACTTTCTATTGGTTCTAAGGACCAATTTATCCCTGTGAAAGGAGATAAAATCAGGTTCCACTGACAGTGCTTGCAATTCACTGATACGCCTGGCAGAGGTAATGGCTACTAAGAACACAGTTTTCCAAGTCAAGTACTTAAGCTCTGCTGAAGACATAGGCTCAAAGGAGGGTTGCATAAGTTGAGCAATGCAAACATTCAAATCCCAGGCAGGGGCTGAGTCTCTAAAAGGAGGACTGGTGTGAAGCAATCCTTTAAAAATTTATAGAACACAGGATGGGAAGATTGTGAGGAAGGCTTCCCACAGACAAAAATGCAGAAACAGCTGACAAGTGTACCTTGAGAGTAGCTGGTCTGAGGCCTATGCCATTAAGATGGACCATATAATCCAGAACCGTAGGCAATTCAGCAGTGTCTGCAGAAACATACTTCTTAGAACACCAAATGCTAAATCTTTTCCATTTGGAGTTGTGAAGTCTTTCTGGTGGAGGGCTTTCGAGAAGCCTTGAGGATATCCAGAACCCCTTGGGATAGATGCAGATCTGCAAACTCTAACTCTTCAACAGCCATGCTTTGAGATTGAGAGACTGAAGAGTGGGGTACCAAATCCTTCCTGAGAAGATGTTAACAGGTTGTAATTCCTGGGAAGAGACAGGGGAAGATGGACTGCTAGGACAGCAACAGGGTACCAGGGCTGTCTGGCCCAATCTGGAGCAATCAGAATCACCTTGCAAGGTTGAGACCTTATTTTACCAAAACTTTGAACAGGAGTGGGAAGGGAGGCATACAGAAACTTCCCTCCCAATTCAGGATCAGAGGCGTCCAGAGGAATGAGCCCAGGACTGGAGGTCTTCAACAAAGAGAGGGAGTTGGTGATTGTCTGGGGCTGCAAGAGATCCATCTTTGAGTGCCCCACCTTGAAAAAATCACTTTCAACACCTGAGGGTCCAGGGACCATCTGTGATGGCCCTGAGAAATCCTGCTCAGTGCATCCGCTAGCACATTGTCCTTGCCTGGAAGGTGAACTGCTACAAGACAGGTTTGCAGGAATAAGCCAGGGACCACAACTTCATGGCTTCTGTGCACAAGGCCGTGGACCAGTGCCTCCTGCTTGTTGATGTACCACATGGTGGTGGTGTTGTCTGTTCTGACTTGAACCACCTTGTTCTGTACTGACTTTGAAAATGCTTTTAGAGCCAGAAAACTGCCCTGAGCTCTAGAAGATTAATGTGGAGAAGGGATTCATGGGGGTCACAGCCCTGGGCAGTAAGGACCCCAGTGGGCTCCCCCAGCCCAGGAGAGAAGCATCTGTGGTAAGGACCACTGAACAAGGCTGAGCAACAAAAGGAACACCTTTGTCTAAATTGTCCTGATCCTGCCACCACTGGAGGCTTGGATCAAGGTCAGAATCACTGGGATCAGTTTGGTAAGGAGTCCTTTCTCTGAGACCAGAAAGCTCTCAGGTGGAACTGAATATCCCTCCATCTGGAATCTTGCCCCTTGGACCACTGCTGTTGAAGCTGCCATGTGGCCCAAGAGCTGAAGGAAATGCCTTGCTGGTAGAGATACCCGAAGGCTGAAAGAAAGAAGCTAATTCCATAAGAACCCTTGCCCTTTCTAGAGGAAGAAAGGCTCTTGCTCTGAGTGTGTCCAGTTCTGCCCCTATTAAGGTAAGAAGCTAGACTGGTTCGAGAACTGACTTGGGAAGGTTAAGAAGAAATCCTAGAGAACTGGGCACTTGCTGGGTCACTTGCAGGTGAGACTTGACTTGGTCTAGAGACTGACCCACTATTAACCAATCGTCCAGATATGGAAAAATGGAAATCTTTTGCCTTCTTAGAAAGGCAATACTGCTGCCAGGCACTTTGTAAAACCCTTGGGGCTGAGGTTAGCCAAAGGGCATTGCTCTGAACTGATAATAGCCTGAGGGCAACTCGAAACCTAAGGTACTTTCTGTGGAGCACCTGATGGGAATGTGAAAGTAGGTATCTTTGAGGTCCAGGAGGCTAGCCAGTCCCTGGCCTTAGAGGAAGGATTATTCCCAGAGTTATCATCTTGAACTTTGGTTTTAAAAGATGTTTGTTTAGATATCTTAGGTCTAGGATGGTCGCCACTCCCTGTTTTTTGGGGTCAGGAAGTACTTGGAGTACAGTCCTTTGCCCCAGTGTAGGGTAGGTACTCTCTTATAGCTCTTAAAGCTAGGAGAGAAGAAACCTCTGCCTCTAGGGCAAGGGTTTCCAGAGATTTGCAGTGGAAAAGATCTGGCTCTCATCTTTGGAAATTTTATGACTGAGAACCAGTCCCTGGCTTACTACTTCCAGGACCCACTTGTTTGATGTAATAGACATCCAGTCCTGGACAAAGTAAGCCAGCCTGCCCCTACTGGAATAGGAGAGTCGACCGGGCAGGCCCATCAGGGTGTCTGCTTGGCAGGGTCTTTAGGCTGAGAAGTGGATGCAGCCCTGCTCATCCCCTTCTGCTTCTCCCTCTGAAGAACCCCTCTGAGAAAAGGAAGAATAGGCCTGTGTTGTAAAAGGCCTTTGAAAAGGCCTGCCCCTGCCCCTAGACTGCTGCCTTTGAGGAGCTGCCTGCCTCTCCTTGGCCTGAGCACTCCTGTAAGTGGTTCTGTACTCATCCATTTTCTTCATGTAATTCTCTGTCTGCTCCACAAACAGAGAATTACCCACTGCAGGAAAATCCATGGCCTTAGCCTGGGTGTCCCTGAGAGGCTAGTACATCTGAGCCAAGCCATCCTCCAAGAGCCACAGATGTAGCCATGACTCTTGATGACACATCATTAGAGTCCACAGCAGCATGAAACTGAACCTTAGATGCCTCAATCCCATCTGCAGCCACCGCCTCAGCTCCTTGGCTAGCTGGGGGAGGCCTGTTAGCCAGTGCCAGTACAGTGTCCCACCTGGACTTCTGGTACCTGGCTGTATAAGGCCATGTACTTCGCCTGCCTGAGTCCCAAAAGAAAATGCCATGTACTGCTTCTTTGCCATGGCATCAATCTTCCTGGAGTCTTTACCAGGGGTGTGAAGCCAAGGGAATATTTGCCTTGTCACAGGCAGCAGCTTGCACTACCCCAACATGGCTGCATTGTTGATATAAGAACTCCGTGTCTGAGCCTGAAAGTGTATACCTCTTGTCCATTCTTCCATCCACAGGAGGTATAGTGTTAGGAGACTAAGACTTTTGTGTCTGTTTCCCAAAAGATTTATGGAGGAATAGACAGTCTCCTGGACTCTGGGATGTCCATCATCTCTACATAATCAGGCTCCTCTTGATCTTCCACAGCCTCCTCCATAGGAAGCTGGAGGGTTTCAGCCACCTTTCTGTAAAACACAAAGTGAGAGGGACTCAGAAAGCCTAGGAGGAAAACACCTGAAGGTCTGTCTGGGGAGATGTCGGTTCCACAGGCACATCCAGACCTTCACTTACATCATCATCCTCAAATTCCCTTCCTCTTCAAATTCCGGTTCATAAAAATCTTCAAGGGTATACTCTTGAACCGGGGACCAACCAAACCGAACCCCTCCAGAAGGAGCCAGATCAGTCGGAACCGGACGGAGTGATTCCACAATCTGAATCGCCTTGGCTATCTCTTCAGAGGTTGGAACATGACCCTCTGGATTCGAACGGTCGATTTATCTTAGCTTTCTTTTGTCGGAACCAATCCCTCGGAATCGGCTCTCCTTTGCCCAAAGAAGTATCGCCCTGGTCAGAGGGCACTCCTTTGGTTCGGCTGAAACCAAACCGGCTGGCCATCCGGTCAGTGGACTTCGGCCTCCTTTTCCCTCAGTCTACCTAATCTCTTCTCATGGGTAGATTTGGGAAAGTTTTACATATTTGGCAGTCTGAATCAAGGTGGTCAAACCCCAGACAAAAAACACAGGTGGTGTGGGAATCGGCCAGCAAAGACCTCCCCACACTCACTGCAGTGTTGAAACCCAGTGGGCCCGTTTTTTCCTTGGGCTTCTCAGACATAGCCAACCTAACCAAACTTACCTTTTTCGCAACCGCCAGGCAAGACTCCTTTATCGGTTCCTAACCGTGTCACGGTATTGGGAAAAAATGGTTAAAAACATGTTTTCTTTAGGACCGATAAGAACCGTAACCACACACTAAGTAAGCAAACAAATTTCACTATCAAATAGCCAGTTCAGCCGAACCGAGCCGCACTTTTACAAGTTCCACACAGAAAAACAGAACAATTTCTATCTAGTACTCACGGCACCACAGACAGAGACTGAACTGACTATTGGATACTTTTTCTGTTTAAAACCGATGAAAACTGAAAACTTTAACTGACTTTCTAACCGAAGCTGAAGGAGAATACTCGGAGCAATCGCTCAGTGAGGTGGAGTAAAGAAGCTGACGGTTTAGGTTTGAATCACTCCAGACAGAGACTTCAACCGAGCTCGAGCTCAGCATTCTATGCCCTGCATAGAAAGTTAACTCTTTGTTCTCCAGGGCAGTTCAAAGATTGGGAATCACTGCAATTGTCAGACTACAGCAAGACTTCATGTTGTTTGAAATGGTAGAAAGGCAGTGGGTCCACGTGAGGCACCCAAATGGGAGGAACAGACTGGAGAAGGATGATAAAAGTGCATGGGACCGCACTACCATAAAGGGAGGTGTTGAGTGGACCCTAGAGGAAGGAGGTAATTAGTAGGGGCATGGGGTGGTTCCCTAAACACAACATGGATCAGGCGGTCTGTCACAAGGTTAGAGAAATAAGGAACAGATTGGGGCACGGCAAGAGGCTGGGAGTATGGGCACAAGAGAGGGATGGCAAGGAAGGGGAGCTTGGGTGGGGTAGGCCTTGGAGGCTTGAGGGGACCTAGTAAAGGACGGGGTAAAATACAAGGGGTTGAGGTTATGCAGGGAGGGAAGAGGGAACACTGAGGTGGGGCAAAATGCATTCCGCCAGTAGGTCGGGGATCCCTTGCTCCCTGGGAAATACAGGGATGGGTCTGGGTGCAGCAGGGTAAGGGAAAGGGGCTGTGGAGGACAGGTCTGAGAAGGAAAGGAGCTGGGGCAGCAGGGCCCTTGCCCCAGGAGGGATATGAGGATGGACCTGGGTGCAGAAGGGGAAGGACAGTGGTTGAGGCATCTGGGGAGATACAGGATGGACCAGCATGCGTAGTAGGAAGGGAAGAGGCCGGGAGGTCAGTGAGGAATAAGGGCTGGAGCGGAAGGGACAGGGTGGAGATAGATAGAGTTGTGGAGGAAGAACCACCGGGTGGGGCCCTTGTCCTGGGGGAGATACAGGGATGGCCCAGGTACAGTGGTGGGGAAATGAATGAGGTGGACAAGTCTGTGAGGAGGAAGAGCTGGGGGCGGGGGCCCTTGTCCCGGGGAAATGTGGGGATGGACCAGCATGCTGTAGTAGGAAGGGAAGAGGCCGGGGAGGTCAGTGAGGAATAAGGGCTGGAGCGAAGGGATAGGGTGGAAATTGGCATGAGGGAGGGGCAGATGTACAAGGTAACATGGGGAGGGGGCAACTGGGATAGCGAGCAGACTTAGGGAAAAGGAGGCGGTAAGAGGGCTTCTCTTTGGGTGATTCCATGGATTGGGGGGATCAGGTGGGGAGAGAGGGAAGACTTCCTGTGGTGTTAGGACCAAGAGTATACCTGGCTTGATGGTGCACCAGGCCAAACATCAGATTTATGCTCTGCAGAGAGTGCAGTGCGATCCCTGATATATTAGTCACTCAATCAATCAACATCTTTTTTTGCTAGGCGGAACATCATTGAGACAAGCCTATTTACAAGATGGACCTGGGGCAAAACAATTGTCAACAGGGTTAAGACATAACAGGTTGAGTGAACGTACATAGTAATAATAACAACATAACAACATATAACCATCACATGTAACAAGCTACTTCCACTAGAACATAGCAATAGGTTCAACAGGAGGTAGTTCCATTTAAATACAGTTGCATGGATACAAATATATGGACGTAAGGTAATGTGTGCTAAAGTTTATACAGTAAACATCATTGGAGGAGTCACAGTGAGGAGTGGCAGTTCCTTCCAGCGTCAAAGTGCAAAGAAGATTGAGATGTAAGAGTCCTTTGATAAGTACCTGAGGCATGGCCTGGCAAGTGGGGTGGGAAGGGGGTATAGGGAGTGGGGAAGGAAGGTCAGATGAGATAGGAGAGGGTTGGACATGATGGTCTAAGGAGGAAGGACTGTTCTAAGGAGAAACACAACAGATGCCACAGGAAATGGTTTAGGTTTAAGTCCAATATTTGAAGCAAAGACACATCGTGATGTTGGGACCTTGATTTGGACAATAACAGAAGGAGGACTCAAATCACGCCCAGGCAATGGTTGAGGTTTCAGTCCAGAATCTAAAGCAGTAACAAATCGTGATATTAAGACCTTTGACTTGAAGCAATGACAGACCTCGGAGAAGGTCCTCAGAAACAAGGATTTGAAGAGGAGACGTGACAGGGAAGTGAGCCTTAAGGATTTATGGATCTTATTCCAGAGTGTAGGATGAGGAGTTTATTGAGGCTCTACCAAAGCACGCTTAACTTTAGGGATAGCTAGAGATAAGATGGAAGACTTGAGAGAACAGGCACTAGGGGTTGCAGGGAGTTAGGCAGCTTGTGAGGTACTGAGGTAATTTATGAGTGACTGCCTTATATGTCCATAGAATAGCATTCTTTTGCCTCCTGAAGCTAAGGGAGCTCCAGCCTATGGAAGAATAGAGGATGTAGTGGTGCGTGTCATAAGGGGCATCTAAAATGAACCCAAGGGCTCTGTGGTATAGGATATCAAGCTTAGAGAGAGCTGTGCTAGTACTATGGCCATGTAGCTTGACTAGGAGTTTTCTAGCCTTGGGTTAGTGGGAGTGCTTGATCCTGAAAAAAAATACAGAGTCTTTGACGCAGTTTCTAGTGTGAGTTCTTCAATGTGATCAATGAAGGACACTTGTAGTCAATCCAAACCCCAGGTATTTGAATTGTTCCACAACCCAGGGCTTCTCCCAAAAGGGTGCTTTTGTGAGGAACCTTATCTGGGTTTGTTAGTTTTTTGAGATGAGGGGCCAGTGGAAAGAAAATCATGGCCTTAGTTTTTGGCATTGAGCAGGAGTTTCAAGTTGAGAAGATTTTTCTGGAGGATGTCAAAATTGTTCTGAGGTCCAAAATGGCATGATCCGGGGTTGATCTGTCAATGTATAGATAGCACTGTATCATCAGCGAAGAGACGGATCTAGATGACTTTAGGCCAGTGTCAATTCGATTAATATAAATGGCAAAGAAGTGGACCAAGTATGGATCCCTGGGGACACCTCTAAGGAGTATTTTCTTTGGTGATAGGTCTCCTTCAGCCTTGACCTGCTGCTCTCTGTCCACAAGACAATTTCTATGAACCAACTTTAGGCCAGGTTGCCCACCCCAACTTTCTTCAGGGTCAAAAATACAGAATATAGAGCACTCAACCAATAGCCAAAATAACTCTTGCAGAAATTCATGGCAGTGAAGCAATAAAGAACCACAGCACACTACCCCAGTGCTTCATGTCCTCTCTGGACACTTCGTCAGGAGGCGGATTTAGTGTTTGGGTCTTCCTTTATTCAAGAAAACATTACAGTGACAATACACCATTCGTAATTCTTAAAACTATTTTTCTAACAACCAAAAAAATCCCACATATAGAAGACACCATAAATGTGAATATTAACAGAATTAACTAGTAAATAAAACTTTACCTAGATAAAAAATGGTTAAACACCACAGTTTAGATGGAGGTCAAATTATTGCAACAAAGGTCAAGCTGCAGCAAAATGGTAATATTACCACATTAATAAATTATTCAAAACCCGTCATATAAATAGTACTAATATATAGAAGATAAATAATAATACATCTAGCTATACACTAAAGTGCATCTTTTATATTTCATAATGATAAAGATTATTTCTTAGTTTAAACAAAACAGCACTAACAATGTTAAAGATTTAAACTGAAAAGGGAGAATGAAGCTAGAAGAAGAGTAAATACAAAGAAAATTTCCAGTATAAAACAAAAGAATCTAGGGGGTGCTGTGGAGCCCGAGAGCTCAGTGGTAGCACTTATACACAGCTCCTAACAATTCACTGTTAAATCATCAAGATTTCTACTTTTCAGCAATTATTTAAATAATTCTAGCTTATTGGATTGGGAACTCTACAATTACTAAATCGTAATCCTTGGAGAGACAAGGATGGAGGAACCGAGGAAAATCGGGCAGACGTCTCAGCCCATGCGGTCCAGCCATGAAGCCAGACTCCTCATCAGGAGCCAGAAGAACATGAGTTGACGACAACTACAATGAATAATCTCATCCATTACAGACCTCAGTGCAAAAATGGATCCTTTAATACCAGAATCACTGTTGTTGAGTCAGAGGTAGCGGACTGAAAACCGGAATGTCCAACATGAAAAGACAGTAGGAGACCAGAGCTACCACAACCACTTTGGTAGTTAAGAAAATGCGCATCTTCGAGACGTGCCTGGAAACTTTAGAAAATCAGGCGTTCCTCCCACACAAGAATTTTGGGACTTCCTGAAGGGATAGAGGGGATCATTCCCTCATGTTTATCCAGGACTGGCTGGATGAGAAATTGCTGCCTGAAGGGCAAAATACTCTATTTGCACTCCATAAGGTGTATCGAATAACCCGAGGATATAGAGATACCTTGGGGTCCCATACACTACAAGTGATCCCAGATGGAGTTGGTACCGGGATAAAATTTTGAATTTAGCCAGACGAGTGAGCCCGATTTTGCAGGATGATCGAAATGTTTACCTATTTCCTGATATAAGTTATGTCACTAGGATGCGATGCAAAGTTTGATCCCACCAGGAAAGTGTTGCGAGAGGCTCACATTATGCACGCTATGATTTTCCCGGCAAGGCTCCAAATTGTATACAAAGATAAAGTATGGGTGTTTTCTGATCCAGCAGATGCAAATAAATGGGTCTCCTGTATGGGTATTAGCTCCAAACATCAGGGCCGAGAACTAAGTGAGGACGATCTGGATCTCAGTCAGACAGAGGAAGGCTGACCCCTATTTCATGCTGACTTAAGAACTGGTTTGAACTCTGAAAATCCTCTTAACACTTTTGTCTAAAGTAAAAGATCCTCAGCAAGCTTTATAGTTTTTATGTTCCTGGTTTAATAGGGCTTTCTCATTATAAAATTAAGCTAACAGAACATGATTAGTGAAGCTACTTATTTTAGAGCTCCCTAAGTTAATGTAAGAGGATCGATTGTTAGTTAATCATGTGATTAATGGTGTTTTTATCTTCAACAGTTTTGGGTACTGTGTATGGATAATGCTGACTATAACAATATAATGTCATTTATATTTCTTTAGATGTTAGTGTGGCGCATCAAGTCTTAATGTGGGACACGATTTTCTGGACTTTCCAAAGAACTTTTAAGTATATTCCAATTAGTCACACTGCTCATGGGCTCAGCAACATAACTCAGAGCTGGAACTACTTTAGAATGCTTTACATTGTTTTTAGTATACCCCTCAATGTGGTATCAATATATCTGAGAGGCATCTATCCTTTGATTAAAGGTGGGGTTTCCTATCCATGTTATAAAATCTGTATTTGGAATGTCTTGGATATTAACTAACATGTGTGTTTACATATGAAAAACTAAAATAAACTATAAAAAACAAACAAAAACAGAAGAATCTAGAAATGACAAAACGTAAAGGGCAAAGAAATAGAAGGTGGTGGGGGAGGAGAGGAACACGTTTTTATCTCACCAGAAAAGGTTAAAAAGTGTGTTATCCATTTATAAACAGACTAAAGTAGATAGCTGCTTCAATTTCTGAACTCATATTCTAATCCCACCAGAGCCACTTAATAATGGCTCAAGATCTAATTTCTTTTATTTAGGATAGCAAGTTGAAATAGATTAGGTATTTCTATAGTGGTGAGACTTACATTCTAATCCCACCTGGTAAACTAGAATAAATAGCAGCTTCAATTATTAAACTCATATTCTAATCCCCACTAGAGCCACTTATTAATGGCTCAAAGTATGATTATCTAACTTGGGATACTGAGTTGTTATTAGATATCTCTATAAAGGTGAGACTTGTGTTCTAATATTATAAAAGAAAAAACTTTTCTTCAGGGTCACCAGGAGCAAATCGTGGTCCACCATGTCAAAGCCTTGCTAAGGTCCAGAAACAAGGCGCATATATTATCTGTTATCAAGTGCGGACTGCCAGTCATTTATAACCTTAGTAAGGGCACTGGAGGTACTATGCATGGTTGAAACCAGATTGAACCGGGTTTAGTAGATTAAAACTTTCCAGATGAGATCTGAGCTGTTCATTTACTACCTTCTCCAATAGTTTTGACAAAGCGGAGCAAGGAGATTGGAGGAGTAATTATTTAGTCATGAGGTCTCTGATTTGAATACAGGGATGACATGGGCTGTCATCCAGACCTTGGGGAGGGAGCCCTGATTGAGAGACAAAAAGAAAAGGTGGGTAATAGGGAGCCAAAATATAGTAGGCCAACTTTGGAAGAAAGGCTCAATCATATTTGCACCTGCACTTTTCTTAGTATCATGCTGAAGGAGGAGATCCTCAAGCTGTTTGACCGTGACCAGACAGAAGGAGAAAGAGTGGTAAGGTCAATAGATTCTGGATCGTGGCAATCAGATGACTGACTAGGAACTGTGCCCTGATGGTATCTGCTGGGGAGGTATCAAAGCCATCCCTGCTGTGGCAAAGTGATTGTAAGAGGCCAAGGATCTCATTTTATCTGCAGTGTGGGTACCACCAGTCGAAATTTTGTGGGGAAGTGTGCCAGCGCTATGGCTTTCTACCTCCCTTAAAGTTTTCCAAAACTTAGTAGCAGAGTTAGTGATGCGCAGTTAAGTTCAGAGCGAAATGACTAGACTTCACAGCATTGACAGTTTTTGTGCAGAAATTCTTGTGTTCGGAAAGCAGACCAGTCTGTAGCCAATTTAGACTTTCTGTCTCTTTTACAAAGAGCATCCCTATGCCATAAGGCAGTCTTTAGGTTATCCGTGAACCAGGGACATGATTTTCTTTTGGTTCTGCTTTTGGTAACTGGGGAATGGAGGTCTAGGTTTCGGTGAGTATTTCATGAAGTGCCTCGTGTAGCCTCTTCCACAGAAGGCGCGAGGTAAAATTTCTGCCAGTTAGCATACTGAGGTCATGGAGAAAAGCATCTGGGCAGAAGTTCCGTTTATATCCCTTATGGATGTATTTAGAGGAAGAGGAGGTTTGGGTTGCATCGACCTTGCATGCAATGGCACAGTGCACTAGGCCTGTAGTATAGAGGGAAACAGTGTGCTGGAGATTCAGGTTAGGTTTAGGAGCTAGCCAGGGTCTGTCAGGACGTAGGTGCTGGCCTCCTTTCTTTGAGATACTACTAAGGCTAGTGTGGAGAATAAGCAAAAATTAGGAGGTAAATGTATGGCTCGGTGAATGGTGCACCACCAGGGGGTATGGGTGGATGGGGGACTGGGGTGCAACCTGGGAGGACAAGGAACTGTATGCAAGGGACAGGCTCCACCTTAGCCCAGAGGGGAAAGAGGTCTTGCAGCTTAGACTGGCAGAATTCATCCACTCCAGGTGGGGTTTAAATTTGTGAGGGAGGGAGGGACTCCTGGCAGGACAAGACAGGATGGCCAGAGCCTCCCACCAGCGGTGGGAGGGGGCACCGGACCAGGAGCACCCAATAGTGCATGAGGGTGTCCATGTAGGCAGAGACCAGGAGGCCTCAGGGCCGGGAAGGGGGTAAGGGGCACATTGGAGGGTAGCCCTGATTAAAACCAGGAACATGGAAACAAGATGCGGAGCTTCAGGCACTGTTAGTGGAGGGTAGGGTGGATGTGCGGCTGTCACTGAGACTTAGGCCACTTCCAGACATGACTGGGACCTAAACCTACCAGGATACACCACGTACAGAAGGGATAGGGTAGGAGGAAGGGGAGGGAGGATAGCATTTATCATCAGGGAAGGTACAGGGATAGGCAAGGTTGAGGAAGTGGGGAATCAGGTGGAGAAGCTTTATAGGTCACCCTGCAGGCTCCAGGGGACAAGCGGGCGAAAATGAGAGAGTATAGACCACCGGGCAGGGAAGGTACAGGAGGAAGGCCTGGTGGCAAATCATAGGGATCACTGTGGTAGGGAGAGGGCAGAACTGTGGTGCTGGGGGACCTGAATATGCCAGAAGCAGATTGGGGAACTATAGCATCCTCATCAGGCAGGAGCAGTGCCTGCTGGGCGTCTTCAGGATGCATTTCTTGCTCAGCTGGTGACTGACCTGACAAGGGAGGCGGCGTCCTGGATATCATCCTGTCAGACAGAAGAGCTCATCAGGTACCTAGTTGTTGGGACCCACTGCCAGGAAGTGATCACGCCACGGTCTGGTTCTCCTTGACCTGCTTGGGGGCTGGATCACATAAAAGCGCCAGTGGTCGATTTCATAGCAGGGGATGAAGTGGATCCCTAAGGGCTACATAGAGGAGATCAGGCCAGGTATGGGCACTGAGGCCCAGTGGAAATTATTAAAAGGGGCTCCTGGAGGCTACCAATCAATCAATCAATGCTTTATTTATAAAAGGCACCTTTCCAAAACCAAGCGCCTGTACAATAAAACCACACACATTTTATAAATATCCAAATAAAATTAAAATTAATAAATACAATAGCAGCTTTAATAGTTAGAAAATGCCAGGCTAAAAGATGCATTTTCAAAGCAACTTTAAAACTTTGAGCGGTCAGGCAATCTCTTCAGATGAGGTGAGAATTTCACAGGATTGGGGCCGTGAAACTAAAATGCCCTTGCCCCACATGTTTGCAAACGAACCCTGGGAATCTCTAGCAATCCCTTACTGGTGGATCAGAGAGGCGGAGGGACAGTAGGGGTGAAGGAGATCTTTCAAGTAACTGGGTTCCTGATCGTGTAGGGCCTTGTAGGTTAGCAAAGCAACCTTGAAGGTGATCCACCACTGTATTGGCAGCCAGTGCAGTCTGCAGAGCACAGGCGTTATATGACTGGTCCTAGAAGTACCAGTCAAAGCCTGGCTGCGCATTCTGCACTAGCTGCAAGCGCGGATATCAACCTCGGTAGCCCTAAGTAAAGGGCATTGCAGTAGTCAAGGGAAGTAATGAAATCATGGACCAATGTTTGAAGATCATCGGGAGGAACCAGGTGCTTTACTGGGCAATATTCCTCAGATGTTTAAGAGAGGTTTTGACAGCTGCCGACCCTGCAATTTTAGGGTCAGGAAGTAATAACGTCCGGTTCTGCACCCAGTCTGAGGTAGCTAGCTGGACACCTCCAAGCCATAGACCTGAAGGAGAACCTGCCAACACACCCGCCTCACAAGGACCTGGGTCCACAAACAACACCTCAGTTTTTCTGGGTTTAACCACAGCCAGCTCACATTCATCCAGTCCTGGATCTCAGTTAGACAGCTGTTAAAGACCGAGACAGCATCATCTGGACCAGGCACAAAGGACATGTACAGCTGAGTATCATCGCGTAGCAGTGAAAACTCAAGCTGTACCGCCTAATAATCACTCCCAATGGCAGCATATACACTGCAAAGCGACATGGGCGCCAAGATGGATCCCTCGGTACCCGCGGGATAGTGATAATGGAGCTGAGGAAAAAAAAAACGCCCACCACCTTCTGAGCCCTCCACTCAAGAATGATTGAAACCATCTGAGGACTGACCCCAAAAGTCCACAGATGAGCCGCAGGCGATCTAACAGCATGTCATGGTCCACAGTGTCAAATGCCACAGAGAGATCAAGAAAGACCAAGATGGAACCAGTCTTCGATCTCTCGCTATTAGAGGTCATTTAGTACCCAGACAAGGGCTGTCTTGGTACTAGGTCTCTTCCTAAATCCAGATTGGAGAATCATAAATATTGTGGCTGGTCAAATGATCATCCAGCTGTGATGCCACCTTCTCAATAACCTTACCCACAAGGGTAGGTTAGAGACAGGCCTGTAGTAGCCAGACAGTCCGGGTCCAAGGAGGACTTCTTTAGAAGGGCTGAACCACAGCCTCCTTTAGGGATCTGGAAAGATCCCCTCTCCAAGGACATCCAGACCATCTTGGCAAGGACGGGTTGATGGTATCCACACAGCCTACTAAAAGCGCGTGGGGCCAATGTCAAACTACAGTTGGTCGGACATAGTGACTGGATAACCATCACAATATCACTGATTGTGGGCTGGCAGATCACACCACACAAACTGGCTGTCAGACATCTCCTGCCGACCACCACTACTCCCTTGAGAGAGGTAGGCGGATGTCGGATCTGATCATGGCAACCTTATCCGTGAAGAATCAGCAATCTCCTCACAATGCTCTTGTGAAAAGCATTTCAGGCTGACTGCACAATCTATCCACGGTCCAGAAAAGCTGGGCTGGTCGATTCTGCACAGCAGCAATTTTCCTGGACAGGAATTCTGCCTTCTGATGGGTAACTGCAGATTGATAGACCAAATAATGGTCCATCAAACTAAGTCTGTCACACACCAGGCCCGACCTCCGCCAGCACCTCTCTAACCATCCACCTCTCCTCAACTCCCTCAAGGCCTCATCAAACCAGGAGACCTGGGGCAAAAGAGTAAAGGCGAACACAAACAGGAGCAGTGGAATCCAGGGCCTCTGTCACTGCCTTGTTATAGGCTAGTAGACCAGATCCCTGGATCCGTGCATTCACTCAGCATACCCGACAGGTCCAACATCGCCATCAGGAGATAAACCCCTCAAAGCGGTATCAGACCATCTCCATAGGGCAAATCTACTGGTGGGGCCATAAACTGAACCCGATGGGTGACGGTCAGACCACCCGACTGGTTCCAGCACCAGGTCGGACATCTCCATCCACAGGAGAAACACCAAGTCCAATGAATGATCTCCAACGTGAGTCAAGGAGGAAATAACCTGTGTGAGCCCAGTGAACTCATTAACTGGAGAAGTCCTGACCAAACTGAGAAAGTTCATCATCGACCCAGGCATTGAAATCCCCCAGGATCAGCCATCTGTGGGATCTCAATGTCAGGTCGACACTAAAGAATCCATAACTTCCTGCAAGAAAACATTCCTGTCTCTTGGTGGATCGTAGACAGAAAGAATCCGCACCCCACCCCTCGCCATGATACATTCAAAAGAGTTGGTGGTTCCACTGGTATTTCCATCAGGTTCAGTTCGATTTAAAACAAATGGCCACACCCCAGCCCCTACGAACCATCAAAGGCGGTGTATCAGCGAGTACCCAGCCGGAATTGCTGAAGCCAAAATATGACCAGCATTCTCATCCAGCCAGGTCGGTGATGCAAACCAGGTCAGATGATTCAAGATCCGCTACTATAACGGTCTTGTTTTAATAGACCTGGCATTACATAACACTACTCGAGTTGGATGAGCAGCTGAGGAAGACTGAGTTTCCTGCCTGATATAAGCAGAGCCCTTGGGTATGGGAACCAGACAGGGAGGACCCCTTTCCTGGACCCATTTAGCCCCAGGCGTTTCCTCATCCCACTATCCCAATCTGCCCACTGCTTCCATTCCCCAACAGGCCAAGCCCCACCCTTGACCTCCTAACTATCCCCAGTGCCCTACACCGTCTATACACCTCCGGGGACAGGGAGGGACAAAATAAAGGCGGAGGTTCCTCAGCTTGGAGGGAATAATGCCTGACCGTCATTTACCTGCCCAACACATCTTCACTACAAATCACAAACACCCAATCAAATAACATTCAGCACAACAAACTCAGAAACTCTCAAACTTCCACATAACAACCTTGCACACAGCAAACAATCAAACAAAATCCCCAACCCAACAACAATATAAAATCAGTTATATAACAAGGTGTGAAAGGGTTTTAAGTAGCAGAAATATCACAAATTCTCCCAATTGAATGGCTAGTTTCCTCTGGGGAGCTCCACCTCTCAGTAATGAGAATTATTGCCCCCTCCCAACACTATCTCTCACATAGACGGACAGCAGTCAACAAATTAATATGAAATTTAGTCAATTACTATGCACTCTCACTGCCAGAAAGTCTCCAGATGATGTCTCTAAAACTCACAGATTTACTTTAAAATTTGGACAGACATAGGGCTCTCTCACTGCCCATAAAATCCAGCCAATGTAATGAATAAGGAAATAAAAGGTCAAACCAGGCTGTGCACCAATCCAGATTCTCCAATCCAAGTTCTTCTTTAGGCTTCCGATCTCCTGCTCAGACTCCAAGAATAAATATCAATAAGCCGCAGGATATCCCCCAGTGCTCGGAGATGACTGCCCCACAGCTCTAATAGCGACCCAACACCTCAACTCCCATTTGAATCAGCCCACCAGCTGAATCCCCAGGAGCCTAGGAGCAGCAGAATCAAACAGCCAGCCCTCCAGCAAGCCCTACTCCGACCCCCGTGTGGAACGCAGTTAAGCCACACCAAGCGGTCCCCCAAAGCCCAGGAGGTACAAGCAGCTCCAGCCAACCCAACAAAGCAGCGAATCCCCAGTTGAAGGCCAGCAGAACTACACGAACTCTCAGATCGAGAACCAGCACAAAATTAGTTCAAGGAAGCAGTTCCACAAAGAGCAGAGACAGTCTGGCGTTGAACTCCGTCCAGCAACACCGCCTGACCCTATTCCCAAATGACAGTTCTGAAACAGGATTTACTCCCTCGTTAGGGGCACAGCTCCCTCAATCCTCCAGGCAACAAGATCACACCACTCAAACCAGGCTGGGAAGGTAAGGGCCTTAGTTATTCCACTAATATTTTGGGCCAGATCGACAGACGATGTTCCATGCCTCCAAGAGTCACAGCTGTACACTTGTAGTGACTCTGCAGCCAAGACTAAATTTTCTCTGCCACCTAAATCCAGATAATGCATCTAGCAGTAACTAACTCACTAAAACACCCTCTCTCACTAAATGCTAAACTGTGGCTGACACTACTAATGCTACTACTAAAACTAAAAATAAGCTAATTACTAAATACAACTAACAGAAAAGAAAAAATAAGAGTAAAATATACTCTGCTCTAATTCTGCTGTCTAGATTGTTAACATATGTCCCTCACCTACCAAGGCCTGCATGGAGAGAGAAGCAAGTGGGGAAAAGATAAGAGGCCGGGTGGTGCACAAGGGAGGTCCAGGATGCAGTGAGGGAAAAAAAGGCTGCTTATAGACATTACAAACATTCTCGGGGGCTATATCCAGGGAGAGTATGATATGATGGCCAGGAGGGTCACGGGGTGGTGAGGTCGCCCAAGGTGGGGGGCAGAGCTGAGACTGCCACAGGGATTAGAAGGGGAGCAAAGGGTTTTCAGGTATAGCAGAAAGAAGAAAGAGAAGGGGCAGATTAGTAGGCTGAGGACAGGGAATGGGTGGATGGAGGAAGTGGGGGAGCAGGGGAGGTACTAAATTACTTTTGCCTTGGTCTTCACCAAGGAGGATGGGAAGCGACATGGCAAGGGGTGGGGACCAGCAGATGAAGGGAGGACAATGGATGTTGAAATCCTATTGGGAGGTGTGGAAAACCCTCAAGGCCCTAAGAGCAGGAAAAGCACGGGTCCAGGCAGGATCCATCCCAGGGTGCTTAAAGAACTGGCTGATACCCTGCGCACCTGGCGGACCTTTTAACTCCTTCCTTCAGACAGGGTGGGTGCCTCAAGATTGGAGGATGGCCCATATTGTGCCAATACACAAGGGTAGCTCATAAGAGGAGCAGGAAAACTATAGGCTGGTTAGCCTGACGCTCGGTAGTGGCAAGGTGATGGAGGTCATTTTGAAAAAGAGGCTGGAGGGGTTCTGAAGACATGGGGCCACCTAGATGACTGCCAACATGGCTTTGTTAAGGGCAGATCATGTCAGACCAACCTGGTGGGGTTCTGTGAGGGGTGACGAGGTGCTGGATCAGGGCAGGCCAGTGGGTATCCTCCTTCTAGACTTCAGCAGGGCGTTTGACTCAGTGCCACATCCTTGGCTGCTGGAGAAGCTGGGGATATGGGGGTGGGGGGACAGATGGTCAGGTGGATAAGAAACTGGCTGGTAGGGCGTGTATAGAGGCGATGGTTGGGGAAGAGGTGTCATCCCCAGGACAGTCATTGACAGGGTCCCACAGGGATCAGTACTGGCTCCACTCCTGTTTGGCGTCTATATATCAGGTACCGGAATGGGATGAGCCTTTCTGCAGATGACTCAAAGCTGTGGGAGGTGGTGGATGGGGAGGAGGGAAAGTTGGCTCTCCAGGAGGATCTCGAGACTCTGGGGAGGTAGTCAGGCACCTGGAAACTAAAGTTTAACACTAGGAAATGTAGGGTGCTGCACCTGGGGATCAAAACATGGCTCATATATACACCTGAGGGGGCATTGCAGGCTTTATGGGAGAAGGACCTTGGGGTGGTGGAGGATACCAAATGAATAACTTGGAGCAGTGCAGAAGGGTTGTGGCCCAAGCAAATAAAATGCTAGGGTGCATAGCCAGGGGATAACCTCAAGCAGCCAAGAGGAGCTTTTCTTCTGTGTAATTACCTGGTTAGACCAGACCTTGAATACTGTGTGCAGTTTTGCGTCCTTACTTAAAGAGGATATTGTTCTTCTGGAGAGGGTCCAGGAGGCGACCAGGATGATATTAGGTCTGGGGAAAAGCCCTATGGGAAGAGACTAGAGAGCTCAACCTGTACTTGTTGGAGAGAGGAGGAATAGAGGGATATGATTGAGGTCTTCCAATAGCTCAAGGGAATGAATAGGGTAAACCTGGAGGGCTGCTTCAGCTGAGGGAGGAGGGACCACTAGGGGACATTCATTGAGGCTGATTGGGGAGGCTAAGAGGGGAAAAAGGAGCTACTTCACTGAAAGGGTGGTGAAGCCCTGGAATGCGCTGCCTGAGGAGCTGGTGGCTGTTACAACTGTGGATGAGTTCAAGAATGGCTGGGATAGGTACAGGGGAGAGTTCATCCCAGAGCCCCGCTGGAAACTGGGGGTAGAGGATCTTGTAGAGAGGATGGGGGCTATAACTGTGCCCTGGGTGGGCACTGATCCCCAAGCAGACTTGATAAGACCATAGGGCCTGATCTGCTAGCTATTTAGTATGTCAGTATGTAAGTAAATATACAAAAAAATCTCCTGGTTTTAACCTCCATATTCTGCAGAGAGAAGCAAATTCAAATAGCCTTCCCTTATACAATTTTTTTATTTTTTAATTTATATCCTCGCTGGGGTGGTTGTACCTTTGGTTCCCCAGCCAGCAACCCTCACATCCCCCGCCTGCAAGCAGCCAGAGCTCACCTCCCTGACGCAGCCCTTCCCAGGTCATTTCGTGAGTGGGTACTTACCCACCACTGTGGAGACCTGGAAGAAGTGGCACAGGAGGGAGCTAGCTGAAGCACATCCATGGCAGTGTCATCTGGGCAGCTGTCATGCCTCCAAGATTTTTTTCTGTAGTAGTAGTAGCCACCCACCCACGCTGGCGTGCAATGGTGTCAATGACACTGCAATGCATGCTTCTGTGTGCTGCACGTCGGACACATCGCCGCTGTCTCCTACTGTTGGCCCAGAGACTACACAGCCCCAGCCGCCACCAGGAGCTGGCACATCGGCAGTCCTCCCTACCCACCCTCCCGGAGGAGAGCTGTCCCTGGGACACTCAATCCTCCTCCTCCTCCTCCTCCCGGCTGACTCCTGGTGATCCATGCCTGCTCCTGAATATGGGTCGCGGTGTGGCGCAAGGTGTGATGTCCAGCGCCTCAACCCTCAGTGCCACGGGCTGGCCTCCTTATACAACTGATTTACTGTCTTTAGCCCCAAGCAGCACCAACTCAGAAGTCGCTGAGTTAGTTGAACAGTGCAAGAACCTCTGCAGTTTACAGCAGTTATGAGGCCAGTGTAAGGCGAGGGCTGAGACTTATCCTCGATGTGGGTGAGCCACCAGCCAGGCTTTTATAGTGCGTGCAGTAAAAGAGATTGGCCACCTCCAGGTGCTGATCAGGCCAGAGGGCCAGAAAGAAGATCACCCTACAGAGTGCCCCTCAGAGTCTTCTCCTCCAAACACTGCCCGAGGTCCATCCACCCACAGGGACAAAGGCTAACTGGGATGCCCAACAGTACAACAAAAAATAGGGAGGCCAGCACCTCCCAACATGGCTAGCAACTAAAGGATGTCTCGCCTAATTCAGGCTGACCTACCCCTCCACAGAAACTTAGGGATGATGGCATTCAAGTGCTTAAAGTGAGCCTTAGGGACATAAACGGGTAATGACTGATATAAATACAGGCACCGTGTAGAACTGTCATCTTAACGGGTTAATGCGGTCCAGCAGTGACAGTGAGAGAGACTGCCATCGGTTAATTTGGCAATGAGGGGTTTACAATTAAGGGTATACATGGAGTTTAATTTAGCTGAGATAATAATTCCAAATATTTCAGTGTAACCACCAGTTGTAATCCTCCCAGGCTGGAAATAAATTGGGCCCTGTTGGTTTTCCCTATGGGTAGTAACTCACTTTTGGTCTAATTCACTTTGTGCCCTGATAGCTAACCATACTTCCCTCATCAGCTAATGAACTGTTGGGAGGTTTTTGTCGGTATTGCAGGAAAAGAAGAAAGTTGCCAGCATACATAGCTATTTTGTGGTCCATACCCCCCATATCCACAAATCTCCTTATTTTCTCCTAATAGCTCTGTAAGTGGTTCCAGCGACAGGACATATAATAGGGGTGACAGCACGCATCCCTGCCTAGTGCCATGTCCCAGCCTAAAGGGGGGGCAGTGCTCCGTTAACTGATATGGGGGCCTCAAGGAAAGAGTAAAGGACTTCCACCCAACTTCTGAACTGAGGTCCTAGCCCCATGTGCTTTAGGGTCTCAAATAAGTACCTCACCCACGTGGTCAAAAGCTTTCACAGTGTCAAGAGCAAGGACAACTGCACCATGCTTTGCTGCAGTCTTGCCCCATGAATGGATCACATTTAAGGTTCTGCAGATATTATACGTCCCTGCGGCCTGCACAAATCCAGATTGGTCATGATGTATCAAGCCAGGAAGTAAAGGGTACAGTCAGGTGGCAAAGTTTTAGCCAGAATTTTATAGTCCACCGTATGTAGGGATATGGGTCTGTAAGGCGCACATAAGCTGGGATCTTTTCCTGGCTTTGGCAACACAGTGATATTGGCGGATTACATGGAGGGTTAGTGACTCTGCTCCAGACTGCCCAACAACATATCATATAGGGGTTCAAAAGCAAGGTATAAAATTTTTAAAACATCTACAGCCGACCCGTCGGTGCAGTGGTTAGATTTCCACTTACGATGCGGCGACCTGGGTTCAGGAGCGGACCTGGGGCGCGGAGGCTATTCCAGGGAGATAAGGTTTGGGCGTCCAATGACTGCTCGTCTTCTCTCGAGGGGAGGGTGGGGAGATGACCAGCGCTCGCTGACTCTTGGTGGAGGCGGGGCACAGCAACATTAGGTAACACTGACTAATGGGGTGGGGTAGCGTTGGCGTCGCCTTGATGTTAGTGTCACTGTGCTCCCAGGGAGAAAATGGGAAAAAAGCGGCTCCATGGCCGACCGGGTGATGGGTCGCCAGCTCCGCTGCTACAGAAGCCTTGAGGAACAGCCCAGGACCACCCCAGCAGTACCCGGTCAAGAAAATGAGTGTGCTGGCCAATCCCACGTAGCCTGTCTCTCTTGGAGGAGGAGGACATGCCTGGTGAAGGTTATGCCGGGTTACCCTTGGGCTGCAATGTGGGGTGGTGGTGGCTGGTCCCAGGGGCAGGGTGCCAGCGGGGCTAAATGACCCCAAGGGAGAGGCCAATAGCCGGGGAAGGTGCAAAAAAAAAAAAATTCTATAGGGAGACCGTCTGGACCAGGGGCCTCCCTCCCCCAAGGATTTGATGGCTTGATGGACTTCCTCTCTACCTGAGGGGTGTCCAGCCCTCTCACCTCTGTCACTCCCAGAGTGGGCAGATCGCCTTCTTAAAGAAGTCGCTCAGCTGTTGATCAGAGGGAGCTACCTCAGAGATGTACAGAGAACTGTAAAAGGCGCTAAAGGATGCCCTGATCACTGCAGTGTCGCACACTAAATTACCTGAGGGGTCATGGATCTGGCCTATAGAGCATTCCCCCTCCTGCCAGCGAAGTGGCGTGGCAAGGTACTTGCCAACCTTATCCCCATCAAAGTAGGCTCCTGCATTAAAAGTATGGCTCGCTCGATTATAATGCTACTGAGCATGTTGAGCGCCATTTCAATTTCTGGATAACTCTATACAGGGTTGAGGAAGATCATTGTATGTGGGCCTCCTCGCGTACCACATTTTAATACAAAGCTTATTAACCGCCTGTTCTGATGTTCTTTGGCGTGGGCTGAGAAAGGCGATAGTTTGGCCTCTAATGAAAGCCTTTAGAGCTTCCTACCTGCTTATGTGAGGTGTCCCCTCTTTCATTATGGTGTAGGAATTCCCGATATTACCAGTCCTATACTTAATAAACTGCCCATCCCAGAGAACGGGTCCAGCCACCACTGTCTGATGTACCTGATTTTTCGGATCAGATTCAAGCAACACTACTCCTGACTAACTCCAATTCCTCTCACCAACTCCAACTCTTTACCGTCCACGCTTGCAGGTGCACTCTTTAAAGTCGGTAACCCCTCCTACTGGCTCTCATTCCCCTATCAGAGGGCACAGAGCAAAGGGCAGTTATGGTTTAGAAAGCAAAAAAAAGAGAATCTGTGACAGCAGCTCCAGGAGACTAATTTAGGTAACCACAAAGGTTCACGAAGGCACCTATGGGTAACCAAGGAGCACTCAGGGTTACACAAAGAATCATGTTGAAAGAATTCTAGTGCCTCCACTACAGGACCCAAACCCAATTCAAACTGAGAAGTGGGTAGCTCCCTCATCCCTATGACTGCTAATTTCAGAAGGCTGAAAGACATTTTAGGATCAACAGACTTTTAACATAGGACATTTGGAAAATCAGTACTGTCTAGAGAAATCTCACTAAAAACAGGCAGCAGTCAACCTCATTAAAATTAATATACTCCACGGATCCTTTATTTGATGCAGATGCTCGATGAGCCTTACGAGGTAGACTTAAAGTGGGTGAGACGGGGCTTTTTACACTTTTTATGGCGGCAAACAACCCCAGATGTGCCAGAGCAAACACCCCAGATGTGCCTACAACACCTCAAGGCAGATGTTTCTAAGGGGACTAAACTTTCCTGCTTTGAAAGGCTACTACCTGGCAATACAACACAGGTACATCAGGACTGGATGAATCGGACGTGAGAGGCGGATGGCCAGACCTGAAGGAGGAGGCTGCCCTGGCGGCTGACAGCTTATCTGGCCAGGAAGGACCGTCGGGCATACATTAATATGGGTATGAGTCTAACCCTTGGTTAAGTGGGTGCTGGAGTCTTAGGACCAGGTGAGGCGTCGCTAGAGGTACTGGAGGGAAGAAACACTTCCAGTCCCTGTGGTGAGGAATCCTTCTTCCTTCTGAGTTCTTCCGATGGCAGTTTCAAGGAATGGGAAACACAGGGAATCATTTGTATAGGAAACCTGTTTACCCAGGAGTGGATGTACTCCTTTGCAGATCTACAGGGGATTACAGGTTATCATACTCCCACTTTTTCTATATTTGCAGGTTCATACATGTGGGAGGGATGAACAGAGACCGGTCACTGATTCACCACTGGCCCAGGTGGAACACTTGGTTTATGTGGCTAGGAGGGACTCTAAAGGGGTAATACAAAAAGCAGTATGTCAGGACAGGCAGTACTTCCCTGATCTTACCCATAAAACTAAAAGTTATGGGAACTGGACCTCGGGATATCTATCAAGGAGAAGACTGGGGGTTATTGCTACATTCCATATGGGTCTTCTGATCTGTAATAAATACAAAGAATAACAATTTAAATGTATACACAGATTATATTGCCCCACTATGATTGTACATAAATATAACCCTGCACTATATCTGCCCTTTCTGGAAGATGTAAACAAGAGTTAGGCTCCTATTTTGGACATACTGACTTTATAGACTATCTGGCAAGCTGTGTCCCATGAGGTCTTGACTCTCGGAGTGCCAGATCACTCTGTCGCCTGTTACCCTGCTGTTTGGTATGGAGGAGTTGGGAGATGAGGGGTGGGAGCTGCTCCTCGCTTGATTCAGGTTATGTTGGTATTAGCTCGTAAGTGCATCCTAAACACCTGTGTCTCGTGTGTCCAGCCCGTGCTTCAACATTGGAGGCCCTGAATATTCAGGCCCTGGGCGTCTCGTTTGTGCTGAGGGCAAGGGTGATCATTTCTCTGCTGTTTGGGAACACTTTTTGAACTCATCATCTCCCCGAGGCTCAAATATTAAGGGAAAGTTTAACTGGGGGGCTAGGGAGGCAGGATGTCCAAGAGCGCTGGATTCCTTAAAACCTGAGTCTCGGGCTGTCGAAGGTGCTCCTTTCTGCCTTGTGCAGGCTCACCCATTAAAGTGTATATTTGAACAATGAAATATTATAACTGTCATTTGTCATCTAGTGAGTATACAGATGAAAACAGTGGACCTTTTGTTATATGTTTCTACTTGTTAATGGTCTTTTCATATGGTTCTTTGTGTCATTTGTCTGTATAACCCTTTTGTTGGAAAAACAATAAAAGAGAATACAAAAAACAGACAGCTGTCCTATTAATGTTTTATTGTTACATTATTTTTATTCTTGATTGCTCAGCTGAGTTGCAAATATCTTACTTCCAGTGTGGTCCTGCTTCTATCCTCTCCACAGCTGGATGAATAGAGGCGCACTGACAAGTTAAGTGACTTGTCTAAGGTCACACAGCGACTATTTAGCTCTAGTGGGGTTTGAACGGTAGTGGAGTGTGAATCTGCAATCTCCCAGTTCCCAAGGCAGTGCACTACCCACTAGACCACACAACATGCACATTTAAGATTGTAATTTGAGTTCTTTCTCCAGTGACTCTTAAAACAGCTTGAAACAACATCTAGTTTTAATGACAGCCTCAACAGTAATTGTATAAAAGCAATTTAGTTTGAGAAGCTGTACAATAAAAATGTAATTTTAACCAATGTTTTATAATCACTTCAGGCTGTGCATATCACATGTGGGATGCTGGGCACAAGTCTGAGGTGCTGAGGATAATGATGTTCCTTCCTGTGTCATTTTAAACAGTCATCAAACTCAGCTATCATGCAACACTTTTTCTATGCTCTGCAACTGAAAAACAAAATAGGAATGAAAAAAGGATGCCAATATTATTTGTTTATTAATGTTCAAGCACTGAGGTCTCATTTAAAAGGGATCTGAGGACCAGCATCAGCAGCAATATTAAATAAAACACTCAAGTAGTTATGTTACAGAAGGCTGAGATACAATACAGATGGTAACTAGATGGCACATTCTTTTCTTCTTTTATGTTTTATTTATTCTTTATATGCCGTTCTTCTATGGCCCATCCCCTCAACCCATGGCCAGCTTAAACCCACAGCACCTTATCTGCCAAGAGGAGATCAAACCCTACGGTAGGAGCCACCAGGGCTCCCCAAGTCCCTTCAGTCAATAAGAATCTGTTGCCTTAGCTAGGTGGAATGGCGATGCAGGGCCCGAAAATACAGCTACGTCATGTACAGGGCCTGGGTGTTTTCCTCTTTTCTACCCAGTCCAAGAATGCTGAGGGCTAGGGCTCCAGGATACCTAATCAGCATCTACCTACACAAGCCACTCTGCAAGCACTACTACCTGCGGTCAGGAAAGTGGAAGCTGCATGGTGGACTCCAGCGCCCTTCTTCCCTAGAGGAGAGCATCCTGCTGCACAGCACCCTTAAGCACTCCTGGGACTAAATGAACAAGCAGACCTTGGCGGAGCCTTGGGAAAACTGCCCCCATTTCCCTCGGTGACACGTCAATTTGTTCCCATAAATATGCTCTGCAACAATTCATGCGCGCTATTAGCTCCAGCGTCAATTGGCTCCTGCACAATTTGTTCCTGATTTGCTCCATTGGAGTTTATTTTATTAAATTTATATGGGGGAAATTGTCAGGAGACGATTTGTTAGGAGCGTACTGACGTTCAAGCTAACAGTAGGACATGGGTTATAATATATACATTGACTGCAGTGAATTGTCATTTAACCTCTCCCTTCACAGCTAAGGTTGGATGCTGTGAAGCACTGTAAAGTGCTAGAAAGAGACAGACAGGGGGTTCCACAGGGCAAAATGGGAGCTGTAACCCAGAACTAACCAAGAGGCTGCTTGCTAGCGAGATACAACACTGCAAATCAGACACTGCAGCCATAAATTCTTATTCTAAATACTATATAAGTAACAATATATGCATGAATTAGTTCAATGGTTAGGTTTGACAGCCTATTAGAATATTGTACTTAAAGAAGGAATAGCCAGCTGACGTTCAGATCAGCTCCAAACAGGAAATCACCACACTGGGTATCAGATACAAGGTTTTATTCCAAAAAGTTTAAAAGGCAGTAGCAGCACACACAACCGACGTTTCCACGCTAAACTGGTGCTTTTTTATTTCTTTTCTTAAAAGAAAGCATGTTACATGGTGACTTATCATCTTGCTACAGTAGTAAGTTACATTTACTCTGGTTACTTTTAATAAGTAGATGAATGATCTAGCCAACTAATATCATACACCATTTGAAGGTAGTCCCTCCACTTCTTTTAACTATTCCTTACAAGGCAGGCGGCTGACCTCTCCCGTTTTTGTAGTTCTATCCATATCCATTCCTCCCCCTTCCCACATAATGGAGAAGGGACAGGTGAATGTATACTGGTAACTGTTTATTTATCAGGGGACAAATTCTGGATCCTTTGAAGAAATATAGAGCACCCATCTGCCATTTTATTTCGAAGAGGAGGTTATTATGTAATTTAGCTGTAAGGTGTTCTGAATTATATAAATCCCACCACTGTATTACTGCATTAATTAGCACCTCTGTATTGCTGTACGAATTGTCATTACTACTGTTATCCTCTACCCTTCCCCAGGACGTACCATGAGATGAGCATTAAGTTGCTCAGTGTATCTTTCCTGGTGAAACATTTCAATAAATAAATAAATAAATACTGTATTTCTTTTATTATCTGGCTCCAGTCTACTATGGAAGGTATCTGGTTGGTCATCCATTTATGGGTGATAGTCTTCCTGGCCTGCAACATGTACAGGGGGAGTAAAGTATGGTCCCATAGAGGTCTGTGAGGAAGGTAAATAGATAGGGTCACTATCTCTGCTGTTAATTTAATATCTTCACCCAGGCATTCTCCCAGCTCAAGCTGCAAGACATACCAGAATGGTGCTAATTTGGGACAAAACCAGAAAATGTGGCCTAGGTCAGCCAGGTGACAATTATATCCCTCCAACAGAAACCATAGGTTCAGGAGATATTTCACCAATACTGTTGGGCGTGGAAGTATCGGAAGCTAGATTTCCAGGCAAATTCCCTCCATATATTGGAGGAAGTAATCTTCATAGCTTTCAGAGTTGCTTCCTTCCATTGTGTAAAAGGATCTGTAGACCCAGGTCCTCATTCCAGGCTTCCAATATAGTTAGTGGCGTATCCCTCAAAGAATCTCTTAAGATCCTATATATAGGCAATTAGCTGTCCCAAGCATT
The DNA here is from genome assembly GCA_016271365.2 of Neoceratodus forsteri. Lineage (NCBI taxonomy): Eukaryota > Metazoa > Chordata > Ceratodontiformes > Ceratodontidae > Neoceratodus > Neoceratodus forsteri. The sequence continues at coordinate 1,886,664,343 of CM057456.1, read as the reverse complement.
GCCCTCAAGCGTATCCTTAAACAGGATCCAAAGGGTTGGAAGTGGGAGGAGAGCATGACCAGAATTCTCTCTATCTTAAATATAGTTTCTCACCTGGGCATAGTGAAACATGTCTCTGAAGCGGAAGTGAAAAGGTATTTCAAGTTCAGGAAATGAGGTAATGCCCAAATTATTGAGAAACTGATAGTAGTAACTAAGGCCTGAGCTTCTCCACAAATTAAAGGTGGTATCAAAGTTATCAGGAAAAGTTTTCATCAGCTGAGATAAGTGTAAAGAAAGATTATTTGTTTTAAAGCGTTTTGTTGCTCGATCCTTTGCCATATCTTCAAGACTTGAGTTGTGACTTTAGAAGTCTCGTATAGGAGGGTACATTCTGGTGAGGCAAAACTATTTTTCGATGTCGTATAAGTCATTAATTAAGAACTCTATATCTTTCCAGGCATATTGTATTGTCAACGAGAGCCAAATGATAAGGATTTTTAAGAAAGCAGCTGTAGCATAAAATCTTAAGTTGGGAAGGTTAACTGAGAGAATAACACAGCAGAAAAACAGCACCCTTGGTTTCTAACCCTCCCAGATGAAGGATGTAAACTGGTGCTTTTCACTGAGTGATGTCACAGATAAGTGACTTGATTTCATTCTCAAAATTTTTTAAGTGCCAGTACAAAATTAGTTAAAAGGTGACCGGACATAATACACCTAGTATTAATATTATAATAATAATAATAATCTTTATTTATATAGTGCTCTTCACTGTATACCAGATCACTGTACAATAAACAGACTATAAAATACTAAAATACATTTTCCAGTAAATAAATACAACTCAATAATAAAATCCAATTACAAGACTGCACCAAAACCAAATTCAAATAAATAAGTTTTCAAGGCAGTCTTAAAGCCTCCACTGTCAGGCAATATAGCAAATCTAGTGACCATCACAAACAACAAATACACATATACCCAGAAAACATATTCAGAAAAAGTACAATAGCTACCATGATATGAAGGGGTTGAAACAGAACTGATAGTGGGAAAGGAGGTAAAGGGAGGGATGGGAATGAAGGCAAGGAGGGGGCATAGGAAAAAGGGTACCATAGCTAAAATATAATTTGGATGTCATGTAAGTATATATAAATAACAAGTATATATTTATTCATTACAAATCAGGTTTACAACCTTGAGTCAGAGACTCATTTACAAAGGCACCTTGATCGCAGGGGAGGGCAGACATCAAGACAGTTATTACAGTGCAGATTAAAACATAGGATAACATTACAGGTGCAGTAAAAGGAACATTTAACATAGATACACTTAGGTTACATAATATAGTAGTTTGTATGTTACTTAGGTTACACAATGTTACAAAATTGTGAGTTACAATCATGGATATAGTAGGTCCTCAGAGAAGACAGTGGGTTACATCCTATTTGGACCTAGCAGGAAGAAGTGGGTCTGGGGAGGGAGGCTGCCCAGTGGACGTTGTCGAGCCAGGAGGCAAGGCTGGAGGGTACCACAGGTTACAACAGGGGTTAGTTGCATCTACAAGAAGGGTATTAAAGATATGGTTCAAGGGCTGTTTTGAAGGAGCCAATTTTGGCAAGTTGGAGATGAAGCTAGGTAGGGAGCTGAACCAGGTGGGGGCTTGGTAGAGGAAGGATCTCTGGGCAAGATAGGTCTTGGTTCTGGGCACCTGGAAGGTGGCCTTAACAGAGCTACTGGTGGTGACGAACGATGATGACTGCTGTAGGAGGTGGAGACCCTGTTGGGAGATCTAGCAGTGATTTCTTAGCGAGAAGGCAGGTCTGGTAGAGCAGACACTCCTCAAAGTTGAGCAGATTGGTGGTAGTATAGAAGGCAGGTGTGAGTGCAGCTGGGGCACGGTCCAGGAGCCTACAGGCCTTATTGATGGAGAGCTGGATTTTGGAGGGCAGTGTTGTCAGCTGCGGCACAGATGGGGCAAGCCATAGTCCCACGAGGGACAAGACGGAGGAGGTGAATGCAAGCCTGAGGGCACCCTGAGGTAGGCATTCCCTGTGCCCATAGCAGGCCAATCCGAGAGTTTATTGCGCTGACAGGGCATTAATGTGGGTGTGGAAGGAGAGGTAGTATCGAACGTGATGCCTAGGTACTTGTATGTGGTCACTTGTTCTAGCGGGTGCACAGTGCTGGGAATAATCAAGAGGGAGTATTTTAGCTTTATTTTGGTGGTGGGAGAAGAGCATTGATTTGGTTTCTTTAGGTTAATGACCAGTCTGCAGTTGGAACCACCTTCGGTTTGGTTGTAAGCTTCCTGGAGGGATAATTGGAGGAGGTGGGATTGGGATGTAAACGAGCGGGGACTACATCGTCGGCATAGAGGAGCATTTTAATAGTACATTGAGCTGGGGAGGGTGTTAAGGTATAGACTAAAAGTACTGGACCCAGGATGGAGCTCTGAGGGACCCAGAGTGAACTGGAAGAGTGCTGGAGAGGGAGCCGCTGATCTTAACACGCTGGGATCTAGCAGAGAGGTAGCTAGAGAACCAGGAAATGGGACTGCCAGAGAAGCCAAGTTGATGGATAGAGTCGAGAGAAGGGGATGACAGACAGTGTCAAAGGCCTTGAGAGGTCAATGAACACTGCTCCTGCAAGGCTGCCAGAGTCGAGAGCAGCATGCAGGTGTTGGGAGAATTCCAGGACAGCCATGGTTGTACTGTGTCCTGGGTGGAAACCGTGCTGCTCTGGACATATAATGTTGTACCTGGTTAGGAATTCAGAAAGCTGGATCGACACCACTTTTTCAAGGGCTTTGAGAGTGGGGCAAGGATGGAGATTGGCCAGTAATTGTTGGGGTGGACCGTCCCCACTCTTATGTATGGGTGTGATTTCAGCAGTTTTCAAGCACTTGGAACTGACTCAAGCATAGACACGGTTTAGAAGGTCAGTTAGGGACTAGGACTTCATCCAAGACCATACGGAGGACCCTGGAGTCGAGGGGTCACTGCTGGGGTGTGCTGCCTAGCTTTTGGCAGGTGTGGTCTGCTTCTTGTGGGAAAGGGTGCATAGGTAGAGCGGTTGGCGATGCAGGATCAGAGGGAGGCGGGATTGGGTCAAAAAGCTGCTGGGAGGACGGAGCTTAGGTCAGAGATGGCGGTGTTAAGGCAATCGGCTATAGGGAGGCGGATCTGTGGTGGGGGTGCCAGTAATGGAAAGCTGGGATGGTGGGGGGAAGAGGACTTCCATTTAGCTCTTCTCATATTATCCCAGAATGTCCAGGCTGAACCCCAAGTGGAAGCGGGTGGTCTGGAAGTGCTCTGCCTTGGCCGCCTAATGGCCCAAGTGCACTTATTGCGTTCTGCGTTGTAGGCCTGTCTATCAGATGCCTTTCCAGATTCTACAGCAATGTGCCAAAGATTATCTCTACTTTTGAGTCTCTGGAGGAGGGTGATCCATGGGGCATTGCATTTTTTGGAGCAGATCCTGGTGGGGGTGAAAAGGTCACAAGCCTTACAGAAGGCATTTGTGAAGTGGTCAAGAGCTGAGTCAATGTCAGGGGCAGGCTGGATGAGGGACCAATCTAGCTGGGCTAGATATTGTTTTTAATTTTCTGAGGCCGCCCGGGCATAAGCGGCAGTGTAGAGGGGCCTGGGACACTGACTTCAAAGTGGAGGATGACCAAAGACAGAGGGCCAGGAGAGGTCGCTAAGACAGTCAGGGAGGACAGTGACATCCCAGATTTTGTAGGGGCAGTTAGATATAATAACATCTAGGAGGTGCTGGTGCCAGTAGAGTGGTTGAATCTGGTGGGCTGGGTGACTAACTGGGACATATCCAGGGCAGCAAGGAGTCCCATATATGGGAGGCAGTGGAGGCAAGCCAGTTAACATTGAGATCACCTAGGATGACTTGCTCCACTTTGTGAGATGTGAGGTAGTCAATGAGGACTGGACTGCTTGGTTTTGATTCCTCGAAGTGCGTGGGAGATGGTGAGGAAGAGAGGGCCTCGGGCAGGGTCAGGTGTGATTTTAAGGTGAGGGCTTGGGCTCCATAATCAAGGTTGGGAGCTGGGAGTGCTTGACCTATAAGGGAGTCTCGTGAGTAGTGTGCAATCACCACCGCGTTTGCCTACTCAATCTTCCTGTAGATGGTATGTCCAGGAGGGTGACAGTGGAGTCGGGGTGGATTTGGAGAGCCAAGTATCTACCAGTGCAATTATGTCAGGATGATGTTGAGCGACCCAGCACTGGAGGGCAGCAGATTTATTTAAGAGACTGCAAATGTTTAAGGATGCAAAGTGGAGGCCAGTTGCAGTACAGGGTTTGGAAGGGCTGGAAGCCATAGGTCCTGGGTTTGGGTGTACATTACCAGATAATGATAATAGCAGTGTGATTATTCTGGTTAGTGGCGGTGTGATGGAGACCTTGGTGCGACACTCAGCTGAGGACTTTACAATCAGGATGCATGGGACAGATAAAGTGTGAAGGATGGGAATGGCAGGGAGAGCTGGGTCTAGGTTGGGCCTTGGAGGGTGGAGGAGTGGGGGTGTTGGCAGGGTGGGGGTGTTGGGGGTCACGGTGTATCGGGGTGAGGGATGGCTGAGTCACTGTGGGGTAGTCTGGGGATGAGGTGCCTAGTGTGGAGGACAGGTGCTCGATGCTGAGAGGTCTGTACCAAGAGGGTGAATATAGAAATCCTTCGTATCTCCGCTCTGATTAAACTATCTACTTTGAAGGCCCTGTTCTCTCAAGCCTTTCCTGAGCAGCTGCAACTGTGGGACCTGAGGCTTTCGCCACACTGCCTGCTATTTGCTGCCCCAGGCTCCTCCTTCCTGAACTAACCACTTCTTGCCCTCTCTCTCCTTTGCATTTACTACTCTCTGTACTACAAAATTACAGCTTCTCCTCTTCCACTACTTCTAGGCAGGTTCTAGTTGCTCCATTGTCATACCTGGTTGTATGTTTTAGATTCCATGTGCTAGATTACTTCATTGTTATTTCTTGTTGTATGTTCTTACAGCCATGGAAATGATGTGTCTTATTATTAGACCGTATAAAATGGGCTAAAAATCCAGAATGCCGACTGGCTAAAACCTACTTTCAACGTGTCTTTATCAGCATGTATTGTGCCAACCAGCACTAATTCTGCCAACCTCAGCCTTATATACACCAAAATATCACTGTCCCAACATCATCCTCCTAAAAAACAATCTGCAGCGACTGTGCACAGTAGTCCCGTAACCTACAAAGCACTCTCCGATGAGACACTCTCCCCTCACCCAACTCAGTCCGAACATTATTTATTTATTTTAAATTAAAAAAACTCAGTCGGCCGGTCCGGGTGGCGCTGAGGGTTGAGGTGCTGTGCGTTACACCTCGTGACCACCCCGGTGAACGGGTTTGGGAGCTAGCCAATGATGGGGCTGAGTGAGAAGGATTGAGGCACCCAACAGCTGCTCTCCTTCTCCGGGAGGGGACTGCTCTCCTCCACGATACCACCACCTGTAGGAGATGCTCAGGGTGGTCGGTGCAGCTGAGGGGCACCTGGATTTAAGGGTAGATGCTGCAGAGGGACCAGCTTTGACGTGGTGTCTCCACGCACGCCGCAGCCTTACTCCTCATTGCACGCCAATGTTGTGGAAATACAACTAGGAGAAACATGCCCTCTCAGCTGCCTAGATGGCGTCCTCCGGGCCAGTCTCGCCACCCGCCCAGACGAACAGGGCAGACCCCTGTACAGCTCATGCAGGAAAGAGAGGAGATGAGGGGATCTCCCTCACCCTGCCGGGGGGTAATCCGCCATCAAGAGCCCCAACGGCAGTGAGTGTGTGTACTCTAGGCAGACCCGGATAGTCGGTAGGGTTGGGAGGGTGATACTCCTTGGGGGACTGAAGGGGTGGAGATTGAGGGATAGTAGGAGCAGAAAAATAATAAGTAAAAAAAAAAAAAAATACTCAGTCTGACCTTTCTTTCTTCCTTCCCACCTGACCAAACCGAAGTGACTGGTGACTCGTCCATAACTTGAAGTTCAGTAAGCACAAAATACAAAAACAATGTGCACACCTTCTGAATCTAGACATAAAAATGTCTTATCCAGCCGTCCTTGCTCAAAAAATAAATTTTTACCAACCACGATCTGTAACCCCATTAACGAAAAACTGAAGTGGTCCTTCACTGATCAGGTCACGACAATACAGCTAACAAAACAAGTTCGTATAAACACAGACCATACCTCCAAGTCACAAGCACTAGCACACTTACAAATATAAAAAATAACACAAACCAAAATAAAAAATAAAACAACCAACAAAACACAATCTTAGAGCGGAATGGGGCCTCGGCTCACTCAATGACGCCTCACACAAACTAAGCTCTGTAACACCACACCATCCATCACATTTAAAAGCAGGCAGGACACTACAAAATAGCAAACAATAATAAAACGGCAATAAATAAAGCAAACAACTAAAACAACATGGGGGCTCAGAACTTACAATCCTATGCTGCCAATGAAACACTATTCAAAGTCACTTACTAGGAACTATTTTTATTTCAAGTATTAAAACTTTTTTATCCTCTAACTCCTCTATTTTTTTTTTTACCATTAATTAATTACTCAGAAGCCCATTTTATAAGCGCTAATAACACACTCCGGTGTGGGTTATCACCTGATAAGAGCATGTCCGGGCATAAGTACACCCCTGGGCTGCGTTTTATCAGGTGATAACCCACACCTCGTTGTGCATTATTGTTTGCTTAGTTGTTTACTATAGTTCTTATTAGTGCTATGTGTAGGTCCATCTTATAAATGAGTTCTTTTCAATGATGTTTCGCCTGGGTAAATAAAGACTTGATTGATTGCTAGATAAGGGTACAATCAGATACCAAACAAGTTCATATTTTATCTTCTTTCTTTAAGATAGAGCTTAAGACAGAGTCCATCAAGTCTAGGCAATTTTAAAGCTTGTAGACGATATTGCCAGAAAGTCTCTCTTTAAAAAAACCTGTACAAGTCACTGCCCTTGTTCCGTTTACCTTTTCCAAACCTAAAACAGTATGATCAGCACCCATTTTTTGACATGACAGGCAAGCATGTCCTCTACATCCAGTTTCTGAATAGACCCCGTGCTCCCCCACATATTTTAGTTTCCTGTTTGTTTTACCGACGTAGAAGCATCCGCAGTTGCAGACAGTTAAATAAACCACATGTGTGATGTGATAGGAGATATATTCAGAGACATGAAACTTTTCTCCTATAATATGGTGCAGAAAAGAATTCCACAGTATTTACAATTTCTGCACCTCTTATTTCCCTCAAGGAAACTTCTGATTTGACCAGTGTTAGCAGGTGCATGAACACTGTGGACCAGTTAGTCTGCCAGGTTTCTATCCCTGCTGTAAAGTGCCCTAGGGGTTCTGTGCTTACGTCCTCCAGTTTATTCTCTGTTCAAAGGACAAGCCATTTTCTCCAAAATCTTTTTAACCTCAGAAGTCTCTGGGGAGAAGGCAGTGTGACCATTGCAGTGGTGTTCATATGTTTAGAGGGTACAGGTGGGCGTGTGGTAAATAAATGCTCCCTATTTCTTTACTGTTCCTTGTTTATAGCTCTGGTAATGCATGTGTGGTTATAGCCCCTAGCTGAGAAGTGACCACACAGCTCTTTTGATTTGTTTCATAGGCATGTTAACCTGTCACTGGAAACAGGGGAGGTACCAAGGACTGAAGGAGAGCTGATGGTCTCTCTATACAAAAGTGGAAACAGGGAAGAAGCAGGAACTACAGACCAGTCAGCCTGACCTTGGTAGTGGGAAAGGTCATGGAAACACTACTAAAAGAAAGAATAGTGGAACACTTGATTGTCAGTGGTCTACAGGACCCAAGGCAGCATGGCTTTAAAGGAGGGAGGTTGTGCCAGACTAACCTCATTGAGTTCTTTGCTGGGTAACCAGGGAGGTGGACGGGAGGGGCAATGGATGTGGCCTACATGGATTTCAGCATGGCCTCTGACACCGTGCCACATCGATGGCTGTTAAACAAGTTAGGGAGCATGGGGGTGGGAAAGAATATAGTGAAGTGGGTGGAGAATTCACTGGATAATAGTACCCAGAGGGTGGCGATAAGTGGCATTCACTCTGCAGAGGGTAAAGTGATCAATGGGTACCACAGGGATCAGTGCTGGGTCCAGTCCTCTTCAATGTCTTTATCAGTGATATTGAAGAGGGTCTGGAAGAAATATTTGCCTGTTTGCTGACAACACTAAGCTCTGCAACAGGACAGACATACCATGGGGCTTGACAGAATGAGGGAGATCTAAGGAAACTGTAGGATTGGTCAAGGGACTGGCAGCTAGGTTTCAATGCAAAAAGTGCAAGATAATGCACATAGGACACAAAACCCAGGCACTACATATCAACTGGGGGATGGCATGCTCCAAGCAGAGAGAGACCTGGGATGATCATCTCCAGTGACCTCAAGGTAGGTAGGCAGTGTGACAAGGCAGCAGGAAGGCAAACAAGATGCTGGGATGCATAGGCAGGGAATCACCAGCAGAAAAAGGGAGGTAATAATTACACTATACCTGACATTAGTGAGGCGCGACCTTGAATACTGTCATCCATTTCTGGAGGCCTCATCTACGTAAGGACATAGATAGGGTGGAGGCGGTTCAGAGGAGGACAACCAAAATGGTGCAGGGACTACATCTCAAGTCCTATCAGAATAGGCTAAGGAATTAAATATGTTCTCCCTGGAGGAGAGGGTATATAACTGAGACATTTAAGTACCTCACAGGGAAGAATAAAATACAGGAGAACACTATATTCCAAAAGAAAAAGATGCTCAAGGGCAAGAGGGTACAAGATGAAACTGGAGGAGGAAGGTTCAGAGGAGCGTGAAGAAGTACTTCTTCACAGATAGAAGTGGACAAGTGGAATAGCCTGTTAGTGGAGGTGGTGGGGGCAGAAACAATAAATTTTTTTTTTTTTAACTTATGCTTTTGTACATCTGGTGGCAGTCCCCTCAGCCACACTGCCCAGAACCCGCATCGTCCCCGCCTAGTGCCCCTGGATTGCCCCCACAGGGTGAAGCCTTCAAAGCCTCCTTGGCACGACTCGTCATTGCTCGGTAACAAATGCACCGGGGACCCGAGATTCGCTACCAGGGCAGGAGACTTCACTTGGCATGCAGAGGTGCTTTTCTCTTTCTTGCGAGGCATGTCCAGGTGGACACCACGACATAACTGCATCTGACACACCCCGAGGACTGATACTATCATAGGTGCTCCAGTCGAGTCGTCCTGTGGTCACCGGAGAGTACCAGACCAAAGTCACTCTATCCCCCCCACCTCAGGGGTGGAGAGCATGAGATGGCCGCTCAATCCACCCCTGCCTCTGGCTGGCCTTCGGCATCCAGAGTCCGCTCCCGAACCAGGGTCGCCGACATCACAGCAGCAAATCTATCCATTGTGCCAGTAGGCCAGCCACAATTACAGGTTTTAAACATTCTTGGGATAGGCAGAGAGGATTGCTTGTAGTGGAAGTGTACAACCTAATGCCAGCAGTGCATGCAGCCCTTCACATAACTCTATTTTGGACACAGTTTATGTCAAAAATTAGCACAAAATGTTAAGAAATGTAGTGTCTGGAGTCACTGGCGTCCAGGAACTTTCCTTTGTTTAAGGCTGACATCCAATTTTCAAAGAGTAGATGTCGTCTTGCCTTTATGTTTTTTCCTGTGGATCATGGCCAGGATTTCCAAATTGTGCAAACCTTTTTCCCCCCCAAATTCTGCCCCCCCACTCCCAGGCAGCGTTAGCTCTGCTATGCTGAGACTCAGTCCGTTTGGTGCTTTTAGTTCTCCTCGTGAGGACAGATTAGAGAAAGTCAAAGAGAACCAGACCAGCGGAGCAAGTAGCAGCGAGGCCCAGGCAGTACACTAAAAGTTTGATAGAAAGGACAGGACAACTTACTTGTTACAGTCAGTAATAGTCTCGACCACCATCAGCCCACATGGCAAATGTTTTTGACTCTGGCTACTCTGCTATGCGTGCTGGAATTGTCCAGTCTAGTGAACTGAAAGTCTGAGGATCCGGGCAGTCGGTAGAGGGCTGCAAACCACATGCGCTGATGTTGCGGGCCGCCCGGGAGTGGTCATAGTAGCGAGTGGAGGAGCATAGGGTGGGAAGCCTGGAAGAGGTGAGAGGAGAGACTGGGAGGGGCCGAAGGAGCCTGCTGCGGTTGGTCTGGTCCAAAGGTAGACATCGGACCATGATGGAGTGGAGAAGAAGGCCCAACTAAAAGTAAAGTCGTCTGGAAAATTAAAGACAAGAGCCGGCTGACCCTGAAGGCGTGAAGGCTGATTGCAGCGAAGATCAGGGTGTAGGTAGGAATACTCACTACTGTACACATTTGTGTACAAGTTTGATTATGTTCTTGTTCCCAACCATATTGTTTTTGGCCATGGCATCCACTTTCCTGGAGTAGTTATCCGGGGTGGGGGGTGGGGTGAAGCCAAAGGAATGTTAGCCCTGTCACAGGCTGCAGCCTGCACTACCACAACATGGCTGCAATGACTATAAAGGAACTCTGCAGCCGAAGCCTGATAACAAATGCCTCCTGCCCATTCTCTTATCCACAGGAGGTATTGAATTAGGAGTTTGTAAAATGTTGTGTGTCTGTTTTCCCAAGGATTTATGAAGAGGGATAGACAGCTTTTGGACTCTGGGATGTCCATCATTTCCACAAAATCAGGCTCTTCATCCTCCTATGCAGCTTCAACCAAGGAAAGCTGCAGGTTTCTACCACCTTTTGTAGAACAAAAGTGTGAAGGGACTCAGACAGCCTGAGAGGAGAGACACCTGAGGGGTCTGTCTGGGGAGATGTCGGTTCAATGGGCACATCCAGACCCCCGGTCATCGTCATCGCCGGGATAGTCTTCGTCTCCCTCCCTCCTCATAATAAGCGTCTGGATCATAATCCGGAGGAGATGAATCCAACTGAACCGACCGCCTAGCTTGGCCAGTACAGTTCGGACAGAACAGTCTAAAGCGATTGAACAATACTAATCACTTTGGCTATATCGTCCGCGGTTGGAAGTGCGGTACAGGATCTGAACCGGCAGACTTCGCTTCTTCTTGTGGAACCAACCCCCCGGGTCGGCTCTCCTTTTGCCGAGAGTATTGCCTAGGTCAGTAGGCACTCCTCAGGTTCGCCGCAACCAAACCGGGCTGGCCATATCTGGATCTCCACGGATCTCTCGCCCTCCCTTTCCTTCAGCCTACTCAGTTTTTTATCTAGAGTGGATTTAGGAAAGTTTTACAGATTGGCAGTCTGACTTGAGGTGGTCAAACCCCAGACAATAAACATGGATGAGGTGGGGGTCACAGGGTTTTATTTAACTCTAAAATTGATTAGCATTTTGCTCATAAAAGTGCTAAAACATTGTAAAATGTATAGCACTTGCCTCATTGTGTTTAACAAACATAACACTTCTAGAAAACCTATATAAATACTTTCTGTACAGTTAGTATTGACCCATGGAAAAACTGCTAATCAATTATTTAAAACCCTGGGGTCAGCCTTAGTAAAGGCCTTCCCACTCAGTACAGTGTTGAACCAGTGGACTGGTTTTCTTCTTGGGTTTCTCAGACATAGCCAACCTAACAAATTACCCTATTGCAGCTTTCAAGCCAGGTAATATAATAACCGATCGGTTACAAACCGTGTCACAGGCTTTTAAAGAACCAGCAAAGGTCCGGTTCTTTTGAAACTGATCAATGCCGAACACAACACTAATCCCAGAAAAAATAAAATTAAAATTAACAAGGTCAGTTCCAAACCAGACTGACGGAAAGAAACGAAGAAAGAACAATTTCCATTTTCCACCAAAATAAAACACAGTCACTACCTATCTACACACTACCTGTACCGTGAGACAGAGGCTGGAAATCCAAAAATAACAAAAAATATCTGGTTTAAACTGGGCGCTTTACTTTTACAGAACCGAGCAGAGGAAATCTCCGGAGCGACTTCACTGTTAAGCGGAGGAAAGAATCTGATGGTTACACTGGGAAGTACACAGACAGAGGTTTGAAAACCGAGCTCGAGCTCAACATTCTATGTTTCTGCATAGAGTTAACTCTTTCCTCTCCGGAGCAGTTCAAGTGCTGGAACTAACTGCATTATGTCTGAATACAGGAAGACTTCATGTTGTTTGAAACACAGACCTGTCGCGGCCCAGTGGTGTGGAGGGCTGAGGTGCTGGGTGTCTTACTGCTTACCACGGTGACCTGGGTTGGAAATAGATGTTGGTCATTTGGGGCCAGCCGAAGAATGGAAGATTGATCGTCCATAGGACTGCTCTCCTCACTCGAGGAAGGGGTTGTCATGGCTCACTGCTTGACTGCCACCTGGAGGAACCGGGTGGCAGCACAGGTGAGTGGCATTGTGTGGAAGGACCCACATTCAGAGCACCGAGGGCTGGGGGGTGGGATGGACCTCCTTACCTGGCCCTGTGGCGGGGATAGGACTCTGACCAAGGAGGAGGTAAGGGATGGCTGCAGCAAGTGGGGACTGGGCTGAGAAGCTGCTCGTCCTGTCATGGAAAATAAAACCCATATGGAAAACAAAAACAAAAAAACTTAGACCTTTGTGAAGATTCTGACCTGGTCCCTCAGCCTGTCTCTTACTTACCAAACCCCTGGTTCCTTCGCTAGTGGTGATGAGAGATTATTTTAGCAACAGAACATGGCAAGGTAACTTACTGGGTACTACTCTCTAGTATGGCAAAGAATAACATTAGAGACATACCTGGATGTACGCTGTATGCAGTGTGGTCTGTGTATCATTAAGCAACTGGTGTTCAGTCAAGAAAGACCTTTTCATTACAGAGGTGGAGATTAATATTGTTAGAAGCATCTACTGTACAGATTTGTGTCATTTGGAGGACTCACATGACCTTTTACAAGAAGTCGTTGAGGACATAAAATGGAAATAAGTGACCCTCAGTACATTTTGTGGATCTAGGGATTTTGATCAATAGGAAGGAGAGCTTGCTAAGGCAGTTGTGAGATACGATTAATGGATTAAATCTATCGAACATCGTAAGTTTCATCGTGACACATGATGGCAGCAATACAGTTTTCAACTGGAGTAAACATCACGCATGAAACAACAGCACAAAGAGAAATACTGCATGGCAACTATGCACAGCCAGTGTGTTCTACCACAGAGGGTTTCTGATTCCCTCTGACCTCGAGATTGAAGCTAGACAGTTCCGTGGGAGTTAGAACCCGAGGTGGCAGAACACACTGGTTATGTATAAAGTTGCTCATGCTGTATTTTTTATAGTGTACAGTATTATGTGAAATGTGTACATTTTGTTTTTTTTTCTCTTTCACAATTAAACTGACTTGTGCAGTCTTTAGAGGTTCTAGAATGTTATTCTACCACAGCAGGGTACAATCACATTCCATGACCTCTGAACTGTGGTAAAAGCATTTTAAAAGGATGGATTTCTATATAGAACAGTGCTCTACTATACACTGTAATAGATAATAAGGACACCACGGGAGGGGCACAAAGCAAGCAAGTGGATCAGATGCAGAGTCGGCCAGGTTCCACAGCTGTTTTAGGGAGGCTCTCCTTCCCTACCTCCTCATCGAACACTGCCTGTAAATCCGGCAGCCAGGTCACACAGTTATGATTCAGCATAGAAGAATAAGAAGGGGCAAGGTTGAAGAAGAAACAACAGTGGCCACGCAGTATCAGGGGCCATGAAGGAATCAGTAGTGAGGTTACCACAGGAATCAGGAAGTCACAAGAGGAGGATGTGCGAATGTTGTTAATACTTCAAGCTGTACATTGTCGGGAGTGAATTGGAGGTTTTGCAGAAGGGCTTGACAGTTATTCCGACAGCTATGGAAAACCCCTTTAACTGCATCATTGATCTACAGAGCTTCACGGGAATTTAAATTTAAAAGTTTTGTAAATTGAAATTTATTTCACCAAAAGTGAAGATACCAGTGCAGAGGTATATCATAGCCAAGTTACAGTTATTACATGTAATTGTTATACATCACATTTTGGTATGATAATTCTTGTGATCAAATTCTTGTAACAACCAGTACTTCACCATTCTATAACAAGCATTTGTATCCACTGTAATTCAATTCCACCAGGTGTTAACCACAAACCCAGCACACTGAAACATTAAAGGAATATAAAAAACTGTCGTCTGTTCACTATTTAGTACCAAGTTGATGTACCCATAAGGTAGAGGTTTAGGAGCCCAACCAGGGCCAGGTCAGAACTCTAGGCCACCCATAAAGTACCCTGCTCCCTTGGTGAGCCAGTATAGTCATGCCAGACTCTGCACTTCTCCAGGAATGTCTCCTGAGTAAGCCCTAAGAGTTGCTGTGATCTATTTCACGCTCTCCACTGTAGCCATCCTATCCTCCATTCCATTTCTGAGGGCATTGTGGTGGACAGCCACGTACCTCTCACCCTCTCAGCATTAAAATCATAGCACTGGCCTTCAAAAATCATAGAGAAAGGGTCAGAATGTGGAGCACTTAATTATTTTTAATCAATATTATGTCTACAGACAGTGGACCCTATATAGTAAGTGATAAGGAATATTTCTATCAGCCTAGTTCAGTGATTTAATACTTTGTGTGTCCAGAAATAGCTTTAACATTATGAGGAACATAGGTAAACTTGTGAGGAGCAAGGGTAAATTTGAGTGTGAAAATCATGCGCTATACGAATTCATAGCAGTTGAGAGGTATGGACAGCCAGTGTGCAGTAATACATTTCATGGCCACAAGACACATTAGTAGAAGCTGGTGCGGTAGGATTTGACTTTGGGGTAATCCCAGAATATATGGTAGTGGATTCCTTTGCCATTGGACCCCCTCCAACATCTATCTGAAGCATTTCTACCCCAAAGTGAGGGCATGTGGAAATTTTGGATTATGATTTACCAGCGGTATTCACACTAATCTGGAGAGTCTGTCAGCTTCAACTATGTTTCAGCAATTTTCCATCTTCTGTGATGGGTTGGGCTGTCCTGTCTGTCTCTGTGTGCCTCTAGAGTGTCCCCCTCCCCGGGCTGCCAGCAGTAACTTATTTATACCTGATATGTACCTGCATTTTGTTGCCAGATGGGTTACGCAATATAGGAGCTCTTTCCATTTTGATACAGGTCAGATGACATGGGCAACATTCTGTTCTGTCATCAAATAATGTCTGATCTGCATATATTTTAACAGGTTAGGGAGACCATATCTCCCCTTGAACATTTGAAGGGCACACAAATCACTTCTTCCAACAGTTGTGTGTGCTTAGTGAGGCCACAGTGGTTCCATCTATGGAATCCCTGTCTGTGTTCACTGGGTAAATTCTGTAGCACCTATAATAGGGAGTTAGCAGCCCGATCTCATTGGGCGATTGTCAGAGTCTGTATTTTGAGAATTACTTTTAGGGAATGAGTTGTCCATGGGTTGGCAATCTTTTAGGAAGTTGTGGCATGATTTTGCCATAGGTACTGTGAAAGTAGGGCTGGTAATGCAGCTCTGTTCTCTAGGGTATACCATCCTGTATCTAGGTGCTGTTTTGTTATTGTTACTATCTGAGCAAGTCCCAATAATAAAGTTCAAAATCGGGCAAACCAGACTGCTCTGCTCTTTTGGGAAATAGAGTGTGACAGTCCCTATCAAATTCTGTGGCCCTATCAAAGGAATTTCAAGCCAGTTTCTTCAGTCGTTGCCAAAAGGGTCTGGGAATATGTATGGGGATGGTCTGAAATAAAACATTAATCTCAGAGGAATGTTCTTTTTAATACCCCCAAAGGATTGTGGGAGCATGTTCAGGTGTGATATGTTCTCCATCTCTTCTAGGAGTATGAGGTGATTTAATTTATATAGTTTGGACAGTGCGGGGTTATTTAAATGCCCAAATATCAAAATGTATTGTTATTAGTCAATGAAAAGGAAATGTACTTTTGAATCAGGTGGGCAGCTCCCAGAAATTATCATGGCTTCCCATTTGGTGAAATTTATCTTACACCTGATATTGTCCCAAAAGTAGTCAGCTGCTTTACTAAGGCTGGGTAACAAGGCTGAATATGGCCCTGTCCCATTTGTTATGCAGAAAGAGTTAAATGCAAGGATCTCTTCTATCCTCTCCTTTTCTGTCTCTTGTCTGTCTGGTTGCATAACCAAATGTTCTTGTGAGACCTAGGAAATTATCACTCTGATGGTCTTGCGATTCTCCGCCTCTTGCTATCTCTCTGCCTTCACTTGCTGTTACTGTCTTTTCTACCCTTGCATATCTGTAGGTATAAAAATATATGTGAATCCTTATGTGGAAGTGTAACTGATACTGGGATCTCTTTGTTTAAAACTATATATAGTTCTATTGTTGAAATGATTGCAAAAAAGCTGTTTGGAACTCAAGGGGTTAACCTGAGATGCTAGTTTGCAAGCTCTTTGCAGAGCTGTCAACAAGAGGTCAGTTCTGGGTCACTATTTTCTTTTGCTGCACCTGCAAGAAGGAAACTGACAAAGTTCTAATACATTTTGAGAAAAACAGGATGTCTCTTAACAAGTTCCTAGCAAAGACTTGTTATAAAAAATGTAATATTTTGCTAGAGACTGAGATTTGAAATTGTGAAGAAACACTCAAAGAGGACTCTTGTTTCCTCTGTTTGTACTGCCTTTGTAAATAGTTATTCTGAACAATTTTATTTTTGTTTTACTGTTATTGATAATAGAACGCTCATTGTAAATTTTACAACTGCTCCTGGTTTGCTTATGCTTCCTGACCTGTGCCTCATGACACTGGGGTAGTGGGGATGGAGTCTGTGATGAAAACAGTGAGTTGTCAGTATAAAGTGAAAGCTTCTGCTCTGACTCCCCACCTCCACACCCTGAATTATCCCTATTTTTTCTCTGATGGCTATAGCCAAGCCAAGGGCTATTCACACAGAGCAAATAGAAGAGGGACAGGGACACCCTGCCTTCTAACCCCTACTAAGGGCAGATCTCCTGGAAATAACACTCTTTACGCTAGAGTTTGCCTCTGGAAAGGAGTATAGGGACCATAGACAGGTAATTAATTTAAGGCGGAATCCCATTACCTCTAAGGTACTGAATAGAAAGGCCCAGTCAAGCCAGTCAAAAGCATTTTGATCATCCATAGAAATGGCCAATTGAAGGCCCTGCACATCTTTTGTGCATGCAGTATTTATTTATTTATTTAGTTTTGTTAACCGGGTAGGTGCCTAGCCATAAAATGACTATTTTCGAGGCACAACCGGGAGAGTACAACAAAAGGAGAACAGTTGAACAACAGCAACATGGCTACAATCATACAAATAGAGAAACAGTACAGCAGTGCTACAAAATACAATGGGTAGAAACAACAAAAATAATGGCAAGCATTATACAGATAATGGCAGTAAGATATATAATAAGTGCAGAAACCATGGACCCGACCTGCAGGAGTGAAAGGATTAATAAGATAAATACGGTTATATAGAGAGAAATGTGAGGAATGTTCAAACATAACAAGAAAGACTGACAGAAGGAAGGTCAGGGGTAGTAACTGGCAAAACAACAGTGGATGGTCAGCAACAAGGTTCGAGAAGGAAGAGAGCTAGTAGTCAAGAAGTTATTTACAAAGAGAAGGAAAAATATGGGGAGAGGAAGAGGAGACAGTCTTGGAGCTGGATTAGAGCAGGGTGACATTACTGGTAAGTCTCAGGAGCTTCAGGTTGGGTCAAAGCATGTACATGTATCAGCTAAGGATGAATATGACGATGTTCACTTTTAAATCCAAAGTGAGACTGAGACAGCCGGAGGTTGAGTGGAAGAGCATTCCATAGCCTGGAAGCAGAAATTGGAAGGCCCTATGCCTTTAGTGTCCGACATCTCGGAACATAGAGCAAGGTTTGTCAGCTGATGCATGAGCCATGGGAGGATGGTTGAGGGACCAACAACGCCCCAGCTGGGATGGGTTTTCCGGATAATCGACTCCATTAGTGATCCAAGGGAGTAATGTCTACTGGCAGAGGGTGAGAGCCAATTCAGATCCTTATAAAGAAGGCAGTGATGTTTGAGTCGAGAGCACGAAGAGGCAAATCGGCATATATTGTTATAAGTTACGTCCCATTTTAGTAGGGAGGTTTTATGGGCAGAGGTAAGAATAGAGGCACCATAAGTAAGGGTTGGGAGCAGAATACCTTGGGCAATTGCTAATTTGGCCGAGGGTGTATAAACATGTAGCTCGTTTTGTAGCTACTCCTAGTTTCGAGTTTACAGCTTCGCACGAGGACTGAATGTGAAGATTAAAATCCAGGGACTGGTCCAGGAGGATCCCAAGATACTTGAAGGAAGTAACATTTTCAAGGGAAATCCTCCTGGGTACTTGAGTATAACAAGGAAGTGACAAAGATTGTCATGTAGATTTTGTTCCTTGATAAAGCCTGTTTGATCCGAGTTGACTAGGGCCTCACTACTTCCTGCACACTCTAACTAGAATCGAGGTGAAAATTCTTAACTCTGTGAAGAGAAGTGAGATTTGGGGTTATCAAGCACATCTCATCAAGTCTTTACCAGGTTTGTGATGACCGATATCAGAGCCCTGTGCAAGGTTCGATGTGTCACCTCTCCCTCCAGCACCAACCCATAAAGTGTTACCAATTTAGGGGTGACATGCTCCTTAACACATCTGTTCCCATAGGCGCCATATGGCATCAGAACCATCCATTGCTAGATCCGACACAAAATGGCCACGGAGCAAATGAGTTAAGGCTTTATAAAATTTGAAGTCAGCCTGACCATCACAGGGATTTTTGAAGGACATGATAGTTTCCTCTATTTCTACCTCTGTTCCAAGTCAATTTACTTGTGATTACTGAGGGAGGGTAAATGAGTTCTGCCTAGATACAGATGTATCTTTGTCATATGATCATCTGATCTCTCTTCTTTGCACAGTGTCCTATAGTAGCAGGTAAAGTTCTCTGCAGTCTCTGTAGGGTAAGTTGTTTCCACCCTCTGTTACTATGATCTATAAGCTTAAGTACTGCCCTTTAAAGAGTCTGTTTCTAATTTGCCCTGCTAGGACTTTACCCACTTGCCCTCCCCATCATAGAAAGTGTGACCGGCATAACGGAGTTGTCCCTTTGTTTTACTGACTGTGTCTGCCTTAAGAGCACCCTTTTAACTGTAAAAACATCAGATGGGAGGCTCCCTTAGCTTATAGGCTCCTCCAGGCTGTTTCAGATTTTTATATAGCCCCAAGGAAGGGAAAGGATCATAATTTGCCCCAATGGGCTAGCTGCATAATCCCTTTCCACTTCTGACTCCTGATCGCCCCTACGCTTCAGCGCTTTTGTTACATCTTTATAGGCCGATCATGGGGTGTACCCATTGACTTGAGCAGAGCATCTTTTTCAAATGTGATTCCCAATTTTAAATCAGGTTCAGGGTTTTATTTAACTCTAAAAATTGATTAGCATTTTGCTCATAAAAGTGCTAAAACATTGTAAAATGCATAGCACTTGCCTCATTGTGTTTAACAAACATAACACTTCTAGAAAACCTATATAAATACTTTCTGTACAGTTAGCATTGTCCCATGGAAAAAACTGCTAATCAATTATTTAAAACCCTGAGGTTTTGGTACCTATTGATGAAAGAGTTTAACTAACAAGAGCCTGTACCCTGGGGGCTGCCATGGCTCCTAATATGTTAATCTGTACCTTCTCCACTAGGAGAGAAAAACTGTTTCTCCAGAGTAAACCCTTCCTTGACCAAATCTGCCTGTATCTTGATGACTTTCTGGTTATATTGAAAGCCAGTAGGGAAGAACTGGTGGCGTTTGTGGAGTACTTAGAAAATTCAAACCCACAATCTGAAGTTCAGCAAGACCCGTGACAATAAAAGTGTTAATTTTTAGACTTTGTGATATCTAAAAATTTAATGGGTGTGATCACAACTGAAATGTACAGAAAACCGACTGACAGTAATTCTGTTCTCCATGTTGAGAGCAGCCACCGCCATGTGGCAGAAAATATACCCACCGCCAGTTTATTAGGTTGAAATAAAATTGCAGTGATACACATAGAAACATAAAAAATAGAAATTGTCGGGCAGATAAGGCCTTGACCCACCTAGTCTGCCCTATTACCACTTACAATTAGCTCTATCATGCACTCAGGGCTTCAGATAATTTTTGGGTGGAAGTCAAATACTTCCATGGGTTGAAATTTGGAAGTCATTTCAGTTTTGCTGAGTCAAAATACTCCAGCTGTCAATTTTGATGTCAAAATAATTCCAGTTGACAAATGTTGGCAGTCAGAATACTCCAAGTCCTACAGTTTTAGAAGTCAAGTTATTGACCTTCTGAATACCTCACTGTAATCCATGCTACAGCCAGATAAATACATTTCTTAATTTTAGGAAAGGAAAACATTCAGTACACAGTAATGATCTGCAAACAATATGTGTTTATTTCATGAGTTGTTACTGCAGTTCCATCAAGTTAACTTTATCATGCTAGTATGTTTAAGTTGCTTGCAGACTGATGCCTGCTACATACATTCAAAGTCTGGTAGTCAGAGATAAATCTCTCTCGTGTGAGAAGAACTAGTAATTATGGATTGGGAAGAAGGAACCCAAGTTACCAACCTAGGACTCTTAGTCAACGATCTTCACCAAGAGCATAGCAAGGAATTTTAGTTTTCTCTACAGCTGCCCTCTCCAGCACTGTGTATGTATGGTAAACAAGCATGCTAGGGAATTTGGGAAGAAGAAAAAAAAAGGTTGGCACAATTTGGAAATCCAGGCCAGGGGCAAAAGACTTCTAGGAAAACATAAAGTGAACTTACAAGCTTAAATGTGCAGACTGGTGGGCTGAGGCCCTATCTGCCGACACTGTCTGTGTATCTTAAATGATAGAACATTAAACAGATGCAGACACTACTCAGTGGACAAAATCAAACACCAAATACAGCAGGGCTTCCACTGTAGATTACAATGAACTATGATTAGAAAATACAGGTTACTCACCTGTAACAGGAGTTCTAGGAGTGGTATATGTTGTTCATCCACACTGTCTGGCAGGTTCCTTGCCACTTTAAATCTTGCCGAAGGTCTTCAAGCTGGCTCCTCCCACTCACCCAGGTGGTAAAACCCTCGGCTCTGCCCCATGAAGCCAGATCTAGCCCACTGGAAGCCAGGTTGCGCATTGAAGCGAGGAGGTTGTGTGGATGAACAACATATACCACTCCTAGAACTCCTGTTACAGGTGAGTAACCTGTATTTCTAGGGACGGATATGTTGTTCAATCCACACTGTCTGGCAGACTCTAGCAGTTCTCCGGGAGGAGGAAGGCAAAGCGCACCCCTACTTAGGGAATAAGGACTGAGAACCGAGGTCCCAAAACCAGCATCCGGCATGACTCAAGGTCAATGTGGTAATGGAAATAAGGTGTGTGCTGACTTCCAGGTAGCAGCCCTGCAGATTTCCTGGATAAGGCACTCCCTAGAAGCAGCCAACGAAGCAGCGGTATGGCGGGTAGGAATGAGCTCTTATCCCTCTGGGAGGCTCCATGCCCGCCAACCTATAGCGAGATCTATACAGGAGGTGACCCACCTGCTCATCGTCCACTTGGCTGCAGGTCTGCCAGGTGCGGCTTCAGCATAGGTGACAAACAGTTGGCGAACCTCTTCCCAAACTTCAGCCGCCCCGGCTTCCTTATAATAAGCGAGCCTTCTAGGGTCTAGAGTATGGAGCCCATATTCGGCCTCCCGAGGTGTGATTGGGGTAGAACACTGGCACAGTCAACACCTGGTTAAGGTGGAACTCCAACACCACCTTTGGAAGGAATTTGGGGGGCGCAGGACAACCTTGTCCCTGTGGAAGACCAGATAAGGAGACTCGATGGAAAGCACCTGGAGCTCTCCCATCCTTCTGGCTGATGTAACAGCCACCAAGAAGGCGGTCTTCCACGACAGGTGGGAGATATTGCACCTGTGCATCGGTTCAAATGAGCTTGCCCATGAGCTTAGCCAAACAAGCAGTAGATCCCATGGAGGTGGAGGTTCTCGCACCGGAGGGATATGTGATTAAGGCCTTTGAAAAGCGCCCGACAGCCTTCTCCTGCGCTGACTGCTTGCCGCCCGTGCCCGGTAAGCAGAGATGGCTGCCAGGTGCACCTTTAAGGGTCGCCGACCAAGCCCTAGCTGGAGAAAGGACCACAGGTAGTCCAGGATGCTAGCCAAGGAACAGAAAGAAGGGTCCAACCCTTGTCCTGACACCAAATGGCAAATCTCTTCCATTTGAAGGCATAGCATTTTCTGGTCGACTCCTTACAGGATGCCTCAACGACGTTGAGGACCTTGTCGAGAAGACCCAAGGCCTGGAACTCTAGCCGCTCAGGAACCAGGCAAGTCAGGTGCAGGGATTTTAGGTCAGGATGGAGAACCTTCCCTTGTTGACTGAAATCAGGTCCAGGTGGGCTGGAAACCACCTCGGGAGCCTGGAGCTGAGGCTGAGGCTGAGGCTGAGGAGATCTGGGTACCAGAACTGCTGGGACCAGTCTGGGGCTCAGAATCACCTGCACCTTTGTCCCTCTTTGCATTGAGAAGCACCTTGTGCATCAAGGGAAATGGAGGAAGGCAAGAAGAGGCCAGGGTCCATGGCCTCGAGAAGGCATCCCCTGCAGCGAGCCCTGCTGAGGGGGGCATGAAACAGCCTCAGCTTTGCATTCTCCTGGAAGCGAACAGGTCCACCTGAGCAGTGCCTCAATGGGAGAACAGATCTTGTACTACCTCCAGCAGGAGAGACCACTCGTGAGATGCAGCGCCTATCCAGCTGAGGGCATCAGCCAGACTGTTGGAGGCTCCTGCCACATGGGCGGCTAGGAGATCCGCCTTCAGGCGATCACGAGAGACCAAGTGGAGAGCCTCCTGCACAGAAGAGCAGGGAGTCGTCCCGCCCTTTCGGTTGAGGGTAGTACATGGTGGTGGTGTTGTCCATCTGGCCTGAACCACTTGACCCCGCACAAACGGAGCAAAGGCAGTGTGGGCTAGATGCACCACTTGGAGCTCCAGCAGGTTGATGTGGCATCGAGACCCTGAGGGAACAGAGGCCGTGGGACCTGAGCTCCCCAGATGGGCACCCCAACCCATCAGAGGCGTGCGGTGCGTCCAGAGTGACCATCGGCTCGGGATGGACAAATGGAATACCCTCCTGCAGATGAGCTGGAGCGAGCCACCACTGTAGGCCGTCCCACATCTCCTGGGTCACCATCACTGGCGGTCCAGAGGGACGGAGTGCTGTGACCATTGGTAGGCCAGCTCCCATTGCAGGGGCCATATGCTCAGCAGGTCCAACAGAACCACGCTGGTGCAGGCCGCCATGAGACCCAGAAAGCGCAGGAAGTCGCGCCAGGCAGCACTGCCCAACCAGAAATGACTGGGCAAGGGAGGAAAGGACCTTGGCCCAGTTACGCCAGGAGCCGGGCTCTGGCTCAAGAGAACTGAGCTCTGCCTGATGGAACTGAATCACCTCACGATGGCACAAGTTCCGACTTGGCCTCGGTGATGAGGAGGCCAATCTGAGAGCAGACCTGGAGGCCAGATCCCGGACCGCCCACCTCAAACTGGAGGGGCTGCAATCAGCCAGTCGTCCTGGTAAGGGTACACCCGGACCCAGGAGCTGCAGGAATGCTGTCATCACTGCCATGCATTTGGTGAAGACCCTGGGAGCTGGAGAGGGCGGGCATGGCCCGAACTCCGTAAAGAGATCCCTCTGCTCGAAGCGGGGAATGGCTGATGAGACGGACCGGACTGGGACGGAAAGAACGCCCTGAATGTCCAGAGAACAAAACCACATGCCCTAGTTCCAAGAATGGAATGACCTGAGCCAGCGTGACCATCCTGAAGGTGCACTGCCTTAGGAACTTGTACAGGTCGTGCAGGTGCGAGAATGGGCGCCAGCCCCCGTCCGTTTTGGGACCAGGAAGTACATGGACACAAACCCTGGGTCTGGAGGAGGGTCCGCCACCTTGCTGATCACCTCCTTCTGGATGAGCAAGACAATGTCGAAAAGCTCCAACGAGCCGACAGAAGGATGCGAGGAACCTGTTGCCCCTGTGGGCGGCGGCTCGCCGATAGGAAGGAACTGCTCAAATTCCAGAGGCAGGACCCACACCTCACCGCCTTCAACACCCAGCGGTCCGTGGTGATAATGGACCAGGCGGAAAAAGAAATTGAGGAGCCATTCCCCAGGGGAAACTGGGGAGGAGTGGCGAGGTTGGGAGAACCTCAACCCGTCACTGGGCAGGCTTGGAGGAAGGGGCCAGCTGAGGGACCTCCTGGACCCTGCCTCCGGCTTCCTACTGGAGGAAGTGGCAGACTTGGCCTTAGGGTGCCAAGTGTGTGCCTGCTGTCCCTGGTGCTGGTGCTGCTGGGCTGGACATGCACACAGGGGTGGAAGGGCAAAAGGGCTTATGCTACTGCTGGCAGCCTTTGTCCTTCTGGGCAGATGTGACCTAGTCCAGGTGGCACTGGACTTCTCGATCCTCTCGGAGATGGCCTTCCACCCTGGCCGAACAAGTCGGTGCCCAGGAAGGAACGTCTGCCAGCTTGTGCTGGGTGTCTGCCATGAAGGTGGAGATCGCAGCCATCTCTGCAACACATAGCCCTCGCGGCCGCTACTGATGGGAACTGCAGAATCACCATCGCCATGAAGTTTGGAGCTGCTGTTTGCTCATGCAGCCCTCCTGATCCCGCAACTGCTGGACCATGGTCTGAAGGTCAGCCGGAGATGAGGAATCACCTCATCCAGGGAACCCATAAGGGTGTGTGAGTAATATTGCCATCAGAACGGCGAGCTAGCTGGCTGAAGACCTAGGGAGGAAGCAGCGTAAACCTTCCATCCCGCGTAATCAGCTTTTGGATTCCTTATCAAGCGGTTTAGTCCACGTCCCGAGCGTTCCCGGAGCTGGAAAGCTATGGTCACAACCCTTCCACAGAGGGTGCTCGCGAGAAACCGGAGAGTGAGCGGTGAGGACTCGTACTTCGAGCCATCCTAGCAGAAGGTGCAGGACAAGATGCTGGCGCTGCCACAGCACCAGGGCCGGGCCAACAATGGCTTCAGCCACAGGAAAGGCCTCCATAGAGAATCCCTCAGTCCAGTATCTCCATGAGGGATAACTGGCCTGTTTTGAAATGGTTCGAGCTGCATCCCGGTGGACTCCGAGATGAGCGAAGCAAACCTAAAAGCGAGGATGGGCTCTCACCCACCGACTGGCCCCTGCAGACTCCAGGTCAAGCGGCCTGGAGAACGAGGAGAAGTCGTCGTCAGACTCCGGAGTCTGCAAGAGCTGCAGGGCACCTGAGCCACCCCCTCCACCTGCGAGGTCGATCGGGTGAGGTGACCAACAACCTGTGGGCAGTCCTGACCCGACCTAGAATCCTTGGTGGGGCCCCAGTCTTTGGTTGTGGGCCGAGGAGGTTCCCACCACAATGGTGGAGCAGCAGCTCGATCGAATAACCGGTGCGGGTTCAGCTCCTGACCACTCCGAGGGTTGTTTCGGCCACTCCGGTGAGAGCCACTTAATGGCGGAGAAGCCAGAGGGTGAAGCTTATTCCTGGACAATAGAGCTGCTGCCACATTAAATCCTTGCCAGCACCGGCGCAGCTTGCGCGGGCCTATCCTCAGAAGAGGACCGACAAGGATGACGGCGCGCCGCTTTCCATAGTGCTGAGCCTGAGACCGCCAGCGTCGGCGGGACCGGCTGGACCTGGAAGAGGACCGAGACCTCTGAGGGTTCGAGGGTGGGTCAGAGAGGGGCGGAAACCTGCTCCTTCCTCGGTGCAGGGACCTTAACGGGGACTCCAGAACAGGAGAACACAGGCAAGTCCTCAGTTTTCCACAGGGAACCGGTGAAGTAGAGTTGTCGGCTTCTCCAGTCGACAAACCATTTGTGGTCGAGAAAATCTTGACAGCGTTGGCGGATATCTAAACCCAGCTGACCTGGCGGAGGCACCATGAAGCCAGTGGCGCGCAGCAGCCTCGAGCTGAAGTCCCGAGTCGACCAGTCCAGTGAAGGGATCTCTCCTGCTCCCATGAACATCAACAGTGGGACTTACCCTTAGGGAGTCCTTCTTGGACCCGACTGGAATGTCGATGGCCTCCCCTTGGTGAAGAGGGACTGGCAAAGCTCCTAAAAGCGAAGCCGTGTGGGAGGGAGCCCAAGAGGGCAGGATAAATGCCGCGGCGAGGAGGAAGAAGGCAGCCTGGAGCGCCTCCTCCTCGAGGGCAATCAATTGCTCAACTGTTCACGGAGCCTCCGCCTGGACACTGCCAACAGGCCTCCTTGAACTTGACCGGCAGATACCGTTCTGGGCCGCCTGAGAAGAAGTCTGGCAGCGCAGTCCTCCAAGACCGAGCTGAAAAGGACTTGCACAATTGTCAAGCCTGCGAGTGCGTGGCCAAACCCCAGGCAGTAGGACGCGTGGAAGTGCGGATCGGTCGAGGACATCTTCTGCCCACGGGCACCGACGGAGCCGAGTCCGATTTGTCCATCGCAGCCATGAGGAAGACTAAGACCAAAGTCTTGTAAATTTTAAAATAAGTTCTGGAAATTCCAAGAGTGTGGCTCCAGGCCTAAAACGCAGAGCACTAAGGAGGGAACCTGAGCTTCCAGGTGAGGAAGATCTGGTGTCATGGGGCAGAGCCGAGGGTTTTACCACCGGGTGGTTGGGAGGAGCCAGCTTGAAGACCTTCCGGCAAGATTTAAAGCAGCAAAAGAACCTGCCAGACAGTGTGGATTGAACAACATATCCACTCCCTAGAAACAGTATTTGGCATCCTCTTTGGGACTCAGGCAGGCTACCTATATTGCCTACACAGGCTGGCACAAGAAATCCAGATGGGATACGGTTCTGGAACTGGCTAAACAGGCCTCTTCCCAGATAGCCAAGGAGCTGAAGGGTGGCTGCTGATGGAATCAAGGCATCCAAAATGCAATTTCATGCTGCTGTGAACTCCAACGATGTGGCATCTAGAGTCATGGCTACATCTCTGTCTTTCAGAAGACATGCTTGGCTCAGATGCCTAGCCTATCACAGGATACCCAGACTAAGGCCATGGATTTTCCTGTAGTAGGTAACTCTCTGTTTGGGAAGCAGACAGCACAGGAGTGCACAGGTCAAGGAAAGGCAGGCCACTCCAGACAAGCAGCAGTCTAGGGCAGGGGGCAGGCCCGCTCAAAGGCCTTTTACAAGCCCAGGCCTCCTCTCCTTCCCACAGAGGGGTTCTTCAGAGGGAGGGGCAGGAGGGGATGAGCAGGGCTACTCCTCCTCCCTCTCAGTCTAAGGCTCCTGCCAAGCAGACACCCTGATGTGTCAGCCCGGTCAACTTCAACTTCCAGTAGGAGGCAGGTTGGCTTACTACTTCCAGGCCTGCAAGTCTGTGAGACCTCAGACAAGTGGGTCCTGAAGTAGTAAGCTGAGGACGGCCCTCAGCTTCAAAAAATTTCAAAAAGAGGGCCAAGTCTTTTCCACCTGCATCAATCTCAGAAACCCTTGCCCTAGAGACAGAGGTTTCCTCTCTTCTAGCTCTCAGAGCTATAGAGAAAGTTCCTACTCAGCACAAGGGAAAAGGACTGTACTCAAGGTACTTCCTTACCCCAAAGAAAACAGGGAGTGGAGACCCATCCTAGACCTAAGGTATTTGAACAAACCATTTCAAAGCCCAAATTCAAAATGGTAACTCTGGGAATAATCTTTCCCTCTCTAAGGCCAGGGGATTGGCTAACATCTGGACCTCAAGGATGCCTACTTCCATATTCTTATTAGGTGCTCTCACAGAAAATACCTCAGGTTCGAGTTGCCTTCAGGCCATTACCAATTCAGAGCCATGCCATTCAGCCTAACATCAGCTCCAAGGGTGTTCACAAAGGGCCTTGCAGTAGTGGTGGCTTACCTCAGAAGACAGGGTATCACCATCTTCCCGTATCTGGACGACTGGCTCTTAGTTGGTCAGTCACCTTACAGGTCAAGTAAACTCTTCAAACTACCTAGGACCTACTCAGCTCCCTGGGGTTTCTTCTCAATCTTCCAAAGTCTGTCCTCGAACCAGTTCAACTTCTCACCTTTATAGGCATAGAGTTGGACACTGTACAAGCAAAGCCTTCCTTCCCTGGCAAGGGTGAAGGCCCTAGTGGATCTCGCTTCCTCCTTTCGACCTCAGGTCTCTCGCACAGCAAGACAGTTCCTCCAGCTCCTGGGCCATATGGCAGCTTCCACAGCAGTGGTGCAGGAGCAAGGTTCAGATGAGGGACATTCAGTTTCATCTAAGGTCTTTTGATCTCAAAAGAAGGATCCACTTACCAAACTGTTTCCAGTGACTCAGTCTCTGGTCCAAGCTCTCAGTGGTGGCTGGACCAGGACAACCTCAGACAAGGGGTTCCATTTCTCCCTCAAGTACCATCAGTAGTTCTAAATCAGGGTGCTTCTCCACTAGGGTGGGGAGCCCACCTGGGAGCCCTGACAGCTCAAGGGGTCTGGTCTCCACAGGAGTCTCTCCTTCATATCAATCTCCTGGAAGTCAGGGCAGTTTTCCTAGCCCTGCAGAGCTCTCAGATTCAGTCAAGGGGCAAGGTGGTCCAAGTCAGAGCGGACACCACACCACAATGTGGTACATTAACAAGCAGGAGGCACTCGGTCCCTCGGCCTTGTGCACAGAAGCCATGAAGCTGTGGTCTCTGCCTATACTCTTTAGACTTCTCTGGTAGCGGTTCACATTCCAGGGAAGGACAACGTACTAGTAGATGCTCTGAGCAGAATTTCACAGGGACATCATGAATGGTCCCTGGATCCTCACATCCGGAAGGTCATCTTCTTGGTGGGGCACTCCAGAGACAGATCTCTTTGCAGCACCGGACAATCATCAATTTCCTCTGTTTTGTTGCAGACCTCCAGTCCTGGGGACGGTTCCCCAGGATGCTCTCTTTTTGGACTGGAAGGGCAGGTTTCTCTATGCCTTCCCTCCTTCCCTCTGCTGTTCAGAGTTCTGATCAAGATCAGGACTCAACCCTACACAGTGATACTGATGGCTCCAGATTGGGCCAGACAGCCTTGGTATCCTCTACTGCTGTCCTTGTCAGTGTCACATCCACTATCTCTGCCCAGGACATACAATCTCTGTCCTCCTCCCAGGGCGGATCTGGTACCCCAATCTCCAGTCTCTCACTCTCAAAGCCTGGCTCTTGAAGAGTTAGAATATGCAGTACTACATCTTTCTCAGGGAGTTCTGGATATTCTGAAGGTCTCCAGAAAACCTTCCACTAGAAAAACTTACAACTCCAAATGGAAAAGGTTCAGTATTTGGTGCTCTCAGAAAGGCATCCTGCCTGATTCTGCAGACATTTCCACAACTTTAGACTATCTAGTTCATCTGAATGGTCTAGGCCTTAGGCCTGCCACTCTGAAAGTTCATCTAGCAGCTGTCTCTGCATTCCTCTCAGCAGGGAAGGGCTCTTCCCTGGCATCTCATCCTGTTTTCAGAAAGTTTTTCAAAGGTCTGGTTCACATTAACCCTCCCTTTAGGGAGCCCACTCCACCTTGGGATCTTAATGTCTGCATAGCTCAGCTAATAAAGCCACCCTTTGAACCTCTGGCTTGGCGAATTGAAGTACTTGACCTGGAAAACTGTGTTTCCTGGTAGCTATTATTCTGCCAGGTGATTATTGAGTTACAGGCTCTGTCAGTTGGACCTGACTTCATCTCCTTCCATAGGGACAAAGTGGTCCTAAGAACCAATAGGAGGTTCTTGCCCAAAGTGGTATCGGATTTTCATCTGAACCAGTCTATATCTCTCCTGTGTTTTCACTTACCATTCTTCTTCAGGTGAAAGAAGGTTACACAGTCTGGCTGTTAGAGGGCCCTTAGCTACTACATTGAGCACACTAAGGCACATAGAAATGACTGTCTTCAATTGTTTCTCACTTATGGTGAACTGGGGAAAGGTAAGCCTGCCACTAAAAGAACTGTTGCCAGGTGGATTGTTTCTTGTATACAATTTTGTTATGACAAGTTGGGTAGAAACGCCCCTTCAGGCCTGAGGGCTCACTCGACTAGAGGTACAGCTGCTTCTCTAGCTGCAGCCAGAGATATACCTTTGTTAGAGATCTGTAAAGCAGCCACCTGGAAAACAGTACATACTTTCAGCAAGCATTACTCCCTGGACATCCAGGCTAGGAGTGATGCTAGGTTTAGTACAGCAGTACTGCACAGCCTCTTCCCAAAATAGGTTCTGCATTCCCTCCTCCATAAGGAACTGCTTGGTAGTCTACATTATGTCTGAATACAGCAAGACTTCATGTTGTTTGAAGAAAAATTACTCACCATAGTAATGTTGTTTCTTCTAATGGAGTCTTGCTGTATTCAGATACTCTGCCTCCCCTCTCAGAACCTGATTTTGGGAAGTGGGCTGGCAGGTACAGTCTTGCACCTCAGGGGTGTACCTCTGTACCCTCCCTCTGTGGTGTGCTAGATGATGTTATTTTTCTACTTATGTGTTTTATACTTAAATATTGTCACTACCTTTCCTTCTTGGGTTCTCGACTTGAGTCTTTTGGGCCCAAAAGAATCTTTTGCCTTTGGCCATATGTTTGAACAATTCCATACTATAGTATATTAGTTAGTTTGCTCATAAGAATCTGACGGTTACACTGGGAAGTACCACAGACAGAGGTCTGAAAACCAAACTCGAGCCTCGACTTTCTATGCTTCTGCATAGAGTTAACCCTTTCCTCCAGGGCAGTTCAAGTGCTGGGGCTAACTGCATTATGTCTAAATACAGTAAGACTTTGTTAGAAGAAACAACATTACTATGGTGAGTAATTTTTCTTATATGTACAGTTCTAGCATCTCTTATTTTTATTTTTTTATTGAAATCTAGGATTACAAATAGCTTTGAGCAGGAACTGCTAGTTTACAAAGGTTCCACATCGAAGGAATGAGGGTATACATACATACAAAGTTGACATAATAATACATAGTAACACAATAAAAAGAAGCAAGAGTCTGAGGCTTAGGAAATTCCAGAAATTCAAAATGTGCCAAATGTTAGGTAGCATGACATACCAGCCAAGGGCAATCTTAGAAATAAGCACTGCAGGTGGGGGGTGGAGAGGAGAATGCAGGAAGGCCGTTGTTGGAGGGTAGAGGTGAGGGTAAGAGCTTATGATTATTCAAGTGCCTTCTCAAGTTCTTCAGGTGAAAGAACTGTGAAGCAAAAGCTGAGCTGATTCTGGTACTAAAGACTACAGAAGGCACTCTTTAATCATAACAGATACCAGAATGGTGCAAAAAACATGTTAAAATCACGTTGAAGACATCTTGGTTTTTTTGTTTTTAATGGAACTTTAATTTAAAATCAAAATGTTAGCCGCTCTGTGGCGCTGGTGAAGGTGTTCACTCGGCAGCTGGCGACCTGGGTTCGCCCCAAGCCCGGGTGTCAGAAGCGAGTCCGGTAGGGAGGGAGTATAGAGTGTCCTTTGGATGCTTCCCTCCCGAAGAGCAGACCTTGGCACCTGGAGGTGGCTTGGGTGGCGTTCTTGGTGGTGTGGTGCCTCGACATGTGCAATGCCCCCACCCCTAGAGTTGCCATCATGGCCGGCCCATTAGTGGAGGGGGTGGGTCAGACTGAAAAGACAAAATCTACCCCTGGTCAACTGGATGGCCACTGCTCCCCATCACCACAGTAGCCTGTAAGTGTTCGAGCTGACCCCTGCGTTCCTGGGATACGTGTCTGTGTACCTGTGGGCGCTTCTCCTCCCTCGTCTGCCACGTGGGGCCCTCCCAGATAAAGGGTTATGTCAGGGTCATGGCAGAAGGGCAGCGGATGGGCGGGGTGGCAGAGGGGTCCTTGGCGCCCAAAGGAGTGGCCAACCGGGGATTGAGAGGAGCAAAAAAAAAGACAGCAAAATGTTTTACTTTATAGAAAATAAGAAAAAAACCCTGTGTGGGAACTGGATTATGCCAACTGACATAGAACTTACAGAAATTTGAACTGTTTGCATGGAAGACCTCTCTTATGGTTATAAAAATGTCTGAAATGATTAGAAATAAAAATACTACCAGCTCCATTGGCACCGAGTGGTGAGGTGCACACTTGGCATGCTGGTGACCCGGGTTCATGCCCCATACTCCAAATATGACCCCTCAAAACACAATGACATCATGGCTATTGACTGGGTTCCCTCTACGAAGACTAAAATTGCTGACAGAAAGCACCTAGCTTTAACTGAGCTTTTGTCTTCTAGGTTTCTTGAAAGGACAGAGCAAGGTGAAGCATTAAGGCTTCTTTTGGCTAAGCAGAGTTACTGCTTTGTTATTATTTTGTTTTGTTCTTACAGGTTTTGCAGTTTGATCTCTCTTTCTCACATTGAAGGAGCTGATTATTTTTCTTCCACAGCTCTTCCAGGGGATTAAGCTCGCCCTCCCAGGATTGACCACCTTTGTAGGAGTACATCTAGGACACTGATTTCTCGTCCTGCTTCAGGACAAGGCAGTAGAACTTACAGTTACACATAAAACCACAAGTTAGACACCTTTAGAACTGCACTCTTGCATTAAGGCAGAGTAAAAGGGAGGGAAAGAAAAAGGGAGAAGTCAACAATAGTCACGTTGGGAGTGGTGCAGTGCAGTGGCTGTGGGCAGCAGTCTTCCAGGAGACATTCTGGAGGCTGCGGTGGTGCCCTATCTGCATGCATCTCTCTGGGTTGAGGCGAAGGTTGCTCATCTCCAGACAGAGCTGTCTAGGATTAGGGGACCTTCCTCCTCTTAGGGACCACCAATGCCACCCTGCTGCCTCAAAGGATGCTAGTAAAGAGGCGGCTGGACAGCAGTGGGCTCAGGAAGGGTGAGGAGAGGTTGGACAGAGGCGCATACCACCTGTGGTTCCTCAGCAACAACTCCTATGCCATTCTGGCTGAGTGAGGCTATGCCATAGGGGCACCCACAGTGGAGTATAAGGTTGCTGTGGGGCACCTCCGTGGTGGAGAACCCAGGAGGGCAAGGGACCCAGAGGAGAAGCAAGCAACTCCTAGTTGGGATGCCTCAGCTTGGAGGGTTAGGGAGGCCTAATCCTGAGGATCACAGGGCAACAGCACAGGAGAGGGAGCTAGACATCATTGTCCACCTGGGGACAAATGACCTGGCTGACAGTGAGGCTGGGGCAGTGCAGAGGAGTTCATGGAGTTGGGGGTCTTAGACAGGTGGCATGCACGGTAACCTTCTGGAGGTGCCACCTGTATACAGCATGAGAGATTCTGGGATGCTCCATACCAGGAGTTCAATGAATAAGCTGAAGAGCTGGTTCAGAGTTGAGGTTTTGGCTTCACTAGGGACCCACCTGGAGAGAGATGTGGGCTTGTCGCAAGGAATGGTCTGCATCTATCCGAGGGGGACAAGGATCCTGAGTGAAAGATTTGAATGTTTCATTGGTAGACATTTAAACCTAGCCAAGGTGGAATTATGCAGGAAAAACTCAACTGCCCCCCCCAACCACTGGTCAAGGCAGTCAGACAAGAGGATACTAAGGATGAGAAACAACTGACTGAAACAGGGTAATGTCAGGGAGACATAAGAGGAAGGGATGGGATCAGAACAAATGAGAGCGAAGTCATCAAAACATGGAGGGCCATGTAAATATGCCAACAGCCTGGGTAACAAGATCCCTGACATGGTGGCACTGATGGCAGAGGGAGACTTAGATATTGTAGCAGTCACTGAAACATGGTATACAGAAAACCATGACTGGGATGTTAATATACCTGAGTACACAGCCTACAGGGAAGACAGGAAGGGCAAAAGGGAGGAGGGGAGCGATCTACATCAAGGAAGGGATCAAGCGACTGACATAAAAGGAAAGCAGGGAGGAGAGAAGGTACTGTGGGTCACACTGGAGTCAGGAAATGGCACCACTGTCGCTGCACGGGGTTATCTACAGACCCACCCCATGCAAGGGAAACAGATAAAGAGTAATGCTAGATAACATCTTTAAAATGGCATAGAAAGGAGAAGTGTTGTTTGTATGGGACCTAAATATGTCTAATGTTAACTAAGTACACCTGTGCTGCAGCCACATCCAGGAGCAAAGTCATTCTGGATGCCCTGCAAGGCATGCCCTCACGAACTTGTGGGGGAACCCACCCACTGAGGGGTAATACTGGACCTGGTACTCCAAAGGAGACAGAATAATGGATGTATGGATGGGCAGCCATCTGGGGTCCAGTAACCACCATACAGCATGGGTCAGGGTAAAGACAGCAGAAGAATCAAGCCACACTAAAGTCAGAGTCCTTGACTTCAAGAGGGCTGACTTTACCAAAATGACTGAATGCCTCCAAGAAAACACTGGCAAAGGTGAGAGGGGAGCGAGAGATACAGTAGGGGAGCCTCAAGAGATCCATAACAGAGGCAACAAGCCTTTGTGAAGCCAGTGAACAAACTGAAGAAAAGAAAACCATTATGGTTTTCAAAGAAGTGGCAGGGAAGGTTAGAGAAAAAAATGGCATTCAGGAAATACAATGAAAGCATAAGGGAGGGAGGTGGGTAAAGCAGTTGGAAGTGCAAAGGCAAAACAGAGGAAAGGATAGCCCAGACAGTGAAGGAGGGGACAAAACCTTCTTCAGGTACATGAAGGAAAGAAGAAAGGCCAAGGGAGGGATAGTGAGGCTTAGTAAAGGAGGAGGAATAGGGTGGAGGGGACCTGGAGAAGAATGAAATACTGAAAGAATACTTGCTCAGTATTCACAAAAGATGGGGAGGGGATGGACCAATATTAGCAAGTAAACACACACAGGAAAGAGGGTGGACACCAGTCCATCCACAGAAGCGAGTCCTAAAGGAACTCTTGAAACTTAAGGTAGATAAGGCAATGGGGCCAGATGGGATACATCCCAGAATACTATAAGAGATCAGAGAGGTGATACTGTCACAAGTGACTGCCCTATTCAACAAATCGTTGGAGGAGGCGAATGTGATACCCTTCACAAAAGTGGGAGCAAGGTAGAAGCAGGTAACATAGACGGTCAGTTTGACCTCCAGTGGTGGGAAAGATGATGTAATCGCTGTTAAAGGAAAGGACTGTAGATTATCTAAAAAGCCAGCAGGGCACAGGACCCTAGACAACATGGATTCACAACAAGAAGGCCATGTCAATCAAATCTGATAAGATTTCTTTGACTGGGTGACAAGGGTAGTAGATCAGGAGGGGCAGTGGACATGGCCTGTCTAGACTTTAGCAAGGCATCTGACACAGTCCCGCACAAGAAGTTAGTAAATAAATTGGGCAATCTGGGAGTAGGTCCCAAGGTGGTAAACTGGGTCAGAAATTGGTTTAGCAACAGAAGTCAGAGAGTGATGGCAAACAGAGCTCAACCTGAAGAGGGGATAACCAGCGGGTGCCACAGGGTTCAGTGCTGGGGCCGGTCCTCTTTAATGTCTTTATAAGCAACACTGCAGATGGACTCAAAGGAAAAGTATGCCTCTGCAGATGACACCAAGATCTGCAATAGGGTTGACACTCCAGGGGTGGAGCAAATGATGAGAGACTTAGGCAAGTTGGAGGAGTGGCCAAGAGTGTGGCAGCTTGGAGTCAATGCCAAAAAGTGCAAAATCATGAACTTGGGGAACAAAAACCCAGGAGGAATACACAATTTGGGGGTATTAATAACAACCAAAATGGAAAGGGACCTGGGGTAGTCATAACAGATTATCTAAAAAGTAGCCAAGCAATATGAGAAGGCAGTGACAAAAGCCAGTGGGATGCTGGGGTGCACAGGGAGGTATCACCAGTAGAAAACAGGAGGTAGTGATGCTGCTGTACAGACAGTTGGTGAGCCTCATCTGAGACTGCGTGCAGTTCTGGAGACCTCACCTCCGAAAGGACATCGACAGGGTGGAGGCAGTCCAGAGAAGAGAAACGCAAATGGTGCAGGGCTAACACCAGAAACCATACTCGAGGAGAGAGTGAGAGAACTCACATGTATACTCTGGAGGACAGGAGGGAGAGGGGCATATGACAGAGACATTCAAATACATCAAGGGATCAACAGTTCAAGAGGGCAGTATCTTTCGGAAAGGAGATGTGCAAGAACATGGGGTCACAATAAGAGGCTGGAGGGGAAAACTTGGGACAACGTGAGGAAGTATTTTTCACAGAAAGGGTGGTGGATGCATGGAACAGCCTCCGGAGGAGGTTGTGGGGAAAAACAGTTGTCAAATTCAAGAATGCATGGGACAGGCAGAAGGCAAAAGTAGTAGTAGGAAGGAGGAGGTAGGCTGCAGATCAAATAGAATCTGGAGCTTACACACAGTCACGAGGGAAATGAGCAGACTAGGTGGGCCAGATGGTTCTTATCTGCCATCAAGTTCTATGTTTCCCTCTATATGATGAAAGAGGTATCCTCTTCACTTAGTTTCTTCCTCACTGGCATCCAGGAAAAGCATGTCCCTCTAACCACTGGGAGAGTCTGCAGGGCGATACCTGCTGGATCCAAGGACCTCCTAAGGCTGATGAAGGAGCATGATGCCAAATGGGCATCCTTTAAAGCCTCCTCCTCCCAACAGGCTATGGAATGAGAACAATAACCTGAATAACCAATGCAACGACTTATCAATTGCTGCAAGGCAACTTACCTCCAGAACCTACAATCCAGAGTCCTTTGGCAACCCCAGTCACTTCTGGTCAGCAATCTGCTCCCCACTTGCTCCTGGGGCCAAAATGCCCCTCTCCAACTCAAATGGCCCTCTGACTGATCCAGCTGGTGCTGCTGATGCACTAAATAATAAGTTTACCAACTTGGAGGAATACGTCCCACAAATCACCCTCTCACAATCCCAGCCCCCTCCCTAGTCCAGCCTACCTTTGCCCCCAAAGCCCACCATTCCTCTTCAGGGCTATCTTCCTACATACAGTACTGTATACACTAAGCTACTCCTGAGCCTCCCCAACAAGGGTAGTGCTGGTAGCGACGGCCCCTCTCCCCACGTCAAAATCGTGGCTTAAGAAATTGCCAAACCCCTCACAAAGATTTTTAATTTCTCCCTCGCCACTGCCACAGTTCCCTTGGTATGAAACAGGCAAGGGTTGTCCCTGCCTTTAAATCTGGAGACCCCAGTAACATGGAAAACTACCGACCTATATCCATACTCTCCCTCTCAGCAAGTTACTAGTAAAGACTGTTCATCACCACGTTACTGACTATGTAACTAAATATAACCTTCTCTGTCCCCAGCAACACGGATTCTAAAAAGGCCACAGCACCACCACAGCTATGGGTTGTTTCTCTAATCATGTCCTCTGCAAAATGGACGACAGGATGCTAATGGAGCTGTCTTTGTGATCTCTCCAAGGCACTTGACTTGGTAAACCACAACATCCTCATTGACAAACTCCATTGCCTTGAACTGTCCCTTGCCACTACGAACTGGTTTCACAACTATCTCTCTGATCACTCCCAAGTGGTTGCATGGGTGGTACTACCTCCTCAGTCCTAACTGTCTCCACAGGAGTACCTCAGGGATCCATTCTGGGGCCCATTCTTTTCTCCCTCTTCATGAACTCTCTCCCTCAAGTCTCTCTCTCCTACCACTCCTTACTATATGGACAATCTTATCCTCTATCTGAGTGATACATCCCTGTCAAATCTTTCTGCATCACTTGCCTCCAACTACTTTCAAGCCCATGAATAGTGTACTACTAACCAACTGCTGGTTAACATCCCAAAGACAAAATCAATGCTCCTTGGCACTAAACCCCAGGCTAGCCAAGCTAGCACAAGCCCATAACACAATCAGCA
Source organism: Neoceratodus forsteri (assembly GCA_016271365.2). Taxonomy (NCBI): domain Eukaryota; kingdom Metazoa; phylum Chordata; order Ceratodontiformes; family Ceratodontidae; genus Neoceratodus; species Neoceratodus forsteri. Next base: position 1,886,626,479 of record CM057456.1, on the reverse strand, counting down.
TTCAATCTCCTGATGGTTGCTTACCCCTTGAGACTGTCAAGTCCTTTAAATACCTGGGTGTTATCTATAACATCTTATATGTGTGCCCTAAGAAAGAAGCTGACAAAATATGTTGAAATTGCCCATAGTAATCAGGAAGAGGCCCAAAACTAGCAGAAGCTATATTATGACCATGGGGTAAAAGAAAAAAGTTTTCAAGCCAGGTGAAAAGGTTTTGCTACTGTTACCCACAACAGAAAATAAGCTGTTAATGAAGTGGCAAGGGCCTTATAAGGTTCTTAGGCATACTAGCACTGTTATATGAGATTGAGACCCTGACAGGAAAAATCCTACTAAAATATACCATGCTACCCTCCTCAAGAAATGGGTTGAGAAAATGCCAAAAGCTGCTCTGCTGGTTTTACCAGAAACCGATAAGGAATATATTGATGTAGCTTATGATAGACTGGAACAAACTGTAAATGCTGCTGCTGTAAAGGTGAATGTTTCCTTGACCTCAGAACAAACTGCAGACATTTGTAATGTGTTGAAGACATTTAACATACTTTTACCATGGTACTAGGTTGAGCACACAATAGTGACAAAGAATGCTGCATCCTATTAGGCAAAAGCCATACAGGTTGCCAGAGTGGTTAAGAGCTGATGTGGTTAGGAAATACAAAAAATGAAATAACTGGTTATCACAGAGGAGTCAAGGAGTGCTTGGTCATCTCAATGGTAATTGTAAACAAAAAAAGTGGGTGTTAGAATCTGCCTTGACTTTAGGAAACTTAATCAAGTGTCAGAATTTGACAGTTATCCTATGCCCAGAATAGATGATTTGGTGGACAGACTAGGAGTACAAAGTATATCAGTACCCTTAATCTCACCAAGGGCTACTGGCAAATACCTTTAGCTAAAGAATCCAGAGATAAAACTGCATTTGCCACCCCATAGGATATCAGTTCAACATCATGCCATTTGGTTTAAATGGTGCACCAGCTACATTCCAGCAGTACAGGGATGTAATTTTATCACCTCGCATTGGTTATTTGCCATACTTGGATGATGTTGTGGTGTACAGTCCAGACTGGAAAAGCCACCTGGAACACCTACGAGCAGTTATCCAAGCTATCAAAAATGCAGGTCTGACAATTAATCCTACTAAATGTGCATTGTGCATGCAGGAAACCAGATATTTGGGCTATGTGTTGTGAAATGGAGAAGTCAAGCCGGAGGCTTCTAAAATAAAGCTGTAGCTAACAGCCCTGTCCCTAAAACAAAGAAACATTTCAGGTCATTTTAGGACTGGCTGGTTATTATCGAAGATCTGTTCCCAACTTTGCTAAGTTAGCTACTCCCTCACTGAACTCACAAAAAAAAAAACGGTACCCAAATAATGTGAAATGGACCTCAGAGTATGATGAAGCTTTTCAGGCCATTAAGGCTGCATTATGTTCAGCTCCTGTCTAAAGAAGCCCTGACTTTGAGAACCATTTTTGCTACAAACGGATGCATCAGAGGTAGGCCTAAGTGCAGTACTGAGTCAAAATATAGATGGGAAGGAACATCCTATTCTGTACATAAGTAGAAAGTTGCATGACAGAGAGAAAGGTACTCCACTATCGAAAAGGAATGTTTAGCAGCAAAGTGGGCCATGGAGTCCCTTAAGTTTTATTTGCTAGGAACTGATTTTGTTCTTGTAACAGATTGCAATCCTCTCTGTTGGCTTAACCAGATGAAAGATAAAAATTCCAGAACAGGGTTTTAAATAATTGATTAGCAGTTTTTTCTTGGGACAATGCTAACTGTACAGAAATTATTTATAGAGGTTTTCTAGAGTGTTATGTTTGTTAAACACAATGAGGCAAGTGCTATGCATTTTCACAATGTTTTAGCACTTTTATGTACAAACGCTAACCAATTTTGGTGTTAAATAAAACCCTGCAGAATCACGCTGATGGTACCTGGCACTACAGCCATTTAAATTCACTGTGATACACATATCTGGTAAACAGAATAGCAATGCTGATTTTCTGACAAAATATGGATCAGGAATTGAGGATTCTGAAGGTTGAAAAACAAATGTCTGAGTTTAACCTGTATTGTTGTAAAAACAAACAAAAACAGTTAATGCACATTGCTGAGTTTATAAAGTTAGCAACAAATGTTATTAGAGAATAAAGTTTTAGAAACCTGTTTAATAAAACAGGTTCCTCTTAAGGAGTGGGTGTATATGACAGGGTAGAATAGGACCCTGTCCCATTTGTTATGGAGAAAGTGTTTCAAGGAAAACTGCACCCTCATATCTTCTAAATGTTATTTGTTTCCATGTCAACAGACAACTACTCTTTCCATGTAGCTATTAAAGATGTATGCAACTGCTTCAGTTAGTTTTCACACTTCATACCGGGTCCTGTCACTGACCTGGGAGGTTCCATTTCATGGTTGCTGAAATCTCATTGTCCCTGAGAGCTGCATTAGCATATGAACATGATGTCACATCAACCATTTACATCATGTATCTCTTTGCTGAAATAACAAATACCCTGCAAAACTCTCTGAAACTTATAAACCGAATGGAGTTTAAAGGGAAAAACTTGCTTTACAACTCAGATAGCTTGTAAAACTCAATGAAGGTAAATGTGGTATTTCACACCTTCTTGTAGCTTGTTTCTTTTAAAACTATTTAAGCAGACAGGCATACTGGGAGTTTAAAGGTTGATTACGCATCACATTCTCATATGCTAATGCAGCTCTCAGGAACAATGAGATTTCAACAACCACGAAATGGACCCTCAGGACAGTGACAGGACCTAGTATGAAGTGTGAAAACTAACTTGAAGAACAGTTGCATACATCTTTAACAGCTACATGAAAAGAGCTGTCTGTTGACATGGAAACAAATCGATTTAGAAGAAATGAGGGTGCAGTTTTCCTTTAAATGCAAGGATCTTTCCTTTTCTGTCTCTTCTCTATCTGGTTGCAGTAACCAAATTTTTCTGTGAGACCCAGGATTTGACCAACCCAACAGGCTCACAGTTCTGTGCCCTCACTGTCTCTCAGTCCTCACTTGCTGTCTGTCTTTTTCTCCCTTGCATCGCTGCTAGTATAAAATTATATGCAAATTATTATGTGGAAAAGAAACTGATATTGGGATCCCTTTTGTTTGGACAATGTACAGCATTACTGTTGAAATGTATATAATTATAATTTGAGATGACTGCAAAAAGCTATTAGGAACTTCAGAGGTCACCAGAGTTCAATTTTAAGTCTTTTGCAAAAGCTGTGAAAAGGGTCCTCAAGCACACTGTGTTCCAGCAGCTCCTGCCTGATATTTACAAGAACAGGATGCTTGATTAAGAGTGGGGTTGAAAGGACATATAAAAGAGCTAAACTGTGAAAAGATTAGAAGAAAAAGGACACAGAGATTGAAAGAAAAATAGTTAATTTCTCCTTTGTACATAGTTATTATGAACAAGTTTGTTTTTATGTTACTGCTACTGTAAATAAATATATTTGGTGAATTCTACAACTGCTCCTGGCTTTCCTATGCTTCCTGACCTGTGCCTCGACGACATCGATACCAAGCCCTCAGAAGAGGGGTGTTTTGTGAATCCTGACAGGGAACTGTTAGGGACTGCATACTTGTGGGCCATCTGGGCAGATGGCACAGGGCAGGAAGTGGGGCACCGCCAAAGCTCCAAGGCAGGGCCAAGCATGGCCTCTGCCACGGGAGAGCCTCCCAGGAGTATCCCGTCCAGGATCTCAGTCAAGGGGTATCGAGGCTGTTTCTGGACAGGCTCCATTTTATATCCATGGACTCAGAGATCAGGAGGAGAAGGCCTGTAAAGGAAGTAGGACGTTACGTCCATCGAGACCCCAACCAACTCCATGTCGACTGAATGGGAGTGCAAGGAGGAAACCTCTGACTCCGATGAATCATTAAAAGGGTCGACCGCCAGAGCCCCCACTGACCTCCGGGCGGACAGTCAGGAGTGATGGTGACTGACAGCTGATGGGAGCTCCCTTGGCTGGCAGTGACTCCCTGGAGGGAGTGCCAGTTTCCAGTTGTATAAGTGGCGGCTCCACGGGAATCGGTGTCGATGCGGGGTTGGCCAAGCCAGGGCAGTCTTGGTCAGCTCCTGAGGTGAAGAAGGCGCCAGCCATTGAGGCGACAGCTAGGTGATGGTTGGCGTGTTGGCCGGCACTGGCTCACACAGGTGAACACCAGCTGCTGCCACATGGGAACCTCATAGCGTCAACGCAGCTTGCACTAAAATCTCTCCTCACCTGAGGAGGATGAGGATGAAAGGAGTGGCAACACCACTTCCTAGAACATTGAGAACTGGAGCACTGACATCGGTAGGAACCACTCGACCCCAGGAAGAGGACAGAGACCGTGACCGTGACAGCTGGGGGACCAGTGGCACAGCTCGGAGGGGAGTCAGCGGCGCCGAGGCTCCTTCAGGTCTTGGTCGATGGCCAGAGGCAGTGTATCAGCAGACTGATCCGTCCCTGTAACAGTCTGAGTCAGGACCAGAGTCCTGGCGAGAGAGTGTCACTTCTTTAGTCAACACCTGGTTGACCGGCTCGAGAAAAATCTCGCCAGAAGACCAACCAGTGTCTCGCCAACTGGCCTGATGGGGTTACTGTGAAGCCAGCAGCCTGGGCCGAGGATACGACCAAAGTCGGATCCAGAGAAGCACAAGAATCTGAAGCCCCGACCAGAGCGCCTCGATCCCACAAACGACGGCGAGACCGCTTTTTTGTCTCTTCTTCAACCTAGATGTGTTCTTGGAGGGGCTCTGACTGAGGGTTGGCAGAACTTGGCACAACTTTTGAAAGACCCCGTAAAGCCGAATCAAGAAGGTGTGAGTTGCGACCTGGGCGCCACCTCCTCAGCGCCAACTAGCCAGCAGAGACCACCGATGGGCATCTTTAGATTTGACTGGAGGGTACCGTTAGCTCAGTCGCTTAACTTAAATCAGGCTATATGGTCCTCTAGAATGGTAGGGTGGAAAGTTCAACAAATGTCACAGGCCTGAGGATCATGCTCGTGCCCCAAGCAGTAAACACACATGGTATGCGAATCCGTTGGGATATCTTCTGCCTGCAAAGGCACTGACAGAACCAGGAGTGGACTTGTTGTCATCCATTATGGTTGCGATCGATGATCAAGCCTGAAGACAAAAGTTCTGAAAATGAACTGGAAGTAAATCCAGAGATTTAATATCAAAGTACCTACTCAGTGTGAGAGTGGTAAGGAGGAAATTTGCTTCTTCCAAGTGGAAAGGAAGATCTGGTGTCACGGCGCAGCTGAGAGAGTTACCACCGGTGGGTGGGAGGAGCCAGTTTGAAGACATCCCAGCCAGTCTTAAAGGGAAAGGCAACTGCTAGAAAGTTTGGACATCGTACTCCATGTCGCTAGAAACACTATTTAGTAACAGCAATCGCAAATGAATATCCATCTATTTTTAATTCAGTATGCTACAATGCTTACAGAAATATATATATTTTTTTAACATTGTTTATCTCCTGCCTTGGGCCAGGCAGGGACCTCCATCCACCTTCAGCCAAATGCCCATACCATCCTGCCAAGAACCTGCCACCAATCCAGTTGGACCGCTAGCTCACCCACGACACACCACTGTGCTGCCTCCCTGGCTTACCACCCCCCAGCCGGGTACGCCTTCAGCTCCTTCAGTATTTCTATCCCACAGTCTATCTGGCCATCCATGGCAGCGGTGAAGACTGGCAGTTTCCCCAGTGGAAGGTGGCTCAGTTCCGGTGATGGACATGGTGGGCAGGCTGAGGTTTCATCCTCCCTTGCCTGCACCCTCAGTTTCCTGGGTTCTGTGTCCCTCTGCCCTTCTAGGAGTGTGCATTGTGACTGGATGCCATGGAGCCAGACACAATCCGCGTGCTTTGTCCAAGGGTCCCTCCTTGTAAGTCACTGAATCCTGCACCACCATCCGTAGACACTCAAGTGGCGATAAAGCAGTGGGTCACAACACCCTCACTCCCTTGAGAGGAGAGCATCTTGTGAGACGCCGACCCTACTGCTGCCTCTTAGCTGACCTTCTGATGCTGGTCCGTGGTTCATTCCCGAACCCGGTCATCAGCATTGTGAGCTGCCTAGCTTACACAAGGTAAGTACAATTTTATATAAAGAAAACAAGGAGAAACCATAAGAGACAAATGAAAGATTAAAAGAAAGAAGAAGAGAAGGATGGACTAAGGACAGAGAGAACGTGGTTAAGAATCATTCTATCTTGGGTGACATGGTAATGTCCTGTCGTAGTCATAAAGGACCTATATTATGTACATTACCTAATTGTATCCTGGGACTGTGTTTTGGATAGAGACAGAATTTACAGACTTTCCCATTTAGTGTTAAACCCAGTTATATGTGGTTAAAACCATGTGAACATTTTTCCAATCTAATGGATTCTACTAGCTCATTTTCCCATTCACTTGTTAAGGGGTTCTACTGGCATCAGTGGGTGTCAAAAACAAACCTGAAGGTGTAGGGCAAGGCTGCAGCAGAGCAGAAATCAGCCAGACAAGGTAGGTGATTCATCTCCAGGTGTTCTTGAAGGGATGGGTGGAACCAAGTTCTTCAGCAGCAGTACCACTGCCTTGACCGGGATCGATCGTCGCCACTGAGCACACAGGACTGTGGGGTGTATCTAATCAAGCAGACTCTCGCTTGCATTAGAGCAGGCAGAGAGTCAGTGGATAACTGTGTGGAGAATGGCACAGGGCCCCAGATAGTCTCCCGACAGATGCTGAGTTCGACAGTGGGATATATGCCTTAATGGCAAGGTACCAGAAACAAACCTTCAGGTGTAGCAGGGAAAAGTGACGATCATCAAAACAAAAGTCACTAAGGGAATGTTGTAGCATCAGGGTCAGAGGGTTAAGACACACATACTGATCCGGTACTGCCAATTGCAATTACTGTGAGGATACAGGGAACAGGACCCCTGCAGAGTTACATTCTTGCAGACACAGCTAGACCTACCCATGTGGTATGAACATACATGAGGAGAAAGGACACAGCATGTTAAGTCAACAGATGAATATTAGAATGAAGTGGAAAACACTTGGGACAAGACAGGGTTATCACGATTCCAGCAAGAGGCTGCATTGGTCGTCAGCCAAGCAGGTACCAGCCAGATGGCATAATAGACTAAGCCCAGGACCCCAGGAGGAGCAGTGTAAAAAGCTGTGAAGATGAACAGGAGAAATGCAAGAAATACAGGAAAATATAGGAATTAGAGTTAGTATTGAAGGCCTGAACAAATACCATAATGTACTGGGATCCTTAGATCTGTGCAATGAGTGCAACTGAACTTACATAGGTTATTCACTCAGTAAAAGCACAAGAGCTAGAAGTTTTATGACTATGCAGTAATTTCATTTATTTTAAACACCTGAAAGGCTGCGGTGCCCTGCACAATGCCAGCCCTCGCTGATGTACATAGTGACTGTATCTTAGTACGGAATCTCTTCCAGGGAGAAAGATTGCTGCATTTCTTGCTGTGACCTTGATGTAATCTCTTACATGATTGTAGACTGCAAAATAATGCAGGGATCTTGTTTTTGAGTGTTCTAAGCCAGGCCCTGTACTCCAGTAACCAAGTAAGGTGCACAGGGACCCACAGCTGGCAGCAATGATGTGGAACCAATGTTGGTTACGGAGGCAAAACACTCATCTCACCGCCCACAGTCAAAGCATCAGTAGAGCCAACACTGACAGCTGCCATCACAATGTTGAGTCCAGCTGACTACAAGTGAAGAAGGGTGCTTGAAATTCCATGAACCTAGTAGGGAAAGCCAAAAAGCAGCCCCATAACACATGAAGGTCTGTACTTTGAATAACAGAAAGCAGTGTGGTTCACTAGTTCCAGCACAGAACAACGAATCCCATCATAGCCACTGACTCACTGTATAACCTTGAGAACATCACCTGACATGCTTTTCATTTAGTCTTCCCAGTGTAAACTGGGTAACAGAAGGAACCCATTCTTGCCCGACCTGCCAGCACAGCATTAGTGCTACTGCTCCATGACACCAACGACCGGGTTAAGGAACAAGCTTGAGTCTTGGGGGCCAGCCAGAGGAGGAGATTAGTGACCTACTGGACACTCTCCACCTTGGGGAGGATGGTTGCTCAGTCTTCGCTGCTCTACCACCAGCTGAGTGACCACAGGTGGCAGTGCATCGAATGATAATGAGCTGAAAGGGGGCGCTGCCATGCTCTGACATTAGTGCATATACAGCATGCACATGTATCATGAAACTTCTTAGCATTCAGGGAAGGCGGAGCGAATCACCAGCTGCAGCAGGAGGGCGTCCGTCCCCGCAGACCCACAGTGCTGACTGTGGCACTATTCCTGGATCACTGATCGAGTCTCCATCTAGGGAAGCTCCCACCCCGATGGTTCCCCCTAGGAGCAAGCCACAGTGCAGTCCAGGAAAAAGTCGTCCCGGAGAAGGTGGGTGATGGGGCTGAGTGAGGGAGCAAGACCGATGGGGCCAGCTGGCAGTAGAGATAAAGTACAGTAAATAAATATTACATATATATATATATATGGATGCAATTCACAATGAGATGTCTCATACCTCAGTAAGGATTTGTCAGGCAAGACAACTATAAAAACAATGTGGCACTGGGGAAGGCCAGCACTGCGAACACCATCAGACAAAATGACTTTTAGCAGGACCTACCATTGATTTATCTGAAAAGGTGACAGGGAGGTAACACTGAGCAGGAACTTGTCTCCAGGTTTTACAAAAGGAAGTGACAAGTACAAACATGGGTACTGTAATAAATAAAGTAAAAGTTGATAGACCATCAATCTGAAAAGAAAGCACAATGGAAATATTTGTGAAAATTCCGTCATGATGTGATATGTGAATGGAAACAGTGTCTAAGTTTTATTTATCAAATCAGATCATTTTAAAGTAATGACTCAGTAAACTTGATATAGTCACAGGCTCAAAATCCTCAACAGCTTGGAAGCCTGAGGCTGTTGACATATTGCATGTGTTGCCACAATAATTGCTGCCCTGAGGAAGCCACTGTGTTCAGTGAAGTGGAAAGGAAGCCAATGGAAGTCTGCTATCATCATCGTTTCAGCTGTTATTTGTTTGTTTTATTTATTTAACATTTGTTAATGGGTGGATGCACTGGGTCACTTGACCCCTTTACAGGCAAGACGAGACATATTTTTGTACACTACATAAAACCCTGATGACAACACTGACTTGTCACATTTAAAAAAAAATCACAGAACTGCACTGACTTGTGTCCATTCTGTTTATATTTTTTCAAACAGGGCCGTGCAGATAGTATCCATTCAATGAAGGCTATCTGGGATATTAGAACCATGTGCAGATCCAGAGCACATCATGCATTATTCCCATCAGCTGGTGTGAAGAAGGAACTCGGTGGACTAATGAGCTTCAGCAATAAGGAAATTAATTAATGCTACAGTATATAACATTGCTTCTTAATGGTAAGCTATATTTACAGTAAGTCTACGTGCATCAAGTATTTAGAAACACAGAAGATGATGGCAGGAAAAGATCAACAGTCCATCTAGTCTGCCCATATTACTGTATCATACGCCGGGACCTATTGTCTCAGTGGGGTCTTTTCTCACCCTATTCCTCCTTTTGTTCTCTGATTTCCGCCTCCTTGTAACTACTATATCCTTAGCTCTAGCAAAGCTGTTTATGGTGTGGGCATCCACCACCTCTGCCAACAGACCATTCAAGCTCAACTACTCTTTCTGTAAAATATTACTTCCTCACATCCTTTTCAAATCCTCCCACTTTTAACCTGTACTCGTGACCCTGTGTCTTAACTCCTCTGTTCCTGGTAAATAGCTCTTCACAGTTCACATTGCTTATTCCTTTCAGGAACTTGAAGATCTCAGTCATATCCCCTCCTCTCTGCCTAGTTTCAAGTGAATACATGTTCAGAGCCTTTAGTCAATCCTCATAGGATCTGCCTTCCTGGCCCTGAATCAACTTGGTCACCCTGTGTTGTACCGTCTCTAGCCTATCCCTGTTCCTTTTTAGGTAGGGACTCCTGAACTAAGCTCAGTTCTCCAGGTGTGGTCTTACCGGTGACGAAGAAAAATTATTCACCGTGATAAGGTTCTTTCTTCCAAGGGATCCCTCACTATGCTTAACAAAGTACAGTTATGTAAGAACTTACCGTAACAGTAAATCTTGAGAAAATCTCTTGCAGCAGGCAAGCCTGAAGAATTACAACCAACAGGCACTAGGACCACATGGAAAACTTTCTAGCTAGAAGTCTCAGGGACTTCCACTCCGACGCCACACGTTGACATCATCCTTAAAGAGCGGGTGGCCCTGCACCCTCCTCAGTTCTCCTGCTGGAGACCATAAGCAACCAGTCTCCCACTGGGGAACTGAGTAAGAGCTGAAGGTTCCCACCAAAGTAGGAATAACAGAAAGCAGAAGGTTCTCCACACAGGGAAGGAGAGACAGAAACAGAGAGGCCAACCAGCTGAGGGGATGGAGGGTGGGACGACATGGCCTGCTGCAAGAGATCTCTCAAGATCTAATGTTCCAGTAAGTTCTTAGATAACTGTGTGATCTTCATCGAGGATATCTCTTGCAGCAGGCCACACCTGAAGAACAAGTCCTAAGCAGTACTGACAACAAGAGAATTAGTCTGGAAGGCTGGATACCATGAGCCTAGAAAGAAGGCTCCTGAAGCACCACTAGGCCGAAATAGCCCGTCGCCTACAGGCAATGTCCAGACTGTGAGTGCTTGGTAGAAGTTGTGGACAGTACTCAAGTGGCAGCAGCACAGATGTATGTAGTAGAGACATTTCTGAAATAGGCAACTTAAGTGGCCATACCTCTGGTTGAATGACCACGAACAACTCCAGGAAGGTCCTTACCATACTTCCTGTAAAAAGGTCATACAGTTAGTCAACCATTTGGACAAGCACTGTTTAGAAACTAGAACATCTTCTTTCCCAGGGTGAAAGAAATAAACAGCTGCAAGGACTTCCTACAGTCCTTTATGCGATGTGTATAGTATCGAAAATTCTATGAACATCTTAAGTATGGAGCAATGCTTCCCTGGACTGGCATGCTCTGGATAATAAACAGGCAGGTGGATGGATTGATTTAGAGTAAACTCAAGACACCACCTTAGAAAAACTTAGATTTCTCCACAAAGATACTCTGTCTTTGTGGAAACAAATAAGGCTGCTCACAGATGAGAGCCTGAAACTTGGAAATCCTTCGAGCAGAAGAAATGAAAACTAACACTTTCCGCAACAGAAATGGTAGCTCTCATGTCAGGCCGGCTCAAAAGGAGCAAAAGTAAGTTCCTCTAGCACAAAATTCAAGTCCCAAGGTAGGACTGGATTACAGATAGTAGGCTTCAAGTGAAGGATACCTCTCAGGAACGGACGGGACACTTCCAGCTGCCCCACCCTGCAACCATCAGCGGCACATGAAGGTCAAATGGCTGACAGATGCACCTAATGAAGGAGTACTTCATACCAGAGTCTAAGAGGAAAGCAAGAACCCAGGATCTGATTCACTGGGCAAGTAAAGGGGTCCAAGTGGTAGGAAGCAGCCAATAGAAGAAAGCGCTCCACTTCATGGAATAAGTGGCCCTGGTGGAGGGCTTCCTAGTGGCCACCGGGACCTCAGTCACCTTGGGGACACCCCAAATCTGGCCATGGCTATGTCTTCAGGAGCCAGGCATGAATATGTGTGATCTGAGGTCCGGATGGACCAGAGTGCCCTGCTCCTGGGAGAGCAAGCCTGTGCACAGTGGAGAGGCACTGGAGGTTCCACCGTCAGCTGCTGCAGCAAAGGAACCAGATCTGACAAGGCCAGAAGGGGGCAATGAGGATAATAGTGGCCCCTTCCATCTGGAGTTTGATCAGTACCCACTGAAGCAGGGAAAGGGTGAAAAGGGTAAAGAAACCACCCTTTCCAAGAGAGGAACGTGTCTTGCCAGAAAACTCCAGGCCTTGGAACGAGCAGAGCAAAAAGCAGCAGTTTTGCACTGTGGGAGATGCAAAAGGTCCAACTCTGGATGACCCTACCTGTCAAACAGGTTTTCTATGACAGAGGTCAGCAGCTTCCACTCATGCATCCTGGACTGTGACCGGCTTAGCTTGTCCGCCAGGAACATGGACAGCCAGCAGTTCCAGGCCATGTTCTAGAACCCAATACCAGACCATCATCGCTTCCCAGCACAGGGGGTAGAACCAGAGTGCCCCTTGCTTGCTGGATGTAGTGGACTGCACTGGATGTTGTCCATCTGCACTAGCAGAGGCCCAGAGCTAACGGAGTCTGGAAGGTTTGCAGGGCAACAACACGTCCCACATCTCCAGGACATTGATGTGGAGAGTGGTCTCTACTCTGGACCACATCCCTTGTGTTTGGTAGGGGCCTAGGTGAGCCCCCATCCCAACCCAAGGCATCTGTGGTGAGAATCTGCTGAGGGGAAGGGATGAGGAAAGGAACCCTTTTGTAGGTTGCTGGGTTCCATCCACCAAAGCAGCACCTTTCTGACCAGAGAGGAGACTAGGACCTGCTATTCCAGGTCACTGGCATGTTAGTCCCACTGGACCTCAATGTTCATTGGGGTATCCTCATGTGTAGTCTGGCTAGAGACACTGACAGTTGCCGCAGCCATCAGGCCAAAGAGCCAGAGAAAGGTTCTGGCTGAAACATATCTGCTGTTGTAGGCAAGCAGACTTGGGCCATTAGGCTGTCCGCCTGTCCTGGGGCAAGAAGGTCATACCCTGAGCTGTATCCAAGACTGCCTCTATAATACTGAAGGCGCTGACAGGGGTCAAGACTGACTTGGGCATACTGACCATGATTCCCAGGTCCTGAACAGTTGGATGGTGCATTCCAAAGTCTGCAGCAAACGTTCCTGGACTGTGCTTTGAGGAGCCAGTCATCCAGGTAGGGGAAGACATAGAGTCCCTCCCTTCTGAGGGGCTGTAGCCACTACTGCCAAGAACTTTGTAAACACTTGAGGGGCCAAGGACAAGCTGGAAAGGCAAGGCTCAGAACTGGAAGTGTGCTCCTGAAATTGGAATCGGAGGTACTGCCAGTGGAGGCACACACTTTGATATGCAGGTATGCATCCTGCATGTCGAGGAGCATATCCAATCTCCCTGGTACAGAAGGAGCAGCAGTCCTTGAAGAGTCATCATCCAGAATTTCTTGTACTGGATGAAGAAATTTAGCTCCTCGGAGGTCCAGGGTGGACCTGAGATCCCCTGTACATTTGGAGACCAGAAAGAAGTGACAGTAGAACCCCTGCCCTGCTGAGTCTTGGGGATGGGTTCTATGGAACTTTTGTGCAGCAGGGTGCTAATCTCCCTCCAGAGCACTGGAATGTGGTCAGGTTGGG